>OW964181.2:13841695-15087194 GCA_943136025.2 Agrotis puta | reverse complement strand
TAGCGATAAGACCGCCGTTGTAACCGTAGATGAAGTATATTGGATATTGTAAAGCATTCGTTTTACAATTTTGGTGTATAATAAAGTATATTCTATTTTATTCTATGATATCTGTTTACCATCTCCCCTTTTTTATATTGAGGTTCCAGTCTAACCGGATACAGCTGAATACCATTATTTTGAATGTAGCGACTGCCTATCTGATCAATCCAGTTACTACTGGGTAATACAATACCCCTTGGTAAGACTGCTTGGCAGACTTTCAGGCCTCTGGCTATACAACATTATTTTTAGTATATACGAAAACTGAAACACCTGTCAAATTTTTTATGTAAAGAAGCTATGTACTAAATTTCAAAACTCTATCATGACAAACCGTTAAATTATAAGCTTGTTATGTTACTAGGTTGTCCGTTCGAAAACATGCTCACCACCCGGGCGCGGCGCGGTACTCCCGTGCAACCTTCTTCTCCAAAAACGTACACTCATTGCTTGTAGCCATAGCTATGTCTCAGTTACTGTGATTGTATTGTAATTAACAGGTGATAAAATTGAATTAAAATATCTTTGGAACTAAATATAACATGGTGTAAGAAACATTGGAATCGATTCAGTTACTGATGCTTAACAAACTACGAGTAGATTCAGGTTTCGCATATACTCAAAATAATGTTGTAGACAGCGACTGTCAAAGATATACAAATGACAGCTAGTATCAACTTTCCCTCCCTCTCAGTTAGTCACCAATCTACAGACTGACGTAAGTAAGCGCCGCTTCATCTTGAAGATTGACTCATGTGGTACAAGACGAACAGTTAACACCGCGTTCCAAGGTGGCGCTACATGTTCAGAAAAAGCATTGATGTGATGACTTGGTTGTATGAAATTAGTTGGTGATGTTGATTTTTTTTTTTCTAAGTGTAACTTATAATCGGGTCGACGGCGCGTTGTGTTCCACGCGCGCCTCAAAGAGTGGCAGCATAGTGACGGGGCCTGTAGAGGGCCAAAGCCTGCCGGGGTCGCGGGACAAACGGATTACCGTGACCCCGGTACGTAAAGGGCTACTGAAGGACACCGTGGATTTTAGTCAGTACAAGTCTGACAGTCCCTCCCGCCCTGCCCTGGGTGGGAGGACTCATTTGATGATTTTACCACGATAAAAAAAAAGTGTAACTTATAATATGCAATGCTTATTTTTGACATCTAATATAATAGAAAGAATTTTCACAATAGCGTCATTAGTTCCAGAGATGTCCCCCTACGACTAAACGCACAAACTTTAACCTCTTTCAAGTAAAAATCATCCTTATCCAAATATACTTCACCATTTTGTTTTCCAAGATTCGTATTCCAATAAGTCTTGGGTACAAAATAATCCGTAAAAGCTTGCGCGTTAGTGCAATACAGCCTCCCGACTCAGATTAGGGAGGTCGCATGGTATTGGCAGCTTTCATTAATTTGATAGATGGAAGCCTGGCTGTTGTTTACGCGCCAAATTAAGTTTGTCTTTTAAAGATGGCTGCGGCTTTTGCAAATGGCGGATGTACTTTGTTTTTCTTCTTTCTTTTTATTTTAAGATTATTTTGTGAATATTAGTTTATTAACCGACTAATAACGATACTGTATGCACTAGGCAGATCTACTAGCACATGATGACTTTAGCATAACTTAATTTTTAACAGAAGTTTTGTTATTAAGCTAACTTTAATTATCAGTCTCTAACCCTCATCTCAATTCATTTTGGGTCGGTCAAGCGGCTTTTTTCCTTTGCATATAAGTAAACTGATTAGTTTATTTATCCTAGGTTTTTTTAAACTTTGGTTGTTCCTAATGTAAATTTACGGTTAATATATTTTAAAGCTACGTTACAACTTCCTCAGACCTCAAACGGCGTTAGATGAGAGATCCTCCCTTCCTCATTTTATGAATCCAGTGGAGCATCTTGATGAACTACAACGACCCATTTGGACACAAATCTCTCAAGCGATTGCGAGCCCAGGTTGTTAAAATAATCTGGCCAAATGAAGGACACTGGATCCAACCAATCGTCAGTGTAGTTAGACTCTCTGCAGGATATGCCCTACCTCCATTTTTGCCTATCTTGCCCAACCACTGAACCTTCCAAGATTTGAACGAGGCGAACGAGAGAGTTATGGTTGCTACGTATTAGTCCAAAATAATTTAATTATATCGATAAGCAGAGAAGATCGATCCGTATCTCGAAAGAGGAACCCACAACCCCCATGTTTTCTCGCAGTACCATTCTGGGCGTGAAAACGGGGGGAGTGATAACAGACATACATCTGCTAACAGTTCCGACTGAGCTCCCGCTGGCGGGAAGTACTTTGATAAAATTTTTGGCCTTTCGCCTGTTTTTGATTTATAATCCACATTAAATCTACGGAACGGCTGGTAGGTACTTGGCAAACTAGGGACTTGAGTCTTTTTGTACAACCATTGTTTTCCTTGTCATGAAACTTCTTAAGGAGTTATTGTATTCATCAAGATAAACCACTTTTAGTATGGGAAGAACTCCCCAGCCGCAGTGGTAGACGCCCACGGCGTCGGACGTCGCCAGACGACCTCCGGCCACCGTAGGCGCGCGCATGCGGGCAGCGAGTAGTGAGCAACTCGCTGTCCGACCATGGACCATGCCCGGGTCGACGGCGAGTTGTGTTCCACGCGCGCCTCAAGGAGTGTCAGCATAGTGACGGGGCCTGTAGAGGGCCAAAGCCTGCCGGGGTCGCGGGACTAACGAATTACCGTGACCCCGGTACGTAAAGGGCTATTGAAGGACACCGTGGATTTTAGTCAGTACATTCCCCCTCCCGCCCTGCCCTGGGTGGGAGGACTCATTTGATGATTTTACCACGCTAAAGAAATAAAAAAATGGGAAGAACTCTCAAATCTACCAGTCGCTCTATACATTTGTGCTTTTGTAAATCATCTAAACGTAGGAAACAGCGAATTTTATTTTGTTGCGGTTGCAGTGTATTGGTCTCATTGTAAACGTGTGGCGTCCCAAGACAAATGGAAAAAGGCTAGGATGCTGATGAACAAAACCTGTATTACGGTTTATCAGTTCAGTGAATTGAATTGAGCATTTGAACTTTACTGTCATCGATATGCAAAAGAAGAAAATACCCAAGTTCACAGTTACTGTGGTCTAGCTAGAACAACTTCGCTTTGTGAATCATTAATGTAATTTAGTACTGTGGCGTTCGGAGAAAGTGATTTAACGTGTGGTTTGTTAAAAATATCTTCTACTCGTGTTTACGTGTGTTTATTGCGTACTATATTTAGAAAAATTACATTGTCTGGTAAAAAGAGAAATATAGTCAATACCTCACTTTTACCTTCAAGTAAAAAACTTTTAAACTCATTTATAAATAAAAGAGATCGTGTTAAGAGCGCGTATTCTGAAAGTTGGCAACGTCGCAAATAGTTGTTAAATATTAACAAGTTTAAAATTAATTTAGCACTATTACTGTATGGAATTAAGAAATATGACGTTACCAACTTTCTGAATACGCACTCTTAATAAGTTGGATCTTTGGCCTCCGATATGTCTCCTTCTTTTCTGTGTTTAATATCATCAAATGAATCCTTTCGCCCTGGCTGGTGGGGTCGGTCTGTCAGACTCGTACTGACTATCCACCAGGTTCCTTCACGTACCCTTTGTGTTTCAGGGTCACGGACGGTTTAGACAGTCTCGCGACTCCAGCAAGAGTTTGACCCCGTCCGTTTGCTGACAGCTTTTTAAAGCGCGTGGAACACGACACGCCGCCGGGCCGCTGCCGCGCCGCCAGGCGACCCGAACATGGTCCATGATTAGACGACCATCTACTAATCACTTGCCGTCCGCGTTGATTTTCCTGGGAACTAACAATTATAATTTATTTATTATTTATTAACTGTGTATTTGTGTTGTAAAATAAAGCATTATTAAATCTCCGTAACTGGAAGCTTCACAGAATGGATTAATTTCTTCTCGGCTTGATTTCGTGTGTTATTACTACAATAATATTAGCAAACTTTTTATAGGATTTTGGTCCAGTTCCATAATCATCTGTCTAGTCTTTTCTCAACTATGTTGGAGTCGGTTTCCAGTCGAACCGGATGTAGCTAAATAATAGTACATGGAGTTTTACATGAAGTACCCCGAAACGGCGGTAAAATATGTGCCACAGTACAGCACATGGAGCGACTGCTTATTTGACCTCCACAACCAAGTAACTGGGTAAAACTAACAAAACTAATTGTCAGACTCTATTAAATATTAGAGGGCTAAAGCCTGCCGGGGAAACGGGACTGTCTTATCTATCTATTATATAGGTAACCGTGACCCTGGAAAGTAATGAGCTATTGAAGGAACACCGTGGATTTTGGTCAGTAGAAGTCTGACAGTCCCTCCCGTCCCACCTTGGGTGCGAGGACTCACTTGATGATTAAACCACGTTGAAAAAAAAAGAGCTCCCGCTCTCTGGAGACTTTCATTCTCTGTTAAAGGTATGGGTCGCTAGAAACTATTTGTCACCATGATGAGCGCACTCTCATAAATCTTCAACGCACTCGTGAGCGGCTGGCTTTACAGTCATCATCAGCCTATTAATGTTCCCACTGCTGGGACACAGGCCTCCTCTCTGATAGATGGCCCTGTGCAAATTTGGTAGACGCAACATGTCTTCGAATTTTTGGTTCTAGGACATGCCGGTTTCCTCACGATGTTTTCATTCACCGTTTTGAAAGCAGTGGTGATGAAATGAATTACACAAAGTAATGCGCCTGGCTGGGTTCGAATTCACGACCTACAATTCGTAAGTCTTGGCCGATACCACTGGGCCATCACTGCTCTTTAACTACAGTCAAAGATCTCCAAATGATAGTCGGGTTTTATTTATTCTGATCCAGTACGATTTCAGTTTAATGCCTTTGTCAAACAGACAGGCGAGTCCGAAGCGATAACGAACCGATACGAGACGTCAATAGCGTAACCGAACTATCGGAGAGACTCGTCAGTCCGATAGTTCGGTCACGCTATCGGATCGCTATCGCTTTTCTATGTGACTGGATTCAAACAATTCCATACATTGCAATAAAAACATCACGCTTCGCATTCGCCACGCCTGTCTGTTTGACAAAGGCTTAAAAGCTATTACTTACGCTTATAATTTTTGAACGACCCTGACATTTTGGAAGCAAAGCTTTTCTTCATTTCTACTTCATGAGCCAAGCTGAACATTTTCATAATGGCGTGATTGAAATAAAATAAAAGTGTTATTAATGTTAGAGATCTTCAGGACGGTTAATGTACCGTAGTATTCAAGATAAGGGAATTTGTAGTTTATATTTTTTATCTTAGCGCTGTTCCGGTGTTTTTTGCTCCGCTCTCGCTGTAGATATTTCTTTGAAACACTTCAAGTTTATTAGCCAGTAAATTATGTTTATTTTTCTGTTAATACTTAGTAATGGTTTCTTTTCGGAGGAAGTTTTAAAAATATACAAGCTTTACACCTTTTTAAGAATGGTTATCAGACTTTTGAGTTGTTTAAGATCTATACTCAGAAAGTACTCGACAGATCTACAATGATAATTTGTCTGTACTATCGTGTACAAGTACTTTTTGATAAACTATAATTAAGTTTGTTCGTATCTGTGATGAAAATGAAACCATCTCAGGACCAACTCCCAAACCGTCGACGAAAACAGCTGTTCCTAAAGAACAGCGTACGTCACGGGTGATTCTATCTAGAATTTGAAACACATCGTCCACATCGACGCACACATCGACGTCACCGGCATCGAGACGTCGATATACATCGATGAGTAATCCGACACAAGGTAATTAACGCTACGACGCTTGCCCTGACTTTGATAAATTACATGCGATGCGGATGACGCGTGGTTTAGCATGGATACGACTTTACAAATAAAATTTATATTCTTTCTCAGCGGCAGTGCCTGATGGATGGCAATAAGAGAGAGCTGTGGTGACCCAGAAGATTCGAGCTGTCGTGGGTTTGAACCCAGCCAGGCGCACTATTTTGTGTTTTTTTTTTAACGTGGTAAAATCATCACATGAGTCCTCCCACCCAGGGCAGAGCGGGAGGGACTGTCAGACTCGTACTGACTAAAATCCACGGTGTTCTTTAATAGCCCTTTACGTACTGGGGTCACGGTAAATCATAAGTCCCGCGACCCCGACAGGCTTTGGCCCTCTAGAGGGGGGCCCCGTCATTTTTGCTGACACTCTTTGAGGCGCGCGTGGAACACAGCGCGCCGTCGACCCGGGCATGGTCCATGGTTGGACAGCGAGTTACCCATTACTCACTACCCGCATGCCCGCGCCTATGGTGGCCGGAGATCGTCTGCCGACGTCTGTCGCCGTGGGCGTGTACCACTGTGGCTGGGGTGGAGGGAGGACGCTGTCCTCTTCCTCACGCGGCCCGCATCCTCCTTCGCGAGCATGACTGCTTCGAAGGTGACCGCTTCCCACTCCGTCTCGCGCACAATTTTGTGTAATTTATTTCATCACTACTGCTCTCGAAACGGTGAAGGAAAACAGACATGTCCTAGAACCAAAAAATCGAAGACATGTGACATCTACCAAAGAGCACTGGGCCCGCGTGGTCTTTCTTTCTTTCTTATAATGGTTTATGGCCCACTTCCTCTCACAGAGAGAAGGCCTGTGTCCCAGCAATGGGAAAATTTATATGCTGATGATTATGACTATATATGGGGTTGGTGTTGTGTAACGGCATAGACAAGCGGTTACGTCGGGTGTCGATTTAGTGCCTTATTCATTTTATTTAAAAAATGTTATCTGCTTATTATACTTGTATATTTATATCTTATTTTTGGTTTATTTATTTATTTTGGAACAATATATAAGTACGTATCTGACCGTGTCATCATTTTGGGCCCTTTCAGAAAACCAGCGCTGTGACAATTTTATAAATGTACAATGCACATGCTGAGATAGGAGCCTTTTGGCCTCGCACAGGACTAAATTATTTTTTATTGGTTTAACCTTTTGTCGTTTTTTCTTTTATTGTTTTCTTTGTTGTTTTTATTCATGTATTTTTTTTTGTTCCGTCCTGTGTGTGTCAATAAATCACTTTTCTTTCTTTCAGTTATTTTTCAGATAAACTATCGTATCCTCCTGAACAGTACGCAATCGTGGTGCGACGTTGAGATTAAACTGTACGGGATGTTTAGACACACCGCATATGTTTCACGTACTTGTTTTACCAAACTTTAAACATCATCATCTGCCTAGCCTTTTCCCAACTATTTTGGGGTCGGCTTCCAGTCAAACCAGATGCAGCTGGATATCAGTATTTTACATGGAGCGACTGCCTATCGGACCTCCACAACCCAGTAACTGGGTAAAACGATACCCCATGGTAAGACTGGTTGTCAGACTTTAGAGCATATGACTATCAGTAACGACTGTCAAAGATCTACAAATGACAGCCGGGACCAACGGCTTTACGTGCTTTCCGAGGCGCGGAGGAAACTCGCTATTGCAGATGGTTACACATCCACAGACCAACCTCGGCAAGCGCGGCTTAACCCGGAAGATCGGCCTGTGCGGCTGTATTTTTTTACCAAACTTTAAACAGACCTTATATTTATTAAGTTTTAAAGGTATGGTAGGCCCCATAACTAGAGGCACTGAGTGGTTTTTAGGCAGTCCTTTCCGCTTTACCCATAGCGGGAGGACTCAATTAAAAAAACTTTTATTCCTCTCCGAAACAAAAAAAAGCTTTAAAGTATGGATGTTCGTTACTAGGTCATTTTACAACAGCTGAACCAATTTTGAAGAAAGCTGGCTCAAATATAGATCATAGTTTGGAATAACACATTTTTTTTTATTGTGGTGAAATCATTAAATGAGTCCTCCCACCCAGGGCAGAGCGGGAAGGACTGTCAGACTCGTACTGACTAAAATCCGCGGTGTCCTTCAATAGCCCTTTACGTTCCGGGATCACGGTAATTCGTGAGTCCCGCGACCCCGGCAGACTTTGGCCCTCTAGAGTGACAAAGCCTGCCGGAGTCGCGGCCCCCCCCCCCCGTCATTTTGCTGACACTCTTTGATGGAATAACACATAGGATAACATTTATCCCGGTATTACATTCCCATGAGATAATTTTTAAATTACACACGAACAATGTCGTTGGCAACAGCTTGTAAGTACGTAGATCAAATTAAGTTTTTACTTATTACTTACAGCTTGTAAGCTACTAATAAACTCTGGTACGCTATTCTCTTTATGAAATCTCATCGCTGGCCTCTAAGATGTGATCTTCAAAGAGGCGTCTTTGAGATCGTCCGATCGAGAACCGCGTATCTTAGTGAATAGGAAACTTTAGTCCCAGGGTCGCGTTAGCGCTGCGGCGGCGCTGTCACAAGTTGTGTGCTGTATTTATAGAGAATAGCACTTCTGCCTTTGTCAAACAGACAGGCGAAAGCGAAGCGTTTCCGAAGCGATACCGAACCGAAGCGAGACGTCAGTCCGATAGTTCTGTCACGCTATCGGATCGCTTTCGCTTTTCTGCGTGACTGGATTCAAACAATTCCATACATTACAAATAAAAACGTCACGCTTCGCATTCGTCACGCCTGTCTGTTTGACAAAGGTTTTCAGGTGGCCTACCATGACGTTTTTTAGCGTGAGTAGTTAGGCTGTGGGAAAGAGACAGAGCTATACAAGTCGTGTAGCGTCATATCGGTTTCTGAGCGGAACCACTACCACCAGGGCACAAGCAGGGAACAGTCAGGGTACAAGCCGGTCTTGACCGTGCGACACAAAGCGACGACGCACTTACGTAACCCGACGAGTATCTGCCATTCTTCTTTATTCTTTGATGTTTGTGCTATTCGGTACACGAGTTCGAGTTTGATGTTTTTATTTTGAATTTTTATTTTTTAAATAGAGTATGCTTTGATGGTTTTTTCATATTTAGAGAATTTGTGATAGGGGAAAAGTTAGTAAAAAATTATTTCAAAATATAATGTTAAAACTTTAACAAATTGGACAGATTTCTAAAGTTTCCATAGAAACAGAGTTTTTTTTATTTTTTATTCATCAATCATTTCGAAAACGTTCTTTATTAAATTTTAGAAAACTTGATAGAAAAAATTTGAAACCAATGAATCTGGCTTAGGTGTGTGAAGTTTCATGAAAAAAGAGTCAGTAATTTTGTAAAGTAATAACTTCAATGAAATGACGATCGGCGTACACGCTGCAACGACGGTAACAAAATGTTTTTTTTAAATCTTTTCAGCCTTTGTCAAACAAACAAGCGTGGCGAATACGAAGCGAGGCGTTTTTAAATGTATGGAATTGTTTGAATCCAGTCACATAGAAAAGCGAAAGCGATCCGATAGCGAGACTGAACTATCGGACTGACGTCTCGTATCGGTTCGTTATCTCTTCGGACTCGCCTGTCTGTTTGACAAAAGCTTAAATGACGGACTTATTAGGTTTGTAGTTTATTATTGATATACTGTCAAATAGCCAATTGTCCAGTTGGCCAGCATACAACCTCCTCTAGTTTGACATGAGAGAAGTGTCTCGAAAAAAACATAAAAACTGTGCAGGGGCAGTAAGTATTATGACGTCTTAAAACCAGGCATGTTCCAGTGAGTGAACGGGGTGGCGCTAGACGACTTGTATAGCTCTGTCTCTCACTCACTGGAACAAGTCTGGTTTTAAGACGTCATAATACGGCGCGCTGGTCGCCTCAATTCGTGAGCCGAGTCATTCCTTTGTAGAAGGAGTCCTAATTAAAATGGAGACCAAATGCAAGCTGTATGGATGATATTGTCATTGTTGTGTTTTGCAGACATCTTTGTATGCTTTGTGTCGTGAAAATTAATAAGTGTGTACTTAGTTTCCGAGTCACAGTTCAAAGACTAAATGAAAAGGTATAATCTAAATAAATAAGGCTTCTTTTTATAATTAATAGCATCAAATTCGGCCATGTCTTTTAAACATTTGATTGATAACTGCGCTGTGTGTCACGGATTGATTCAAACAAATGTTTAAATTCTGATAAGTACTAGTGAATGAGATCAAGGCCATAACGCGTAACTGATAAAAATAAACAGATTACAATTTGCAAAAAAAATACCCAAGCTGGGATTCAAACCAAAAAATAATAATATACAAAATTGAAATTACACCCAAGACATAGTGTAGATGCAGGCATGCAGACGGGGAGTAATGGACCACAACGAGTAAAGGGTGACTCGCCGACCGATCATAGACCATACCCACGTCGACGGCTCGTCTTTTTCCATACCTGAAACAGATTTCAGAAATCTGATGGGGCCCCAGATAGGGTCGCGGAACTGTCCAAAGGGTAACCGTGACCCTGGTACTTAAAGGGCAAATTAAGGAAGATGGTGGATTTTAGTCTCTTACGCTCCACCTAGGACTAGAGGACTTATTTGATGATTTTACCTCCTAAAAAGATATAGCGTAGGTAAAACAGCAGAACCTATTACCAGTTCTCGGGCCAGATACAGTAGTGAACATGCCGCCATTACCTCGCCGGAAACACGGCCATTTTTCCTACACTCACTTCCTGTCGCTGACTTGAGTTAGGGCGGGAACTGTGCAAGCCTTGAATTCTAAGCGATTTATGTAACGCATAAGTTATTTTGATGACCTTAACGACATTGCCTACGTGGAGGCAGTTTTCTCAGACTTTAATTTACAAGTGACAAATTGAGGCTTTTAAGGTGTCCTGTTAGAACCTAAATGGTTTTGTGAGGAATAAATCTTTTGGTATGATCATAGTGAAGACATTTTTCTTCTATTTTAGACTACCTGTTTGGAAGTACATTTGAATAGATAATAATAATATAATTTATGGTAATTTGTGACCAGGGCCGTCTTCTGGGCATTTTGCCGGTGCCCCGTTGTCTTTGGGGCCCCGAGTTCAGCATAATGCTAGAAGCTGTCAAAAGGATATCTAGCTCATTTTCATTTTCGAGCTCGCTTTTGCATCCTTTGTGCTTACGATGATTCTGTCGCTTTTTTACGGAAGTTAATTGTTACATTATATATTTTTGTAGGAATAGTAAAAGAGTAGCGTGTCGTTGGTTCGATTTCCGCACGGAACTAATATTTATTTGACTTAAAAACAATTGTTTCGCGTCTGGGTGTGTGAGTATGTGAGTTTCTATGTTTGTAAACGCACTGACGACACATGAAAAATGATAGTGATAAAAAAAAGCAGCCGCAGCAGTGTGTGGCCCTATTATCCTAAAATGGGCCTCCTTTAGGCGACCCTGTTTGAGAAGTCGTTGCATCGCTGATTGTCGTGGTTCTACGGAGGAAGGGCACACGTAGTTTGCTTCAGCATTGATGAGCTAGACTCGTAATGCAGTGGTGCCAGAAGACAGGCGTCGATTTCGAGTGAGGCCTGGAAAATCGATGGCGTGACGATTTAGACCCGTTTATGCGATATTGGCCGGATTAAACTTCGAATAATAAGGAATGAAAGGTTGTGGGGGAGAACTATGCCCAGCTATGGGATTACATTTTTTTTTAAAAAGGAAACGACTTTTCTGTGCTTACTTTAGAAGTCGGTTCCTTTTTTTTTATTAAAAAAAAACTGTTTTTTATTTAAAACTTTTCAGTTCAGATATTCAATATCCAGGCCTAGGAGTCTTTGTATAATCAGCGTTTTTGAAAATGTGCCATCCATTATTGTTGTATTTCAAAATCTTCTCTAAAATGTAAGGAAGACTTTTCTGAAACCGCATCGATATCGGTTGAGCTAAACGCGAGATAATGACGGACAAACAAACATTCATACAAACAAAGACGAAAATTAGAACCAGTTATTTTTAAAACGGTTAAAAAGTTTTTATTTTCTTGTATAACCCGCTGTCGCTTTCAATTTAACCCGACACATTAGTGGAGATACAAGAAATTCTTTAAGAGCTGAATTCTAAACGAAATGCTATTCATAGCGAGACACAACAGAGTAGTTTTCGGACTTTTTAAAATATGGACGAGGAACTTCCATTTGTGGTTGGTTTGTTTATTGTATTAGGTTTTCGCTTTTCAAGTGTATGTGGAATACGGTGTAGGATTTCTGTTCCTGATTAAATAAATGTGAATTTTTGAATTGCACTTACGTTATTTTTAAATCATCCGTCAATCATCTCCGTTGTTATTTTTAAAGTATGGAAAGAAATTCGAACCGCAAGTGGGATTTGAACCTGCGACCTTCTGATACATCCTATGATCTTACCAACAGAGCTACCAAGCATCAGATTTCTCTAAAAACAAATAAAGCGCCAACACAAAAAAGAAAGATGGCCGCTCCCCCGCCATATTTCTTGTAATATTTATACGGCATAATACAGGCAGCCATTAACCGAAGAGTTGGGAAGTGGAACAATGAAACTTATATTGCATCCCTGGCCGTAACTATTTAAAGTTCAGTCATAAATTTTAATACGAATATGTCGTTTGAACTTGGCGAGGTTTAAATTTAGTTACACCGTGAGGCTTCGGTATTTGAGGAAGAGATTTTTTTGTGTTTGTTGAACGCCCCCTTTTTTATGAGCCTATGTTGTCTTAGTGCAGAGCAAAGGCCTCTCTTTCCTCCTTTCGTGATCTAATGTGATTGTAGGCCCAAAGCCTGCTGGGGTCGCGGCACTGTCTCATTAGGTCATGGTGGATTTTAGTCCCTACAAGTCTGATAGGTGGGACTCATTTAATGATTTTAGCACGATAAAAAAAGCATAAAACAAGAAGCATATTATCTCGATATAAGATCCCGACTGATTTCGGCCACAGTGACTTGGATGTGCCTGTTGAAGTGACTGATATTTTTTTTTATTTTTTTTATTTTGGTAAAATCATCAAAATGAGTACTCCCACCTAGGGCAGGTGACTGATATAGCAAATTTTTGCCATCAATGAGGGCTATTGACATTCACTGCAAGTCAGCAACCCTCAGATATAATTATACTACATGGTCGCGTGTGGTCGAGCCTTAAGCTCGTCACGTTTAGCATCCGACAGGCCTGTTGGTCTAGTGGTTAGTGACCCTGACTGCTATGCCGGAGGTCGTGGGTTCGATTCCCACCCAAGACAAATGTTTGTGTGATGAGCACGATCATTTGTTCTGTGTATGGGTGTAATTTATCTATAATATGTATGTATTTAGAAATATACAAGTATGTTTATCAGTTGTCTAGTACCCATAACACAAGCTCTGCTTAGCTTGGGACTAGATGGCGTTGTGTGATAGTTGTGGAATATTTATTTTATTTATATATTTATTCATCCAGGTCTTCTTTACGTTGGCTTTCAAACGCTTACACCTTAGTACTGTCGGTATGCCTCCATGGTGATCGATTCACTGCCATTGCCTCTCATTGTGACGTCTCTTGATCACATCGCTTCATGTGACGCTTAAGCACATCTTTGTACCGAATTGTACCATCGAGTTGGCCGCCTTATTATTTCGAAAGGCATACAGATAAACGCTAAATCCAAGCTCCATTTTCACATAAGTATCCAGTGGTTTCAGCGTGCACGCGATTCTATCATTTAAGAGCATTGATATTGGTTCAATAACAAACAATATTGCTTGCTAATGATCTCGCCTTTGTTCATTTGTAGCGCAACAAACACTTATGTGATTTTAATTGCTATGTTAGTTTTTGTAGGCGTTTAGGAGAAGCTGCCTTGCAATTTATCAAGTATGTTTCTATACAGTTTCGTTACCGGGCAACAGAATACTACATGTTATATAATCATCATCTTCCTGTTATTATTGAATTCTTCTTGGATTCAGTGTAACACGTTATCGTCTTCCATTCTCCCGTACGTCAGACAGGGGAGAATAAAGGACGAAAACCGTCACAACATCATTTGCTCATTTTCCTTTCAAATCATTCCTAATACAATTCTAACATCAGTATTTATATTCATCACTTCTCTAGTTACATGCGTTTCCGGGGTCGCGGGACTCACGAATTACCGTGACCCCGGAACGTAAAGGGCTATTGAAGGACACCATGGATTTTAGTCAGTACGAGTCTGACAGTCCCTCCAACTCTGGGGACTCATTTAATAATTATACCACGCTAAAAAAAACGTTACATGCGTTTCACTCCTCCTCATGCATTCATGAGGAGTGAGGGGTATTTACCTTGGTAAATTAATGATTGAATTCATAAAACATTGTCTTTGTTTATGAACTAGGTTTGACATATGGGATTTAGTACTTTTCCACAAAAGCAAATCCTTGAAGAAATTGTGTGGTCCACCCCGGGTTATTTATTAGCACTGTGGTGCTGCTGTAAGCTGTCTTCGCTTCTGCTCTGAATCTCCACTGGCGGTGGTGGGTCAGGTCAGAACAGAGCCCAGAAATAGTTTTACTGTGTTCCGTCGATGGGCAGGAATTGCGGCTCGCTCCATTTTAGATTTTATCTTTGCTTATAGGGGTACCCGTGTCCCTGGAACATAAAGAGCAATTGAAGGTCTTCCGTCCTACCCTGGGTGGGAGGACTCGTTTGATAATTTTTACCACGATAAAAAAAAAACTGTATATTAATAAGTTTACGTATTTCATTCTACACACATTTAATTTCCTGTAACACTACGGTGTAACAGCCAGCCACATAAAGTTCTCTTAGAATATTGTTTTCTTTCAAACTGTGCAACTTACGCCGGCGTTAATGGCTTAACCTGTTTTCCTTAATATTGCTTGTTTGTGTTTCATATTCTTCTTCTTCTTCACACCTTGTGCAACTATTGTTTTTTTTTTTACAATAAACTTTGCCCCACTCTGGAATATATTTACCGTTTCCGACTCTGGTTCACTGTCACCACACATAAATCACACACATACATTTTTAAAGTTATGTGTGTTATATGTGTGCTTGTAACGTTTTCAGGTCTAAATCGCTGAGCCGATTTTGATGAATTTTGGTACCTAAAGATATAGATGGTTTTCCGATTTAGATGGGATTTATTTGATGAATAAACCACGATAAAAAAAAAAGACATTAGTGAACCATTAACCCGTAAGCACATTGTATAGTATCGCTTGCACGCATCATTTGGCAAATGTCAGGCAATTTGGTTTGAAGGAGGTATTTTGTAGAACATTCGCAAGCGCCAAGCGTTTAGTCGACGCCTCGCGTGACCAGAGGGCTGGCCTATTTCTTGGTCAAAGGATCAGCTTTGCCATCCAACGTGGCAATGCTGCCAGCGTTCTGGGCACTTTCCCCATTGACAGCGATGTGGACGAATTTTATGACGCTCTATATTTTTTTTAAATTTTAGTTTTAATTTAGTCATTATATTAAATATTTTACTTTTAATTTTAGTATTAAAATGTAGTATGTAAACCTACCATCGTAAAGTTATAATAAAATAAAACTAAATACTGCGTACAAAAGTAATAAAAATTGTAGAATATCTCAGTGCCTCAAATTAAAAATTTTAGACCAATGTGTGTTACCAGTGATGAAGTACGGCACTGAAACGTGGTCTCTTACTATGTTCCTCATTAGTAAGCTCAAGATAGCCCAACAAGCTCTGTATTATATAGTTAGCGACGATTCATTTCCTATTGGCGCGACGCTAGGTCTATGTTAATACATTAAATTACATGAGTGGTGGGCACGCCACAATCGCGGCGGTAAGACCCCTCTTTAAGGAGTGGCTGGATAGGTGTCACGGAGTCCTGACATACCGCCTGACGCAGGTCCTCACCAGACACGAAGTTGCGGGAGGTACCTTTGTCGGATAAGGAGGGAAGAAACGCCTGGGTGTCACCACTGTGAGGATCATCCGAGGAGTATACGGTGGAGCATACGGTGCAGGACTGCCTCGCTTGGCGCCACCGCCCGCCGTATCGACCTCTCGTGCCCGCAGAACCTCCTAGTTAAAATCGGAGTTTCACCCCCACAGTCTTTAGTGATGTTCGGGCTTCAATATGCCCGTGACGTAAGGCATTATTTTATTTCCTTGGTGCGTAATCAACCACTATATACTAGCTCTTCGAATTGTGTAAACATACTATAATAAATCTGTAGAAGGGTCAATTCTATACATTAAAAATATTGAAAAAATAAATAGCGGGCAGTGTTGCTGGGTCGATACCAAACCCAAATATATGATTAAAAAAATTTGTCTGTCTGTCTGTCTGTCTGTTTGTGCAGGCATCACGTGAAAACTAACGGTTCGATTTCGATGAAACTTGGTATAATTATTCCTTCTTATCCTGGGCATAACATAGGATACTTTTTATCCTGGAAAAAAACGTAGAAAAAAAATCTTATTTTTCAGTTTTATTCATAGACGTTGTTCTGTAGATCCGCGAACACACGTTGCATTACCGGCAGTGGATTCAGCGCCGTAATATTTATAAGATGTCATTGTCAGAGTTACTCAAAATGGGGAAATAAACCATCCACGCGAAGACCGACATCCGCGCGGACGGAGTCGCGGGCGGAAGCTAGTTATAAATAAGTAACAGTCTTGATGACGACCGAAAATAAATAATTGGACATTTAAATTACCAACTACGTGACAAACTACTAACGAAGTCACGCAATTTCATTTATTGTAATGCAAAGTATGTTGTTGTCATATAAATTACTTATTTCCATCGTGACAATTATGCTTTCACTTTCATTTAAAGAAATTGGATTAAAAAATGAGTAAGTCAAGGTTCACATTCATGCATTACAAGCTGTTGGTATTTCTTTTAGGTTTTCATGATTTCAGATATTATCTTAGTAATCAAGTTGTCTTAGAGCCTAAAATTCCAATCTCCGGCCACCGTAGGCGCGGGCATGCGGGCAGCGAGTAATGGGCGACTCGCTGTCCGACCATGGACCATGCCCGGGTCGACGGCGCGTTGTG
Organism: Agrotis puta; assembly: GCA_943136025.2. Classification (NCBI taxonomy): domain Eukaryota; kingdom Metazoa; phylum Arthropoda; class Insecta; order Lepidoptera; family Noctuidae; genus Agrotis; species Agrotis puta. Next base: position 15,070,278 of record OW964181.2, on the reverse strand, counting down.
TTCCACGCGCGCCTCAAGGAGTGTCAGCATAGTGACGGGGCCTGTAGAGGGCCAAAGCCTGGCGGGGTCGCGGGATTTGGGTTAGTGAAGGACACCGTGGATTTTAGTCAGTACGAGTCTGAAAGTACCTCCCGCTCTGCCCTGGGTCTCAATAGTGGTGGAGGACTCAATAGCGTGAGGAAACAGGCATATCCATAGGAATGAAAAAAATATGTGTTCATAGGAGCTCTTTGAGACGCGTGTGGAACACAACGCGCCGCCGACCCGGGCATAGTCCATGGTCGGACAGTGAGTTGCCCATTATTCGCTGCCCGCATGCCCAATGCACCTCCCTGGATACGAATCGACGCCACACAACTGTTACCGTTGGTCCACCACTGCTCACCAACTGCACATAGTCGTGATGGCACATCACTTCTTATGAGTGAGCTTGCGAGTTCAAACCCTGGCAAGTACCAGTGCATCTTTTTCAAATCAAATGCACTATCTGCGAGTAAGTTTATATTGGAAATCACTGACATCGGTGACGGAAAACTTCGAGAGGAAACCTGACTCAATACGTTCAAAATATTTACGTCCAAAGTCATGTCTATGGTGTTCCTAGAGGCAACTTAATTAACTCTGAACCCGTATGGTGGCATGGTGGCCATATCTTCATACGAAAAAAAAAGGACCTACTCCCTAATTGCACTGTCTTCAGCCTTTGCTCAACTATTTTGAGGATGGCTGCCAATCTAACCAAATGCACGTATCATTCTGTATGTTACATGCATCGACTGCCTATCTGATCCAAAACCAGCTAATAGCTACCATCGATCCATTATTAACGCTAAGCAATAATGAACCTTATTAACATCATATCCTTAGAACATTAAGCCACAAGCTTCCGTTGTATCCTGTGCTTTAACTACTAACACCGCAACACCGGTATTTAAAAGCGAGTCTTATTAAAATGTACGATTAATTCTCACTAACGAAAGTCTTATTACTTGGTGATTAGGGGTTATTATTCAATACAATTACTTAATAATGCCTGTGGAAATAAACTGCAGTACTGCAGCGTGATTGACGCAAATAAAAAATATTGCAGGTTATTTTATGATCCTGGTTTTATTAATATAAAGCTTCATTTAGACGATGTTTGAAATTGCATGTGCAAGTTTGACTATATTAATGGACAATGAATTCAATTGATCAATTAAATATAATAGTCCTTTCGGTCGATTTCGACCACGGGGGCCAATCTCAGCGGTGATTAGCCATCGGCGTGTTAGATATTATAGTGTACAAGTGTGTGCGCAGTCACAAGTGCACTCTTTGTTCCTTCACTTTCATAGTCCTCAGAGATGGCAATACGACACGACCGGAGAGAGATCAGGCGGAGGGCCAACGGCTTTCCGGGGCACGGGGTTTCATACCGCCAACATCCGAACTCCGGGCTGCTACTGAGAAATTATAATCTATATATATAAAAGGAGAACTGACTGACTGACATATCAACGTACAGCCGAAACTACTAGGGCTAGGAATGTGAAATTTTGCACACGGCTTCCTATTATAATGTAGGGGAGCACTAAGAAGGGGTTTTTGGAAATTTAACCTTTAAGGGGGTGAAAAGGGGGAATTAGGAAAGTACGTAACCCACGCGGACGAAGTCGCGGGAAAAGTGCTAGTAGAATATAAAAACCAATAGGACTTTTTGCCTGACCCGGGAATTGAACCCATGACCTCATGCTCAGCAGTCGCGCTTGCGACCACGAGATCAATGGGGCAGATGAAAAAAATGCTGCAATGTAGTCAAACTTGCATGAAAGATGGCAACTCGCAATAATAGTCCTACTTCTTTTGTGTTAAAATCATCAAATGAGTCCTCCTGCCCTGTGTGGACTAGAAGGGACTGTCAGACTGTTACCACAGCTCTTAATTACTTAAAAACACCATGCCAATTACGCAGGAACGTTATAAACTAATTATTTCTAAAAATCATGATCAAATTTCATAAAATTAATTAATCTATGGAAATAAAATAATTTATTTTATAAAAATAAAATAAACTTGCAACTCTTAAGTCAAGCTGTTTGCCACGTTAAAATATAACACGAGAAATGAAGTTTTTAATTATGTTGTCAGTTTGTGTTCTGCAATGTGATTATTTTTGTACGATTTAATTAAAATGCTGTGATTCTTTAGCTTTTAAAAACATTGAATTACATGTTTATTTGTAGGTACAGAGCTTTTAATGATTCGTGGGTTAAATTAAGGAAAAACTTAAAATCCTTATGTTCTTTGAAAATTTTCGAAAACTACGTATTTCCTGTACTTTAACTCGTTTTAAAAAATAGTTTTTCTGATAAAATGAAGTTCTGCAAAAGGAAGGTTACTATTCTATTCGATGATTCAGCCACGTTAAAAAAACATAGTGCCGATCTTCTTGGATCGTTTGTAGAAAATAATTGAAACGCTTTGAAGACAATTACCATTTATTGGTTGCCATTAATTTCGGATTTCTTAAAAGTCTGGGTTTCCTAAAAGTTTTTGGATAATTAGGGTGACCTCATTCTCTTTTTGAGGCATGAAGCGATTATAACAAGAAAATAGTAAGTTTTAAAAATGAGACGTTAATTTTTTTTTTGAAAGTTTAACCACCATTTTTAAACATCAATATTTTTAAACGCCCGCCGAGCTAAAACAGTTACTCGATCAAAGTAACTTTTTGGTAACTGAAATTTTATTTGCAAAATAAAATGATGGTTGAAATTCACACGTCAGATATAAAATTATTGGCCAATTAACTGGCCGCCGTGTTATGCTGCCAAAATGTTGGGGTCGGGAAGATAAAAGTATGTGATCATATTTTGGAAGGATTTTACTTTTGTGTTCAGTGATTTTTGCTGAGGGTATTAAAATATTGTGATTAAGTTGTTTTATGAAGTAGCTAATTATAACTGAAGTGAACGTAATACCTCTCATAACTATTTTGTTTAATACGTTTTCCTTTTCTTCTTGAACTTTTTGATGGTGTTTAATTAAAAAGAATATAATCCAAAATAAGTAGCGAAAAGAAATAATGCTAAATGCTAATATTTGCATTTTTTTACGTGGTAAAATCATCAAATGTGACCTCCCACCCAGCGCACAATGGGAGGGACTGTCAGACTCGTACTGACTAAAATCCACGGTGTCCTTCAATAGCCCTTTACGTACCGGGGTCACTGTAATTCGTGAGTCCCGCGACCCCGGCAAACTTTGGCCCTCTAGAGGGGTCGTCATTTTGCTGACACTCTTTGAGGCGCGCGTGGAACACATCGCGCCGTCGACCCGGGCATGGTCCATGATCGGACAGCGAGTGGCACATTAATCACAGCCCGCATGCCGGCGCCTACGGTGGCCGGAGATCGTCTGCCGAGCATCTATTTGCTGGACAATTATTTTACAGGCATATATAATAATTTCTGAACCGATATCAATGCATCCTTGTTTTTCCTTCTTTCTGTTTTAGTTCCGTCTCTGAAGCAAAATACGCAGCACAAACGGCCCTCTCGCTGGAGTAGACCTCAATATGAACTTTAACGTCTTTTGGTCTACTGCATCCAGCAATAGCGTCTGCAGGGACGCCTTCTTCCTTCAAGGGAATTCCATTGATCTAGCATAGATTCCAGACACATTTCAAAATCAACTCGCTCTCAAACACACACACTAACACACCTAATATAAAACTTTTAATTTATTTTTTAACCTTTAATTTTCTTTTAATTTTTTTTTGTCAGTCACTTTTACTTTTATTTACATTTTTATTTGAAATTTCCTGCTACTTTTTGAATAAGAACATAATGATATGGAAGAGCGGAGCTTCCTAATACAGCCTTTTTTTGCTTAACAGGAAGCTCCAATCACAAGATGGTGTACTTATCCTAAGTGTGAAACTTATAAACAATTTTTCATTTTTTTTTTCATTTACTAAGGAAAAAGCAAGAACTCATAGGTTCCATTTCCAAATTGACCAAAAATATGGGTTTTCCATCAGGAACACTCCAATAGCAGTCCCGGAGTCAGGATTTGTGCCTGGTTACTGACAATACACTTGCCCTAATTGCATAAAACTGAAACGAACCAACAAAATTGGGTGTACTTGGAGGAACACATCTGCGTCATCATTCCAAAGTTATTTTAAAGGTTTCCCTTTTAATTCATCATGAAAAACGATCAATATACTTTCAAGTTTTACCTAAAACAAAGAGATTTAGAACAAAAGCTAGGGTATAGATTGCACAAGTGCATTAGCGGTGATAGATTGTAACTGCAGGTTGTTAGAAATGCATCAGTTATCTGGCCTCTAACATATTAAAACCTTTTAACTTCCTATGTAAGGATAGAACAGGGTGTTTCTTTGTTCAATAAAAAACAATGTTTGAATGATTTCGTAGGAAGGACCATTAGTAATAAAAAAATGGAACCCACGAAATATCGAATTGAAAAGCAAAAAATACATTTTGAGGCCGCGTAACAAACAATCAACGAAGATCAACTTAGCTACGATAATTCTTTGCTTTACTTAAGTTTGGGGGTCGCGGGACTGTCTCATTACCGTGACCCTGGAACGTAAAGGGCCATTGACGGATCACCGTGGATTTTAGTCAATACAAGTCTCATCAAGCCTCTCCGACTTTGATGATTTTACCACGATACATATAAAAAAGGTAAGGTTATTTAGATGTATGTTTGTATTATAAAATAGCAGGATTTTTCATTGATAGAACTCCTGCTAAAAGATCACAGACACCAGGAATTTCTTCTGTATCGTGAATGCACAAACATAAATCAAATTCACAAACATAGAAAGCCAGACTCGAAACAACTACTTGTATTTCAAACAATTGTTTGTTCCGATCGTGAATCGAACCTGTGACGCACTGTGCAGCAGTCAATAATATTCGCTCAGCCACTGCGTCAAAAATGAATGCTTTTTATTTGCGGAACATTCGACCTACGTTTATTTTAATATCACTTCTTAGACCAGGTAATGAAAGGCCACCCACGGTTCCGTACGCATAAAATTAATAAAACGAAAGGAAAAATCGTCTTTGAAACGATTGAGGTTCTTGCCTCACTGCCAGCGGGGAAGCCATTAGCGATAAACTGTTTTTCTACTGGCTTCTGGTCGCGACTTCGCTTTCGTGTAGTTTTGGCACCCACCCACCGCGTGACATCCCACATCGCACGCTTTTTATTTTTCAGATTGCTAGCTAGGAGTAATAGATAGCTTCCCACGAAAAATTTAATAATAGTTTTGGAGTTTTCCCTACATTTTTATCCCTAAACATTATCATCGATTTTTTCTCTAAAAATTCATGATCCTATTCGTCCTATCAAATGACCACCTCCACAAGTGCACATCCACAAGTTACATTGATCAATGGAACTCAATGAGGTCTAACGTAATTCCACTGTTACTAAATACAGATTTATCTTAATGATGATTTCCACCCAATAGTACTTTAGTATAGTATGTACTCTAGTATCACTGACCCACTAAAGAATATATTTTTAGGACTGTAAACTGAAAAATACCTTTTAAACCGTAATCACAGCCGTAATCTACGATTCTATAACGTTGAGAAAATAGTAAAAAAGGTATCAAAAAACTTCCGCGTTCGATATGCCTCGGAATAATAATTTTGACCTGTACCACTTTGAAGTATTTCTCATTACTCCTCATACTTACAGATTTGGCAAGCCAAAAAAATACCCTGTATAATAAATCGTTAATCGCCGACTATTCATACCGCTGTACACAATTCTGTCTGTCTAGTCAACAACTCGTTTTAAATCGCTTACTCTACTCGCTTCTCGCTGACGGTGGGACATGTCCTTTAGCGGGAAAATTGTAAATATAATAATTACCAGGAAGATACAGGGAAGCTGTGTAAGAGCTATAATAATATCTGCTTCTAATTTTCACACTTTGAAGGATATTTTCCTCATAAGAAGAAAGGTCGACGTTAATTTATTTGACCCATTTTGCCACCTACGTACGATCAAATTCCTGTAACTTGTATAATACATTTTATGCAAAATCTGTTATTAGTTTTTGGTAAGGGAATGATTAGATAAGATAGAAAGGGAGATTGGATATTGTGTTAATTATTTAGTTGCGTTCTTTAATCTGTATCTTTACGCGTGTCTTCGTTAACGGACCCCAAGGGTTCGTGGTCGGGTCGACGACCGAGTGTCAGCATAGTGACGGGGCCTGTAGAGGGCCAAAGCCTGCCGGGGTCGCGGGACTCAGAAATTACCGTAACCCCGGTACATAAACGGCTATTTAAGGACACCGTGGATTTTAATCAGTCAAGTCTGACAGTCCCCCCCGCCCAGGGAGGACTCATTTAATGATTTTGCCACGAAAAAAAAAGGGTTCGTGGTCGGCACTCGAGAACATTTTTAATATTCGTAGTAGGAGTCGTTCGGTAACTTCAGGCGAGGGACAAAGTCGTGAGTTTATGTATCTTAATATTCAACAACCTAATCCTCTTAGTACTTGTTCTTGGTACTTGCACCCTTGTGGTGAGCTCTAGAACTTTTGGGTAAACAAAGTGCGTATCAGATATCAGTTGAGGTACGTTCACACATAACATTAAACAAAACCGCACTTGCTGGTCATGTATCATTCGTTTCGTATTAATTGAAGATAAAGGACGTAATTATGAAGACTATAAATTATTGTGATCTACTAAAAAATAACTAAAATCTGATCTGTTTCTAAAATTAATTCATAACAATGAAAGACAAGATTTATACAAAAAAAAAAACTTGATAAATTATAACAACAGGTTGGGTTTGCAAGTTTTGGAAGTAATGCACTACCTGTTCAAAATAGGACTTCTAAAAAAAATCATAAAATTTTGTAGTTACAGAACACATATATGGACAGTGCAAAAGATAAATAACAAAGGAATGCCTACACTGGGATAGAGAATTCCGCAAGAGCATAACTTGCTAGGCTGACAGGGATTATTTTTCTAACGATTTTAGGATGATTTGAAATCCTAAAATATAAAATAAAAGGCAGTCTGCTGAGAAAGAGTCTGCACCGAATCACTTCCAACTTGCCTCGCTAACATCCTGGCTAATGTCAATTCTGTTAAAGGTCGTTTTCGATACGCAAAGTCCCGTCTGAGCATACCTTTATCATTGCCAAGGATTACAGACATTCTGTTTTACATATTCTGATAAGATAAAATAACCTTCTTGAAATTCAAAATTAATTTAATCTTATAATTAGTATGTGAATGTCTCGGGCTCAGATATTTTATTTATGCTTTATTGAAGTGTATAAAATGTGACATTTACTATGACATTATTATCCCAGTTGTAAAATTCCTTTTGTGAATATTGGCCTTGTTTTTCCAATCTCCTGGCTGATATACGTACTTTCCAGTTACCTCAATATTATGGTGATGTGGTCATATCTGGGCCATAAAACTGAAAAACTTTCTCCCAATCAGATCAATATCCTAGCGGTCTACCACGGGCAAAGGCACCACAGGAAACCTTTTTTTTATCGCAGTAAAATCATCCCACCCAGAGTCCTCCCACCCATACTGTCAGACTTGACTGACTAAAATTCACGGTGTCCTTCAATAAAAAAAAATCTTCAATTAACTCGCCGCTCGCATGCTCGCGGGCACCTGGCACCTGAGAAAAAAATTGATACGAGCCGTAAGTGAAATAGTTAAGGTGCCATCAGCTTAGGTGCCATTTTAGCGGATGCCCAATGTGAAATACTTCCATTATTGGAAGTTGGTTGCAAAAAAGTCAAGAAAACAAAGTACATTACATTACATTACATTTCATTCAAACGTAATTTTACACTTTTCAGCGTTTTGTTTTTGTATAAGCCGGTTTCATTTTAACACTTTTTTTTCCTTATAGATACAACCTGGGGGCCTCGTCGACCATGTCATTGTATTACAAAGGTGCAAGGTTTTGCCATTTATTTGCACAGGCATTTTGTACAAAAAAAAAAAAACAATAATTAAACACAACATGCTGTAAAAATAAATAATTAATATTGTTAAGTGGTTATTATATAATTACCAATATCATCATTAAGCCGCGCTGGTAAATATTTTCCGATATTTATTGAATTTGTTACGGAAATGAGGTTTTCATCAATTTGTGGCGGAAAGTAAATTTTTATATGGGGCAATGATATAACATAATAAACTGATTGAACTAGGTAGAATGATGTATTTTTGGTTTATGGACCTACTAGCTGTTGCCAGCGGTTTTATCCGCTGCAACTCAAAAATTATCCCACAGGGAGATAAAATAAATCAATCGTACGTGTTAATCCAGGTTATAAAATATCTGTGTACCAAATTTTATCCAAATGCGTTCTGTGGACACGGGACTGTACGAATTACCGTGACCCCGGAACGTTAAGAGCTATTGAAGGACACCGTGGATTTTAGTCCGTAGTTTTAGTTGGTAAAATCATCAAATCAGTCCGGGAGGACTGGAAGGACCGGGAGGACAGGGCGGGAGGCGGCGGCCCTGTGTGGAGTGGAAGGGACTGTAAGTCAAAATAGAATCATTTATTTCAATTAGGCCATCAAAGAGGCGCTTTTGAACGTCGCTTTATTAATATTAAAGTATGGGATTGATTCTACAATAAGTAAGACTAAAATGATATTACAAGGGGTACACATACATACCACTCTATCAGAACCAGGTTATGAATGACGATAAAATTATTTTGTATCTATTATTCTATTCTAATGCTTCATAAATAGAATAAAATATTATAATTTCACCGTTTTACAGTAAATATTGCATTTGAACCTGGTAAACTACTTTTTTTATTGTGGTAAAATCTTCAAATGAGTCATCCCACCCAGGGCTTGACGGGAGGAACTGACAGACTCATACTGACTGAAATTCACATCCTTCAATACTCCTTTACGTTACTGAGTCACGGTTATCTGATAAGGTATTCCTGCGACCCACTGATAACCTACCAAAGTCTCTTCTTTTGACGCCCTGATAAGTGTCAGAGATGGTCTTTTGAAAAAATAAGCACACAGATTCGAGTTCAGAAGGTGCAGTGAAAGCGTCAGTTATCGTGGTCGCGGGACTCATGAGTTACCGTGACCCCGGTACGTAAAGGGCTTTTAAAGGACACCGTGAATTTTAGTCAGTACGAGTCGGACAGTCCCTCCGGCCCTGCCCTGGGTGGGAGGACTCATTTGATGATTTTACCACGTAAAAAAAAAGCGTCAGTTATCGTGTAGCTCAACTATGGATTATCAATTTACTGGCTATCGAGAATCTGATCAATTCTGCTGAAAACTATAGAAAAAGTTTGAAACTATATTCTCGTCTAGCCCCTTGGGCTTAATTTGGACCTATTTGAAATAAGCTCAAGAGGTATAGAAAAGGTCTTATCTGATTTAAAGGACCTAAAATAGTTAAAGACGTTACAAGATGTCTAGACATAAGGCTAGGCATTTCATTAAATGTAACTAACCCTGCCAACGAGCAATGGAGCGCAGTATGCTAGGTGTTAAATTAACGGATCGCATTCGAAACACAATACTGCGCTTCCAAACAAATATAGCTGACGTGGCTCAGAAGGCTGCCCAACTCAAATGGGACTGGGCAGGACGTCAGTCGCATCACGGACAAACTGTGGGCCAAAATCACCAAAAACAGAGCCCTGAGACAGTGAAACGGGGTCGCGGCAGGCCGCGAAGGAGATGGCGGGACGAGCTGGATAGGTTCTGTCCGAATTGGAAGGAGGACGCACGGGCTCGCGAGAAGTGGAAGGAGTGGAGGGAGACCTTTGCCTAGGAGTGAGACAGAGCAGGCTATTTAAAAAAATACTAAGCGTAGAATTTTTTTAAACCGTTTCCTCTCTCACAGGTTTTTTTCTGTACCGCGGCTGTTTTTACCAACATTTTTTTTAAATACGAGTACAATACCCCACTGTAGGAATTTCTTCTAAGTCGTGGGTGCGTTCAAAACAGAGGCCATGTGCTTTCATTGCCGTCTGAACGCGCCACGTTCAGAGTCCCACATTGCGGTGGAGGGGGTTCGCATCGGCGTCGGGAGGACGATGAAGTACCTGGGACTCGTCCTCGACAGCCGGTGGAACTTTAGGGAGCACTTCCTACGTTTGGCCCCGAAGCTGAACCGAAGCTGAGGCTGTACGCTGGTGTCGTGCGGTCCATGGCCCTCTACGGGGCCCCTGTGTGGGCCCTGAGCATTCGGACGCGACCACTAAAGCTGGTCGCATGCCAGAGGGTCATGGCAATCCGAATGGTCCGAGGATACCGCACGATCGCCGGCGAATCGGCCAACCTCCTTGCCGGATTGCTGCCCTGGGATCTGGAGGCGACTGCCCTCCAGCGCGTCTACGAATGGCGCGTGGAGGCGCAGCGCCGGGGCGAATCCCCGCTGCCTCGACAGGTCGAGGCGCGGCGGGAAGAGCTCCGGCGCGATCTCAGGGCAGTATGGAGGGAGCGACTGTCGCAACCGAGGTCCGGGCACGCCGCAATCGCGGCGGTAAGACCCCTCTTTGAGGAGTGGCTGGATAGGCGTCACGGCGTCCTTACCTTCCGCATGACGCAGGTCCTCACCGGACACGGAAGTTTCGGGAGGTTCCTGTGTCTGATAAGGAGGGAGGAAACGCCTGGGTGTCACCACTGCGAGGACCGTCCTGAGGACACGGTGGAGCATACGGTGCAGGACTGCCCCGCTTGGGCAGAGCACCGCCGTGTCCTCACGACGGCGATAGGCGGAGACCTCTCGCGCCCGGCATTGGTCGAGGCCATGCTGCGGGGCGAGACGGAGTGGGAAGCGGTCGCCTCCTTCTGCGAAGCAGTCATGCTCGCGAAGGAGGAGGCGTGCCGCGTGAGGGAGAGAACAGTGTCCTCCCTCCGACCCACCCGCAGTGGTAGACGCCCACGGCGACGGACGTCGCCAGACGATCTCCGGCCACCGTAGGCGCGGGCATGCGGGCAGCGAGTAATGGGCGACTCGCTGCCCGACCATGGACCATGCCCGGGTCGACGGCGCGTTGTGTTCCACGCGCGCCTCAAGGAGTGTCAGCAAACTGACGGGGCCTGTAGAGGGCCAGAGCCTGCCGGGGTCGCGGGTCTTACCCATCACCGTAACCCCGGTACGTAAAGGGCTCGTGAAGGACACCGTGGATTTTAGTCAGTACAAGTCTGACAGTCCCTCCCGCCCTGCCCTGGGTGGGAGGACTCATTTGATGATTTTACCACGCAAAAAAAAAAAAAAAAGTCGTGGGTGCGTTTACAAACATATAAACTCACATAAACATAACTCCTCACATAATAGAACTGAATGAAACAAAATTTAAATCATGTATAAAACGCACACTATGTAGGCAAGCATATTACAAGTTGGAGGATTATATTAATGATAAAAATGCTTGGCTCAATGCTAATGCAATGGTAACGCATGTGTGAGTACTATGTACTACTTATTAATTATTATTGACTCGATTTTGCCCTGGTGGTTGAGAGAATGTCATGCTCACTTAAATGTCTCGCTGATGGTGGCACGTGTGTCGGATCATTTAGCTCCCTCCAAAATGGTTGAGCTGAATGGTGCTGATACGTGTGTCATGTTCGTGAACGGGCGCTGTCAGTTGAGACTGGTCATCTTTAAGCTGCCACGGTTTATTTTAATTATTGATTATTTTGTTTCTGAATTGTCTTTTTTTTGATATTTTACTGTGGACACTTTTAACTTGCTACATCGTTCTCACATTATGTACCATCACAAAATGAATGATGTAACAAAGGTTCTGTAATAATTCTGGCGATCTAAAAAGAGTGTCCATGGAGTTTCTTGCCCGTTCTTCTCCATAGAGATCTACTTCTTGGAACGGGCATCTACGGTACTTTCACAGTTTTTATGTCTTGTGACTGGGACTGTAGCACCATAATTTTGTAATATTTAATTATATTTTATGTCATTGACAATTCAAAAGTGCCTGTAACTGGTCTACTTGAAATAAATGCATTTTGATTTGAATAAACAAAAACCCAGACCCGGAACAACTACTTGTAGATCATACAGATATTCAAGTCTTGTGTTGTGACGTTGGCGCCATCAATTGTAGAGTTGTTAAACTAATACCTTAAGTAATATGGTAACCGTTTTTTTTCTATCCAGGGCAGAGCGGGAGGGACTGTCAGACCCGTACTGACTAAAATCTACGGTGTCCTTCAATAGCCCTTTATGTTCCGGGGTCACGGTACATTACTTATGATCTGCGGAAAGTTCTACATTTTCCTGCAATTTTATGTGATGAAATAGCCACAAGCGCTGCTATATGGATTTGAGTGGTAGCGCGGACTCTAAAACACGATCTTCAGATACGGACAACGATACTGATAGTGATGAGCTAGTGTCCCATTCCCAAGACATAATAACTGTGTAAGTGCTCCAGTTGCAACAAAACATAAATTTCTATGGAGAAGAACGGGCAAGAAAGCATTAAGCATCAGCGAATCAGCGTCAGAACTTGTCACTATCACTACATAGAATAACACAAAGTCGCTTCCTGCTGTCCGTCTGTCTGTCCCGATGTATGCTTAGATCTTTAAAACTACGCAACGGATTTTGATGCGGTTTTTTTAAATGCATAATATAGTAGAGATTGCTCCCGTGCGGAGCCGGGGCGGGTCGCTAGTTCAGAATAAAACGTTTTTATACTAAGTAAGCACTCTACGCTTACACGTTACATTGAATTGTCCCTTATGTTACTAAAATATACCACAATATTTATTTGAATTAAGTCTATCTTTTCAAATCATTCTGTCACACAATATGATACATTTCATCCTTAAAAGGAAAAGAAAATGTAAAAGTATTATGTAAAGAAGATTTTTTTCTTCAATAAAAATAGACCTCAAGGCGTGAAAGGCGTCTGCGTACGTTTTTGGAGCCCTCCTACACTGTTCGGTTCGGCATATGCAATTCGGTGGAATCATTACAATAAAGCATTTTCTTTTGTTATCAAAATGACTTGCTAAACTTAGGTGGCTTTAATTAGGATCGGGTCTGTTGGCAAACTGTATCACAGTATGAAGCATGGGTCGGTGCAGCACAATTTTTGCTTGCTTTTACTTAACATTATATGATCACGTTATTTTTACCGAAGCTTCATAAGTTTTTGAGGAGTGGCTGGATAGGCGTCACGGCGTCCTTACCTTCCGCATGACGCAGGTCCTCACCGGACACGGAAGTTTCGGGAGGTTCCTGTGTCTGATAAGGAGGGAGGAAATGCCTGGGTGTCACCACTGCGAGGACCGTCCTGAGGACACGGTGGAGCATACGGTGCAGGACTGCCCCGCTTGGGCAGAGCACCGCCGTGTCCTCACGACGGCGATACGCGGAGACCTCTCGCGCCCGGCATTGGTCGAGGCCATGCTGCGGGGCGAGACGGAGTGGGAAGCGGTCGCCTCCTTCTGCGAAGCAGTCATGCTCGCGAAGGAGGAGGCGTGCCGCGTGAGGGAGAGAACAGTGTCCTCTCTCCGACCCACCCGCAGTGGTAGACGCCCACGGCGACGGACGTCGCCAGACGATCTCCGGCCACCGTAGGCGCGGGCATGCGGGCAGCGAGTAATGGGCGACTCGCTGCCCGACCATGGACCATGCCCGGGTCGACGGCGCGTTGTGTTCCACGCGCGCCTCAAGGAGTGTCAGCAAACTGACGGGGCCTGTAGAGGGCCAGAGCCTGCCGGGGTCGCGGGTCTTACCCATCACCGTAACCCCGGTACGTAAAGGGCTCGTGAAGGACACCGTGGATTTTAGTCAGTACAAGTCTGACAGTCCCTCCCGCCCTGCCCTGGGTGGGAGGACTCATTTGATGATTTTACCACGCAAAAAAAAAAAAAAATTCTTCATAAGTTAATGATGATGTCCCATATAATATCACTGATATTAATCGTTGTTGACATGTGGGACGTTAATACAGAAGTTATTCTGCTGATAGTCGTGTTTGCCAGAGGCTTAATTGCCAAGAGCCTTAACCGATACCTGAGGAGGCTCTCGCTGAGTCAAGCGCTTGATTCAGAGGCAGTACTTCTGTACACGGCGCGTATTGTTAGGAGGTTCCTCTCTCAAGAGCCCTGACCACCGTTAGCTCGGCCTCTGTTCCCGGTGCTGGTGGATTATTTTTATTTTTTTTGTTTCTTTTGTGTAAAATCCTTAAAAAATGTAACAAAGAAGTGAAAAGATGAATAAAGAAAAATAATATGTATTTTGTAGTTCTTATAATGTAGCGAAAAATGCCGAACCGAACAAGTGTGAAGCTCCTTTCTAATTCAATTGAGTGAAACTACACGTGTGTTGAGGACGGCTATTCTTATGGATAGAGGAATTGGAATAAATATATTTTCCTAAAAATTCTCTTCATAGGTAGCGAAAGAAGATCGGACATTTTTATTATCCTTTAGACGATAATTATGTCGCTATCTTTCCTGTTACAAAAGGTCGGTTTGATTGCTCAAGATTTATTGATAGTCGAAAAATTATCATCAGGGTTAATATTGTTGTGGTTTTCCATTGTGAGTCTAGATTGATGGTAATAGGCGGGAACACTCATTAGATGATATGAAAACCCCTTTTACATGAACTCAAAATGTGCTCGTCAAAAATGAATTAGGTTATAAATAAATAAATATTCCACAACTATCACACAACGCCATCTAGTCCCAAGCTAAGCAGAGCTTGTGTTAGTTATAATTTGGTTATAAACGGATTTTGATGAAATGTTTCACGCAGGTGTTTTTTTTAACGTGGTAAAATCATGAAATGAGTCCTCCCACCCAGGTCAGAGTGGGAGGGACTGTCAGACTCGTACTGACTAAAATCCACGGTGTCCTCCAATAGCCCTCTACGTTCCGGGGTCACGGTAATTCGTGAGTCCCGCGACCGTCAATATTTAGGCAAGATAATATTAATTGTATATTTTGTACTTATCAGTCTTCAAAATAGCCATTGAAACAATCGTTATTACATCTTTCAATAACTTCTTTAATAACGACTTATTTTTCTCCAAGAAAATTTTTAAAGGCAATCGCCACAAATTGGAAACAGATCTCAAACTGAATTACGATAAAAATGGGGAGATTTAATTTTAAAAATTCGCACTCTTTGCGAGTCTTCGAGATTTTAATATGGCTCAGATGATAAAGAATTGATTATTTAAGTAATCTGTTACATAATACGGCTTAGCGGAGGTTTGTGGCCAGTTTTGATTAGGTTTTCTTTTTGATTATTATTTGGTAAAATGTCAGCTTTTGTATTCTGAATGTTAAAATGGTAAGAAAGCCAAAACTGTACATTGAATTTTTTTTTAAAGAATACATGAGGTGTGATCTAGAATCAAAGTCAAAAATATAGTTTTTAGAATTTAAGTCTGTTTGTCTGTATGTATGTCCGGGGTAAAATCAAAAAGTACTGCATGTATTTACTTCAAATTTAAGTTTGTCTTAAACTTCTATAATTAATAGAAGTTTATAACCATATTAGAGGCTTGTACGGTTCCCAGAAGTGGTTAAATACTCATAGAAAAACAAAAAAAAACACATTATAAGTTTTTCGTTTTTTGTGGTACTCAGAAACGGCGGGTAAGAAGAAAATTCAGAAATACTATTTCCTCCAATTTATAGAGAATCTCGACAGTAATAAAAAGGGTACGTCAAGAACGTGTTCCAGTGATAAATATAAGGATTTTCCAGTTATCTAACGTGTGACATATTATCTTCGGCAACAACGTAGTCGTGTACCTGCCGAGACAGACATTCTACGATAGTGATGTTACCTGTGTAAGTTTATTTAGGTATTTTTGTTTATCGATAATACTGTTTTTAAACGAATCCATAAAAAGGAGGTACAGTTTAGTTCGAGCCATATGTTTTAGCGTAAGTATGTTTGTCCGCGATTATCTCGTGTATGTGTGTTTTTAGAAAAGTGTTCGTTACATTCTGGAGAAGGTTTAGGTATAAAAAATGCATGTAGCATGACATTGTCAGAATGGAACCTTTATGCCTTTGTCAAACAGACAGGCGAAAGCGAAGCGTTTCCGAAGCGAGACGTCAGTCCAATAGTTCTGTCACGCTATCGGATCGGTTTCGCTTTTCTATGTGACTGGATTCAAACAATTCCATACATTACAAATAAAAACGTCACGCTTCGCATTCATCACGCCTTGCTGTTTGACAAAGGCCTTATTGTTTAATTGGATGGTTTTTTCAAGACGCTTATTAAACAAATACTCCTTTGCCGATATTGTTGAATATCTGTAATGAAAAATAAAAGTGTAAAATAACTTTTCTTTCGGAAGTCGGTGGCAAAAGTCTAATTGACCAAAAATTACCCTGTTCCCTCACATGTCGTTTGCGCTCTAGGGCCGCGGTGCTCTTTAAAGACCGATCCTCGATCCAAACCGTAAGACAATCTGCTACTATGTAGCTACCGATTCTCAAAACGGTGAAGTAAAACATCGTGAGGAAACAGGCATGTCCTAGAACCAAAAATTCCATGACATGTGACATCTACCAACCCAAACTGAGAGTGGTGGATTATGGCCCACTCCCTCTCACAGAGGGGAGGCCTGCGTCCCACCAGTGGGAACATTACAGGACAATTTTATAAAAGTTTTCACTGCAAACAGCATTTTATGATCCTTCATGCCGAAAAATCGTTATAAATAACTACGTCCGTTGCGTGCGATTATCGTCCATACATCCGATTTTTTTTTTAGCGAGGAAAAATCATCAAATGAGTTCTCCCACCCAGGGCAGAGCGGGAGGGACTGTCAGACTCGTACTGACTAAACTCCACGGTGTCCTTCAATAGCCCTTTACGTTCCGGGGTCACTGTAATTCGTACAGTCCCGCGAACCCGATCCGATCAATCTATACTAATATTATAAAGCAGGAGAGTTTGTTTGGATGAACGCACTAATCTCAGGAACTACTGGTTCAAATAGAAAAAAAAATTGTGTCGGATAGACTATTTATCGAGGAAGACTATAAAACATCATTCTACGATTAAAAGGTGCCGAGTAGCGGTTGAAATCGTGGGCTAAAACTAGTTTATTTATAAACAGTTTAAAAGCAGTACCTCACTATTGTCCAGTTTTCGTTGGCATGTCACGTCCCTCCTTGGGGCAATATTTCCTCTTTTCCCGCCACCCCCCTCTCCGAGCAACGACGTGCAGCTATTCGAAGCGAATTCTCTTCTATTATTGCCCACCTGAATTGAAAAAACAATGCAGAATTTTCTCTCTCCGATATGGGGTTGTGTTTTCGATCTTGTAAGACGTTGGGTGCATGTTTATTCGATTACCGAATTGCGGGTGAATGGATTTTGTTATTTTTGTTGGATAAATAACTGTTTAGAATCCATTGGAATGTAAGCATGAGTAGTTTTATTTTGCACTTCAGTTTGGTTTGTGTAAAATAAGAAAAACCAGATTTAGAGGGTTCCATTTAAAATATTGATATTCGTCTGCAAATGCTGAATTCTGTTAGGCTGGAAGCTGACCAAAACATAGTTGGGATAAGGCTAGGTATATGATCATGTTTTTGCGTAAATCTATACTATCTTTATTAATATTGTAAAGCTGAACCGACTCTGTTTGGTTGAACGCGTTAATCTCGGGAACTTCTGGTTCGAATTGAATAAAAACTTTTGTGTTGGATAGTCCATTTATTGGGGAAGGCTATAGACTATAAAACATCACGCTACAATTAATAGGAGCCGAGCAGTGGGGGTAGAAACCATGGAACAGCTAGTCTTAGATACGAGTATGAATCTATAGATACTAATTGAACTTTTGCTTTTTTTCATTAAAGCTTAGCCACATCAAATCATTTCAGCGTTTGAATTTCATGTTTATTCTGTAAATATTTTATAGGACATTAGTTTTTTTAATATTTGATAATGATAGTTTAGTAGTCACAAGAACTACTTCTAAGCAAATGGGTTTTAGTTGCATTCCCAATAGAGGTCTTGGTTGGGTTACGAAGTGTTATTGGGTTTTAATTTTTTTTTTATCATTTGATGACACGTTTGATACTTTGTGACTACTGAGCTGACATTCCTTAGCACTGCTACTCGTTAGCTGGAATCTATTGTTGCCTATAGTACACTTCCTTTTTAATTAATGTTAATTTGTATGAAGCTTGACTACAATATTTTATGTTTATTTTTGTGATTTGTACATATGTAATTGATTATTTTTTATTATTTAATTTTTAATCTGCGTGCATAATAATTTCTGTGCTACATAATAATTATTATTATTTCTATTGTCCGGTTTATATTTATTTTTACTTGTCAGTATGTTTAATTTGTCCTTTTTTCATCATCATCATCATCTCAGCCATAGGACGTCCACTGCTGAACATAGGTCTCCCCTTTAGATCTCCACATATACCGGTTGGAAGCGACCTGCATCATCATTTTTTAAAATGATATATTTTTATTTTGTAGGGACCATTAACTTTAATGTGTGGTTGTGAACTGCAAATTCAAATTGGTTATTATAATAAAAAAATAAATAAATTTGAGGAATTTCTGAGTAGCAAGCACGGAGTCTGAATTTGTAGGTACTTGTTATTTGAACTTATTTGGTCAAATATATTTTTGTTCCGTTCTTTTTCTTGCTATATTATTTCTGCTGTCCCCATTACGTTTATAAACAATCAATGAGGACAGGCTGGTAGAAATAAAATAAAAAATCCTGCCAAGAAAAAAAAAGTTCTTGTCATAAATGTAATCGGGTCAATGGGAATACGGGCATGCATAGAGCTAGTTTAAAGACGAAATTCAATTACAAAATTGAAAAAAATGTTGGGAAATCTTCAGTTGCAGCGATGCAGCGGTATTCTACATTCATTGAAAAGTTCCGACGTCGGGATTACACCGCATTACCATTCGGTGCTGAAAACTCCGCGGATAGTGTTGGGACGTACAGAATATCGATAAATTGTTATCGATATTCTGGATATTTCATTTACATTGAATGAATTGTGTGAGGAATGATATGAAAGAAAATGCTTAATTAGGTTAACTAATCAATGATCAATTGACATACTTTTTAAGATCTCTCAAAAGGCGATTCTATCTTAGATTTTCTATGGAAAAAGTCGGGGTCTAAAAAAAAGTGTGTATTTAGAGAAATTGTGTTTTGGAATTATTGGTCAGTAGAGTCAAATATCCATTTGACGGTTGACAGTCAGTAATCGTAAAAATAAAACAACGGGTTGCACTCGGGGAGTGCTGGCAGAAGCGAAAACTTGAATAGACACGAAAATTCGCGCAAGCGCCCTGCGCCGTCTTACGAATTTTCGATCAGGTCACGTGTACTGTGACACATTTTTTACCCATTCCAAAAAAAAGTGCACAACGCCGCTAGAGAAGTCTTCACTTCAAAAATGTATTTGCTCTAACAGCAAGTAACATGGAACTAGAGCTGGGGACCGAAAATGGACACAAAATGAAAATCCATAGTAATTTACAATTCATAACGCGCATTAGTATCATAAAATGACTCGATGTCACAATTCCACTAGTGTGAAAAGTGACCCATTTGTATCTCAGGAATTATCATGAGTTAGTTAATGCTACGCTGATCACAAATAAAGATGAGATTGAGAATAATGATATTCATGACTTTGATGATAAAGAAAGTGTCTTAACGAGAGCGTCATTCTTATAAGACTTTGAGAGGACCATCTCAAAAGCGAAAAGGAGATTTGTTTTATTTCTTATCACAGATAAGTTTCTTATTTTCTGGTTTTTGCTAATAATATTGTTTAAGCCCAGCAAATGACCTTGTCACTTGACACAAATGACATTTACCGAACCGAAGCGAGACGTCAGACCGATAGTTCTGTCACGCTATCGAATCGCTTTCGCTTTTCAATGTGACTAGATTCAAACAACTCCATACATTAGAAATAAAAACGTCACGCTTCGCATTTGCCACGCCAGTCAGTTTGACAAAGGCTTTAGGGCGCCACAAACAAGTCAATGGGCCATAAAGACACTAGCAAGTAAGGACACATGGTCAGATCAAGTGCTTGCAATCACATCATCAGGTAAAAAAAAATAATTACATTCACATAAAAAATCGAACATCAGTAACAATTTATTCATTATTTATTAAATACAGTCAGTCCAAATATTAAAATATCACCTTAACCGAAATTACGTTGCCTGAAAGCGTTAGCAGCAGCTCTGGCTCCAACCTTTATGCCTTCCCAGGTTTCAAAACCAGCCTGCTCAATAAATTCAGGGTCTACCTGGAAGCCTGTCAGCCATGCGCTATTCCTCCAAGCAGGCAACTCGTAGGTGTAAGAGTAGGGAGCTCCTGCTTGTTGGGCATAATCGCTGGCACCACCTGAAGCGGCATATAGAACGTGGAAGATGTTTCCTACGATATAGTTCCTGTTGGCAGGCCACTTGACCCTATCGATGGCTTGAGCCATTTGAACACCAACCAAATTGAGTTGTAAACCATTTGGTGGGAGGACACCGTCACCGTAGCCGTAGAGGATCATGCTGCCGAAACTGTGGATGTCGAGGTATAAGGCCAAACGGTTTCTGTGGGCAGCAATAATGTCCCGGATGATGGCTGTCTCCGGTTCGGAGAAGGGGCCGGTGCCGTGGTAGGTGTCGGTGCAAGGGTTGCTACTGGAAGCAGTGCCCCAGTTCATACCGAAGTTTCTGTTGAGGTCCACTCCTGCACAGATATTTCCGCCTACATTTTGTCTACGGTTCTTTCTCCAGTAACGATCCTGTAGATGAGAGTAGAAGGTTATAAGAATGCGTTAATTTTATGGACGAATTCAATTGATATAATTTACCCAAGTATCCAAAATTTTCTATTTAAACCCATTGCCTAATTATTTACTCTCTGGGGAAGCAAACCTATATTTAAGATGTGATTTATTAACATTACAAATTGTGTGTTTTACGATCCAATCAACTATAGTATGCATTAATGCCTTTGTCAAACAGACCGGCGAAAGCGAAGCGTTTCCGAAGCGATACCTAACCGAAGCGAGGTGTCAACGAGACGTCAGTCCGATAGTTCTGTCACGCTATCGGATCGCTTTCGCGTTTCTATGTGACTGGATTCAAACAATTCCATACATTACAAATAAAAGCGTCACGCTTCACATTCGCCACGCCAATCTGTTTGACAAAGGCTTAAGGGCACGTTAGTGTGCTCACGATGTTCTCCTACACCGTTTTGGAAGCCGTTGTGTTACTACTACTCTTAAATTGGGCCCACAACACATCATATAAATGTGACAAATTTACTTACGTTACTATGGGTGAAGACGTATCCATCAGGGTTGGCCACAGGCAGGATGATCCAGTCAATGTTCTGAATGAGGTCTGACTCTGTGACGTCAATCACTAGTTTGTGGATGGCGTAAAGAGTAGCAGGGAGGGTCACCCATTCTCGACAGTGGAGCAGAGATTGCATAAAGACCACTGGTTTACTGGTGTCCTAGAATTAAAATTTACGAGTACAATTAAACTAAGCGTTTCATCAAAATATTAACTGATAATGAGCTCAAAGTAACTCGTGGTTTTGAATTTGATCATTGATTGATATTTGATAAATCTGGTAATAATAAAATTTATGCAATAAATTTTGATCTCATGAAATTTCTATAGCCTAGAATGATATTATAATAACTAGCTATCTTAGTATTATTTTTAAAGAAAATAATCTTACCTGGAAGTTGGTGGTGGAAATCCTTAGGTATCTGATGGGTCTGCCTTCAATGCTGTGTCCACCGAGCACGAGGGTGACCACATTAGGGTATTCTTTGGCGAGCTCATCCAAGTAGGCATCGACCTATAGAAATATGTTATTTTTAGCCCTGTGAATGATTATCATATACACAATGAAAGAGGTATAGCGATTTCCCCTGAATTGCGTCTTTGACACGATTGGCGCAGTGGCTGAGCCATCTACTGCTGCGCAGGGTGTCGCGGGTTCGATCCCCGCACAGAACAAGTATACACACCTACGATACAGGAAGAAATTCCTAGAGAGGGGCTACGTTTTATTTTAAAAACCATAAAAGAAGAATTGAGAAAAACGATTGGTCATCAACTATAAATTAATAGTTAAACTTCGCTTTTTTAAGTTAATCTTTTGTTACGTACACACTACAGGACGAAGAAGAGACATTTTCTGTCTTTGTAAATATATTTCATCTGAATTATTTTTCCATAATTTACGAGTAGCTTCGATTAAACGATTCCGATTTTTCTATTTAACTAAATTTAACCTGGTGTTCGGCTATCTTACCTCATGGTACGTGTGAATTTTATCAAAACCCAGACGAGACTTAGAGCTGTTGCTCTTTGCTGCAGCCTCCGCTAGGAGTTTGTCTTCCAAGTCGAGTTTCCTGAAATCGTTATTATTATAGTTTTTTTTTTCTATTTGTTACAGCATTTCATTTTGTTTAATTATATGCTGCTACTCAAGGCGTTTGATCATGAGCAGAATTAACACTGTCTTCATAATTTCTATTGACATTATTTCGTTTATTCATTTTCAAACATATAGTTACATTTTCAAATACAAAACAATAAAAAACCTTTAAAAATATAAAAATAGTAGTCCGCCGGTGGGAGCAGGGTCCAAGCTACCGGTGGTTAGGATTCCTGAGACAGGAACCTTCTCAATATGCGAGCCATATCAAGGAGTACTGCCTTCTGAATCTGGCCCTTGATCCAACTACCCGACGAGAGCCTCGAGAGATGCTAATCGAAGCTCTTGGCCGTCAGGTCATTCGCCGTTACAACAATCGGCACAATGATAGCCGAGCTCACATTCCACATGTCGATACCTCGCGCGCCAGGTCAAGATATTTTATTTGTTTATCTTTCTCGCCTTTCACAAGGTTCTCGTCATGCGGGATGGTAACTTCGATTATCATTACGCGGCGCGCTGATGTGTCTATCACTACTTTGTCAGGCTTATTAGCGACAATAGTCCTGTCACTAATGATAGGCAGATCCCAGTATTGTTATTGTCACCACTTATTATATGTCCATTTAGTTAAAAGACCATCTTGACTTTGTTACAAATTGTTGAACTTAAGATTCGTGCTAACTTTTTGCAATGTTTTTAGTGGTATAAATTTTAACATTTTTGACTTACTCTTTAACGTTTTCTACTGTAACTTTGTACTGTACACCATTGTCTTCAAGGAAGCTTTCAAAGATTTCTCTCTTGATTTTAGGGACTAGGACTTGTCCAGGATTGCCAGGTATGGCATCTGACCACACATCAAGGAACATTTCGTTTTCTACATCATGGACTAGTTTGCCTTGCTCAATAGAGTCGACATCAATTTCATATACAGCGTGACTGAAAAAAATAGAAAATCAATCTTAAATCATACAATACATACATTTTCTTTTTAAGAATGATGAAGTGTTTCAATTAAAATAAATATTTACAAGTAATAAAAAGAAAGAAAATATTTACAGGACTTTAAAAACATCTATATTAATTATTATAATTTCGAAGAAGACCCGACACAACCGCGGGCTTGGAACATGCCCGGGTCGACGGCGCGTTGTATTCCATGCGCGCCTCAAGTAGTGTCAGCAGAGTGACGGGGCCCCGTGTAGAGAGCCAAAGCCTGCCGGGGTCGCGGGACTCACGAATTACCGTGACCCCGGTACGTAAAGGGCTATTGAAGGACAACGTGGATAGTCAGTACGAGTCTGACAGTCCCTCCCGCTCTGCCCTGGGTGGGAGGACATATGTGATGATTTTACCACGTAAAAAAAGACCCGACACAAATAAATCATAGAATTACTTACCCTTCATAAAGTTCGTGTTTAGCCAAAACTCCAAGTATGCACAAAGAAAATACTAATAAGTACTTCATGGTGACTTTGTGATGCAGAAGCCACGAAATACTATAAATTAAACTTACGGTTACGATTGGTTTTATTGGTTTTGGGCATCAGATAAAATAGAGGATAAAACATTGCTTCATCACTAATCTTCATAATTAATTATGATAAGGAAATACGTTTTTAAGATTAATAAAATAGGAAATCTAAGCAATGCTTGGAAACGCCAAAGATTATTGGTTTTATCAGAACAGATAATAGGCAAGACAACTAAAAAATCATTAGTCGATGATCCAGTAGTCGTAAGAGCAACTGCCGAGTGTGAGGTATCAGGTTTGATGAGCACACTACAATTGCAGATGTATGTTTCTTTTTTGAAGAGTGGCTGGAGAGACACGGTGTTAACACTTTCTGCCCAACATTTGTCCTCATTGGGTAGAGGTGTTTCGGGAAGCCTTTTTCATACTTTAGCATACAGTGTAGGTTTACACGGTTTGGGCGATCCACCACCGTGGTCTTGTAGAGGTGATAATGGTGAGTCGCGGGAATGTCGCATAAGGCTTACCACAGCTCTGGAACGTAAAGAGCAAATAAGTAAGAAACAAAGTGTGTATTGGTCAGTGCGAGGCTGACAGTTTCCGCCCTACTGTGAGTGAGGAGACTCAATTGATGATAACTGAGCCAAAAATATGCATCAGGCTCCTGCCGAATTAGGAGGCGATATGCCTGAGGAGGACATCCGCCAACCCACGCCTCACGAGTAAGTAGAGGTTAATTTACATTAAGTATCAGATCAACAATACTTCAACTAGATCTGTTCGGGATTCCTTGAAAATTACTTATTCCATCGCTCACTAACACACATCGTAATGGCTTAAGATTAACTTGATTGATCAATCTTGATTATCTTGATATGAAAAGACAGGTGCAAGCTTAAAAAAACGACTAATAATTAGTTTCAACTTGTTTATTTATTTAATGCTGTGATGGATCCCGCATTTCCAAAATGTGTTCCATTTTCGTCTCAGAGATTAATTCATAGAATGGGAATATAGGACCGTAAAATATGAGTGCCACTACAGATTAACAGTTCTAATAATAATATTGGTCTCCAGCAACAGGGGTGGCCTATTAAAGAAACAAACAAACTCACAATATGCCTTCAAAAGGGCGAATAATAGTAGATGAAAATAACATGCATTGTAGGAAAAAAATCACAACACTGATCACTGTTAAGAAGCTTCTGATTTACTCGTAGATTAAGATTAATAAAACTGGCTAGGTAATGACGCTGAAAATGAACTGTGAAAAATGTGTTGCAAATGGTGAACGAAAAATCGGAATTCGAAGATGAAAAAATTGAAATTGATCTAATTCGCTGCCAGGACGAAAAGAGACAAAGAACGAAGTTTGCAGCACTTCGTTACAATACTAGCAGTATAAACATTACTAATAATATCATCTTAAAATAAACCAAATTTGGTTTAATTTGTTCGTTGTCTAAAAGCATTAGCAGCTGCTCTGGCTCCAACCTTAATTCCTTCCCAGGTCTCAAAACCAGCTTGCTCAATAAATTCTGGGTCTATAAGGAAACCTAGCATTCCCGCACTATTTCTCCATGCAGGTAATTCATAGGTGTAAGAGAACTGAGTAGCCTGTAGGGCATAACAACTAGCACCTCCTGAACCACCATATGTCAATACATGGAGAATATTTCCAACTATATAATTTTTGTTGGAAGGCCACTTGACCCTATCGATGGCTTGAGCCATTTGGACCCCGACCAAGTTAAGTTGTAAAGCATTGGATGGGAGGACACCATTACCATAGCCGTAGAGAATAAAGCTGCCGTAATTGTGGATATCGAGATATAAGGCTAAACGGGTTCTGTGTGCAGTGATAATGTCCCGGATGATGGCTGTCTCCGGCTCAGAGAAGGGACCAGTGCCGTGGAAGGTATCGGCGCAAGGGTTGTCACTAGAACCAGTTCCCCATTCAAAGTCAAAGTTTCTGTTGAGGTCTACTCCTGGACAGGTGCCGAGGTTCTGTCTAAGGTTCTTTCTCCAAAAACGTTCCTGTAAGCACAAATATAGATGTTATTTTGTTTTTATTTGACAACATCGGACCAGTTTTTAGTACAAAACTTAAGATAAGTATGAGAGTGTTTTAGTTTTTTACAGTACTATGATATGAAGCAGAATTCGAAACTATTTTTTTTTTCCCCTTTTTTTTTGTATTTTGATAACTTCGCTCTACCAATAACAATACTTTACTTGGACGATGCTATTATGTTTGTTACTTCATAACTTACGACTGGGTGAACCGATTTTGATGATTCTTTTTTTTTTCGATGTAGTATATCTGTCATTAGGTCCAGCATAGTTTGGTTCATTAGTTTTCATTTTAAGAACATTTATTATTGTGTACTTGGACGATGTTATTACCGGTTTACGACTTACTTAGGTCTTTATTGGAAAAGAATTTGGATTGAATATTTAAACTAAAAAGAGTAAAATAAAACAAAATTCAGAAATAAGACCACCACAATAAAGTGTAAAATAACTTATTATACGGAAGTAGGTAGCAAAATTGAATTAAAAAAAAAGAAAGCCACAGACTTCCGAAAGATGAAGTTATTTTACAATTTTTCTGAAAAAGTTAAAACTTAAGTGTAAATTGAAACTTTTTTTTTTTTTTTTTTTTATCGTGGTAAAATCATCAAATGAGTCCTCCCACCCAGGGCAGGGCGGGAGGGACTGTCAGACTTGTACTGACTAAAATCCACGGTGTCCTTCACTAGCCCTTTACGTACCGGGGTCACGGTAATCCCTTGGTCCCGCGACGCCGGCGTAAATTGAACCTTACAAAAAAAAAAAAATCTTTTGTAAAGTGCTTCAAAAAAAATACTTACGCTGCTGTGTGTGACGACGTATCCATCAGGGTTGGCCACAGGCAGAATGATCCAGTCAATGTTTTGAACTAGGTCTGACTCTGTGACGTCAATCACCAGCTTCTGAATAGCGTAGAGAGTAACAGGGAGGGTTATCCATTCTCGGCAGTGGAGAAGAGATTGCAACATGACGACAGGTTTTCTGGTATCCTGCAATCGAAAGGTAACATACTACTATGATTTTGCTCGTCGTCATCGGCCACTCAGTTATGAGTAACTAGCACTTTGCCCGCGACTTCGTCCGCGTGGGTTTCGTACTTTCCTAATTCCCCCTTTTCACCCCCTTAAAGGTTAAATTTCCAAAAACCCCTTCTTAGTGCTCCCCTACATTATAATAGGAAGCCGTGTGCAAAATTTCACATTCCTAGCCCCAGTAGTTTCGGCTGTACGTTGATATGTCAGTCAGTCAGTTCTCCTTTTATACAGGGTGTCCCAAAACTCAACGTCAAGCCGAAACGGGGTGACAGGATTGATCATAACCATCACGAGAAAAATCTGAAAAAAAATCTATCCCGTGCAGTTTGAAAATTATGGGCATTTTAAGAAAAACCTAGAAATGTGATCAAACTGTACCATTTTTCGGTTATTGTGGTTATTCTTTTTTATTTTTGTTCATTTGAACTTTGGAAACGTAATCCTAAATAACATTTCTAGAATCCCAATAAAAAATAATGACACAATTGCCTCAAGTTTCCGAGAATTGAGACTATTTGTTAAACTACGAATTTAAAATTTTCTAGATTCGTCGACTTTGACAGGCCCTCCTATAAAAAAAATGTACTAGAGTGCCTTGGCAAGTGGCATTAAAAGTTGGCGCATTTAATCAGAATTCTAAAATGGTACAATACTTGTTAGTTCCATACAATAGAAAAGAGTAAAAAAATTAAAACCTCAAGTAACCCGATTTTTGCTATCACATTTTACTCAGTTAAAATGTTTTTAATTCGCACAAGCTGTAGGTAGGTTCTTAATTTTAAGACAGAATGATGAGAGAGATGGATAATGGGTATGTTTGTCATGAGTGAGCGAGACAGATAGTGACGCCACTTTTACCAAAGTGAAAAAAAGTTAGTAAAATAATTAGGTTTGTTGGACTAAAAGTCAGATAGAGAAAAAACATTTTTATTACAATAAATGTTCAAATTGTTTACCATCAGCCTCAATACAAGCCCTACATCTTCTTAAAAAAGATCTACTTATAAGTCGGGCATATCTTCGAGAGTTGATCGCCTCAGCTGCTTGAGAAATGCGTTCACGTAGGTCGGCTACGTGATCAATGGGCTTTGAGTAAACTTTTTCTTTGAGAACTCCCCAATAGAAAAAATCCAGGGGATTTAAATCTGGTGAACGGGCGGGCCACAAGATAGTGCCTGAACGTCCAATCCACCTTCCCGGATATTCCTGGTCAAGGAAATCTCTTACTTGCACTGCGAAATGCGTACCCATACCCATTATCCATCTCTCTCATCATTTTGTCTTAAAATTAAGAACCTACCTAGAGCTTGTGCGAATTAAAAACATTTTAACTGAGTAAAATGTGATAGCAAAAATCGGGTTACTTGAGGTTTTAATTTTTTTACTCTTTTCTATTGTATGGAACTAACAAGTATTGTACCATTTTAGAATTCTGATTAAATGCGCCAACTTTTAATGCCACTTGCCAAGGCACTCTAGTACATTTTTTTTATAGGAGGGCCTGTCAAAGTCGACGAATCTAGAAAATTTTAAATTCGTAGTTTAACAAATAGTCTCAATTCTCGGAAACTTGAGGCAATTGTGTCATTATTTTTTATTGGGATTCTAGAAATGTTATTTAGGATTACGTTTCCAAAGTTCAAATGAACAAAAATAAAAAAGAATAACCACAATAACCGAAAAATGGTACAGTTTGATCAAATTTCTAGGTTTTTCTTAAAATGCCCATAATTTACAAACTGCATGGGATAGATTTTTTTTCAGATTTTTCTCGTGATGGTTATGATCAATCCTGTCACCCCGTTTCGGCTTGACGTTGAGTTTTGGGACACCCTGTATATACAGATAAAGTTTTTTTATTTATTTTTTTGGATCTGAAAATTCTAAGTTCTTCAGTTTACTTAGCTAGCCATGTTTATCTAGAAGTGTCTTCATACAACATTATGTTGTCAGTTTGTTCAAACAATTCTATATTTTTGTTTATTTTAGTATTATTTTTCTTAAGAATGCTTTCATTTCGGGGTCGCGGGACTCACGAATTAACGTGACCCCGATACGTAAAGGGCTAGTGAAGGACACCGTGGATTTTAGTCAGTACGAGTCTGACAGTCTCTTCCGTACCACGTAAAAAAAAGAATGCATTCATTTACCCTCTTTATCCCTCTTTCAATCTCTCTCATAAATATTATACCTGGAAGTTGGTGGTGGAAATCCTAAGGTATCTGATGGGTCTGCCTTCAATACTGTGTCCACCAAGCACGACGGAGACCACATTAGGATATTGTCTGGCTAGCTCATCTAAATAGGTATCGATCTGTAAGTTTACGATTTTACTAAAATAAGATATACTTATACATATATTTATTTATTTTAGAAAAAACATGAAACATTAAAGCCTTTGTCAAACAGACAGGCGTGACGAATTCGAAGCGTGACGTTTTATTTGTAATGTATGGAATTGTTTGAATCCAGTCCCATAGAAAAGCGAAAGCGATCCGATAGCATGACTAGAGAACTATCGGATGGACGTCTCGCTTCGGTTCGGTATCGCTTCGGACTCGCCTGTCTGTTTGACAAAAGGCATAAATGTAAATGATGAAGCATGTTTCTAAATTTGTTGTGTACAAGATTAGTTCCACTTCCACCGGATCCTCTATTTTGTTTCTTGCTTGGATTATGCCAAAGAAGTGTGAACAATAATAATGCGATTGTGAAGAATGAGAACATTTTTTTTTAATTTTCCTCTCCCTAAGAATTTCTCCTGTATCGTAGGTGCGTTTACAAACCTAGAAACTCATATACAAAAACTTCCAGACCCTGAACAACTATTTGCAGATCATACAAATATTTGTTCCGTGCAGGGGTCGAACTCGTGACACATTGCGCAGCAGTCGATCGATCAGCCACCGTGCCAAGTGTGCAACTGCTTCCTAAGCTTGTCTTCAGCAAACCTCAATTGTTTAAAACGCTTCGTATTTCAATTTTTTTTTAAACTTCACCCCACACTAGGAATTTCTCCTGTGTCGTGGATGCGTTTACAAACGTGTAAACTCACATACACAATTAAAGGGAATGCACGAATGCGTGTTTATTAGTATTCATTTTTATTAGATATCTTTTGACTTATTATCACTTTAAATATTAATGTTTTTCTATATTTTTACCCACCTCAGCGTACGTGTGGATTTTATCAAAGCCCAGACGAGACTTAGATCTGTTGCTCTTAGCTGCGGTTTCTGCTAAGAGTTGGTCTTCCAAATCTAGTTGCCTGAAATCAAAATTATCGTGTGTTTTTTTTAAATGTACGTTTCTTTCTTATTGTTTCCTTGCTGTGTATATAAGCTTCGCTACATGTTTTCATTGGTTCTTCTCAGTGTCATGTCAAAATTATCTACCTATTTTTGATGCGTTCTTGTGTAACATCTTTACTTTCGCTTCCGTATGAGTGATTTCGTGAAATGTGACGTGTGAGTAGGGAAATCGGACAAGATTGGTGGAATGAAAAGGGATGCAGTTTGTATTGACCAATGAGTTCTTGCGGTGTTACTTAGCTGTCTGCCAAGGTCTATCTTTGGATCCAAAGCCAAAGCGAGATGCCAGATGTTACACTTCATAATTATATCAGTACTGTAGGCGCCGCATATTTAAAAAAAGTATTTAAAAGCATTGAAGAATTTGAACATTTCATAAACTTACTCTTTAATATTCTCCACTTCAATTTTGAACTGTACACCATTGTCTCTAAGGAAGTTCTCAAAGATGTTCCTCTTAATCTTTGGGACCAGAACATTTCCAGGATTACCTGGTATGGCATCTGACCAAACATCGAGAAGTAATTCATTTTCTATTTCATGGACTAGATTTCCTTGATCAATAGAGTTCACATTCACTTCATATAATGCGTGGCTGAAAAAAAACATAGGTGTTAAATGGAAAATCAATCTTATTTTAATGAGGTTAGTGATGAAATTATTTCATTTAAACATGAATAAATCTATAGTCTCAAGATTGCCACCCCGATGGGCCAGATTCAACCTTTTTTGAACTACTTAGCTCTCACATTCTTTGATAACATGAAGTAAACTATGATTTTCACGTGCTCCTGCATTGACATTTTCTGAAATGACGTGACGTACATACCATGCCACGGTTTTTAGCGTCATGATGGGACACTTTCCTCTCAATCCATGTTAAAATAACAGAATTTCCGCGCCTTTAAATACGGTCCAAAGTCCGTCGCGACCAAAATTAATGCTGGTATTGGAACTTTCGAGAATAATTAAATAATATATAAGTTTATTAAAAATATATCTTACCCCCCATAGAGTTCATGTTTAGACAAACCTCCAAGTATGCACAAAGAAAAAACCAACAAGTACTTCATTATGACTTTAGTTGCATAAGACTAAAAATCACGAAATACTACAAAACATACTAATCGACTGGTTATATGTGTCAGCATCTGATAAAGCAATACAGGATAAGACACTCCTTCATGATGAAATTAATTAACCTACGTAAATACTAAATAGGTTACCGGGGCAGCACTTATACAAAGTGATTATTATTAGTCTTTTTTTAATACCCCAGAGACCAAGAGGATGCTGATGCCGGTGCGAGCTCACCCAGAAGGGAAGGGAACTCATAGCCAGCGTCAATCAAATAGGAGTAAGGAGATTGAGAATTTCCATCATGACAATGCTTCAACCACGGAGCTGCAAACAGCTCCATGTTACTGCCTTGCAACAGTACTTAGTGCATGAAATGTGGGTACGAAGTACACTTCTGCATTATCTTTAGAGATTACTGCAGTTGTTATGTAATTATTAATCAATAAGGATAAAAATGTTTAAAATTTGAAAGATAATGAAATCACCACTTTTACTAATCGTATTAGTCAGGATATTAATGTTGTGGTTGAGATAAGGGTTTAGGTAAGTTTAGATCCTCGGCTCGAGTTGAACAAAGCGAAGTTTATAACTACTGCACGAAGTCATCGTTTTGTCAATGATGTAAATAGAAAGAATCGCTAAAAGCTCCAGTTTAGCGATTCTTTCTATTTACATCATGCTGAAATAATAAATATTCCACAACTATCACACAACGCCATCTAGTCCCAAGCTAAGCAGAGCTTGTGTTATGGGTACTAGACAGCTGATAAACATAGGTTATATATTTCTAAATACATACATATTATAGATAAATAAATTACACCCAGACACAGTACAAATGATCGTGCTCATCACACAAACATTTGTCCTGGGTGGGAATCGAACCCACGACCTCCGGCATAGCAGTCAGGGTCATTAACCACTAGACCAACAGGCCTGTCGAATATCGTAATGCATGATTCTTATTCTTCATTTCGCTTGTTCGACTGTTTTTAAATTCCATTAAACCAGAATTTTGCCACTTCCACGGCATTATCCATTGATCTATGCATGTCGCAGGACTGTACGAATTACCGCGACCCCGGAACGTAAAGGGCTATTGAAGGACACCGTGGATTTTAGTCAGTACGAATCTGACAGTCCCTCCCGCTGCGCCCTGGGTGGGAGGACTCATGTGATGATTTTACCACGATAAAAAAAAATGATCTATGCATTACGCAGTCTTTCCTCAAAAGTTCTCATATTTAACTAGATTATAGTTGAGCATCATTCGTGGCATAGTTTTTGATAAATACTTCAAAAGTATCCACGTGTGTCCGTACTAGGTTAGGTAGGTAGTCAGGATTAAATAGATTAAGGTTATCATGTTATGAAAACAAATTTAAAGATTCATTCGGAACGTGTTCTGAGGATAATTAGTTTTGTTTATTAAAATATTTTTATCGCTAATGCCAGTGTTCCGGTTGAAGACCTAGTTGGACTTGGGGGTTGCTCAGAATGCTTAGGTGCATAAACAACCGGCTTGCATGTACGACAATATTGTGAATGTACGTAAGAAGAAAGGAAAGGAAAAGGTGTGAGTTCAGCGCGATCATTGCACAATATTAAGCAACTCTCTAAATTTCGTTTCTGTAGATTTCCGATTGAATTTATTGGCAACTAGGTTCCGCCCGCGACTCCGTCCGCGCGGATGTCGGTCTTCGCGTGGATGGTTTATTTCTCCATTTTTAGTAACTCTGACCCATTTTATGCCCAGGATAATAAGGTATAATTATACCAAGTTTCATCGAAATCGTTTTCACGTGATGCCTGCATATACAGACAGACAGACAACAATTTTTTTAATCACATATTTGGGTTTGGTATCGATCCAGCAACACCCCCCGCTATTTAATTTTTTAAATATTTTCAATGTACAGAATTGACCCTTCTACAGATTTATTATATGTATAGATAAGAGTACGGAAGAGTGTTTTTTTAAACCGATACCCCAAACTAGAAATTTCTCCTGTATCGTGGGTGCGTTTACAAAAAAATAAACTCGAATGATACAAACACACAGACCCGGAGCAACTATTTGTAAGATCAAATAGTAGTTATAGGTAAAATATAAAAAAGGAAAAATATGAAAGAAGGGAAGAATGTGGCCATTGTTTCAAATAATGGCGAGTGTAGCGAAGCTAAGTAATCAATGGTCAATGTAAGCACTGCACGGGATCCGCATCACCCTAAATGGAGTCGTTGTGAACTTATTTTTGTAATAATTGCAGGTCATTTTGAAATGAATACATTGATATTGGTTGATAATATCCCAAATTAAAATAAAAGCAGAAGTAGTTTCAATCCATTTAATATAAAAAAAAAATATCAGTCAAATACAAAAACATCATCTTAAACCAAGTTACGTTGTCTAAAACCATTAGCAGCTGATCTGGTACCGACCTTACCTATACCTTCCCAGGTCTCAAAACCAGCCTGTTCATTAAATTTCGGGTCTACTAGAAAACCTTCGTACCATGCATTATTTTTCCATGCAGGCAATTCAACTCTGGCCCACTCCTGCTCAGGCGTTTCCACCTAGATTTTGTCTACGGTTCTTTCTCCAATAACAGTTCTGTAAAAGAGAAACCAAGAGTTTTGAGTGTCCTTAATATTTTTGGAGCATTATTTAATGAAGAAGAACATTAAACCCTGACTATTCTGTTTGTTATCGCCTTATATTATTATTAATTATTGATTGCATCATCCGACTGCGCAATTAAGAATTCATTATATTATTTTGTCAATTGATAAATTGCAATTTGTTAATAAGACAGTAAGTATATTATTAAGCAGAATTAAAAAAGATAAAAATATCTAGCAAGATTATTTGCATATAATAGGTACGACTTATGAAATTCAAGGTATTGGAAAA
The DNA here is from genome assembly GCA_943136025.2 of Agrotis puta. NCBI lineage: Eukaryota > Metazoa > Arthropoda > Insecta > Lepidoptera > Noctuidae > Agrotis > Agrotis puta. The sequence goes on along the minus strand of OW964181.2, from coordinate 15,035,879 downwards.
ATCCCAAAAAAAACTTTCACAATGTGTCCCAATTCTATGATGATTTTAACCTAAAATAAAAATATAAAACAAATCTACATACGCTGCTATGAGTGAAAACGTATCTATCAGGTTTCGGTATTCGGGTTGACCACAGATAGGATGATCCAGTCAATGTTCTGAACAAGGTCTGACTCTGTGACGTCAATTACCAGCTTGTGAATCGCGTAGACAGTAACAGGGAGGATCACCCATGCCCGACAATTCAAATTCTTTATTTCGAGCTAGTAACTCATATTAACCTCTCGAGCGATTTATAATTGAAAATGATAAAAATCAACGTCCAATGAGCGACTGTCTGTTATGTACAGACGTGTGTACGTAAGGCGCTGGGGCGTTTTCGCTTATGTACACCCGGGTGTACGTAACGCGCCCGAGAGATTAAAGGGGTAGTAACGTTGTTCTTAAAAACTAGTTTTAGTAAACAACACAATACGGAGACACATGTAACTGACAGAAGTGTGTTATATATGGACAGTCCAATCAGCCAGCAATCATCTTCAGAACCCTGATAGGGCTAGCCATGACCCGAGCGACGAAAGATGTTGCGCGTGTCCGCATTATGGAGTAAAAACAGTCTACCCCAGCCGCCGCAAACATCCCTGATGCATCACAACGCCTTGGCAACCCCATCAGTTTTCTGAAGGCGTTATTGTATTGGACACGGAGGGCTCCATACCATGCCTGCGAATATTTCTCCAATAGGCTGCACGTGGTCGTGGGACTGTACGAATTACCGTGACCCCGGAACGTAAAGGGCTATTAAAGGACACCGTGGATTTTAGTCAATACAAGTCTGACAGTCCCTCCCGCTCTGCCCTGGGTGGGAGGACTCATTTGATGATTTTACCACGATACAAAAAAAATTGGCTGCACGTATAAAAAGTTGTACAGAATGCTCTAAACAGCCTTCTTCAGCTTCTAAGTAACCTTTACGTCTGCAGTACAGCGTGTGAACTTACGGGTTACCATATTCGCACGTACGGACAGAGCCCTCCGTTCCCATTCAATATCAGCGGCTTTTTCGACAAGTGGTTTTGTTATTTGAATGATTACCCTTTTTTCGTAGAATATTATGGGGATTTTTGGCTGTTTTCAACATTCTAAAGTAAATTAGACCCTCTTAAGTGTTTGTTGACAATTAACGCTTCGAAGTGTTTTTGATAAGAAAGTTCGTTTAAGCAGTCAAAGCTGGCCCTAGCTCGTTTTGTTTGTTTTGTTCTGAGAGTTAACATTGTGTTGCATACAGAATGAGTGATTTGCCTGCAATTGAAGTCGCCAGGGCTGTAACAATGATCGACTGAACGGTACTGACTGAACGGTAGGTGTGACCTTCCTGGTCACACCTACCGTTCAGTCAGTCGAACGTTAGGTGTATCAGTATCTGTGATCCACCGTAATGTGCAACGATACAGACAGACGGGATCTTACGTGCGCAGGCGGGGCCAAGGCAGAAAACCTGCAACCAGTGCCGTAGACGACCGATTTATAACGGTGCAAACTTTGAGAAATCGTCGTCAAACGGCTGTTCAGACCCATAATCTTTTGGAAGAAGTGCGTAACGTTAGTGTTAGTGAGCGAACAGTGAGGAGAAGACTCAATGAAGTTGTTTTAAAGTCACACGTCCCAGGAAAAGCGCCAAAACTTGAGGTGAGCCATCGAGTAGCCAGATTAGCGTTCGCTCGTCAGCATCAAAATTGGTCCGATGAGTAGAGTCGAGTTTTATTCTCTGACGAAAGCCGATATTGTGTGAATTTTATCGACGGAAGAGAGAAGATGTGGAGATATCGCGGAGAACGTTACCATCAGGCATTTTTTTTCCGAAACAACGTCTTACGGTGGAGGGTCTGTTATGGTATGGGGTGGTATAAGTTTGACGGCACGCACCGCCTTGGTCATCATTGATGGCGGTTCTCTGACTGCACACAAGTACATAACTGAGATCCTAGAGCCCCATGTTAAGCCTTTTGCCCCATTTAAAGGCTCAGATTTTGTGTTTTTGCACGATAATGCACGGCCCCACACTGCGCACATAGTGCGTGATTACCTAAACGACATCGGTATAACCCAAATGGACTAATCAGCACGATCGCCAGATATGAATCCAATAGAACATGTCTGGGACATGATTGGACGAAGGATCCAAGCAAGAAATCCAGCCCCTAGGAATGTAAGAGCCGAAATTCGCGCTGGTTGAAGAATGGGACACTTTGCCTGACGAAATGATCGACGGTGTCATCAGGAGCATGTGTAGACGTATCCAAGCCCTAATAAGGGCTCGAGAAGGCAACACGCGCTATTAATTCTTTTATTTCATTTTTTTCTTTCAATTTTACTCTGTTTCTAAAATCAATTTTTTTAGTTAAAATCATTTTGATTGTTTTTTTTTTTAAATAAACCCTAATGTACTCTAAAATTTGTGTTTTTCTGAGATAAAATAAATAAACAAAGTTAAATAAAACGAAAATAATAAATAAAAGACATTAAATCTCAAAAAATTGTGTATTTTTTTTTGTGTTCCTCTAATTTTGCCGGTGTGTGTACTTTAACCCATGTTCAGTTACGTATCGTCCACATGTGGCTAGTAATGTTCTAATATCACTAACTGACGCGCTCAGCAGCACCATGTCGTCCGCGTTACTTAAATTATTGACAGACTCCGTCAATATGACGACCGACATGATGACTGCTGAGCGCCTCAATCATAATAATTATTGTTGATTGGGAATTTCTATCAGATTATTTTCTTTTAGCAGCCTCACCTCGCCTCTATTACATAGGACTGTAAATATAAAGTGTAAAAACTTTGTGTAATATTAGGAACATCTTATGCTTTCAGCCTGTGTGGTGAATTGCAGCCCACTTCCTCTCGTAGACAGGAGGTCTGTATCTAAGCATTGCAGTGAAAATGAATGGCTAATTATACCTATGTTGCTTAGTAGCTATGTATTTGAGCCGTTTGGGGTTGAAACTCTGGGGCCATGGGGTCCGAGTGCTCACAACGTTTTTAAGGACATCGCCAGGCGATTAGTCGACTCTTCAGGTGACCAGAGGGCTGGCCTATTCCTAGGTCAACGAATCAGCATTGCCATACAACGTGGCAATGCTGCCAGCGTTCTGGGCACTGTTCCCGTTGACAGCGATGTGGACGTATTCTTTGACGCCCTTTGAATGCTTTTTTTTTGTTTTTTTTTGTAAGTACATATTACTAGTAAGTTTTTATTTATACTCTCTCTTCTGTCAAAAAAAAAAGTTTACAAACAGCTTTGTTGCTTTGATCCTAAATAAAAGTTTTTCAGTTAATTTAGGCTACTCATTCTCTTATACTTTTATCTCTATTCTTTTGTCTTTTGACGGCACGATTAGCGCAGTGGCTGAGCGATTGGACTGCTGCGCTGGGTGCCGCGGGTTCGATTCCCGCACGTAGCAAATATTTGTATGATCTACAAGTAGTTGTTTCGGGTCTGAGCGTTTGTGTGTGTGAATTTATATATTTGTAAACGCATCCACGACACAGGAGAAATTCCTAGTGTGGGGCAACGTTTAAAAAAAATATTCATCATCATAAATCTTCTTTCGCATCGTTTTGTCAAGCGACGAAACTACAGTTTGGTATTAAATTCACGAAGGTACTCATAGCGACACTATCTCTTCCTCGACCACGAGTTCGTCGTAGCCTACAGCATAGAATTTATCTGTTAGAGAATATGATTTTTCTGAGTTCTACTCGTAGTTGATGTTCATTTATGTTATACCGTTTTCGATAAATACCTACTTAATACGTGCTGCCGTTTTTAGTTAGGTAGGATTAAATAGATAAATGTTATCGACGGGAAAAACAAATTTCAAGTTAATGATTAGGAATGTGTGATTCTAGCCAAGTCTTTTTGCCATTTCTTTGTAAATCTTTATTTATTATCACATTTGGTTGTCTTACGTAGTATATTGTTGATGATCCATCGACTTGCGTTGACTGTTGAAAGCGTTTTGTTTCCTAACAGCTACAAGCTTGGTGTTTTCAAATCAGGATTGAATACTTGATTAAATTACTTCTAGGCACGCTTGTTTCACTTTACTGTTAACCACAACATCGCTTACCATCATTCGAGATAGTGAACAACGCGAGCCTCTCTTTAAAAAATCGGAATCTATACGAAAGTAACAAACTGCATCACCTGAGTACTTTGTCAGTCTTTACTTTTCTTTATCACATTTATCTTGTACTTAGGCACGTGAACATACTAATTATAGGTGATAATGCAAAATTATTATTGATAACAACCGACTTTCATATAAAATTAACTAGATATTAATTGTTATTATTGATGAATGTAAAGGTGCACTGCTCAAAATGAATTGAATTTATGTGACTTTACACTTACACGCATAATCCCCGTAGTTTTGTTCTTAATATTTGGTAAGTGAAACGATTTTATGGAGAATTTTAGTATGGACGTCAGCTCTTTTTTTTATCGTGGTAAAATCATCAAATGAGTCCTCCCACCCAGGGCAGGACGGAAGGGACTGTCAGACTTGTACTGACTAAAATCCACGGTGTCCTTCAATAGCCTTCAATAATCCCGCGACCATGGACGTCAGCTAAGAAAGTTCCCGCTGGTAGAACACAAGCCGTGAAAATAAAGACCAATTCATTTCCCAAATATTGAGAACCAAACTAGTGCCACAAAAAACATGCATTAGTTTGGTCAACTGGACTGACAATCGAACTACACCGATAGTTCAGCCATTGCGCGAATCGTGCTGACAAACCAACCCGCACTGGGTCCGCGTGTTGAATTAGGGCCCACTCCCTCGTAGCAGGGAAATATTATGATTATTAGTATAGGTAATCAGCCTAGTTGGCATAAACCACGGCACGGTTGTGCCAAAACTTAGATCATGAATTTTAGTAGCAGTAATGTCCAAAAGAAAAAGAACGCTTTGTCTACAGTCACCTACGAAATTCAATAAAGCAATAATTGAAAGAAAAACTAAGCAAAAAAACCCTGATGACGCTATTGATTGCGCACACGCAAATCAACGCTCTCGTCACAATTTGACAAATAGAAAAACCACCGGAAAAGATTACATAAATTATTTATAATGAATATTATCTAACATCTTTAGACAGGATTTGATAACACGACTGTGATACTGGTAATACCCGATTATAGAAAATCCGTGGATTAACTGGCTACTGTTTTTGTGTTATTATTTACATAAAAAATGTAAATCAGTACATGAGAGTATTAATAACTTTTAAAAATTAACTTATAAGACGTTTGCTGGCGATAGTGACAATTGACTTTTTCTCGTAACGTGCAGAACAAGTGATCGGTAATCATTGCAAATCAAATCGCATTTATGCAAAGTTTATATATTTATCATAGTTAGTACTCGGTACCGACAAGTTTGGTTTGACTGTAATATCAACATGTTGGTTGTAGATGTTGTGACACTTCAACAAAAGATGGCGCCAAACATCACCGTAAGATGTTAGCAAGGGAACCGCTCTTGAATTTTTCTTTCCACAGAAATCTTTAAGGAAGCAGATGTTTTGTAGATAACCAATAAGATCCATATTTGCAGAGATCCTAACTTTCAGTACGCTGAAGAAGTGGAGAGAAGAGATGTAATTTTTTTTAAGGACAGTAAAGATGAAAGCGATACTCTAGCGACTAAAAGAGTATGAATTATGAAGGATGGAGGGGAAGGGGAAGTCCAAAGAAAGGGAAGATGGATTGTGTGAAGAATTTTATAAAGACTTGCCGTCGTATTACAAAAAAGTAAAAGGTAAACATCTATTGAACACTTTTCTTTTATATCTGTGAACAACAAAACGGCATTTGACGTTGATATTAGGGTCATTTTGCAGTTACACTTTTTTTAGACGATTATTCAAACATAAACGTATCTTTTTGTGGTAAGATTGTTAAAGTTTGAAATAAATAACTTGCATCCTATTCAAATACAACAGTATCTCCAAGTAATGCCAGAGGATAATCGTTACTTCATTAATACGCCTATTTACATTGACAAGTCTAAAACCAAGTTTTATGGTCTAGATTTAACGGTATATCTACCGTACTATTTATCAATACTTACTGTCTTACCGTATCTATAAGATTAATGGTTATCAGTTCGGCACAGATGTTTATAAAAATAATGGTAACTTTGCGTGCAACATTGTGGCAAGATGAAGTTCTTGGTGCTGGCTGGTTTACTTGCTTTGGCTTATGCCAAGCATGAGCAATATATTGGGTTAGTAAATAGTTATTAATATCTATCTTTTATTTTCATTTATTCATTACCCAGAGTGAAGTTGTGGCTTAAATTTTTGGCTGCTTATTTCTCGCTCTTAGAGTTAAATTGATTTGGGTTCTCAACTTCAATTATTTTTAATTTTAATTAATCTTTTGTTTTTCTTTTAAACCCTTCGAACGGCTTCTTTTTATACCGAGATCAATGCTGGCAACATTAGTGATATTTAGTGTTGTCTTTATTTCTTCTTTAATGGCGACAAGTAGAGCATTAAATGAAATCAATAAGGTTACAACCAAATCAAGGACAGTAAAAATAACACTTTTTGTATCACATTACAGATGGAAATCCTACTATGTAGGAGTGTCATCGGAGGAGCAGGCCAAAGCCTTGGGCCCATTGGTTGCGGAATATGAGCTGGATTTCTTAAGCCACCCGACATTGAGTCGTGAAGGTTTGGTGCTGGTCAAGCCGGAATATCAAGCTGCTTTCATCAAGGGTATTGAGGCGGCCGGTATCGCTTACAGGATTCATGTTGAGGATGTCAAAAGGTAATTCTGGCTATAGTTAGTAGGGCTAGAAATAATAGTCTACGCTCAGGTCCAGGGTCTCCTAAGTTGGGTCTTATCTCTTTGCTAGGCTGTCTGATTTTTGTGTGACCAAATTTGAGTCGAAATTATACCTAGACAACCCTGACCCAAAACTGAACTAATTTCAGTCCTAACATACATAATAATATAGGGTCTAAAAATAGCATTGGGAAAGCCCAAAGGCACGTTTTAGTTTTTTACGTTGGGTTTATTTTATTACTAAGGAACAGTTTGGGCGAAGAACGTCAGAAACGCAAAATTCAGATCAGCGAATTTTCAGAAATCAGTATTTTGTCAGAAATGGTCAATTAGAAAATTGACAGGTTCTATAAAATCCAAGTTCTGACTTTTACACACATTTTCTTTTGTTAAATCTTTAATGCAAATAGTTCCACCTGGAAAAAAGAAAATGCTGAAATAAAGATTTTATCTTTCAGCGCCCTGGACTACGATGATCAGCTCATCGAGGAACAGAAACGATCAAGCATGGCCAGGAACGGTGGTCGCCAGCTGCCATACGATAACTACCAACAGCTGGAAGTGGTAGGTTAAAACTTGATTAAAATTCGTTTTGGGATTGAAAGTATCCTGTGTGTTAGTTGAGGTACTAAACTACATGTGTCAATGTTTCATGCTAATTCTTTTTGTGATTTTAGCGTGACGCCAAAAAAATACTAGTCCATATGATTTTAAATATCCCTATCTATCCTCGTGCGAAATAGATTTAAACTGCCGCTTATAACTATTTCAGATTGACGACTACGTCGACTATATTGGCGAAAAATACCCCGATGTGGCAACAGTAGTGTCTCCTGCTGAGTCATTTGAAGGTCGTCCTATCAAGTACCTGAAAATCTCAACCACAAACTTCGAAGATGAGAGCAAACCCATCATCTTCATTGATGGAGGCATCCACGCCAGAGAATGGATCTCTCCTCCTTCCGTCACCTGGGCTATTCATAAGTTGGTTGAAAATGTTACTGAGAGTGATCTTCTGGATAGATTCGACTGGATCCTCTTGCCTGTTGTCAACCCTGATGGATACAAGTTTTCTCATACCAACGTAAGTATTTTGTTGTTCTTGTTTGAAAATGAATATATTGCCCGCTGGATTTATGGATTCATCCAGAATTTGTGTGGAATATTGGTTTGAAGTTTCACCTGTCTCGCAAGTCTAGTGGTGGCAAACGCAACTGCTAAGCTTGATTTCTAGGTCGAATACAAGCTGTATTGAGTTTTTGCAACAGGAACGTTTCACTGGCTTCCTGATGTTTAGATTTTCCGGATTGGTGGCAAATGGCTCGACCCTGATAAGATAAAACTTTATTTATGGGTGAAAAAAAGCCGGTATCACAGTGATTTAAACCATATTTCTCAGATGTATTTATCTTTTATTTCTAGGAACGTTTCTGGCGCAAGACTCGCTCCACAAACGCAAATCCAGTCAGCCAAATCTGCCGAGGAGTTGACGGAAATCGCAACTACGACTTCGTCTGGAACACCATTGGTACCAGCAACAGCCCTTGCTCCGATATTTATGCTGGTCCTTCACCCTTCTCCGAAATTGAGACTAGAGTGGTCAGGGATATCCTTCATGAGTATTTAGCTCGTACAGCCTTGTATCTCACTATGCACAGTTTCGGTAGCATGATCTTATATCCTTGGGGCCATGATGGTTCCTTGTCTCCGAATGCTCTCGGTCTCCACACTGTAGGCGTTTCCATGGTTAATGCTATCCACAGCCATAAGCTTCCGCACTTCCCCAACTACGTTGTTGGTAACTCTGCTCTTGTCATAAACTACTACATTGCTGGATCTTCGGAAGATTACGCGCATTACATTGGAGTTCCTCTGTCTTACACTTATGAGCTGCCTGGAGTTTCTTCTTCTCTTAACGGCTTCCACTTGGACCCTCATTACATTGAGCAGGTGTGCCGTGAAACTTGGGAAGGCATTGTTGTCGGCGCAAGAAGAGCAGGTGATTTGTTCACGAATAAAGTTTGAATGCAGTTGAGCTTGATTAATTTATTAAACCACATTCGAAGAAATTAATTGTTTGTTTTACTACCACTTCCCTTGAAACAAATAAATGTAAACCCACATGGATGTTATATAAAGATTAGAATTAAATGTAAGCCCTAGTGTTGTTTTCTGAAACATAATATCACTTATTGACTGCCATGACGACAATTACACGTCTCTAAAATAAAAGCGATGGTAACCGTACATTCTAATCAAAACGTGTCGATAATTATCATCAGAATTAGAATAGATCAGAATCATCTAAGGGTACTCGTAATTATATGAAGTCAAAAATGGGTCCTATAACCAAAGTGGGTCAAGAAATGATCACTGAATAAAAACAAAAGTTTACTTTGCTATAGTTTGTAGATCATCATCTGCCTAACCTTTTCCCAACTATGTTGGGGTCGGCTTCCAGTCAAACCAGATGCAGCTGAATATCAGTATTTTACATGGAGCGACTGCCTGTCACACCTCCACAACCCAGTAACTGGGTAATACGATACCTTATGGTGAGACTGGTTTGTAGATCTTACCCCTATTCACAAAAGTGCCATCTAGTGATATTCTTTTGAACTTACTTAAGCGATCTATAATCAAAATATTAATATCAATAAGTAGATAAACATACGGTTATGGTGTCGTTGCAGTGCGTTATGCAGATACTAGAGGGCGCTGATTTCTAAAATAAGAAGAGAATTCTGAAAAAAAATAGACGTAAAATGAATGATTAATGAAAACGAAAGATTTAGTAGCCACCAGAACGGCTTGATCTTTGGCTTCATTTATATCATAAAGAGGGCTGATGATAGTGCAGGAAACGACGGGGGACTATCTTTCATATCTATTATTATTAACCAATTTCAAATTCTTGTAACAACAAAAGAAAACTACAAATAAATCACAGTCTTTTATTTCTAAATAAGTCACCGGCTCTTCTAGCGCCAACAATTAAGCCCTCCCAAGTCTCATTACACACCTGCTGGATATACCTAGGAGCCAGATTAAAACCTAACATAGTATTTGAGAGGCCAGGCAACTCAATGGTATAAGATAAAGGCACTCCGATCAGATGAGCATAATCTTCAGATGCCCCCGAAGCCCTGTAGTTTAGGACAAGAGCTGAATTTCCAACAACGTATGATGGGAAGTTGGGTAAGGATTGCTGGTTGATCGCGTTGGCCATAGCAACACCAACAGTGTGAAGACCAAGGCCATTTTGAGACAGGGAACCATCATGTCCCCATGGGTAGAGGATCATGCTGCCAAAACTATGCATTGTGATGTACAAGGCGATGCGGGCTAAATTTTCGTGGAGAATGTCTCGGACAACCCTTGTTTCGATTTCAGAGAAGGGTTTGGAGCCAGCGTAGGTGTCGGAGCAAGCTAAACTGCTGGTACCGACGGTGTTCCAGTAGAAGTCATAGTTGCGGTTGCCGTCGACTCCTGGGCAGGTACCGCTGAGGACACTCTGGTCTGTTGAGCGGGTTTTGCGCCAGAAACGGGACTGCAAACAAATCACATATAGTTATTAGAGACATCATACCAGTAATTATTAAAGGGAGGGAAGTAAGCAGTAGTGATATTTTGCTCGTTATGTTTAAGTGCGACCCTGTTACTCATGCAGTCGTGCTTGCGACCACTACAATAACGAGATAGTTGTGTTTTCACCACTATATTCTGCTTCATTTAGATCTAGTTGATTGTTTCTTATTAATCAGGATATTCTTAATAATCATTCATGGATATGGATGAAAATACTGTGGGAATTCATAAAAAAATCCTTATTTAAAGTTAAACTGAATAAAATTACCACTTACATTAGTAAAAGTAAATTTATATCCATCAGGGTTCACAACAGGTAGGAGGATCCAGTCAAATCTGTCCAGGAGATCACTTTCAGTCAGATCTTCCACCAGCTTATGAATAGCCCAAGTGACGGTAGGAGGAGAGATCCATTCTCTGGCGTGGATACCTCCGTCGATGAAGATGATGGGTTTGCTGTCGTCTTCGAAGTTGGTGTTGGAAATCTTGACATATTTGATAGGACGACCTTCGAAGGAATTGGCAGCGTTCACGACAGTGGCAACGTCAGGGTATTCTCTGCCAATGTAGTCGATGTAATCGTTTATCTATAAAAATTATAGTTCTGCTATAAAAGTAGGTTTTATTATCTTTTTATTTAATAAAAATTGTGTGTTATTCAGTTATCAATTTTTCATCGTGTGAATTTATACGAGTACTATTCTTTTTTCCATGGAATTCGCGGGGTCGCGGGACCAAGGGATTACCGTGACCCCGGTACGTAAAGGGCTATTGAAGGACACCGTGGATTTTAGTCAGTACAAGTCTGACAGTCGCTCCCGCCCTGCCCTGGGTAGGAGGACTCATTTGATGATTTTACCACGATAAAAAAATGGAATGAAAAGAAATTAAAATCAAAACCCGTCAGTGCAATGAATAAATGCTACCAATGCGTGAAACAAATCTTAAATCACTCAGCAGAAAAAAAAACTGATAGCATATCTTACAAATAAATATCGATAATATGGCTTAGGCTAAGATTTCGGTAGACCTGGCTAACTCATAAAGATAACAAATTGCGATATGTTTAATGCCCCTTTAAGAACGACTGCACTTAATATTTCGTAAGTACTCAACGAGAAGAACAGTTAATGTAAATGGAATTTGTATTGGATACAATAGTAATCTATTGTATCCAATACAAGTTGCATTGCAGGTCGACGAGTACCGAAATAGCAATATCTATGACACGATATTACTCGTATCGTCGGAAGTACTGAAATACTCTCTTATACCTTCGCCTGTGTGAAGTATGGTTGTCATTCGTATTGAATTTTCGGATAAAAATCTATATATATAAAAGGAGAACTGACTGACTGACATATCAATGTACAGCCGAAACTACTGGGGCTAGGAATGTGAAATTTTGCACACGGCTTCCTATTATAATGTAGGGGAGCACTAAGAAGGGGTTTTTGGAGATTTAACCTTTAAGGGGATGAAAAGGGGAATTTAGGAAAGTACGTAAACCACGTGGACGAAGTCGCGGGAAAAGTGCTAGTACCATATATTTGTCATTGAGGTAACAAACTACATATATCTGTGCCTTTCATTATTTCCATGATATTTTCATCGCTCGTCAAATGGAAAAAGAACATTCATCCATCCGCAACTCCGCACACATCGTCGCATTTATAAAAGTAGTAAGATTTTATGAAATGTTCAAGGACTAAAGGATGACTTAGGCCCACTTGCACCACAATCACTAAACGGGTTTAGCGCTAAACCGCCTTAGAATATCACTGTATCCATGTCAAATTATTTGAAGTTGACAGAGACAGAACGATGTTTTAAATCAGTGTACCTGTTTAGTGATTGTGGTGCAAGTGGGCCTAAGTCATCCACAGAAATGTGAGAATAAAGTCAAATGTATGTGTGTAACGTAATGATGATAATATTGCAGATACTCACAGCTTCGATTTCTTGATAATTGTCATAAGGTAACTGACGACCACCATTCCTCATGGTAGTTCTCCTTTGCAGCTCGATTTGCAAGTCATCATAGTCCAAATGGCTGAAGACAATAGGTTAAATACTTTTTAATGTTTCTTTAACAGAAGCTTTCAATTTAGTATTCATATATTAAATAATTACTATATAATTATACCTGTGATTGCATTGCCGTCGTTGATAAGAATAATGGTCATCTTCAACCTAGTTTGAGTCGAACTCTAGTCTGACCGGTGGTAGTTGAATACTTTACTAGTATTGCACATGGATCAACTTCTTATCTGACCTCTACAATCGTGAAAAAAAAGCCTTCAATAGTCCTTTAAGTTCCGGGGTCACAGTAATTCATAAGTCCCGCGACCCTGGCAGGCTTTGGCCAAGTAGAGGGGGGCCCCGTCATTTTTGCCGACACTCTTTGAGGCGCGCGTGGAACACAACGCGCCATCGACCCGGGTATGGTCCATGGTCGGACAGCGGGTTGCTCATTAATCGCTGCCCGCATGCCCACGCTTACGGTGGCCGGAGATGTTCTGACGACGTCTGTCGCCGTGGGTGTCTACAACTGCGGCTGGGGTGGAGGGAGGACGGTGTCCTCTCTCTCTAGCGGCCCGCCTCCTCCATCGCGAGCATGACTGCTTGATACCCTTAGGCAAGACTGGTTGTCAGACTTTCAAGCTTTTGTAAAATATCAACAACCTTGTAAACATTTAATTTTGTCTAATTTACCTTTTCACATCATCAACATGTATCCTGATAGCGATTCCCTCAATTTCAACATCCTGGATGAAAGCCTCTCGATGTTCAGGCTTGACCAGTAAGACACCTTCGCGTCCCAAGATCGGGTGGCTTAAGACATCCAGCTCATACTTGTCTACCATGGACTCGAAAGCTTTGAAATGGCTCTCGGTTGAGAGGCCGATGTAGTAGGATTTCCATCTGAAGAAAAAAAAATATTTTGAACAACACCAGACATACACTCTAACTACTCGTATAAATGGATTAGCTTCAGTTATAGCTTTAACTTTATTTAAAGCAATTCTCACACTGAACCGCGTGTCCGCGCGGTTGAAGCTCAGAAGCAGCTAATGTGCGCGGAGAAGCGACGTGTGTAGGTCTTCCTCGCGGTTTGGCAGTATATGTGAGTAAGGCATCGACGGATTTCATACAAGCTGATGCGTTGTGAGCTCCGCTTAGTAGTGCGACTGCGAGTGTAAGTGTTTCATAGTGTCATGTGTTAACAAAAATATCTCATAATTTGACATAGTACAGTCTATCCAAATTTACGCCATTTTATATCGCAAAGCTTACCGATATGTTCTTGGTACTCCACAAAGAAGAAAATGTTGGCTTTCTTAAAATAATATCATTTTCTTTTTCGTTTCAACTATGAGATACTAATCTTCTTTTTTTTCATTGCCTCTACTGTTCCACTGGCCTCCCCAATTCCTTGAACATGAACTCAATACCACTATACACACATATCCTTTCAAATCAATCTCGTGGTATAATATCTAGGTTATGTCGCCACTTCTTTCTGGTATGCCTCGCCGGCGCTGATCATCAAACACTTATCTTAAAATATTAAAAATTTAACAAACCCGATATATTCTTCATGTTTGGCACAAGCCAGAGTAAACAACGCCACCACTGCTAGTAACTTCATCTTGAATGAGTGTCGTATTTGGACTTATCATTGGTTTTATATCATTTCTCAAAGATAACGCTATCATCTCAGTCACACGATACCAACAGAATTTCAAATAGATAAAATAATTATAGTTAATTCTATTAATCCCAGCTTTTCTATGATTTCGATTATTATGTACCTAAAATTTTAGGACATTTTCTTAAGATTAAGTCGCGTCTTTGTAGGATTGGTAGAATACAGTACACAGGTTATAGGTCGTTTGAAAAAAAGTATTTCTCAAGTCTACACTTTTGCCTTTGTCAAACAGACAGGCGAGTCCGAAATTTTTTTCCGTGGTAAAATCATCAAATGAGTCCTCCCACCCAGGGCAGAGCGGGAGGGACTGTCAGACTCGTACTGACTAAAATCCACGGTGTCCTTCAATAGCCCTTTGCGTTCCGGGGTCACGGTATTTCGTACAGTCCCGCGACCCCGGCAGGCTTTGGCCCGGGGGGCCCGACATTTTGCTGACACTCTTTGAGGCGCGCGTGGAACACAACGCGCCGTCGACCCCCCATGCCCCCATGTTCCATGGTCGGACAGTGAGTTGCCCATTACTCGCTGCCCGCATGCCTGCGCCTACGGTGGCCGGAGATCGTCTGGCGACGTCCGACGCCGTGGGCGTCTACCACCGCGGCTGGGGTGGAGGGAGGACGCTGTCCTCTCCCTCACGTGGCCCGCCTCCCCCTTCACGAGCATTACTGCTTCGCAGAAGGAGGCGACCGCTTCCCACTCCGTCTCGCCCCGCAGCATGGCCTCGACCAATGCCGGGCGCGAGAGGTCTCCGCCTATCGCCGTCGTGAGGACACGGCGGTGCTCTGCCCAAGCGGGGCAGTCCTGCACCGTATGCTCCACCGTGTCCTCCGGACGATCCTCGCAGCACCGCCATGTCCTCACGACGGCGGTAGGCGGGACCCTCTCGCGCCCAGCACTGGTTGAGGCCATGCAGCGGGGCGAGATGGAGTGGGAAGCGGTCGCCTCCTTCTGCGAAGCAGTCATGCTCGCGAAGGAGGAGACGCCCAAGGCGACGGCGCGTTGTGTTCCACGCGCGCCTCAAGGAGTGTCAGTATAGTGACGGGGCCTGTAGAGGGCCAAAACCTGCCGGGGTCGCGGGACTCAGGAATTACCGTGACCCCGGTACGTAAAGGGCTATTGAAGGACACCGTGGATTTTAGTCAGTCAACTCTGACAGTCCCTCCTGCCCTGTCCTGGATGGGAGGACTCATTTGATGATTTTACCACGATAAAAAAAAGTATTGTGACTTGACTCTTGTCTTCTTTGTTCTATCATATTCACGTTTCGCGCATTCTCTGTTTTTTTCGTATCTTTATTTAATCTTTCGCCAGTTTCCTTACCAAATTGGTAGTTCAATTGTGATTGTCTATCTGATTCATCACTCTAATTCGTGATTTCACACCTATCCATATTATCATCATATCATATTGTCGTACGATTTTTGGTGACTTACGCCACATTTTTTTAAACGTGAGTGATTTCTGCTTAGGTACATTTAGGGCATAGTCGAATAAAAAAGTTCAGCCAATAAATCATTGGATTAAAGAGATTAATTACGTATAATTAGGAGATTATATGTAATAAAATAATTATCCAATTACGTGCCCTGCGGGGCATTACTCACGATTACATTCAAAAGTCCATGAATTTCTGAATAACTGTTACGTATTCTAGTATTGTCAACTCATCATTGGTAGTCCTCAATCTTGATCAGGTCTAAAACAACTTTATGTGGATGAATGACAAGCAAAGTATCAGTTTCAACGACACGACTCAACAACATGCCTATTTATCATCTATCTGGTCAGGCTTTTCCCCAACTATGTTGATGATGCTTAATCTTTTTTTTCGTGGTAAAATCATCAAATGAGTCCTCCCACCCAGGGCAGGGCGAGAGGGACTGTCAGACTTGTACTGGCTAAAATCCACGGTGTCCTTCAATACCCCTTTACGTACCGGGGTCACGGTAATTCGTTAGTCCCGCGACCCCGGCAAGCTTTGGCCCTCTACAGGCCCCGTCACTATGCTGACACTCCTTGAGGCGCGCGTGGAACACAACACGCTGTCGACCCGGGCATGATGCTTACCTTGTGGAATTTTAGGCATGATGTTGTGTTGTTCTAGAACTATTGTTATTGTTAGGCTACTATTTCCTTAAAAAACAAACATGTTTTTCTTTCAGTGGAATTTGCCAATACGTACCTACACGTGCCATAACTAATAATCCGTTAATCTAAAAACACACCTACTGTGGACAACAATGTGTAACAATAATAATTAGAAGTCACTATTTTATCTCGCACGCTTTGGATTAGCCACTAGGAAATAAGCCGGGCTATCTGATATTAGCAACTATGATGGGAGTAGATCAAATAAATATAGTTATAAGATTCTTGGTGCTTGTGGATCTATATTTTGTGACCTATGCCAAACATGAACAAGCTGGGTTAGTATACAACATTATTTTTTGTTTATGCGAAACCCGATACACCAGTCTAGTATTTTTGTATAAAGAGTCTATGTACAAAATTTCAAAACTGTATGCATGAAAAATCATAAAGTTATAAGCTTATTATGTTATCTGGTTGCCCGTTTAAAAATATCCTCATTTCGCGACGAGGCGCGGTACCCCCACTCAACCCGCGCCTTCTGTGTCGCACACTCATTGATAATAGTTTGGCAATACGTACATAGCCGTATAGTGATTGTATTGTAATAAAGTGGTGATAAAACTTAATTAAATTTTTTTTCGGAACAAAATATAACATGGTTTAAAAAATACTGGAATCAATTCAGTTACTGATTCTGAACAAACTATATTCAGGTTTCGCATATACTAAAAATAATGTTGTATTTGGTTTTTATTATTCAATAATATAAGCTCACGGTGTTCTATTACTCGTAACTTCCTCCAAACCAACAGGTTTTTTTTTATTGCTCGAGGCTACTCATGGCATCGGCCAGTCCTTCATGAAGAGATCCAACTCATCGCGTCATCTTCGATTGGGTCTGCCACGGAGTTCTGTCCAGTTGCTAATGTAGTAATTGAACAAGTAGTGATTGTCGGTAAATACGGTCAGCCTATCCACACTCGTTTTGTATTGGGAAAATACTGCAGATTTACTTCTTTTGCAGACGTCTAGAGAGTCTATTCTTCTTTCGAATTATCTGGATTTGCAGTGACTTGTATGCATACTAAAAGCATATTTATAGTTTCCATTCGGATCCTCAATACGTTGATGATGTTACTCGGTTGATCATGTTGCTAACCTTGATCAACCGAGATCAGTCGCAGTAACTAAGCGGGAGCATCTGAACCTACTAGGTTATGTTGAACTATGACCAACCGCGCAGTATCACCTTTCTCTTGGCTCTTCTCTCTCTTTCCCTTCTATTTCTTCCCCATCAACATACAGAAAACTTTAATCGTTTCCAGGGTTTATGTGCTGTACCAAAAGTCATTGAAATCAGTTCAGCGATGTGGAAGTGAAATCGTAACGTTAGGTGTTTGAAATATTAGAGCATCTAGCTCATCATGAATGGAAACGGAAACAAAGAAGTATTACGAAAATCTTTGATTGATTGTTCAAACATGTGACAGTAATCTCACAATCTTGTGGTGCTTTCGGTGGATTTAGTATATTAAAGCTAATTACTTTTACTATCGCGCACGCTTCCAATATCGGTACTAGAAGATAACATTAGTGTAGGTTTTATCAGCTGCAAATGATTATAAAAACCGATGGTGGTGGGAACAACCAAATACTCCCAACTGCTGTTTGTAATGATGAAGTTACTCGTTTTTGCGACTGTGTTTGTCCTGGCCTACGCAAAACATGAAGAATATTTAGGGTAAGTTTTTTACTGCCTTTCCGATATAGACATCGCTTGATAAAATTTTTCTTTGTCCAATTAATTTATCTTCAAAATTCATGACATAAAGTGACTGTCTTTAGTAATTATGTTTTTCATAGGTTCGATATAGGTACGGGGTTCCATTAAGTTCTTTTTTTTTAATCTCTTATTTGCACTAAGATAATTACGCTTTATTATCTATTTTATGATTTTTTGGACAAAGAAAAAATCACGATGTATTTTTATTTAAGGTTAACAAAAAAAAAGAAGTCGTTCATTTTTTTTGTTTATTTCAAATAGGCCACAGGCAATTTTGAAGTTTCAAAAGACAAAATTAAAGGCATTGTTTAACAAAATAGTTACGGTGCTGTGTGTGCTGTATCCCAGTCACAAAACTTAAAAACTGTGAAAGTACTGTAGATCAAATGAATAAGAATACTGTATTACGTCTCCAATAAATTAAAAAGAATGGGTTTATATAGATGATGTTATAATCTGATAGACATGCAGTTGATGCTAAAACTGAAAAAAAAAACAAAACATATTCTGATTTTTAAAATATTAAAGACAAAATTTCTTAGAAGTCTTCTTCAAATATTTGAACGTTCTTTTCTTTCTTCTAGATGGAAATCCTACTATGTAGGACCTACAAATATTGAGCAGGTTAAAAACCTAAATGATCTTGGTGAAAAACTGGGTCTGGATTTCTTAAGCCCAGCCCACATTGAACGGGAGGCACTAGTATTAGTGCAGCCTGAAAATCAAGAAGAATTTGTTAAGAGCTTGGATGATTTGGGTATCAAGTACAGGACTCATGCTGATGATATTAAATCGTAAGTTTTTAATTAATATTTTTATTCTCCTTAACTTTTATAAGTTTAAAATTGTTCACATTGCTTTTTGCTATATAATGTTATGTTTATGTATAGGTACTATGTTACATTTTTGAACATTTGAATCTCTTAAAGTTATGCTATATTATTATTTCGTTTATTCATTTAAAATACACATAATTAAATTTTTAAATATTTTAAATTAAAAAAAAACAAAACCATATAAAACATTTAAAAATATAAAAATGCTATATTATTATTGTTCTCTCAAAATGCTCTTGAATCCATTTCCATAGAAAACTTCGAATTATAATCGTATTTATAATTCTTGCAAACAAGCATCTTTGAATAATTTCAAACTCATCAGAAGTCATAGATTTATATTTAAAACTCTTATTTTTATATTAATTTTAATGAAAGCCTATTGTAAATTTAAAAACATATTCTGATAGTATAGGTAATTGCCATATCATCTGCCTAGCCTTTTCCCAACTATATTGGGGTCGGCTTCCAGTCAAAACAGATGCAGCTGGATATTAGTATTTTACATTGAGCGACTTCCTGTCGGACCTCCACAACCCAGTTACTGGGTAATACGATACCCCATGGTAAGACTGGTTGTCAGACTTTTAGAGCTTCTGACTAACAGTAACGAATGTCAAAGATCTACAAATGACAATCGGGACCAACGGCTTTACGTGCTTTCCGAGGCACGGAGTAAACTAGCTATGACAGATGGTCACCCATCCACAGACCAACCTCGGCAAGCGCGGCTTAACCCGGTAGATCGGCCTGTGCGGCTGTATTTATTTAGCCACGAGTCATAAATAACATTTAATTAGTGTTTGAAGATTCCACGTATGATCACGTTTCTTAAATTATTGAGATCATAATACTGGAAAATCAAATAAGCTGGCGAAGTTTTACATGATATTGTAGTACTTGTATGTATTGTTGAAAATTAATAAATTTTATTAGAAAATATGTTTTCAAAGCTTAACATTTAAAAACATTATTTTCGTTTTGGTTTGCTTTGAATATTTTTATTAATTTGCAGGCCAGCGGGGAAAGGTTAGTCCGGTTAGGTTTATGCTTCCTCAATACAGTTTTTTTTTTGTTTATAGTGCACTCGATCACGACGATGAGGTCATTCAAGATTGGACAAAGACCATTTCAAGAAATGGCGAAAAATCTATGCCTTTTAATAACTACCAACGATTGGCCGTGGTAAGTGCTTTCATTAATTCCCAATTAATTCTTATAATATAAAAGACCGTAATACAGTAGTTGGTGGATTAAATCTACCAATGATGTTCATGAGTATGTAAATCTGATTTTTTTTAATGATGAAATATAAAGAAAATGAAACAGTGAAACAAAACAAAAGTCAAGAAACTAAACTACACATTAAATCAAAAAACTCCTCTTCAACACTGTCATCTGTGTCCAAGATACGTGTGACGACGTTGCCATCTTGTATAGACACAGACTGAAAATCAGACTTTAGGTCACGTGAATTACCAGAAACTTCCTTTAAAATAGATATATTGTAATGTTAACAATACGAGTTATGTGAGAGATTTGAAAAAAAAAGTAGATTATTAAAATCATTCTTGCTGATTTTAACCGTGAAGAAACATACATCATATTCAATTTTCAAATGGCGATACTGTTATGCCATAGCTCTACCTGAGCCAAAGATCACGTAGAAAAACCAAAACAACTGGCAAATCACTGATGATGCGATGATTTGTGGTGACGCCAAATAGTTACTCGATTGGCGAAAATACCTATTACGAGAATAATCATAATAGAAGAAAATAATGATGATTCACAGAGTCACAGTAATTAGTAATTAACTAATCTCACATAATTTAATAATCTCTTGTAAGCGGATAAAATAAATTAAACTCGTGCTACAGGTCGTTATCTTTAAAATCACTTTGATTAAAGTATTAACAGCTTGATCACGACACTCAATTAAAACGGATCATGAAACGGCAGGTGAAATGAAAGACGATGTCATCACTACTGCTCACAAAATAACGGTGAAAATGTACCTTATATAGAACCCGCCTGTCTTATTACTCACAAAACTTAAGATAGGAGTATTTACCACATCCAAGCACTGGGCCAGCAGCCACAGAAACGACTTCTGTGACCCAGCGGTTGGAGTAACATAGTCTGATTAGTTATATGGCGATTTACCTGGTGGTTTCCAATATCACCCTAGTCATCGGCTTCATCTTTCTATTCTTATCCAATACAACTTGGGGTTTGTCTAACAAATTAAATCAAATCATTTATTTCAAGTAGGCCAGTTACAGGCACTTTTGAATTGTCAAGAGACAAAAGTAAAATAAAAAAGTTTAAAATAGTTACGGTGCTACAGTCCCAGTCACAAGACATAAAAACTGTGAAAGTACTGAAGGTGCTCATTCCAAAGCGTAGATCTCTATGGAGAAGAACGGGCAAGAAACTCCATGGACACTCTTTCTTCTTCCTTTCTGCCTTGTTACACTCGTCTACACTTACTTATCCTTATTATCGTAAAGAAAATATGTCTGAGTGTCAATGATAAACCTACAAACATTGTTTTATTACAAACTAAATTGTTTTCTATTTTCTAGATCTACAATTACATGGCTGATATCGCTGCAAGGTTCCCAAACATCGCTACTTTAGTCACACCAGCAAACTCCTTCCAAGGACGCCCTATTAGATACCTGAGGATTTCAACCACAAACTTCCAAGATAGAAGCAAGCCTGTCATCTTTATCGATGGTGGTATTCACGCCAGGGAATGGATCTCTCCTCCGACCGTGGTTTGGGCCATCAGGAAATTGACTGAGGATGTTACTGAACCTGACCTGCTGAATAACTATGATTGGATACTCATGCCTGTCGTCAACCCTGATGGTTACGAGTTCACTTTTACCAACGTATGTATCGACTTCTGTTATTTTTAGTACATTTCGTAGTATTTCTTTTAGAAGTCCTCTATTTAGAACTAAAATAATGTGACAATGTTTATTTTATATAATCATACAATACAATTTACAAAATCCTAATCTGTTTTGGGATTGGCGTTGCATGCCATTTTCAATACTTCACTATAAAACGCCATCTCAATACTTTTATAGTCATAATTATCTTCTTTCCAACCATCGTTCTTTGTTCTTTTAGCCTTATTACTTTATAACCTAAGTTTATAACTATTGATATTAATTACGTTCTTGCTCAAAACTTTCTCCATTTTTATTTTTTTTTTACTTTCTAGACTCGTTTTTGGCGCAAGACACGCTCCACTAACACTCATGCCAGCAGTAGCATATGTCCAGGAGTCGATGGCAACCGAAACTATGACTTCTTCTGGAACACCGTGGGTACTAGTAACACACCTTGCTCCGACATCTATGCTGGGAACCAAGCCTTCTCCGAGACAGAGACGAGAGTCGTTCGTGATATACTGAATGAGCACCTGGCGCGCATCGCTCTGTACATTACCATGCATAGCTACGGCAGTATGATCTTGTATCCATGGGGACATAACGGTGCTTTATCTCATAACAGCCTTGGTCTTCACACTGTTGGTGTTGCCATGGCTGATGCTATCCGCAGTCAGTCCTTATCGAATTTCCCTCGCTACGTTGTTGGCAACTCCGCTTTAGTCCTCAACTACCGCGCTTCAGGCGCTTCTGAAGACTACGCACACCTTATTGGAGTTCCCTTGTCTTACACTTTTGAGTTACCTGGCCTTTCCGGTGGTAATCAAGGCTTCAATTTGGATCCTAGGTTTATTGAGCAAGTTTGCCGTGAGACTTGGGCTGGTCTTGTTGTGGGGTCCAGAAGAGCTGCGCAATTGTTTAGAAATAAAACCCTATGATATGTTTAGTTTAGTGCCAACACTGATAGTTTAATTAAAGATAAGTTTCATGTGTGTCTGTTTTTTTTTATTTGCGTGTAAGTTTTTGTTTGTTATAACTTATTTTGATGGAGTATTGGTAAAAGTAATAGGTGATCTCAATAACAAATGCTTGTCTCTACGATCCGTGAAGAAACTAGTACAATTTTATTCTGTGAAATCAAATATATGCCGTCAGTCATGTAACAATCTATCAAGTTTAAGATTGCGACACCTATATGTATGTTTCGATAGTGTCAAAAGTACGATTCCCGAATATTTTTATGGCCCACCTGCCATTTTTTCTGGACTCGGCGGTTTACGTAGGTGATTTTAAATGTATAGCAAACAAACATAATTAGCTTGCATTTTCCTATCGATAAAATTCCATCGACACGAGTACCTCCAAAAACCACGATCCTAGCGAACGCGAATAGAATACTCAGAATTGGAAATTGATCCCGCGTTGCGCTGAAACTTTCGCGACTTCAGGAGGGATGGTAAAATTCCAATTAAACCGCGGAGTTTACATGCACGGCGACCCCTTAAGAAATATGCAAATATTCATCATACTTGTGAAAACTTAAGACTTTATAATGGTATTAAGTGGCGGAATATTGATGGACTAATTTTGAGTTGGCTGAAGTTAGCGCTTATTATTTCAGAATTTTCAGACTTGAGTGAGACGAAAAATTGTTTATTCTTTTGTCAATTTTGACTGTGACCTCTGACTGAGACTACAGTCAAGGACAAACCAATCTCGAAATTGAAACAAATGTAGTCGCGACAGAGCTTTTTTTTTGTCGTGATAAAAACATCAAATGAGTCCTCCCACCCAGGGCAGAGCGGGAGGGACTGTCAGACTCGTACTGACTTAAATCCACGGTGTCTATCAATAGCCCTTTAGTTCCGGGGTCACGGTAATTCGTACAGTCCCGCGACCACCTGGAGGAGCTAAACAAAAGTAACTACCAATGTTTCACAATGACCCAGGTATGGAAAAGTTGGCAGTCATGGGGAGGGGCCTTTGCTCAGCGGTAAGATGATAAGGCTAGCAGTAATAGTACCTAAAAACAGAATTCTGCAGCAGATATAAAATGAACTGATTCTAAGTTATAAAATCTACAGGATGAATTTAGAATTGGGATGGACGCCCAAATAAGTCTCAGAATTGGTTTAGATATAAAGTAAAACTGCAAAATAAAAATAAAACTTTACTTTCTGGAAACAACCCGTTCGGAGAAAAAAAAACACACACGCACACACACTTCCAACACAACCAGACTGTTTTAGGTAAATACCTTTTGGGCCACTGACTACTAGTAGCGACTGTCATTCATCATCGGCATCATCATCTGCCTAGCCTTTTCCCAACTAAGTTGGGGTCGGCTTCCAGTCAAACCAGATGCAGCTGGATATCAGTATTTTACATGGAGCTGCCTGTCAGAACTCCACAACCCAGTAACTGGGTAATACGATACCCCACGGTAGTTGCGACTGACATTCTTTTTCTTAAAATGAAGCAGCTTAATAAAACAATAACTCCGATGTAAAGGCACCCTTATAAGGTGCAAAATTATTCAGCAAAGCAAACCCCATCACACAAAGTTCAGGCGTTTTAGCATAATTTACGCACAGACGAACAGAAGTTATAAAAGCTTTTGTGTTTTCTGTTTTATATTGCGTATACAATATAATTATGTATTTTGTATTGCGGCATTTTAGAAATGTTATTGAATTCGTATTTTTTTAAAGAGTTATCTTACTGTTATAAATTAAGGACAGATGTTTGTTACTCGTCAAAACAAAGATTGCTAAAAGGATTTTGATCAAATCAATCTGTTGGTGCCCTCCATAGAGGACCAAACGCCTGCCGAGGTTGCGAGACTATCTAAAAAGGTAACCGTGACCCTGAAACCTAAAGGGCTATTGAAGGAACAACATCGTCCCGCGCCAGGGCGGAGGAATCATTTGATCATCATACCACGATAAAAAAAGAAGTTCGCTTTTAAAATGTAAAAACGGTCGTCAAAACATACTGAAAGATCAAATATCTGGCTTCATCAGCCAATCAGGAAGCACAAACTAACCATAATAAACAAAGATGATAATATTATTGTCAGTTACCGCAATATTTGGCCATTATTATTCTTAGAATGTTCGAGAAATGGTTCGATGGACCAATCTCAATGGTCGTAGATTTAATAAGATTTCTCTGTTTGTTTATATTACATTCTGTATTCGGGAATGGAAGTCAAGAATGTGATTTTTCGATCTTCGTGTTATGAGAACCTAACTTCATAATTCTTCGTAATATGTATAAAGAGATACAACTTTCAAGATTGAAATCTTGAAAGTTTAAGCTTACACGTGTTGTGTACACGTGTCTGTCCATCAGTTAGTCAAGACCCTTTTCTCAGGATTACGTAAACGTATTTAGTTGAAATTTATTACAAACACGCGTTCATTACCCGTGGTACTACCCTTTGACTACCAGTAGTACCACCAAGCAATCTGGTAGTACCACGGGAAATTTTTATTTACCCATGGAAATAATCGTTTTTTTTATATTGTAGATAAATTATACATAGTTTTTTGTATAATTTCCTTATTACGTTTTAAATTGCCCTTTTCATTCCAGAATTACACGGTGAACTGTTTAAACAGTTCCGCGACCCCGACCAAGTAAACGGGTAGTACTAATGGTAAATTAAAATTTCCTGTGGTACTACTAGATCGCTTGGTAGTACCATGGGTATTATTTTTTTACCACGGGCAATAAACGTAAATAAATAATAAATATCACACAACGCCATCTAGTCCCAAGCTAAGCAGAGCTTGTGTTATGGGTACTAGACAACTGATAAACATACTTATACAACATTATTTTTAGTATATGCGAAACCTGAATATAGTTTGTTCAGAATCAGTAACTGATTCGATTCCAATAATTTTTACACCATGTTATTTTTTTTTTCAAAAATATTTTAATTAAATTTTAATACCAGTTAATTACAATACAATCACCGTACGGTTAGGTACCTATTGCCAAGCTATTATCACGAGTGTATAACACAGGAGACGCGGTTTACGCGGGTGTATCGCAAAATGAGCATGTTTTTGAACGGACAATCAGGTAATATACAAACTTATAACCTTGTGATTTTTTATGATACGGTTTCAAAATTTTGTACATAGATTCTTTACACAAAAATACTAGACAGGTGTATCGGGTTTCGCATAAACAAAAAATAATGTTGTATATTTCTAAATACATACATATTATAGATAATTACACCCAGACACAGAACAAATGATCATGCTCATCACACAAACATTTGTCCTGGGTGGGAATCGAACCCACGACCTCCGGCATAGTGACGGGGCCTGTAGAGGGCCAAAGCCTGCCGGGATCGCGGGACCTAGGGATTACCGTGACCCCGGTACGTAAAGGGCTATTGAAGGACACCGTGGATTTTAGTCAGTACAAGTCTGACAGTCCCTCCCGCTCTGCCCTGGGTGGGAGGAATCATTTGATGATTTTACAACGATAAAAAAAAAAGTGTACTTGCCGTCGAATTAGAATCATGAAATGTGGCATGAAGCAAGGTCCCACAAGAAAATTACTAATTCATTTGTAATTTTGTCGCAATTTTATTAGGGATATTTGTTTTAGAACTAGATACAATTTTAAGTTTGTTTTAGCACTATGCAATAGAAATAAAATAGAAATAAACTGGCCAGTTTTTTCTATTTCCTACATATAAGGTCTATAAAAGACTTGTGCTTAATAAAATTAACATCTAAATTTAAAAGGTGGTAAATGTTGGCTATTAAACCTTCCATAAATATAAGAAAAATATTTAAAAAAAGGACGATTTTTTTTTTGTATGAAGGCGGGCAGAATTCACATCGTCATAGAGGCTTCTGAAAATATCATTACTTACTCCCTTCACATTGTTAACTGATATACATCCGCACGAGTAGCATGACCAATTATATGTATATGCTACCAAGAATAGACCTAGTTATTCTATACAATTCGACGTTGCATTGGTACTAGTATGGTACGACCCGTGGATGGCAAAAGAAACATTTTTTTTCTACATTTTGAACATCTATGTCATTTATATTTTTACTAGCTTTTGCCCGCGACTTCGTTCGCGTGGAATAGTGACTTCCGGCAGATTTTTTATTTTTTTGTAATAAAAACTATCCTATGTTCTTTCTCAAGTTTCAAACTATGTCTGTACCAAATATCACACAAATCGGTTCAGTAGTTTAGGCGTGAAGAAAAGACAGACAGACAGAGTTACTTTCGCATTTATAATATTAGTTTGGATTAAGTGGCTATTACCTCCATGGACATGGGAGCCCTAACGTTACTTAATCACTATCTATAAAATGTCCTTATTTATTAAATTGGAAAAGGAGTCATTGGTGCAAAAAAATGTTTGTCACTATAAACTTGGCAGCATATGGGTTAGGACGGTTATACACTCAATTTCCATTCCTGGTGGCTTACCATGACGTTTTAAAGCCAGAGTAGTTCCAGTGAGGGAAAGAGACAGAGCTATACAAGTCGTCTAGCTCCATCTTGTTCCCTCACTGGAACTACCCTGACTTTAAGACGTCATAGACGGCCACCTGTACTTCGAAAACCAGCATAATCAACCAATCCGCAACGTAAAAATCTTAAAGCGTCACAGCAACAGTTTGTGACACACCCCCTAATTAATTATTATGTCAAAATGGAAGCTTACAAACAATTAGAATATTCTGGAACATTCGGGGTCTGTCTGAATAATTCCTGAGCAACGTTTGTTCAAATGCAACGGGACGCAACACGCTTGACGGTCCTTGCTAAGAGACAGTACCAATGAGAAATTTTAATTAATTTCTACCGTCTTTGGACATATGATATCATAGAGATACTGGATGTGACTCGGATATAATTATAATAAAGTAAAAATTGGGTTTGCTATTCGTCTCAATATAGAAAGGAAGAAAGAAAGAAAAGAGATTTATTCATCAAATGAGTCCTCCCACCCAGGGCAGAGCGGGAGGGTACAAATTACCGTGACCCTGGAACGTAAAGGGCTATTGAAGGACACCGTAGATTTTAGTCAGTACGAGTCTGACAGTTTTTTTTATAGCGGTAAAATCATCAAATTAGTCCTCCCACCCAGGGCAGAGCGGGAGGGACTGTCAGACTCGTACTGACTAAAATCCACGGTGTCCTTCAATAGCCCTTTACGTTCCGGGGTCACGGTAATTCGTGAGTCCCGACCCGGCAGGCTTTGGCCCTCTACACTAAGCTGACACTCCTTGAGGCGCGCGTGGAACACAACGCGCCGTCGACCCGGGCATGGTCGGACAGCGAGTCGCCCGTAGCCCAATAGCATAGCATAACAATGGATGTACCATGCGAGTGCGGTGCTCCTGTTCAGATACTGACTCATTTGCTGGAGTGTTCCAAACGTGGCTTCTCCTGGACTCTGGAGGATTTGAACAAGGCTTTCGACGCCGCTTAGAAAAGGGAAAACATGAAGAAGCATGACAATGCGTTTGTAGGTAATCCCAAATCGACACGCACGCTCACGACCACACATGGCATCTTCTCTTGTATCGTGGGATACATACCTATTTCTGTCTGCAAGTTTTAAAGGAACCTAACCAAACAGACCCTCAGGGTGCCCCTCACATTGGCCGTCTTCTTCTTGTTCAAAAGCACAAAAACAATGATTTTTGACAGGTGAACCAGTGCGAACGCATCTACGTTACAAACTGTCACGAGCAGTACGCAAAATTCGTGTGTAGATTGTAATCGCAGCTCTTAAATCAGCATTATAAAGTACTCGCGAGCAGATTCCAGTCCAGTGTTGGTCTAGTGGTTAGTGACCCTGACTGCTATGCTGGAGGTCATATTCGATTCCCATCCAGGACAAATGTTTGTGTCGTGCTCATCGCACGATCATTTGTTCTGTGTCTGGGTGTTATTCATCTATACATATAATAAATCTGTAGAAGGGACAATTCTGTACATTGAAAATATTGAAAAAATAAATAGCGGGGGTGTTGCTGGATCGACACCAAACCCAAATATATGATTAAAAAAATTTTTGTCTGTCTGTCTGTTTGTGCAGGCATCACGTGAAAACTAACGGTTCGATTTCGATGAAACTTGGTATAATTATTCCTTATTATCCTGGGCATAACATAGGATACTTTTTATCCTGGCAAAATACGTAGACTTTCGTCTTGAGGCACTGAGGTATGTCGGACGAAAAGACATTGCGTAGTTTCCCGAACGCTGCCCAACCGAGTTGGATTCGGCGGTTGACCTCTTTCTCGAAGTTGGACCTACCTAATTGGACTACTTGTCCTAAGTAGATATATGAGTCAACAACTTCGAGTACCGAGTTTCCAACAGAGACTGGGGTGGGCACAACATTGGCATTTGACATAATTTTCGTCTTGTCCATGTTCATTTTCAAGCCCACCCGTTGTGAAACTCGGTCGAGGCCATCGAGCATCATGCTGAGTTCCTCCATCGACTTTGCCATGACTACGATGTCGTCGGCAAACCGAAGGTGAGTGATGTATTCGCCGTTGATGTTGATGCCAAGTCCTTGCCATTCCAGGAGCTTGAAGGCGTCTTCCATTGCGGCAGTAAACAGTTTCGGGGAGATAACGTCCCCCTGTCTTACGCCTCTTCTCAATGGAATCGCCTTCGTGCTATGCTCCTGTACTCGGACCGACATGGTGGCGTTATTATACAAACACTTCAATACCTCGATGTACCGATAGTCAATACGGCATCGCTGGAGTGACTCAAGCACAGCCCATGTTTCCACCGAATCGAAGGCTTTCTCATAGTCCACAAACGCTAAGCATAATGGCAAGTTATACTCTTCGGTCTTCTGTATAACTTGCCGCAGCGTATGGATGTGGTCTATGGTACTATAGCCTTTTCGGAAACCGGCTTGTTCGGGAGGCTGGAAGTCATCAAGTCTGTGTTCGAGACGGTTCGTGATAACCCTTGAAAACAGCTTATAAACATGACTCAGAAGCGTGATGGGTCTGTAGTTCTTCAATAGGCTGTTATCACCTTTTTTGAAGAACAGCACCACCTCACCCCTGCTCCACGTTTCAGGCGTTTTGCCCTCGGACAGGACGGAATTAAAGAGTTTCTGGAGGACTTTAAGTACCGGTGTTCCACCCGCTCTCAGAAGCTCTGACGTGATTCCGTCCTCGCCCGGCGCCTTGTTGTTCTTAAGCTGCTTCAGGGCCATCCTAATCTCGTACAGACTGATGTCCGGGATATCTTCGGTATAATGTCGGGACAGCTTGGCTCTTGGATCTCCTACCAAGCTGTCAACGGGCTTTGCGACCGAAGTGTATAACTGTCCATAGAACCTCTCGATCTCGCCTAAAACCTCTGCTTTGGTCGACGCTATGCTGCCATCCTCCCGTTTCAGCTTTGTCATTTGGCTTTGCCCAATAGACTTGTCCTTTGCGAACACTTTGGAGCCTTGGTTTCGCTGTATGGTCTCTTTAACACGATTCGTATTAAAGAGACGCAGATCGTGTCGCAAGGACTTAGATATACGTCTATTGAGCTGCCTATATGACTTCGCGTCATCGGAAGACTGCAACTGTAGCAAACGTCGTTCAGCCATGAGGTTTAAGGTTTGCTCGGTCAATTTCTGAGGTCTATCTTTACGGCAGGGTCTAAAAAACTTAGACCCTACCGTGCGGACAGTTTCCACTAGCCCGTCGTTGATCTCGTCCACTGAAAGTCTGTGTGCCTCAAGACGAAAGTCTTCGACCAATGTGTGTTACCAGTGATGACGTACGGCACCGAAACGTGGTCTTTCACT
Source organism: Agrotis puta (assembly GCA_943136025.2). Taxonomy (NCBI): domain Eukaryota; kingdom Metazoa; phylum Arthropoda; class Insecta; order Lepidoptera; family Noctuidae; genus Agrotis; species Agrotis puta. The sequence continues at coordinate 15,005,255 of OW964181.2, read as the reverse complement.
ATCGGCCTCATCTCAAAGCTCAAAGTCGCTCAACGAGCTATGGAGAGAGCTATGCTCGGTGTTTCTCTACGTGATCGAATCCGAAATGAGGAGATCCGTAGACGAACTAAAGTCACCGACATAGCCCACCGGATTAGCAAGCTGAAGTGGCAATGGGCAGGCCATATTGCTCGCAGAGCAGATGGCCGATGGGGTCGAAAAGTACTAGAGTGGAGACCAAGGACTAGCAAGCGCAGCGTAGGACGTCCACCAACCAGGTGGACAGACGACCTTATAAAGGTCGCCGGAAGACGCTGGATGCAGGTCGCTTCCAACCGGTATATGTGGAGATCTAAAGGGGAGGCCTATGTTCAGCAGTGGACGTCCTATGGCTGAGATGATGATGATGATGAAAATACGTAGAAAAAAAATCTTATTTTTCAGTTACTACAGAACGCGAGCTCAACAGCAGTAGCTCAATAGAGGGTTCTCATTAATTATTATAGGCTTAGCCGTATTTGGGTCCAATAGATATTATTTTATAAGATGTCATTGTCAGAGTTACTCAAAATGGAGAAATAAACCATCCACGCGAAGACCGACATCCTCGCGGATGGAGTCGCGGGCGGAAGCTATCTATAATATGTATGTATTTAGAAATATATAAGTATGTTTATCAGTTGTCTAGTACCCATAACACAAGCTCTGCTTAGCTTGGGACTAGATGGCGTTGTATGATAGTTGTGGAATATTTATTTATTTATGGCTACGTTCTGGTCTTGTATAGATTGGAAATACGCAATGCCACATCTAGTAAAACCTCTATCTCATGGTTACCCTTCCAAGGAACCCAGGTAATTAACTACGAAGGATTTTAATGAAAATTATTATTGGTACCGTCTTACAAACTGTTTGCATTTTATAACGATTCCTTTGAATAGGTGCGCCGTGATTAACTATCCGTTTGTATAGAGCTTAGTCAGAAATATCACTGTAATCATGTTTTTTGAGTTCGAAGAAAAGTGGTTGATGTTCTTACTGCCTTTATAAGGTTCCATACCACAAAAGAAAACTGGGGGTCTAATCTCTAAGTACGAAACCCGTGGTTTCGGCCTTACTTACGCGCGTTTTGACGACGAGCCCGGACTAAAAATGAATTACATTACGATTTGACAGTTATTTCCTTAAAGTTCACGCCGACACTCATGAACTGCGGAAACCTCTTAGTACTACATTTTTTAATGCAATTTGACATTATGACATGGACACTAGCACCGGCGTAAAAGGAATTTAGTCGTGGCCCGGTCTCTTAGTATTGTTCGTCCGATTCTGACGTTAGTTACGATCGCGCATCCTTATCAGCACCCGTGTCTTTGTTAACGGACTTAGAAAGTATACCCCATGAACCCTTATAAATAGAAATCTGTCATGACCCTTTTCTCAAGAACGCGTGGAGGCATCAAGCTGAAATTAATTTCAAATATTCAGGTCTGCAATCCTGGAAGCAGAGAAAAAAAAATCTAGCCTACAAACAACGGTCGCGGGACTCACGAACTACCGTGACCCCGGTACGTAAAGGGCTATTGAAGAACACCGTGGATTTTAGTCATTTTTTTTTTTTTTTTTTTTTTATAAATATTCCACAACTATCACACAACGCCATCTAGTCCCAAGCTAAGCAGAGCTTGTGTTATGGGTACTAGACAACTGATAAACATACTTATATATTTTTAAATACATACATATTATAGATAAATTACACCCAGACACAGAACAAATGATCGTGCTCATCACACAAACATTTGTCCTGGGTGGGAATCGAACCCACGACCTCCGGCATAGCAGTCAGGGTCACTAACCACTAGACCAACAGGCCTGTCAATTTTAGTCATTACGAGTCTGACAGTCCCTCCCGCTCTGCCCTGGGTGGGAGGACTCATGTGATGATTTTACCACGTAAAAAAATATACATAATATATTACAGTACCGCGAAATTCCTGGGTAAATCGTTTATTTCCCGACAAATGAGCGAAGTCGATAATAAACTTGTACGGGACAAAATGGCGACGTAACCCATTTACTGTCCATTGCCATTGGTGCGTGTGTGCACTTTAGTTGCATGAAAGAATTTTATGACTTTAAGCGGTCGGCAGCTTGAGTTATGAGCACAGACCGTTTCAAAATATAGAGAAGTCATATCCTCATTAGTTTTTTTTTTCCAAATAGTTACTTTGCCGGTAGTGATTTGGTAGTGGGTATGTCTGCAAACAGAAACTCACAAACACCCAGGGGGTCTAATCTCTATTTCGTCTCTCTCGTGGTTTCGGCCTAGTGACAGAAGTTTTGACAACGAGCTCGAACTAAAAATGAATGATATTACGATTTGACAGATAGCTCCTTAGAGTCCGCGCCACCACTCATGACCTGCGGAAAGTGGTACTACATTTTTTAATGCAATTTGATGTAATGACATAGACACTCGCGTCGCTACAAAATGACTTCAGTCGTGGCGGTATTATCCGTACGCAATTTGAATTTGACATTAGTTACATTCGTACATCTGTATCCGTTCCGTGTTTTCGTTGATGGACTTAGAAAGTAGACACCCGGACCCGGAATAAGTACTTGTCGCTCATACAAATGTTAATTCAAGTTGCAAATTCCTTGAAAAACATTTTACAAGCCTACACGACAAAAATTATTTGTCGCTTGAAGCGTCTGCAGCCAAAATTATAGCAATAGCGACCAGTCGCGTCCGAGACCGAGGCGCGATTTCTTTAAATGTTTCGTTCTCGGACTGAATTTGGCGTTTTGATATGATAGACGCCAGTAGGTTGGTGATGAAATGGTTGTCTTAGCCGAAAGCACCATGGAAACATGTAGTTTATTTGTCATTTGACATATTATTTACAAAACTGCATCTTTCCATGACAGTTTTGGCATGAACCTGTGGCGATTATTATTATCATAACCGTTTTGAATAGGGCGATGAAATAATTTACACAAAGTAATGCGCTTGATCGGGTTCGTACCCACAACCTGCAACTCGTAATTTGGGGCCGTTACCACTGGGCCACTAATGGTTTGGTCTACTAGGTGCGATTCGCACATTACTCCGTCCCATCTGTAGACTCCACACCAGCACTGTCATGTCAAAACATACTTGAGCCCAGTTTCCCTTACAGATTTTATGAAAGAACGCCTGGATTCCGTGTTTATCTAAAAGTTTCAAGCTCTATGGCAACGATGGCGAAATTAAAATAATTCCATTAATATATATTCAGATGAACTCAAGTGTTATTTATATGATTCCGTCGGACTTAAATTAAATTCATATGGAAATTATATCTGTGTCCTCAAATATGCTTGCAAACTTTTAAAAGTTCCTTACTTATTTTAAAAAGTACTGTTTGTCTCCTGTAGATGGCGTTGTTTTGTAATGTATGGAATATTTTGTACCTAAACACTACAGTTACACTTTTTTTTAGACAACTGTTTACTAGATGTTTAACTTTTTGTAGTTATATCTTATTATTATTTGAATAAAAAGACGTGGCAGACAGTTTTAATGTTTTTATTTTGTTAATAATAGAACTTTTAACATACCCCAGAGACACACGATTAACTTGACAAGTTTTTTTCTTTCACAAGAGATGGAGGCACAGTACCACAGATTAAATAATGACATCCTAACTTTTTAATTTCTTATGTTGCCATTAACATATCTATTGTTCTATTGTTACGACATCGGGTTAAAAATTGTTAAACCAGGGTATAAACTATCTTGGTGTGTACTAATTTTCGTCCAAAATCGTGTTGTTTTGTGTTCTAAAGATTATCATGAGCTGGAAGACATCCACTGCACAAAAGCGAGAGGTCTTAGACCACCACGCCGGACGACAATCAGCCACTTGCATCATCGTCACCGTTCCACCTGGTGGGAGGTCTGCCTGTGTCTTTCATTTGTGATCACCACTCGATAACTATACTAATTAACAATTCCAAGTTTCAGAATAAAACCGTCATAACGTCTTGAACTTTAAGTTACTTTTCTGAACCTCCAGAAGTTTAACTTAAAACGAGCAGCAAAAACGAAGCTCCGTTTTTAATAAAACTTTTGTTTAAGTGTACTACTACTGCAACTTTGTGAAAATATGTATTGTTCGTACTTCGGGAAAGTTTGAAAAATCGGAAATAACCGAAGGGGCCATATTGGAAATTGTTTCTTTTTTTTTCTTGAATTGTTTTCAGTACATAAGGTTAAGTTTTATTTTTATAGTATTCAATTTTGATAATTGAGATAAACCGTTGGTCTAGTGGCAAACATTGATAGCTTAGTAATAGGGCTGCCTGTCCACAGTAGCGAAGCGAGCCTGCGGACCATGGAAATGGAGAAATATTATCCAATAGGATTGCACTAAATTTTCACTCCTCTTCAGTGGTGCATTCCAATTAGTTAATATTTTTCCCTTTCTCGGTTTCACGGCGTTTTAAAAAAATAGACAGAAATTAGTTCACTAATTTCTGTCTTATTCTTATCAATTCGTGACTGCACACAATTTTCGAGTTTTAGGGCCGACCTTGTGGTAATTATTTTAAGAGTTTATTAACTTTTAACCCTTCCTATCAGTTCCCGTCATATAAAATCATTCATAATTGTGTGACAGTAGTTATATTTTTTGGGTGTGTTTTGTTGTAGGTACCTACATCGTGATTCTGAAAAATGAAATAAAATGGTGGGCGATACTTTCAAACCCATTAGAAATACGAAAGTTTGGATGGATGGATGTCTGTTGCCCGCGTGTATAATCGAAAATCCCAAAGGACCGTAATACCGGATAATAAACTATACTGACAGATAGATTATAATATATCTCCGAGTCAACATCAAGATACGTAAAGCCGTTCTGACGTGATTGAGTAAAAAACAAACATCCACCCATCCCAACATCAGTTACATTGAAAACTACTTTGACACGTCATATTAAAATTACAAAGTACTAAGATAAATAACGCTATCTTTTTTAGTAGGCAGTGACGTCAGTCAATCAATCGCAAATCCCCAAAAAAAAAACGAATCCAACAAGGCAGAAAAATAAATGATTGCTACAAAAAGAAGAAGACAGGTATCATTTGATACCTGCCCTGTATAAGATAGATAGAGTATATCAGTATTCAAAGGCATAGGCGCGCGAAAGGAATTTCAATCGGCACCCACCTTATCGACTGTCGAGTAAAATATATGATTTTTACAGGGACGTAAATTAGAGACGACAGCGATTTCATCAAGATTTTTTTGGGCTACTTTATATGGGTAATGAGAAACCACGGGCAACAGCTAGTATTTTATAGGCAGATAATCCAGGAAGGGTTTAACAGGGTGTACCTAATCATCATTATCATTTGCTTAGCCGTTTCCCAACTAAGTATGCATGCTAAGGTAGATGTATAAATTACATTTATGTACCGTGACAGTTTACAGACATTAAAACTCATACACAAACAGCTAGACCCAAAATAACTACCTGTTGGTCATACAAATATTTGTTCAGACTAAGTCATGACATCTAACTACTCCTAGACTGTGTGAAATACCTCGACTTTCACCTTGACAGGCGGCTACCTTTTTTTCTTTAACGTGGTAAAGTCATCAAATGAGTTCTCTCAGGCAGAGCGGGAGGCACTGTCAGACTCGTACTGACTAAATGGTGTCCTTCAATAGCCCTTTACGTTCCGGGGTCGCGCCTACCATGGAAACATTATTTTAAAAAGTAAGAGACCACGTCAACCACAAGTTTTTAAATATGTACTGGCTTATGTAGTAACTCTGCAGCTGATTAACTATCTATAGACAACAAGCTTTTCATTTACAATTCAGTATTAAAGTTTTACAAGCACTGCGTTTATTTTGATTAAAATATGTGTAAGAGCTTAGATAAGATAAATTAATTTTTAATAATTTATTTAATTTAGTTCGTATTAAAATCTATTTCGACGGAGTCCAGCTATGGGGTATTCCAAGCGAAAGAACGTACTCGAACGTACGTGACGATCGCTCAGCCACTGAACACAAAATCGCTCCCCGCTTTCACCAAATACCCCACCCTGCCAATTATTAAAGAATTTAAATGACGCCGCTCACTCAAATCTAATTCTCAGTGATCTGCAAAAATCCTTACAGAAAATGGGCCTAGCTTTGGAGAGGCCCACCCTTAATTGGACTGCTCAAGGAATATTATTTTTGAAAGATATCCTCGGACGGAGTTGACTGTTTGACTCGGTATAATTTAAATCGGCCTTCGGGGTTTTTGTTACGTCTTTTAGAGTGGTAGGAAGTACCGTTATTAGGGTTTTTTTATGACATAGAAGGGTTTTGGTAGTATCACAGGATTTTTCATAAATCTTTACTAATATATTATTATACAAAAGTATGATTTTATGCAATCTTTAGTATTAGTCATCCAATTACAATTTTTGTTTTCTGGTGAGTAACTTAATTCTTTCTGAGAGCTGTAGGATATAAATATATAATATATATAAATATAATTGAATAAATAAATAATAAATAAATATTCCACAACTATCACTCAACGTCATCCAGTCCTAAGCTAAGCAGAGCTTGTGTTATGGGTACTAGACAATTGATAAACATACTTATATATTTCTAAATACATACATATTATAGATAAATTACACCCAGACACAGAACAAATGATCGTGCTCATCACACAAACATTTGTCCTGGGTGGGAATAGAACCCACGACCTCCGGCATAGCAGTCAGGGTCACTAACCACTAGACCAACAGGCCTGTCAATTAGCTTTCACATTTTTATTTACCATTTAACATAATAATAAAAATTACAAAAAAGGTACTTTCAATTGTCTGATTTACTGCACACAGGACCTACATATTTAAATTTGTGTTTCAAACATTAATTCTCTTCCTATATAAAATTACGAGTATATATGCACGAGTAATTTATCTTAGTTTCCATCTGCAAATCGTGTTAGCACAAATTATTCCCCGAACTGTATTACATAAAACGTATCTCAAATTATTTTGTTGGGAACTGTACTCGCTATCTTACAAACTGCAGAACATAATCTGCTTAGGAAAGTTTTGGAACAGATGCATACACGTGTCACTGAAAAACCAGACAACACAGTATATTATAGCGCGCTGTGGATGCCTAAAATCAGTTTTTCTTTTTTTCCCTAGGGAGACGCCGTGGACAGAGCACGGTGATTTTCCATGGTATGCCATGGTAGGTGTGGGCTTGCGAGAGGCGAGTAATGGGTACCTTGCATTTCGACCAGGGACCTGGCCCGGGTCGATGGCACGTAGTGTTTGACGCACGCCACAAGAAGCTATCAGCAAACTGACGAGGTTCCCATACGGGGCGGTCTGACTACGCAGGTTACCGCAGCTCTAGAGCGCAACGAGCATTTGATAGAACAGGGTGGATTTTAATTCATTAATAGTATACTAGTCCCTTCTCCTGCTCCACACTGAGCGAAAGGACCCATTTGAAGATTTAGACAAACCAAAAAAAAGGTTGTGTTGTCGAGTGGTTTGTGATTCCCGAACATAAATCTGCATATATTTGGATTGACCGTCGTGTATCGATTAATCCTGCTTATGTATAATTGTGTTTAGCGACTCTAACTTTGAGAGCTTTTACCTCAGAATCCAGAGGCCTCAGAAGATTTTTCCCAGAAAATATTCTTTTGTATTGATGCCAAATATTGATTGGTAGATAGATATAAGATTTACTAGCTTTTGCCCGCGGCTTCGCTCGCGTAGAATTTGGTCTGCCTCATTAAGTTACGTGACATTTTTTTTAATACTTATATTTTTTTTATGTAACTTCACATCGTACATCCCAGATTTCTAACTTCAAAATTAGTTTCCATACAATCTTTGAACACCTATACCTAATATTTAGAGGGAATCTCTTGAGGTTGGAATTATTTGAATTCCTTTCTAAGTGCTCATTATTTTAGAGGGCCAAAGCATGTCGGGGTCGCGGGACTTACGAATTACCGTGACCTCGGTACGTAAACCGTAGCACTGGTAATAACATTCCTCATGTACACAATAAGCTAATAAAATTCCCTGTCTCAAAAACTACTGGACCGATTTTGATGAAACTTGCAGTATTCCCTAAGTTGAACGATACCTAGCACAAAAACAAATATTTAAATCGGCCGTGAAGTTCCTGAGATATGCGAACAATGAATCTGTCGATGCCTACTCCTTACTGTTAAGGAGTTGTACCTTCCATCATCAGCTCAGCTACATAAGATGATGATTACCATACGCAAGTACTTAAATTACTTCATAAAATTTACGAAAAATGATGCGTGGACCTATAAAAATTGAGGGTTGCCCTCGATTTCTCCAAGATCCAATCATCAGATCCTGATTTTGTGACAATGGGACCACACGGGAAGCACCAGCTTTAAAAAAAAAGAATCATGAAAATCGGTTCACCCAGTCGGTCGTTATTCGGTAACAAACTACTGTTAAGGAGTTGTACCTTCCATCATCAGCTCAGCTACATAAGATGATGATTACCATACGCAAGTACTTAAATTACTTCATAAGATTTACGAAAAACGATGGGTGAGCCTATAAAATTTGAGGGTTACCCTCGATTTCTCCAAGATCCAATCATCAGATCCTGATTTGGTGACAATGGTGGTCCCACGGGAAGCACCAGCTTTCAAACAAAAAAAGAATCATGAAAATCGGTTCACCCAGTCGGTCGTAATGCGGTAACAAACATAAAATTGATAACCTCCTCCTTTTTTTGAAGTCGGTTAAAAACTATCCTATGTCCTTTCTCAAGTTCCATACTATGTCTGTACCAAATTTCACACAAATCGGTTCAGTAGTTTAGGCGTGAAGAAAAGACAGACAGACAGACAGACAGACAGACAGAGTTACTTTCGCATTTATAATATTAGTTTGGAATAGTTTGGAATTTGGATGAGTTCCTGCTGTTGAGTAAACAAAACAAGAATCGCCGAAGTAAGGAGAGTTAGGCTTCATACAAAAATATTCCAACCTTTATGACTTTGTCAAACAGACGCGCGAGTCCGAAGCGATACCGAACCGAAGCGAGACGTCAGTCCGATAGTTCTGTCACGCTATCGGATCGCTTTCGCTTTTCTATGTGACTATATCACAAATAAAAACGTAACGCTTCGCATTCGCCACGCCAGTCTGTTTGACAAAGGGTTTATCGTAAACAATGAACATTTACCATGCTACGGATATTTACTGTAACGTGTGTAATGCTAATAAACATGTTTAAATTTAGAGGTGGAAATATACGACACGTGTAAAGTGTGACCTTTAGCAGAGAATAATAATATCTACTAGTGGGCTTCCATTTCAATGTTGAATGTGTTTTTATTACCAAGATTCGTAAAAGCTTTAGGGAACATTTTCTTTTATGTTGTTTAGGAATAGGTTATAGAGGGCCTAAACAAACGGAAGAATAGAATCATTCAATCGCCAGAAAAATATTCATACAAAGCTGTCTGTACCTATATTTCTGGAGGTATTCTGTATTAGTCATGCAAAACTAAGATACTTATTTATGGCATTTCATTTTTAAGCTTTTGCATAGCTTTTATATTATTGTGTATTTTTTTTTCATTAATCAAGAAATTCCGTAACGAAAATAAACCTAACGACAGTGTTAGGTTAGTGTAACAAAAACGGCCGTTTATGTTTAGAATGCACGATTTAGCTAAACAGCTATATTTCAAGTGTTGACAATGTGTTATAAAATTACGTTATTGCCTTTTCTACAGTAATTACAGACCACATTTTGTATTTTTGATTCTATTTACGAGTTATGACATTTTTTCGATTGGCGGCGCTAGTGGACTGTAAAAGGCCCCTTAAATAATAAGTATTATCGTAATCGGATTTATCATTTATGCCTTTGTCAAACAGCCAGGGAGTCCGAAGCGATACCGAACCGAAGCGAGACGTCAGTCCGATAGTTCTGTCACGCTATCGGATCGCTTTCTCTTTTATATGTGACTGGATTCAAACAATTCCATACATTACAAATAAAAACGTCACGCTTCGCATTCGCAACGCCTGTCTGTTTGACAAAGGCTTTAGTTGGCCGAAAAGGTTCGTATCAAATCCATAATGATTCGTACACAGGCACGCGTCAATGGTTGTATTACTTACGATATCGTGGACATTTATTTCGTTCTGATAAAATATATCCAGTTGTGAACAATTAAGGTTAACAATAAAATAATAATTCTAAAGAAATACATAAAGGGCTGCGTATGTGTACTTGTGAAATGTAATTGTTGTTTTTGCGTGTGTGTGTGTAAAGTGATTTTTTTACTATGGACTCTGGTCTAAATATAAACGATTACTTACTGTTATATTATATTACTAGCTTCCGCCCGCGACACCGTCCGCGCGGATGTCGGTCTTCGCGTGGATGGTTTATTTCCCCATTTTGAGTAACTCTGACAATGACATCTTATAAATATTACGGCGCTGAATCCACTGCGGGTAATGCAACGTGTGTTCGCGGTTCTACAGAACAACGTCTATGAATAAAACTGAAAAATAAGATTTTTTTTCTACGTATTTTTCCAGGATAAAAAGTATCCTATGTTATGCCCAGGATAATAAGGAATAATTATACCAAGTTTCATCGAAATCGAACCGTTAGTTTTCACGTGATGCCTGCACAAACAGACAGATAGACAGACAGACAGACAAAAATTTTTTTAATCATATATTTGGGTTTGGTATCGATCCAGCAACACACCCCGCTATTTATTTTTTCAATATTTTCAATGTACAGAATTGACCCTTCTACAGATTTATTATAGTATAGATAGATTGTAGTCACATACATTTTATTTCAGACTGAATACACATAATATAGCGAGGAAGGACGTGCAAGGAGTACCCATCAACAACTTTAACACCAACATGTTGAGTGAAAATAAAACAAAGTAGGTAATTGTTTTTATTGGTTTTTATTTGAATAATGACAACTATATTGCACGTCATGTTCTTACAGGTCTATAAATATTGTGTATCTTCAATCGATGTTGTTGCTGACCTCATTCTCCTCCTCGTTCTTCTTGTTGGTAACTGTTCTCTCCTGGTTGTATTATAGACCTATTTCAAGATCCACATTTTCATCTTCCAAGAACAATTGGTCGTTTTTTTTTAACTTTCACTTTTTTATGAAAAATAACCCAAAGAATCGTTTACAGTTTTCGCCATCAGTAAAGGACTTAACTTTGTTTTTGATATTGTTTTACCCTGATGATAATTGTGTTCAGTCCGAGGAGTCCATCATTTCGAGAGTGACTTCCTTAGATGTTTGGGCTACCACATTTGAAGTAAATTCATGAATATAATAGTGCTAAAACATACAATAAATGTATTATGTAAAATTCAAGAAATAAAATAGAATAAATATAAGGAGTACGGTACTTAAATTGTTAAAATTGCCACAGCAGAGAGAAAGAAGAAAATTGGACAATTGGCTTCCAATTTCGGTGTAAATATTCGTAAAAAAAAATGGTTTACGAAAGTTGAAGGACGTAAAAAATATGACAATTACAAAATAGTACATTGTTCACCAAGAGGAGAAAGTGACCGATTACCGTCGAGGGTGTCGTTTGAAGCCCGACCCGTAGGGGAGGGCTTTAAAATACCCGAGATTGGGAATCGCACTTTCTCTCGAGTGATACATAGTGCTTTATACTACACCTACGAGGAAAAATTTTTTTCATCATCACTATCACTACTTATCATTTTTATTTTTCTTTCTACGAAAACTGAATCCTCAAACAACACACAAATTGAAAATGGCGCCAATGGCGTCTGCAATTTTCATATGTTCTTTTTTCAAATTGTATAGCCGGCCGCTGCAGGGGCGCACTGCCAGCCCGACACCATCCAACACACAGCTAGTGGCCAGTGTCATTTTGCGAACTTGAAGATAAGAACTCACAGTAAAAACTTTTTGGCTTTTGATATTTAGGTTACCGGCGCATAGTCTTAGCCAAAATAAAAAAAAAAAAAAACCACGTAAGAAATGGATTTTCATACACTTTTCTCTCCCGCTCAGATGCGTTTTCTCCCCGCATATTTGTTTGATATGCAATGACGTACTTTCTACCGTAAATTTGATAAAGTATCAAGGTACTTTCCATGCAGGTGTAGTATAAAGAAATATGACAATTACAAATTATAGCATTTATCGTATAGTGAGTCACAAGTATGGTAAACATACTTTTAAGATTGTAGATCAAAAATGACTACCACTAAAATAAATCTACAGATTTAGAACTGTCATGGTCAAGTTTGTCTTTTCACCAAGAGCGGCTAAAGATTGGTTATAGAAAAATAGATACTCAGATAATTAGAGAGAGAAAAATAAACAAAATAATGATAAGTAAACAAACTACCTATATCATTACTTCAAACAGATTGTGGTCTTGTAGCTTTTTCCAAAACAATTCTCTGAACAAACACAGTATCACCTAGATTTTGATCTTTATCTTTCTCAAGGCAAGGTCCATTATCCTTTCTTCCTTTACCGCGTCCTCGATTCTCCTTATTTCCAGGGCAGCAAGGTTCATTATCACGGCATTTCTCACAGTTTGATTTTCGTGGAGGTTGTTCTTCATTATTGTAAGGACATGGTCTTCTATGGCTAAACCATTGGTGGTGAGGACCATGGTGACCAAATCTGGGGTGATCAGAACCCCAAGGGCCTTCCCAAGGTCCTTTGAAGGGTCCTTTAGGAAAATCAAAAGGTCCACATTGTTCAAAGCAAGGGCGAGGACCATGACAGGTGGGTCCATATCCGTGAAACCCATGATGTCTGCCTCCACGTTTTCTAAAACCGGGAACTCTACGGCAGTGGCGATCAACTGCTCCATCACTATCGCTGTCAGAACTATGGTGATCACATCTAAGTTCACAATGTCCGTCTTCAGGGCCTCGTTTGTTTTGCTCCGGTCCATGTTGTTGATGTCCTTCCCTTTCAGGCCTGCGTCCGAAGCAGGGGCCAGGTCCCCGGCAGCTAGGTCCACCTCTAGGACCTAAGTGCCCTCGAGCTCCATCACAATCATTGTTAGAAGCACCATGATGATCACATCCACATCTACGACGACCACTTTCAGGACCACGTCTGTGTTGCTCAGGTCTATGCTGATGGTCTCCATGACTATCAGGCCTATTTCCGAATCCTCCAAAGGGTCCAAACCCTGGCCTTCGACAGTGATGACCACGAAATTCACCACGGAAAGGACAGCTAGGAGGTCCGCCCATTCCCCCGAAATGAGGACCAAAATGACCTCTGAAGAAATCGTTATCGAAATATCCTCTCATGGTTCAATTCTCGATTCGTAAATGCAAGATTTTATCGATTGGATATCGAAGTTCTTGCTTGAACGAGTTCACTCGAATGCCGGTCGTATCGAGTTGAAGTAGTTTATATGAACGATTGTGACACAACGTTGTGAAATAAATTTCATTGTAGGGCTGCGCTGAAATGCTGATGAAATTACTAGTACGTACTTGAAATTCAGATAAAATAATGAAGTTTAAAAATATGAGTAACTGTTATGAATATTATTTCAAGAATTTGATTGTTAAATATTGGATCATTTTCGTTTCTGAGTATTAATTTCAGTACTTTTTTTTCTTTTCAAATTTTATGAATTTTACAGATTCAATCATATAATCAGATTTTTAAGATAATCAGCAACGTTAATACGGGTGGATGTTATGATGTACAATTAACTACAATTTAATTTGGATGTGGTTCAGATTAATTGCCCAAAAAAAGGTGGCTAGATTACTTGGACACGTACTGTGATGGCTGGTTTGAGGTGGCACTACAAAAGCGTTTCGGATAGGATATTGGTGAAGCCTCTACCCAGAAGTAGAACATCAACGACCATTAAAAAATATGATTTCGTAATAATTAAAAAACAACAGCATTAAATAATTCTAGCTTCTTCAATTTTCCCAAAATCGCCAACCCTAGTTGTACTTAACTCTCCGATCATCATAGTTAAAACTAAACTGTTCAGTAACCGGAAGCTGACAATTTCCACAGAGATTCCGAACTAATTACGTTTTAAGAGGCTATGACGTCATACGGTTATGGTCAATTGCCCATTATAATAGTGTACTTACCTACGTCATGAAATGGTGCTTCGAATAGTAACATATGAACTGTGGTACATAGTTCATAGTCCTCGTAGAAGATTTCGGGACGAACTGGACAAAAAAAACGTCTTTTGGACAGAAACTGGAAGCCCCATCGTACACTAAGCGACGCAAGTCTCCGATACCTTACGACTTTGACAACCATTGACGCGTGCCTGTGAACGAATCTTTATGGATTTGATACGAACCTTTTCAGCTAACTAAAGCCTTTGTCAAACAGACTGGCGTGGCGAATGCGAAATATGACGTTTTTATTTGTAATGTATGGAATTGTTTGAATCCAGTCACATAGGAAAGCGAAAGCGATTCGATAGCGTGACAGAACTATCGGACTGACGTCTAGCTTCGGTTCGGTATCGCCTCGGACTCGCTTCGCTTTCGCCTGTCTGTTTGACAAAGGCATTAGGCCTTTTCCCAATAGCGAGTTGATGCACTGTTAGACTATGAAGTTTGCTAGTTCCACCTTCTAGTGGGCAATAACACTTCAGATTACCAATAACCTGTGGTGAAGACTGAGCTATTCTTCGGTAGTGGTAGGCATCAGGGTTGACTGCCTCACGACTATCCTGTGGGAGTCCAGTTCCAAACAGTTTTTACTGTGTTACGTAGATGCGCAGGAGTTTCAGTTTTATCTGGGTGACGTCGCTTTATCTTATGCCTCATCTTTCCTTCAGGTGTATATTGAGGTGGGTCGAGGGACTGTATTATCGGGTAACCGTGACCCTAGAAACTTAAAGGGCTAGTAAAGGATCACTATAGATTTTATTCAGTACGAGTCTGACAGTCCCTCCCGTCCCGCTCTGGTTGGGAGGAAAAAAAAGGGGTAGATTGAGATTAAGGAAAAATTATCTGGACTGTGAATATTAGATAGGCAGTCGTTATAAAATAATAGTGTTCAGCAGCATACTATTACACTGGAAGCTGACGCCGATATGTTTTTTTTTATCGTGGTAAAATCATCAAATGAGTCCTCCCACCCAGGGCAGGGCGGGAGGGACTGTCAGACTTGTACTGACTAAAATCCACGGTGTCCTTCAATAGCCCTTTACGTACCGGGGTCACGGTAATCCCTTGGTCCCGCGACCCCGGCAGGCACGCCGATATGTTTGGGAAAAAGTTAGACAGCTGATGATTGATTATTTATAAACTTCACATTTTCAGGGTCCTGTGTCTCTGAGGCTATTATGCTGTGGCATGTTTAATGTGCACTTACTGCAATGAGCAGTGAGCAAAAAATGCGATTAGCTTGGGGACCACACATACGGACGATAAGGATAGTTCGCTGAAGTGTCCAAAAATACAAAAAAATCAATAGAGTAACTACTGAGGAGGAATCTGAGCAGCTCGTGGTTAAATAATGACAGCCGCACAAGTCGATGCCGTGCATGACGCGGTTGGCCTGAAAGTGGGGGATCCTTCTACAGACCAACTCTTGTCGAATTCAGTTTATTAAGGTAAGTCTATTGTCTCAAAGTCAAAGTCGAAGTCGTGTTGCTTATGACCAAGTTGATATGTCAGATTTCACGTTTTCAAAGGACTCGTGTACCTAAGGCACGCTCGCGATT
The DNA here is from genome assembly GCA_943136025.2 of Agrotis puta. Taxonomy (NCBI): domain Eukaryota; kingdom Metazoa; phylum Arthropoda; class Insecta; order Lepidoptera; family Noctuidae; genus Agrotis; species Agrotis puta. The sequence goes on along the minus strand of OW964181.2, from coordinate 14,989,458 downwards.
TAAAAAAAATGTTATCTTGCTTTCAAAGAACATTAATTCTTTCCAAATAGTAATTGCGTCGAGAGGTACCCAGGGGCTTTAAATATTTTTATTGCACTTCATCTTTGGGGGATTTGATGTGCCAGAAAAGAGACCGCGAATGGGACAACGTAGTGTAGGACGCCCTGCGGCGAGATGGGTCGATGAAGAATGTGGCTGGCAGCGGATGGATGCAGACTGCCCAGGACCTGGGAGAGTTGTCGCTCTTTGGGGGAGGTTTACTTTTAAAATTAGACGGCAATAGACTGATACAAAATTGTAATATCGAGAGGAGTCGTTAAGGGCCACAAATTTTAAAGGCCAGTTAAACATTTTCTTGCGCAGTATTATGCAACATCCATTTTTCATGGAAAAGATCACATTTGTTAAATTATTTCATACGTTTCAACATGATTGCAACTATGAATAAATATTATGAAACTTTTTAAGAATAGTTGCGTTATAAATTATAAAGCATAATTTAATCGCAAAAATAATTTTAATTTTCATATTTTTTATTTTCTTTATTTATTTGCTTCAAACACATTATTATGTATATTATTCATTTTTTTTAGTAAGTAGACATTATGTTCTAAAATTTTATGTAAGAATATCTACTATCTCCACGTCACCATAAAATTTTGCGTTATCTTAACATAGCCCTATAATTTACCAAAAAAACTTCCTTTTTATTAAAATGAGCCTCCAAAGCATCTTTTATAAAATAAAAGATAACGAAACCATGAAATATCAAGTACTTTTTGTACTTTCGCATAATATTCAAAATTAACTGCTTTGAAGCAATAATAAGAGGTAATAATCGTTAAGGGAGTAGTTTAGATAAGTATTTGCAATAATATTTAACAGTTGGAAGACTGAAATATGATAATTGGCCGTAGTTCTTGATAATTAGTACGAAGTCTACGAAGAAAGAATGAAAAAAAATTACACAGAAATCAAATTTTCGTTAAAGAAAATTCAAATTTTTGGTTAAAAAGGTTGGCCAGTTGAAAATTTTACTAATAAATGCGCTAATTTGTGCGGATGGATGGATGTTCATTATTCTTTCGCGCATAAACTACTGATATAATTGATACATACAGTTAACAAGCTAGATTAACACATAGGGCTATTTTAGGGTCTTATCGACCCCTCATCCATTTCTTCGGCAACGGTATAAATGAGAAAATAGTTTCATTAACCCCGCTAGGCATCAGCAACATCACTATTTAAGGGGTGGATGGCATAGGAAGACAGTACTTACAAACAGTCAGATCCGAAACAAATGTTTACTATATCTGAAGGCTGAAGGGTCATTCAAATAGACCAGCCATTTTCAAAGTGTGCTCCGTAAACCTCTGGTGGCCTGCCTTGACGTCTTAAAGGTAGTTCCACTGAGGGAACGAGATGGCGCTAGACAAGTTGTATAGCTTTGTCTCTGTCCCTCAGCGGAACTACTCTCGCTTTAATACATGCAATAAAATAGACGTTAACTAATATTAATCGATTGATAAAAAATAAGTAGTAGTTTCATTCATTCTATTACATCTTTTTTCTTTTATATATATATATATAATAACTTTAAATCTTCTAAAACTTCTATCATTTTCGTCATCCAATCTCACTAACATTGTAACATGATTATCTAATAAACGGTAATAATATGCCGCGGTAATAATAATAATTAGGGAATGCACGTAATATTACGTTTTATTTTGGGATTTCGCTTTTCAAAAGGGTTCCGCCACCATAAAAGTTTCAGAACCACTGAAATAGACCAGTAAAAAAATCTCACATTGTTCACCAAACTGCATGCCCGTGTGTACGGAACGTTGAGCGGGTTGAAGCGCATTTCACGGTATGTGGTCACAGGACATAGTGGACGCGTAATTTAATGCTGGCGCATTTGGCGTAACTGTATGTCACTCAAGCTCATGTAATTCTAACAGTATTTGTGATTAGTGCTGTTATTTTTCAAGTGAAATTAATATTATAAAAAAATATAGTATTAATAAATCACTGAAGAACTTGAAAAAAATATTGCAATGCCACATTTTTTGCGTGTTTTCGTTGTGGTCTATTGCGATGTGATTTTTCACTAGAAAAAGACTTTTCGAGCTATAAATACATTTTTTACAATGGCAGTGTTACCTACTTAGTTTATTGTATGGTATGGTAGACGGCTTTGTATTGCGCATTAAACTTTTTATACGGTTGATCAGTTGGTATTTGGCATGATCTTGTGAGTTGACGTGGAATGCCACAAGTCCATGCCGTGCCGTGCCATGCCGTCAGTGGCCTTAGCAAGAATCTATACTATAATAAATCTGTAGAAGGGTCGATTCTGTACATTGAAAATATAGAAAAAACAAATAGCGGGGGGTGTTGCTGGATCGATACCAAATCCAAATATATGATTTAAAAAATTTTTGTCTGTCTGTCTGTCTGTCTGTCTGTCTGTTTGTGCAGGCATCACGTGAAAACTAACGGTTCGATTTCGATGAAACTTGGTATAATTATTCCTTATTATCCTGGGCATAACATAGGATACTTTTTATCCTGGAAAAATACGTAGAAAAAAATCTTATTTTTCAGTTTTATTCATAGACGTTGTTCTGTAGAACTGCGAACACACGTTGCATTACCCGCAGTGGATTCAGCGCCGTTATATTTATAAGATGTCATTGTCAGAGTTACTCAAAATGGGGAAATAAACCATCCACGCGAAGACCGACATCGGCGCGGACGGAGTCGCGGGCGGAAGCTAGTAAAGAATAAAATGCGTATGTATATCATCGAAACGAAGGCAAGCTCGCACTTTCACACTTGTCACGAGATTACCCCCCTTATTTTAATCATTTTGTTCTCACATTATTTTGACAAAGCGTTTCAAGTGACGCAGCAGTGTGCCGTGGCATGCCATGACACGTCGCATCGTCCCGCGAGACGCTTTTCCTTGTTATTATAACATTATTGAAGTACTAGCTTTTGCCCGCGACTTCGTTCGCGTGGAATAGTGAAAACTATCCTATGTCCTTTCTCAAGTTCCAAACTATGTCTGTACCAAATTTCACACAAATCGGTTCAGTAGTTTAGGCGTGAAGAAAAGACAGACAGACAGACAGACAGACAGACAGACAGAGTTACTTTCGCATTTATAATATTAGTTAGGACTAGTTAGGATGGTTAAATTACATTGTCCATAAAAATAAACTTTTGCCACGACGCGACGCGTCATCCGCCGCTGGCACTCAGTTTCGACAAGTCTTCCAGCCTTTACTGCAAGAGACTTTATAACGGATTTTAAGATTATGACAAAAATGCCGACTACCCATGAAGATTCCCCGTAAGGAGAAATGGAAGAATAACATTGAATATTATCTTAGGAAGACTTAGCCTCAAGGATACTGAAATAAGATATTATGGGATTTGAACTTTATTTCTGGTTTTCTAAGGTAAGGTACTGATTAAGGAATTTAGTCTATTACAGGATTTGCGCCTAATACCGGTATGTTGTCTCATAGAGAGTGTCGTCCAAATTTGGAAGTTGGCCTTGGGCAAGGGAAGAATAAAGAAATAAACATTTAAATTGTTACATAATTTTATTACTTATTTTTGAGTTCTATCATAAAATGCAAAGTAAGATAATTATAATATACAAAACCTATTAATAATTTGAAACAGGTACAAGTATTTCCTTAAATTTAAAATCACGTTATCATTACTATCACATCTTATGTACTTGTGTTATAAACATTAGTCTTCTTAACAGAACCTTCACACTTTATAAATATTGTTCATTGACATCATCCAATCTAAAAAATAAAAACTATGCACTCGTAGTTCTTCAGGGTCTATGATCAGGTCTTCCCCAAGGACCACTCGAAGGATGTTCAGCAGACTCAAATGCACCACGTCGTCCAAACCACCAGCCTGGAGGTCCGTAGTTGTTGCTGCCAGCTCCATGTCCGTGGAACTCGTGAGGTCTGCCATCGTGACCAGGTCTGAAGCCGGGCGTTCCATGGAACTGCACACCGTCTGGTGGTCCGTCACCTTCGCGTTTAGGAGGTCCCCAGCGTCCACATTTAGGTCTTCGTTGACCATCTTCGGGAGGTCCGAATCTGTGATGATCTGGCCCGTAAAAGCCAGCATTTCCAGGGCCTTGATCGAATCCAGGTCTTCCGAAAGGTCCAAAGCCTGGTTTACCGTCATGGTGCGTCATTCGAGGACAGCCCCATGGTCTGTATTTTCTTTCGGGGGCGTTGTACCCGTCGAAGGGCAAGTCACACATATCGAACTCCTGTCCTTGCATGATTTTGTTTTTCTTTACTTTTCACTTTAATGCACAATATTTGTAGGCACAATAATGTCTGGTTCAATACTTGAGTGCACGGGAATATTAGCACAGAAGATGTTTTGGATTGAGTAGTGATGTTCTCGCTTTGAATGACCTCACTTGAATGTCGTTCACATCGACACGCGTGAGTTTATATTGTACTGATAGTGACGCAACTTTACGACAGATTACGATTATGGATGCATTGACATGCTGATGAAATTGTCCAAGATGATTCTTGTTTTTATTTTGTCAACAAAAAATGTTATTATCTTATCTAAAGATTACTCATATCATAGAATTGCCGCTACGACAACGACTAAAACAGAACCATTACGCGTGTATCCAAATAATGGTGTAGGTAGATAGACATGACGTTATACTCCAGCCGATTATATGCCTATTTCTTGCATCCTTTTATTTATTTTTTTATCGTGGTAAAATCATCAAATGAGTTCCCACCCAGGGCGGGGAGGAGGGACTGTCAGACTCGTACTGACTGAAATCCACGGTGTCCTTCATAAGCCCTTTACGTTCCTCGGTCATGGGAATTCGATAATTCCTGCGACCCCGGCAGGCTTTGGCCCTCTAGAGGGCTCCGTCATTATGCTGACTCTCATTGAGGCGCGCGTAGAACATAAAGCGCCGTCGACCACCCGGGCGTGGTCCATGGTCGGACAGCGAGTCGCCCATTACTCGCCGCCCACACGTTTGCGCCTACGGTGGCCGGAGATCGTCTGCCGACGTCCGTCGCCGTGGGCGTCTACCACTGCAGCTGGGGTGAAGGGAGGACGCAGTCCTCTCCCTCACGCGGCCCGCCTCCTTCTTCGCGAGCATGACTGCTTCGCAGAAAGAGGTGACCGCTTCCCATTCCGTCTCACTCCGCAGACCTATTGTTATACCTAGGAATTATATTTATTTAGGAATCAATTTAGTATAATTTAAAGTGAACTTTCTTGGGGCGTAAGAACTCATAAACTAGCACTTCATTTACCTTCCTGGGGAAAATAAATACGTATCAGCAGACGCTCTTCATGCCGTTTTTGGAATATTAGGATTTGTCTGCGGTTCCGCTCGTCGTACTTTAGAATTTGACAATAAAACCCGCGATACGTGGCGCCATCTATTATCGTAAGAACGTTATTTATTTACTGTTTTAGACAAGTGTTCAACAGATGTTTAACTTTTTTTTTGGTAAGTCGGAGAAAGTACGTATGAATTGAAAAAGACATTGGCACTTGTCCGGGTTTGAGTTCACAACTTTGCATGTGAGAGGTGAGACTGTAACGCTCCGGGCCATCACGACTATGCTAGTGTATGGCAATAGTAGGATATTTTATACGATTATAGAAACAAGCTAAAGGCATACCCTAGTCACCCCCGATGACCCCATCACCCTCCTCCAGGAGAGCATTAGGGAAACCAGTACTCTTAGAAAACACAAATAAAAACCGATTCCGTCATTCCGTCCTCGCCACCGAGGACGCCCGTCGCGACGTCTGAGTCAATGCCCTCTCCGACCCTTGCAAGCCAAGCCCGCGATGCTGAGCCGTAGCTTTATAATAGCCCCTAATTAATGATATCATTGTGATCCAGCCTGTCTCTTGCTGTCCTCCCTCGGTGACGCCCTAAGCCGAGTTCCGAACCCCACAGGGGGTGCCCTTAGCGTGTGGTCACTTAGATGTAGTTTTTAGTTTTAAGCCCCTGGCTGGAGGCCTTAGAGTAATTTAAGTAGCTTTATATTAGCCCCTAATTAATGATATCATTGTGATCCAGCCTGTCTCTTGCTGTCCTCCCTCGGTGACGCCCTAAGCCGAGTTCCGAACCCCACAGGTGCCCTTAGCGTGTGGTCACTTAGATGTAGTTTTTAGTTTTAAGCCCCTGGCTGGAGGCCTTAGAGTAATTTGAGGCATCCACAGAAAAGTCCGGTTAAGCAGCCCACAACCTCTTCTAGGTTGACCTGCGAGATGCCATACACAAAAAAAAAACAAGCTAAACAACCGATCAAAACCCCCGAATGAAACATCGAAGCCCATGTATTCATTATCACGAAAACGGATCTCAATTCACACCCCAAAAGAGTCATAATCCTATTTTTCCAGCAGAATTTTCCATCCAAATCTTTTACCCTATCTTAAAAGGGTAAAAGGTAATACACGTGAGATACCTTAATTTCCGTTGAAAACACGTCTAGATGACACCTAGTTCGTCTCGGCAAAAGTTATCAGATTTTGCCTCAGTGAATAAATTTAAATATGCTTTGAAAGTTATGCTTGAAGGTCTTGTGGTATCTGCTGAGTTTGGTAAATAAGCTATGCAGCAGGTTTATTAAGCAAGTTGAATTTAGTGTCGTGTTGAGGTTTATATACATAACTAGCGGCCCGTCCCGGTTTCGCACGGGTAGCCTATGTTATTCAGGGTGACTGTAACATTATATTGGTGATTTTTTTAAATCTGCATTGTTTGCAAACACACAAAAACACAAATCGTTCCTTTTTATAATATTAGTGACGAAGTATACAAAGTGATTCTTTTAAATCGGATAGGACAGATAATGTATCGGGAAGGAGAAAAGAACAGCTCTAAGGCTTTAGAAAAAGATTTCAAAAGTGAACAGGAACTGAAAAAGTCCATCATTTCATAATCTACTTTTTAACGTTTACCAAACGAAACGCAGGCAAAACCACAGGTATAAGCTAGTTTGATTAATAATACACATTGAAGTGCCTTGAATCTTTCTTGAACAAAGTGACTGAAAAAAGAAACAAGCTTCTGTTTCAAGCTTTTTCAGTGAGGATAAACTAGCAAAATGGAGCCATTTAGAAGTCGTTAGAAAATCACCACTTTAAAGTTGCGGCAGTAAGTTTGCGTGGCTAGGGTGACCGTGCTTTGTTTGTTTTAAGCAGGACTGTATTGTATGCATATTAAGTCCCTACTTTTTGTTAAGGAGCTCGTGGCTAAATAATAATAGCCGAACAGGTCGTTTTTCGATTTTAAGTCGCACATGTCATGGATAGGTGATCATCAAGTACCAAGTTTACTGCGTGCCTTGGAAAGCACCTCAAGCCGTTGGTAATTGCCTCAAGGTTCCGGCAGTCATTTGTAGATCTTTGACAGCCATTAGGTCGGCCGTACACGGATTTATAGCAAAGAACATATCACGTACACACATACCCGGAACCGCTCAGTCACCCAGTCAGCCGAGCAGCAGTCGAACTGCTGACGGCGAATTGAACAGTCAAGCTGTCGTCAAGCATACATTGACTGGGGTGCTAAGGACAGGAAACCTCTACGAGTGCCGGAAGACTGGAAGTTTCCTTCCGGATGCGTCCGGGGGTAAGCCAAGTTACTCGGGAAAGTGCAATCTGGGGTACGGGCAAGAACTCCCCTAAGGGGTCTCCTTGCCTGTATGTCAATGTCCTGTCGCGTCGCTCTATCGCGTGCCCCTCTGTTTAGCAGAGGGCACGGTCGTTGCAGGAAGAGATGGCACGGCGTGCACTTACCCTGCCGCTAGGCAGGCAGGATCAGACAGATTCATTTAGTTAGATTTAATGCCAACCCTAACATACTTTGGAAAAAGCTAGATGGATGATGACCATGGTAATGACTGGTGACATAAATGTGGACAATAACTCAATCACATTTAAAATCTGAAGTGACACTCTAGTCACAGATAACAATAATGACTAATTTTAAATCTTTCCAGTACCTAGAAACAAGAAAGAACTTATAAGACAGTATTATGAGACATAAACCATAAACTATTTATTCTTCATAAATAAAGGACATCTACAAACAGCACGTTGGATCCAAGAGTAATCCGAAAATGGGCCCCCCACCTAAGTAACCCATCCTTTTTCTTCCGCCGAACAAAAACTCATCCTACCATACATCATAAAATCCTTGTCCTCACACGCTACAAATTACTACACGACATGGTCACCCTACAAAACCCGTATCCCGACAACTAGCGGAAGTAACGACCTACGTGACTTCTTATTTACATTTTCCTACACTCGATTTTCAACCTTGTCGCTTGGTATGTAGAAGTTATATTTAAAATGGAGTGGTAAGTCAAATTTTGGATAAATTTCGTATTTGGCTAGCCTTTGTCAGTGAGTACGCTTGTGTTGAAATAGAGAAGTTCGGGTCATATGTAGTTTTACATAATGGATTTAGAATAAAATAGAGTTGAGAATAATCAATGTGCTGTGATATTGATTTTTAGAATGTTTAATTGCAAATTTTAAGTGAAGAGAGAGGTTTTAAGTCCTATGCATTTGTGTAAATTTAATCGTAGCTACCAGTTAAAACATACAGATTATAATGATTAGATTACAATGACAGGCCTGTTGGTCTAGTGGTTAGTGACCCTGACTGCTATGCCGGAGGTCGTGGGTTCGATTCCCACCCAGGACAAATGTTTGTGTGATGAGCACGATCATTTGTTCTGTGTCTGGGTGTAATTTATCTATAATATGTATGTATTTAGAAATATATAAGTATGTTTATCAGTCGTCTAGTACCCATAACACAAGCTCTGCTTAACTTGGGACTAGATGGCGTTGTGTGATAGTTGTGGAATATTTATATTTATATTAGAGATTTAGTCCAACAAGGCGTCAAAGGGGACGTCCCTTCTAGACTTTGAAGACCAGACTTGATGTCATGCGAGGGCAGCAAAGTATCTTTAGATAAAAAGAAACCATAGCCAATGTTTTAAATGAGCGCCTTTTCGAATGAAGAAAGTACGGTTTACGAAGAGGAGGATTTGATGTTTAGATACCTATGTCTTACCATGGGGTATCATATTACCCAGTTACTAGGTTGTGGAGGTCCGAGAGGCAGCCGCTGCATGTAAAATACTGATATCCAGCTGCATCTGGTTTGACTGGAAGCCGACCCCAATATAGTTGAAAAGGCTAGGCAGAGATACCTATGCGCTAGAAGGGCCAAATCAAAGTTGAGTACATGAATGTACGAGGAAAGTGGCGCGGCAGTAATTAGTGTGGAGATGGCGAAACGTATAACATAAAGTCTTGTATGTAAAACAACCTTTAAAACTTACTGGATTGTCTGAGCAGCTTATCAGGGCCCTGGAACATAAAAGGGCCCTGGAACAGGGTGAATTTTAATTCCGTAAAGTCTTACTACATAAAATTAAACATCTGTTAAAACTTGTCTAAAAAAAGTGTAACTGCAAAACGGCCCTAATATAAACATCAAATGCCACTTTGTAGTAACAATTTTTTAGATAAGTGTCCAACAGGTGTTTAACTTTTTTGTAGTAAGACTGGGATAATGAACCAATTTTTTATTAGTCAACTTCAAATGACTTCTAGACATATCGACCGAGTTCGAACCGAACCACAGACCTACATCAAAGCTAGGACATCCAATCAGACCAATAACTGTCGATTTCGTGGTATTACTCGTATTGAAATCGTGCGTTGTGCTAATAATGGTATTCACTATCGTACGGGACACGCAACCGCAACGTTTTGAATCCTACTTTGTATACATGCGATGGGTAACAGTGCGAAGTTTTATTTTTTACCGATTTCGAAAAAAGGGGGAGGTTCTCAATTCTCTGGAATCTTTTTTTAAATTTTATTTGGAAAATTATTTTTTTGTTTGAAAGGGAGAAGATAGTCCCATTGCAATCAGGGGGTCGAATCTCTAAGAACGAAACCCGTGGTTTCAGCCTTAGTGACAGACGTTTTAACAAAGAGCCCGAACTAAGACTGAATAATATGACGATTTGACAGATGGCTCCTTAAAGTCCGTGCCACCATTCATTACCTGTGGAAGGCAGGGCAAGGTAGTGCTTCCCACAAACTACACTAAAGGTATTAGTCATTAATTAAATATAAAACTATTAAGTTATGGGCCAAGAAAGATCTAAATTGGGGTGGGACGAAGTTGTCCTTTTAGAATTTAGAAAATAAACGGAGAGACGTCTTCTTTGATGTTGATGGTGATGTCTTCTTCTTCTTGCTTCTTCTGACGTGGTTGGATGATGATTTATTTATCTATAATGGCTATAATTTGAAAATCTTTCGTTCAGAACAGGTACAGCTGCTTGCCGTGATAAAATTGTTCTGGCCAAAAAAGAGTTGAAGATGACACAAACGACAGAATGACATTCAAAATATGAATATTTAAAAATTTAAAATCAATATTGATCCAGGTGAAAAGAAGCAACGGAAGAGGTAGCCACTCCGTTACAGACTTTACGTTCCACGGTCACGGTTCCCTGATGAGACATCTCCAGCAGGCTTTAGCCCTCTAAGACCTCTTTGGCCCTCACCAGATTGGTGACAGCTCTTTCAGGCGCGTGTGGAACACGACGCGCCGTCGACCCGGTTCATGATCGGTCGGCGAGTCACCCATTACTCACCGCCCGCACGCATGTGGTGTCTGTCATTAGACCTTGTTTGATCTAAATCTGCGAGCCCGTTTTACAAGTCGACTTTCCTGTATTTTCATGACATTTTGCTTGGAGTGCATTGCGTTGAGTCTTACAGGCGTTGTGCTCATCGCTATCCGCCGGGACACTCTACCGCAACGTTTGATCCCGACTTAGAAGACATGCGGCAAATTATAGTGCGATGTTTTAATCCTTTCTAATATTACAAAACTTAGTATTTTCTATTTTCACGTTAAAACGGCTGAACCGATTTTGATGATGGTACCTAGTCGGATGCCCCCAACATTACACTTGGGGGGAACGGAGAAAAACATTTGAAACTAAAATATCGAAATATTTGTCAGCTTAAACTACGTTGTCAAATTTCAGAAAGCACAAAGAGCACAACCTAGGAGATGAATTATGATAGACCGTACTTGGCGCAGGTCGAGCACCGAGCGAGGCACGGAAGAGACACAAAAATATAAACATAGCTTTTTTATAGTTGCATAGTGCATTCCGAAGCTTTTCCGGGCACAATTGTGTTTTTTCTTTGAGTAATAACGACAAAAATTACATTTAATCGGTGGCTATCTTGGTCCCGATAGCAACCGAGTATTAGTACAAAAAAGTTTAACATCTGTTGAACACTTGTCTAAAAAAAGTGTAACTGCAAAACGACATTTGACGTTGATTTAAGGGTAATTTTGCAGTAACACTGTTTTTAGACGAGTGTTATAAGGGTATAATTTTGCAGTAAAACTATTCTTAGACAAGTGTTCAAAAGATGTTTAACATTTTTGTTGTAAGACGGTTAGCATTTATGTGACGATAAAAAAGACTGCACCTGAACCAGTTGCATATCCTCTCCCAAATCTCACGCCACAATGTCTACCACCCCCAATTCTGAGACTGCCTACATTATACGCTCAGCCTTAATATTTGCCTAGCGAAGCGCAGTTTGAAATTATCTAAGTCTAGTCTAAAGCCAGGCTAATTTCAAGCTTGTATTAAAATTAGGTTGAAACGGCTGCAGTTCTAATTATATACCCTGACGTCCCGTTGGGGTAACACAAACGAGCTGAGTAAATGGAACGTATGTTCAAAACTTATTTAAATTAAACATGCGAAATTTGATCTTCGTTACTTAATCACATTAAATTGCCTGATAAGATCGGAGGCCATATTACAAGATTTAGCTCAGGGGCTGTACGAATTACCGTGACCCCGGAACGTAAAGGGCTATTGAAGGACACCGTGGATTTTAGTCAGTACGAGTCTGACAGTCCCTCGCGCTCTGCCCTGGGAGGACTCATTTGGTGATTTTACCACGTAAAAAAAAAATTACAAGATTTCTATATTTTACTCGTATTTACAGCGTATTTGAAGTATTTACTTACTGCGTATGTGAGGAAAAATGATACAGCGCCTTTAATATACGTACGAGGAACAAATTTTTGACTGAAAATTAATGTCAAAGTTCCAGTTTACGTGAGTGATATGAGTTATAGTCTGAGATAAGACATGGGATATCTTTTATCTCATTTTAAGCTATTGCATACCTTTTATCGCGGGCTGTGAGAAATTAAGAAATTCCGTAACGAAAATATACCTAACACAGTCACTGTCACATCTGTCATGTCAACGTGAATTAATAAAAATTAAAACTTGATAGTTGTTCTCGGTCTGGGGTTTGTGTATGTGAGTTTCCATGTTTGTAAACGGACCCACGATACAGGATAAATTACTGAAGTGACACAACGAAAAACACAATGAACGTGTAATTTAGAAAAATAATAAATCCTTTTCTTTTGAACAACAGCATGGTTATCGTATGAATCAATAATGCCACAGGTTTGGCTTATAGCTCACGGTTGCCACTATCGAAAACTGAGAAAATAAAAAATAATAATAATAGTCCTCCTGACCGATTTCTGTCACGGCGGCCAATCTTAACGGCGATTAGCCAACTACGCGGGACATAATAGTGTGTGTGCAGGTACAGGTGCACTCTCTGTTCCTTTTCTTCCTCTTTTCGACCGATGGGACGGAAAGCCTACACGACCGGATAGACATCATGGCGCAGAATCAACAGTTTAACGTGCTAGTAACTGAGAAATTCTTATAGAAAAACCCATCAGCATGTTTTCCCGACCTGGGAATCGAACCCAGGACCCCATGCTCAGCAGTCTCGCTTGCGACTACAAGACCAACGGGGAAAATATGAACCACTCCAGAACCAAGTTCATTAAAATTTATTGTAATCCCGGTACAAAATTAATATTCACCATGTTGCAGCAGGCTGTGCAACCGCTGGCAACCGGAAGTGTGACGTCACGGACGAATTGCACCAACCTGCGCAACTACATCATGGCGGCGGGATTCTGAAGTTAAAATTAAAATTGTGATTGTTTATTTTCTGCATGATTTAAGTAAAGGCTTTGTTTTGTGAAAGTTGGCAACGTCGCAAATTGCTGTCAAATATTTCGCTGTATTGAATTAAACAAAAGATATCAGGGGCCTTATTATGACGTCTTAAAACCAGGCTTGTTCCAGTGAGTGAACGAGGTGGCGCTAGACGACTTGTATAGCTCTGTCTCTTTCACTCACTGGAACAAGCCTGGTTTTAAGACGTCATATTACGGCCGCAGTCTTTTTCCAATTTGAAGTGTACTTATTGTGTAACCAGGGTCGTGTGACTCTTTTACTGAACGTAAAGGGCTGTTGAAAGATCACCGTGGATTTTAGTCAGTATAAGTCTGTCAGAAGGGGTGGAAGGTCTCATTTGATGATTTAACCACGACAAAAAAACCTTTTACCGTAGGTTTTTTGTCTGGTATTGGCATTATCAGAAACCGGATTATATGCAACTTTAATTGGCGAAGTATGTATGCAAATATGCAACATTAATGTCTGAAATATGCAACAAAGTCGCTTAAATATGCAATATAAAATTGTCACAGTCCTACACAATTTTATAATACAAATAGCGACTGTTATTGTGTCTTTTGTTGTATACATATTCATGGATTTACTTATATTAAAATCAGAATATGTTGTACAATAATAAAATATAGTAAGCTGTAAAACTCAAAATAATTCGATAATTTGTAATTTTGTTCATTCACTAGCATTCTTGCGAAAATTATAATATTACAGAATAACAAACGAGACCATTTTAGCATTCGAACGAGCGTTCTACCGGGGTTTTCGCTGAGCAGACTGTCAAGTCTGACACAATCATGAAGAAAAAAATTTTGACGTCTATCGACCAGAGCGTTCGCTAGAAAGATCGTGAAAATGTTCGTAGAGACATTCGGCTCTATTCGTCGTTCAGTTCGCCAAAACTAAAACGGCGAACGCTCGATGTTCTGTCACACGTGAATGTTGAAGTCTATCAACATAATAAATATCAATAAGCCGTCAATGATTGGTCGCGGGATTAACGAATACCGTGACCCCGGAACGTAAAGGGCTATCGAAGGACACCGTGGATTTTAGTCAGTACAAGTCTGGCAGTCCCTCCTGCCCTGCCCTGGGTGGGAGGACTCATTTGATGATTTTACCACACTAAAAAAAGCCGTCAATGTTTATTAATAAACATGCAATGAAAATAGAATGGATAAAGATAAAGCATGATGCAATACGTCACCATTTTAAAACTTTATCTGTATTACACTCCACAAAACAGGTGTCTCCCTCTTATCAAGATAAACAGATAAGATTAAATATCAGAATAGCAATCAGAACGGACAGTACAAGAAAACATAACATTACATCATGCTGGCATTCCTTCGATTTATTATAGGTGTACACAGCATAGTATTTAGAATACCAATAAAATAAGGGAAGCATGTCATGACGGGACGGTTGACGCAGTGATTGAGCGATCGACAGCTGCTCAGCGTGTCACGGGTTCGATCCCCCCCCGGAACAAATATTTATAATGATCTGCAAGTAGTTTTTCTGGGTCTTGGTGTTTGTGTAAGTTTTCTATGTTTGTAAACGCACCCACGATACAGGAGAAATCGTTTTTTTTTTTCAGACAAACATCATCATCTGCCTAGCCTTTTCCCAACTATATTGGGGTCGGCTTCCAGTCAAACCAGATGCAGCTGGATATCAGTATTTTACATGGAGCGGCGGCCTGTCGGACCTCCACAACCCAGTAACTGGGTAATACGATAACCCATGGTAAGACTGGTTGTCAGACTTTAGAGCTTCTAACAGTAAAAACTGTCAAAGATCTACAAATGACAGCCGGGACCAACGGCTTTACTTACTTTCCGAGGCACGGAGGAAACTCGCTATGACAGATGGTCACCCATCCACAGACCAACCTCGGCAAGCGCGGTTTAACCTGGAAGATCGGCCTGTGCGGCTGTATTTATTTAGCCACGAGCTCCTTTAAAAACAAACATACACATCTTCTATCTATCTATCTATATCTATACTATATAATAAATCTGTAGAAGGGTCAATTCTGTACATTGAAAATATTGAAAAAATAAATAGCGGGGGGTGTTGCTGGATCGATACCAAACCCAAATAAATGATTAAAAAAATTTTTGTCTGTCTGTCTGTCTGTCTGTCTGTCTGTCTGTTTGTGCAGGCATCACGTGAAAACTAACGGTTCGATTTCGATGAAACTTGGTATAATTATTCCTTATTATCCTGGGCATAACATAGGATACTTTTTAACCGACTTCAAAAAAGGAGGAGGTTATCTTTTTTTTAATTTTGTTACCGCATAACGACCGACTGGGTGAACCGATTTTCATGATTCTTTTTTTGTTTGAAAGCTGGTGCTTCCCGTGTGGTCCCATTGTCACCAAATCAGGATCTGATGATTGGATCTTGGAGAAATCGAGGGCAACCCTCAAATTTTATAGGCTCACCCATCGTTTTTCGTAAATCTTATGAAGTAATTTAAGTACTTGCGTATTTGAATCATGATCTTATGTAGCTGAGCTGATGATGGAAGGTACAACTCCTTAACAGTAGTTTGTTACCGCATAACGACCGACTTCGTGAACCGATTTTCATGATTCTTTTTTGTTTGAAAGCTGGTGCTTCCCGTGTGGTCCCATTGTCACCAAATCAGGATCTGATGATTGGTTCTTGGAGAAATCGAGGGCAACCCTCAAATTTTATAGGCCCACGCATCGTTTTTCGTAAATCTTTTGAAGTAATTCAAGTTCTTGCGTATGGTAATCATCATCCTTATGTAGCTGAGCTGATGATGGAAGGTACAATTCCTTAACAGTAAGGAGTAGGCATCGACTGATTCATTGTTCGCGAATCTCCGGAACTACACATCCGATTTAAATAATTCTTTTTTTTTGTGCTAGGTATCGTTCCACTTAGGGAATACTAAAAGTTTCATCAAAATCGGTTCAGTAGTTTTTGAGATAGGGAATTTTATTAGCTTATTGTGTACATGAGGGATGTTATTACCAGTGCTACGGATTATATTATATGTATTTGGCAAGAATTTGGGTTGAATATTTAAACTAAAAAGAGAAAAATAAAAAACTTTTTCAAAAAAAAATGTAACCGCCTTCAAAGTCGTCGGCAAAAAATAAACAATGAAATAAAAAATAACAAAGCCATCGACTTCCGAAATAAAAGTTATTTTGTAGATTATTTT
Organism: Agrotis puta; assembly: GCA_943136025.2. Classification (NCBI taxonomy): domain Eukaryota; kingdom Metazoa; phylum Arthropoda; class Insecta; order Lepidoptera; family Noctuidae; genus Agrotis; species Agrotis puta. The sequence goes on along the minus strand of OW964181.2, from coordinate 14,973,045 downwards.
ACCCTTTTTTGTGGTTCTTTTTGAAGGCGGTTACATATTTTTTGAAAAAGTTTTTTATTATCCTGGAAAACTACGTAGAAAAAAAGATCTTATTTTTCAGTTTTATTCATAGACGTTGTTCTGTAGCACTGCGAACACACGTTGCATTACCCGCAGTGGATTCAGCGCCGTAATATTTATAAGATTTCATTGTCAGAGTTACTCAAAATGGAGAAATAAACCATCCACGCGAAGACCGACATCCGCGCGGACGGAGTCGCGGGCGGAAGCTAGTACGCTAATAAAACTCTAATTATGTCATTTGAATTCAACCCGAAAATATCTCGAGCGAATTCGGCGAAAGAAAAAAAAAATCGAAAAAAGAACGTTAACTTTTTAAAATCGCATTCCAGAAAACAATGTTCAGTGGACTGACGGGCCTCAAGGCGAATGCATTAACGAAGTACACCTTCTTTGATATTAAGTGTATTATTTTTTTACTTGGTTTTTATAGGGTTCCTTCGGATGAGAGGTAAAGCTGATTCGGTCTTTGATTTTATTATTGTTCCTTATTTTTTCTGAAACACTAAAATAACGATAATCTTCGTTTGAAAATAGTGTCTTGCTTTTGCATTAACAGAATTGTAATTGCCATGTCTGATTGCTAATCTATACTATAATAAATCTGTAGAAGGGTCAATTCTGTACACTGAAAATATTGAAAAAATAAATAGCGGGGGGTGTTGCTGGATCGATACCAAACCCAAATATATGATTAAAAATGTTTTTGTCTGTCTGTCTGTTTGTGCAGGCATCACGTGAAAACTAACGGTTCGATTTCGATGAAACTTGGTATAATTATTCCTTATTATCCTGGGCATAACATAGGATACTTTTTATCCTGGAGAAATACGTAGAAAAAAAATCTTATTTTTCAGTTTTATTCATAGACGTTGTTCTGTAGAACCGCGAACACACGTTGCATTACCCGCAGTGGATTCAGCGCCGTAATATTTATAAGATGTCATTGTCAGAGTTACTCAAAATGGGGAAATAAACCATCCACGCGAAGACCGACATCCGCGCGGACGGAGTCGCGGGCGGAAGCTAGGTAGTACAAAATAAAAGGGAAGCATGGTCTAAAAGTGAAGAGGAACTCAACAGTGGGTAAAACTAGGGTCCCAATGATGATGATGATGAATTTATGATGATGTTATGTCATATTATTATACCTGTTATACAAAGGTACTTATGACTATCAGAAAAAACTTGTTATGATGTAATACTGAACATAATAACATCAACGACGTATACTGATCTTGACCGTGTGACTCATCGGTCATTACTACGACAACGTCAGTACGAAAATAGTCGGTTTTTTTTTTTTTTTTTTTTTGCGTGGTAAAATCATCAAATGAGTCCTCCCACCCAGGGCAGGGCGGGAGGGACTGTCAGACTTGTACTGACTAAAATCCACGGTGTCCTTCACTAGCCCTTTACGTACCGGGGTCACGGTAATCCCTTGGTCCCGCGACCCCGGCAGGCTTTGGCACGAAAATAGTCGGTTAACGTGTGTTTAAAATTAAACTATAGTTGATTGGCAAGTAGATTTGAAATATTTTTTTTTTTTTGGGTGGTAAAATCATCAAATGAGTCCTCCCACCCAGGGCAGGAGGGACTGTCAGACTTGTACTGACTAAAATCCACGGTGTCCTTCAATTGCTCTTTACGTTCCGGAGTCACGGTATTCGAGAATTAAAACAATTTTGGAAATATTTCTTTCTGCTTGAAAAAAAGGAGGTCCTGAGTTACATCCGTATGTATGTATGTATTTTGTCCGCGATTATCTCGGCTTTGTCGAACTGATTTTTTGACATAAAATTCGAAAGACGAAACAGTTTGACAAATAACTTTGAAACGTGTTAAAAACTGTTCTCGTTGTCGCATTTCTGCCCCAATTGGACGAAACCTACCGAAAAACCGCCCCAAACTAATCTTGCAATGGCCACACCAGCTTTTTTTAGGGCCTTCTTTCGTCGAGTACACACTTTAAGCACCAGTTTTACTCTTTAGCAAAGAGATCACGAACACTACATAATCTTATATACGCTTTGCCTCTGCTACCCAAAAATGAATGAAATTTTTTTTGTGGTTCTGGCGATTCCCGAAATAAAAGCAAAACAAACAAATTTTATCATAAAAACGTTCACATTGCAAACAGGAATTTCATCAGCATTTCAGTGCAGCCATACTTGTAATCTATAAAAAAGTTGCGTCACTATCAGTACAATATAAACTCACGCGAGTCGATGTGATCGACATTCGAGTGAACTCATTCAAAGCGAGGACATCACTACTCAATCCAGTAATATTCTGTGCTAATATTCCCGTGCACTCAAGTATTGAACCAGACATTATTGTGCCTACAAATATTGTGCATTAAAGTGAAAAGTAAAGAAAATCATGCAAGGACAGGAGTTCGATATGTGTGACTTGCCCTTCGACGGGTACAACGCCCCCGAAAGAAAATATAGACCATGGGGTTGTCCTCGAATGAGGCATCATGACGGTAAACCAGGCTTTGGACCTTTTGGAAGACCTGGATTCGATCAAGGCCCTGGAAATTCCGGTGTCTATGGGCCAGATCATCACAGATTCGGATCTCCCGAAGATGGTCAACGAAGACCTAGATGTGGACGCTGGGGACCTCCTAAACGCGAAGGTGACGGACAACCAGACGGTGTGATGTTCCATGGATCTCCCGGCTTCAGACCTGGTCACGATGGCAGGCCTCACGAGTTCCACGGACATGGTGCTAGCAGCAACAACTACGGACCTCCAGGCTGGTGGTTTGGACGACGCACTATGGGCCAGATCCGTGCGTACCGTCTCAAAAATCTGTAACTTTTATGTTAATTGAAATAAATAGTTCAAATTTGGCACGTAGTAACTCGAATATATATACAATCCAATTATGAAACGTGTTTTGTCAAATGTTGAATTTATCATATTTAAAAAATAAAACAAAAATAGAAATGTATTTTTTACATATTAAACCATAGTTTGTTTAGCTTATTCTATTACAATTTTATGATATTATTTCTGTAAATATATTTTTTAATTATATATAAATCTAAAATTTAATTAAATAACAAATATAATATAATAATTAATTCCAAAAATAAATTTTTAAATTAAGGTAACACCTACTTTCGTTTAAATATCTAAGAGGTTCTTGACTTCGTCAAACAATTTCTTGGAAATAGTCACTGCTGGTTTTCTGATACTTGATACATAGGGATCTGATGTAAATAGGAGACCATGAAATACATTTTGATTCGTTGCTGATTTAGAGCATTTTCTTGCGTGATACAATCTGAATTTTTTGTAATCTGTTTCGAGATTCTTGGCCATCTTCAGATAAATTACCAATAGGCAGAACAGCAAAATGTCTAATTATACTTTCCCCATGTACTCGTATTTAGATTTTATGTACTGAAGAAGGCATACACGTACAGTTGTGCGGTTGTGCGAGTATATTCACCAAATGTTTCTGGATTTACAGCAATATGGATGCAAAACTCTGGAAAATAAGAGAAACCTTTTAATAAGTTCCTCGTGAACTCCTGTATTTTCTGAAAGGCAAGAGTATTTCACAAAAAACGGTGAACTGTATTGCCATCATTGCTGTTTCCACTTCCTTGTCGGGGCTTATCAACGTGCAATCCCATTCGACTTCTAAATAAACGTTGTACAAGCTTTTTCTTTGCTGTTTTATCTTTCGGTGTTCTCGCAGCAACAAAGGTTGTTTGAAATATTTCAAATTAACTCTATGCACCTGATCCACGCATGCAACGTAGACAAACCGTGTTCGTATGCATTTATATTACCTTTGATTCAATCTTCTCCAAATTATTCATTTCTTTGGTTTAGCTCCACACACTGTACACACAGCTCCAGAATTTGTGTCAGTTAAAACTTGTGTAACTTTTCCATCCACCATAGTTAGGAATAGCACGTGCCTTATTTTAATGACCTGTTCATTGTGTATCTTTGAATTTCGCAAATTTTCAATTTGACCCCTAATAACAACCACTGATCGGGTTTTCTCAGGCGTTTCTATTGCAAATTATGAATAGAAGAACAAGCCTGATTTTTCCAAATAACTTCATTCGTTTCTGTGTCAGTCAGCTTTATCGGTATCAAAGACTCTTTAAATAAATTTACATCTGAGACAAAGTCACTCTCATCTGTTAAAAAATGTTTATACTAACTTTGTTCCGATGAACCATCACATCCCCACTTGGTAAACAATGTAAGAGACATTCTTGCAGATAATATTATTGAAGAATTATAAGTCAAAAATAATCTAACTGTGCAAAAAACTCATCAATCGCAACTTAAAATATTTTTTGTAATATTTTTTATTTTACCCCATCTGGGATTTTTCGATTCATTTCAAGGGGGGCAGATTCGGGCAGAATTTTTTTTTTGTTCTGTCTTCTATATAAGTTGCTCTATGTAATACTACCAAAATTACGTCATGGGCAGACACGGCTAACTGTCAAAAGTCCATTTGAAGTTTCTAATAAGGTTAAAATATTAGGTGCCGAAATAAAAATACTATACCTTTCTAGTTTTTACAAAAAGCTGCACTTAAATTATTTTTAATTAGAGTACTTACTAACGATTCTAACCATATATCACACTTATACATTTGCTGTGAAATTAATAAAGATATGATCATGTGAACTGGAGGAATTGTGTTCTGCATTATTCTCATATTTTTAACCGTCAACTTGCAAGCCTTAGTCTAATAGTAAAAATCAATAAATAATGTATTTTAGCTACTACGTAATATGCATTGGACATTTAGTTAGACATGTGCATTAACGAAATATTCAATATCGAACATTACCAAAACCTATTTTTGAGACGGTACGCACGCATCTGGCCCATAGTGCGACGTGGTGCATCTGAGTCTACTGAACGTCCTTCGGGTGGTCTTTGGGGAGGACCTGACCATAGACCCTGAAGAACTACAAGTGCACTATTTGTTGGAAGTGATGATTTAGATGAATTGTAAAAGTTTATCTCACGTGAAGAACACCTTTACAGTGACTGAATAATAAGTGATAATCACATTGTGATTTTACGTTTAAGTATGTCTTTATACCTGTGTGATAAGTTAACAAATATAAGTTTTTTTAATTCAGGCACTGTTTATAAGCCCGTGTAATGGTTTTTTGAAAACAGACTTTCTTACTTAGAACTTCTGTATTATGACGATATCATACTAACGTTTTTAAGTTCTAAGGATATTTAATTTTAAGTTTATAGGAAATGAATATGCATTTAAAATATATTTTCTTATTATCTACACAATAGTTATTGTTTACCTGCCTAATATAAATAAGAATAAAATTCTAAAATATAACTAACTACGAATATTTTTATTTTGTCCTAAACATAATGAGTGTCGGCGCGTTGTTCCACGCGCGCCTCAAGGAGTGTCAGCATACTGACGGTGGTAGAGGGCCAAAGCCTGCCGGGGTCGCGGGACTCACAGATTACCGTGACCCCGGTACGTAAAGGGCTATTGAAGGACACCGTGGATTTTAGTCAGTACAAGTCTGACAGTCCCTCCCGCCCTGCCCTGGGTGGGAGGACTTATTTGATGATTTTACCACGAAAAAAAAAAAATAAGATTATGAGTGTCATCATCTGCCTAGCCTTTCTTGAACCATTTTGTGCGCTTCATCCAATCGAATCTGATGCAGCTAAATAACAGTTGTTTACATGGAGCAACACAGCAACTGGGTAATACGAAAACCCCTTGGTAAAGACTGGTTGTCAGAGTTTCGAGCTTCTGACTAACAGTAACGACTGCTAAAGCCCTACAAATCTCAACCAAGACCAGTGATTTTACGTGCTTTCAAAGGCGCGGAGGAAAGTGGCTATAACAGTTGGACATCCAACCACGGTAAGCTTTTTTTTTTGCGTGGTAAAATCATCAAATGAGTCCTCCCACCCAGGGCAGGGCGGGAGGGACTTTCAGATTTGTACTGACTAAAATCCACGGTGTCCTTCAATAGCCCTTTACGTAGCGGGGTTACGGTGATGGGTAAGAACCGCGAACCCGGAGACCCGCGACCCCGGACCACGGTAAGCTTTTTTTTTTTTATCGTGGTAAAATCATCAAATGAGTCCTCCCACCCAGGGCAGGACGGAAGGGACTGTCAGACTTGTACTGACTAAAATCCACGGTGTCCTTCAATAGCCCTTTACGTACCGGGGTCACGGTAATCCCTAGGTGCCGCGATCCCGGCAGGCTTTGGCCCTCTACAGGCCCCGTCACTATGCTGACACTCCTTGAGGCGCGCGTGGAACACAACGCGCCGTCGACCCGGGCATGGTCCATGGTCGGACAGCGAGTCGCCCATTACTCGCTGCCCGCATGCCCCCGCAACCACGGTAAGCTTGGGTAAATCTTAAAGATTGAATTTATTTCTGTTTTTTGCAATTTGGTTATCAGTGACAAGTTGTAACTTGATCAAAATATGATTTGCGAATAATCAAAACATTCGCTCTCGCAAAGATTTTGTCAAAATTATTAGATTTTGCCAACTTTGACCACATCTTTTTGAAAGCGAATGGAGCGAATATTTGATCATTCTTATATTTAAAGTTATACTTGTTATTGTCGCGATTGATATGCAAAAAAACATTTGCAAAATTGAATTTCGCTGGCAACTACGGAGGAATCGCCGTAACCTATGCGGCTGTCAGTATTTTGTCACGACCTTCTCGACTTAAATCAGAAGACAGAATTTTTTTACCGGGTCACTGCAATTCTCACTCGCTCTTCATAAGTAGGTACTGCATGAGATAGTTGTAGGTTCAAATCCTACTCGCAATGGAAATTTTTTTTTCCACAACAAAGCTTTGTCATATAACACTTTTGCCTTTGTCAAACAGACAGGCGAGTCCGAAGCGATAACGAACTGTTACGAGACGTCAGTCCGATAGTTCTGCCACGCTATCGGATCGCTTTCGCTTTTCTATGTGACTGGATTCAAACAATTCCATAAATTACAAATAAAAACGCCTCGCTTTGCATTCGTCACGCCTGTCTGTTTGACAATGGCTTTAAAATTTGAAATGACGTTACTGTACTTTGTGGTGTCATTAAACTTATTGATAGATTTTATTTTTCGCAATTTACATTAATATTTACAAGTCTGTAGGCATTTCTTAAAAAAAAAACGAATAAACTTTTTTTAATTTATGTTCCTGCCATATTATCACTCCTACACTACCCTTGGTTGACTGGTAGAGAATGTCTCACGTACGTATTACGTACCGTACAGTACGTAGGCGGATTTAATAAAGTTCGCCTACGTAACTTTTGGGTTGCATGAAGTGTCAAATAAAGAAATAAAACGACTAAATTAGAACACGTTAAGAAGATCAAGGTTGTAGAAAAGGATATATAAGATTAGGCGACGCTTGCCTTTGTCGGGTCCAGGATAAATGATTTTTTGTTTTTTTTTTGTTAGTAAATCATCTTTTAAGAAACTATCAGTCTTATTGACTAAAGATCCACTCTGTTCCTTCGGTTGCCCTTTGCATAACAAAGCCACGTTATTTTGTTAGACAGTCCCTCGAGACGTGAGATGAGTAACCAACCATTAGATTTTAATTCCCTCAATGCCTTTTATTTTATTTTTTTATTTGGTAAAATCATCACACGAGTCCTCCTAACCAAGGCAGAGCGGGAGGGATTGTCAGACTCGTACTGACTAAAATCTAAGGTGTCCTTCAATAGCCCTTTATGTACCGGGGTCCCGCAACCCTCCCTCAATGCCTTGGAAAGCAGCTGAATGACTGTTTTTAACTGTCATTCGTAGATCTTTGTCAGTCGCCATAGCTAATAAGTGTCCTGAAAGTCTGAAAACCAGTCTAACCAAGAAGGATCTCTTTACCCAGTTCTACTGTTACTGTGTTGCGCCACCATTCAGTGGGTTCGATTCCCACCCAGGACAAATGTTTGTGTGATGAGCACGATCATTTGTTCTGTGTCTGGGTGTAATTTATCTATAATATGTATGTATTTAGAAATTTATAAGTATGTTTATCAGTTGTCTAGTACCCATAACACAAGCTCTGCTTAGCTTGGGACTAGATGGCGTTGTGTGATAGTTGTCGAACATTTATTTATTTATTTATTTATTTTATTAATTCAGTGGTCTTTCGACAATTACTTTAATACTCAAAACTGACGCCAACAAATAGCAGATGGAAAATAAGTCTATGCTCCACTTAATTCACATGTTAGTGCATTTGACATATCGTAGACATAAATGTGTGTCAGGAGAACCGGTTCGGACAAAGTTTACTTTGTGAATCATAACGTTAAATGTCATTTCATCATCATCATCAGGCGGAAGACGTCTACTGCAGAACATAGGCCTCCCCCTTAGACCGCTACACTGAATGATAATTCACCACCTGCAGCCATCGACTGCCCCCTTTTACGTTACTTGCAAAATACGGGCCCTCTACACTCTTACTACACCACTAACAAACTCAGGCGCAATGTTATGCCTCCTTTGACAGAATAACAGATGTTGCAGACATGAATATTCAATCTTAAGATAAGATGATATCTCATTTTTTGTTGAAAAAATAAAAATACGTTGCTTTGTAGACAATTTCATCAGCATACGTATCAATGCACCCATAATCGTAATCTGTCGTAAAGTTGCGTCACTATCAGTACAATATAAACTCTAGCGTGTCGATGTGAACGACATTCAAGTGAACTCATTCAAAGCGAGAACATCACTATTCAATCCAGTAATATTCTGAGCTAATATTCCCGTGCACTTAAGTATTGAACCAGACATTATTGTGCCAACAAATATTGTGCATTAAAGTGAAAAGTAAAGAAAAACAAAATCATGCAAGGACAGGAGTTCGATATGTGTGACTTGCCCTTCGACGGGTACAACGCCCCCGAAAGAAAATATAGACCATGGGGTTGTCCTCGAATGAGGCACCATGACGGTAAACCAGGCTTTGGACCTTTCGGAAGACCTGGATTCGATCAAGGCCCTGGAAATTCCGGTTTCTATGGGCCAGACCATCACAAATTTGGACCTCCTGAAGATGGTCAGCGAAGACCTAGATGTGGACGCTGGGGACCTCCTAAACGCGAAGGTGACGGACTACCAGACGGTGTGATGTTCCATGGACCTCCCGGCTTCAGACCTGGTCACGACAGCAGACCTTATGAGTTCCACGCACATGGAGCTGGCAGCAACAACTTCGGACCTCCAGGCTGGTGGTTTGGACGACGTGGTGCATCTGAGTCTGCTGAACGTCCTTTGGGTGGTCCTTGGGGAGGACCTGACCATAGACCCTGAAGAACTAATTTACAGTATGATAGTAAATAAGAATTATTTATGGACAAACGAGAAAAATTATAACAGTAATAAGTAAAAGGTGTGTTGACGATGAGTTATGTAGACCTATGTAGATATTAAGATTAGTTTTAATTCAGATATTTGTAGCTGCATAATCGCTAATTTATATTATAATGTAACTAGCTATATGAGTACTTATTTCTATTTACAAGACTGTCCATAAAAACAGTGTTTTGTTTTTAAGGTTTCATGTCTGTATGTTTGTGAGCTTCTTTATTATATTCCTTACATAAGATTAAAGCATAAATTGTATGGCATAACTGTAAATAATAGTTTTTTATGAAAATAATTTATGTAAGGTAACATAATAATGATTTATGTTTTATGAGTTGTTGTAATTTGGACAGAGGATGGAAATATAAACTATGTGATACTAATTATAAATGTTTACATTCATAAATTAAACTGTGATTGAAAAATGAAGACTCAGTTTGTTTTGCTATATCTATTGCTGGGGCTACACTAACGGGAAATGCCGTTAATAATTGCGATGATGGACGTTTATACAAACATTTAAGCCTTTGTCAAACAGACTGGCGTGGCGAATGCGAAGCGAGGCGTTTTTATTTGTAATGTATGGAATTGTTTGAATCCAGTCACATAGAAAAGCGAAGCGATCCGATAGCGTGACAGAACTATCGGACTGACGTCTCGCTTCGGTTCGGTATCGCCTCGGACTCGCTTCGCTTTCGCCTGTCTGTTTGACTAAGGCATTAATGTTACTACAAAAAGTTTAACATTTGCTGAAGAGTTGTCTAAAAAAGTGTTACTACAAATCTGCATTTGACATTGAAATAAGGTCCTTTTTGCAGTTACATTTTTTTAGACAAGTGTTGAACAGGTAGCAGTAGCACTTTTATGGTGCGACGGTTAATAATTTATAACCTTTAGTAATAGAACTAAGACCGCTTTTAGTACATCAGTGACTAGAGACATAATCATTGTTATATCAGTAGGCATGATGACAGCATCCGTAAGTTTTATATCTGTTAACAGACCGTCAGGTAGAGTTTTCAAAAGTAGTGATTAAGTATTTTTTAAATCCTTTGAATAGTGACAAATATTTTATAACATATCAAAACTCGGGAGTAGGGGCTCGTGAGATCAACGCTATTAATTAAAATTTTATTGAAAAAAAAAACATCATGTAATCTGTTACGACTAAAAAAACATTTATATGCTTACAATTTATAAATTAAATTTCAAACAAATAATTAAATATTTCAAACAAAAAATTAAATATTAACGAAATAAATAAAAAGATAAATGTCATTACTAAGATGTCAAAGAAATTAAAATTATAAACGGCACGTTTGGCGCAATGGCTCGGAAATTGGACTCCTGCGCCATGTGTCGCGGGTTCAATTCCCGCACGGAACAAATATTAGTATGACCTACAAGTTGTTCCGGGTCTGGGTGTTTGTGTATGTCAGTTTCTATGTTTGTAAACGCACCCACGACCCAGGAGAAATTCCTAGTTTGTTGCCTAAAAAAAAACGATATTTTATTATGTCAAAGAAATAAAATTGTCAACTAAAAAATTACACAAACAACAAAACGACAAATTCAATGTTTAATTAAAAGGTCACAATTCGGATGCCCTTTACGTTCCGGAGCCGCGGTATCCTGGATTAAGAAAAATCCGTGACCCCAGCAGGCATTTGGCCCCGTAAGGGGCCCCGTCGGTGACTCGTGAAACACGACGCGCCACCGACCCGGGCTTGGTCCTTGGTCGGACGGCGAGCTTACCCATTACTCACCGTCCGCAAGCCCGCTCCGCAGCTGTGCCCTCTGCTAATCAGAGGGACATGCGTTGGAGCGTCCACCCGATAGGCTATTCGCATACGGGCAAAGAGACCCCACACACAGTGCCTAAAAAAGAGTTTTTGCCCGCATCCGGCCCGAAAAACTGGTCTTCCCCCGGACGTATCCGAGACGGAACTCCAGTCCACAGGTGCACGTGGAGGTTTCCTGACTTAGCACCCCACAATATTAATAACTAGAGTCTATTTAAAAAAATTTGATCCTTATGCGACAGCGACAGGGTGTACATTTTTTTGCAAAATCAGTTAGTTGGGTTCCTGGCCAGGATCATAGGTTTTTCTAAAATCCTATGATGCAGTTTTAATTTTCCCCAAAATCGGCCTCGAGACTCCTTTACGATTACGACGCAATATTTTTCGATATTCTTTATTGTTTCGAATGTAGTCATCCACGTCCAGTTGGAAAATTCAACCTGTATACTTCAAGTATGCGTTAGTAAAATACGGAAATCTTGTGCTTCTGACCGATTAATGATGATGGCATGGAATAATAGTTATTTATGCAACTGTTGTATAATCAGCGAATAATAACAAGCTAATTATAACAGTTGCATACAAGACTTTATCTACAATCATGATGTGAATCCTCTATAAAATATTCTCATACCATAGGGTGTTGTACAGTGTTGTAAGAACTATGTAAATTCAAAAAAAGTCTAAGAGCGAAGCATGTAAAATAAACAAACCTTAATAAGTAAAAGAATTATTTATTGTAATAATTATTTACATTTTGGATCGTACAATTATTGAAATGCACTTGAACATTTGCACCTTGTTGAATGTTGGCAGATCCTGATGTACTTGGAATATTTATATTCACCACTTCATTATTTCTATTTTCTATAGAACTTAATAAGTCTACAATTTATATTTCTTTTTTCAAAATTTTAGCGATCTAGTGGTGAAAATGTCATTGCATGAGAATGTTCTTTTTTTGAAATTCATTATATCACGCGTTTGGATGATATAATGATCATAATAACATTGAGTGTTTTAATGTTGGCAATAAGCTAATTGTTATAGGTTCTTTTATAGAGGATTAATAGCATGATAGTAGATAAAATAAATTATGTTAAATCCTAATACAGGAGGTCATTGAAGTCGCGGGTAACAGTTATATGACATACTAGGAGAGCTCGGTTTTTTGCGAAACTGCTTGTGGTACGCTGAAAACTTGCTCAATACTTCTTCAATTTGACTGCACGGTTAGCGCTGTGGCTGACCGATTGGACTGCTGCGCTGCGTGTCGCGGGTTCGATTACCGCACGGAGCAAATATTTGTATGATCTACAAGTAGTTGTTTTGGGTCTGGGCGTTTGTATGTTTGTAAACGCACACGACATAGGAGAAATTCCTAGTGTGGGGCAACGTTTAAAAAAATGAAATGAAGTTATTATCCCTAAACACAGAAATGCAGACCTAGCTGAGAGAAACTGGGTTTGAACGAAGCCAGACATTGTATTTAACAACGCTTTTTTTCTAAAAAATGTTTTAGGCATTTCGAAATCTACCGCAAGCGCCATCATGACGTCATTTGCAAGCGGCCATCAACAAATGGCGTCTTGCTGGCGCTTGCGCTACGTTAGTATTGTGTTAAGTTTGCCTCAAGTGTGAGATTTCCCATTATACCTCACGTCTTCGTCTTATACACTGTTCCCAAAAAAAAACATTTTAAAAGGTTAGTCATTAAACATAATTTTTCATCATCACTAAGTAGGTATTAATTTTTATTTACAAGTATATAACAAAAATGCTAGTTTGCAAAAATTTTACAAAATAAAATTGATTAACAAAAACAGTAAATATTATAGATAACAAATCTTTTTCTTTTCAAAATCCATTTTTCATTTTGCCAGATAAATCGCCAAAGAAATCAGATAATCACCAGAGAATATTTAGGATCTACGCTGATCAGGTCCTCCCCAGAATCCAAACCAAGGACGTTCTTCAGACTCAGCAGGACCACGACGTCCAAACCACCAGGGGCGAGCTCCATGTCCGTGGAAGTCCTGAGTCCTGCCATCGTGACCAGGCCTGAAGCCGGTAGGTCCATGCCAGTGGTGATCAGATGGTCCATTACAGTCTCGGTTAGGAGGTCCCCAGCGTCCACATCCATGTCTTCGATGGCCGTCTTCCGGAGGTCCACATCTGCGATGTTGTGGCCCATGATGACGATGATGACCGAAATGTTCAGGCCCGAATTCAAACCCATTTTGGCCGAAAGGGACGTAGCCAGATTTGTATTCATGGTGCTTACTGAAAGGGCAGCCCCTTGGTTTGTTTTGTCTTTCTCCTTGTGGTCCAAAAAACCCATAAAAGGGGGTGTCACGAGGATCGAACTCTTGTCCCTTCATTGTTACGATTTTATTTATTTCCTGTACTTTAATTCTCTGATTCAAAGCTCTGATTTTTCACGATGCTTTCAGTTCGAATGGGTTTACTTGAATGCTATCTAAATCCACACGTACTTCTATATATATGATAGAAATGATGCAATGTTTCCATTCATTTTCATGGAGGGCTTCAGTGATATGCTAAGTTACTGATTATGATTACCTACTTAGGTACATTTAGGTTTTATGATAAGACCTTGATGATGCAAGTTGAGTTAAGTTCAACGTAACTGTATTACCGTAATCTTTTTTTTCAAAAAGGATTCGATATCAAATACAATTACAAAAATAAAATAAATGAGGAGCTATTAAACAAGCTTGAGCGGTTGCAAAACTTATGTATTCGTTTTGTTTATGGTCTTTGTAAGTATGACCATGTTTCTCATCTTCGCAAAGAACTCAAGTGGCTCCCAATCCGTTTTCGCAGGAACACTCGGATATTATGCCTACTTTTCAACATTCTTCATAATCCCGCATATCCTTCATATCTTCGTGAGCGATTTACTTACGCTCGTCCCAGCGATGCTCTTTGTAGATCACACCTTAAATCCCTCCTTAAATCCCATCCTCATAAAACGAGCTATTATTCCTATTCCTTCTCTGTCCATGCTGTAAGATTGTGGAATTCGCTTCCGCCTAGTATTAGAGACTCGAAATCCATTTCTGTCTTTAAAAATAGAGTCAAAGAGCATTATCTTTCCTCTCAATAGCGACACATTTATTTATATACATTTTAGAATTTTTGTATTTATATAAGTACTTATATATTATTTATAATTTATATGTGTACTAATATTGATTTAGGTATACATTAATTTTTATCTCATTTTATTTTCTTGTTCTCACACACTACTGTCTATATTTCGTTTTTCACTCTTCCTGTCGCAGGTCTGCTGGTAGAAATTTCTATTGAAATAAGCAGTGACTTTGTACTTTTAAGTTTTTGTATGTCCTTTTTTTTTATATTGTGTGTACATAAATGATTAAATAAATAAATAAATTTGCTTTCGGAAGTCGCAAAAGTCAGTGAAATAAAAAATTAAGCCACGAACTTCTAAAAAAAAGTTAAAAATTAAGTTAAAGTTTATATTGCACCCTTATTAGTTCAAGTTCTGAAGCGCAAAGCTTTCAATTATTACCTGAGGTACTTAAACTTGGTCTCTGACTGAGTCTCAAATCAACTGCCAGGTTGTGTATAATGCATGGGGATTGATGGGCCATGGTGTCTTTTTTCTAAGTCAGTCAATGAAAACACGACAACGGATACAGATGTACGGATGGATAATACCGCCACGACTGAAGTCATTTTGACGCGGTACTAGTGTGTCTATGTCATTACACCAAATTGCATTATAAAAATGTAGTACCACTTCCGCAGTTCATGAGTGGTGGCACAGACTCCAAGGAGCTATCTGTCAAATCGTAGTATCATTCATTCTTAGTTCGGGCTCGATGTCAAAACGTCTTACGCTAGAGATTAGAACCCCGTGGGACGATTCTGTGAATGCGAATTATCTACATGGATAAATCACATGTCTCAAACTAAAAGTCGAAGTCAATCGATGTCAACAGTTCAAGTAGGCTTGCTTACTTAATTATTTTCTTCTTTAAAAAAATAAAACGTTGCCCCACACTAGGAATTTCTCCTGTATCGTGGGTGCGTTTATAAATATAGAAACTCACAAACATCTAGACCCGGAACAACTACTTGCAGATCATACAAATATTTGCTCCGTGCGGGAATCGAACCCGCGATACACAGCGCATCAGTCCTATTGCTCAGACATTGCGCCAAACGCACCAAGTAGTTCCCAAGGTGAGACGTCAAATGTTACACATCATATGCGACTATTGTATGGCCTCGTTCAAGAACACGCCTCCTGGGGTCGCCGAACTGGCAAACGGGTAACCGTGACCCTGGAGCATAACGGGCTATTGAAGGAACATAGTGGACTTCAGTCAGTACGAGTCTGACAGTCCTTTCCGCTCAACCCAGGGCGGGTTATCCAGACTTATTTGATGATTTTACCACCTAAAAACGCGCCAGACGCGTTCCTCGTTCTTGAACGAAGCCAATGGCTCGCTCGGATTTCAAATAAATGATGCAAAACAAAACACGACCAACATAATTTAGCTGTCAATGAATTCACCTGTTTTGTTATCTTAAAGTAGTTTGATAAGATTGGCATCAACAAGGCAAAACAAATGATTAAAGTTATCAGAAATTATACAAATATTGCAAACATTACGTCATTTGTTAAACCTGACATAATTTAATTAGGTGTTATTTATAGCAACTCATGCATACATACTCATGTATTCTTTTGCTATGAGAAAAACCTCTATAATAACTAACATAAAAAAAAATTGCAATGGAAACTCAACTTTGTAACATGAGCAAAAGGGTCAAAACATATTACATCGTATTGGTTTGATCGTGACGGTATTTATAAAGGAAAATGAACTCTGTGTGTCGTGAATAAGATTTTGTCTAGTTTATAATTGCTATGACTGACCACTTCACACCTTATGGTGAACCGAGGCGCTGGCACGATTGTGTGACGTAATTGTAAAGTAAATACTTTGATTTTCAAATTGATAACTGACCAAGCGAGAGCCTCTTCAGATATTGTTCGAGGGTCTTGGCAATTTAGCCATCAGCAGACACGACTATCGGCACAATGACTGGTATTCCCGTCCCACATGTCAACAACTACGCGAGCCAGATCTAGATTATTGATAATACTCTTTTCACCGAATTAGCATTAATTCATTATATCTATGACAAAGTTGGACCAAATGCAAAATGGATACTTATAGGCATGTTTAAAAAATCGTCTTATTTTTAATATAACAAATGACGTTTAGTATAGGTAGATAGATAGATAGAGCATGTCAAGAAATCCCCATCTATACACTTTCTGAAGTAGAAAATCGATTAAATTGACATATTTGGGAAGGATGATGTGGTCACGTTTGTAAAACTCCACATAACCCATTGTTTTCACCAAGAAAGAAGTTAAATACTATTATTACACATAGAGATATAAAAGATCAGAATCTACTCCAGCATTAACAATTGAGGACGTTCTTTGAAATTGTGCAAAACACCAACAAAACATATGGATATTACAAAAAACCCTTTCAAAATACCTTATCTATCTAACCCTTTAACGCACACCCTAACTTTTTATTTAATTCTTAATATTTTGTGATAAATATATATTCTGTGCCGTAAATCATAATGACATGTTCTTGAAAAAAAACCTGAAAATCTCTATTTTTCGAGAAAGTCATGAAAATCATACGGTCGTAAATGTTTATAAGGTTCAATATATAAATAAAAATCTATAACGACGTTGAAGTGAGTGTCCAGTTTACTGGCCACTTTGTATGAGCCGTCCTATAAAGGGCTAAACGACGATGACTGCCAAATTTTTTATCAGGATATCAGTACAATCGTACTTGTAATCAGTTGCTAACATTACATCATTACCAGCCAAATATAAGCTGAGGTATTTTGATATAACCGGCATTCGAGTGAACTCATTCAAAGCAAGCACATCTTTTCATACGAGAAAACATTGTTGATCAGAAGTGCATAAACTTACATATATCTGAGACAATTTAAGTGCACAATAAAATCATGAGACCCTGTGAGAACAACTCTCCTTTTGGAAACTACTTTGGCCCTCCCTTCGCAGGAATGGGCAGACATCCTTTTGGTGTTTCTTCCCGTGGTGGTGACACTCCTGACTATTACTCCCACAAGCCACGCTTTGGACCATTCGGCTGGAACAGATTTGACCGCAGTCCTGAAAGACACTGTCGTCATGAACCTGAACATCCAAGATGGGGACCCTCCGAGCAAAGCCACAGAGGATGTAGTCGCCATGGACCTTCTGAATGCAACTGCTGTGGACCTCACAGCCGTGGGTGTAGACAAGAACGTGGTTGTCATAGCCCAGGAACGAACAGACATCATCCTTGGTTTGGACGGAACACTGATCAACATTACTGTGGAAGACGTGAAAAATCTCAATGTTGCGAAAGTTCCTGTCGACGAAGATGTGAAAGACACAGTCAAAGGACTGAATGCGTTCGCCATGCTTCATTCTGTGACCAAAGAAAACAATGTCATGACAGTCACTGCGAAGGACAATCAAGGAAAGCTTGCTGCGAAAATTGTTGCGAACCTGAACCTTGCTGCAATGGAGATAAAGAAGAAAATGAACAAAACCATGATGATAATCTAGATAGGAAGGATGATGAGCCGGCCAATGAGAGGGACAACAAGATTCAAATGGTGATTCTTTGGCTGCTCAGGGAACTTTTTTGGAAAACGATAAAAGGTCGCCAACTATCTGACACTAATATGTAGGTACTATTTTCACTATTTGTATTATATTCTGCATATCAATTTAAGTTTATTTATTCGTAATGACTATTAAAATAGTATGTATGTTCTTTGTCAATGAAGGAATCGTGAATTATCTTGTATGTTTTTCATGTCAGACCTTTAAAGAATTATTTAGTTTGTATGAAATTTCTTTGAACCGTCATATTTTCAAAATATGCTGGCGGTTTATTGCGTTAAACATTTTTATAGTGAAGAATTTCAAAAACCAGAATCATCAATGCCTTGAACAGATTTTTTTTATTTGTTCAACAGGGAAATTATCATAACGAGCACATCAGCGCTGCAAAGATTTTTGGGATGGGACTTCGACAAGTAGATACGAAGAACTGAGATGGAAAAAGGGTTCAATTTGGGATTAAACATGCTGATTTGAAAATTAACATGTGGACGGAAATGATGATTATGTTTAATGGATCTAGTCAGCACTTCGCACAAAGGACTTGCATACAAAATGAGGGAGCAAGACCAGTGTTACTAAGTTAGCTAAATTTGAGCCGAAGTATGGTTGCTTCCATGCCTTACTGGTGGTCAGAACTTCTAATGGGGTTGTACATTGAAGTTATTTTAATTTATTTAGTATTATTGTTTAATTAATAGTACTTAAGTGATTTAAAATGAGGCTGTTAGTGTGTATTTTATAAATACCCTAGTAAAAAAATAAATAAACCGTTTTAAACAATATACCTTTCTTTTTTATCCCTGAAGAAGAACCACCTCATATTATTATTTTTTTATATATTATTATATTTTGACAGGCCTGTTGGTCTAGTGGTTAGTGACCCTGACTGCTATGCCGGAGGTCGTGGGTTCGATTCCCACCCAGGACAAATGTTTTTGTGATGAGCACGATCATTTGTTCTGTGTCTGGGAGTAATTTATCCATAATATGTATATATTTAGAAATATATAAGTATGTTTATCAGTTGTCTAGTACCCATAACACAAGCTCTGCTTAGCTTGGGACTAGATGGCGTTGTGTGATAGTTGTGGAATATTTATTTATTTATTTTATATTTTCCAGCAAACAAAATCCGCCAAACTCCGAGGTGGCGATTTCATGGCTCACTGAGACTGTCTAAACAAGTAACTGTCATACTGCCACGTAAAGTATTATTGAAGCAGCATCGTGGATTATGTGGATCGGTACAAGTCTGACTGCCCCTTTCACTCTACTCAGAGCGAGACGACTCATTTGATGATTTTACCACGCTAAAAAAAATTGAGACTGTGACTCCGGAACGTAAGGAGCTATTGAAGGACACGGTGGATTTTAGCTAGTACAAGTGTGACAGTCCCACCCGTTCTGCCCTGGGTGGGTTTTAGGGCGGCACCAGAGCGCTACCATGAAATACGAGTAAGATCAAGAAAAATGATCTAAGTAACATCAATATCATTTTTAAAGACCAATCCATAGATACCCCACACGTATGGGTGTGGTGTTTTTTTTTAAATTTCAATTCTAAGTATGGGTAACCCCAAATTTAAATTTTTGTGTACAATCCTAATGCGGTTCACATAATACATCTACTTACCAATTTCCAACAGGATACTTTCGAAGAAAAGTGGCTGTGACATACGGACAGACAGACAGACAGATATGACGAATCTATAAGGGTTCCGTTTTTTGCCATTTGGCTACGGAACCCTAAAAACCAAAATACCTACTGCTATTTAGCTGTACCCGGTTAGACTGGAAGGTGATCTCAACGTAGTTTGGAAAAGGCAGGCAGATGACCGTGGTCGCTGGACTCACGAATTATCATGACCCCGGTAAGTAAAGGGCTATTGAAGGACACCGTGGATTTTAGTCAGTACGATTCTGACAGTCCCTGGGGGAGGACCCATGTGATGATTTTACCACGTAAAAAAAAGGCAGGCAGATAATGATTTATAAGTTTTCTTTGGACTGTTTACTACGACAAAATGAGTAGAAATTCTGTAACTCATAAAAACCACTTATAATCAACTAGGAAAACAAAGAACTACAATGAAAGCAGTACTAACTGCCATTATTCTAATTAAACAAGTTACTAATTGGGAGAACAACACATTCCGACAACAGAAAATAAACTTTAATTAATTTACGCCTTTATTGCGACGCAGTTCGAAATTTTTGTTTTATTAAAATGTGTTTTTTTCTCTTTGAAGACATTGAATTTTGACTGAGGATGTTTAACGTGATATAACGTTGCCTCATGCTAGATAAAAGGGGTCAACTAAAACTCCGTCATGCATGTCCGGCATGCGGGCGGCGAGTAATGGGCGACTCGCTGTCCGACATGGACCATGCCCGGGTCGACGGCGCGATGTGTTCCACGCGCGCCTCGAGGAGTGTCAGCATGGTGACGGGGCCCCCTGTAGAGGGCTAAAGCTTGCCAGGGTCGCGGGACTCATGAATTACCGTGACCCCTGAACGCAAAGGGCCATTGAAGGATCACCGTGGATTTTAATTGGTATAAGTCTAACAATATGGGCAGGAAGACTCGTATTATGATGACTTTACTGGGGTAAAAATATGCTGTATAAAAATAAACTTATTTTACGAATTCAGCCGAATTGATATTAAGTCAGCCAAAGAACGGGCACGCCGCAATCGCAGCGGTAAGACCCCTCTTTGAGGAGTGGCTGGATAGGCGTCACGGCGTCCTTACCTTCCGCATGACGCAGGTCCTCACCGGACACGGAAGTTTCGAGAGGTTCCTGTGTCGGATAAGGAAGGAGGAAACGCCTGTGTGTCACCACTGCGAGGATCGCCCGGAGGACACGGTGGAGCATACGGTGCAGGACTGCCCCGCTTGGGCAGAGCACCGCCGTGTCCTCACGACGGCGATAGGCGGAGACCTCTCGTGCCCGGCATTGGTCGAGGCCCTGCTGCGGGGCGAGACGGAGTGGGAAGCGGTCGCTTCCTTCTGCGAAGCAGTCATGCTCGCGAAGGAGGAGGCGTGCCGCGTAACGCGCAACATATATCAAGCCTAGCAGGTAGGCTTAGTTCGGCCGCCTACGCTGTTAGAAAAGTTAGACAGTACACTGATGTTGACACAGCTAGATTAGTCTATTTTAGTTATTTTCACAGCGTTATGTCCTACGGTATTCTGCTGTGGGGTAAAGCCGCTGATATCCAAAATATATTTGTACTCCAGAAACGAGCGGTTCGTGCTATTTACCAACTAGGTGCACGAGATTCTCTAAAAAATTTCTTTAAAGAGATTGGTATTCTAACAGTGGCTTCACAGTACATATTCGCCAACATTTTATATATCAGGCAAAACATACACCTGTGTAGTAGTAAAAACAGTGATATCCACAACTTTAACACAAGGAATAAGCACAAACTACGTGCTCCCTTTCATCGGCTTCACAAGGTGCATAATTCATTCGTTGGGGTTGGTATAACCTTTTATAACAAGTTACCATCCTCTTTTCTAGATTTGCCGTTTAACGTTTTTAAAGCAAAAGTTTTTACTTTTGCTTTAAAAAAGTTTTGCTAATCTCTGTGCCAAAGCATATTATTCTGTAAGAGATTATTTAGATGATAAGCATAGTTGGTCGCTGTGTTGAACACAAGACATTGTTCATGTTCTTTTAACATAATTAGCTAGCTGACACGGTTATAGGACTCAACAGCATACACCTCTCATACAACTCTGTATTATTATTGTATTTTACATGAGTTTTAATTCGTTCTTTTTCTGTGTGTGTCTTTTATCTTTATTACGACAGTCGTAGGGTATCATTTAGTACTATTGTCGGAGCTGATGAAGATTGTAAACTATTGTTGCGTTGTATAGAGTCAATCTTTCTAGTATTATATAGTTTCACCGGAAGCATTGTGTGAGTACCGTGTACTTTATAGCTTTCAATGAGTAGATACCCACGTCTTTTAATGACTTGAATGACCCTGGCAGTTGAGATTATGTCATGCTCACTCAAATGTCTCGCTGATGGTGGCGCGTGTGTCGGATCACTTAGTTCCCTTCAAAATGGTTGAGCTGAGTGATGCTGATGCATCTGTCATGTTCGTGAACGGGCGCTGTCAGTCGTGACTGGTCATCTCTTAACAGCCGCGGTTTATTTTAATTATTTATAATTTTATTGAATTGTCTTTTTTTATATGAATTTCCTATGGACACTTTACTTGCTACATCGTTCTCACATAATGTACCATCTCAAGATGAATGATGTAACAAAGGTTCTGTTATAATTTTGGCGATTGAAAAAGAGTGTCCATGGAGTTTCTTGCCCGTTCTTCTCCATAGAGATCTACGCTTTGGAATGGGCATCTACAGTACTTTCACAAGTTTTTATGTCTTGTGACTGGGACCGTAGCACCGTAACTATTTTTAAACTGTTTTATTTTATTTTACTTTTGTCTCTTGACAATTCAAAAGTGCCTGTAAATGGCCTACTTGAAATAAATGATTTGATTTTGATTTTGATTTTGCGTGAGGGAGAGAACAGTGTCCTCCCTCCGACCCAGCCGCAGTGGTAGACGCCCACGGCGACGGACGTCGCCAGACGATCTCCGGCCACCGTAGGCGCGGGCATGCGGGCAGCGAGTAATGGGCGACTCGCAGCCCGACCATGGACCATGCCCGGGTCGACGGTGCGTTGTGTTCCACGCGCGCCTCAAGGAGTATCAGCATGGTGACGAGGCCCCCTGTAGAGGGCTAAAGCTTGCCGGGGTCGCGGGACTCATGAATTACCGTGACCCCTGAACGCAAAGGGCCATTGAAGGATCACCGTGGATTTTAATTGGTATAAGTCTAACAATATGGGCAGGAAGACTCATATTATGATGATTTTACTGGGGTAAAAATATGCTGCATAAAAAAAAAACTTATTTTACGAATTCAGCCGAATTGATATTAAGTCAGCCAAAGAAAAGATAGATTACCTGTGTTAAGGATGAGGTTATAAAGACAGTTTCTACTGAAATGTCAACCACTAAAGGAGTTATGTAAAAGAAGGCATGCTGGGACGACCTCAAATTAATTGTGATCAGAGCAGATAATAGTGATGGTGCAGATCTTCATAACAACAACAGCTTAAATAGAACTAAGTAAAGCACATTCCGCATCGCGGTATTAAAGTTTTTGCTGATTTAGAACATAACATAAATTGTAACATTGGCGGATAAGCCGAAGGATTGCTAGACATAAACCCGTATGGACGGAGTTCTAGTAGCTTCTTTATCTGGAGTGTCGGAAATTTACACCCTATTCCTCACACCCCTTAAAACCCATGCATGGGGAGGTATATCTAGGCCTTCTTTACAGTGATTAGTCACGGCATAATGAAGTATTTCGAGTAGACTATTCAGCTTTTTTTTTATCGTGGTAAAATCATCAAATGAGTCCTCCCACCCAGGGCAGGGCGGGAGGGACTGTCAGACTTGTACTGACTAAAATCCACGGTGTCCTTCACTAGCCCTTTACGTACCGGGGTTACGGTAATGGGAAAGTCCCGCGACCCCGGCAGGCTATGACCTTCTACAGGCCCCGTCAAGACTATTCAGCTAGAAAAAGTAAAACAGGAATAAATTAAGAGAAATAAGTTATAAAGTTAATAAGCCTTTATTTAATATTTTATGAATTGTATAATAGACACAGCCTTATCATCAATCACTTGAATATTATTACATAAACAATAATACTAAGAATTAAATACGAGTACAATAACTTCAGTATTAAATCCATGATAATCACCAACACTTAAAAATCTGACAATTAGTCTTACATTATCATAAATCCCAGTAACTAAGATGTAGAAAACTATAAAGAAGTAATACTAACAGTATTCAGCTGCATCTGGTAAGACTGGAAGCCGATCTCATCGTAGTTGATAAAGACTAGGCAGTTAATGAACTTCAAGTACACAACCCTGCTACCACTTCAGTCACAATAATCTTACTCCTTCATTTTAACGTCTTCAAGTCCTTTGCACCAAGTTCTGACTAGGTCCTTCAAACAACCATCACCGTCATTTTTATCTGCATGTGAATTTTCTTGTCAGCATGTCTCAATTCAAAGTTGAACTTTGTCGTGATCAGTTTTAGGTCCAGTTGTCTTCGTGTCTACTTTTCTTCTGAGTCTAGTCCTAATGATCTTTGCAGGGCTGGTGTACTTGTTATGATAATGTCCCTGTTGAACAAATAAGAAAAATCTGTTCAGGATTTTGAATGACTGGTTACTGAAGTTCTTCATTCGGGAAAATGTTTTACATAATAGGCCACCACCATTTTGTTTAACTTTATGTAATAAAAGTTAAATCTACTAATTACTTTTTAAAAACTCACACGTTAATTACGTTCATTGCGACTACACAGACTGTTATAAAATTTATTCTTCAGTAAAGAATAAACCAAAACAGTATAATGAATATTTAAAGAATACTTGATTATAGTAATATAGAAAAGAATAAAAAAAAACTTGATTAATTAGAAACAACTTATGCTATCCACAAATTAAATGAAAAAGTTACACTTGCAAATTTAACAGACTAAAATGTTTTTTAATTCCAAACTAATCTCACAAATTATGTGGAAATAAATCTGAATGCGTTTTAGTAAACATATTATTTAGTACCTACATATTAGAATCAGTAATATGGCGACCTTTAATAGTTTTCCACAATAGTTCCCTGAGTAACCACAGAACCACCAGCCGGATCTTGTTATCCCTGTCACTGGCTGGTTCATCATCCGTCCTGTCTAAATTATCATCACAGTCACAATCCACCCTATTCCCACAGCAGCAAGGTTCAGATCGGCAGCAATTGTCGCAGTGAGCATTTCTTGAACGTCCTTCGCAGTGATGGTCATGGCATTGTTTTCTTTGGTGACAGCATGGAGCATGGCAACAGCAATTAGATCCTTCGCATTGTCGTCGACAGGAACAATCGCAGCATCGAGATTGGTCACGTCTTTCACAGCTATTTTGATCTGGCTTGTGTCCAAACCAAGGATGAGGTCTGTTCGTTCCTGGGCATCTACGCACATGTCTACGTCCTCGGCTATGAGGCCCACAACAGTTGCATTCAGAAGGTCCTTGGCGACTAAAACCTCTGAAGCCTCCCCATGGACCCCATCCTCGCTCAGGTTCACGGCGACAATGTCTTTCAGGACTGCGGTCAAATCTGTGCCAGCCGAATGGACCAAAGCTTGGCTTATAGTTGTGAGAGTCAGGAGCGTCACCACCGCGGAAAGGACATCCAAAGGGAGGTCTGCCCATTCCTGCGAATGGAGGGGCGAAATAGCCTCCGAAAGGGCCGTTGCTCTCAAAGGGTCCCATGATTTGATTACGCACTTGTATTGTATTGTAAGTTTGTGCACGTACGGTATACAGAACTTTTTTGTATGTAAATATGTGCTTGCCTTAAATGAGTTTACTCGAATGCCGGTTATATCAAAACACTCGGGCTTATATCCAGCTGATAATGATGCAATATTAACAACAAATGGGACAATACCGAAATGATGATGAAATTTTTTACAGACATTGGTGTTTGGATAAAAGTCTTATAAATGAGTGGATAAAAGAATTTTCAGAAAATGTTTTTTTTTTTATCTAGATTGTTTTTATTTTTATTTTTGAAAATATCTTTGTTAAGAGGATATGCGAGTGACCTTTTCCCCATACAAACGATCTAGCTGGTTTTCTTTGTGAATATTGGCCATATAGCAATGACTTTTACATTATAATACGTCTATGCCTCTTAGTTTTTCTTTTTAATAATACGTTATTTTAATTAGCACTAAAAAATTGTCGTTTTCTGCTGTCAAAAGATACTTAGTGTGCTTTGACAACTATGTATTTGTAAAAAAAGAAAAATAGTGAAAAATGGGAGGAAAAAGGCGAGATCATAACTCTTAAAATATGATTTATTAATTTGGCTGAATAGCCAATCCTGGCTAAATAGACAGATCTTTTTTTGTCCTTATCGCACGAGTATGCCATCAGCGATAGATTTTTCAAAAACGTAATTTAGTGTCTCTTACAAAAGTGTCTCGTTTGCATTTCCTTTGTGTTTTTCAACATTATCATTATTTATCACATGAGCGTTTGACTTCCACATTTCACCAGTTAAGTACAAACCCTTAATGTTGCGTATACCTGTCATAGGCTCACATACCAGCACACATGTTTTATATTTTTGTTTTCAATTACTGTTATTGTATGTTTTGCTGTTGGTGTACCTTAAATAAATAAATAAATAACCTTTACTAAAGGGTGGTAAGGGTCCGTTGGTGTTTTTATTTTTTATTATATGCAAACCATACGTTTCCATTTTTCTTTTAATTATGTGACATTCTTATAATTTGTAATTAACTTCAATTTATATCAATAAAAATTGTCGATGACATCTTAAGAGTAATGACCGTTTCACAGTTACTGAGGTGTGAAGTTGTCAGTTTCCATATGAGAAAATGTATCTAATATGTAGTAAGAACAAACACAGGTAATAGCATGACTTTTCACATTTTTGTGACGTAATTTTTACGGGTTTGAAGTAAAAAAATCGTTCATTGAGGCACTTTTTCAATATTCCATACAATATCATCATCTGCCTTTTTTTTATCGTGGTAAAATCGTCGAATGAGTCCTCCCACCCAGGGAGAGCGGGAGGGACTGTCAGACTCGTACTGATTAAAATCCACGGTGTCCTTCAATAGCCCTTTACGTTCCGGGGTCACGGTAATTCGTTCAGTCCCGCGACCATCATCATCTGGCTAGCCTTTTTCCCAACAATAAATATATTCCAACAATATTCCATACGATAAACGCCGTAAATACTTCAAGTGCGCTGTGAGTAAAATACGGAAATCTTGTGAAAAGACCTCAGATCAACCTGGCAATAGCTTGTTCAACTTTATTTCAGCCAGACAGAAATCATTTTCCCTTGAAAACCTTTTTTTAACGAACAAAGTAATTTGATTAATCGTTTGATGAACATTTTACATTTTAATTTCTATTGAAACTTATATTGATGTTTTAATAAATCGTTATGCCACTTATGTACAGACACCAGAACATCAACGATTATGACGAATATGAACCTTGTTGTCTTTTTTTTTTTATTTATTGTGGCAAAATCATCAAATGAGTCCTCCCGCCCTGGGCGGGGCGGAAGGGACTGTCAGTCTCTTACTGACTAAAATCCACCCGTGTTTCTTCGGATGCCCTTTACGTTCCGGGGCCGCGGTATCCTGGATTAAGAAAAAAGCCGCGACCCCAGCAGGCATTTGGCCCCGTAAGGGGCCCCGTCGGTGACGCGTGAAACACGACGCGCCACCGACCCGGGCTTGGTCCTTGGTCGGACGGCGAGCTTACCCATTACTCACCGGCCGCAAGCCCGCTCCGCCGCTGTGCCCTCTGCTGTTCAGAGGGACACGCGTTGGAGCATCCACCCGACAGGCTATTCGCATACGGGCAAAAAGACCCCTTAGGCACACAGTGCCTAAAAGAGTTTTTGCCCGCATCCCAGGGTGCACCGGCCCGAAAAACTGGTCTTCCCCCCGGACGTATCCGAAGGGGAACTCCAGTCCACGGGCGCACGTGGAGGTTTCCTGTCTTAGCACCCCAACCTTGTTGTCTTGTGATAAAGTTGAAAATCTATTGCAAAAATTTTACAGATTGTAGGGTTTCTGTATACCAGGGGTGGCCAACTTGATTAGACATAAGATCTACTGTTTACTAACGAAACCCTTTACGATCTACCAATTACATACTTCTTCACATGTGAGATTGTTTCCTTACTTAATACTTTGGAATGGAAGTCTGAGTTGATGATGTTTTATCAACATAATATAGGTCCACGATCGACTGGACTAATAGTCGCGATCGATCGGTCGATCGCGATCGACCGGTTGGCCACCCCTATTGTATACAAAAATGATGTAATGTCGACAATGTTTGTGTAATTTATGATTAATATTATCTTTTGTTTTGCCTTATTGTTGTTTATCTTATCACAGTATTTGATATAGATAAAAAGAACAAGTGCATTCATTGACAATTTAATTGTATTCATCAATGTTTTTTTCATCTATATCAAACCTCGTGGTTAAAATTTAACTGCGGCTGTCCGCTACCTTCAAGGTCAAGGAGCGATTCCCAAGGTCTGTCTGTCGATGGTTGACCTTGGTAATGGTGTTCCTTCAATAGGCCTTTACGTTCCAGGGTTTATTACACAATGTTTCTGATGTCCGTGGTTCTCGCATTATTTAGATGCCATCATTTTTTAAGGTTTCATTTCTACCACGGTCTGAATTGCACACAATTACATGTTTTTTTTGTTCCTGTGGGATGATTTTCAAGTAACTGGCAACACCAAGTGGTATCTCATACCAAATAACGAAGCTCTGAAAGTTTGATAGGATATAGTTGCTCGTAAATTACTGATAAAGGTTCATTTGTAGATAAAGCCTTGCGGCATTAAGTTCGACTTATGTATCACCATTATTTATAATGTAATGTTGTACACATTGTACATAACCTGTGACATAAATGTAACCATTTATGTCTTTTGAATATTTTTTTTTTTGTCATTTTTATACATATCTTGTAACATTTATTTGAACTACAGTAATGGGTTCGAACCCAGCCAGGAGCATTACTTTGAGCATTTTGTTCATCACCACTGTTCTCAAAACGGTCAAGAAAAACGTCGCGAGGAAACCAGCATGTTCTAGCACCAAAATTCGAAAACATGTGAAGGCTACGAACCCGTATTGGGCCCGCGTAAGGCCGTATACAGAAATAAAGTTGGAAACTTATAAGCGCTTACCGGCGCGTGTTAAATATTTTTTCATAGGTTATGTAAATGACTAATTAGATTTTTTTTTTGTCAAATACCCTGTTATTTTAAAATAAAATCTCATTTCCCTTAACCAAAAACATAAATAAAGGCAGCTACACATGATCATTGATCAGCGGCAAAAGGGTGTTAGTAGTTCATTGGCGAAGCAACTACACTTTATAACGCTAACGCACAGTAACTCTACGTGTGTTTCGTGCTGATAACGAGTGTAAACATACTATTAACTGTGTGCATAGGGGAGAGAGGGATGGCGAGCTTTTTGGCGAGCCTAATTCAAACGGAAACTCAAATCGGAAATTCAAGAGGGTTATTTGATAATGTTTTTCCGTTTGATTGTACGCATAATACGGACGGTGTAAAGATTGTCTGAAATAAAGCACATTTTATTTTATTTATTTATTTAAATCGCAGCTGCAGAAAGTCGGTTGCTATTTTTAATTTCATTGACTTCTGCCACTGACTTCCGAAAGTAAAGTTATATATATGTTTGTTTCTGAAGTCGGTTCCTTTATTTTAAGTTTTTATTTTCACCTTAGTTACTAACTACAACATCACAATGCGCTCCAAAACGTTTGCGTTTTGGAGCGCAGTGTGATGTTGTAGTTAAGCAATTTGTTGCTGACGTTGGTCAAGAGGCCGCTGCACTGAACGGCTTGGCCCGGCCACGTCTGCCGCATGCCTAATGAGCTGTAGGCCAAAATAACCACTTTGTGGAGCCCTGACACAGCCAGAAGGCGTTGCGGCAGACCTCGTAGAAGATGGCGGGACGATCTAATGACCAGTGGTGAACTTTGCCCCCGGATTGTGAAAACTGGAAGTCATGGGGAGTGGCCTTTGCCCAGCAGTGGGATGATGTAGGCTAGCAGTATCAGTATCAGTATATTCAACAAATACCTACGTATAATCAGCGTACTTGCAAATCCGCCATCGAATTAAGTTATAACCAAGAGGATAAGCATGGAAATCGAGGGAAACTCCACGTTGGAAGTCTGTTCGGGACACCTTATTGACGACTACTGCATTAAGTTAAGATCATCTTGCAATCATTTTATTTTAAATGTTGTTTATTCAAGAGGGTGGAAGTGTTAGAAAATCGTGCATGACGCCAATATAACGTCATCACATTTTAGATCTCATCGTGGCTGCATAGTACAAATAAAGTAGAATAGAACATTCAAGGCTGTTTGCCATTCTCCAAGCCCGTATGTCAAAATCATAACTAGCGTTCCCACACATATAACGGAAAATTCATTATCATAATATATTGCAAACAGCTGCGAAACGTAAGGTGAACAGATATTATATAGTTTTATGATATTTGATCAACGTGTCAATGGATCCGGAGTCCGGAACTGTTTATATGAGAAATTGTTCGTTCAAGTAATGTTTGAAGGCTTGAAGATCAGAATTGAAAATGGAGCTTTTTAAGGAGTATTAGGAGATTATATTCAATTACTGAGGAGCTCGTGGCCAAATAATTGCAGCCACACAGGCTGATCATCGATTCCGTAATGCCGTTGGTCCCGTCTATCATTTGTAGATCTTTGACAGTCGTTACTATTAGCCAGAATCTCTAAAAGTCTGACAACCAGTCATACCATGGGGTCATTACAGCTACATCTGGTTCGACTGGAAGTCGACCCCAATATAGTTGGGAAAAGGCTACGCAGATGATTAAATTCATATACTAGTTTAGGCGATTGGCACACTACACCGCATGATTCAGCGTTGCGCTCAGTACGTATTCTGACGTTGCTTGAAAATACGAGTATCACTCTACATTAAAAACACGCGTAGTACAACACAAGAGCCAACGATGACCAGACCTTCCTTATTTTATAAAAACTGAAAGTTTTTCTGTGCATGTCCTATATACAGTTAGGAAAGACCAGCGACTATAGAGTTTTGACTGTGGTTAGGTGGTTAAGATGTATAAATAGCACCTTTTTTCGTTTAACTACAAAGCTCATTTTTTATATTTTCTTCGGGTTAATTTGGGAGATTGTGTCTTCCATTTCCGGATACTTATGACAGGTGTTATCCCCTGCCAGACACCTCTAAAGGACAATGTCCGAAATGGCCCTATGCCACAAAATGTTTTGAAATACACGATAATTAACTGTCTATTTTATTATATTAGTTGCAAATACTTTTGTAACACGGACTAGCTGTATGCAAAAATGAACAATAAAAAGTATTTAACGCGACTAATAACATTAACGGCCGCCATCTTCATCAAACGTCATGTCGTGTCGATAAATAATAGGGATGCCCAATTGATTGTAATTGATGCGAATCGTAAGCCGATGTATCAATTTACAAAAAAATCGTGGTCTAAAAGATCGATTTCTAAAAAACCGATTTTATTTTTCAAGTTTACATTATAATGTTAATATTATCCATTCTATGAAAAATAAGAAAGATAATAAATGATCTCTTATCAGTAAAATCAGAGTTTTTTCGATCAAAAAATCGATCTATTAGACCTGAAAAATCGATTCTTCGATTAATCGATCTCAAATCGTTATCCCTAGTCACTGCTCACTGTCAGTCTACTGATGATTACAATAGCGTCGCTTGCTGTTTGTAATTGTTTGTATCGGTGTGTTTTGGTGACTTTTGTGATATTGCATATTACGACTTGGCTATTTTAACGGACTCTGATCGCTTTAAAAAACGACTTACTTGGCTGTGATTTTCGGAACTGTGTACCGCTCAAACGACAACCTAGGCATAGATACCTGCCCAATTATCTAGGTAGGTGCTTAAAATAGCTAAATATATTATGATATTGCTTTTCAGTTTCTTAAAAATCACTTTAAGCTATGAAAAACTACACCTAATATTCATTGTTATGGTTCGATTATAACCTCAAAATCTGATTCTTTTCTTGGAATATATCTATTCTGCAGCTAGTCCGCTATAAAAATAAGATCTTATAGGAGTTTATTAATGATCGACAACACAAAATATAATTTTCCGATGCTTTTGGTTCCAGGGCGAACAATGTATGGGCGCAGAGCAATCTCCTTTAAAAATTATACTAATTCTTCGTTATAGTATGAAAGCTAAATTACATACATGTTACTGGAGGACCCAGAACCCATTCACGATCGCACCTATGTATTCCAGTAGTTCCATTCTTTAGTTCCATTATGCAAATACTACCACTCAAATATCCTTAATGGAACTAATGCGATTAGGTAAAAAAGTAGTTCGATAGTGGAACTAGAAAAAGGAACTGCGATACGGCGCATTTTTTAATGGGTCCCCAAAGTAAGATATTTAAAATTTAGCTTAGTTACAACCTCACATGAAAAAGTAAGAAAAATTAGTTATTGCGTGACATAGTTATAAACATGCTGCTAGATTACTTTCGAAGAAGCAACAGCCAAAATTATCATCGAGACACAACCAAACCACAGTATTACCGAACATACATCGAATATTAGTTTTGATCAATACCCCATTACCCCACAGTTCACGCTCCAAATGTGTGTGAACTTCAACTAAATCACTTACAAGTCGTATTCACTTAGTTCATGTGTAGCTTAGTGTTAACCGTTCGTAAGCCGTGTAGATGCCAGATAAGCCGCGCTAGGGTTAATATATCCTATCTGCTTTTGATTTGTGCGGTAGTATCTGCTAGACTGCTCGCCCAATTAATGTTTGGGGTGGGGTTTTGATTACACGAGCGAGTCGAATATATATTTGTGAATAGGTTTTGCTTGCAGCTTTACTCGTGTTATGGTCTGGAATTTATTTAAACTTTATTAACAAGTAAAATTATATTTTGACTGTCATTGGACAATCGCCGTGGGCGTCTATCACTGCAGCTGGGGTGAAGGGAGGACGCCATCCTCTCCCTCACGCAGCCCACCTTCTCTCGCTCTGCTTCCCATTCCGTCTCGCCCCGCAGCTTAGCCTCGACCAATGCCGGTCGCGAGAGGTCTCCGCCGTCGTGAAGACACGGCGGTGCTGACACCGTATGCTCCACCGTGTCTTCCGGGCGATCCTCGCAGTAGTGACACCCAGGCGTTTCTTCCCTCCTTATCCGACATAGGTACCTCCCGAAACGTCCGAGAATCTACATACTATAGAATCTACATATATATTGTAAATTTACATAGTAAATTGTAAGACCGATTATAGATTAATATTAGATAGTAATAAAAAGAAAAGTGTTTTTTTTTCGTGTGTATACGTAAACACAAATATAAAAAAAAAATACAAATTAAAAAAGCATGAAAGCTATTTAACTTTAAATGCTCATTTATATTTTAATGTAAAGAAAACACGTATCTTAAACAGTTCAAGAACAAAGGAGAACTAAATTAAAATTCTATCGACGTCTAATGCATCTCGTAAAAATAGGCAAAAAGGGATAGAATAATGAAACGTACCTTTTTTTAAATAACCTGACATGTAATAGACAGCCTTTGTGATAAAGAAATGAACTACGCTACACTAAAAGGCATCAATACCAGTACATATAGGTATTAAATACATAGATATTAAATATATAAAATCATCAAGTGAGTCAAAATCATCAGTTCCCACCCAGGGCAGAGCGGAGGGACTGTCAGACAGTACTGACTAAAATCCACGGTGTCATTTAATAGCCCTTTACGTTCCGGGGTCACGGTAATTCGTAAGTCCCGCGATCCCGCCAGGCTTTGGCCCTCTAGAGGGGGCCCCGTCATTTTGCTGACACTCTTTGAGGCGCGCGTGGAACACAACGCGCCGTCGACCCGGGCATGGTCCATGGTCGGACAGCGAGTCGCCCATTACTGGCTGCCCGCATGCCCGCGCCTACGGTGGCCGGAGATCGTCTGCCGACATCCGTCACCGTGATACTAGGGACAAGTTGTTGGAATATGGAATATGCTTGTAACGTATTACCAATTTGAAAAGTGTCAATCTTTGTCAATTTTGGTTTACGTAACAAAATAATAATTACGGGTCAAATATATTTTGATTATCTAACTGATGGACAAATTAGATTTTTTCAGTCAAATACGACTAATGAGCCGACTGGGCTCATATTTGTCATGTCACGTCTAATTTCACAAAAAATCAAAATCAAAAGTCATTTATTCAAATTAGGCTGATTTATCAGCACTTTTTGAAGGTCAGTTTTGTCCCCCAAAGCCGTCGAAGGGGGGGGGGCCTTCGACACTTCCTAGTGTTTTGGCTGGGAAGAAGAAGTGGCGGAACAAACTCCCCAGTAACATATCTGTCTGTACGGTTAGAGGAACCAAGATTGTATGCAATTTAATAGAACATTCATATTATACATCATTCCGAAATTACATCCCAACCGTGACTAGAAGGCACAAAAGATAAACTAGGACCAACGCAGTAAATAACAATTTAATGAAGACGAAAAGATCAGTTAATTTACTGGTTGTCTTCATACTGTGTCCAGTACCTATGCTATTTTTATTATCTATCTGACCTTTCTGAATTATATTATTAAGTAAAAATAGCTAGAAAAAAGTCGTTCCGTCAAGAAAAAATTAAATAAGTCGGCTTGTAAACTGCCAAGAGATGAAATGAAATCATCCCACGCCAGGAACTCAACCATGGTGGTTCGTAGGCGTTTATTTTTTGTTGAGTTGTTTTTTCTTCGAGAACGGATATTTATGGAAATGACCACTGAATACAGCAGTTATCTTCTTTAACATCTATCCTCTTTAATCTCTACATCGTATTTTTTTTAAATCGACCACTGGGCGGTATCGGCACCGATTTACGAATTTTAGGTCGTAGGTTCGAAACCATCCATTTTTTAACTATCCTATAGTGTCCCGCTGCTGGCCCAATTCCATCCAGGAGCTCTTTTCCTGGGCCCCTTCGAACCAGCTTGGCCAAACCAAAACCAAAGCTCTCGAAACAGTGAAGGAAACCATCGAGAGGAAACTGTCCTGGAACCAAAAATTCGAAGACATGTGATTTCTACCAACCCGCACTAGCCCCGCGTAGTGGATTACGGTCCACTCATTCGTCCAGAGAGCCTGTGTCCCAGCAGTGGGAACATGCAATGAAAAAATCTTAATAGGCATAACTTGATGTTCGGCACAACAAATACAAACAAGCTAACATAACTCAAACGCTGCCCTTATCAATACAAGCATATGCGGCTGAGCCGATTAGTGACGTCACTTCTTGTGCGGACATTGTGTTTGGCATCACACCACTACAACTGTTGTTGGCTAATGTGTTTGATGTTAATTATTCAATGAGTTTACACGTGATAAGTCGAGCTTACGACACGAGTCGGACATAACCCCAGATTGGGCTTCTATGGAAGAGTTTTTGTGTTTCCTGATGGCTGCAACCTTCGGGTTTTCAAGTCAAGAGTGAAAAGGTTACTTCTAGACAAGCATGCTACACCGTAGACGACAGTCGCAGGACTGTACGAAGTACCGTGACCCCGGAACGTAAAGGGCTATTGAAGGACACCGTGGATTTTAGTCAGTACGAGTCTGAGCGGGAGGGACCGCCTCCCGCTCTGTCCTGGGTGAGAGGACTCATTTGATGATTTTATCATTTAAAAAAAAACACCGTAGACGACATCTTCGCTGACCATTAAACGAGATAGAAATATGCTATCTATACATATAATAAATCTGTAGAAGGGTCAATTCTGTACATTGAAAATATTGAAAAAATAAATATCGGGGGGTGTTTCTGGATCGATACCAAACCCAAATATATGATTAAAAAAAATTTTGTCTGTCTGTCTGTTTGTGCAGGCATCACGTGAAAACTAACGGTTCGATTTCGATGAAACTTGGTATAATTATACCTTATTGTACTGGGCATAAAATAGGATACTTTTTATCCTGGAAAATTACGTAGAAAAAAAATCTTATTTTTCAATACAGAACGCGAGCTCAACAGCAGTAGCTCAATAGAGGGATCTCCTTAATTATGTGGCTTAGCCGTATTTGGGTCCAATAGATATTTATAAGATGTCATTGTCAGAGTTATTCAAAATGGAGAAATAAACCATCCACGCGAAGACCGACATCCGCGCGGACGGAGTCGCGGGCGGAAGCTAGTACTGAATATATCTGAAGTCCTAGTACGACTTTTTACGTTTTTGTGACGTTAAGTAGGTAAACGGGAACCTAGCACAAGATTTCCGTATTTTACCGTTGTTACTTGAAGAAGTTACGGCGTTTATTGTACGGAAAATGAAAAAGCGCTTCTAGTATACTAAATAGAAACTATTTTTTTCGGTCAAAGATCCCGTTTACTTTACGTCACAAAATTATGAAAACTCGACATTTTTCATACAATTTACATCAAAAAGATTGCTTGAAATGTTATAACATTTCAAGCACACTTTACGGCCAAATACGAACAATTTATGCTAGACCCTCTTATAGTCTGCCGGGGTTGCGGGACTCACAAATTACCGTAACCCCGGTACGTAAAGGGCTATTGAAAGACACCGTGAATTTTAGTCAGTCAAGTCTGACAGTCCCTCCCGCCCTGCCCTGGGTGGGAGGACTCATTTGATGATTTTACCACGATAAAAAAACCCTCTTAAAGTGACTTTGAGAGGCCCAATTTATCTTTATTGGCCACTATTTAGAAGTCGTTCTTGCAAAGTTAAAACTCAATCGTTCGTTCCTAAATCCAGTCAATAGTAAACAGTGAGTAGTGAACGTAGGTAAACTGAACGAGCTCGAACTGAGTGATGTCGCTAGAACCTTCGCTCGGCTCGGATTTGAATACTCAGCTGCGATATAGCGATCTCAAGGCACGAGCCGCAAGCGATTTGAAAATATTTTTTAGGGTTCCGTACCTCAAAAGGAAAAAAACGGAACCCTTATAGGATCACTTTGTTGTCCGTCTGTCCGTCTGTCTGTCCGTCCGTCTGTCAAGACCCTTTTTCTCAGGAACGCGTGGAGGTATGAAGCTGAAATTTATATCAATTACTCAGGTCTACTGTCCCTTGAAGCTGTGAAAAAATCAAACTTCTAAGCCAACGCAATCAAAAGATACAGCCGTTTATGCCGCAAATTTTCGACACTTGCAAGGGAATCAAAACCTACAGGGTGCTTCCCGTGAACTCAGAATCTTGAAATTTGGTACGAAGCAACGTCTTATAGCATAGATAAAGAAAAAATTACGAAAACCATAAATTTTTAGTTACATCACATAATATATATTTTTTAATAATTTTAAACTTACTACCCATTTCCTCATAAACGCGTAGAGGTATTAAATTGAAATTCATACCAAATACTCAGGTCTATAATACCTTTAAGCTGTAACAAAATCAAACTTCTATGTCAACGCAATCAAAAGAAACAGCAATTTAAGCTGCATATTTTGAAACTCGCAAGTACTCGCTAGGGAATCAAAACCTAAAGGGTACTTCCAGTCGACCTAGAATCTTGAAATTTGGCATGAAGCAACGTTTTATAGCACACATAAAGGAAAAATTCCGAAAACCTTAAATTTTTAGTTACATTACAAAATATATAAACTTATTACTTTTTTCCTCATGAACGCGTAGAGCTATCAAGTTGAAATTCATATCAAATACTTAGATCTAATTGTCGGCGCAGTAATTACCTGGACTAGAATGACAGTTAACGATAAAGAGATCTTTGTCTTAAATTTATGCTCCTCCATCTTTCCCCATTGTAATGTTATGAATTTCATTTTGCAATAAAAATACCATAGTTATGACTCGATTGTCGTAATGAACGAACTTTGTAAACCTTGCAGGTTTGTACGGACCTCGGTGCGCGAGTCCGACTCGCACTTGGCCGGTTTTTTTTTATTAATTAGTTTTATTTGTTATTAAATAAAATGAATTAATCTGCATCTGGTTTGACTGGAAGTCGACCTCAATATACTTGGGAAAAGGCTAGGCAGATGACGAATTTTATTTGTTATAAAAAGATCACAGTCGGTCTTGGGTCAGCCTCTGGACGAGTTACTATCCACTAGGAATTTAAAAAGTTTGGTTAGGGCTTCGCGAAATGAAAGAGATAGCTCCTTCGTACGAACCTAACTTGATGAAAGAATCCGATACCTTACGAATTTTGGTATTCACGTGGCTATAATATGTATGTATTTAGAAATATATAAGTATGTTTATCAGTTGTCTAGTACCCATAACACAAGCTCTGCTTAGCTTGGGACTAGATGGCGTTGTGTAATAGTTGTGGAATATTTATTTATTTATTTATTTTATTTATCGTTATACAGGTTGACAGGCCTGTTGGTCTAGTGGTTAGTGACCCTGACTGCTATGCCGGAGGGCGTGGGTTCGATTCCCACCCAGAACAAATGTTTGTGTGATGAGCACGATCATTTGTTTTGTGTCTGGGTGTAATTTATTTATCTATAATATGTATGTATTTAGAAATATATAAGTATGTTTATGAGTTGTCTAGTACCCATAACACAAGCTCTGATTAGCTTGGGACTAGATGGCGTTGTGTGATAGTTGTGGAATATTTATTTATTTATTATTATTTATATTTATACAAATCCACAGAAGTTCGTACACAGCTACACGTCAATGGATACCAAAGTCGTAAAATATTGGAGACTTGCGTCGCCTAGTGTACAAAGGGGCGAAGGCGGGGAGACTGCTGCCGCTGGCCTTGACTCTGCCTGCTATTGAAGCTGCCAAAAAGGGGTTTGGCGGTAAACGAGTCGACCACAAAGATATTTTTTCTAGTATTGGTAACTTTAAAAGAATTATTAACAATCCTAATGAACCAATTCTAAGCTGACAGTATTTGTTTTACACGCCAATTAAAAAAATATATTATTCGGTAAGGTAAAACAGGTGATGTGACATAAAATAAAAGTTTTTTTAACAATTAATGTTAACTTTAATACCCGTGAGTTACAGAACGAAGTGAGCTGGGCAATTGACAAATAGTGGAGGAGTAGTAAAAATAATTATGCATCCACTCTTTTCCAACGCTACCGCTTCTAACTTATACCCCACAAGTAAATCCTAGCCAGTATTAATTCCGCTGTCGTATGTTGCCTACCGGAGCCGTGTTCACCGCACTCACCCGGCAATGTACGCAGTACACTTAATTGTGCTCATTTACGTCATCGTAGGACAATTATTCTGTTCTATGACAGTTTTGCTCTACGTTTCGAAACGGAATCGACGATCTAAGTCACGTACCTAATGTTTGGTTTTCATCGGGATAGAAGGTTGTCGAAGTTTTAGTATATCGTTTGTTTCTTCATCAAGCCATCTCCGTTCACCTTTTTTTTAAGGTTCCCTTTCGTCTGAATGCCTAAACGGAACTCTTAAAAAATCACTCGTATGTCCGCCTGTCCGGTCTTTACAGTAGATTTTATCCGAATCGATTTACTTGAAAGGTATATAAATGGTAATGGTAATGAGGTAGTGGTGTTTTTTGTAATTTTAAAATAATTCGTTACCAAGTTATTCATGAAACTATTTAGATGAAAAATTACCGTTTCCTCCTCCTTGTCTTTATCTCAGAAACTACTGAGTCGGAAAAAATAAAGAAAATAAGTCTTTTTCGTTTTAAAGAAGAACAGAAAGACTGGACTAGTTTGGCGCCGGACTCCGGTAGGAGGTGGCGCGAGGCAGGCGAGACGTACCACCACGACGCATGTGTGTGTTAGGCTTCAGTAGATAACATACAAGCCAAAGTACGTGAGAAAAGCTTCAATAACCCGCCCGACCGCGCGGACGAGCGGACGAGCAGTGTCATTTGTACACTGCCTTAGATTTGTATCGCTTTAGCCACAAAAACCAAACGCACATTTATATTTGGGCATTAACGTAAGTACTTTTCACTCCCTTATCCCGCCCTTTTTTCAGCCCCAGGTTTAACCGCTACTTAAACTCATTAGCAGTTAGAATAAGGTCTTAATTGCCCCCTAATATATCAAAGTTGAAGATAGCACTCGTTTATGTCATGAATTATGACATGTCAGCCAAATGAAGCGATTAGGCTTTGGGGATTTCGAGTTCTATAGCGTGAATTGTTTGGATTGAATGGTTTTGATACTTGTGTAACAGATACAAAAGTTGATTAAGTCAACAGCAAAAAGAATACCAGCGACATCTATGAAGTAACTGGCAGGACAATTATTTGAAATGAATCCATAAAGTTGTGTTATTATTTTTTGATTGTGAGTTACTTATCATAAATGGATGCAAACTCATTTCATTTTAGTACTTTACAATCTTTATTAATTTATTTTGTGTACACACAAAAAACATAATAAAGGTTATATTAACACAGATACGGGAGTACAGTCACAGGCAATAAATTATATACAATTGACAAAATTCAAACGCAATGTACTCGTAAAATACTGGTGTTCACTTTGAAATAAGACCTATTTTGTAATAGTATGGCTTCCAAAATAGAAGTCTAATGAAAAGGCAATAGTTTAATCAATATGGTAGCAGAACATCGCTTTTGAATACTGCTTAGTGTTTACATACTATTGCTCGTAAATAAGAAATCGCTTCCAGCATACTTGAGATAGAAGAGAGATAGACAAGAAAATAGACACAGTGTGTAAAACGAATAAATTAAACGTTACAATACATTGGAATGCTTAAATAAATAACAACGCTCATCTTTGTTATGTTGTTATTAATTCTAGTTATTATGCAACAACCTTTTTTTGCAAATGAAATAACTACTGGAACCTTTTTATTGGTCGCGGGACTTACCCATTACCGTGACCCCGGTACGTAAAGGGCTAGTGAAGGACACCGTGGATTTTAGTCAGTACGAGTCTGACAGTCCCTCTCGCCCTGCCCTGGGTGGGAGGACTCATTTGATGATTTTACCACGATAAAAAAAAGTTTTGTTATAATATACCTTTCGTCCATTCAATACTTCTGGGTTATTCTTATTTTTAGTGTCATGGAAAAAAAAATAGAGTGATTTGTAATTATTATGTAAGTTTTATTTCAAATCGTTAGATAACATATCAAAAACTTCGTTTATTAGGTTTGCCGGGCTTAAATTGTAGAAAAACACAAAAAAAAATTGTTTTAGCACTGCCACGGTCGCGGTATTTATTTAACCACTATTTTTTTAAATCTTTTTCTCAGATTTTCGTTTTTCTCGACGCTGTTTTAAATACCTATATAAAGTTAACTAAGTTAATATTTATATATTTATAAAATAGTAACTGTAAAAAAAGTAACGACCATGACTAACTGTCACAACCATGGTATCATATACTAAGGTTGTGACTCCTATGGTTGTGACAATTTTGAATCGTGGCTCACATAACATCAAACCGGCTCGGTCTATAATGTTGATTAAATCACTGTAAGTAAGCCTCACCCTGACTAATTAATACATGCAAAATATAAAGGTATATATAAATATTTTAATTGAAAATTGTAAACACGGTTTTGACGCTTATGTTCGACCAAACTCAATAAATGTATGAAGAAATAACTCTCACAAAAACTCTAAGCCACCATCTTGACAGAACTGATTAACGTTTGATAGTATTGCTAGGCCTAAAATAAAAAATAGTGTTGCCAGAATTAAACCATAAATTATACCGATTTTACACACGATTGAGTTACGAGCCATGGCCGTGACACAAAAATTGATCACAATTTTCAAATGTAGTATTTATTGAAAAAAAATCACAGCACAATATAAAAATAAATGGAGTAGTCTTCGTTGACATTCCATAAAATTAATAAAACTGAAATCTTACGTATAAACGAGATGTTTAAAGTACAAAAAATAATTTACTACTAAATGACATACATCTCACATGCCACGTCGCGTGACTTTTCATTATATTTTAATTTATTAATATTATACCTTAACAACATCATAATTATTTTTATTTGTTTTGTGAATAGATAAGTGATACTTTCATTGTTGCATAATAATTTTAGCATATTATGAGTAAATAGGGTATTTAAAATGCTTGAAACAGTTTTTTCAGTAAGAATAAGAATAACCCTTCTACGTAAATATTATTTAAGAGAAAGCTAGTGTGTTTGTCAGATAAGATTCGAAACTACTGATGCGATTCCAAAAATGATTTCACTGTCACACGATGCAACTGCCGCGGAAAATATGTAGAGAGATTAGAGGCCCCTACGACTAAACGGACTATTTTTTTTTAAATTATTTATTTAAGGTCGCTTTTCAACATCTAAGGTCTTCAGGGGTAAGCCACGTTTACCGAGGTTGGTCTGTGGATGGGTGACCATCTGTCATAACGAGTTTCCTCCGTGCCTCGGAAAGCACGTAAAGCCGTTGGCCCCGGCTGTCATTTGTAGATCTTTGATAGTTGTTACTGTTAGTCAGAAGCTCTAAAGTCTGACAACAAGTCTTACCACGGGGTATCGTATTACCCAGATACTGGGTTGTGGAGGTCCGACAGGCAGTCGCTCCATGTAAAATACTGATATCCAGCTGCATCTGGTTTGACTGGAAGCCGACCCCATATAGTTGGGAAAAGGCTAGGCAGATGATGATGTACATCCTCGTACAATAGGGTACAATACATTTGCTACCCTATTGTACGAGTATGTACGCAAATTAATATAACTTCAAAAGCACTACAAAAATCTTCCATTCCATTCTACTTTCCAACAGCAACAAGTTCCAACCAAGTGTCATAACTTTTACTAGAACGCAGTGAGACGCCAAGTATCAAGTCGTTTAGTCCTGGTATTCAACAAGTTGCAGAGCAATGCATTCGCTGTGACATGTCGCAGACGTCCTTACGGAATTAATTACGGCCCCATAGCACTGTTATTGTAACTGATGACCGTTTGATATTAGGATAACATAGAGGGTACTATACACTCGTACTAAAATAGGGTGACATAAAGGTGTGCGTTCGCGCAGCGGAATGTTGTTAAATTTTAAGATTTTAATTATGCAGATATTTAGTGTATGACGCCGTATAATTGTGTATGGTAAAAAAAAATTTGTGCACGCAGCCATTGTGGAGAAATTCACCAAAAACTGATTCCGCTGGGCGAACGTTGTCCTGGCGGAACTTTTTTTAATCCATAGCCTTTAGAAGAAAAGAGATGTGTCCAAAAATTAGTGTGTATTTGTGTGTAATTGTGTATGTATGAATAAAATTAGTGCATGCATAAACTTCGGAGATATTCAAGTTTCCGCTACGCGAACGTTTGGCCATTAGCTAGTTTTCATATAAAGCGCTTACATAGAGAGTTGTAGATTTTTACATAAGTTGTTTTGAATTTGTTTATATTTGTTTAACAAACAGATTTAGAAAAAATCGTAGGGCTTAAAAGATAAAAATATAAACGTAAAATACGCTTATTAGGTCTTAGTTCTTAAAGTATGCACTTTGGGGCCTAGATTTTCGCGTTTATACAAACCATGTAAGTGTCTGCAACATGTTGCCAAGTACCAATCCTGTTCCGTTAGGAATTAAAGAGTTATAGGACAATTTACCATGAATAGATCACTGTTTATAAAGCAGTCAAATATCACGACGTTCTAAAGGAATTGCATGGTAAAATTTATGCCAATAATTAGTGTATTCATTCAACTATTCACATGCAAAATTTCATGTCATTAAATTCAGTAATTAAAGAAAAACAATTATAATACTGACGAAGCATCGAAAACCTACATAACCCGACCAAGTTCGGATGGCTACAAAAAAGCGGCCGTGCCATATATCTAAGAAACGTTCTTAACTTTCCAATATAGTATTTATTAATATGGTACAGTTGCGTACACAAGGGTTAGGAAAAATAAAACAATTGCATTTCTTGAATGAAAAATATTTTTTTAATAATAACGCCACTATCTACGATAAATATCGATTCAAGAAGTAGTTTTTTTAAGTTATTAGATTCTTGATCCACTGAAGTTGCAAAGGGGAACGCTCGTGCATGCCTAGTCCATTGGTTAAATAGTGTAATAAGCTACAATATGATAAATATTTACCTAGACAGTACTTACATGTGGTAATTATTTAATTTCCCTAAGGGGTCTGTACCTACGTAAATAGTACCTACTTTCTGTCATAGTCAAATACATTTAAAAAAGTAGGTGTACAAAAATAAATGACCTATAAATTATATCGAAACAACAATTATGTTATCACTTATACCAATTCAATACCGGTATTATACTGTAAATTTTGGGATGTTACCTAAATATATTGCACGGCCGCTTTTTTGTAGCCATCCGAACTTGGTCGGGTTATGTAGGTTTTCGATGCTTCGTCAGTATTATAATTGTTTTTCTTTAATTACTGAATTTAATGACCTGAAATTTTGCCTGTGAATAGTTGAATGAATACACTAATTATTGGCATAAATTTTACCATGCAATTCCTTTAGAACGTCGTGATATTTGACTGCTTTATAAACAGTGATCTATTCATGGTAAATTGTCCTATAACTCTTTAATTACTAACGGAACAGCATTGATACTTGGCAACATGTTGCAGAC
This sequence comes from Agrotis puta, assembly GCA_943136025.2. Taxonomy (NCBI): domain Eukaryota; kingdom Metazoa; phylum Arthropoda; class Insecta; order Lepidoptera; family Noctuidae; genus Agrotis; species Agrotis puta. Next base: position 14,928,648 of record OW964181.2, on the reverse strand, counting down.
ACTTACAAGGTTTGTATAAACGTGAAAATCTAGACCTCAAAGTACATACTTTAAGAACTAAGACCTAATAAGCGTATTTTACGTTTATATTTTTATCTTTTAAGCCCTACGATTTTTTCTAAATCTGTTTTTTAAACAAATATAAACAAATTCAAAACAACGTATGTAAAAATCTACAACTCTCTATGTAAGCGCTTTATATGAAAACTAGCTAATGGCCAAACGTTCGCGTAGCGGAAACTTGAATATCTCCGAAGTTTATGCATGCACTAATTTTATTCATACATACACAATTACACACAAATACACACTAATTTTTGGACACATCTCTTTTCTTCTAAAGGCTATGGATTAAAAAAAGTTCCGCCAGGACAACGTTCGCCCAGCGGAATCAGTTTTTGGTGAATTTCTCCACAATGGCTGCGTGCACAAATTTTTTTTTACCATACACAATTATACGACGTCATACACTAAATATCTGCATAATTAAAATCTTAAAATTTAACAACATTCCGCTGCGCGAACACACACGACATAAAGGCATATTACACGCTGTTACTATGCGACTAAATTAGGTCATAATTAATGTTAGAGGCACAAACTCGGTCGCGGGACTTACGAATTACCATCACCCCGATACGTAAAGGGCTAGTGAAGGACACCGTGGATTTTAGTCAGTACTAGTCTGACAGTCCTTCCCACCCTGCCCTGGGTGGGAGGACTCATTTGATGATTTTACCACGCTCAAAAAAAAAAAAGGCAAACTCGCGGTGTTTACGTAATGTAGATCGTTTTTTTTGTTTTTAGAAAATACAAGTGAGCTTTATGAGTTGTAAACGAAACCTTTAATTAAGCATTTCGTACATCAAACTATTTTTGCATTAATTGTTCTCACCAAAGTGTCCAAATTTCTCTGCTTGTTCATAGAGATGATCTGAAATGGGCAACTACAGTACTTTCAAAGTTTGTTGTGACTGGGACTGTAACAAGATATTTTTGTACTATTTTTATTATTTGTCTTTTGACAATTCAAAAATACCTGTTACTGGCCTAATTGAAATAAAGCTTTTGTCAAACAGGCATGACTAATGCGAAGCGAGGCGTTTTTATTTGTAATGAATGGAATTGTTTGAATCCAGTCACATAGAATTCGCTTCGGACTCGCCTATCTGTTTGACAAAGGCATAAATGCTTTGGTTTTGAGCTTCTTAGAAAAAGGCTAGACAGATGATAATGTCGCAATTTGAACTATCCAATACTCACTTCTTCACAAATTAACTACTTTAATACCTAATTACAAGGACTCAAATTCTTTCGAATCCATTTAATATATTCAAAACGTTTAGTAATTTGTAACAGATCGAAAATAAGCTGCGTTCAGGTGGGAATTGCAACGGAAATTTTAATTTAATTTATAATTTAATGTCGAGCCGATTTCATTGGTGCTTCATTCTAAAAACGTGTAACTGGCAAAAGGTATCATTTTGCAGTGTTATGTTTTTTTTTATCCTGGTAAAATCATCAAATGAGTCCTCTCACCCAGGGCGGGACGGAAGGGACTCTCAGACTCGTACTGACTAAAATCCACGGTGTCCTTCAATAGCCCTTTATGTTCCTGGATCAGGGTCACATGATGAGACTGTCCCGCGAATCTAGCAAGGCTTTGGCCTGCTAAGGACGGCCCCGTCTGATTGCTGGCAGCTCATTGAGGCGTGCGTGGAACACGACGCGTTGTCGACCAGGTTCGAGATCAGAGGCAGTCATACATTAATAGCAGTCCACGTTCGGTGGCCGGAAATTCCTTCGCGACGTCTGATGCGATGAGTGTCTCCCACGGTGGCTAGGTTGTGAGGTGGAGGCTGTCCTCTCCCTCACGCGTCTTTTCAATCCGTCTCTCCCCGCAGCATGGCCTCGACTAAGGCGGGGCTCGAGAGGTAGAAGAAAAAGAAAACTCTTTATTATGCACACCATACAAATTACAGATATAATTATCAAATATCTTTTAAATAGGGTAACATAATGGGCGGTCTTATAGCTAAAAGCGATCTTTTTAAGACAACCTAAGGATGGATTTGAAAAAGAAAGCACTAATAATACTGTAGGTAGACTACAGTGTACAATTTACCGACAAAAACACACACATACAAACACAAAATATTTAAACAATATGTAAATGATTAATGTTATTAATTATTTATGTTTATTTGCGATTTTTCATGTAATAATCATGAAAAATCGCAAATAAACATTCGAGTCACATGTTTAAGGGGAGAGGGTTTTTGAGCAGAGTTTAAAAAAATGGACGAGCTTTGAGCGCGGATTACTGACATGGGTAAGGCATTCCATAGTGGTACTGCTTCGATAGTAAAAGATTTCCCCCCTACTGCCTACGTGAGGGCACGGCGCGGCGGCGCTCTGCCCAAGCGGGGCAGACCTGCACCGTGTGCTCCTCCGTGTCCTCAGACATTGACAGACGTATATTGAACCCAATTATTATTTGCAAAATAAAAATAATTTTGAAAATTAAACATAATATATTTATTGAAGATACTGTCGTTATTTATTTGTAGCATGATTATTAAAAGTAAACATTGTGCTTTACTTTCGTGGAAATGATCAAATTAAGTGACTAAATTTCTAATAAGTTAATATTTTAAACAAATAGTTTTGAGCTTTACAAAATGTTTGAATTAATTAATTTATTACTGCTAGCATAAAAGCAGACAGTTAATAATTTATTCATATTAATTAAAGCACAGCTGTTAATTATGTTCCTAAATAAACAATGACAAAAATCTAGTAAGTATTTACTAAAAGGACTAGTATCTCATTGGAAGCTGTTCTAAATTAATAATAACTGTAAATTATTTGCTCTCAAAACGTTAAAGTTTATTATTTTAAGGAATCCAAAACCTAAACAAGTATCAGCTTAAGAACTAAAACCTACGTAAAAACACGTTCAGAGGTCTTATCACGAGATTTCTGTATTTTACCTTACAGCGTATTTGCAGCATTTACTGCGTTTATTTTATGGAAAAATTACAAAGTGGCTCTAGGGTATAAAAGAAGAAGTATTATTTTCTTTAAAAATTAACGTCAAAGTTCCAGTTTACGTCGCAAAAACTAGAAAAATCATGATGAGAGGCCCCTCTGGAAGGTATGAAGTAAAGATTTGAACAACCAAAAAAAATATATATTAATATTTGGAACTATGCTAAAAATAAAATAAAATTAAACACCCGACCGAAGCCACTAGCATAGGCAAAACTATATTTTATTTTATTATTGAGAAATGTCACCAAATTCTTACACCACGAAAGAGCGAAATATCAACTGCCCACATTATGTGATCGCAAAACCGATCAAACCACTAAAAGTGTCATTATTCATGATAAACTACCCCACAATTTACGAGATAAACATCTTTGAAACATGCGTTTATCAACCATATTGTAGTATTATAGGGTCTATTTTGAATTATCACCAGCATGTGCGTATGTTTGGAGTCGGTTTTCAGTCAAACCAGATAATATTAAAAACTGGTACTTTAGTTAAAGCGAATGCACAGATCTTCAAAAGTCAGTAATTGGGTCACAATGTTTTTTTTACGTGATAAACCTGTCAGACTTGTACTGACTAAAATCCACGGTATCCTTCAATAGCCCCGTGACCCCGACAGGCTTTGGCCCTCTTAAGGGCTTCTCTCTCTCCATCATATTGCTGACAGCTATTTGAAGCGCGTGTGGAACACGGCGCGCCGTCGACCAGGGCATGGTCCATAGTCGGACAGTGAGCCACCCATTACTCGCCGTCCGCATGCCTGTGTGTCACAAGATACCCCTTATTTTGGGGTGGAGTCCTCATGCCCTGTGTGTAGCAGAAGGGACTGTTATACTTGACTGGCAGAAAACCATTCAATACCCACCAGATAACGTTCCAAAGTATGAAGTCATCTTGGTCCATAAAGATGGACATTCATCTACGAATGGACCACGAAAAGCGCTGCTTAACTTTGAAAATCGACTTCTGTGGCTGATATTATATAGCCACGAGCCCCTTTCATGTATTAGTAAGATCTATTTTGAATTTCCACTAAGGATTTTATCAACATCACTATCGTTTTCCAAATATCGGGCCGCTCACCGATGACTTTGACAGTCAGTAATGGCTGAAGACAGTTCGCGATATTAACTAAAATAGCAGTTCATGTAAGAACTGTAATGCAGAAGTTTCAGGACCTTAAGATAAGCGGTTAAGGTTCAAATTGATGTGATGAGAGGTGAAGTAGCTGCAAAACGCATGGTTACTTTAAAGACATTGGGTGTGGTCTCTTTGCTAGCGAGAGATAGAAGTTTAATTTTCGGTTCAGTAACATTGACATCATAATTATTGCTTTGCTACCCTTCAGATGAGTCCTTTACTTGATTGACTATCCCTGGTCGTCGATATCAGAGGAATGGGCTCGAGGCTAAATAATAAGCCGCACAAGTTAAAATTCCTGTATATATCGAACATTAGAAAACCTTGGCTGTTGATTCTAGATCTTTGTCAGTTGTTACAGAAGCATACTGAGAAAAATCCGCGGTGTTTTTTCAATAGCCCTCTACGTTCCAGAGCCGGCAGGTTTTGGCCCTCTACGGGGGACCCGTCAGATTGCTGATATCTCTTAGAGGCGTAAGTAGTAAACGACGCGCCGTCGATCCGGGCATGGTCAATGACGGCGAGTCACCCATTACTCACCGTCCGTTATATGTAATTTACGTTAGAAATAAAAGACTAACATAAAAATAAACAAAACTCTCTCTCACAGGAACTCCTCCAAGCCTTCTCGAAGGGTAAATGACGCCATTGCACAGCGGAAATTATCAGCTATGCGGCAAATGTGCTCCCGATATCGCTTATCTTCCCGCAAACGTCTCCACACGTTCTCGAGTCTCGCCCGATGTACTGCCTGACTTGCCCAAGTTGTGCTATACGAGTACCTACGGATTGATTTGTGTTAACGGAAATTGAAAGCCTTGAGAAGCTTCAAACGGTTTTTATAAGGCTTTTTGTACGTGAATTGGAATTAGGGGTCTTTTATACAAGGTTATTTTGCACCTGTGAGGTTTAACAGGACGTTTGTGATCGTAGGGTTTTTCGAAGTACTTTGATGTAATTTCTCGTGCCACTATGTGTACGTGTAAGAAAATTAGGTATTTGACAAGAATTTGGGTTGAATATTTGAAGTAAAATGGGTCAAATAATAAAACTTTTTTCAGACAAATAAAAAAATATCGACTTCAATACCCAGCTTATAAAAAGTGTAAAATAACTTTTCTTTACAAAGTCGGTGTAAAAGATGAATTAAAAAAAGAGCCATCGGATTCCAAAAAAAAAAAAGATTTTTCGTGGTGTTTTTTATGTCGGGTATTTCCGTTTTTTTTGTTTTAATAAGAGCAGTGGTGGTAAGAAATGGCGATTATTACCAGACACCCGCATGTGGGCGGTACAGCATATGTCACGTTTTGGTTTATGACATCTACATATTAAATTTTGCTGGGGAGTTTGTTCTGCCTATTTCTTCTCTTAGCTGAAGCGTAGGAAATAGAGAAGGACGGGCGTACTGGGGGTTCTGTAAAATTTGACATTTTAAACGTAACATTACCCCGGTTACAACGTTCCCGTGGGAGTCCCGACTTCCACGTGGACGAAGCCGCTGAAACTAGTATTTAGATATAGGTCATTCATCTGCCTAGCCTTTTCCCAACTATATTGGGGTTGGCTTCCAGTAAACCAGACGCATCTGAATATCAGTATTTTACATGGAGCGACTGCCTATCGGATCTGCACAACCCAGTAACTGGGTAATACGATACCCCATGGTAAGACTGGATGTCAGACTTATGAACTTCTGATTAACAGTAACGACTGTCAATGATCTACAAATGACAGCCGGGACCAACGGCTTTACGTGCTTTCCGAGGCATGGAGGAAACTCGCTTTGACAGATGGTAAACCATCCACAGATCTATAATTAAATACTTACTTAACCGATACTTAAATAAAGGTAAGAGTGTTAATTTTTTTATCTTTTTGTTTTTCTTTATTCATCTTTTAACTTATTGGTTACATTTTTAATATTTTTACAAATCTATACATATAATAAATCTGTAGAAGGGTCAATTCTGTACATTGAAAATATTGAAAAAATAAATAGCGGGGGGTGTTGCTGGATCGATATCAAACCCAAATATGTGATTAAAAAAATTTTTGTCTGTCTGTATGTGCAGGCATCACGTGAAAACTAATGGTTCGATTTCGATGAAACTTGGTATAATTATACCTTATTATCCTGGACATAAAATGGTATACTTTTTTTCCTGGAAAAATACGTAGAAAAAAAAATCTACCATCCACGCGAAGACCCACATCCGCGCGGACGGAGTCGCGGGCGGAAGCTAGTACAAAAATAAAAACATTTAAAAATATAAAAATAGCAGTCCACCAGCATCGGGAACAGGGTCCGGGCTGCCGGCGGTCAGGGCTCCTGAGAGAGGAACCTCCTAACAATACGCGCCGTGTCCAGAAGTACTGTCTGTTGTTTGAAATGTTTTTTTATTATTACGATAAGAGCCTCATATGCCTGCTTTTTCCCAACTATATTGATATATAGTTGGGAAAAAGCAGATATCAGTATTTTACATGGAGCGACTGCCTGTCGGATCTCCACAACCCAGTAACTGGGTAATACGATACCACATGGTAAGACTAGTTGTCAGACTTTAGAGCTTCTGACTAACAGTAACGACTGTCAAATATCTACAAATGACAACCGGGACCAACGGCTTTACGTGCTTTCCGAAGCACGGAGGAAACTCGCTATGACAGATGGTCACCCATCCACAGACCAACCTCAGCAAGCGCGGCTTAACCCGGAAAATCGGCCTGTGTGGCTGTATTTATTTAGCCACGATCTCCTCTCACGAGCTCTCTCTCTATTACGATAAGAGCCTACAAAAAATAATTACTTTTTTTATTACTGCATTCAATTACCCATTAAACTATTTATGTGATATGCTACGACCATTTTATTATTATTCTCAACGTGATGTCATACACATTTACATGTAGATATAGTGTACTACTTACAATTATAAGCGTTTCAATTGTATTTGGTATTATTTTTTATTTCAATCAATATACAAAATACAGTTCAGTGATTTCGCCGCCTATTGATCGGAAATTATTACACGAAACTCGGTCAAAAATCAGAAAACAGGTCTCTTGGTACAACTTTTCCGTCTCCGGAGTCGATCGCTTCGAAGATTTAGTCTTAGAAACAGGAGGTAGACCGCTCCGAAGCATTATAATATCTACATGGGAATCTGGCAGCGAATATCTCGGTAAAATACTGAATGCTGTACCAGGAACTTACTATCATTTTGAGCCGTTGTGTTTCTATGGAATTGAAAGAGTAAGATCTCATTCCGAAGCAAATGAAAGTTTGACAATTATAAAGAATTTACTGAACTGCAATTATATAGCTCTGAAAGACCACTGGAAGTATGGGAAGGCGCCGTCTGATTTCTACAGCCAGAACAAAAGACTCTGGAAACATTGCAAAAGTAATAAAAAACTATGTTTCGATGTTTCATTTCTGTCTCGGTTTTGTAAGCTGTTTCCTTTTCAAGCCATGAATATTGTGTTATGTTGGTGATAAATGAAATGACTTCTTGATTATATATTTTAATAACAGACAGACGGTTCAGACACAGAGCGTTACATGTCAGTGACGGACATGACAGTGAGACCGGATACATAGACAATCCGTAGTGGTGTACATGCTTAATATAATACTAATTTAGTGATGTTACAACATCCCCCCTGTTGAGTTCTAATTAAACCTCTGACAAATACTTAAAAGACTTACTGTGCTATGTAACTATCTTATGACAATTATACATACTTAAAAATACTTATAGTTACAACTTACATAACATTCTTACATATTATGTACTTAATTATAATTAATCTATTTCCTCTATTAACCTTCTAGTAGGTTTGACAATACGACCTGACCTTGTTGTTACACTTGAGGATTTTTGAGATGAGGAATCTTTATGTTCAGAAGACTCCTGTCTGTCACCTTCCTCTCTCCCCTGTGACGAGTTGGATTGCATAGGAGGGTTTGCGAAGTTATGAGAATACTTATGTCTTAAGTGAATTCTATTCCTCCTATACCTAACACCATGGACATCCTCAACAACATATGACCTATTATTTGACATTCTTTGTTTAACAATAGCTTGTTCCCAGTCACTTTTAGGATTTCTTTTAAAATAGACATGATCATTATAATACAATATTGACAAAGACTTTGTATTTTTATCATAATACTTTGTTTTATTTTCATTATTTTTCTTGACTGACTCCTTATAATCCTTAAAAGTTACTACTTTTGGTTTTAATCTTTTGTATGACACTGGGATGTTATCTCTTAAGTTTCTAGACATTAATAATTGTGCTGGTGAAGACAAATTATTTTTCGGTGTATTTCTATATTGTAATAAAGCTATGTATGGGTCAGACTTGTTTTCTTTACATTTTTTTAACATGTTTTTTATGATTTTGACTGAGCTTTCTGCTTGACCATTTGACTGTGAATGATATGGACTAGTAACAATATGTTCTATGTCCCATTCTAACATAAATTTTTTAAATTCAATTGACTGAAAAGGAGGTCCACCATCTGACACTAATGACAATGGAATTCCATGACGAGCAAAAATAGACTTTAAATGAGTGATAACATTTTGAGATGTACTATTTTTATTTAATAAAGCAATCTCTATGTATTTTGAGTAATAATCTGTGACAATTAAATAAACTAAATTATCAAAATGCATTAAATCAATACCGACTTGTTGCCATGGATATTTACTTATTTCAAAATTTTGTAGTGGTTCCTTTTGATTGCATGGTTTGAATTTTGCACATACAAGACATTGTTCTACTAAATTCTTAATATCACTTGACATATTTGGCCAATACAAAGATTCTTTTGCTAATTTTAAACATTTATTTATACCTTGGTGACCTTTGTGAATCTTGTCTAACATTTCTTTATGCATAGACTGTGGTACTATTAATTTTGAACCTTTGAACACTAAATCTTTAATGACATGGATTTCTCCTTGAATATTCCAAAATGGTTTTACCAATGGACTGACATGGTTTTTGCTTTTTGGCCAACCTTCATTATAATATTTTTTCAATAATTGCAAGGATTCATCGACTTTGGTTTCCTTTGCTAATTTTGTGCTATATTCTGTTGTAATTGCTAAGTTAGCATACATTAAATTGACATGACAAGACATTTGTGATTCATTTTCAGGTATATAATGGTCTTTTAAAGCTGCTCTTGACAATGTATCTGATATATACATTTCTTTACCTGGGACATGTATAACTTCCAAATCATATTTTTGTAAAGTTAACATCATACGCTGTAATCTAGCTGGTACATCATGTAATGGTTTTTTAAATAAATAGACTAATGGTTTGTGATCAGTATGTACTGTGACTCTATTACCATATACATATTGATGAAATTTTTCACAACCAAATTGAATAGCTAATAGCTCTTTTTCAATTTGAGCATATCTTTCTTGGGTTTCAGTTAAAGTTTTTGAACTATATGCAATAGGTTTGTTTTTCTGTAAAATTACTGCACCTAAAGCTGACTTTGACGAATCGACTGACAAGACTAATGGAATCTTGGGATTGTAATGAGCTAAAACTGGTGAGTTAGTAATCTCATCTTTCAGTTTTTTAAGACATTGACTATGATTCTGATCCCATGTCCAGACTGAATCTTTTTTCAAAAGATTTCTTAATATTTGAGTTTTTTCTGACAGGTTACTTATAAAAGGTCCTAAATAATTGATCATACCTAGTATCCTCTGTAACTCTTTGACATTTTTTGGTGTGGGCATATTGACAATGGCTTTGACTTTCTCTTGATCTGCCCTTGCACCATCTTTACTGAAGACATAACCCAAAAAACATACTTCTGAGACTAAGAATTTACATTTTGACTTATTGAACTTTAAGTTGACTTGACGAGCTCTTTGCATGACTTTATGTAATCTTTCATTATGTACTGACTCATTTGGCCCATAAACTAAAATATCATCTATGAAAATTAAGACTCCTTCTATATCACCAAATAAATTCATCATGACTCTTTGAAATATTTCAGACGAAGCATTTATGCCGTAAGGTAATCTTAAATACTTATATCTACCAAATGGTGTTTGAAAAGTACATAATTCAGAACTATATTCATCGAGACGTAGCATCCAAAATCCAGAGAATGCATCCAAATGAGAAAAACATACAGCACCTTCTAGCTGAGACCTAATCTCATCAATTGACTTTAATGGATAGAATTCTCTCATTATGTTCTTGTTTAAATTTCTAGGATCTAGACAAATTCTTAACTGACCTGAACTTTTTACTGTTATGACGACTGAGTTAACCCACTCTGTAGGTTTTGTAACCTTGACAATAACTTTCAATTTCTCCATGCGATCCAACTCTTCACGTAGCTTTCTTTGTAAAGCAAATGGAACCTTTCTTGGTGGATCCACACATGGTACAGCATCAGGCTTGAGTTTAAGATGACAGACTGGAGGTAGACATCCAAGACCCTGAAAAACATCGTTATATTGTGTAAGAATTTGCTTACAAAAGTTTTGTTTTGATACTGAAAATACACGATTTATTATACCTAACTTTTCACAAGTTGGTAGACCAAGAACATTTGGACAATCTAAATTGGCTATTATAAATGTTATTGATTCGACGACTTTACTATTATTTATGCACAAATTGCAACTTATATCCACTTTTCCCAAAATTGGAATGGTTTTTCCACCAAATCCTGTGACATTTACGTGACATTTGACAAGTGACAGTTTATTTTGACGTTTGACATAATTGAATGTTTGTTTTGACATTATATTGACATCTGCACCAGAGTCTATGATGCATGTTATTTGTTTACTTCCTAGTAACAAATTAATTTCCCATGACTTTTTACAAGAATTATTTTGCAAAGTGTTGACATTATGTTTTACCTCTGAGTGACTGACTAATGATTTGTGTGACTGTTTAGACTGACTGTTTTGTGACTGACTGTTCTGTGACTGACTGTTATTAAAATTTATGTGATGATGACCCTGTAATCCCTCAGACTTGTGACTATATTCCTCATTGAGATGTTGACATTTTTTATTATTTTGACTATTTGACTGGAATGTTTGACTTGGACGTTTTTTATTTTGACTACATCTCTCAGATGTGTGACTAATCTCATCATTGAGATTTTCATCTCTCTCAGAATAATTTTTGTCACTATTCTCATCACAGAGATAATATGAATGGGGACGTTGACTGTTGAATCTCTCAGATATGTGACTATTTTCATCACTGAGATCTTCATAATGACTTTTGGATCTCTCAGATTCATCACTATTGTCATCACAGAGATAATTTGAATGGGGACGTTGACTAATATGTCTCTCAGAATTATTATTGTCACTGTATTCATCATTGGGATGTGACGGTGACTGACTTGTGCCCATCTGTATACTGCTGTGTCTGTGTCTGCTGTGTGATCTGCAACTATTATGTGACTGACTGGACTGACTGACATGTGTGCCCAATAGATCATACTGATATGAATGACTTTCATGACTTTGACTCGACTTTAATTGACTATTTAACATACCAATAAAATGATCTTGACTACTTTCATTTGAATTAAACGATTGCAACTGACTGACTTTTTTATTTTTAAGACAATATTTAGCAAAATGACCAAAATTGTTACATGACCTGCATTGAACGCCTTTCGCTGGACACTTGTAGCGATGAGACTGCCCACAGCGACTGCACTTCTTGGAGCTGCTGTGTTCGTTGTTCGAAGCTTTGCGACTGCTCGACGCTGACTGACGACTGTTCGATGCTGACGTGCGACTGGAAGCTCGTTGTCGGCTGTCTCCTCGACCACGGCTCCTCCGACTAAGATGCATGATATTTTCACCAGGAACACTACTGTCTTTGACGATCCTTTCGGCGTCCTGCTGTGCAACTATGAGCGTCCTTGTTAGTTCCTGCATCCTCTGATATGTCAGATCAGGTTCTTGTAGCAATCTTTGACGAACATGTGATAATTCATTGTTAAGATTTGCTATAAAAATATCTTTGATTAACGATTCTCTCAGCGTGCCAAATTCACAATTTTTACTTTTGATTTCTAAATCCGTGATGAAGTCTTCGATGCTTTCGGATTTCTCCTGCCTGCGTGTGAAGAACAAATATCTGCACATGGTGACATTTTTTCTCGGCTCGAAGAAATTATCGAATTTTGACTTGACATCGTTGAACGTGCTGCCATCGAGTTTAATATTAAATGTGTTAAATATGTTCACACCTCGTTCTCCAATTAGATGGAGTAAAATTGCGATTTTCCGCTTCTCGCTCGACTTGTCCAGGCCTGTTGCTAGCAAATATAACTCCAATTGTTGATACCAACGTTTCCAGCTTTCCGCATTGTTGTTGGCTGGATCGGACGAAATTGTCAGTTGCTTTAGACTTGAATTTAAGCCTTTTTCGCCATCTTGAGTGCTGACCACGCCGCCACTCGTACTTGGGTTTTGCATTTTCACGGCAGATTTTTTTGATTTTCGACACTAGGGCTCCTTAGACTTCTGACACCATGTTATGTTGGTGATAAATGAAATGACTTCTTGATTATATATTTTAATAACAGACAGACGGTTCAGACACAGAGCGTTACATGTCAGTGACGGACATGACAGTGAGACCGGATACATAGACAATCCGTAGTGGTGTACATGCTTAATATAATACTAATTTAGTGATGTTACAACATATTGTACGAATGAGATTAGGTGTCATGAGGAATATATTGAGAGATAAAGAGTAAGTTATTCTTACATAAATTGTTTTCATTATTTTAAGAAAAGGCCCTCATTGTTAAATTATAGCAGCCTCGCATTTTTAAGGCCCAGCCGTGCCTAAGCGTAAGATCACACCGAGACGCGTTTTTTTTTTTTTTTATCGTGGTAAAATCATCAAATGAGTCCTCCCACCCAGGGCAGGGCGGGAGGGACTGTCAGACTTGTACTGACTAAAATCCACGGTGTCCTTCACTAGCCCTTTACGTACCGGGGTCACGGTAATCCCTTGGTCCCGCGACCCCAGCAGGCTTTGGCCCTCTACAGGCCCCGTCACTATGCTGACACTCTTTGAGGCGCGCGTGGAACACAACGCGCCGTCGACCCGGGCATGGTCCATGGTCGGACAGCGAGTCGCCCATTACTCGCCGCCCGCATGCCCGCGCCTACGGTGGCCGGAGATCGTCTCGCGACGTCCGACGCCGTGGGCGTCTACCACTGCGGCTGGGGTGGAGGGAGGACGCTGTCCTCTCCCTCAGGCGGCCCGCCTCCTCCTTCACGAGCATGACTGCTTCGCAGAAGGAGGCGACCGCTTCCCACTCCGTCTCGCCCCGCAGCATGGCCTCGACCAATGCCGGGCGCGAGAGGTCTCCGCCTATCGCCGTCGTGAGGACACGGCGGTGCTCTGCCCAAGCGGGGCAGTCCTGCACCGTATGCTCCACCGTGTCCTCCGGACGATCCTCGCAGTGGTGACACCCAGGCGTTTCTTCCCTCCCTATCAGACACAGGAACCTCCCGAAACTTCCGTGTCCGGTGAGGACCTGCGTCATGCGGTAGGTCAGGACGCCGTGACGCCTATCCAGCCACTCCTCAAAGAGGGGTCTTACCGCCGCGATTGCGGCGTGCCCGGACCTCGGTTGCGACAGTCGCTCCCTCCATATTGCCCTGAGATCGCGCCGGAGCTCTTCCCGCCGCGCCTCGACTTGTCGAGGCAGCGGGGATTCGCCCCGACGCTGCGCCTCCACGCGCCATTCATAGACGCGCTGGAGGGCAGTCGCCTCCAGATCCCAGGGCAGCAATCCCGCTAGGAGGTTGGCTGATTCGCCGGCGATCGTGCGGTATCCCCGGATCATCCGGATAGCCATGACCCTCTGGCATGCGACCAGCTTGAGTGGTCGCGTCCGGATGCTTAGGGCCCACACGGGGGCCCCGTAGAGGGCCATGGACCGCACGACACCGGCGTACAGCCTCCGGCAGGAGGCATTTGGCCCGCCGAGATTGGGCAGGAGTCGCTTGAGAGCGGCTGCTGCCCGGTTCAGCCTTGGGGCCAAATGCAGGAAATGCTCCCTGAAGTTCCACCGGCTGTCGAGGACGAGTCCCAGGTACTTCATCGTCCTCCCGACGCCGATGCGAACCCCCTCCACCGTTATGTGGGACTCTGAACGTGGCGCATTCAGACGGCCATGAAAACACATGGCCTCCGTCTTGTGCAGCGCCACGTCGAGTCCCAACTGCCGGATCCTTGAAGCGACTGTCGCTACCGCCTGCGTCGCCAGGTCGGCCGCCGCCTGGTGCGACTCTCCCTTCGCCAGGACGAGCGTGTCGTCGGCGTAACAAATTACGCCGACGTCGTCAGGGAGGTCGCCGCGCAGCACCCAGTCGTAACCGATGTTCCACAGGAGCGGCCCCAAGACCGATCCCTGTGGAACACCGCACGACATCTCTCGCCGGTTCCACTCTCCCCGGTGACCAGGGTAGATGACGGCTCTGTCCGTCAGGTAGTCCTCGACTATACGACGGAGGTAGGTCGGCACCCGGTGATACCGGAGTGCCTCCCTGATGCAACTCCAGGGCAGGGTGTTAAAGGCATTGGAGATGTCTAAAGACACCCCCAAGACGACCCTGCCCCGGGAAACCGCATCCCCCGTCGTGAGGGCTCTCACGCGCGTGATAGCGTCCACCGTGAGACGCGACGCTACTGGACATGTGGATATTCTCGTGTAGTAAATAGAGTATTGAATTTTTCTTTAGAGTTTTTTTTGCGAGCGCTTCATCACGTGTTCGGTGAAATGTCTGTCTTTTTGTGTAGTAAATTAAAGTTAGATTTTGAGTCGCTCTAATAACATTTATAATATTTATTTAAATACATTTACCATTACAGGATGACCGTCTTAGTGTGAATTGACCCGAAGTTGTTCAGTAGATGTTCCACCGTGGGGATCCGTGGATATAAATTATTTTGGTGTCTAACGGCTTGTCTAATAGAGCTGATTTTGAAATTTGATAATTAAATAGTGTTTAGATGTTTTTCAGCGTTATATTGTTTCAGATTTAATGCGAGGGCGATCCTGTTGGTTCGAGACCCTCGTGGTGTGATGCTGTCCATGCGGCACAAAGACTACTGCAGGAATGCTATGGCGTGCGTCACACCACAAGATATTTGTAGTGAAATGATAAGTGACTATGAAGCAGCCAGTCGAATAATGATGAATAATCCTGGACGGCTTATGTAAGTGACTAGCTTGTGCCCGCGGTTTTCCTCGAGTATAGCATATACTATAAAATTATTCAATGAGGTCGTGCTAAAGGTATAAGAAGACGTGTGTTAATCAACATCTACATAAATAATGTCTAACCTTAAAAGAGACTGTGACCTCTGAGTTTGTTTTCGTTGTTTGTTCTCAGAGAGTCAGGTACGAAACACCGGCTGGTGTTTGGTCTCCTAGTTTTATTATAAGACTACTTGCATAAATAAACATCATTTTATTTCACCACTCGTAGGATGTTTTTTATCTTGGTAGTAGATAGATCTCTATTGAGAAGAACGGGCAAGAAACTCCATGGACACTCTTTTTCAATCGCCAAAATTATAACAGAACCTTTGTTACATCCAACTTGTGATGGTACATTATGTAAGAACGATGTAGCATTGTCCATAGGAAATTAATAAAAAAAAAGACAATTCAATGTAATTAAAATAAACCGCGGCTGCTAAGAGATGACCAGTCACGACTGACAGCGCCCGTTCACAAACATGACACATGCATCAGCATCACTCAGCTCAACCATTTTAAAGGGAACCAAATGATACCGACACACGCGCCACCATCAACGAGACATTTGAGTGAGCATGACATTATCTCAACTCCCAGGGTCATTCAAGTCATTAAAAGACGTGGGTGACTCATTGAAAGCTATAAAGTACACGGTACTCACACAATGCTTCCTGTGACACTATATAATACTAGAAAGCTTTCCATCCCACAGCATGAGTCGGCGGCTTTTAGAGGCAGTTTTCGCTATGCAGCTAGAAAATGTTGGAACAATATCCCTCCTCCCATTAAATATAATAAAATTTACTCGACGTTTGAATCAAAATTGAAGCTCTTCTTAATAACACATCAAAAAGATTTCTTAATAGAAGAAGATATTCGAGCCGACAAATCTGCAATAAAAAAAACCCGTTTATTAATTGACTAGCACTTATCCACTTAATTTATCCCGGTCATGTAATTACTTTATTTACTTTTATTGTTTTTGTTGTACTCACTCTTTACTTATTTATTTTTTATTCAGTATTTTGTTATTTTACACGCTGTTTTTATATAAGTATTTACGTATTTGAATTCGAGCGTATGGCACTCGTGGGCTGCAGTTGAAAATCAGCGTCAGGTGGCAAACTTTGTGAGCTAAAAGATGCTGAGCTGAGGCCCTTTTTGGCATTAAAAGATTTGTTTTGTTTTGTTTTTAGTTTTAATTAGTTTTAAATTTTAATGATTTCTTTCTTTCTTCTTTCAAAATATCCTCGTATGAACATGAACGACACGAAGGGAGTATGTTAGGATCGTAGCAGATGGCACTCTGTGGTTTCTGCTACCCCTTATGCGAAAACAGTATGGTAGACCTCACCAGGGTCGCCTGGCCCGCGACCAACCCTGCAGATAAAAATAGGAACCCCGCATGGCGGGGCTTCGTCGACCTGACTGAGTTTGGTGATATTTATATGAATTATAATAATAGGAATGGAGTACGACTGAGGCGGCAGCGTCGTTTCAAGACGGTCAAATTTTGGTCAACGGAGCCCCGCTATATTGTATTCTGTCGGTGCGCAGGAGCTCCAGTGTCTTCTGAATGAGCTTGCTCCGTCTTTGCCTCAGGACTAGACCAAGAGCAAACCCATTTTGAATTAAAAAGTAATGTTAGTTATTAACATCCACTTTAATTCCAGGATTGTACGCTTCGAAGAATTAATAATGAACCCCTTTCTTTTTGTATATCAAATGTTCAAATTTCTAAAGATTACTGACATAAAGACACTTAAAAAATTCGCGGATTGGATGGTCAGAGTGGAGTACCCTGGTGTATCTTCTGTCAATAGTCTCCCCACTGGAGATGCTTATAAGTGGAAGAACATATTGGATTTCGGTGAAGTTCATAACATACAGGTGTTTTATAATGATTAAATAAATATTTAACAAGAAACAGACACCATAAGGACGAGTTTTGTCGATGAAATAATCGACAAAGTGATATAATAGAACTGTGAAAAAGATGGACGAAAACGATTGCATGTAGAGAGGATGAGGAGGTTGAGATGGCGATGGCGTGAGTATCAAGAATGGATAAAGTAAGGAATGAGTATACAAAAGGAAGTTTGAAAGTGGTGCCTGTAAGCTTGTTACAAAAACATGAAAAGGAACCGTCTGTCTTGGTATACACGTAGACATGTAATGAGGAGGGATGGCACTCATGTGACTAAGAGAGTGATGGGTATGAATGTTGATGGATAGAGAGGAAGAGGAAGGCCAAAGAAAATAGGGATGGATTGTTTAAGGATTCATATTAAAGAAAAAGGATTGATAATGTGATGTTTGATAGGGGAGAATGGAAGAAGAAACCGTGTTGCACCGGCCCCAAGTAAAATGGGGTACGGGCAGGATGATTATGTTATCTGAACTAGAACTCAGAATTTCGTACATGTGTAGTGTCGATATCTTTCCTTTTTTGAATTTTTGTTCTTCTTTAAATTAATATTAAAATGTTTCAGATGGCGTGTAAATATGCAATGCTTCTGTGGGGTTACAAGTCTGCCCACAATGAGACCCATTTGAAGAGCAAAGATTTTAACCCCATTGGAAATATATTCACACAAAATTGGTATTTTTATGTCAGTGTGCAACGGAGCAAATTGAAGTGGAAAGATTATAGATAGGTTAAGAATAGAAAGAGAAGAAGAGAATGACAAGAAATAAGGCATAAAAAGAAGTTAGCTCGTAGGACAAATGAGTAAGCTAGCTTGTTTAAAGATTTTTTGATGTATGTATGTATATGAGATACTTTTGGCACTAAAGCCTTTGTCAAACAGACTGGCGTGGCGAATGCGAAGCGTGACGTTTTTATTTGTAATGTATGGAATTATTTGAATCCAGTCACATAGAAAAGCAAAAGCGATCCGATAGCGTGACAGAACTACCGGATTGACGTCTTGCTTCGGTTCGGTATCGCTTCGGACTCGCGCATCTGTTTGACAAAGGCATAACAATATGTCATTTTGTCATACAATATACCTTTCCTTCCTATCTATCCCACCTTTAATACAATCAAGTAATATATACATATACAACATTATTTTTAGTATATGCGAAACCTGAATATAGTTTGTTCAGAATCAGTAACTGATTCGATTCCAATAATTTTTTCACCATGATATATTTTTTTAGCAAAATATTTTAATTAAATTTTATTACCAGTTAATTACAATACAATCACCGTACGGTTAGGTACCTATTGCCAAGCTATTATCACGAGTGTATAACACAGGAGACGCGGTTTACGCGGGTGTACCCCGAAATGAGCATGTTTTTGAACGGACAACTAGGTAATATACATACTTATAACCTTGTGATTTTTTATGATACTGTTTTAAAATTTCGTACATAGATTCTTTACACAAAAATACTAGACAGGTGTATCGGGTTTCGCATAAACAAAAAATAATGTTGTATACAATATTATTTTTTGTTTGTGCGAAACCTGATACACCTGTCTAGTAGTTTTCTGTAAAGAATCTATGAACAAAATTTCAAGCCTGTGTCATGTTAAAGCATAAAGTTTTATAAGCTTGTTATGTTAGCTGGTTGCCCGTTCAAAAATATTGTAAATTCGCGGCGAGGCGCGGTATTCCCGCTCAACCTGCGCCTCCTGTGTCGTACACTCATTGATAATAGTTTGGCAATAGGTATATAAACGTACAGTGATTGTGTTGTAATAAACTGGTGATAAAATTTATTTAAAATATTTTTGGAACAAAATTTAACATGGTGTAAAAATTATTGGAATCGATTCAGTTACTGATTCTGAACTAACTATATTCAGGTTTCGCATATACTAAAAATAATGTTGTATATATTTTTTTTTTCACCGAATACTAGGATTTTTTCCTGCATCGTGCATTTACGAAAAACTTTCAGCGTTATACTCTCATACACAAAAATTCAACACGGTTAGCGCAGCGGCTGGCTTATTGGACACAAATATTTGTACTGTGATGTGTGAGTCCAATAAAAACCTTTACTGTATTTCTTTCATTCATATTGTTATAAAAACCTACATTATGTGCAAATAAGTAAATATTATATTCTATTTATTACTACTCGCTGCACCGAACCATACTTTCCCTTTTGGTTTTCAGTAGTGCAATCCGGAAAAATACTAGTAAAATAGTAGATTATTAACCAAGGGGATTTCTTCTGTCGCGGGTGACGATTTAAATCGCGAGCGTAACGAAGGACTCGAGGTTTACTCCCGAGCGTAGCGAGGGTGTTAAAAACTTAAATCACGAGCGAAGCGAGGGATTTAAGACGAGTCCTGAGTGTAGCGAGGGATTTAAGTTCACCCAAGACTAAGACAGCTTTATCACCGAGGAAAATACTCTACTTTTCGTACCATTTGCGAAAAAATGAATTCAATAATAATATGAGTTAAGTATTTATTAAAAATAATGACAATTAAAAGTAAAAGTTAACATTCGAAACATTGGTCTAATTATTGATAGAGAGAGTTACATTTTTGTTTGGTACATTTATTGTCGATGAGTTAATTTGAGTATTTCTCTGTTCTTGCGTCTGAGGAACTTCCGTTTCATTTGATTTAACATCGTAACGCATTTTTAGAACATTAACTTTTTTATATAAATAAAATAAACTTAAGGTTTTATTTGAAGAAAACAAAAACGCGGCAAATACCTAGATTATTTTTTTTTTGTCGGAAAAGAAAAGGCATCAAGCTCATACGGCCTCTTCGGTTTTCGAAATTTTGTTTAATAATCATAACTGCATAATAAATACGTATTCCTTTTTCAAAAAGATGTGTAATGCTTTATATACAAACTCAATGGTGTAAACACAGATGTAATTCAGTATAAGTTTCGGTAAGTATTCCAAATTTAAATCACATTCTCTCCCTAGAGGATGAATGAAATTCAGTACAACATTCTTTCCCTGTTTTTAACAGACTAAAAATGACTATCGTTATGTTCGATTTTTGAAGCATAGAATGTCACTTTTTTGAGCAAGTGGTACGAAAAATATTATTTAAAATAGTTCTCGTAGCCACCGTCGCGTTCGAGCTATGCGCCGCCCAACGAAGAACGCTTAGGCTGATTTTCCACCAAAGATGTGCTATGCTACGTTGCTGTGAATACTTTTGATATCCACCAATCATATTCATTGGTGCACATAGCACGAGAGGAAACTGATTCAACTAAGATGTGTTATATTTTATGGAAGGATGCGTGTTATGGATGTGTGCTATGGATGCGTGCTATGGATGCGTGTTATGGATGCCTGCTATGGAGCCACTCCTCAAAGAGGGGTCTTACCACTGCGATTGCGGCGTGCCTGAATATGGTACGGTTAGAATTTATGTTATGTTGAGAACGACTGCAGTAAAGCTTGTATTTTTTATACTATATGCCTTAGAAACACAGTTAATTAATACAAAATTAGGTATAAACAATACCTAGCGTTTTCTGAGGTGACAGAGACCAAGACTACGATGAAGTGAGCTTACCCAGAAGAAACCAGTTCACTCTAACCTTGAAGAGAATCTGGTTAAGACAGCGAAGCTTACCTATAAAACCTCTATTAAATAATTCCAGCACAATTGCTATCCGAGCACGATGGAGTGTCGGTCACCCATCCACAGGCAAACTTCAGTAGGTGTTGCTTAACCCCGAAGATTAACACTGCCTATTTAACTAACTTTAACATCGAAAGTAAAAATCCAATCAAACTATTTTAAACCCATTACGGTTTAGATTAAAACTTACTATCGCTTACCGTTAACTCGAAACTAAAGATATTTAAAAACAATCTGCCCCATCCTTCTATATAGTTGAACCTTAATTGCCTTTTAAAAAAACTTGGGCTAAAAACTTGGGTAACTTCGTCATTTTAACGTAAGACAAGGCGCACAGTGCAAGTTCATTATTGAGTTTGGCGATTTTTTATTTTTATTAAAAAAATAAAAAATGTTTTTTGAAAGTATGATATTGGCTTGTGCACCTGTTTGAAAGTTTTGGGGATCAGAGGCAATTAAAGTTGTGAGTTCGAACTGAAGTTTTACTGTATAGGCTATTTTACTCAAAAAAAATAAAAGCGACGGGTTTAACTCTGGGAGTGCCGGCAGAAGTGAAAACTTGATTATTAACGTTGAGCATGTTTGATATTTTGGAATGGTTAGGGAATAATTTTGCACCAATTGCTTTATCAGTATAAAAGTACTATCATTTATGTGGTAGAATACAATATTCATTTATTGCGCTATCGTACACGGTCGAGGTCGACCTCGACCTCGACCTCGATTCGTGGCACGCTGTAACATAGACTTACATTCGCGCAAGCGCCCTGCGCCGCCTAAACGAAACAGTAGGCCCAGGCATACATTTTTGCCGCGCCGTAGAGAGGGGATAGCTGTCTACTCTCCATCCGTCCTACGCTTTTTCGATCAGGGTCACGTATCCTGACGCGAGTGTCCTGACGCGAGTGTCCTGACGCGAGTGTCCTGACGCGAGTTTAAGATTTTATACCCATTACAGAAAAAGTGCTCAACGCCGCTAAAGAAGTTTTCACTTCAAAAAATTAGTCCGAAATGTAGATTTAAAAAAAATATATTAGGCTCGTATTTTTTTTGTTACGTAAACCAAAATAGACGAAGATACAACGCTTATAAAAATCACAACACGTCATTCGGTCGGCACATTCAAGTTTACAAGCGTTATGACGTCACAACCACTCCCGAATTTGGAAGCGTCTTATCTTTGTCAATATACATTAATTAAAAAAATAAATACGTATCCATTATTTTTCAATATTCTGACGGACTAAATAGATTTTCATTTTTTTCATGCAGTAAAATACTCTATTGTCTGTTCCTCGCGGGTTTTTTACACTAACTGCTCGGCTCCTATCGATTATAGCTATATTATATGTTCTTCGAAACTTCGAAAAATGAGCTATACAAACAAACAAACCATTTAGCTTCAAAATAATAGTATAGATTTATTTCATCACCACTGCTCTCAAAACGGTGAAGTAAAACGTTGTGAGAGTCTTAAAACTAAAAAATCGAGGGTATCTCACGTTTACCAATCAGCACTGCAGCGTATGTGGAATACAACCCACTCTCACATAGAATACAGAGGCCGGTGTCCCAGCAATGGGAATATTATAGGGCATTTCAAAATCTTTGATGGCCTTATTATATTGTTTTTTTTTTTTTAGCGTGGTAAAATCATGAAATGAGTCCTCCCACCCAGGGCAGGACGGGAGGGACTGTCAGACTTGTACTGACTAAAATCCACGGTGTCCTTCAATAGCCCTTTACGTACCGGGGTCACGGTAATTCGTAGTCCCGCGACCCCGGCAGGCTTTGGCCCTCTACAGGCCACGTCACTTTGCTGACACTCTTTGAGGCGCGCGTGGAACACAACGCGCCGTCGACCCGGGCATATTTCTTGGTCGGACAGCGAGATGCACATTACTCGCCGCCCGCATGCCCGCGCCTACGGTGGCCGGAGATCGTGTGGCAAAGTCCGAGGCCGTGGGCATTATATTGTGATGGACTGAATAAAGCAAGCTCAAATTACATAAAATAAGAAATAAGTAGCACAAAATAATTAAACTGAAAGGATTCTATCACAAACTAAATAATTATAATAAAAGTTTGAAAAGGCGTTTCAATTACGACTTACTCTTGAAATTTTAGGCCACTAGACGAATTTTGTAGGTAATTTGAGATATTTCTGTAAGTTTGGCGAAATATCAAGTGTATACGGATAAAGTAGCTTTGTCTGTAAGTTTTTCAGGCTAAATTAGTTGAAAAACATAATTAGATCATGACTTGGGGTGGTATTCTGTGTAGACAGCTTTGTATCAGCACGGACTCAGCGTCGACACTATGATTTGTCTTTGAAAGATGCAACTACAGGCTCTTGAAAATGAAGTTGAAAAAAATCTATACCTAAGTTTTAATTTAATTTAGCTAATACGATTGACTAGAATAAAAACTGTACTTAGATTTTAACGGAGCTCGTCGGCTTGGATTCACCAGAATCCAAGCCAACGAGCTCATTGACGACGATTTACAGAATAGCATAGGGGAACAGTGTATAAGACGGGGACGCGAGGAATGATGGGAAATCACACAATTAAGGCAAACTTAACAATACTAACGTAGCGCAATCGCCAACAGGACGCCATTTTTGAATGGGCGCGTGCAATGGCGTCCTGATGGCGCCTGCGCTGTTTGTGTGTGTGTTTTTTATAATGTTTCCCTAAACCTTTGTCAAACAGACAGGCGTGACGAATGCGAAGCGTGACGTTTTTATTTGTAATGTATGGAATTGTTTGAATCCAATCACATAGAAAAGCGAAAGCGATCCGATAGCGTGACAGACGTCTCGCTTCGGTTCGCTTGTCTGTTTGACAAAGGCATAAAGGTGCTGATAATATCGATCATTTACTTGTAACAGAAGATCGAGCATTCACCGTTTTTTATTTTGTCGAATTAAACAGTAAAAAGAGTCAAGCATAGAGCCAAAAATCGCTACGAACATTTTCATGATCTTTTTAGCGAACGCTCTAGTCGATAGTCGTCAAATAGTTCTCTCGTTAGAATACTCGCTAAAACGCTCTCTTTTGCTTTTCCTAATGGTACATTCGCCAAAATGCTCATGCTCAAGTTGCCGATACACCCTACCACCTGCTAAAAGAAATAACCTTTTTAGTCTAACGCTTAACTACTCATAATGGGGCCGAGAACATACAAATCAAAATTAATATAATAATTAAACAAAACAGAACCCTTAACGGCTTAAGAGCGAACTTAAAATAAAAGAAAAGAAACAAGTCTAGTTGTCTAGAAGAAAACAATAGTCGGGATAAATTCAAAGTCCAGACCGACCTGAGAGCACAGAGTAATTATAAACTATGTTTCATAGAAAATTTAATAAATCACATTCATCAATTGAATGAATGAATGTTTCTAAGACTTCAATAAATATTAATGTGGTCTCGAGCCCTGAACTAGGATAACCAGAGGACCTATTTTTGGCGTTTTTGTGAAGTAAAGTAAACTGGAACTTTGACGTTAATTTGATAGAAAAAAATTGTTCCTCGTTCCTATACTCACGGCACTTTTCAATTAGCAAAACAATTAACGGAGTAAATACTTCAAGTACGCTATAAATTCTCCCGGCATTGGTCGAGGCCATGCTGCGGGGCGAGACACATACACGATGTTACGCAGTGGTAGACGCCCACGGCGACGGACGTCGGCAGACGATCTCCGGCCACCGTAGGCGCAGGCATGCGGGCGGCGAGTAATGACGAACTCGCTGTCCGACCATGGACCATGCCCGGGTCGACGGCGCGTTGTGATTCACGCGCGCCTCAAGGAGTGTCAGCATAGTGACGGGGCCTGTAGAGGGCCAAAGCCTGCCGGGGTCGCGGGACTCACAAATAACCGTAACCCCGGTACGTAAAGGGCTATTGACGGACACCGTGGATTTTAGTCAGTCAAGTCTGACAGTCCCTCCCGCCCTGCCCTGGTGGGAGGACTCATTTGATGATTTTACCACGATAAAAAAAGGCCTCTGAGTATATCAGTGACGTAAACGTAAAGTAAATGCATTCGATTTGTAAATTGAAAAGACTAATTTCTTATATAATATACACGATGTTATGGATTTATACTTTTATGATGCTTTCAGGAAAACTTGTTCATTATCCATTATATAGGATATGTTTGTCTTGCATCTTGACTGATTCGATGCCTGCTTTCAATCAGGGAACCACACGACAACTTTAACAATCTCAAGAGCAATCGCCCATTTGCGCCTGCTCTTAAGTAGGGGGTTAAATGAGCTCATCGCACCAAGGAAATGAAGGCCGATCGCCGAAACGATCACCCATTAAATAGGTGTCGGCTGAAACCGGGTCGTTAAGGATTTTCGATAATATTTCGTCTTGAAGATAACTGGGAACGTTTGTCTCAAATGGAATTTGTATAACGACTACCCACAATGGAACATTCATTTATCTTTATGTTTTTGTAGATGATGGATTGATTTCACTGATTGTGTTTTCCTTTTGGTCCATTTGTTTAAGTTTTGTTTAATGGAAACGAGGTTTTAGGGAAAATGTTTTGAGGAGAAATTAAGCCGGGTTTTGTATCAAATTTCTTGTTACAGAAGCCGTCTATCGAAAATTCCATTGTATTTTTTTTCGTTTTTATGTTCCGGATTCTCATGGGAATCCGGCACCCAGTCTCGGCTGTCAATTATAGATCTTTGACAGTCGTTTCAGGTAGAGTCTGCGCCAGTCTTATGATTTGCGGAAAACTTCATTCATAATGCAATTTGATATAATGACATAGACTTGAGTCGTAGCCTATTAAGTCCAGTGGCCAGAAATCCTGACTGTCACTCTTATTTATCTATCTATCTCCTTTCATTATTAAAAAAAAAAAACAATACACATCACCAAAATTCCATAAACAGAGCACCCAAAAGAAAAATACCTACCCTATTCATTTTTTTTTGTTATTCCTTTTTTGCTCCGAAAAAAATATGCGATTTCCACACAAATCATGCGAATGCTGTTATTTTAGGACCGCGGAGGTCCCAGGGCCCATTAACACTTGTTTACTTAGTCCCTGAATAGATTACGGCTGGGATTTCGTGAAGATTGCATGTAACTTGTGAAGATAGATCCTGATTTTGGTAGTATATATTTTTGGTTTTGTAGGTGTGGATGATTTTTTAATGTTGACGACGCAGTGGCTGAGCGATCGACTCCTGCGCAGCGTGTCAAGGGTTTGATCCCCGCACGGAACAAATATTTGTATGATCTTCAAGTGGTTGTTCCGGGTTTGGGTGTTTGTGTGTGTTAGTTACTATGTTTGTAAACGCACCCACAGCACAGGAGTAATTCCTAGAGTGGGTGGTCAACTTTCGGAAGATGCACAAGAATCTCGCAATAAGGATTGTAAAAAATTTCGTCTTCATCATGCTAGAAAATGCTCAAGATCCGCTACAAACGAAGATGTATTTCATACTCTTCTTTATACTTCAGATCCTTACATTACCAGCATTAGAAAACCGTATACTAAAAACGTGAAGGAACTTGATGAAGACACCTTAGATCTTTTGAAAGTGAACGAATTAATTTTAGATCCCGAAGTTCATCAAGTATAAATAACATAACATTTAGTAAACAGTACAATTAATTAATTAATATGTGTTCGATTTTAATCTTTAAAAAAAATGCTTTTTTTATTTTATTTGATTTTTATTTTGATGTACTATATGGTATTTGGTTTTTGTAAACATTAAAATAATAGTATTCATTGTTAAAAAATAAACATGGAGATTTTTTATAATTTTGAATTTCTTTTATTTTTTAATTTATTATTTTAAAATTAATCATAATAAATTACATTCTATTTGAAGCCATATACACTATTCTATATTTGTGCAAAATTTTAGAACATAATATTCAGAAATAAAGAAGTTATTGATTTTTAATCAGAAACAGACCATTATTTTCCACAGTGCATCGTGTCCAAAATCGTCGTGTCGTGTATCAAAGCGCCAATTTTTCGAAGTTTTAGTACCGAGTACTAAAACTTCGAAAAATGGGCGCTTTGAATAGTCATCGTCACGACATCGGTAGTTTCATTCATTTCTAATGAAATAGAGCGAGAGTGGACGAACATGTCGTGTCGTTACTGTTAATCGTCGTCTAATTTGAAAGCGCCCAATTAATTAGCTCTGTTGCGAACCGCGTCTCATTAAACAACAACATTATTATTGGCGGTATCGTCACAAATACATAAGACCAATGAATGTTGTTCAAATGCCCTTGAATTCCATAAAATCGTGACGTAAAAAAAAGTAGACACAGCTGTTTAGTAATAGTGTAGTAATAGAGCTGCTATTTCGACCGCAACTGTATCTCCCGTATGGTCTAGTGGCTAGGATACCTGGCTTTCACCCAGGAGGCTCGGGTTCGATTCCCGGTACGGGAAAGTACTTTTTGCGATAGATTTTGCATTTTTAACAAAATTACCACTGTAATGTTTGCTTGCGTTAATTTCCATCTTATATACATTTTTATTATATATTAATCAGAAAAAAAATGGATTTTGAACTATCAACAAGCTATTTTCATTTAGTATTTACCGAGGCTTTATTATTTTCATTATCCATATAACTTCAATCTTTTTAGGATACTAGCTGTTGCCCGCGACTTCGTCTCTAAGTTAACATAGAATTTTTCGATGCTCTATAATGTGTAGTTTAGTTTTATTTTAATTTTGTATTTTTATATTTATGTATATTTAGACAACATTCAAAAAACCGAATGTACAGAATAAAAAAAAACAAATTGTAAAGTTAACATTAATTATTTCTGTAGTTATATAATACATCAAAATCGTGTCAGTCGTTTTGACGTGAAAACAGGACGTAAATTAGTAGACACAATTTCGAATGTATATTATTAGTAGGACGTAGGATTACAATCAAATACCTAATTTGACGATTTAATTTTTGGTTGTAATGCCGGTAGGAGAATAGTGTATAAGACGGGGACGCGAGCTATAATGGGGACATACGCAAGCGCTAACGGGACGTTATTTAAAAGCGGCCATTAACAAATGGCATCCTGTTGGCTCCTGGCGCTTGCGCTACGTTAGTATTGTGTTAAGTTTGTCTTATGTGTGGTTTCCCATCATACCTCGTGTCACTGTTCCTCAATCAGTTGTATCATTATAAATCACAAGTTGACAGTTATCTGCCTACCCTATTAAAGTTTTTACAGCGCGATGTATTCGCTACAAAAGCCAACAAAATGAATTAATTAAGCCGCGGTCGGTTCTGTCTGCGCGTTGTCAAAGTAAGCGATTTATAGTAAATTCAACGGATTTACCATTGAAATACTGAACTCTGTGCTTTTTTTTACACTGTCGCCAGCGACAACTTTTTAATCGGTTTTTAATTGTTTTGGGATCATCGATGAGTTTGCAAAGTATGACGTACTACTAAGGAGGAGGCGGGCCGCGTGAGGGAGAGGACAGCGTCCTCCCTCCACCCCAGCCGCAGTGGTAGACGCCCACGGCGACGGACATCGGCAGACGATCTTCGGCCACTGTAGGCGCGGGCATGCGGGCAGCGAGTAATGGGCGACTCGCTGTCCGACCATGGACCATGCCCGGGTCGACGGCGCGTTCTGTTCCACGCGCGCCTCAAGAAGTGTCAGCATATACCGGGGCACCCTGTAGAGGGCCAAAGCCTGCCGGGGTCGCGGGACTCACGAATTACCGTGATCTCGGTACGTAAAGGGCTATTGAAGGACACCGTGGTTTAAGTATGACGTACTGGTTTTGGCTCGCAGCTTTCTTCACTATAATTTAGAACTTGACAAACATTCGGATTACACTGCTTGTAATACTAATAATTCTAAAGACACGTGGCGCCACCTATTTTCACAAGCAAATATAATTTTGTTATTCCCGGACACACTTCTTTTTCCGGGATGAAAGGTACTGAGGCCTTATCATGAATTCCCAATTTTTCTGACGTAAAGTAATCTAGAACTTTGACATTAATTTCAAGGAAAAAATTAGTTCCTTCTTCGTACACTAGAGGCGCTGTTCCATTTTTCCGTACAATAAACGCAGTAAAAAAGTACGCTGTAAACAAAATACTGAAATCTTGTGATCGAGCTACTGGAGTTATCAGGACTTATCCAGTTTTCTTGACGTAAACTGGAACTTTGACGTTAATTTGAGGGAAAAAGATCCTCGTTCCTACACAGGTCATAATGTTGTTTACTGAGTCTTTAGTACAAGATTTACGTATTTTACCTACAGCGTACTTGAAGTAATTTATTATTTTACTATACGTCGCAAGAAAAAGGAAAGACGTGTTAGTGTCTCTGCGTTTAGAGGGCCAAAGCCTGGCGGGGTGACTGTTTTGGCCTGGACTGGTTGGGAGTTTACACCACGTAAAAAGAATAGCCTCTGCTTATAATGTTTTTTTTTTACTTGGTAAAATCATCAAATAAGTCCTCCCACTCGCGGCAGAGCGGGAGGGACTGTCAGACTCGTACTGACTAAAATCCACGGTGTCCTTCAATAGCCCTTTACGTTCCGGGGTCACGAAGTATTTTATCATTTTACGTCACAAGAAAGACGAAAGACGTGTTACTGTCGCGGGACTGTCTTATCAGGTAAACGTGGCCCCGGAACGTAAAGGGCTATTAAAAGACACCGTGGGTTTTAGTCATCACAAGCCTAAAAGTCCCTCTCGCCCTGCCCTGGGTGGGAGGACTCATTGGAAGTTTATACCACGTAAAATAAAAAAGGGATCTGCTTACTATCTACAAAAAAAACATTATTTAATCCTAATACTCGTATGATTTGCAAAAGTGGCATTATTAGGCTCC
Source organism: Agrotis puta (assembly GCA_943136025.2). NCBI lineage: Eukaryota > Metazoa > Arthropoda > Insecta > Lepidoptera > Noctuidae > Agrotis > Agrotis puta. The sequence goes on along the minus strand of OW964181.2, from coordinate 14,898,671 downwards.
CGTGGAGGAATATTATTAGATTTAACAAATTCTTACTAAATTATAATATTGTTAATAAACATTATGCCTCTGTGAAGTTATAAGAGCTGAAAATATGAAAGTAGTCATTTAACGTAAAGCACTTTAACATTATATTATTAATACTACTACGTTAACTAATAATGTAAGTTCTTAAATATATGAATCTCTAATGGCACATACTTATAAGAGTATCTTTTCAGAAACATATGTTCGAGATGTAAATACATTTAAACTTATGAACATTATTTTCAATATTCTTTGAAAATATCTTTCAATTGAAGGCAAATTGTAAATTTTATTGCGTTTCTAACTTTTCTAATCATCATTATTGGATGATATCACGTCAAAATTCTCTAGTTTTAATATTACTGATTGAATTCCAATTCCCAATTCAAAGCTATTACTTTGAAAAGAAACTATTTTTAGTCCAGCCACAAGTATTATAACGATAAAATTGCTGGCCCATTCCAAAGCGCAAAGAAAAGAATGGGCAAGAAATTCCATGGACACTGGACAGTCTTTTCAATTTTTTCAAAAGTTGTTTTGTTCTATTTCATAAATCGTGCTTGAATTTTCTGCTAGCTTAGCAGGATTTTTATAGTTATGGTACATCACATTTCAGCAGTTTTTCTTAAAATCTATGAAAATTCCTCATTTCACACAATTTAAGATGAGAAAAGGGTTAGTTAATCGCTTCTGCAAACTTTATTTAACATTTTATTAAATAACATGTTGGCTTAATACCGAATGCGTTATTGCGATCTTAGTTCCTACATTATGTATAAGGATGTCTACAAATTTACACAATGCTGCGATAATAACGACGCAAAAGAAGTAGGACGAATCGGGACATATAATCGCAATTACGCATCGCACGATAATAAAGCGCCGTCTTCGCTGCATTGCTACGCTCGTCTTCAACTCGCCGTCTGATCAAGTACCAGGCAATAGTCTAGTCGCTTCCACTCTACCCAGGGCAGGAGGGCTCATACGACTGAGAGAATAAGTGGGTTAACCTTCTAGACCAGGGGTGTCCAACCTGTCAATTATTCTATTACTTTTTTTTAAGGAAAATTTACTGTATTCACCACCGAGAAAACAAAGAAAAAATAGGGAATCCTATTACCGCGAGCTTCTTTTTTTAACGTTAGTCTGAATATTGAATCTGGGATTTGTTACCAAGTAAACTCCGTAGCAAAACCTAAGTATTGTAAACCAATCAATAAATGATACTTTTTACTATAAATTGGTAATTTCTTAGTAGAAGGGGTCGCGTAGGTCACACAAGAGACTTATTTAGTTAGCCAATCGATCGAGTTTCACCTTCATTTTAGACTCAGGACGATACGTGACTAAAAACTACGTGTGGCACTCGGGGATTGCCGCGGTAAAGCTATTGCATAGCATTTTTATCAACTTATACAATTATAATGATTTGTTTATTTTATTTATGAAAAAAAAAATATAGCCTACCGCGAATATTTAACGAGAATATCATCATCACCCATCGTTGCTCTATGGGAAGTTACTCTACTAATTAGGCTATGGTCAGCCACGTCAATCAAGTGAAACGTCAAGAAAAAAAAACATTCGTTAAACATTTATTCATTCACGTTGACATGACAGATGTGATAGTGACAGGTTTATTTTCGTTACAGAATTTCTTGATACAAAGCTCGCGATTAAAGCTATGCAATAGCTTAAAAATGTTGTTATCTATACATATAATAAATCTGTAGAAGGGTCAATTCTGTACATTGAAAATATTGAAAAAATAAATAGCGGGGGGTGTTGCTGGATCGATACCAAACCCAAACTTGTGATTAAAAAAAATTTTGTCTGTCTGTCTGTCTGTCTGTCGGTCTGTCTGTATATGCAGGCATCACGTGAAAACGGTTCGATTTCGATGAAACTTGGTATAATTATACCTTATTATCTTAAATCTTATTTTTCAGTTTTATGCATAGACTTTGTTCTGTAGAACCGCGAATCTCCTTGATTATTATAGGCTTAGCCGTATTTGGGTCCAATAGATATTTATAAGATGTCATTGTCAGAGTTACTCGAAATGGAGAAATAAACCACCCACGCAAAGACCGACATCCGCGCGGACGGAGTCGCGGGCGGAAGCTAGTTTTAAATGAAATGGAATTAAGATGTCTTTGTTTTTTCCATAGTTTTAACTTTCAATCGTACTTTGTTTTATGCTGAACATGATCCAGGTTTCTTTATGTAGGTACTTGATATTATAATAAGATAATGGAGTAATTTTAACAACTAAAAGTTACCTACTTTCTTTGAATATAATAGAGTAGCAAGACAGAATTTGAATACTAAAAACTATACTTGTTTTGATAGTAAAAGTATTTCACGGAAGCTTACTACTGTTGAGAGGATTTCCGGCCACCTGCCCGTGCTCGCGGACGGCGAGTAATGAGCTTGTCGTACGATCAAGGAGCATGCCCCAGTTGACGGCCTGCTAACTTTCAGAGCCAAGCGCCTGCAGGGTCGCGGGACTGCCTTAAAAACATACCGTGGCCCTGGAACGCAAAGGGTAACTAAAAGAACACGGTGTCCTTTCCAAACTTCTTCACAAATTATAAATTGACGCGAGTGAAGCGGCGGGCAAGAGTACTAGTGTAAATAGTATATTTTCTTTATAAAATACTTGATTGTATTTTTACTTAAGACGTATTTTAGGTAAATTGAACCTTATTGAATTACTAAACAGTGGCACAGAAAGAAAATCAAATTCAAATGTTTTCAAAATGGTAAACAAAGACTATCTGAGTGCGATTCACACCTGAGCGAAACTAGTTGTACAGAATCGGGGCGCATTGGTGCGAATCAAAACGTATTTGAAACGCAATAATTTGTCAGCTTTATTGCAAAGTGATTTTTAAATACCATTGAAAGACTGAGAGGCTTCGAAGTAAATAATCATCATCATCAGCCGGAAGTAGTCCACTGTTGAACAAAAGCCTTCCCTTTATGCCAACCCCCCGGTTGGCATCCTTTTGTGTCTGAAAAGACAAAAACTACATCAACATCATCTTCCTGGTCGCGGGACTGTATGAATTACCGTGACCCCGGAACGTAAGGGGCTATTGAAGAACACAGTGGATTTTAGTTAGTACGAGTCTGACAGTCCCTAGCTCTGCCCTGGGTGGGAGGACTCATGTGATGATTTTACCACGTAAAAAAAAACATAATCTTCCTGCATAAACCCCATTTTACTTATGGTCGGCGCAACACGTGTTCTTCTTCCATTCTCCCCTATCAGACGTCACAGTATCATTTACTTCTTTTTCCCTATCATTCCTTAGACAATCAGTCCATATTTTCTTTGGCCCTTCCTATTCCTCTCTATCCATCAACATAAAAGAGTTAAAAAATCCAATTTCAAGACTTTAAAGATCAAAGATTCTTTGCCAAAATAAAGTGTCCTATTTATTTTAGAACTCTTACTGGACCAATTCGATTTTTAATTTACTGAAATTGTCATCATGTCTATTACAGGGCCGCAGTAACTCTTTCAAACACTTAGGAGTATATCCTGTGGCTAGCTCTCGTATGGACACTCCCAAAAAAAATATGACTCGTTCTAAAATCGTTTAAAGCTAATTCGGGTACAAAGTGCAAGTCAGCAATCATGTTTATTTTAACATAGACTACATCATTTGGCTTTTAATTTTGAAGTCAGCCTTGAATAGGTCACGGTGACTAACGTCCTTTTTTTTTTGCGTGGTAAAATCATCAATTGAGTCCTACCACCCAGGGCAATAGCCCTTTACGTACCGGGGTCACGGTAATCCCTTGGTCCCGCGACCCCGGCAGGCTTTGGCCCTCTACAGGCCCCTTCACTATGCTGACACTCTTTGAGGCGCGCGTGGAACACAACGCGCCGTCGACCCGGGCATGGTCCATGGTCGGACAGCGAGTCGCCCATTACTCGGTGCCCGCATGCCCGCGCCTACGGTGGCCGGAGATCGTCTTACGACGTCCGACGCTTTGGGCGTTTACCACTTGCGGCTGGGGTTAAGGGAGGACGCTGTCCTCTCCCTCAGGCGGCCCGCCTCCTCCTTCACGACCATGACTGCTTCGCAGAAGGAGGCGACCGCTTCCCAGTCCGTCTGTGACTAACGTCCTTAAAATAATTATATTTTTTTATTATGACTTACGTGTCTGAATATCGTATTGCTATTTGCTTTCTTTTCACCAAGGATATTGTTCTAGATTTCTAGAAAACCAGCAATGAAAAAAATACCTAAATTTTAGGTGTATTTTTCACTGCAATCGTAGGTTCCGTACGTACGAATAAAAAAACGGTACCCTAATAAGATCACTCGTGTATCTGTCTGTCCGTCTTTCACAGTCAATTTCCTCCGTATGCACTTGACCGATTAAGCTGTAATTTGGAAAACATATCAGTTGTGTATTTTTATCTCAAAATAATCAATTAATGAGTTATCAGGAAATAGAAGAAAAAGGTGGTCCTTTCACTTAGACTTTGCCTCCAGGCTATGGTTTGCCTGGGGGCAAAGTTAGAGATAAGGGTGGGCCGTTAGCTCTGAAACAATTAAGTCTACAATTCTGAAGAAATACGCATGATAGTCCTATAATATATCTAAATTAAAAAAACTATGGACAAGTCTATGATTTTCCTGTAAGTGACAGAGAAAAAGTCTATCAAATGTTTGTATTTCATACTAGCTTCCGCCCGCGTCTTCGTCCGCGCGGATGTCGGTCTTCGCGTGGATGGTTTATTTCTCCATTCTGAGTAACTCTTGCAATGACATCTTATAAATATACGGCTAAGCCTATAATAATTAAGGAGATACCTCTATTGAGCTACTGCTGTTGAGCTCGCGTTCTGTAGTAACTGAAAAATAGGTATGTTTCCAGGATAAAAAGTATCCTATTTTATCCCCAGGATAATAAGGTATAATTATACCAAGTTTCATTGAAATCGAACCGTTAGTTTTCACGTGATGCCTGCACAAATAGACAGACAGACAGACAGAGAGACAGACAGACAGACAGACAGACAAAAAATTTTTTAATCACATATTTGGGTTTGGTGTCGATCGAGCAACACCCCCCACTATTTATTTTTTCAATATTTTCAATGTACAGAATTGACCCTTCTACAGATTTATTATAAGTATAGATAGGCCCATAGGAGCTCGTGGCTAAATAAATACAGCCGCGCAGGCCGATCTTCCAGGTTAAGCCGCGCTTGCCGAGGTTGGTCTGTGGATGGGTGACCATCTGTCATAGCGTGTTTCCTCCGTGCCTCGGAAAGCACGTAAAGCCGTTGGTCCCGGCTGTCATTTGTAGATCTTTGACAGTCGTAACTGTTAGTCAGAAGCTCTAAAGTCTGACAACCAGTCTTACCATGGGGTATCGTATTACCCAGTTACTGGGTTGTGGAGGTCTGATAGGCAGTCGCACCATGTAAAATACTGATATCCAGCTGCATCTGGTTTGACTGGAAGCTGACCCCAATATAGTTGTGAAAAGGCTAGGCAGATGATGATAGGCCCATGACGGCACTTATAAAACGTCGACAGCAGGTGCTCTGATGTGCTATAATGGAGTGAGAAATAATTTAGAAATCAAGACACGGTGGGTATTTCTGAAAATTTCCTAATGGAAAAACATGGTCGCGGGACGAACGAGCTACCGTGACCCCGGAACGTAAAGGGCTATTGAAGGACACAGTGGATTTTAGTCAGTACTAGTCTGTCAGCAAGGGTGGGAGAACTCATTTGATGATTTTACCGCGATAAAAAAAAAAATGGAAAATCTTAATAGCACTTTATCGAGCAGACCTTAGCGTGTGTGACTACTAGGCCAATGCGCAGTATTTAATGATTTTTCTGAAAATAATCTTAGAATATTATTTAAGCATTAATCACTAGCGTCGTCTTAAACATTTCTTATAATATGTACAGACAGACGTCAGCACATCAACCTTCCACAATCTGTCAAACTATAATAGATTTTCAACCTTATTACAATAATGGAAGGTTAATGTTCAATTGGTATTTTACAGATACGGGTAGGTTGACCTGCTGACGTCTGTACATGAAATAATCCCTCGGATTTAAGCGCAAAGTAATTATATCTCGTCTTTTGTGGTAATTGCAAAAGAAAATTATGGACTTGTTCTAGGTATGTGACATAAAAATAATAGATTAATATATAACTGTCATAATTATTCTAGTTTTAGTCGAGAAAATAGTGCTTACTTATTAATATTCTGATTAATAAGAAAGTTATAACAAGATCAGAAACAAAAATGATTACCAAAGCCATGTAACAAAAAAAAAAACCTTTTTGCTAGACAAATACCGAAATCCAAAACGAAAACACAAAAAATATAACCAAAAACAATATTTCTCCAAATTAACTAAGATCGTGTACGCCTTACGGCATTTCAAAAAGATAATGGGCAAGATGACTACAAAAAAAAAAACGACGGGTTGCACTCTGGGAGTGCCGGCAGAAGTGAAAACTTGAATAGTAATTGTTGGAAATATCTTGTGAACAGATTTTAGTAAAACTCGCAAAAATGGTTGACTTTTTATTTCAATAATTTTCCAATGTGACGTACATCTTTTATAAACAATGTTACCTAGCAACGTCACACGAACATTCACGCAAGCGCCCTGCGCCGTCCTACGCTTTTTCGGTCAGGGTCACGTGTCCTGACGCGAGTTTAAGATTTTATACCCATTACAGAAAAGTGCTCAACGCCGCTAAAGAAGTTTTCACTTCAAAAATAATTAGCTACAATTCATTAACTTGCTTCATTGTGACCACATCTTCACCCGCGATCAAAAAGGATAGGTTAAGTTGCTGAATAAAAAATAAAAAAAAAAGATGTGGAAGTCTGAAGTCAAACTTAAATAGGCCGACTCTGGGAGTACCACAGGCTTCTGGACATGCCTTTGGACTTACGTTTATTATACGAGTAGTACCCATAAGTCCAGGTTTCCCCACGATTTTCCGTCACCAATATCAGTGACGTCCGAGAGTTTAGTTAGTTTAGAAAGTAAGTACATAATTAACTGAAAAAAAAACTTGCCTTGAAGTCGGTTAAAAATATACTCGTATTAATTTCTTTTCCCCAAGTTAAATGTTCCCATACGAAGGCGCTACCGACATAGAAATAACGTCAGTTGAAAGTAATTAATTTCCATTAGAAAGTTTCAACGAGTCAAGCTAAAGTTTAATTTCAGCGGACAATGATAGATGATAAGCACATACTTGTGTAAGTATGTGTTTATTAAAAATGTGAGCGTTTTTTGATTATGTTGTACGAAAAGTGAGTTCGTAGTTAAATAATACAACATAATTATTCACTTTATTCATTTTATTACTTGTTCGTTACATTTTTAAATATTTTTACAAAAAAAAGAGATCTGCGATCGCTCCGATCGATCTATTACCACAATAACATGCTTATTGGCAACAATAGTCCTGTCAATGATGATAGGTCGATCCCAATACAACGAGATATTGCCATTTTCGAGAACTGGGTCGGGCGCATACTTGTACTAAAAGTATGGCACTTCTGATTCCACAAGGTTGTACTTCAAAGCAAGTTTCTAGTGGATAATCCTGGCAACGAGGTTGTGTCTATGCAAATATTATTACATACTTATTTATTAATGTTGTTGCATTTTGGTTTGTATTAAAAATAGGTTTCGCATAAAAACAAAATGCGGTCTCCGCTCTGCTCCGCTCCGCTTCAGTGGAACCACAGCCTAACTCGAGAACCACTGACTTTATTTGTTTTTACAAGTAATTTGTTCTGTCTATATTTTAGTTCATTTATCGCTTCTTTTAGTAGTAAGAGCAGAGTCGTGCACAATTTTTCATTCCAACTCTCAACAGATTTTCGTTACGAATAAGTGCAAGCCTCGTCCAAAAATATATTGGTACAAAGAAAAACCCTTATACTCACGTCAGCCATTTGTCACAATCGCTCATTTTGGAGAACAAATTCGATTGGGTTTTTCATACATTATAACTGTTGTAAGTCTTCGATCAATTTCAGAAATAATCCTGCAGTGTAATGGAAAAAGAATGTCCAATTTTATGAATGCAGCTGGCATTAAGGTTTATTTTAGGCCGAGTTTTTTTTAGGCGAAGCTGTCTCTTGTTTACGAAACGCGCGAGCGCGGAGCGGTGATAGAGATAGAAAGGAGGGAAGGTGGCGCATGTGTGAAGAACTAGTTACTTAATCGCGTTTGCATTGCGACAGAAGGGCGACGGCATCGCTACTGCATCGGTACAAAGAGTCGCCGTGGGCCAGGGGCCTTACTATTTTACCTTTAAGGCGCTTTTCCATTAGGCAAGTCTTGCATATAAGTATGACGTCTCATTTGAATAAAAAAATGTACAAGTTCAAACTACTTACTTGAAACTTGTATGCATGTTTTTTTTTAACGTTGCCCCACACTACGAATTTCACCAGTGTCGTGGGTGCGTTTACAAACATATAAACTCACATACACAAACACCCAGACCCGAAACAACTACTTACTTGTAGATCATACAAATATTTTCTCCGTGCGGTAATCGAACCCGCGACACACAGCGCAGCAGTCCAATCGCTCAGCCACTGCGCTAACCGTACCGTTCCAGGTGTATAGAATTTGCAACTTGTATAATGGAAACGCGGCCATAGGTAGAATCATAAATATTAGAAGTTGACTGTTTATTTATCAACAAATTGTAAGCGCTACTTAACTGTTGGGCGAGGGAAACTCAAACTCGAAGATCAAGAACAACTACTTATAGATCATACAAATATTTGCTGAATCGAACCGGCAACATGCAGGGCAGCAGTCCAATCGCTCAGCTACTGCACCAACCGTGCCGTAAACATTGACACTTCTCCAGATTCTATATAGGTATTTTCCCCTCAAGCGTGAGAGGCGAGGCCTTTTACACTAGCCTTGCATGACCTTTTACTAAGTAACTTTAATTACAGTCGTTTATGTACAAATTAACCCAAAATTGAACACGTTAACACACAGCTTACCATTGTCAGCTTATTTATTCGTGTAAAATAATCCGCCATCACAATAATTATGATTTAAAAACATCAAAATTCCGCTGAACAACGTCCACTCAAACGTGGCTTAATTTTAAGTGGGTGGACGGCATTTCACGTGTATTTTAAATTAACTTGTATTTCGTAAATTATTCGTAGCGTATAATGGCTTGATATTAGAGAAAGGAGCTCGAGGCTACATGATAAGCCTCGCAAGTTCAATGTCCTTTACATACCGAACATTAGAAAGCCTCGGAAAGAAATAACAATTTCTAGATCTTTCTTCGTCATTACAGAAGCCTACTGAGAAAAATACACGGTGTTGCTTCAACAGCCTTTTACGTTTCAGTGCCACGATTACTTAACAAGAAAGTCTCGCGACCCTAAGTTCCCAAGCACTTCTTTTACCGTGATGATTTTACATCATCAAACGAGTCCTCCCTCCCAGGGCGATATGGGAGGGCCTGTCAGACTTGTACTGACTAAAATCCAAGGAGTTTCGTTCCGTCAACAGTTTTTACGTTCCAGGGTCACGGTTACTAGACAAGGCAGTCCCGCGAAACCAAGTTTCCCAGCACTTCAACTACATAATATTTCAAGGCAAATCGATATGAATCCAATCGCAACTCGATTTAAACTGTGCTTATCTGGACGCCCATCAAATGACTGTTATCGTGTGCCGATGAGTTATAGCCCCTAGTTTAGAGCCTTAGGTTTATAGTCTTACCAGAGGGCCACGAAATCGACGCTCCAAGGGAATTCGCCTTGTACTGCAGGCTTCAGCGTCGAGCGTCAAAACCAAATGTGTGTCTATTATGTACAAAGCTACAAAAGCGCTGCAAGCTGAGGGTTCACTTTCTAAGTCCGTTAAAGAAGACACGGGTACGATACGAATGTACGAACGTAACTAATTTCAAAATCAAATTTATGGACGGACAAAACCTAGAGACCACGCTACGATTTACGTACTTTTGACCAAGCGCCTATGTCACATCAAAACGGATTAAAGAATGTGGTACCATCAAATTTCCGCAGGTGGTGGCGCGGATTCTAAGGATTTATCTGTCAAATCGTTATATCATTCATTCTTAGTTCGGGTTTCCTTTCGTGGGCCGATGCACACAAGTTTTTGACGCTCGAAGCTGACGCTTGTAGCACAAGGCGAATTCGCTTGGAGCGTCGATTTCGTGGCCCTCAGTTAAGGGTTTTAAGGCATCTGTGATGAGCTGGTAGCGGGTGATTGGACTTTAAAGTTCACATCACGTCTGTTGTTGTCTGGGAGTGAATAGAAGGATAATGGTTACCAACGTAATGTTTTGGACAGACTGCTGTATGTTGGGACACAGCTACTCATCGATTCATTATCATCATCAGCATAACAGTCCACTGCTGGACATAGGCGTCTCCAATCGCACGCCATTTCTCTCCTGTATTAATAATTTTTAATTACTTCATTACAAAATTCAATACTGTTAAATTCTTCAACTTCGTCGAGATTCTTTGCCTAGAAGTCGCGGGACCAAGGGATACCGTGACCCCGGTACGTAAAGGGCTATTGAAGGACACCGTGGATTTTAGTCAGTACAAGTCTGACAGTCCCTCCCGTCCTGCCCTGGGGGGGAGGACTCATTTGATGATATTACCACGATAAAAAAGGCGCTTTTCTAGTAGACGCCACTGTTGATTCTGGCTTTCAGGAGTTGCAGTAGTTTGGGTGTGGTGGAATGTGGTGGGATTGTCCCAAACTAAAAAAAAGACTGTAACTTTAGTTTTTTTACGAAACTTTTCTATGGAGGTTACGGATTGAGGGTAAATAGAAAGCAGTCACACTCTTCTGCGAAGCCTTAATCGCTAGCGAAATGGTGGCGCTGCGGGTGATAGATTAGCAATTCCTTACCGCACACCCCAACCACAGTTACAGACACCTTGGGCGTCAAGAATCACTTGGCGAATTTGACTTACAGACGGCGAGTAAGCCCCCTCGTACATAAGGTGACGCAAGTCTCCGATACCTTACGACTTTGGTATCCAGGCGCTTATCGCTGTACTAATTTATATCGGTTTGTACACAGGCACGCGTCGATAGATGCCAAAGTCGTAAGGTATCGGAGACTATCGTCGCCTTGTGTACGAAGGGGCTTTCGTACGTACGTACGGTGCGTCATGTTCCACGCGCCTCTGTTAGCAAACTGACACGGCCCCTATATAGCCAAAGACCTGCCGAAGTTATGGAACTGTTTTGATAGGGTATCTCGGCCCTAAAACGCAAAAAGGCAACTGAAGAAATGGGGGGGGGGGAGGTTAAGTCAGTCAAATGAATTTACTCCACAAAAGAGTACGATGTGTGGTTAATATGTGGTTCTGAAGACAGTTCCCATATCTTTTTTTAATATAAGTTCCTTGAATATTACCCTATAAGAATCTTGTTTAAGTAACTTCCCAGGTAAAAAACTTGCTTTCAAAAGCTCGTTTGCCCTCGTATTTTGTAAAATAATTTTTAAAAGAAGGAGAGTACGAAGCAATCAACAGCTCTCAAGTTATTTATTTACCATGTTGTTCGCAAAATATGCAGTTTTGAAGAAAAGTTAAAGTTCTTGTAAAGTGCTGTAGAAATTATGGATGTTAATAACTTACAGTAAATTCGAAGCAGCGGCGTTCATTCATAACATTTTTATGAAACTAGTATCAACAGAATCTTGTAATATATGAATGAAACATGTCCATTTACGTGCATATGAACAAATAGCCGCAGTTTGTTCGTTTGTTTCGGTGTGTGCATCTTAGGAACAAAGTAAAGATCTTTTTGCCTTTGTCGAACAGACAGGCGAAAGCGAAGCGAGTCCGAAGCGATACCGAACCGAAGCGAGACGTCAGTCCGATAGTTCTGTCACGCTATCGGATCGCTTTCGCTTTTCTATGTGACTGGATTCAAACAATTCCGTACATTACAAATAAAAGCTCGCTTCGCATTCGTCCCGTCCAAAGGCTTTTGGGTCCTACAAGCCACAAACGCGTCTGTGTCGCTTGTGCCGCATAGTTTGCGCGGCCGAGTGTGTTGGTATGAAGTTCATACCAGCTCACGCAGTTCGTGTAATATCGTTCGTTCTTAGTTCGATCTCGATGTCACGGGGCGTAAAAACATCCGTAACTAAGGCCGAAACCACAGGTTTCGTGCTTACAGATTAGACCCCAGTTCCTGGTACTAACAAAGCAGTCGCGATTGTGACAGCTATACAAACGGTAATGTTAAAGATGAGTACAACAACGGTCAGATAGACCGTATTGTTGCTCTTTGAAATTGTTTTTAATGAGAAAAGTTCTAATAAAAGCATTGTGGCCTTGAGTGTGGTTGTGGCGATAATTTTAATTAATTTAGAAACGCGTTACAACTTTAAAGCTAGAATGTCGCTCACCAAGACGGGCGAACTGTAAAATGGATCGTCATATTGATAATGATATTGATGTTTGTTTTTGCAAGTAGGTTAATATTAACACTTTTACGCATCGTCTTTTTTTACAAACCAGATGTTCGTACCTCATTACTCTGAGAAGAAACACACTCACTTTCTTTTTAAGTCCAGTCATTATATTGGTAAAGTACTGTGAGCACCATGTAGGTTAGTGTCTGGAATGGTCTTTTGAAGAAAGAACCACAGCTTTGAGTGGACCTGTCCAGTCAGTGCAAGGATTTTGTCTTAGCACTACTCTGAATTAACTTTAAATCTTTTTGTTTGTTAAGGAGTTACAATTTACTTTTAAGAGGATATGCGAGAGGAAAGACTTTTTAAATTTGGTTTTTGGAAAATCTATTGCGGTCGCTCTGCGAGTATTCGGCGGCATACTCGTGTGATTAAGACAAAAAAAGATCCGTCTGAATAGCCTTTTTTTTATCGTGGTAAAATCATCAAATGAGTCCTCCCACCCAGGGCAGGGCGGGAGGGACTGTCAGACTTGTACTGACTAAAATCCACGGTGTCCTTCAATAGCCCTTTACGTACCGGGGTCGCGGGACCAAGGGACCGTCACTATGCTGACACTCTTTGAGGCGCGCGTGGAACACAACGCGCCGTCGACCCGGGCATGGTCCATGGTCGGACAGCGAGTCGCCCATTACTCGCTGCCCGCATGCCCGCGCCTACGGTGGCCGGAGATCGTCTTGCGAAGTCCAACGCCATGGGCGTCTACCACTGCGGCTGGGGTGGTGGGAGGACGCTGTCCTCTCCCTCAGGCGGCCCGCCTCCTCCTTCACGAGCATTACTGCTTCGCAGAAGGAGGCGACCGCTTCCCACTCCGTCTTGCCCCGCAGCATGGCCTCGACCAATGCCGGGCGCGAGAGGTCTCCGCCTATCGCCGTCGTGAAGACACGGCGGTGCTCTGCCCAAGCGGGGCAGTCCTGCACCGTATGCTCCACCGTGTCCTCCGGATGATCCTCGCAGTGGTGACACCCAGGCGTTTCTTCCCTCCCTATCAGACACAGGAACCTACGGAAACTTCCGTGTCCGGTGAGGACCTGCGTCATGCGGTAGGTCAGGACGCCGTGACGCCTATCCAGCCACTCCTCAAAGAGGGGTCTTACCGCCGCGATTGCGGCGTGCCCGCCGTCTGAATAGCTTAAGTAAAAAGTCTTTTTTTTGAGGTTTGGCTCTCGCCTATTTCTTCTTCTATTATTGGATATTTTTATAAACTGGATAAAAATAATATAAACTGTGCCTCTATGTTTTCTTGTTATAAATAGCTACCAAACATTAGAGTGAAACCGGGGTCAAGATCTAGCCAACACCCGCAGTAATCAGAAACATTCCCATATTCCTTTCTGGCTGTCCTAAAATAACACTGAAACGGAGCAACTATCAATGAAGCTAGCCTACTAAAACAAAAGTTAAATAAAACTTCATCTGGCATAAAAATAGAACCTTCATAGCCATGTGTAAACTTTTTCATAAATATTTCACATAATATAGAGCTATTATTATGTACCTAAACTATTTTTAATGTCAGCAAAGTAATCTTGCAAGTCTTCTTTTTATCGTAGCAAATTCATCAAATGAGTCTTCCTAGGGCGGGGCGGGAAGTACTGTCAGACTCGTACTGACTAAAATCCACGATCTTTCAATAGCCCTTTACATTCCAGGGTCACGGTTACCTGATGAGACAGCCCCGCGACCCCGGAGACAGTCCCGTGACCCCGGAAATCTTGCAAGTCTTATTGCAGTTTTGGGGTTGGTGGGATTCATCTCCAAGCGGTCCAGCCCGGTTAATGGTCTCGCCTATAACAGGTGAGCGATCCACTGGCGGCTTCACCAGAGCCGCCTGGCCGACCATCACTCTGAGTCCGGTGCCAAACAGTTTTTACTGTGTGCGTCGATGCGCAGGAGTTTCAGTTGCTTTTGGCTCGATACCTTTAGGCTTCATCTTTTCTTCTGGGCAAATACAATAATAAAAAAGTGATGAAAAGGCTCGACAGATGATGACGGTCGATACTTGCGATACTTATTTATTTAAGTTACTCTTCTTCTTCAACCTTAAAAGTATCCTTCCATACGGCACAAAAACAACAAAAATAGCTACCATTCAGGAGGAGTTGGGTTCCGACCAAAACTTTAGAACCATTTTGTTTACAGAATTGAAAGGGGAGATACCTACCTTTATCTCCCCTTTAAGTTTGTACAGACCAGACACGTGTTCTAGCTTGATTGCAATGCAGCAGCAGGAGTGCTGCTCCATAGTGTTACATGCCGCCATCTTATTTGGAAGCATAATAGGAGCAATGTTACAACACAGCTGCGTGCTGCAGAGATATCACCTGCTAGCTCCTACTCAGTGGCAGTTTTGAGTCTTGGTTACCCAGTTTCTCCTCAACATTAACACTCCTAAAAGCTTACAACTTGTACCCCAAAATCGACCTTGTAAGTTCCACCCAAAATGTAGACGTACTAAATGATCCTAAAGATAAATTGCTTAGAGATGACCTATTAATTATTATAGACAACTATTTGGTACAGATGCTTATAATTAACGAGCTGAATGTAACCTCCACCGTAAATTGAACTATCGTAACATTGATAGAGGGTTTGAATTTAATTGGTTATTACAGCAGGAGGCCCAGTGTTAACAGAGTTGAGAAAGTTGTATGTGGTATTTTATTTATTACATTTATGTAATTTATTTATTTACGCTTTTACGTACAATTGTGGTATATAAGGCGGATTTAATGCCGTAAGGCATTTTATACCGGTCAACATTTGGGTCAAAAGGGGAAGCAGTTGGAATAGGTTCAAAAATACTAATGAAACAATTAAAACTACTACATCTATCAACCTTTCAACGTGTAATTGTAACTAAAGAAGTTCATCTCTCGGAATTTTTAAATCACATCCACGATTTTCACGGGATGTTTTTCAGGATTTCAGTCCACAAATTTCAGGAATATCGAACATTTAACGACTGAAAGTAGTTAACCTAAGTTCAGGAATTTCAGCGAATTATTTTGAATAATACTTACGACAAGATGCTGGTTCTGTTTTGTCGATTTTTTGTTTAGCCGTGATTTTGTTTAAATATTTTGTGTTTACAGTAAAACGGGACGACATATATACATACATGTGAAAGTACGATCAGTTAGTTTGCAGAACTTTAGCCGTCTTACAACAAAAAAGTTTAAGAACGGTTGAACACTTGACTAAAAAAACTGTCAACTGCAAAACAGCATTTGACGTTGATGTAAGATCGTGTTGCAGTTACACTTCTTTTAGACCAATGTTCAACCGATGCTTAACTGTTTGTGGTAAGACGGTAGATGTTTATACTTCATCACTGGGTAGATATTATCAAAAACAGTTAAACAGCCTTATTCTTATTCTTTGTTAATTATTTTTTATTGGCTTTTTAATAAAACACATAAAGACAGAACCAAGCACTCCTCACAGAATCTTCAAGGAAGTGATAACAGTTTAATAAAGAAAACGAATTCTTAATGACAAGCCGAAAGCACGCACAAAAAAGCATTTAATTAAAAAAAAACACCCCCTTACCTGCGTTTAAACCAGGAGATAAGAAGACGCTGGTCACGTTTCACCCCTCTAGCACCCTTTAAAAATTTAGGTCAATTACTAGCACATACTTTGGTTTATTTATGTGGGAGTGAAGTGACCCTATGTGGTGGTAGTGTTATAGCGCCATTACGGCGTTCATTTTTCATAAATATTTTGTGTGGGGTTGAAATTTGCAGTGGGGAGGTTGGGTTCTTAAATTAATGGGGTGTTGCTGTTACTTTTGTAAAAATTATTTTTTATGCAATGCCACGAAAGACCACCACTCAAACTCTCTGACTACAACAACCCGTGATTGTTGTAGTCAGAGAGTTTGAGTACCAATCTAAGGCTGGCCGCATACACTCATTTTCCGTATTTGTAGCTAACTAATCAAGCGACTAAGCAACTTTTTTTTTTATCGTGGTTTAATCATCAAATGAGTCCTCTCACCCAGGGCAGGGCGGGAGGGGCTGTCAGACTTGACTGACTCAAATCCACGGTGTCTATCAATAGCCCTTTACGTACCCGGGTCACGGTAGTTCGTGACTCCCGCGACCCCGGCAGGCTTTGGCGCTCTACAGGCCCCTTCAAAACAAGCGTAACTAGCGCAGACGTTAAGTTTTTTATATGTTGTGTTAGCGCGGCTGAGTTAGATTTTTTCCATTTGCAAAATGTTGTGTGCCACATAGAACACTTTCCACAGGTTTCCGAATCGGAATTCCACATTAGGAAAATGAACATGGAAAACGTTTATTTATCCAGAAGGATGCAGGTTCGAGTCCTGAGTGTCAAACGAGTCCTTATTAACTAAAATTCCAACCTGGTCCTTTAGTCGCCCTTTGCGTTCTAGAGTCACGGTAATCTGCTTAAATTGTTCCGCAAATCTGAGGTCATCATTCCGAAAGGTACGGATAATTCCGTCTCTCCCAAATTATATATGATAAAATACTTCACAACTTGTAACGTAAAAGTTTACCTGAGTTTACGTCTAATTAAAATCTCAAAGTTTGAGTAAACCGAACTACTTAATAAGCGTGAGAACATTTCCTTTTAACAACTTTGTGTGTTTCATATCGGTGTAAATGTTTAAAATAAATGATAAAAGAAGTTTTTTTTACCACATCAGCTCACAAGTTCTTCAGTCAGTTCAGTCCTTAAGTTCCTAAAAATAAAGTCTATTTACTTATCAAAACGTAATAAATTTCGTGCTCTGCTGGCGCTGCTGCTGCGGTTGCTGAGAACCTCAAGCGGCGTAAATATTAACCCTTAGTGGTAACTATATTTTTGAGCCGTTTGGGGTTGAAACTATAGGGCCATGGGGGTCCGAGTGCTCACAGTCTCTTCAAAGTCATTTCTAAAAGACTTGTTGACGCTTCCCGTGACCCAAGAGCTGGCTTTTACCTTGGCCAAAGGGTAAGTATTGCCATACAAAGAGGCAACGCCGCCAGTCTCTTGGGCACATTACCAGCTGACAGCGTTGACGATGAATTTTTCGATGCTCTATAACAGTTTAGTTTTATTTTAATTTAGCATTTTTATTATATTTATGTATTTTTAGCTTCTTAAAATTAAAGTGTTTCAATAGAAACATACAACGTAATTAAGCAACACAATTTAATAAGTGTACAATACACTTGAGTGCAATATAATTAACGATGCATGCACTGGCGTGCACATCAGTGGCACATAAATCAGCGTCCAGCTGCAAGCGACGCTTGCTCTCCGCCTGTCCGGTTGATGTGTCACGCAGATATTAACGTCATGTGACACGATGTTTCATTTTGATGTTGGGAAGCTGGTCTTCGTTTATCGAAGTCAGCTAGCGAGTGGAACTGTCTAACCAAAAGCCCTGGTCTGCAATCTGTCAATCCCTTTTACTCCATCCAGGAGGGCTCGATTTGATGATTATAACGGTTTACAAAAATATCGAAGAAACAGAGTGGTTTTTAGTCAGTTAGAATCGGACGGTCTCTTTCTGCTCGTTTTGATGGTTATTTCATCCCAAATAAAAAACGAATACCATAATATTTTTTTTAATCGCATCATTTAAGTACAATAATGTTATCTAATTCCGTTCTCAAACAATACAACCTTTTTTTAACGACGAATATTTTCACCTCTGAATATTGAATATACTCGTAATTATAATAATAAGCCTTTGTCAAACAGACAGGTGATAGCGAAACGGACCGAGTCCGAAACGATAACGAACCGATACGAGACGTCAAACTGGGTGCAGCGAACCGAGGCGTAGCAGTTGTATTAGCTGACTTTTTATGAACGACGTCAAACAGAGTAAATACGCTTTCGTCACGTCTTCGCATCGGTTCGGTCACGCTATCGGATCGCTTTCGCTTTTTTATGTGACAGGATTCAAACAGTTCCATACATTACAAATAAAAACGCCTCGCTTCGCATTTGCCACGCCTATCTGTTTGCCAAAGGCTTTAAGGATAAATTGCATGATTTCACCACGCTAAAATAATTAACTTCGTCTAGAATTGCGAACTTACGCCTTTGGTTCGAAAACAAAGCTTCTGCTACGATCTTTGAATACCACGTTAGGGTCAGTTCACACCGACACGCGTCGCGACGTGACGATACTGGACATGTGTATTTTTTCGTGTAGTAAATAAAGTTAGATTTAGAGTCGCTCTATTGAAATGTGCGCGCAGCGTCGCGTCTCGCAGTGATTTAACCCTTAAACTCACAAAACCCACTGATAATTTAACTTTACACCCTAGCCTGAAAAAACCAAATGTTAGCAGTCTAGGCCTTGTTTTATAACGTACACCCATAAAGCACAATAAATATAAACGAGAGTTTATTGGCTCGCTCGCCGGGGACAAATTATTTCGGAGCCAAACACTTTGTTAGGTAAAACTACTTTTAAGGCTAGTTTACTACCTAGTTTATAGCGAAGGTAATAGGATAGGTGATCTGGGAGCAATATGTTTTATTCTAGGTTTTCAGATTAATCTGGTGCAGTAATGAGGTACGTTAGTGTCGATGAACGGATTTATGGAATTTTGGGACCACGACCTACGAGTTGTTGGCTTTGTCATCATCATCTGGGAGAAATACGTTTTATTATAGGTTTTCAGATTAATCTGATGCAGTCATGAGGTACGTTAGTGTCGATGAACGGATTTATGGAATTTTGGGACCACGACCAACTAGTTGTTGGCTTTGTCATCATCATCTGGGAGCAATACGTTTTATTATAGGTTTTCAGATTAATCCGATGCAGTTCTGAGGTACGTTAGTGTCGATGAACGGATTTATGAAATTTTGGGACCACGATCAACTAATTGTTGGCTTTGTCATCATCATCTGGGAGCAATACGTTTTATTATAGATTTTTAGATTAATTTGATGCAGTTATGAGGTACGTTAGTGTCGATGAACGGATTTATGGAATTTTGGGACCACGACCAACTAATTGTTGGCTTTGTCATCATCATCTGGGAGCAATACGTTTTATTATAGGTTTTCAGATTAATTTGATGCAGTTATGAGGTACGTTAGTGTCGATGAACGGATTTATGGAATTTTGGGACCACGACCAACTAGTTGTTGGCTTTGTCATCATCATCTGGGAGCAATACGTTTTATTCTAGGTTTTCAGATTAATCTGATGCAGTTCTGAGGTACGTTAGTGTCGATGAACGGATTTATGGAATTTTGGGACCACGACCAACTAATTGTTGGCTTTGTCATCATCATCTGGGAGAAATACGTTTTATTATAGGTTTTCAGATTAATCTGATGCAGTCATGAGGTACGTTAGTGTCGATGAACGGATTTATGGAATTTTGGGACCACGACCAACTAGTTGTTGGCTTTGTCATCATCATCTGGGAGCAATACGTTTTATTATAGGTTTTCAGATTAATCCGATGCAGTTCTGAGGTACGTTAGTGTCGATGAACGGATTTATGAAATTTTGGGACCACGATCAACTAATTGTTGGCTTTGTCATCATCATCTGGGAGCAATACGTTTTATTATAGATTTTTAGATTAATTTGATGCAGTTATGAGGTACGTTAGTGTCGATGAACGGATTTATGGAATTTTGGGACCACGACCAACTAGTTGTTGGCTTTGTCATCATCATCTGGGAGCAATACGTTTTATTATAGGTTTTCAGATTAATTTGATGCAGTTATGAGGTACTTTAGTGTCGATGAACGGATTTATGGAATTTTGGGACCACGACCAACTAGTTGTTGGCTTTGTCATCATCATCTGGGAGCAATACGTTTTATTCTAGGTTTTCAGATTAATCTGATGCAGTTCTGAGGTACGTTAGTGTCGATGAACGGATTTATGGAATTTTGGGACCACGACCAACTAATTGTTGGCTTTGTCATCATCATCTGGGAGCAATACGTTTTATTATAGGTTTTCAGATTAATTTGATGCAGTTATGAGGTACGTTAGTGTCGATGAACGGATTTATGGAATTTTGGGACCACGACCAACTAATTGCTGGCTTTGTCATCATCATTAGCCTATAAAGTTTCCACTGTTGGGACACATGACTCCTCTCTGTGAGATAGAGTGGGATATAATCCACCACGCGGGCCCAGTGCGGATTGGTAAAATCACATGTCTTCATGAATTTTTGGTTCTAGGACGTGCCGATCCAAAATTACTTATCCCAATCTAACATGAACTGTCTCTTTTGTGATAAATTTTTAAAATCTATTAAAGAAACACGTGCATACTGTCAGGGATCTAAGGCCTTAGCACAAGATTTCCGTATTTTTTTTTCGTTTTTGTATGGACTATGAAAAATCAACACATGTGTACGACCGAGAAGCTATTTTTATTATTCCATCAAAATAATGTTAAAGCTTCCGTTTAACTTACGTAACAAAAACATGAAAATTGATGCTGGAGCCTGCGTATTTGACCGTGACCGTAAATTCCTGCTCTAGTGCTTATCACCAATTTATGCTCAAATAAAGCTATAAATTAGATGTAGGCCTGACAAACAGAAATTTGCATTAGCCTCTAGGATTTATCTAGGCCCGGACAAACATGGACTACTAAATAATTCAAACTAGAAACTATTATGGTTTGGAATCAATTAACATTTTCGGAACAATTAATTCAGTTCTACAAATAGGTATGAGTAAAAGCGCGGGCTAAAACTTTATGCGAACAAAATATAAGCCCTTTCGGACATAAGGCGACGCATGAGGCGACAATCGCAATACAAATTCAAAGAGGTTCGTACACAGGTACGCGTCATTGGATACCAAAGTCGTAAAGTGTCGGAGGCTTGCGTCGCCTTGTGTGCGAAGGGGCTTTTTTTTTCGTGGTAAAATCATCAAATGAGTCGTCCCACCCAGGGCAGGGCAGTAGGGACTGTCAGACTTGACTGACTAAAATCCACGGTGTCCTTCAATAGCCCTTAACGTACCGGGATCACGGCAACTGGTGAGTCCCGCGACCAAGGACGAAGGGGCTTAGGGTCAAAACACATCGAGACGCGACGCGACACGACTTCCTGTATCGTCGCGTCACGTATTTTATTTACAACAAGAAAAGATTTCCGTGTTGTTAATAAAGTAACATTGACTCGATCTATTGAAATGTGCTCGCAGCTTCGCTATTATGAAAATGATAGCTCGTGTAATATGCATGGTATTTTATAATTCATAGATTATAGCACTCCGGAACAAAGTAGCTTCTTAACGGAACATTTTCTTCAAATATCATTAGTTTCATGTCGGTCCAGTTGGTGCAAGCGCGACTGATGAACGTGAAGTCCCCGGTTCGTTTTCCAGATCTGACAACGTGTGTGTTTTCCCTGAAGAGTTAACCAGAGGTGTACTTAACAGTACACATTTTACCAGAAAGGTTACAGCCTCATTTAGTAGGAAGCGAAGTTATTGCCACCAACAGGGAACATAATTATCCAGACTCTGTGGTTGCTATTGAGAAATTAGTTGTGGAATAACCCAATAACACTGTCTGCCCTGAGAATCGAATCCAGAAACTTTTATCAGCAGCCGCGTTAGCGACCATAGATCAACGAGGATAGGCTATGTTTATTCTTAGTTTGTTAAGATGCTATTTTATAAATAAAATCCTCCCTAGAAAGAAATATAAATGACAGCTGACATTGACGTTGTAACATGCTCCTCAAGGTACGGAGTCATCTCACAGGACAGTCATCCATCCATAGACTAACCTCGGCACGCGTCGTTTAACCTTGAAAATCGAAATAATGAGATTGTAAAAAATAAACAAACTAGCCTGGCTTTCTTCCCCTACCCACAGAACACTTAAATAGAACACACACATGTTCACAAACACACACACACACAAATAAATACGAAAACAGCAACAATATCTATGAGCACAGTAACGATACCAATTTGAAAGAACGACAGCCGTCTTCATTTACCCGCCGTACCAAATTCAATTTATGTGACAACCTGTCCACGGCCTGAAATTCCATTTCCATTCCAGAGAATACGACTGATTTTGGATCAAGTTTCAGGAGACAGCGGGAAGAAATGAAATACATTTATTATTACCTGCTATACAACATCATCATCAATAGTTACCACTTCCCAGGCTTCCTCACAGTGAGAGTGGGTCATAATCCACCACAGAGCGGGTTGGTAGAAGTCACCATTCAAATTTTTGCTTCCAGGACATGCCGGTATCCTCACCAGGTTTTCCTTTATTGTTTTGAGAGCAGTGTTGATGAAATAATTACACACTTTTAACGTTTTTGTGACGTAATGTAAACGGAAACTTTGACGTCATCATTAGTCTGTAGATGTTCCCACAGCTGGGACAAGGGCCTCCTCTTTATGAGAGGGAGTGGACTAAAATCCACCAAACGGGCCAAATACTAGTTGGGGGATGTCACATGTCTTCGAATTCTTCGTTCTAGGACGTGCCGGTTTCCTCACGATGTTTTCCTTCACCGTTTTGAAAGTAATGAAATAAATTACACTAACTAATACATCTGGCTGGGTTCGAACCCACAATCTACAACTCGTAAGTCGGAGCCGATACCACTGGGTCACCACAGTTCTCTCTGCCATACAACAATAGGATAAAAAGAGAACCTATCAGCCTCGTACTAAACTGAAAACTAAACTCTTCCCGTCATATCACAAAAAGATAAACATCTGTTGAACGCTTATATAAAAAAACGCCTACGTAATTGAACAAAGACTTACGTACCCATTTTTTTACGTATCCTTATTTAAAGTACGATCAAAAATCGCTAACTCTTATGACTTAAGTCAACCGACAATATTTAGTACAGGTACTTTTTTCACAAAATTAAACGACTAATTTGGCATGTATATTTAGGGCTGACAACTGAAATGGATTGCTTTATATTTTTTGTGAAAGAAATAGTCATTTTCCGGCATTGACTGCTGGCTAAATATAACGTTTTTTTGTTGAACTTGAACGGCCGTATTCCTTTTGACATTTCCCTGTTTACGTAAGAGACTTCGGTGAAGTTTTGTGAAAGTGCTTTAGGCACACTGAAAACTTGCTAAATATTTTTTCAATTATCCCTAAACACAGAAATGCAGACCTGGCTGTTTTGAATGAAGCCAGACTCTTCACGTCTGGCTGATGAAGCGAGATGCGATTTGTTGGTCCCAAAAAAGTGTATTAGGCATTTCGAAACCTTTAAAATTTAAAGAGAGGGAAAATTAATTAGCCAGATAATTTAGTTGGTTTTTATACCTCGCCAGGTGTAATGTAAAAAAGTAAATTTCCTACCAATTTGTTCATGGCTACTGGTTGCGCCCGTGTATAGTAGGTAGTAGGCGCTATGTTTTGCGCCTGAGTGAAATACACACATTGTTTACCAGTTTAACACACAGACATACAATTTACGTCGTACATTATGAAGATGATGATGTGATCCGACTGATTCCGGCCAGGGCGATTGATTTAACTCCGCCTAAATCAATCGCCCTAACCGGCCTACCGGCCTACCGGCCAAATACTGAGAATTTATGCTAGCACCTCAGTTCTTGGTCGCAGGACTAACGAATACCGTGACCCCGGAACAGTTTATTCAGTACAACTCTGACAGTCCCTCCTGCCCCGCCCTGAGTGGGTGGACTCGTTTGATGATTTTACAAAGATAAATATACATTTATTTAATCTATATATATAAAAATGTTATGTTGGTTTGTGTATGCTTCAAAAACTCAAAAAGTTTTGCACCGATTGAGCTGAAATTTTATCCGCATCAAGGATGGTTTTTATCTATTTTTTTTTTTGAAAAAACAACTTTTTGTGACACAGCGAAGCGGGGCAGGGTACAGCTAGTATAATATAATTTATTTAATAGATTGTAATAGTTACGAGTATTATATGTACACTGAGTTTCATTCATCAATGTTAGTTATCTAAAAATTCGGAGCCGTTTCAATAAATAAGAAAAATACGACATTCACAGAAGTATTTCGCAATCGTCCTCCAAATGAATTAAATATAATATGTATAATAAATACGTCACCAACATGACCTTTCACAATGATTGATGGAAATTTTCCTCAATTTCTTTCGATATATGGATTGAGAAAGGCAACGCCCCTTCGTTTTTCCGATAAATGGTCAGTTTTAACCCTCAATCATCACATCCCTTATTTTTTACAGTCATATCAAATTCAATAACATGATGAAAAAAAGCTATCTGGGAATCTCAGTTTTACACTCTGTTATGGTCGGCTTTGGTCGCCTTCCAGTCTAAGGGGATGCAGCTTATGACTAAGAGAGTGTTGAGTATGAATTTTGATGGATGGAGAGGAAGAGGAAGGCCAAGGAAAAGATGAATGGATTTTGTAAGGAATGATATGAAAGAAAAAGGAGTAAATGATATTGTGACGTCTGATAGGCAAGAATGATGCCCGTGGCCGAACGCGCTTGCCTAGCGGCCTAAGTTGGGACACGTCTACACTAAACGAGCTGCCTCGCGCGGCAAATCGCCCGCGAGACTCGCTCTGTGTGGACGCGCCTAATTGATGTTATGATTCTGAATTAAAATGAGTGGAGCCGCGGGTAAAAGCTAATTACTAGCTTTTACCCACGGCTCCGCTCATTCTCACGCTCGCTTATCATCATAATTAAAAATAACAGCAACTTGAAGAAATGCAGTAATATCAACCTGAAGCATTTCTTGGAACTTGGAACCTTGTCGTAATAAAACGACAATAAAATTACTGGGCAATTAGACGCCGTATTGTGAAGTACTTTCTTTGTGAAAGTTCTTTACTGTTTATTTTGTAAACTGGTTTCTATAAAACGTCTTGAAATTAAAGTATTCAAATAATGAGATCCAGTAGAAAAATATCAGCAGAAATCTAATTGGTTTTTCATACGAAAAATTAATTTGGTCCACACTTTTCCTACTTTGATATCGATTCGGATTTTATGGAGCTTAAATATTATGGGTTGGCGAAACCCTACTATTACTAGGTATTAAGTCGTATTAATAATTCGTAATTAATTCGTCTTGTCTTAAAACCAAACATTCGAAGACCTCCATTTTTTTTTGTGGTGTTTTATGTTTTGACTTTACGTTCTAAGACTTTTGTGTTCTAAGGCCACGGATACATACTCCGCCTCCTCCTTCGCTAGCATAAATACTTCGCAGCTTGGTATCGGTGTCAGGACCAGCAATGCTTTCTCTAAAAGACTCTATGACTAGACAAAAAAGTAGTTTCTCCAAAGTTCAGTTTTCGAATTTTAATTATTTAGGCGAATAACTCTGAAAGACTGCACTTTTTTTTCTAGCTTAGTAAAGTCATCAAATGAGTCTTCACGCCGAGGGCAGAGCAGGAGGGACTGCCAGACTTGTACTGTTTAAAATCCACGGTGTCCTTCAATAGCCCTTTACGTTTCAGGGTCACGGTAATTCGTAAGTCCCGCGACCTCGGCAGGCTTTGGCGCTCTAGAGGACCCCGTCATTTTTTGCGGACACTCTTGGAGGTGCGCGTGGAACACAACGCGCCGTCGACCCGGGTATACACTTTAGGACATTATGTCAATTACTTTTTATTTTTCTGTCTAAGTGCCCTCTATATAAATACAGGACTATCGTAGTGCACCACGATTTTGACAAAAGAAAACCAAAATTCCGGGAGACCGTAAGAGTCACGCTCCGTGCAAATCTCTTTCGCATCACTATATATGTAGTATAAAATAAAGTCGCTTCACGCTGTCTGTCTGTCTGTCCCTGTGTATGCTTTTTTTTTATCGTGGTAAAATCATCAAATGAGTCCTCCTGCCCAGGGCAGGGCGGGAGGGACTGTCAGACTTGTACTGACTAAAATCCACGGTGTCCTTCAATAGCCCTTTACGTACTAGGGTCACGGTAATCCCTTGGTCCCGCGACCCCAGCAGGCTTTGGCCCTCTACAGGTCCCGTCACTATGCTGACACTCTTTGAGGCGCGCGTGGAACACAACGCGCCGTCGACCCGGGCATGGTCCATGGTCGGACAGCGAGTCGCCCATTACGCGCTGCCCGCATGCCCGCGCCTACGGTGGCCGGAGATCGTCCTGCGACGTCCGACGCCGTGGGCGTCTACCACTGCGGCTGGGGTGGAGGGAGGACGCTGTCCTCTCCCTCAGGCAGCCCGCCTCCTCCTTCACGAGCATGACTGCTTCGCAGAAGGAGGCGACCGCTTCACACTCCGTCTCGCCCCGCAGCATGGCCTCGACCAATGCCGGGCGCGAGAGGTCTCCGCCTATCGCCGTCGTGAGGACACGGCGGTGCTCTGCCCAAGCGGGGCAGTCCTGCACCGTATGCTCCACCGTGTCCTCCGGACGATCCTCGCAGTGGTGACACCCAGGCGTTTCTTCCCTCCCTATCAGACACAGGAACCTCCCGAAACTTCCGTGTCCGGTGAGGACCTGCGTCATGCGGTAGGTCAGGACGCCGTGACGCCTATCCAGCCACTCCTCAAAGAGGGGTCTTACCGCCGCGATAAGACCTCGGTTGCGACAGTCGCTCCCTCCATACTGCCCTGAGATCGCGCTGGAGCTCTTCCCGCCGCGCCTCGACTTGTCGAGGCAGCGGGGATTCGCCCCGACGCTGCGCCTCCACGCGCCATTCATAGACGCGCTGGAGGGCAGTCGCCTCCAGATCCCAGGGCAGCAATCCTGCTAGGAGGTTGGCTGATTCGCCGGCGATCGTGCGGTATCCCCGGATCATCCGGATAGCCATGACGTCCCTGTGTTTGCTTAGATTTTTAAAACTACGCAACGGATTTTGATGCGGTTGTTTTTAAAAAGTTAGAGTGATTCAAGAGGAAGGTTTATCTATATATATAAAAGAACAGGGTTTTTTATTAAGACTCGACTACAGCCGAAACTGCTGAACGCAGATACTTGAATTTTGGACAGCAGTTGCAGTCTACTATGTAAGGGGGCAATAAGACGGGATTTTGCGAAATTCCTCCTCTAAGGGGGTGAAAAGGGGTGAAAACTGTTGTATGAAAAATCTTATTCCTTGGGTTTATAAACTTGAAACTTAGTACGAATATGAGTATAAGTAAATAAAAAAGATGGACATTAATAGTTTTTTAAAACTACCCTCCATTGGTTATCTAGACGATGTTAAAGTTTGTATGGGAAAATCATAACGCATTAACCGATGAATTTGAAACTCAGTATGTAGAAATTAGATCAAAAATAATCAAACACGTGTTTTTGGGTTTTTCGAAAATCACCCCCCAAGTTAATGAAAAGGGATTTTCAATTTTAAAGGAAAGGATCTAAAATCAAGAAACCTGTAACCTGAATTTTGGACGTTAGTTGCAGTTTACCATGTAGAGGGGGGCAATAAGACGGGATTTTGCGAAAGTCCTCTTTTAAGGGGGTGAAAAAGGGTGAAAACTGTTGTATGAAAAATCTTATTCCTTGGGTTTATAAACTTGAAACTTAGTAGAAATACGAGTATAAGTAAATAAAAAAGATGGACATTAATAGTTTTTTAAAACTACCCTCCATTGGAAACCTAGACGATGTTAAAGTTTGTATGGGAAAATCATAACGCGTTAACCGATGAATTTGAAACTCAGTATGTAGAAATTAGATAAAAAATAATCAAACACGTGTTTTTGGGTTTCTCGAAAATCACCCCCCAAGTTAGTGAAAAGGGATATTCAAGTTTAAAGGAAAGGATCTAAAATCAAGAAACGTATAACCTGAATTTTGGACGGTAGTTGCAATTTATTATGTAGGTGAGCTGGCACTTAGAAGCGATTTTGCGAAAATCCTCCTATAAGGGGGTGAAAAGGGGTGAAAACCTTTGTATGTAGAATCTTATCCCTTAAGTTTATGAACTTGAAACTTGGTACGAATATGAGTAAAAGTAAATAAAAAAGATGGGCATTATTAGTTTTTTAAAACTACCCTCCATTGGTGATCTAGACGATGTTAAAGTTTGTATGGGAAAATCATAACGTCCTAACCGATGAATTTGAAACTCAGTGTATAGAATTTAGATAAAAAATAATCAAACATGTATTTTTGGATTTTTCGAAAATCACCCCCTAAATTGGTGAAAAGGGGTGATTAAGTTTTAAGGAAAGAATTTTACTGCTTGCTTCGATAAACCGAAAACTTGGCATAAGTAGTTTCCCAATCGAATAAAGGATGCGTAATTATCTACATTTCAAAAATCAACCCGTAGCGGGCGAACATTGGAAAATCAGTTTGTCTACAATAATATTTCGAGTTCGAAGTTAGAAACACGCGCTGACGAAGTCGAGGGCGGAGTGCTAGTTTGTATATAAAATTCATAATATAGTAGAGACTGCACCTGTGCGGAGCCGGAACGGGTAGCTAGTTTATTATAATATTAAGTTAGAAGTTAGATTAGGTGGTGCCTCAAAACAAAAGTCAGTCTACAATGCCATAAAATTTCCCATAAGAAGCTCCTTACTTTATATTTGGCCTCAGATGTATATTAGCTGTCTGTTCCCTTTACTTCACGACGACAACACTGTATAAACAAGGATAAGCTTGAAACACAGACATGCAGGGTTCTACTGACTACGATTTATTATTATGGCGTAAGGAATCGGGTCAGGACGTAAGTCTTGAGTTATTTGCCATGGTAGTGTGAGGATCTGTCTGTGTAGACCAAAAACCAAATGTTAACAACTAGTCTTTGTCCACGACTTCACCTGCGTGCAGATGTTACTGGCAAGATGACTTTATTTTTTTTTATCGTGGTAAATTCATCAAATGAGTCCACACAGGGTAGAGCGTCAGACTCATACTGATTAAAATCCACGGTGTCCTTCAATAGACTTTTACGTTCCGGGGTCACGGTCATTCGCAAGTCCCGCGACCTCGGCAGGCTTTGGCGCTCTAGAGGGCCCCGTAATTTTTTGCTGACACTCTTTGAAGCGCGCATGGAACATAACGCGCCGTCGATCCGGGCATGGTCCATGGTCGGACAGCGAGTCACCCATTACTGCCCTCGCAAGCGGTACTACTGACATATTGGCAAGATGACTTAAAAAAAAATATTGACGCTATCATCACACCCGCTATCCACAGGATCGTGCTGCAGGGAAGTTTGGGAAGGGGATATTGTGGGATAGGGACAAACAAACAAACTTGACTACAAACTCGTAAGTCTGATTACTGCTCTCATCTTTAATATTTATATTCCGAAAAATTTACCACACGTTACAATGGCCGCGGGCAATAGATAGCTCTTCATGTTCTTTGAATAAATGTCTTGTACTCTTACACGTGTTCATGAATTTAAAAAAATTAAGTATAAAATAAGCTAGTCTCTGAAAAAAATACTCGGCTTAAAATCTCAAACTCAGCATTATTATTACGAAAAACAAAAGGTTTACAACAACTCTCGCCAAATTAACGTTTTGTAATCAAAAAATGTTATTTCGATGAACTCGAAGAAAATAATTAAATAACGCCCTTTTTTTTCGTTTCATAAATACTGTTAGGGCTGGGCATTTAATATGTTTAAGACATTAATTATATCGATGTGAAAGAAAATTAAATAGATTATAAATCGTGCTTTGTCGTCGTTTATATCTCAACCTTTGTCCACTTAGAAACTTCAGAAGCAAGCATTGCCGGCAAACTACTCGTATTACTATTTAGCGCCAGCTTAACTCAAATCACGTAGTACACTTCTGTGAAGCAACTTGTTAAAATATATGGGAGTTTACTTAAATACTGATCAAACTACTGGCTCTCAACTGTCCATAAAAACGGTAAAATATGTTTTTTTTTTATACTGACAGCACAATTGGCGCCTGAGCTAATGGTGACCGAGCAATTGAACTGCTGTATTGGGTATAGCGGGTTCGATTCCCACACGAAGAAATTATATTTTAAGATCTACAAGTAGCTGTTCTTGGCCTAATCGTTTGTGTGTGTGAGTTTAAATGTTTGTTAATCTTTTTTTTTAAGAAAAACTTTTTGCCCTACACGACAGCCCTTTCATTAAACTATACAATTATAGCAAGCAAAATTTCCACCAAACATTCAAACTTGAGAAATCCGCTATTTCCTACATCTTAATAGTTCAAAGGATAGGCTGCACTCCCCAATCAAAACTAATTCCACAACTGTTACAGAACGATAACCCTCTACCTACAATACTAAACTTTAATTTAAAATCAATATCTACAGCCAGCACCCCAATCCGATTGAGTTTCAAATAACATAATCCAAGTTTATCGATATCGATATTGGTATCTGCCCCTCTCTACGGTCATCAGACGGCCGGGGGCTAAAAGTTGTCGTCGCTATTATTATGGCGAGAAATTCTACCAGTTTGCCCAGGGCTAGAAGTACTAGTGAGGTGGTATATCTGTTACATGTCACGTTAAATCCGTAGTTCTATGACGCTAAATGATTTGGGGTTTGTTTCTTGTCAGTAATGATGTGATGAGGATTTACTCGTAGATGAGATGAGGATGAGAGCTTTGTTTTGGGCTAATTATAAGTTCGTAAGAAAAGTAAGCTAAGTAGCTTTTGCCGACCCCCACGGCGACAGACGTCGCCAGACGATCTCCGGTCACCGTAGGCGCGGGCATGTGGGCAGCGAGTAATGGGAAACTCGCTGTCCGACCATGGACCATGCCCGGGTCGACGGCACGTTGTGTTCCACACGCGCCTCAAAGTGTGTCAGCAAAATGACATGGCCCCCCTCTAAAGGGCCAAAGCCTGCCGGGGTCGCGGGACTGTACGTATTACCGTGAACATGTACCCCGGAACGTGACGGGCTATTGAAGGACACCGTGGATTGTAGTCAGTACGAGTCTGACAGTCCCTCCCGCTCTCCCTTGGGTGGAAGGACTCATTTGATGATTTTACCACGTAAAAAAAAACAGTACCTTTTGCCAAAGGCTTCACCTGCGTGTAACTCGAAATTATCCCACGTGGACGTCTTACCGAGATAATAAGTAATGAATGGTTAATTGGTTACAATTTATCTGTGTGCCTTTCATCCAACTCCGTTCAGTATTTTATGTATAGAGCAACAAAAATGCGTCGTGGAGAAGACATCCTCCTTCTCACGCCACAGCCACCGCGGAAGACGTCCAGAGCGTCGGACATCGCGAGGTGATTTCCGGCCACCGAAAATGTAACTTGAGAATGACCTGGCCTTCCGTTTTAGGATCAGGCCTAAGTTGACTGCGAGTCATGTTCCACGTGC
The DNA here is from genome assembly GCA_943136025.2 of Agrotis puta. Taxonomy (NCBI): domain Eukaryota; kingdom Metazoa; phylum Arthropoda; class Insecta; order Lepidoptera; family Noctuidae; genus Agrotis; species Agrotis puta. The sequence continues at coordinate 14,866,834 of OW964181.2, read as the reverse complement.
ACATATTTTAAAACTATAATACAGATTTATGTAACGTGCAATAAATCATGTTCCCCATTAAAAACAAACACGTTTTATTTTGTTTTGATTTTCAGAAACGGTTACGACGACTTATTTGGCAACATTGTCGTGTTACTGTTGCAACTTTCGGATTTTTTATTGATTTATTAACACTGCGCTACTTAGGACTCAATGAGGAATAGAATTATTAAGAAATAGTAGCATGAACATTATTTTACTATGTTGCTTTACATAGCTAAAGATTATTGCGATAAATACTTATTTATTGCAAAAATCCTCTCGCGTGCCTTGTGCGGGTTGCCATAAGTTACAGGTCTTCAAAATTTTGGTTCTAGGACATACCGATTTCCTCACGAAACCATCTATCACATTTAAATTTTCTTTCACCACATATTATTTTACAAGGAAAGTTGTCAACTTATATTCTAAAACTTTTAGTTCATTTGCCTATCAGGTAGTTTTATAAATATTTATACAAAAACATCTTATTTCACATTAAGAGGGGTTGTTAAAGGACTCTGAAACTGTTTACTGTCAGTCGAGCCGTGAAGATAAGCGTTACGAGGATTAGGTGAGACCGAGGTGCGAGCGAGAGATGAGCGAGCAATGAGCAGAGCTGTTACACAGACGAAATGGAGATCTATCAGGTTAACGGTGAATATCAAAAATGTTGTGGATAAATACATAGGCTACTTAAGTTTAAAAATCAAGCGTTAATTTACATTTGATGATTTCATCAGATGATTTCCCTAAGTAAAGATGCAATACGCAAAATTACAAAAAAAAAAACTAATTAAATTAAAAAAAGAAATGAAAAGCTAGAAGAAGTCTGTCGTAGAAGTTTGCAGAATAAATGTTAGGATTGAAATTCGCTGTGCGTATTTAGCCATATTTTGATTTATCTGTCATGTCACCACTGTCAATTTTTATAACGTTGGTACGGTTTTGCATTTTGATCTGTTTGTTATCATTTTAAAGCTCAGCTACTCGATTTTTAAGAAATCGCCCACAAACAGCAAGTCAGCCCCGCTACCCGCTGTCTTCGAGTCCATCGCCTTAGTTGATCGTTCAATCGTTTTATTCTTAGCTGACCCATTCCTCGCTCCGCTCTGCCATTTATTCCTCTCTCAAGAATTTAATTGCACAAACACAACGACGTTTTAGTGTTTTTAACAAACTTTCTATCGAGCACTGAGTTGTAAAAACTCTTAGCTGTGAGTATTAAAAATGGATGGCAGAATAAAGTGTTTGGGGTCCGTCCAACAAAGAACTTGATTTTTCTCTAGATATTTTTTAAGATGTTTTTATAGCTATTCTTGAAATCTTTATTAACATCTTCTAACATGTTTTTTTTTGAAAAAGTGATGTTATGGTACTCATGGTGATGATGAACAATGTATTTGACAGCACCTTAGACGCAGTTGATCAGCTATTAACTGCTAGGTTGCGTATCGAATTAGACTGCGCCACCACTCATGACCTCCGGAAAAGTCGTAATACTAGAGTCTACGTCACCACTTGCCTTTTTTTATCGTAGTATTATCATGAAATGAGTCCTCCCACCCAGGGCAGAGCGGGAGGGACTGTCAGACACGTACTGACTAAAATCCACGGTGTCCTTCAATAGCCCTTTACGAACCGGGGTGGCGGTAATTTGTAAGTCCCGCGACCCCGACAGACAAAAGAATTCAGACAGAAAATTTTCAAATAATTATGGTTCAATTTCGTTCTGAAATTAAATATCCATTATGGAGGTTCTAGACTTTGACAAAAGAATTCAGACAGAAAAATTTCAATTAATTATGGTTGAATTTCAGTCAATGGACGATCTCTCTTTAATTAATTTAAAAAGTTTATATTTATTTTTAAAACATTACCTTAAATTGCCTCAGACTATAAACTATAGAGGTGTAAGTACATACCTATGAAAGTAATGGAATTTTACGTTCACCGTAAAAGACCTAAATTAATTTAAAAAATGTTTCATATGCCATTAAACACCTTTTTCATATTTCAACTGGCTGAAAAAATAAAAGTTGGGAGTAATAAAAATGTGTTATTTGTGAAAAGCAACAGGCACCTAGCAAACGAGTTGTTATTTCAACAGTACCAAAATATTAACAATTTATGAAATACCTACAGTTACTTATTTAAATTCTAGACCCTGAAATACTACAATGGATGTTGGTAACAAACTTAATCAATTACAAATTATCATGAATTTGATATCGAAATCAGAATTATTTTTTCCACAGTACACATCGCTACATAGTCACTTCCCGCTGTCTATCTGTCTGTCCCTATGTATACTTAAATCTTTTAAACTACGCAACGGATTTTGATGCGATTTTTAATAGATAGAGTGTAAAGAGGAAGATTTACATGTATAAAACATGCATAATATAGTAGAGATTGCACCCGTGCGGAGCCGGGGCGGGTCGCTAGTTGATAATAATTTATTAACTCATATTTTAACTTAAATTATTATTGAGAGAAATATGTCACCATTAGGTTTCGTAAAAATGTTCAATTAAATCTACATTTTAATTGAAATAAAGCGTGTTCAATTAATAAGCAGCATATAATATTTACACTACAGCGGCCGTATTATGACGTCTTAAAACCAGGCTTGTTCCAGTGAGTGAAAGTGACAGAGCTATACAAGTCGTCTAGCGCCACCTCGTTCACTCACTGGAACAAGCCTGGTTTTAAAACGTCATAATACAGCACCAGGCCTCATCTCTGAGAGAGGGAGTGGGATGTAATCCACAAGTGGGCACAATAGTGCAGGTTGGTAGATGTCACATGACTTCGAATTTTTGGTTCTGGAACCCGCTGGTTTCCTCACGATGTTTTCCGTCACCGTTATAATAATTACACAAAGTAATGCGACTGGCTGGGTTCGCACCACGACCTACATTCTTAATTCGGCACTATTGGTGTTTGACTACCATTGTATTTCAAAAAAGTCAACAGCGATCACAATAAAACAGGAAAGAAACATTCAATTTGACATGTCAATCGCGAGATGGGCTACACTGATTGATGGCGAAACGTTCGCCAGTGAGGACACTGCTGAATTTTTCCGTTTTTTGTATGAAATGCATCCGTTGCTAGTGTGTCACGGCTTTTTGTGATGAATGGTGATTTTATTAGGTGGTATCGGAATATATGATGTTTTTCCATACAAAGTGTAAAGTCACGCCTTTTTCCATGGTGATAGGCAGAAACTATTTCATTTATCTGTGTACCAAAATTAACAAGCGTGATAGCGTAGCAAAGTTACTCACTTTCGCATTTGTGACGTTAATATTTTAATGTATATTTTTACAATAATTAAATACAGCAACGGCAATATCACGTGAGGGGAAAGAACCAAGCATAAAATATGAAGCACAAGGGTAGCGGTACATTAGAACAAAGACGCAATAAAAAAGTTAGAACTAAGTATCCACCGTTTATCCAAATTCTTTCTTCAAAGAAAACATATTCTCAGAAAAAGATAAAAGATATGTCAAAGCATAAACGCATCTAATAATATTTCCACGACTTTACCCTCAAGGGGGAAAAAGAACATAACAATACTTGTTCAACATAATGTTTAGGGGAAAGTTTGAATTCTGGATATTACAACACATTCTGAAATTCCTCGTGTTTCCAAAATTCCCCATGTTCCCATCGATACTTCACAAACAAGAATACCTCTCGAAATGAAATTGTGTATGCACAGAACTCTCCTGAAGTATTTCAAGTAGAATTAAGGTACAGTTCTGAAGTCGACAGCAGACTGCAGACTACAACAGCACTGCCGCACAACCGCAACAGCACCAATGTCGTATTCTAGATTCATAATTATGTATTTAAATGTCTTAGAAAGTTCGATAAGTTGTTGTTTATGCTTCTCTCACCGTTGGCGTTGGATTGAGACGCAGACAATACGGCTTGCCCATACGCATACTCGAGGATGCGCGAGAGCACCATGTTTCAAACTTTAAGTCTATCCAGTCCTTTATTTAGTGGGACTGAAGAGAAAGTGACTCATGTGCATCCCAAAAGGGTTGCCCTTAGCACACCCTGTAGGGTGCCAGCGCGTGGTTGTTTAGTTTTTCAGCCCCTGTCTGGCGACATTACGTTCAAGAGACAATAGGATAGTCCGGATAAGCGGTACATAACCTCCTCTAGGTTGACCTGCGAGATTCCACAAAAAAAAGCGTTGACAGCTAGTAGGTATGTTGTTACTATTTCTTATGGGAACGTTTCCATGGGTCGTGGTGGTTCCATCAGCCGATGCCTTGTGAAATCCCACCTTTAATAATTCACCCTTTCGACTTAAAATAACTTAAGGAAAATGAGTTCTCTTAGTTTCGAAGGAAGGTGTAGTAAACATATTAGGGAAGTGTTGTTAATATTAATATTTGACGAGTTCGAATTGCTGTTAGAATACTTTATTAATTTGTTCTTTGTGAAAACTTTCTGGGTCTTTGGTGATGTCGCTATGATAATGTTGCGTTTCAGAGAACAGTATAAGTATCTCAGAGGTATCGGCCCCCCGAAAAAATGACCCCCCCCCCCGTTTAGAGGGCCAAAGCCTGTCGGTGTCGCGGGACTTAAGATTTACTGCTATTGAAGGACACTGTGGATTTTAGTCAGTACGAGTCTGACAGTCCCTCCCGCTCTGCCTTGGGTAGGAGACTCATTTGATGATTTTACTACGTTAAAAAAATAAAGAGGTATCGGCCCCGACTTCGATCATGCAGATCAAGATGCATCTTCAACCTCTTTAGTTTGTTCATCTTCCGTATATACGTACCGGGGTCACTGTAAATCATAAGTCCCGCGGCCCCGATAGGCTTTGGCCCTCTAGAGGGGGGCCCCGTAATTTTTACTGACATTCTTTGAGGCGCGCGTGGAACACAACGCGCCGTCGACCCCGGCATGGTCCATGGTCGGACAGCAAGTTGCCCATTACTCGCTGCCCGCATGCCCGCACGGGTTTAGTGCTTAGAGTTTAGACCCCCAGGATTTTGTTGTTGCTCTATTTTTTCAACCACTACTTATTAAAAACTTTTTACTATTAAAACACCCACTTTCAAAGCTGTTGGCGAATAAAATATTTCTAAACCTTCTCATTTCCGAGCTAGTGCGAAATTAAAAATTTAATTTCATTCAATGTATTCAAGCTGAACATGCTATGCAAAGTGTAGTTTAAGTGCGAAAGTACATTTTCAACGCTTCATCACATATTTTAAAAAGTGAAGAGTCAAAAAAAACTTCTTTAATACATCATACTTCTTTATCATGATTTTAATATTTATTTTAATTTACCAATTTTTTTGACTGGTTAAAAATGAATTTTGTTTCTACGAATGTATAATATGAATGTGAAATTTTAATGTAATTGGTGAATTTTGTGCAATATTCAGGATGTTTCATGTCTGACAAGTAAATAAATATACCTATATGTATACAAAATACTAATATTATGCCTTTTTTCTATGGGAGTAGACATAAACTATAGAACGGCATGTGCAAGTACGACCACTGCATACGGCTCAGTCCAGTTCAAAAGGGCAAATAAAGGAATACGGTGGAATTCAGAACCCCGATAAGAAAAAGCCAAAAAAAAATCCAGATAAACTCAGTGTTTGCAATGCCATTCATTTCTTGCAAATTCTTCGTTCATTAACAAGTTCATTTGCGTTTAGTTTCACTAACAAAACTTTAACAAATTGACTTTGCAAACTTGTCACTTGAAAAGGAAACCAGTTTTATTACGAAGCTCTACTTTGTAATAAAACTTCTTGGTGAACTGACGGCGAATTGGACGAGACGAGTGGTATTTTTGACGGCGGATACAAGTGTAGCCATCGTCACACTCGACGTCTGAAGTCTGTATGTCTGTATTCAGAGACACGTTTAATCAAGATTGAGAAAGAGCTGACGGTGATGGGGAAACTTCACTTCAACCCCTAAATCTTACTAGACTTAGAGACTCTTTTTTTTTGGGACAAACCCAGTGTAGTGTGGTACTATTCCTAAATCATTGCAACTCCTGAAAGTCAGAATCAATAGTAGCAACCACCAGAAAAGCGCCGAGTCAATGAAGCTCGACGTGTCCCAAAGAATGAATTTACCTCCTTGGACCCTGACACAACATTAATCAGAAAATAATAGTGGAAGTGAAGGATAGATACCTTTCCAATTCCCTCCAGTTCAGAAGAAGAAGGGACCTTTTAGATTACTTGAACTAGAAATTTTAACTTGGTTGTGGGGGTCAAAAGGGACAAACAGACGCATCCGGTTAGAATGGAAGCCGACCCCAACATAGTTGGGGAAAAGCATCCAGTAATTGGTACTGGAAGACGATCTTAGCATAGTTTGAGCAAAAAGGATTAACCAACATAATAATATTAATCCGTCAGTGATTTCAACGGTGTTCTCATGGCAATAAGGTTGTTAACTGCATAAATAAATTGAAAATCTGTTTAGTCCGTCAGTTCGAGTATTCAAAAATAATGAACACGTATTTTATGTTTTTTTTAAATCAATCAATATAAAGACACAGATAAAACGTTTCGAAATTCGTGAGTGGGGGCTTGTAACGTAATAAAGCCTGTAAAATTATACCGACCGAGTGACGTTTTGTGATTTTTAGAAGCATTGTATCATCTTTGTTTTTAGTTTATATAGAACTAGCGATCCGTCCCGGCTTCGCACGGGTGGAAATTTATTTTTTAAGCTCTCTCACAATTTTAAATTCGTAATATCTTTTGAATGAATTGTCCGATTGGAATAAAATAAAAAGTAATTTATAGCTATTGAAACAATCTTGCTCAGTAAATAGTTTATTTGGATAAGGATTAGTATTTGACGATAATATGATCAATAAACATAGGCTAATCATTTTAATTACTTTTATTCTATGGAAAAGTCGTTATAATGGCTAAAATATAAATGTTTGGTTTATACTATCGCGGACTTTTTTGTAGGCATTATTGAGTTCTACAACTTTTCTATAGAAGTCAACCATACATCTCTAACCATTTAGGCAGCGTTCGCGAGAATCGTTAACGTACGGCAGTTTTTTCGACGCCTTACTCCACAATTTTCACTACCACGAAAAATCCTATCTATTTTCCGGGATAAAATATAGCCTATACGGATTCGGAAGAATCCCTCTAAGTAATGGTAAAAGAAATTTTGAAATCGGTCCAGTAGTTTTTGAGCCTATTCAATACAAACATACAAAAATACAAAGGTTTCCTCTTTATAATATTAGTATAGAAAAAACAATACGGGCGAAATAGTTTTTGATAATCCAACTTGCGGACAAGTTACATTTTTGAGTAAAATGGCCTCTTAGTAAGCCTTTTTGGGCAAAATTAAGTTTATTTAGTTAACAAGTCAACAGCACAACAATCAACGAAAAAAAAAAACAACAAAAGCAAAAAAAAACTGTAGAATTTTCAGGCTGTAGTTAACCCTCCGCTAATTGCCTGAACAGATACACTGATACAAGATAACACCCTGTAAGGGTATAAGGGGTGCGCCCAAACTCTGCTTGAAGAAAGATCGTGAGGTGATAATGTCTTAATGATCAAACTTAGCTTAATTAGTTTGTAACTTACTCCTTGTCTGCACTAACGAACATTTGTATTGGACCAAGGTCATGTTACAAATTACTAAGATATTTGTAAAATTATCTGTCAGCCGCAGAAATTGATCCTTAAAGTTATAAGCTGCGTTTGCCAAAGACGTTTCATGGGTTTTTTTTGTAGGTGAAAATTATCAAACAGAAAAGAAAAAAAACGTTAATTAGACGCTAACAGGAGTAAAAAACAAAAAAAAAATGATTATACAAAGATAAATAGTTAAATCTAAACAACGATAAAAAAATTAAGAAATAAAAAAACACTCCCGAAATAGAAAAAAAATTAGTCCTCCTGCCCTGGGCAGAGTGGAATGGATTGTCAGACTCGTACTGACTAAAATCTTCTGTGTTTCTTCAATAGCCCTTTACGTTCTAGGGTCACGGTTACCTGTTTGGGCAGTACCGCGACCCCGGCAGGCATTAGGCCCTTTTTGCTGACAGCTCTTTGAGTTGCCTCCGTTACTCGGAAAGCATGTTAAGCCATTGGATCTGACTATCATTTGTAAATCTCTGACAGTCAGACGGGTAGAGCTTGAAAGTCTGACATACATTCTTAAAAATCTCTGTTATACTCAGAATACATAAAATTTAACGTAGCCCTGCCCACCCACCCTTTCAGAAATTATGGGTGTAATGTCCCAATATAAATGTAGCCAGCTTTCATAGATTTAATCTCAGCATGAGACACTTTATTAAAGAAAACGGAGCCCGTTACAAGAAATCATAAATAACAAATTTAAATAAACCGATTTCATTATACTCCAAAAATACTCACATTTCCATAATTCAATGGCGCGAATTTTCTTTTACAAATGTCAAAAAAGAATTCTAGAGTGACGTTTCCTTTTATTTGAAATTCGACCGAACGTCATGCTTAATTTGGGTTTTTATGAATGGAATGTGAGGCAAAGGAAACATTGTTCTGTTTTTAAACGGTGTGTAGGTTGTTCAAACATTCAGCCTGTCTTGTCATGTAACAGTTAAAGTAGGTCGAATGGAATGTTATTTTAATTTTAAAATTGTATTAAGTTAGAGTTGACTGTCAGTCCTTGGAATCATAAACGTAGGAGCGATTTGTATCACGTGACCAGTTTACGTTAGTTACTTTTGTTATGTTAGTTTTCTTTAATCGGAACCTGCTGTGATAATTATGATCTTATTTATAATTTTAGAATGGGACTATTACTGAAATCACAAAATAAAATAACTATCAGTGACGTTATACTGTTTAAAAGGTCGAAATCTAGAAAACAGCAATTTCCTGGCGATTTTAGAGTTGATCCAAACGCCAAAAGTTAAAGTCAGTCCATGATGATGAGTTAATGATCACTTTTTGGGTGGAAAATCATCATATAAGCGCCCCTAAGCATTTGACCCTATCGTGCCCCATTAATTTGGACCAGGGTCTTTCGTCTCTATGGGGCCATGTCCAAGTAAATGATACATTTGAGGCTGATGGACGCTTTGAAAGGTACTAAGCTCACTTCAGTACTGGACCTCCATTTCAAATTGCCATTGACACCCCAGGAAAAAGGCTTCAAGCCATCATCATCTGCCTAGCATTTTCCCAACTATATTGGGGTCGGCTTCTAGTCGAACAAGATTTTTTTTATTTATTTTTTCGTGGTAAAATCATCAAATGAGTCCTCCCACCCAGGGCAGGGCGGGAGGGACTGTCAGACTTGTACTAACTAAAATCCACGGTGTCCTTCAATAGCCCTTTACGTACCGGGGTCACGGTAATCCGTTGGTCCCGCGACCCCGGAGAAGATGGTAAGAGTGGTTGTCAGGCTTTAAAATCTTCTTACTGATACTAACGACTGTCAAAGATCTACAAATGATAGCCGGGACCAACGGCTTTACGTGCTTTCCGAGACACGGAGGAAACTCGCTATGACAGATTGTCACTCATCCACAGACCAATCTCGGCAAGCGCGGCGTAACCCGTAAGATCGGTCTGCGCGGCTGAGATTATTTAGCCACGAGTTCCTAGAACCAAGCTCAAAAGACTCAGCCAAAAATACTCCAAGCCAAGGACATACTTCGTTTCTCAAACTTCCTCCTAGCCCAAGAGTCGTGCAAGATACACAGCGTTTTAACTTAAAGTGGAACGTGGATCCGCATAACTCCTCAACTTTACTGGCGATTAAGGAAAAATTAAACTGCTTGTATTTGGATTGTCGCCACCCCTACTCCTCATTTACAGAATACTAATTAAATAAGTTTAGGGGAGGCGCCCCCTAACGTGGAGCCATGAAGATCAGAGGAACGGAATTAAATTGCCTTGATGAGCAAGATGGTGTGTGAGTTGCACGTTATATTATTATATCCTTTGGAAGTTTAAAGTTGAGTTTGTAGATCGTTTCGTGTGTGTATTATGTTACACTGTTCTTTGAGAATATTTTATTATAATATACTAGCTGTAACCTGCCACGCTTGACTATGGCACAACAAAACTGTTTTTTCGCGGTCGCGGATATGTGACTGATGCAAAAAATAGATAAAAACAATCTTCGATGCGGATTATATATCATGCTAAGATTTCAGCTCAATCGGTGCAGAACTTTTTGAGTTTTAGATGCGTACACGAACCAACATAACATTTTATATATATATAAAATTAGTTTTTTCCTCTTCTCTTATTCTATTTAAGAAGCAGTGGTAGCCCACTCATATGTAATGTACATACCATCTCAAGATGAGTGATGTAACAAAGATTCTGTTATAATTTTGGCGATTGATAAAGAGTGTTCATGGAGTTTCTTGCCCATTCTTCTCCATAGAGATCTACGCTTTGGAATAGCTGCCTACGGTACTTTCACAGTTATTATGTCTTGTGACTGGGACTGTAGCACCATAACTATTGTTTTTACTATTTTATTTTTTGTCTTTTGACCATTCACAAGTGCCTGTAACTGGCCTATTTGAAATAAATTATTTCATTGATTGATTGAACTGGTATCGGCCCCCCACTTACGAGTTGTGGATAATGGGTTCGAAACCAGTCTGTTTGTTGCATTTCTTTGTGTAATTTATTTCACCAGCACTGCTCTCAAAATGTGGAAGGAAAACATCCTGAGGAAACCGGCCTAGAACCAAAAAATTCGAAGGCATTTGTATTCTACCAACCCGCACCGGAGCCGCGTGGTGGATTATGGCCCACTCCCTGTCACAGAGAGGCGGCCTGTGTCCCAGCGGTGGGAACATTATGGGCTGATCATGAATGATGATGATGATTACTATCTCCATATTTATTAAGACTAGTAACGTGGGCATTCCACATATTTCTGCTGTATTTGAAGTCTTGTGAGGCTCGTAATTTTTTTTAACCTGGTAAAATCATCTTATGGGTCCTCCCACACAGGGCAGAGCGGGAGGGACTGTCAGACTCGTACTGACTAAAATCCATGGTGCTTTTCAATAGCCCTTTTCGTTCCGGGGCACGGTAATTCGTACAGACCCGCGACCTTGTCAGGCTCGTTGTGATTATTTTTTCAACTAGGTTTCGACCAAGTAAAGACAATCGATAGTCGTCAAAACTTTTCCTTCAAAAAGATGTCAGACTTGACAGTCCGCTCGGCCAAAAGCTCGCCAGAACGCTCGTTAGAATGCTCGCTAAAATGATCTCGTTTTTTTATTTTGTAATGTAATATTCGCAAGAGTTAATTACACGTGTATGCTCAAGTTTATCGGTACCTTATCAATAAACGTTATAGTACTTAAAGTACTTATGATGAGGATTCGGGTGGTTCCCGACATATGTCCTGGCTGATGTTAATGTTGACGTGACGAATGTGATGAAAACATGCCGTCAAAATGTCGGCCCGGAAAATAGATTGTAATATTTATTAATAGCATCGCTACTTAGCCTTTAAAGCCTTTGTCAAACAGACAGGCGTGACGAATACGAAGCGTGACGTTTTTATTTGTAATGTATGGAATTGTTTGAATCCAGTCACATAGAAAAGCGAAAGCGATCCAATAGCGTGACAGAACTATCGGCCTGACGTCTCGCTTCGATTCGGTATCGTTTCGGAAACGCTTCGCTTTCGCCTGTCTGTTTGACAAAGACATAAAGGAATTAATGGGTAGGTACTACGTGTATTTATCGGTATTTCCGCATAAGCTAGGTGTATAATAAATTCATCCTTTCAGTCTTAACCTATGGAGCCAAAACTTGGATCCATAACAGACAAGCTAGCCCATCGCCTCTTTACAATTTTAAACGTAGATGAGTCATCATTATTTTAATGATGTTGAATGTAATAAATTAAGATTTATTTCATTAGGCTCGCTTAAATTGAAAAACATTACTTTACTGAATTTTAATAAGAATATGCTTATTTTCGTTATAATCATGTAAAAATTACGCCTCATTTTATATTTTTAGGCACAGTAAAGGTTTAATGAAAATTAATTAGATTTAAACTTTGACAGGCCTGTTGGTCTAGTGGTTAGAACCCTGACTGCTATGCCGGAGGTCGTGGGTTCGATTCCCACCCAGGAAATGTTTGTGTGATGAGCACGATCATTTGTTCTGTGTCTGGGTGTAATATATCTATAATATGTATGTATTTAGAAATATATAAGTATGTTTATCAGTTGTCTGGTACCCATAACACAAGCTCTGCTTAGCTTGGGACTAGATGGCGTTGTGTGATAGTTGTGGAATATTTATATTATTTATAGTTAATATTCCTGCGACAGTGTGGGTCGGCGGACTCTTTTGATGATTTTACCACGATAAAAAGAGGCTAGATAATGTAGAGAGTGAAATAGTTCACCTTCTTCATTATCTAGCTTTTTTTAACAAAACAAACAACCGCATCCATTTCTTCATAAATATAACCCAACCATTTACGGAAGGCATGGATTCCGAGCCAAAGATAACGACGAATTATCCCTTCACAAACTCAACGACTTAGTCTAAGTAATTAAATCTGTCGGAGTAAACATCCCGGTGCTAATGTATCTAGTACAAGTTTACGACTCTAATTTTAATTACGTAAGGTCGTTTATCGATTGGTAGGAAGTTTCGATAGGTAAATGTGCAACGGGACTTGGAGAGATTAAATATGTTCTTGTATTTAGTTTGTAATAAGATTGGTGTCTTAAAGTAGGTATTAGTACGCCTCTACGTGTCTCTAAGGGGATGTGCCGAAAGTTATATCTGTAGTAGCTGTCACCTGGCTCTTCATCTGCGTGGAACTTAATACCGGGATAAAAATATTATGAGTTAAACCAGACTATAAAGTATTTGACTTTTGACTTGTGTATAACTTTCATCCAAATCCGTTCAGCAACCGTTTTTTTTTGAAGTGTTTCGAATGCGGTCGCGGGACTCTCGAATTACCGTGACCCCGGTACGTAAAGGACTATTGTAGGACACCGTGGATTTTAGTCAGTACGAGTCTGACAGTCCCTCCCGTTCTGCCCTGGGTGGGAGGACTCATGTGATGATTTTACCACTATTTTAGTATGACTATTTAGTATTACTGCGTTTATTGTATTGAAATCGAAAAATGTAACAGCGCCTCTGGTATCCGAACAAGGAACTAATGTTTTCCTTGAAATTAATGTCAAAGTTCCAGTGTACGTTACGTCACAAAAACTGAAAATTCATGACAAGGCCTCTGTACTGTTTTTTCTTTGATTAAAAGCGTGATAATTTCACACCCACATTTGATACTATGCAAAATACTATTACGCGAACGAAACGTGAGTAGGTAGGTACCTCGTAAATCGGTAACCACATTCCTGAAACCATAAGCCGTGTACGAGCATCGCCACATGATTTTAATTGTTTAACTTTTTTAACTACTTAGCATTAAATTATTTCGTCGATTATGCTTCTTTACTTACACGCGTAGTCGATGTTATTTAGGTTAATCTTTTGTATGATCAGTGTAAACATTAAATTCACTCCGGTAGCACGGACACAAAAACAGAGATTTTATTCCCTGGCCACATCCCGTCTACTGCAACAATCTACTTCACCACAACCTATACAACTCTACTGTACGGGCTAGCGGCTCGTACAAGCCGCTTGTTTATTTTAAATTCAGCTATCAACACACCGACAGGATTACGAATATAAAATTACAACGTACCATTCAGTTTATGTACTTATCAAGTATTAAATTCGCATGAAATAATTAAAATAGTGCTGAAAATTGTGAATCTTTCAATCGAAGTTTCGCCGCACACTCGGTAACTTTTAGTCGTTGGCCGCTTGTGTTCATTATTTATAAAAAAAAAAATGTTTACTGTTATTTATTTTTTGTTGTTACTATAAGCTACTTTTGTGTGGTAGAGTTACAAAGTTTTGTTTTTAGCACAGAATCTGGATTTTCAATAAGGTCTCGCGTCCGAGTATGGCTAGCTATCAGGTACAAATTAGGTTAATTCTTTAGGGAATATAAGCACGATATTTTCATGGGCAACCTTAAAATCTAAATAGACATTATTGAGCAACATTTTGTTGCTCTGTCCTATAAAAATAAAGTTGCCTCGTCTGCAGCGTAATATAATTTTTGGCCGTTGAACAATAATAATGAAGATAAAATATTTAAAAGTCTATGTTATTGAGAACACACAAACCATTTTTGATGTGAATTGGCCACTTTTTATAATACCCGGGTAATGTTTATGTTGACTTGTGGCGGGAATTGGGATTTATGAATATAATGATTAAAGTGGGTGTGTGAAAGGTAAATTTCTAGAGTGAAGCTATAGATTCGGGGCCTCCTTTAGAGGGCCAAAGCCTGCTGGGTTCGCGGGAATGACTCATCAGGCAATCGTGACCCTGGAACCTAAAGGTCTATTGAAGGATCACCGTGGATTTTAGTCAGTACAAGTCTGACAGTCCCTCTCGTTCTGGGTGGGAGGACTCATTTGATGATTTCACAACGACAAAAAAGACAATGGATTCATTTGCAGCACCTTCTGTAAAGATAACCGACACTCTTGAACGCAAAGGGCTAGAGGCTAAAGGAATAGAGGCTTTAGCATGATTTTTCAAGTTTTTGTGAAATAAAGTAAACGGGAACGTTGATGTTAATTTCATGGAAAAGATTAGTTCCTCGTTTGTACACTAGATGTGCTTTTACAATAAACAATAAAAGCAGTAAATACTTCAAGAGCGCTGTAAATAAAATACAGAAATCTCGTGTTTGGCTGGATTTGGACGCCCGAATTTAATATTCTATATCAATCCAAATCACGTTCCTTTGTTATTGACGGCTGTTTCTGATTGGACATCTTTAAGATTCCGATAGGCAAATTCGGTCGTTGATTGGTTGTAGACAAATATGGAGATACAACAGTTCATTAATTACCAGCAATAGTTGTTAGAGTCTGACAATCCCTTCCACTCTACGTAAGGCGAGACTCATTTGATGAATTACCACACAAAAAAATCATCGATACATATTATAAAATGGTAGGAAAGCGAAAACTGTACATTGATTTTTTTTTTAAGAATACGGCACATTTGGCGCAGTGGCTGAGCAATTGGACTCCTGCGCTATGTGTCGCGGGTTCGATTCCCGCACGGAACAAATATTTGTATGATCTGCAAGTAGTTGTTCCTGGTCTGGACTTTCTATGTTTGTAAACGTACCCACGATACAGGAGAAATTCCTAGTGTGGGGCAACGTTTTAAAAAAAGTAAAAAAAAAAGAAAGAAGAAGAAAGAAAGAAGAATACTTCGGTGCGATCTACAATCGATACCGAAGCCAAAAATATAGTTTTTAGAATTTTTGTCTGTTTGTCTGTATATATGTCCGGAATAAACTCAAAAAGTACTTCATGGATTTACTTAAAATTTGTCACGAATATTATTAAGAAGTTGGGTCAACATATAGGCTAAATATAATCACGCTATCACCTACGGGGAAGCAGTGAACCTTTTTTCGTCAACGCACGCAGACGACGTCGCGGGCAGCAGCTAGTCCTTAATATATCAAATCTTCCGCGGGGATACAAATATAATAATGGCTATATTCGGCAGTAACTAGCTTAAAATACCAGAACCAATGCACAAAACAATTCTCCTGTACGCTACTGCAGCCAACACAACAGCAAAACAAAATTCAAAAACAAAAATCTCCCTGTTTACACACATTAGCGTGTGCAGCGTCATAAGCTAATATTTGTGCCCCGGCGTTGCTTGTTCAGCACTCGTGGAAGCAGAGCGCAGGCTCGATCTAGTAGAAGAACAATATTGACTGGCCCCAAGCGGAAATGGCGAATTAAAAAGTGTATCTCGAATTTTATTTTGTGCTGCTGAAATTAGGGTTACGGGTAAATTATTGCTGCTTATAGCGTTGACTTATTTTATTTGAGGTAACTTAGCTATAATTAGTGGTAAGAGTCCTCCCATCCAGGGCGGGACGGGAGGGACTGTCAGCCTCGTACTGACTAAAATCCACGGTGTCCTTCAATAGCCCTTAGGATTCCGATTAGACCCCGGTAGGATTTAGTCCTCCGAGAGAGTCCTGTTAGATTGCTGACAGCAATGTGAGGCGCGCGTGGAACACGACGCACAGCTGACCCGAGCATTGCCCACGATATGACGACGAGTCACCCATGACTCGCCGTCCGCATGCCCGCGCCTGCGGTGGCTGGAAATTGCGTCGCGACGTCCGTTGTTGTGGGTGTCTCTTGAAGCGGCTAGGTCATTCGGTGGAGAAAAAGAGATAGAAAAAGAAACTGTCTCGTTGGTCTTTGTTTGATTCCCTATTGCTGGGTTATTATTATTTTTTTCCACAACTATCACACAACGCCATCTAGTCCCAAGCTAAGCAGAGCTCGGGCACGCCGCAATCGCGGCGGTAAGACCCCTCTTTGAGGAGTGGCTGGATAGGCGTCACGGCGTCCTTACCTTCCGCATGACGCAGGTTCTCACCGGACACGGAAGTTTCGGGAGGTTCCTGTGTCTGATAAGGAGGGAGGAAACGCCTGGGTGTCACCCCTGCGAGGACCGTCCTGAAGACACGGTGGAGCATACGGTGCAGGACTGCCCCGCTTGGGCAGAGCACCGCCGTGTCCTCACGACGGCGATAGGCGGAGACCTCTCGCGCCCGGCATTGGTCGAGGCCATGCTGCGGGGCGAGACGGAGTGGGAAGCGGTCGCCTCCTTCTGCGAAGCAGTCATGCTCGCGAAGGAGGAGGCGTGCCGCGTGAGGGAGAGAACAGTGTCCTCCCTCCGACCCACCCGCAGTGGTAGACGCCCACGGCGACGGACGTCGCCAGACGATCTCCGGCCACCGTAGGCGCGGGCATGCGGGCAGCGAGTAATGGGCGACTCGCTGAAAACGTAAAAAAAAAAAAAAAAAAAAAGCAGAGCTTGTTTTATAGGTTTTTTTTTTTTTTTATCGTGGTAAAATCATCAAATGAGTCCTCCCACCCAGGGCAGGGCGGCAGGGACTGTCAGACTTGTACTGACTAAAATCCACGGTGTCCTTCACAAGCCCTTTACGTACCGGGGTCACGGTAATGGGTAAGTCCCGCGACCCCGGCAGGCTTTGGCCCTCTACAGGCCCCGTCAATATGCTGACACTCTTTTAGGCGCGCGTGGAACACAACGCGCCGTCGACCCGGGCATGGTCCATGGTCGGACAGCAAGTCGCCCATTACTCGCTGTCCGCATGCCCGCGCCTACGGTGGCCGGAGATCGTCCTGTGACGTCCGACGCCGTGGGCGTCTACCACTGCGGCTGGGATGGAGGGAGGACGCTGTCCTCTCCCTCAGGCGGCCCGCCTCCTCCTTCACGAGCATGACTGCTTCGCAGAAGGAGGCGACCGCTTCCCACTCCGTCTCGCCCCGCAGCATGGCCTCGACCAATGCCGGGCGCGAGAGGTCTCCGCCTATCGCCGTCGTGAGGACACGGCGGTGCTCTGCCCAAGCGGGGCAGTCCTGCACCGTATGCTCCACCGTGTCCTCCGGACGATCCTCGCAGTTGTGACACCCAGGCGTTTCTTCCCTCCCTATCAGACACAGGAACCTCCCGAAACTTCCGTGTCCAGTGAGGACCTGCGTCATGCGGAAGGTAAGGACGCCGTGACGCCTATCCAGCCACTCCTCAAAGAGGGGTCTTACCGCCGCGATTGCGGCGTGCCCGTTGTTTTATGGGTACTAGACAACTGATAAACATACTTATATATTTCTAAATACATATATATTATAGATAATTTATATCAGAAATTTCTCAGCAACAGCTCGTAGGTTTTGTTTTCAGTTAATGCAGGTTCAACCCTGTTTACTCCACAATTTTTCTTATTAATACCAGATTGCAAATCAGTTTGGATTTTTTGGAGCTAAAATTTTATGTATGGGGTGGCCAAACCCAACTATTACTAGGTATAGGGTGAATTTTTTAACTTTGGGTGTGTATGGCTATATACGAAACTATGCAGAATATAATATTAAAAAATACTGAAAGGAGTCTCTAGGCCAATTGCGACGAAAACTAAAACTGCATCAATTGATTACAGAAAAATCAATAATCCTGGCCAGGAATCGAAACCACTGATTTTGGAAAAAATCACACGCAAACACCATCTTAATAAGATTTAAATTCTGAGTACGGCAAACACATGTACACGCAATTAAGGGTTATGATGGTTTTAGTATTTTTTTTTAAACCGACAGCCAAACTGAAGAATTATTCATTAAACATTTGTTTTATTTATTAAATTTACTTCCGTACTTTAAAATAATTGAACGGAGAAAATCAATATAAATAACTCTGGATTTTGTTATAAATTAATTAATACAAAACAGTATCTCACTTGACTATCCAATAACTGGCATCTATTAAACAGCTTATTTGCGATGTTACCAACTTTCGGACCACCAAACTTTTCTCAAACGTACATAAAGGTTTCTTCAAAAAGACTCCACATTTCACAGCTTAAAAAAAAAGAAGCGGCTATAAATCTTTAAGCTAGAAAAGCTCTAATAATAGCCGAGCTTTCAGCGACTAACTGAACGCTTCGGTCAGTAAATCGAACGAACAGACGATTTTGTACCGGGAAAGTTACTGACGATAGAAATTAAAAAGTTAGGTTGGAACGGAAGAGATTGCCGGCGCCTATTAGTGTTCGATAAGGTTCAAGTTTATCTGGCTATTTGTAGTAGTGTTGTGAATCGAAAACATTTTGCTATGATACAGATATCGGCAGACGATCTCCGGCTACCGTAGGCGCGGGCATGTGGGCGGCCAGTAATGGGCGACTCGCTGTCCGACCATGGACCATGCCCGGGTCGACGGCGCGTTGTGTTCCACGCGCGGCTCAAGGCCCGTTACTATGCTGACACTCCTTGAGCCTGGCCTTGTAGAGGGCCAAAGCCTGCCAGGGTCGCGGGACTTACGAATTACCGTGACCCGTTGATATTCAGTCAATACTAGCTTGTGCCAGCAGCGTCGACTTGAAAATTATTCCATAGGAACATAAAATCGGGATTTTAATTTAATTTTGCCACCGACTTCCGAAAGATAAGTTATTTAACACTTTTTTTGTAGTGGTTTTTGGCAGTCAGTTTTAATTTTGTTTTTAATTTTAATTTTTTTCCCTGTAATAAACAGTCGTAAGTTATGAGGTAAGAAACATGACAAAAAAAAAAACATTCCAAAAACCTACTAAAGTTATTTCTTATTTTCTTTCCCATGAAACTCTGAAACCGGTGATAACATCAATTGGTAGTATGTAAGTTACTCGGCCAAGTTACTACGGACATAGTTCAAGTTAAGTGCATATGCACTTAGCCTGGCTTCATAAAGTCTGCTTAGTCAGAGAAATTACCGCGTGAATATACTTGTGATGTTGTTTGGAGGGAAGTAGTTATGCTTAACTTACCTGAAGTATAAGTAAAGTAAAGTAAATTAATGTAGTGCGAATTTGCAATCGCGGCGGTAAGACCCCTCTTTGAGGAGTGGCTGGATAGGCGTCACGGCGTCCTTACCTTCCGCATGACGCAGGTCCTCACCGGACACGGAAGTTTCGGGAGGTTCCTGTGTCTGATAGGGAGGGAAGAAACGCCTGGGTGTCACCACTGCGAGGATCGTCCGGAGGACACGGTGGAGCATACGGTGCAGGACTGCCCCGCTTGGGCAGAGCACCGCCGTGTCCTCACGACGGCGATAGGCGGAGACCTCTCGCGCCCGGCATTGGTCGAGGCCATGCTGCGGGGCGAGACGGAGTGGGAAGCGGTCGCCTCCTTCTGCGAAGCAGTCATGCTCGTGAAGGAGGAGGCGGGCCGCCTGAGGGAGAGGACAGCGTCCTCCCTCCATCCCAGCCGCAGTGGTAGACGCCCACGGCGTCGGACGTCACAGGACGATCTCCGGCCACCGTAGGCGCGGGCATGCGGGCAGCGAGTAATGGGCGACTTGCTGTCCGACCATGGACCATGCCCGGGTCGACGGCGCGTTGTGTTCCACGCGCGCCTCAAAGAGTGTCAGCATATTGACGGGGCCTGTAGAGGGCCAAAGCCTGCCGGGGTCGCGGGACTTACCCATTACCTTGACCCCGGTACGTAAAGGGCTTGTGAAGGACACCGTGGATTTTAGTCAGTACAAGTCTGACAGTCCCTCCCGCCCTGCCCTGGGTGGGAGGACTCATTTGATGATTTTACCACGCAAAAAAAAAAAAAAGTGCGAATTTTCTTTGTTTTGTTTACCCTGTATTTTTATGAGAGTTTTAAGCCTTTGTCAAACAGACAGGCGTGGCGAATGCGAAGCGTGACGTTTTCATTTGTGTCAATGTATGGAATTGTTTGAATCCAGTCACATAGAAAAGCGAAAGCGATTCGATAGCGTGACAAAACTATCGGACTGACGTGACGTCTCGTATCGGTTCGGTATCGCTTTGGACTCGCCTGTCTGTTTGACAAAAGCATTAAAGCGAAAAGTAAAATGCATTATATTTTTAAACAAAGCCCTGCGTTAGAAATTTCTTCTGTATCGTGGGTGCGTTTGCAAAAATTTCAATTAACTAACAAAAACTTCCGGATGAACCTGTCAGATCATACAATAAAATAATTTCTGTTCTGTGCGGGTACTGAACTCGCGACCAACTCAGTAGCAGTTGGTCATTCAGCCACTGACCTTGTTTACTTAGTCAAAGTACACGTGGCTAAATAAAACCAGCTCCTTCTGAAGTCGACTTTCAAGGTAAAGTCACGCTAGCTCAGGTCGATCTGTCGATGGGTGATCATCCAGTCATTTTCCCTAAAACCTTGTTAAGCACGTTCCACAGTTTTTTATGAAAAAAAAACGTTGCCCCACACTAGGTATTCGTGCCAAATTTTAAGTAAATCCATGAAGTAATTTTTAAGTTTATCCCGGACATATATACAGACAAACAGACAAAAATTCTAAAAACTATATTTTTGGCTTCGGTATCGATTGTAGATCGCACCCAAGTATTCTTCTTTCTTTCTTCTTCTTTATTTTTTTTTACTTTTTTTAAAACGTTGCCCCACACTAGGTTTTTCTCCTGTATCGTGGGTGCGTTTACAAACATAGAAATGCACACACACAAACACCCAGACCTTGAACAACTACTTGCAGATCAAACAAATATTTGTTCCGTGCGGGAATCAAACCCGCGACACATAGCGCAGGAGTCCACTTGCTCAGCCGCTGCGCCAAACGTGCCGTCAAGTTGGTTCTGGCTATCATTTTTAGATCTTTGAAACCAGTGGCTCGAAATTCCGTCAAACATTCCTATAAGGGTTATTGTACTCGTACTCACTAGGAAGTCTGTGGAGGTCAGAAAGGCAGTCACTCCATGTGCAATATTGATGTGCCTCGGATTTTAATCAGTACAAGTCTGACAGTCCCTCCCATCCCGCCTTGTGTGGGAGGACTCATTTGATGATTTTACAACGAAAAAAAAATAATGAGCTTTATTCTTAAAAAAAGGTTAGTTTTAACCAAATATCACAAGGAAAAAGTGCAAAAAAAAAACACAACTACATTTCACCTTCCTACCGAATCTATGAATAATGCAAGAACGTAAACTCAGTATCGTAGCATTGCTACGTCGCGTAGCACCAATTGCTACGCCTCGTAGCTAACTCCAAATTGCTACGACTGCGTAGCTGGCGTAGCACTGACGTCACAGCTACATGTCCCTTGACGGGAAGTCAGATGTTTGCTATTGGATACTAAAGTTAGATAATTGACAGGTCCCAAGTGATGGCTCTGATAGCAGTATTGATTTGTACAGTGTGTAGGATCGATTCCTAGTTTTTGTATTTGTTTAGTCTTATATTGTTCTAATCTACGTTTTGATAGGAAATCTTGGATTTCTTAAAAGGATTTTTAGTAGTTACCTGATTGGAAAAGAGTGTCCATAGACTTTCTTGCTCGTTCTTCTTCAAAGAGCTTTCGAATGGGCTTCTATAGTACTGGGAGTGCGCCGTTTATACATAAAACTTTATTTTGAATTGAAAATTCTCGATTCACGTATAATTTTTACTTAGTGTTAAGAATGTATTAATATATATGTATCTATGTACAATGTATTAATAAGTATATTTTCACAATCCGACTATTTATTCATTTTTTTTTGCCAAAAGCAGGATTAAAATGCATACGGGAAGACATCCGTACCTACGTAGAGGGCCAAAGCCTGCCGAGGTCGCGGGACTGCATTATCAGGTAACCGTGACCCTCGAACGTAAAGGGCTATTGACGGATCACCGTGGATTTTAGCCAGTACAAGTCTGACAGTCACTTCCGTCCCCTCAAAAAAGGGGGGACCTGTATTTTCATTTCAAATCTATGCATTAGCATAACACCGCCTTACTTAACATAAGCAAATTATACATGCCAACCAATACAAAGACTACTAAATCTAAGAAAATATAACCCCTTTTTCACACCTTTTTTGACAGGCCTGTTGGTCTAGTGGTTAGTGACCCTGACTGCTATGCCGGAGGTCGTGGGTTCGATTCCCACCCAGGACAAATGTTTATGTGATGAGCACGATCATTTGTTCTGTGTCTGGGTGTAATTTATCTATAATATCTATGTATTTAGAAATATATAAGTATGTTTATCAGTTGTCTAGTACCCATAACACAAGCTCTGCTTAGCTTGGGACTAGATGGCGTTGTGTGATAGTTGTGGAATATTTATTATTATTATTATTATTTACCTTTTAACTGTAGCCGTTAAATGTAACCTACACGTTGTTTAACGTTTAAACCAACCGTAAAGTACATTGCACACGATCCCGCAAAGACGCAATGGAGTGTTCTACTCTGGTCCAGCAAATTGTTCCTCTGGTGGTACTAACATGTTGTAATTCTGGGATCACGCTCACGGTAAATGTCGTTTATCATCGCAATGATTTACCACAACAAGTTAAACATCTGTTGAACACTTGTCTAAAAAAGGTGTTACTGAAAAACTACGCTTATATCAACGACAAATGCCGTTTTGAAGTTGACAGTTTTATTAGACGAGTGTTCAACAGATGTTTAACTGTTTTGTAGTAAGTCCATGATCGCGATAATTAACGGTATTTCCCGTGAGTCCTGACCACGTATTAGAATGTCAGCGTACTCTTTTCGAAGTAAAATAGTTAACCAATCATTATTTACATGAAACCACTTACTACGTAAAAATATTAAGAAACGATTTTAATTCTGTGTATTAACTCACGGGTAGTAGTAGTGCTAAGTGAAGTAATTGCCGAGGTTGATCAGTGCTCGGGAGACCATTTAACGGGTTTCTTAATGCACGTAAAGCCGTTGGTCCCGACCGTCATCAAATCATTAAATAAAAAAAGTTATCCCGCACTAGGAATTTCTTCCTGCGTCGTGAATGCGTTTACAAACATAGAAACTCACGTACACAAACACCCAGACCCGAAACAATTACTTGCAGGTCATATAAATATTTGTTCCGTGTGGGGTTCGAACCCGCTGCGCAGCACTGTAACCCTGTCATCATATTTTAGATCTTCGATAGAGTCATAAGTTCGAAATTGTGACAACCAGTCTTTGGGTATCGTATCACACAGTTAAGCCTTTGTCAAACAGACAGGCCTTGCAAATGCGAAGCGTGACGTTTTTATTTGTAATGTATGGAATTGTTTGAATCCAGTCACATAGAAAACCGAAAGCCATCCGATAGCGTGACAGAACTATCGGACTGACGTCTCGCTTCGGTACGGTATCGCTTCGGAATCGCTTCGCTTTCGCCGGTCTGTTTGACAAAGGCATTACTGAGTTGTATAGGTCTAAAAATTATCATCATCATCTGGTTTGAATGGAAGCCGACCAATTCAGGAAAAGGTTAGGCAGGTGGTGATGGGACAATTTGGTGGAGCAGTGTGGCATAAATCCAGTCACCATGCACCAAAATACCTCGCACTAAGATTTGTAAAGCACATTAAGTTAGTGCTAAGTATGGTATAAATTATACCTAGTAACTTAGCATAATTTGTTGTACGCTCAGTAATTTAGTAGTTAATTTATGGCATATTTGAATTAGTTAAGGTATAACAATCGTATTAGCGTCTATTTATTTTTTAATTTTTTGTAGTCCGTGTTGTATTTTGTTTAAAATTGTCAAAAACTTGCGGCCTTCACACAAACAATTTCTAATGTAATATTTGAACTCAAGCCAAAACGGAACAGCGTAAGTAACTAAATTTAACAGAGACGATAGATAATGAAATTAATGACTTAAAAAAAATACCTCAAAAAATGTAAAATAACTTTTCTTTCAGAAGTCGGTGACTTTGTTTCTGCCACCGACTTTCAAAACAAACTTTTTTCACATTTTTTGTGGTGGTTTCTGAAGTCGGTTACTTTTTTTAGTTCAGATATTGAACCCAAATGTTTGTTTGTCTTGTCAAACGCCTAATTTTCTTACACGTACACTAGAATTTTGTAATCTTGTATGTTATTGTTATCATTTTATGGGCCCGAATGTCAGATATACTGATCGAATAAAAAAATAATCATCAAAATTGGTTCACGCAGTTGAAATTTATGAGGTACATAAAAAATACAATCGAATTGAGATCCTCCTCCTGTTTTGAAGTCGGTGAAAAACGGCGCGGATGAGGAGGCGGGGAAAGGTAGTCTTTAATAAAGTTTAATTTAGTTTTTTTTTTTTACCAGTGTACCCTGTTGTTTTACATTGAACTAGTTTGAATTATGATCCATCTGGGGGCACGGCAGTGCCCCAGCCAAGTCTCGAGCAAAACGGGCACGGCCGTACCATCTTTTCTCGATCCGATTCGCGGCTGTTTCGCCCCCCCTATATCTTCGACGTGGACAAAGCTAGGAGTTTAGGTTTTCGGTGAATAATAGTAGGCATTAGAACAAGCTTAAGTTCGAAATTACATGCCAATTGAATTAATAGTTTAGGAGTTACGGTCGATCAAAGTTACACCATTTTGTCACTCACTGACTCACTGACTCACTGACTCACTGACTCACTGACTCACTGACCGATCATCAAAAATCTAAGGTACTTCTAGCAGACTTAGAAACTTCAAATTTTGCACCAAGATAGGTCATTAGCCACATATAAAGGAAAAATTATAAAAACATTAAAAAATAATATACCATAGAAAACAATTTTATATTTGCGGTTTGGCAAGAACATTATGTATGGATTTTGACTGCATTGTTAACTTTGTTCGTTGTTTAAGTATTCAATTGGATGAATAAATACATAGAATAGAAAAGAGGCCTGTTGGTCTAGTGGTTAGTGATCCTGGCTGCTATGCCGGAGGTCGTGGGTTCGATTCCCACCCAGGACAAATGTTTGTGTGATGAGCACGATCATTTGTTCTGTGTCTGGGTGTAATTTATCTATAATATGTATGTATTTAGAAATATATAAGTATGTTTATCAGTTGTCTAGTACCCATAACACAAGCTCTGCTTAGCTTGGGACTAGATGGCGTTGTGTGATAGTTGTGGAATATTTATTTATATTTTAATAATATAAATGTAATACATAGACTATAATTAATACATAAAGTTTATTTATTTATTTATTTATTTAAATCTTTTTGCACATGGAAGTACAAAGGCGGACTTAATGCCTTGGGCATTTTCTTCCAGTCAACCTTGGGGTGATGCAGAGAATCAAATATAGTAGGTGCAAAATACCAAAAAAAACATAAAAAAAGACAATCAAGAAAAATAATATATATAAGTATATATATATATATATATATATAAATAACCAATAAATATTAACTAAACTATAATAGGGAAATAACAATAAGGATGGGAAAAACATTAAAACCAAAAAAAAACTTTACGAGTCTGCCAGATTCTTAAATAAATGTTCGCGAACTTTTAACTTAAACGTGAACGGACTGGTTGCCATCCTGATATCCTGAGGGAGCGCATTCCAGAGAAAAACTGCTTGCACAAAGAAAGATGACTTTAAGAGACCGGAGCGGTGAGAGGGACATCGTAGAAGACGATTATTGGAGGACCGAAGATTTTTATTGTGCGCTGAGCATAAATATTGCAAACGAGAGGTAAGATAAGAAGGAGAAGTGGGTTTATGTAAAAGAGAAAATAATGTTGTCAACGCTCTCATCGCTCTGCGTTGTCGGATAGGAAACCATTTTAAAAGTAACCGATGTGCAGACACATGGTCATATTTACGAAGATTAAATACGAATCGAATGCAGTTATTTAGAAGTCGGTCAAGTTTATTGAGGAGATCTGCATTCAGGTCATAGTAACACACATCACCATAGTCAATTATGGGGAAAATAAGGGACTGAACAAGCATTGCCTTTACGCGAGACGGGAGAATGTTTTTCAGCCGATAAAGAGACCGCAACGTTCCAGTGACCTTCTTGCTCACAGTCGTGACCTGCTTACGCCAGTCAAGACAAGTATCTACATGCACACCCAGATCCTTGACGTCAGAGCTAAATGGAATGACAACACCATCAAAGTTAAGCGGAGCCACTGTTAACCCACTCAACCTTCGCAAGCTATAGGGGCTCCCAATAATTATAGCTTGACACTTAGATGGGTTAACCGCAACCCCAAAACGATCAGCCCAGTTCTTTACTGCTTCCAAATTCCGGTTTAGCTCCTCGATCGCATCCGATACATTGTCAACACTTGCCTGACAATAAAGTTGTAAGTCATCAGCGTAAAGATGATACGCACACTGAAGCTCAGTAGTTATGAGATCTATAAAGATAGAGAACAAAAGTGGAGACAAAATGCCGCCTTGAGGGACACCAGTTCATAATTCATTAAATTAATAAAGTTAAAACTCCATTGTATTGCGATAAATTTTGATTGTATGCGCGCTCGATAGATGGCGTTGTACCTGTATGAATCGCGCTATGGTTTCGTTACCGAGCGCAGTATAAGTAGTACTTTAAAATAATTCGATAATTTTCATTTAGAGAATGGGTTCTAAGCAAAGCAGTAGCTGAAGTCCAAGAAATTATGAGGTCACCTAAAAAAAAAAAGAAAGAAATACACTTACAAAAAATAAATGAGATCCCACCAAAAACATTAAATGTAAAAAAATGCCAAGTCTCTCGATGCAGTCTTTCCATCGTAAAAAGTTTTGAGATCTCATAGAAGCCAAGTCCTATTCAAATTATTTTGTAGTTATAAATCAACATTTAGTAATTGTATCAATAGTTTTCTTTATATTATAATTATAGTGACTTGGCAATGAGCACAAGAAGAAACAAAACGGCATATTTGGAGTTGAAAGTCACACACCGCATGCGTAAACATTAATATCACAAAATTAATTTTCTTTTGGTTTATCCGTGTCGTCCCAACCGAATTTCGGCAACGGCAGTCAGTCTCATCCAAGACTAGTAAACTGCGCAGGACATAAATTTTTAACTACTACTACGTACTAGTTAATGTTTTTGGTGGGATAAAACATGACAGGATGTGCAAATATAAATAGCCATATATATGGTAATGACAGTGGATATGTACACACAACAAAAAAGAATGTGATCACATATAGAATTAGCCGATTTTTTTTAAATTTTAAGGAACAATTATTGAACAGTTTTATTGTTTTATATTTTAAATCTATATTTTTAAATAAAAAATCTAAAAAAAAATTATACGAGTAATAGAGGTAATCAACTGTAACAACAAAGATTTTTCAAAGTGATCGCAAAGTTTTTTTATTGTGTGTAGATACATTTTATTTTACTAGCCGTCGCCATTGGCTTCCCTCGCTAATTAAAAACCCGGAAATTATCCCACGTCAATTTAATACTTCAGGAATTACATGCCCGCGGGATAATTCCCGGAATATTCCAGAGCGCTATGTCTGCGACATCAAGATCCGTTCATTCCTTTTTTATCGTGGTAAAATCATCAAATAAGTCCTCCCACAATCAGGGCGTGACGTTAGGTACTGTCAGGCTTGTACTGTCTTAAATCCACGGCGATCCTTCTAGTCCTTTACGTTCCAGGGTCACGGTTACCTGATACGACCCGGTAGGCTTTGGCCCTCCAAAGGGGGCCCCCGTTATTTTACTGACAGCTCTTTGAGGCGCGCGTGACAAACGACATCCGTTCATTATTGACTATATTGAGGTAATCATTTACAACATACACACGGGCAGAAACGCTAACAACAGCTAGTGTATTATAAACCGTGACTTTTTAGTCGTCTTACAAAAGTGGTCCACTCAGTGTATCCGACATAAAATACCTCTAGGCGCGATTTTTTTTTAAATCATTAATAATATTTTTAATCATTATTAAGTAGGTCCATCAGAAATATGAAACATCCTGTTAAAAATGTTTACGTATCAAACTGTAGAGTATGTCTTGCTAGCCCATGAGTTGAGCAGATCATCCCATCGCCATTTTCTATGAGACAAGGGTGTTTCTAACTACGCCTTGTTTCATAATAATGAATAATATTTTTATTTTTCAATTATTAAAGTCTCATAAATACCTATTTTTTTATTATGAACGTTTACTAGTCAATGGATAGATGAAATGGGCTGCCGTTGTAAGACGACTAAAAAGTCACAGCGTATATCTATATTGCACCAAACGTACCCTAAAACCATCGCCAGTGTTTATTAACCCTTTCGCGGACGGTACTCGATCACGTGGAATATGTAGAATGACACATCAATTTCTTCGTACAAAATGGTTAGACGTTTATTGACGTCGAGTCGTATTTTTTCGAGAAGGATGTCTTCTTTTTGAAGCACCAAAAATCATAATGTAATGTGACAGAACAATTTTGAAATTTACATGCGTTGTGGCGGAAAAACGTAGCTTTTTTTTTTTTATCTTGGTAAAATCATCAAATGAGTCCTCCCACCCAGGGCAGAGCGGGAGGGACTGTCAGACTTGTACTGACTAAAATCCACGGTGTCCTTCAATAGCCCTTTACGTACCGGGGTCACGGTAATCCCTAGGTCCCGCGATCCCGGCAGGCTTTGGCCTTCTACAGGCCCCTTCACTATGCTGACACTCTTTGAGGCGCGCGTGGAACACAACGCGCCGTCGACCCGGGCATGGTCCATGGTCGGACAGCGAGTCGCCCATTACTCGCTGCCCGCATGCCCGCGCCTACGGTGGCCGGAGATCGTCTTGCGACGTCCGCCGCCGTGGGCGTCTACCACTGCGGCTGGGGTGGAGGGAGGACGCTGTCCTCTCCCTCAGGCGGCCCGCCTCCCCCCTCACGAGCATGACTGCTTCGCAGAAGGAGGCGACCGCTTTCCACTCCGTCTCGCCCCGCAGCATGGCCTCGACCAATGCCAGGCGCAAGAAGTTTCCGCCTATCGCCGTCGTGAGGACACGGCGGTGCTCTGCCCAAGCGGGGCAGTCCTGCACCGTATGCTCCACCGTGTCCTCCGGACGATATACGGTCTGCTTAAAACAAGTAGATTAAAATAGACGTGGTAGTACGTTCTGTCACCACTCGTAGCTGTCTTGGAACGTATATACACGCCACCGCCCATGAAAGGGATAAAAAAAAAGTGTCCCATCTATTTCTGTAACAAAATTCATCAAAATCAATTCAATGATTTAGTTTTACGCCCAAATCATTGAATCAATGTTGATGAATTTCAAACAGTCAAACAAACGTACACACTTTCGCGGCATTTGTAATATGTCCAACTCTCCGGTTGGAGAACTTTCTGGTTGCATGACAACAATTGTCAATTTTCTAACTTTTACTGTATTTCTACAAACTCTAACTCTGCTTTTGAAACAGTTGCCATGTTCGGCGACAATTCAACATATTAACTTTTAAATATCATACCTACCGTAAGTAGCTTCGCTATATTTAATAAACATTCATTACAACTGGTTATTTGTTTGATAATACTATAAAGCCTTTGTCAAACAGACTGGCGTGGCGAATGCGAAGCGTGACGTTTTTATTTGTAATGTATGGAATTGTTTGAATCCAGTCACATAAAAAAGCGAAAGCGATCCGATAACATGTCAGAACTATCGGACTGACGTCTCGCTTCGGTTCGGTATCGCATCGGAAACGCTTCGCTTTCGCCTGTCTGTTTGACAAAGGCATAAAAGTAATAAAGAAATATTGAGATAAGTATCCTTTCTTATAACGGGTCTTGAAATATCATATTTTGGCTAATATAATTAACTGTTTTGTTATTATTCTTTGTATTATTTATTTTTTTGGCATACAATTTTGGTTAGCATTATCGTAATTCGCTTAATACACATAATAACTGATAGCCTAATAGTATTGATAAGTGTTGAGAACAGTGCGAAGGTCTCGAAGATGGTTGCGATAAATGAGTGGACTGTATAATTTGTTCGTACAACTGAATTTAATTACTAGAAACCGTAACATGTGTACAACGCAGTGGCCCAAGGAGAAGTGGTATATGCGCTTGAAGAGCGAGTGCGTGAGGTCCGTAGTCCGCGCCGCCCGTCGCCCGAGCACCACACCGTGGTCGCCCAGCTGCGCCGCTTAGCTCAGCGGCTCACACGCACTGCGCCTGCCGCACACGAAGATGTCGAGGTTCGATTCTCGACATAAGTAATGAGAGAAATATGGATACAGAACGATCACGCATGGCTTTCATAGCGTAATCATGGTTTGCTCCCAACCAAGCGCGAGCGTAGTGAGCTCAGGATGTTGAAGCACCCTGACCCGAACAGGCTAATTTTGCAACATCGGTTCACTTTGCTCGCTGACTCTAGCCCCCATCACGTAAGTTTACTTTAACCCTGAACACAGAAATAGAAGCCCCGCTACAGCTAAAATTAAATTGTCCGACCATGGACCATGCCCGGGTCGACGGCGCGTTGTGTTCCATGCGCGTCTCAAAGAGTGTCAGCAGAGTGATGGGGCCCCCCTCTATAGGGCCAAAGCCTGCCGTGGTCGCATGACTCTATGAATTACCGTGACCCCGGTACGTAAAGGGCTATTGAAGGTCACCGTGGATTTTAGTCAGTACAAGTCTGACAGTCCCTCCCGCCCTGCCCTGGGTGGGAGGACTCATTTGATGATTTTAACACGATAAAAATCCAAATCATGAGTCCCGCGACCGTAAGGTTACTAATAAAAAAAAAACACCCCAACCGACAAGTCGACGCTTTTTGCCGACTATAAACATAGCTTACTAGTCGGTACATCTCCAGTAAATAAAGATCTAACCCGTCACCAGAATAACCCATAGCTTAACACCTAAGAAGCAAACTTTCAGTATGTTTTCATACAATCTTTTTATTGTTACCTTGTTGGACAATAGCTTGTATTATAAAATGTATTATTATTTAGTTCAAGAAGATGGCGACGAATCATTATCCGAAGAAACTTCTAGAGAAGAAAACGTTATTTTTGTATTTAAATAGGGTTGTGTCTTTCATGTGTGTTAATGAAAGTCAGTTGCTTGGGAGATAATGTTTGAGGCTTTAGTAGGAATGGACAGTAAAATACTGTTCTTTTTCTGTTTGATAAAATCATTAAATGAGGAGGGGACTTATATGATGACTGCGCCCTGGGTGTAATAGAAGGTACTCTGACTGTTTCTGTCTAAAAATCCTACCTTGTTCTTTCGGTTGCTTTTTGATTTCCTGGGTCACGGTATCTTGGTTTGATAGTCCAGTACTAAGGCCTTTTTATGCTCATCATCTCTTTATCATCTGTTCAGCCTCTCCACAATAATTTCGAGAGTCTTGTGATTTAATAATTAGAAGCTTTCGTAGAAGTCTACTAAATTCAACGAATACTTGCTTTAAGCAGTCTGTATATGAATAGTCCATCATGGGTGTTTGGGTGTTTATGTATGTGAGTTTCTATGTTTGTAAACGCACCCACGACACAGGAGAAATTCCAAGTGTGGGGCAACGGCATCCAAAATTCATGAAGCTGCTGATAGATTTTAGCATTCACTTGTAACAAAACATCGCACATTCGTCGTTATTAATTTTGATGAACTGAACCACTTACAAAGCTAAGCATAGAGCCAAACATCTCTACGAACTTTTTCACGATCTTTCTAGCGAACGCGCTAGTCGATAGTCGTTAAAAATGTTTTTCATTAAGATGTAAGAGTAGACAGTCGGCTCGGCAAAAAGCTCGCCGGTACATTCATTACAATACTCGCTAAAATGTTTTCGTTTGTTTTTCTGTAATGTAACATACGTTAGGATGCTCATTACAAATGAATGCAAGTTTATCAGCACCTTCAAGCGCTCACTTGAGTGAAGTGGTATCGTCTGACGATATCATCATCAGGTCATACAGTTGAAAATCCATTACAAGGTCGTTGACGAGCTCGTTGTAGATTCTTTTAGTGTTTAGCGTAGCTTTATTCGTAAAGTCTGTGACAACCCTAGCATTCTAGTACAAAACAAGGCGACAAGTCTGTGACTAAAGACTTCCCGGTCTAGAAATAAAGTGTTTCTTAATCTTTTGTTGTTTTATATCTAAAGAAAGGAAAAATTTATTATTCTGGATTGCACTAACGTCTACTTGCTAATAAATGAATACAAAACAAACTGTAAATAACCGGGGTATAAGCCATGGTAAGTCATTTTTAGGACCATTTTTCCTCGGAACCGCTGACTTGACGACTAAGATGTGCTTACGTGTGATTGGCCAGAGAAATCTGTGCAAAGAGAAAACTAGAACTTTTTGGGGACAAGAAGACCTTTGACCAGCTGTGGGACAATGTATAACCTACAGGTAGTGGTTGTGAATCTGATTGTTTTTGCATGTTAATCTGTGAAAAAAAAACGTTCCCCACACTAGAAATTTGTACTATATCGTAGAAGGTGCGCTTACAAACATATAAACTTACATACACAAACGCCCAGACCCGGAAAAAGTACTTGCAGATTATACAAATTGTTTTTGCGTTCGGGAATCAAAGACGCGACACGCGGCGCAGTAGTCCAATCGCTCAGCCACTGCGCCATCAATTTAAAAATTAAAAAACTTTTAAAAATGTAGTTATTTATATAGGTTAACAGAGAGGTATAAGTGAGAAGTGGCTTCATGCCGTTTCATAACATTCCCGTTTCATCATCTAAATTAAATACTTGCAAAGACTCAGTGAAAAAGAGTGTCGTTTCGCCACAATATTTTTTCTTAATTATGTTAAACTCGTAATCCTATTTTACTTAGCCAGCTGAAATGTCTATGAATAGGAACGCGATTTTCGTCAACAGACTGTCTTTGAAGTACTTGAAATTTAGAACGAATCACAACTTCAATAGTGATATGGAACGAACTAGAATGTGGGTCAAAACTTTCGGACGGATATAAAAGTTCGAAGACTGGGCCCTACTACAACCTATTCTTAGTTGAGAGCACCGATAAATTGCAAATTTATTTAGACCACATAACGTAGGTATTCAAAAATAATGGACACGTATTTTAATCATGAAAAAAGTTAAACGCTTGAAAGTAAATACTCGTTACGCCAGAACGCACTAACAATTATACGACAGGCGTAACGTATTTTGAGTTATAAAAGCTTTTATTTAAAAGCGTTTTACAGAAGCAAAAACACCGGTCAAAAATTTTTTGATGATCTAACTGATGATCATAAATAGTCTTTTTTACTTCTAGTCGTAAGCGGGCAGGTCTGCATATCTGCAGATCTGCCCGTTGGGCTTCGCAATTATAGAGTCTGTGCAATTTTTGCTAGTGTAAGACCGTCGTAATCATTCTGTCAGACTTGCCCGTTGCTCGTCAACAGTGTGTATGGATATGTGCACGGGCACATATCCATACAACAAACTGATAAGTCTGGGTATTGCGACGACGGACATGCTCGTATAAAATGTTCGCGGGCATGTCTGTTTAGTGAATTCCCCGCTTTAGTATCTTACGTTCATTCATAGGTACTTGATTGTGTGCGGTAGTAAAACAGACAAGAAAAAGTTATATGTTCGTCTCTTTTACTTTCGAAGATAAATAAAGCTAGAAGAAAATTAATCAATTAAATGTTGTCCCCGACTCGAGTTCAAGGCTGGGCTGATAATACGTTTGTGTAAGGGTTCTTTCACATCAACCTTACCCAATACGTACGTAAAGGGCTATTGAAGGACACCGTGGATTTTAGTCAGTACAAGTCTGACAGTCCCTCCCGCTCTGCCCTGGGTGGGAGGACTCATTTGATGATTTTACCACGAAAAAAACAAAACAAAAACTGCCTATTTTCCCAATTGATTATGAACCTTCTACTTATGGGGTAAAATTTGAAATCGATTAAAGTTTGAAAGAGATTTTATAATATTATTGTTTAAGGATGAAAACAAAGGAAGGAAACTAAAGGAAATGTGTAGGTATGGTTTCTATTCCTTGAAGAAAAAGGCATAGCGTGGCGACTGACAGGGAAGACTGGAAGGAAAAATCGTAGCGCCGAGCCCAGGTAATAAAAGCGCTCTTTTATGTTCTTTATTTTAAGACGAAGATCTTTTTTTTTATCGTGGTAAAGTCATCAAATTACTCCTGCCAGGACAGAATGGGACTTATTCTGTCCTGCCAGAACTCATTTGATAACACTTTTATTTTTTATTTAATTTTTTCAATACATTTCAAATATTTTCGAGGGAATATTAAAGAATTCTTGGCATTCATTCAAGTAACATATTACGAAACTGATATCGCTGCCATAAAATATAGCGAAATGTATTCAAAAGCGCAATTGGGACATTTATAGGCACTTCTAGATATTTTCTCTGTGTAAAGAATATCTTATGATTTATCAGTTAAAGGTAGTTTTTTTTTAACCTGGTTAAATTATCATATGAGTCCTCCCACCCAGGGCAGAGCGGGAGGCACTGTCAGACTCGTACTGACCAAAATCCACGGTGTCCTTCAATAGCCCTTTACGTACCGGGGTCACGGTAATTCGTGAGTCCCGCGACCCCGGCAGGCTTTGGCCCTCCGCAGGGGGCCCCGTCACTATGCTGACACTCCTTGAGGCGAGCGTGGAACACAACGCGCCGTCGACCCGGGCATGGTCCATGGTCGGACACCGAGTCGCCCAAGATTAGACCATTTGAACAAAGTTTGGATGGATGGATGTTTAATAATTCAATCACGTCAGAACGAATCTTGATGTTTAACTAGAGATAGGTATACCGTTGATCAACGGTATTACGTCCCAGTTGAATATATTTTCAGTTACACGCAGGCCAAGCCACTGGCAACAGATAGCATTATAATTGTCAAATAGTTTCCCACTTCAAAACACTCTCCCATACGGTTCTACTATTAACTATTAATTTATAGATCATACTGTTCAACTATTTGTTGCAATCGAACCCACCATACTTAGAGCGCCAATTGATCTCTCAGTCACTACTGTAACTGATGATTAACATGCGTAAGTATAGAATAAATTCTCGCTCTAGGGTTGTCAAAAACCACTGCATCCAACAAAATAATGGTAAGTTCAACGTTTTTAAAAGTGTTCTCACTGAAGCGGAAAATGTATCCATTCTGCACTACAAAAGACATAATTTCATACTGCACTGCGTTCGCCATAAACTACAGAAAGTCCTCAAATAGCACAAACAGTTTTTATTTGAGGAAATTAGGTCAGTTCAACACAAGTAAGGCAGATAGTTATCACGCGACTCCGCTCTTCCGCGCGGTCGGGCGGAGAAGCGGATCTCACGCCGCATTAATGTTTTGAGTCAGAAAGAACAGAAACTCTTATGATCAGACAGAACACAGTAAAAACTGTTTGGCGCTGGCTGATGATGATGATGGGGATGATGATCGTGAGCCAAACAGCCCTAGTGAGGCCTACCAGCTGACACCACAGGTTACAGACGGAATGAAGTGCAAATGCTAGGGGATTTGAAGGATTTCTAGCAAGTGGATCATACTCGTACCCACCCGAAAAAAACACTGAATTATTGTCAGCAGACTGGCGTATCCTAGAAGCAAAATTTAATAAAAACTCAATGAACTTACTTCCAATTGTTTGATTAAGACTAAAGTTCATAAAAATTTAAGCTAGGCTCCACCATGGAGCATGAGGACGGCGATTAATGGGTGACTCGCCGTCCGATCATGGAAATGGAAGACGCGTCGTGTTCCACGCGCGCGTCAAAGAACTGTCAGCAATCTGACCCCCCTCCCCCCTTAGAGGGCCAAAGTCTGCAGGGTCGCGGGTCTGTTTCTTCAGGTATTTGATTACACTCGTTTGATGATTTTACCACGAAAAAAAAAGGCTCCATATTCAAAACTCATTTTTTCTGGCTAAAACATTGATGTTTGGAAGCTTGACGAAAGAATAAATCAAGGAAAAGCTCAAACTCGCCATTAATTTCATTCTATTAAAACAATAGCCCTACAAAATACACTAACATGTTTAAGCATTGTTCTCGAAGAGGGTAGGTAGGTAGGTAGGTACAATAAAACACTTATTTTGGCGCGATATAAAAAGGTAGTAAGACATGGCCGTAAATTTTCGCATGACGGCTCTCTCATAAGGCTGCTTGCGATAAAATGTTACATGCCCTAAGTAGGGTTGGCGCGTTTTCGTTATTGTTGGTTTTGACTTTTCAGTTATAATGGGAAAAGAGGATTTGTGTTGAAATGAAACGAAAGATCTTTAGGCATTAAAAACGATGAAAGACAATTCACTTTTTAAAGAAAACTTGCAGACAGACTAAATAGCTTTCAATTAGAATTCGAGTTGTAGTACTTTTGATTTGTTTTTTTTTATTTATTTTGTTAGTCTTGTATTAATTGTTAAATAAAGCATTAGATAATTTAATTTGTACAAGGGTGTATTACTATTCATTGAAATTTTGTGAATTCAAGAAGTTACTTTTTGATATTATATTGTAGTCTATCACAATATGTATATATGTTTTTTTTTCATTCTTAAAAAAAGACAACCAAAATGGCGGTCAACCGATAGAGTCAAAACCTTCAAACCCCTTTCTTTATCTGAAAATGATTACTCTAAACGTAGGTGCCCAAACTTGAATACCTCGTTTTTGGGTGTAAGATAACAAACATCTATCCATCCTTTTTTTTTCACGTGGTAAAATCATTAAATGAGTCCTCTCACCCAGGGCAGAGCGGGAGGGACTGTCGACTCGTACTGACTAATCTATCCATCCTAAGAAACTTTTACGTTTATAAATATATCTAGTGATGTTGTTGTGAAACTGCCAGCCCTGGCTCCTACCCACATTAAACACAATTGACGATGTAGCAATCAGACGCGGAACAACATCACTCACGGTGTTACCCGGGGATTAGTTGTAACTAACGGGAGCCCTTCTAGATTGTTCCGGGACGATGCCGTGTTTTACTAAATCTACGAGTGAAATAATTGCATTCAGTTATGTTTCTACAGAAACGGCTCTTTTCAACGAATTTTTTAACTAATTAAAGTATTTGTATTTGTACCGAAACTTCTTCTTCTTAGTCGTACGCTCCTAGCAGAGTGGTCGTGGCAGACGAGGCGAGTCCGAAGCGATAACGAACCGATACGAGACGTCAGTCCGATAGTTTGGTGACGCTATCGGATCGCTTTCGCTTTTCTATGTGACTGGATTCAAACAATTCCATTCATTACAAATCAAAACGCCTCGCTTCGCATTCGTCACGCCTGTCTGTTTGACAAAGGCTTTAGGGAATATTTTGTAGATGATTTAATGAGATATGTCCATCTTGTAGGTGAACGACCGCGAGAACGTTGCCTTTCCACTCTTCCTTGCATTACTAATCGTTCCAATGAGCTTTCGTTGCGGATGATAAGTCCAAACATCTTAAGGATTCGGACTTGAACAACCGACGAAAGCCTTTGTCTGATATGAAGCTAAGAAGCTTTCAGCATGGAGACGTTAGTGCGGTGAGAATCATCTTTAACATACGTCTCCAACACCACATTTTAAGACCAAAACTTTTGTCTCCTTTCTATATCGTAACTATCCTACTTTCTTCACGCTCTCAAAAAAGGCGTTAAAAAGTCCTCTTAGAGGTTACGTTGACCGCCTACCATCAGGCGGGCCGTATGCTTGCAAGTCACAGATAATGGGATTAACAAAAAAAAAACTATAAACAACACAGGGCTGCGATAAGGGGCGGGCGCATAGATAAGAGGCTTTTTACTGAGTCCTCCAACCCTGAGTGGAGCGGAAACGGCAGTCAGACTTGTACTGACTAAAACCCACGGTGTTACTTCAATAGCCCTTTACGTTCCAGGGTCACGGTAAATCGTGAGTCCCGCGACCCCGGCAGGCTTGGGGCCTCTAGAGGGGGCCCCCTCATTTTGCTGACACTCTTTGAGTTGCGCGTGGAACACAACGCGCCGTCGACCCGGGCATGGTCCATGGCATGGGCATGGTCGGACAGCGAGTTGCCCATTACTCGCTGCACGATCAGGATAGGATTAGTAAAATAATGCAATTTCTTTCACAAAAAATATCCCAGAACAATTAACTTCGCTAACCAAATCAGCCGAACACAAAATCAAACCAACAAAAGCCTATTACTACAAAAAGCCGCTATCATTTGCCGGCAGAATGTAAAGAGCATTCAACGTGTGTGTCTAGGCCGAGATTCTAGGCACGTTTTCAGATAAAGCTGCAATTCGGTGACGTCAGCAAATGGGACCTACTGTATACGTGACCGCGGAACTCCGACCTTTTCTGTAAACATTTTCCTTACCGAAAGTTTGCGTATATCGTGGATGCGTTCACAGAAGATCTTATGTAAAGGGTTGTTGGTGACACTCAGAGGTGGTAGAAATAAAATAGCGGACTGTAAATATAGGATTATAAGAACGCGCGCCTCTGGTCCGTGTCGTATAAGTGAAGTGAATGGTGGTGCGTGTTAGCAGCGCGGCGACGGCTCTCGGAACCTCGTTCCCCGCTCCCCGCAAGTCGCTATCGCCCTCCAGTCGCCGCAGTGGTTAACGGCGCTACGTTTTGTCGCCAACGGTACGCCTTTTTTTAGCGTGGTAAAATCATCAAATGAGTCCTCCCACCCAGGATAGGGCGGGAGGTACTGTCAGAATTGTACTGACTAAAATTCACGGTGTTTTGATGTTCAATAGCCCTTATGGTTGTTTTTGAATTTTTAAGTAACCCTATCTTGGTGCATTGTTTCAGAATATAGCTCTTTATATCCAAACAACCGCTTTTTGATATTAATTTTCACATAGATTAGGTACTGGTTAAAGAAAAATGTTGTGAGGAAACCTGGTCTGAATGGTCATTAGTATCTAGTGCTCGTAAAAGGGTTCGTCTGTTTAGTTGGCTCTGCCTACTATCTAATATAATATACAGCATGTATCTGAAGAAGGGATCAACAAACTGAACAACTTTCTATAAGGGTCCAATATGGAAGTAGCAAAATAAATTAAATGGTTGTTTAAATAATAAAAATGGATAGGTAGTGCGATATATATTTTAATTATTTATGTGTTTCTGTTGACTTCAGTCTAACCTTTTTTTTTTTTTTTTTTTTTTTTGTCGAGGGGAAACCTTCAAAAGGCTACCGGTCTTTGGGGAAAAAGACCGGGGAGTGTGGACTTCAGTCTAACCTAGAAGCAAAGACGAGACCTAAGACGGAGCGAGCTCACTAAGACAGATCTGGAACTTATGTTTGACAGGCCTGATGGTCTAGTGGTTAGTGACCCTGACTGCTATGCCGGAGGTCGTGGGTTCGATTCCCACCCAGGCCAAATGTTTGTGTGATGAGCACGATCATTTGTTCTGTGTCTGGGTATAATTTATCTATAATATGTATGTATTTAGAAATGTATATAAGTATGTTTATCAGTTGTCTAGTACCCATAACACAAGCTCTGCTTAGCTTGGGACTAGATGGCGTTGTGTGATAGTTGTGGAGTATTTATTTTATTTATTTATTTTATTTATGTGCACCGACAGAACAGAGTAAAAACTGTTTGGCGGCGGACTCCGACGGGATGGTGGTCGCCACCCAAGGCCCCCTGGAGAGACCTATCACCGCCAATGGGACTGTAATTTACAGGTAACCCTTTTCTTTTACTTGGTATAATCATCAAATGAGTCCTCCTACTCAGGCCAGGACGAGAGGTTCTGTCAGACTTGTATTGACGATAATCCATGGTGTCTTTCTATAGCTCTTTACGTTCCGGGGCCACGGTTACTCAATAGTCCCGCGACTCCAGCAGGCTTTGGCCATCTAAGAGGAGCCCCGTCTTATAACACGACGCGCTGTTGACCCTAGCGTGATCCTAATCGGACAGTGAGTCGCGCATTACTGGCCGTCCGCATGCCCGCGAGGTTACAGGTAGCCTAGTGATGCCATTGCGTTGATTTCCAAGGCCACCCAGTTAGCTCACCACTGACAGCGAAACAATCAAACATTGGGCAATCATTGGTGCCGTTAAAGTGATACTACTGACAGAAAATTAAACGATGGGCCACTTAACATCGTGCCCTGCCGATTGTTCCTTACAGGAGTTATGACGCTTCTGAGGGCGGAAAATTGGGGCCCAATTCTGGACCGACTCAATTGAGGTTGTCATCATGAGGTTACAAGTTTAGTCCCATATGAACAGTTGTTCTGGTTGATATTTCGTGCGACGACTACATTTCTGACACACGCTGTAGATAGACAGATTCCCACTTCTTACCAATTTTCGCAAGCCTGCTTGACTTAAGTGAAAAAGGGTTAGAATTTCTTTGTAAATCACTTTATTCCTCTCTTCTTCTTTTAGCAGCCGTATGAGTGTTTTTATTTGTACGTATTAAGTACTACTAAACTCAATCGCACAGGCAAAGCTATGTGTACTTTTCAAACCGACTTCAAAAATAAAACTGCAGAAGAGATTTGGATTTTTGGTGCCCATATAGTTTATAACCTAGATATAGTTTTTTTGTGTCGTGCGGTCCATGGCCCTCTACGGGGCCCCCGTGTGGGCCCTAAGCATCCGGACGCGACCACCCAAGCTGGTCGCATGCCAGAGGGTCATGGCTATCCGGATGATCCGGGGATACCGCACGATCGCCGGCGAATCGGCCAACCTCCTAGCCGGATTGCTGCCCTGGGATCTGGAGGCGACTGCCCTCCAGCGCGTCTATGAATGGCGCGTGGAGGCGCAGCGTCGGGGCGAATCCCCGCTGCCTCGACAAGTCGAGGCGCGGCGGGAAGAGCTCCGGCGCGATCTCAGGGCAAGTATGGAGGGAGCGACTGTCGCAACCGAGGTCCGGGCACGCCGCAATCGCGGCGGTAAGACCCCTCTTTGAGGAGTGGCTGGATAGGCGTCACGGCGTCCTGACCTACCGCATGACGCAGGTCCTCACCGGACACAGAAGTTTCGGGAGGTTCCTGTGTCTGATAGGGAGGGAAGAAACGCCTGGGTGTCACCACTGCGAGGATCGTCCGGAGGACACGGTGGAGCATACGGTGCAGGACTGCCCCGCTTGGGCAGAGCACCGCCGTGTCCTCACGACGGCGATAGGCGGAGACCTCTCGCGCCCGGCATTGGTCGAGGCCATGCTGCGGGGCGAGACGGAGTGGGAGGCGGTCGCCTCCTTCTGCGAAGCAGTCATGCTCGTGAAGGAGGAGGCGGGCCGCCTGAGGGAGAGGACAGCGTCCTCCCTCCACCCCAGCCGCAGTGGTAGACGCCCACGGCGTCGGACGTCGCAAGACGATCTCCGGCCACCGTAGGCGCGGGCATGCGGGCAGCGAGTAATGGGCGACTCGCTGTCCGACCATGGACCATGCCCGGGTCGACGGCGCGTCGTGTTCCACGCGCGCCTCAAAGAGTGTCAGCATAGTGACGGGGCCTGTAGAGGGCCAAAGCCTGCCGGGGTCGCGGGACCAAGGGATTACCGTGACTCTGGTACGTAAAGGGCTGTTGAAGGACACCGTGGATTTTAGTCAGTACAAGTCTGACAGTCCCTCCCACCCTGCCCTGGGTGGGAGGACTCATTTGATGATTTCACCACGATAAAAAAAAAAAAAAAAAAAAAAAAAGATATAGTTTTTATTACAATTTCATCTTCTCGTGGTATAATTTTCAAGTTTTAGCGGATGAAACCGCTGGCTAGAGTTAGTTCAACAACAAAGCTTAAAAAATAAGTTATGTTTTTTTTGGAGTGAAAACTTCTTTAGTCTTTCTTCTGTTGTGCACTTTTTTTGGAATGGGTAAAAAATGTTAAACTCGCGTCAGGACACGTGACGTGATCGAAAATTCATAAAACGGCGCAGGGCGCTTGCGCGAATGTTCGTGCGTGTTTATTACTATTCAAGTTTTCACTTCTGCCGGCACTCCCAGAGTGCAACCCGTCGTTTTTTTTTTTCAACTTTGCCCCGCAGTAGGAATTGCTTCCTGTATCGTGGGTGCGTTTACAAACATAGAAAGTCACATATACACAAACACCCAAACCCGAAACAACTACTTGTAGATCATACAAATATTTGTTCCATGCGGGAATCGAACCCGCGACACACTGCCAACCGTGCCGCCAATTAGCTCGTCTGATGATATCTGTTATGTGGAATACAACACAATTAATCCACTCAAACTAACAATAATAACTTTCCTACAAATTGTAGTCTGGACAGCTGCCAAACAAAAGTGTTCCACTATTTTAGTATTTCACATAGTAATTTAAATTATTATTTAGTTCATAAAAGCACTAAAAAGTTACTTAGTACGTCAGTTAGCTACTGATGTTCATGTAAATATTTAATGAGGTTTCGTCTGCAAACTCTGTGTCATTTTATTTTTAGAAATACGACAGACTGATGGTTTTAACCTGGCAGGGATTTATTTTTCAAACTTATAAAATCAGATAAACGAACAACGAGACCCAGAAATCGCGACAGTGTCCAGTTGAATGGTAGGCGATAAAATACGCTCCACATACGTGCCACTTACGCGCCACATACGCTCCACATACGCGCACGTTTATGAACGAACAATGTGGTTCCTTTCCATCGAACACAGACAGTAAAGCCACCGTGTCTCACTAGCTTAGGGTCCAAAGCGTCTGTACACCATACACTTCTACTTTAGAAGACCTAAGGAATGCTACCGAGATTTAGATTCTTCTACTCGATAAGCAATTATA
This sequence comes from Agrotis puta, assembly GCA_943136025.2. Lineage (NCBI taxonomy): Eukaryota > Metazoa > Arthropoda > Insecta > Lepidoptera > Noctuidae > Agrotis > Agrotis puta. The sequence continues at coordinate 14,823,603 of OW964181.2, read as the reverse complement.
GATAAATTCTTTTAAATTTAAATTTTAATACGGCTAGTAATAAGTGACTCATCGTCCGATCAAGGACCATGTGCACCTCAAAGAGCTGTCAGTAATCTGGACGGGGAAAGCATACAGGGCCAAACGCCTGCTGAGGTTACGGAACTGTCCACGTGGATAACCGTGACCCAGAAACGTCAAAGGCAATTGAAGAAACGCGGTGGATGATGGCCAGTATAGTTCCTGCCTCATTTCATGATGTTGCCAACTAAACTTGCTCCACACTGACATTGTCTTTGGGAGCTAATTGGACATCTCATTATCTGCCTAGCCTTTTCCCAACTATATTGGGGTCGTTTGACTGGAAAACCAGATACAGCTGGATATCAGTATTTTACATGGAGCGACTGCCTGTCGGACCTCCACAACCCAGTAACTGAGTAATACGATACCCCATAGTAAGACTGGTTGTCAGACTTTAGAGCTTCTGACTAACAGTAACGACTGTTAAAGATCTACAAATGACAGCCGAGACCAACGGTTTTACGTGCTTTCCGAGGCACGGAGGAAACTCGCTATGACAGATGGACACCCATCCACAGACCAACTTCAGCAAGCGGCTTAAGCCGGAAGATTGGCCTGTGCGGCTGTATTTATGTAGCCACGAGCTCCTCAGCCTTCGAGCTAATTGGACATCTAACCTAGACTAACAAAAAAAGCCTTTTTGAAACCTGAAACAAATCACAGTAACAAATATATCCAGCGACAAAAACTCTGGCAACACTAAGCGACTTCAGACGAGAATATCTCCCCGTGTAAATAGATCCCCGAGTGGAGTCCTTTCCAACATATTATCTTTCACGGCACATGTATTATGCATGCGATCGTGGACCAACTTCAAGCCGGCTAGACGTTGTAAAATGGTTGCAGTTAACACATTTCTGAACTTATTTTTAAAGTTACAAGTTTCAGTTTTGTCTTTGCATTGAATTTTTGCATTTTCGGGAGGAAAATTGAGTTTCAATTTAGTGACGGATATGTTCTATGTATGTACTAGGTTATTACTTTTTCGGGGGAAGGGAAGGACTTCTAACTAATAATACAAATTTTATGCGAAAGTTTTTGAAGATGGATGTATGTTTGTTACTCTTTGACACAAAAAATCCCCCCCATCCCGCCCTGGGGCCGTATTATGACGTCTGAAAAAGAGGCTTGTTCCAGTGTGTGAACGAGGTGGCGCTAGACAACTTGTATAGCTCTGTCTCTTTCACTCACTGGAAGAGTCTGGTTTTACGACGTCATAATATGGCCGCTGGTCGTGCTTAATGTCGTATTTAGCTCATAAATCTCGTAATAATTATAATCAAAGTCAGGAAACGCATAACAAATCAAATTGCTTACGCATCGTGTAATGGCAATCAACAGAATGTTACTTGATCGGATCAAATGCCTTAATAGTTTGCTACGGATTAATTTAACTCACTGGTTAGTAAAGACGCCACTGTATTTTGTTATATCAAACGGTTTTTTACCTATTTCTTTTTACACAAAGACTGTTTTTCTTATTTATTTTACGTATCAAAGATTCTAATAAATTATTCCTTCAAACATCGAAAACTGTAAACTAGTGACGAGTTCGCATACCAGGGGATCTAAAAACGCAGCTTTAGCAATGTTGCTAATTGAATTGCGGTACAATATTGTTCTTTTATTTATTTATTGCACAATGGACAAATTACCCTGTTAGGGCGCAGCAAATTACTTAAAAACTTTAATATATTTCTATAGAATATTATCCTTACCTATTATTATTTTATCTAGCGGCGTAACAAAGAAATAATAAACAGTCAAAATCAATATAGGATCACAATGAAAGTTATAGAATCAAAATATAATAAATTCGTGAATAATTACTATTTTTTTTTCTTTATCAATAATAACTCTTCATCAATTACTCTATTGCTTGAGTGATAGAATAGAACAGTGTTTTTCAAACTGTGGATCGCGACCCCCTGGGGGGTCTCGTAGCCTACTTAGGGGTCGCGAAGTTTCTTTAGGTGAGCTGTAAAAGGTTGGGAAAGCTAGAGCAGTAAATAAAAAAGATTTATTAACGGAAATAATTAAAGGAAAAATGTTAACTAAAGGACATAATCTTTTTTCTTATGAAAATGAATAACTATGTATGATTGAATATTATTTTGTCACAAAATATTATACTTGAAAAAACAATACAACGGGGGGTCGCGAAATATTTCCTCGTACTACAGGGGCCGTGCCATGAAAAAGATTGAAAAACACTGGAATAGAATATAATGTTCCATTTTACAAATTTTATTTAAATAACAAATATAATTATAAAAGCTATAAATATAATTACGCTAAAGTGGCCTTTTAGACCCACAATAAAATGCTCGCTTATTGTTCTTGCTATGGCCAAAAAATAGCATGAGCCAATATTTAATTTTAGTTAGGCTTGAAAAGTAATAACGGCTATTTAAAAAAATCTTAGGTTACTGTAAACCTATTAAAAAGTAAATGCATTAAAAGTCCGCACATCTAAGCTGCCGCGACTTATCTGCCTAGTGCGATGTCTCAAGCTTGGTGAATGTAGTGATGCGTGGTGAAGTGGATACATAATTAGTACCTACTTCATCACGCATATTGTTCGGAACTACTGTTTCTAAATGGATAACACTATAAGTGGTGTAGCAATGGTGATATTAGATGGAACGTTCCTTAAAGCCTTTGTCAAACAGACTGGCGTGGCGAATGCGAAGCGTGACATTTTTTATTTGTAATGTATGGATTTGTTTGAATCCAGTCACGTAGAAAAGCGAAAGCGATCCGATAGTGTGACAGAACTATCGGACTGACGTCTCGCTTCGGTTCGATATCGCCTTGGACTCGCTTCGCTTTCGCCTGTCTGTTTTACAGAGGCATAAGGGTCGTGAATCTTACCCCGATTTACAATATCTTTTATCAGCTATTGAAGTCCCAATGTAGGGCAAGAGCCTATCCTTCCTTAAGTACTCTTTTCGAGTACCATCTTGAACTAGTTTTCACATTAAGTATCATTTATTGAAAAATAAATAAAAAACTCTTTCCGATACCAAACATTATAAAATAAAATAAATATAATAAAATATATACCTATAAAAAATATTTAATATAATATGCAATACAAAAATTCAAGATAGAATATAAAAATATGAATATTTAAATAACTTACATAATTATTTAAAATAAGTGTATATACTTATAATTAATCTAGTTGAGTAAAAATTTAATAATAAAGAGAAAACTTTTAGGTAAGAATTTAATAGTAATAATGTAATCAATAAGTGAAAAAATTAATAAAGAGAAAATACAACTGATATGCTACATCTATCTACATAAACATAATAATATTTATACAATAATATGAAAGACATTTAATAAGAATATTGATTTAATTAAATTATATCAGCCCTCTTCCTCTCTCCTAATTTTTGCGTGCCCGACAGGGTCCATATTTGATCTTGTACCTTTTTATGTTTTACCATCTTATGTAACATATGGAATGCAATAAAGAATTGAGTATTGAGTATTGAGTATTGAGGTCAACTTGCCACCTGTTTTTGGGCCGTCACCACTTCAAACATCCATTTACATTCATGAATGAATATTTAAGAATACGGACTCAACATTAATTGTAAAAAACAAAAATAGTATATCATTCATTCCAGAGGCCTTATCACAAGACTTCCATATTTTACTTACAGTGTACCACCAAATGAACGACAAAGTTCCCGATTACTTAACGTCACGAAAACTGCCATGTTTTACATCTTCATGAAGACAAATTTTTGACGACCATTGACTAGAGCGTACATTAGAAAGATCGTGAAAATGTTTGTGTCCATGTTTGGCTCTATTCTCGGCTCTGTTATTTGTTCATTTTGACAAAATTAAAAACGGCGATGTCCTGTTTGTTAAAAGTGAATGCTCAAATTGATGGCTTATAGACAGCCTTGTCAAAATCGTGGTCTCGATTTTATCTTAAGTGTGTCTAAGAAACAATCTGTCTCATTTGTCAGTTTGGACACCACCGGCACTATGATCAGAGGCCCTAACATGAATTCAACGCATTTCGCAATGAAGCGTAATTGAATTTAAAGTGCCTCTAGTGTACAACCGAGGAACTATGTATTTTTTTCCATTAAATTGACGTCCTTTTTATTTGACGTCACAAAAATGGGAAAAGTCATAATAGGGCCTCTGGGGCCATATTATGACGTCTTAAAACTAGACTTGTTCCAGTGAGTGAAAGAGACAGAGCTATACAAGTCGTCTAGCGCCACCTCGTTCACTCACTGGAACGGCTACAGGTGTTAATCGGAAACTGCAAAGCTTATTGAAAGCAAAAATGGAAACGTGTTTATGAACCGTTAAAAACATTGCACACGAGACGCTTTAAAGCCTTTGTCAAACAGACAGGCGTGGCGAATGCGAAGCGTGACGTTTTTATTTGTAATGTATGGAATTGTTTGAATCCAGTCACATAGAAAAGCGAAAGCGATCCGATAGCGTGACCAAACTATCGGACTGATGTCTCTTATCGGTTCGTTATCGCTGCGGAATCGCCTGTCTGTTTGACAAAGGCCTAATAGTCGATTTAAAAAGTATACAATTTTGAAAATATTGTTGAGCCCACCAGTTTGTTCGGTGAATCTTCCCTTATCAATGTACAATCGAGATACTTTACGCCCTGTCCCTTACACCCTATAAACCGAGTATTTTAAGGTAATCATTTCGTAACAAAATGGAACCAAGCTGCCAGTATATTCCAACATTAAATTCACATACAAATCGGCTTTCAGAAGCCTTGGTCGCCACTTTTATCAAACGAATTAACATATTTCGCTAAACTTTCCCCGACTTTAACATTTATAAAACATAAGTTTCCATTGTTACGGTCCGGCTTTAAGTTGCTTAAAGTTTTCTATTATGGTCGGAGGAAATCCTTTTTTAAGTTGTGGTCGGCAAGTTGTGCTTGGAACTTTTGTTAAAACGAGAGTTGAGATAAGCAAGCTAAGATGCTGTAACAATATTTTTAGTTGACCTGAACGTGTACTGTCCTAGTTTTTTGTAAAGATTACTGATTTTGTTATGGTGATTCTTGATTTAAATTTGATGATTTAAATGTTTTCTGCCGATTCCCGCATATTTTCGGGTTTTGACGCTCATAATATAGCTTGGGATAATATTTAGAAGAAAAAACCAGTCTTCAGAATTTACTTTTAATTTAGATTACCGAGGAGAATACATTGGCATCATTTGCTTTTCAAAAATCATGAAATCATAATTTTTATAATCCTATTTCCATTCGCTTGTCTCCTACAAGCATAATGACGGGGCCCCCCTGTAGAGGGCCAAAGCCTGCTAGGGTCGCGGGACTCACGAATTACCGTGACCCCGGAACGTAAAGGGCTATTGAAGGTCACCGTAGATTTTAGACAACCTTTTTTTACGCTGTAAAATCATCAAATAAAATTTTACAGCGTAAAAAAAGGTTGTCTTAACTTTTCAAGGTCCAAAAATATGTCTATTTATGTAATAACTTTTTATGCATTATAGTCTCTTTCTTCTTTTTATTCTCACTAAAGAGAAAAATAAAAATAATGCAATAAACACTGAAACTCTATTCCTAAATAAGCCTCACCAGGTGGCGGCACCAGGTAACTGGTGAAACGAGATGGCGCTTGACAACTTGTATAGCTCCGTCTCTTTCCCACAGCGGAACTACTCACGTTCTAAGACATCATGGTAGGGGACCAGGGCCGCATGGTTTCAACCACCATCTTATCGGAGTTCGGCGCCAAACTTTTTACTGTCGTTCGTACTCTAGACGCGGTTTTTTCATTTTTCGTACAATTTACGTCGTAATACATCAAGTACACTGTACGGACAAATACGTAAAATGCATGCTAGAGCCTCTGACATTTCATTTTAAAGTTTTACGATCCATACACATTTGTATGGATCGTAAAACTGTAAAACAGAGATGAAATCGAACGAAAGTAAACGTTTCATTTTCATTCGGCGAATAAATTTACCCTGTCTAGCAATGTCGGTCTACAGATAAAAAAACTCCTAGGACATGGTATATCCATTCGAAATGAAATCAGTATTTTTGACGGCACTACAAAAGCATTAAACTAGGCCATTTTCCTCACACATTTATGAAAAATTATCAAAAAAAAAAACGACGGGTTGCACTCTGGGAGTGCCGGCAGAAGTGAAAACTTGAATAGTAATTGTTGGAAATATCTTGTGAACAGATTTTAGTAAAACTCGCAAAAATGGTTGATTTTTTATTTCAATAATTTTCCAATGTGACGTACATCTTTTATAAACAATGTTACCTAGCAACGAATGTATCCAGTATACAAACTTCTTTAAAAGTAATAAAGTCACACGAACATTCACGCAAGCGCCCTGCGCCGTCCTACGCTTTTTCGGTCAGGGTCACGTGTCCTGACGCGAGTTTAAGATTTTATACCCATTACAGAAAAAGTGCTCAACGCCGCTAAAGAAGTTTTCACTTCAAATATCTCGATAGACATAATAAAAAACTGCCATGTTAATTTCGCAGTTCGGGCACGCCGCTATCGCGATGGTAAACCCGTCTTTGAGGAGTGGCTGGACAGGCGTCACGGCGTCCTGATCTTCCGCATGACGCAGGTCCTCACCGGAGACGGATGTTTCGGGAGGTACCTGTGTCTGATGAGGAAGGAAGAAACGTCTCGGTGTCGCCACTGCGAGGATCGCCCGGAGGACACGGTGGAGCATACGGTGCTGGACTGCCCCGCTTGGGCAGAGCACCGCCGTGTCCTCACGACGGCGGTGAATGAAAATCTCGAAGTTAGGAACTCAAAAATGATAATCTCGCAGTTAGAAACTCAACCGCAGAACGTGAACCTCTAATTTCGATTCCTAGGTCGGGCAAATAGTGGGGTTTTTCAATTACGTATTTGGATGTATTTTGATGCAGAGATAGTTCATAACCTGGATAAACACATTTTTTTTTATCGTGGTAAAATAATCAAATGAGTCCTCCCACCCAGGGCAGGGCGGGAGGGTCTGTCAGACTTGTACTGACTCAAATCCACGGTGTCCTTCAATAGCCCTTTACGTACCGGGGTCACGGTAATTCGTTAGTCCCGCGACCTGGATTACCGGTGTACTGTGCGAACCGGCTGGCAACCGGTAGTTTAGTACATCATGACTCTGTACCAATTGTACGACTACCTCATTCATGACAATAATTTCAATGCATCTCAAGAGGCTTTGTGAACATTGAGCAATCAAATTGAATACCTACAAATAGATGCTATTGTAAAATACATTAATGCAGGAAAATTGAGCACTCACTGCTCATTGTGTTGCCAACACAATATAGAGCTGAGTGTCTGTGGTTCATTGATCAAGGAAGATAACAGCAGAAGCGGTAAGTACAATCTATGGTTACGAGCTTCGGCCCAAAGGTGATCTTGCTTCTAAAGCAAGAGGTTGTTGGTTGAAATCCGATTGAGTACCGAAGTTTATCTCGGTCTTAACGAAAACCTTTAATATTAATTATCGCTAGCCACACGCTCGGGATCAACTCGTATTTCTCTCTTTTCTTTTAAATATATAAACTTAAATTTAATTCCAGGTGGTCATAAGTTACGGGGCGATTTCCGGCCATAGTAGGCGCGGGCATGCGGACGGCGAGTAATGGGCGACTCCCTGTCCGATCATGCGCCATGCCCACCCGGGCAAGGCCACGACCCCGACGGCGGCGGCGCGTCGTCTTTTACGCGCGCCTCAAAGAGCTGTCAGTAAAATATCGAGGCCCTCCTTATGGGGTCGCGGAACTATTGGGTAGCCGCGACCCCGGAACGTCTAGGGCTATCTATAGACACCGTGGATTTTAGTTAGTACAAGTCTGAAAGTCCCTTCCGTCCTGCCCTGGGTGGGAGGACTCATTTGATGATTTTACAGCTTTAAAAAAAAGATTGTCATAATTTGTCAAGGTCCAAAAATATGTCTATTTATATAAAAACTTTTTATGCATTATAGTCCCTCTCTTTATTCATTTTTTTTCTCACTAAAGAGAAAAATAAAAAGAATAAAATAAACACTGAAACTTTATTCCTAAATGTGACAACATTAACCTTCGTTGTGCGACATTCAACAGCGGACTCTTGGTATATGGTCAGCCTATACATAATTAAGGATGGGTGGCATTAAACGCAATAATAACACAAGTTTATGTCCATTCTGCGCTTATTTGTACTGTTAGGTTTGTCCATAGAAAGCTTAATAGGGACTAGACTTCGCATAATAAAAGTAACAACTCTAGAAACGAGGTCTGAAACCATAAACTTCTTTTTTTTATTTAGCGGTGGATCGCGTTTGATCACTATAGCGTCTGATGGTAAGCGATGATGTGGTCGACGGTGAAGCACGCTTGCCTCAAAGTTTCTCAAGTGCAGTCCATCAACTATCTAATAAATATTCGATGAATCGTTCAGTCGAAATCGAAATAACGTCTGGCGAAAATAGAATAGGTTATTTTACTGCATACATAAATTGAAAATATAATTAGTCCGTCAGTTAGAATCGTTTTTTTTTTCGTGGCAAAATCATCAAATGAGTCCTCCCCACCCAGGGCAGGGCGGGAGGGACTGTCAGACTTGACTGACTAAAATCCACGGTGTCCTTCAGTAGCCCTTTACTTACCGGGGTCACGGTAATTCCAGAGTCTCGCGACCCCGGCAGGCTTTGGCCCTCTACAGGCCCCGTCACTATGCTGACACTCCTTGAGGCGCGCGTGGAACACAACGCGCCGTCGACCCGTCAGTTAGAATCTAGAAAAATATTGAACACGTATTTTTTTCATCTATGAATTTTGACAAAGATAAAACGTTTACAAATTCAGGAGTGGGGGCTTGTGACGTCTTAACGTTTGTAAATTTTTACAGACCGAGTGAAGTTATATGATTTTTAGAAGCGTTGTATCTTCGTCAATTTTGGTTTACGTAACAAAAGAAAAAAAACAGGTCTAATTTTTTTTGTAATCTTTATTTCGGACTAATATTTTTTTAGTAAAATTGCCTATTGTTTCGCAATAAATTCCATTCGAACAATCGTTCAGTCGACTTTCCATTAATCGAATATAATATGCGATTAATGTGAAATCGACCACAGTGTAGGGAAAAGTTTTTTTTTTCGAATAAACCTAGTAAAACTAGACAATGGCAAAACTAGTCAAGTATAGTTCATCGAAAACCATTTCATACACCCTACCAGCTTGTTAAGATATCTGTGGGCCCGATAATTCTGAGTACGGTACATTTAATTAACATTTTGTGGCAGTTTCGGTCGTTTTAGACGAAACGAACACACTTTGTGGTGTATAGCCGCTGTAATGGTCTCATAGAATGCCAATGGAACATTGGTTTGATTTTCTTAGAATAATAATTTTAATTAATAAAGGCCCATGCAACTTTTAGTATGGACCTTGGCATCAATTTTTTTTTTCAAGGCCATAGAAATAAAAATTAAGTTTCTAAACCGTAACCAACCAGAGATATGGCGGTTTTAATTTTGTTCTAATCAGGAGAAATTTACTCCCGATTAGAACAAAATAAAATCCGTTATCTATCTGGTTGGTTACGGTTTAGATTTTTTTTATTATTTTTTACAAATTCTTAGGTTCCGGTCTACCAATGACCAACATTTCATTACTGGCGAAAGAAAAAAATTGATGCCAAAAAGTTGCATACCCCTTATAGGGTTGTTATTATTGTTTTGAATTTATTTATTTATCAATTACTTATGTCATGATTTGATTTATTTAAAAATATAATAAAGATAGATAAATAGTGCATTCAAACTTACCTGTATCACATTATTGACACGATACTGATAGACTTTCATGTTATCAAGAAATGCTTATGTCTCTTACTTTTACCTCGTGTCGATGGTCGCGGGACTCACGAATAACCGTGACTCCGGTACGTAAAGGGCTATTGAAGGACACCGTGAACTTTAGTCAGTATGAGTCTGACAGTCCCTCCCGCTCTGCCCTGGGTGAGAGGACTCATATCATGATTTTACCACAAAAAAACCTCGTGTCGATGATTCCGTACAATTAAATTAATTTCAACCTGAATTCTTTCACATTAACAGCGTTGGTAGAGGCTTCGTGCAGGTCGTTTAAAATTTACTTGGAGTTACACTTTACATGCCTCTGTCTTTGTCGCACCCTAGTAATAGTACCACGGGACCTTCCGTATTCCATCTCCTTATTACTTTATATATTTTTTTTTTTTTTTTGCTTTTAACATCGTCAAATTAGGCCTCTCGACCTGTGTGGAGTAGAAGAGACTTGTACTGACTAAAATCTACCGTGTTCTTTCAATTGCCCTTTTCATTCCAGGGTCACGGTGAAACGCGTAGACTGTCCCGTGACCCAGCATAGTAAACGAGTAGTACTATGGGAAAATTTCCCTTGGTACTGCTAGATTGCTTGGTAATACTACGGGTATTTTTTTTATCCGTGGTACTACAGACTGGTAGTATTGGGCTATCCGAACTGAAGGAATAGGTTGGTCACTTAAGTCTGACAGTACCTTCTGCTCGATTCGGAGTGAGGGGACTCAATTGAAGATTTTCGAACTAAAAAAAGGGGATGCAAATAACCATCAGTCTTCACCATTCTCCCTTTTGGGACGTTCGAAGAGAAGAATCTAACAATCCACCACGCGTGCTCATTACTCCCTGCCGAGGTCGCGGGACTCACGAATTACCGTGACCCCGGTACGTAAAGGGCTATTGAAGGACACCGTGGATTTTAGTCAGTACGAGTCAGACATTCCCTCCCGCTCTGCCCGGGGTGGGAGGACTAAAGTGATGATTTTACCACGTAAAAAAAAAATCTGTTTAAAACTTCCACTTACAACTTTCGCAAAAGAAAAAGAAAAATCTACTAGAACTTCATATAATAAGGAGCAATGATGCGAACCTTTAACACCATTCCGCAGTGGATGCGAGCCGCGCAATGTAACCGTAGTTGTTAAACACAGAATAACAGATATTGAGCGACGCCAGTGCATCGAACTACCCTCCACACACGCGGCGTTTAGGATGTAGCGTGGCGCGTATTGAGGTTTTACGTTTTAGAGGTTTATAAATAGAAAACTAGTTCAAAGTGTTTCTCTTTCTCAATTCGACTCTTTTTTATGTTTGTTACCTCATAACTTCCGACTGGGTAAACCGATTTTGATGATTCCATTTTTGTTAGATGCAGTATACCTGTCATTTGGTTTCATTTTCATTTTGGTTTTCAGTGTTTTTTATTTTATGAGCAAGTTTCGCTTAATGTGAACATGGACGATGTTACTACGACCGGTAATAAATAACATAAAAACATAAAATTCAAGAGCACGTCTTAAAAATTGGTAGCTTAAAAAAAATTGCTTTTCTCCGAATCGTGTCAGTTTACCCGCTCAATCGCAATTCTTAGTCGGTGGTACAGAGGGCGCCAGTGGCAGCTTTTAATGGTGGCAATTACACTGTCTGCGAGTTGTATCGCATTTTATTAACAACTGGTGCAAAAATTAACTTTGTTCGAGCCAACTTTGTTTTGAGGTTCGCTAGATGGGCACTAGATTATTCTGGCTGGTTTAATTCGTGTTAGTTTAGTAATGGTACGGTTTCAACAAAATTTTGTGCGCGCTCATTTTGTGCAGAACTTCAGCAATGCGCGTTTTAAGCTGGTATCGCGTTTAGCTTCTGCACCCACCGGCATGGTTTAAGATCTATTTTGTAATATTTGGCTTCTAAAATACTATGTCCGTGAAAACTTAGAAAACAACTTTATAAAGATCGTAGAAAACGATTATTTTTTGCCTGACTGCATTATGCATTTCTTTACCTTTTACTTTTTGTTCTACCTACAACGGCAAGTTAAAAGTACTTACTCGCGTCCATGCATAATAATAAACACAATCCAGGTCTACGAGTCGCGAGTCACCTTCCGTTTGGACATAAACACGTAGGTGTTTATAATGTATTTAATTAGTTAAGTGCTCTGCGGCATTTGTAATTACTTTAAATGAATGGTATTATAAGACTGTTGCTAATTTTCCTTCAGGGACTGTTCTCATAATCCTAGCGTTTTTGTTAAAATAGTCGCCGCAATTATTATCAAGTCGTTTTTGGTAATGTTTGTGGAAATGTTAACGAATTATGTCAAATTCACTTAATTACATTTAATTTTAGACATTATATCATATATCATAGGGTAGCTCGTGCTCGTGGCTAAATAACTACAGCAGCTCAGGCCGATCTTCCGGGTTAAGCCGTGCTTGCCGAGGTTTATCCGTGGATGGTTAAGCATCTGTCATAGTGAGTTTCCTATGTGCCTCGGAAAGCACGTAAAGCCGTTGTTCCGGGCTGTTATTTGTAGATCTTTGGCAATCGTTACTATTAGTCAGAAGCTCTAAAAGCCTGACAACCAGTCTTACCATGGGGTCTCGTATTACCCAGTTACTGGTTTTGTGGAGGTCCGTTAGGCAGTTGGTTCACATAGAATATATCTTCTCGTGTCTCGTCGCTAAATAATAACACTCGCAAAAGTCTATCTTCAAGATTAAACTATACTTATCGAAGTTAATCTGTGGATATGTTCTTTGCAAAGCATGCAAAGACGTTAGTCCTGTTGTCATTATCTACAAGCAGTTGTTCCGGGTCTAGGTGTTTGTGTATGTGTGTTTGTAAATTCATCCACGACACAGGAGAAATTACTGGTGTAAAAATAAAAAAAAATGGCGCCAAAGCCAACATTAACTGGATCCACCATAAGTCCAAGTTCTAAATCCAGGGTTGGATGCAGGATGCAGTCACACCCTCCCGCCCTCATGCATATGCACAAGCAGGAAAGGTAATAATAAAATTTGCATGAGGGCGGGAGGGTAGCACTGCATCCTGCACCAAAGCCTGGATTTTTTTTGCGGAATTAAAATTAGAAATTTTTCATAACATTTAGGCCCACTTGCACCACACATCACTACGCTAAAATGCCTTAGAATATCACTGTATCCCTGTCAAATTGTTTGAAGTTGACAGAGACAGAACGATGTTTTAAATCAGTATAGCTCTAAACCTGTTTAGTGGTTTGTGGTGCAAGTGGGCCTTAATGTCATGGATTTCCGCAAAGTAACGCTTGATTCTATAATTTATCACGAAATTCTGACAACCGGTCTTGTTTTCTTCAAAGGCTATCTATCGTATTACCCGGTACTAACTGGGTTGCAGAGGTCAGATTGGTCTGTGGATGGCTGAACACTTATCATAGCGAGTGAGTTTTCTCCGTTTCTCGGAAACCAAGTAAAGCCTTTGGTCCTGGCTGTAATTTTAGATCTTTGATAGACCTCACTGTTAGTCAGATGCTCGAAGTGCTGACAATCAGTTACATATATAAAGGGATATTATGTTACCCAATAATCAGTTGTGGTGGTTTAATAGGCAGTCGATCTATGTAATAATGTACTGGTACTTAGCTGCATCTTGCTACACTGTAAGCACACCAAATCTTGCTACGCAAACCACAGCAAAGGTGGTTAGGAAGATGATAGATAGAACATTTAGATGATTGCCCGCAAACGATTCTACAAATTGAGAACCAAAATGTCACCGTAGAATAACTGGAACAATACTTGCTATCATATCCGATGCAATTTATGTGACAAAATGTCTCGATATCCAATTGTTTCTGGTTCAATGGTTGGACCAAAGCCAATATGATAGCAGAAACTGTATTAGTTTGTCGTCACAGTTAAAACAATGGTTATTCTTCGATGTTTTCATTCAGTTGGCAGTATTTTAAAGAAAATACTGTCAAAATATAATGTAGACTTGTCAGGGAAGTCTTCGAATCAGAATGACGTTTAAAGCGTCTCGTGTGCAAGGTTTTTTAACGGTTTATAATCACGTTTTCTATTTTTGCTGTCAATAAGCTTTGCTGTTTCCGATTGACACCTGAGGCCCTATTGTATTCCCTTTTTTGTAAAAATAAAGGGGAAATTTGACGTCAATTTGATGGAAAAAAGTTGAATTCATGTTACATGCCCAAACAAATGAGACAGGTTGTTTCTTAGACACACTTTTTTTTTTTTTTTTTTTTTTTTATCGTGGTAAAATCATCAAATGAGTCCTCCCACCCAGGGCAGGGCGGCAGGGACTGTCAGACTTGTACTGACTAAAATCCACGGTGTCCTTCACGAGCCCTTTACGTACCGGGGTTACGGTGATGGGTAAGTCCCGCGACCCCGGCAGGCTCTGGCCCTCTACAGGCCCCGTCAATTTGCTGACACTCTTTGAGGCGCGCGTGGAACACAACGCGCCGTCGACCCGGGCATGGTCCATGGTCGGACAGCAAGTCGCCCATTACTCGCTGCCCGCATGCCCGCGCCTACGGTGGTCGGAGATCGTCCTGTGACGTCCGACGCCGTGGGCGTCTACCACTGCGGCTGGGATGGAGGGAGGACGCTGTCCTCTCCCTCAGGCGGCCCGCCTCCTCCTTCACGAGCATGACTGCTTCGCAGAAGGAGGCGACCGCTTCCCACTCCGTCTCGCCCCGCAGCATGGCCTCGACCAATGCCGGGCGCGAGAGGTCTCCGCCTATCGCCGTCGTGAGGACACGGCGGTGCTCTGCCCAAGCGGGGCAGTCCTGCACCGTATGCTCCACCGTGTCCTCCGGACGATCCTCGCAGTGGTGACACCCAGGCGTTTCTTCCCTCCCTATCAGACACAGGAACCTCCCGAAACTTCCGTGTCCGGTGAGGACCTGCGTCATGCGGAAGGTAAGGACGCCGTGACGCCTATCCAGCCACTCCTCAAAGAGGGGTCTTACCGCCGCGATTGCGGCGTGCCCGGACCTCGGTTGCGACAGTCGCTCCCTCCATACTGCCCTGAGATCGCGCCGGAGCTCTTCCCGCCGCGCCTCGACCTGTCGAGGCAGCGGGGATTCGCCCCGGCGCTGCGCCTCCACGCGCCATTCGTAGACGCGCTGGAGGGCAGTCGCCTCCAGATCCCAGGGCAGCAATCCCGCTAGGAGGTTGGCTGATTCGCCGGCGATCGTGCGGTATCCCCGGATCATCCGGATAGCCATGACCCTCTGGCATGCGACCAGCTTGAGTGGTCGCGTCCGGATGCTTAGGGCCCACACAGGGGCCCCGTAGAGGGCCATGGACCGCACGACACCGGCGTACAGCCTCCGGCAGGAGGCGTTTGGCCCGCCGAGATTGGGCAGGAGTCGCCTGAGGGCGCCTGCTGCCCGGTTCAGCTTTGGGGCCAAACGTAGGAAGTGCTCCCTAAAGTTCCACCGGCTGTCGAGGACGAGTCCCAGGTACTTCATCGTCCTCCCGACGCCGATGCGAACCCCCTCCACCGTAATGTGGGACTCTGAACGTGGCGCGTTCAGACGGCCATGAAAGCACATGGCCTCTGTTTTATGCAGCGCCACGTCGAGTCCCAACTGCCGGATCCTCTGAGCGACTGTCGCCACCGCTTGCGTCGCCAGGTCGGCCGCCGCCTGGTGCGACTCTCCCTCCGCCAGGACGAGCGTGTCGTCGGCGTAACATATTACGCCGACGCCGTCAGGGAGGTCGCCGCGCAGCACCCAGTCGTAGCCGATGTTCCACAGGAGCGGCCCCAAGACCGATCCCTGTGGAACACCGCACGACATCTCTCGCCGGTTCCACTCTCCCCGGTGACCGGGGTAGATGACGGCCCTGTCCGTCAGGTAGTCCTCGACTGTGCGACGGAGGTAGGTCGGCACCCGGTGATACCGGAGTGCCTCCCCGATGCAACTCCAGGGCAGGGTGTTGAAGGCGTTGGTGATGTCCAAGGACACCGCCAAGACGACCCTGCCCCGGGATACCGCATCCCCCGTCGTGAGGGCTCTCACGCGCATGATGGCGTCCACCGTCGAGCGCCCCCTCCGGAAGCCAAACTGGCTCTCCGAGAGGTCCGGGCCCACCCGATTCAGGTGCCCGACGAGGCGGTCTGCAATTACTCTTTCAAAGAGCTTGCCCACCTCGTCGAGCAGCACGATGGGCCGGAATGCGGACGGAGAGTCCGCAGGGCGCCCGGGCTTCTGGATCAGGACCAGCTTCCCCGTCTTCCAACGAAGCGGGAACCGGCCCCTCTCCAGGCATGCGCTAAAGAGCCCCCCCAGTCGAGGCCCGAGAGTCCCCGAGGCCAGGACCCAGGCTTTTCCTGGCAGGCCGTCGGGTCCTGGGGCGGTATTTTTGGCCTTGAGCCGTTGTACCGCCACTCTCAGGTCTACCTCGGTCACCTCTGGAGCGTCGTAGACATCGTCGTCGCTGTGGTCCGCGTTTGCGTCAGCTTCACCGTCGGATTCCGTCGGAGACGGAGCCATGGGCGGGGGAGTATGCTCTCCCCGCGATGGGAACAGGGCGCTCACCACGTCCTCCGCGAACTGAGGCTGGAGACTCTGCGTCAACGGGGGAGCCCAGGGGCGGAGCTTTTGTCTCACCCACTTATAGGGTCGGCCCCATGGGTCCCCGTCCAGGGTCTCCAGCATCTCCTTGCGGGCCAATTCCTTGGCCCGCCAGATCTCGTCACGGAGGGCGGTCTTCGCTGCCCTGTAGCCCTCGTACAGCTCCGCCTCTACGGTCGCCGCATCCGGAGGTCGGGTGCGGCGCCTGCGGAATCTGGTGTACCGGCGTCGCGCGGCCACGCACGCCTCGCGCAGCGATGTAAGCTCGCGCGACCACCAGTACAGCTGACGCCGGGCGCGTCCTTGCCGGACCCGGGGCATGGCCATGTCACAGATCTCCGACATGGCCTCCCGGAACCACTCCGCCTCGTCGTTGATGTCGGCAGGCCTGTCCGGTGGTGACACCCAGGCCTGCACGATCGAGGCTTCCAGGAATAGCTCCCGGTCCAGCTGCTTCAGCGCCCATCGCGGACCACTTGGGTTCCGTCGGACCGGCGCGTCTGAGGTCTGGGCGGAGACGTCGAACCGGATATACCGGTGATCGGAGTAGGTCTCCACCTCCTCTACAACGCGCCAGTCGGTGACGCGCGGCGACAGGGCGGCGCTGGCGAACGTAACGTCCACCACCGACTCGCCCCTCCACCGCACGCACGTGGGGACAGAACCCTGGTTCTCGATGACCAGGCCCTGCGCCAGGGCCCAGTACTCGAGCATCCTACCCCGCGTATAGTCCGTGGCCCGGGAACCCCAAGCCACATTTTTGGCGTTGAAGTCCCCGAGGACGAGCGCGGGGAGGGAACCGTATGCGACGACGATGTCTCCTAGCTCCGATAGGGAGTCGCGGAACTCGGCGATAGTTCGGTTCGGGGAGAAGTAAACGCCTATTACAGCGATCTCCCCGAACCGTGCTGCGGCGATCCCGTGCCCTCTCTCGACGCGATCGAGGGGCGGGGTACCGGCGGCGGCCGACGAAATTAGGGTCACCGAGCCGTCCAGGTCCGCCAACCAGTCATTTCTGGGCAGGACAAAGTACGGCTCGGCGACCACGGCGACATTAATCAACCACTGCGCCATGCTCTGGAGCAGGAGATCCTGAGCAGCGGCACAGCGGTTGATGTTCGCCTGGAGGAAGCGCAATGGAGCCATTAATTGGAGTCCATTGCGGCCTCCTCCAGGGCCCTCTGTGAGGGCGCAGCCACGGCGGAAGCGGCAGAAGCAGCGGCGGCGGCGGCAGCGGCGGCGGCGGCGGCAGCAGGAGCTGCGGCGGCGGCGGGGACGGCGGCGGCAGAGGGCCTACCTCTGCTCCTGGTTTTGGCGGGGGGCGCGCAGGCCTTGCCCCCTGCCCGGTGATCGGCCGGCTTGCCAGCCGCCGCACATGCGAAGCAGTGCGGCGGGGCGTTACACGAGCCGGCCTTGTGACCGGGCTGACCGCAGCGGAAGCAGTTGTCGCTGCGGTCGACCTCCGAGGTGCACATGCATGCCGCGTGGTTGCCCACTTGGCAGCGGAAGCACCTCAGAGGCCTTTTTTTTTTTTTTTTTTTTTTTTTTTTGCGCTGGGAAAAAATGCATTACGCATACCCTCCAATCGGAGGGGTATGTGGGACTCCCCGGTCTGACCCGGTATACCCACTAAAAATACCCAGCGGCATTCCCGCTTCGTCTGAGTGGCGGGGACTGGGAATCTTGGCACAGCCATCACTTCCAGTCCTCCGCCGACGATTGCCCTCAGGCCGGGCCCTCGCGCGGGCCCGGGAATGACTTACGAAGGTGGTGGCGGGAGCAGAGTCCCGTCGCCACCAAGAGGACGGCGCCTTCTGCGGCCTCTTCGTCTGCGGAGCGGCGCCGCGAGAGGATCGTCCTCGCGCACGCGCTCCGCCTCCTCCTTTTGCGAGATTACGTCCTCGCAAAAGGAGGCAACCGCCGTCCAGGCCTCCTCGCTCCCCAGCATGGCCTCGACCACAGCGGGAAGCGAGAGGTCCTGCCCAATAGCCGCAGTTAGACCGCGGCGCGGTTCGGACCAAGCCGGGCACACCTCGAGGGTGTGCTGTGCCGTGTCCTCCGCCGCGCCGCAGTCGTGGCACGCCGGGGTTTCCTCCCTGCCGATCCGATGCAGGTGCGATCCGAAACAGCCGTGGCCGGATAACACCTGCACCAGACGGAACGAGAGGAAACCGTGGGACCGCTCGAGCCAGCTCTGCAGAACCGGACCGAGCGCATCCAACGTCCGGCGGCCAAAGGCGGCGGCGGCGAGGTCCTCCGTCCAGTGGAGGACGATGGCGTCCTTCGCCTCCCGCCGCACTGCCTCCCGCTCTTCGGCGGCGGGGCGCTCCCCGAGCGCCTTCCGGCGCGCCGTCCACTCATAAACTCTGGCCAGCACCCAAGCCTCCAACTCCCAAGGAGGAGTGCCGGCCAGAGCGCACGCCGCCGAGAAGCCCACTGAGCGGTAGGCCCTCGCCACCCGCTGTGCAATGGCCCTTTGGGGCCTGCGGATGGCGGTCGCATTCTCCCTCCTGTGGAGGGAGTCCGCCCAGATGGGTGCCCCGTACAGAGCCATACTGCGGAGGATGCCGGCATACAGGCGCCGGCATTTCGCCTTGGGCCCCCCAAGGTTGGGGAGGAGCCACGAGAGGGCGTCCGCGGCTTTCAGGAGGCGCGTCGACAGCCCGCTGAAATGCGGGCCGAAGCGCCACCTCTCGTCCAGCACCAGGCCCAGATACTTCATCTGGGGCTGGACACCTATACGGACGCCCTCCACGACAATGTGGGCATCGGGAGGAGGGCGACGCTGCCGGGGGCCGCGGAAGAACACGGCCTCCGTCTTGTGCAGCGCCACCTCCAATCCCAGGCGGCGGATCCTCTCTGCAACCAAGGATCCGCCAGCCGAGGCCAGACAGGCCGCCTCCCCAAAGTTCCTCCCCCGGGCAGTGAGAAGAGTGTCATCCGCGTAGCAGATGACACTCGTGCCCTGGAGGAGGGCCCCCCGCAGAAGCCAGTTGAACCCGATGTTCCACAGGGGAGGGCCCAGCACCGAACCCTGCGGAACACCGGACTCCGCGCCGTACCGCCGCACAGTGGCCGTCTTATCAACGAGGAAGACCTCTCGGTCTTCCAGGTAGCACGACAGGAGGGCCCGCAGGTATTGGGGCACTCCGTGATACCGCAGCGCCTCCAATATCGTCGAGTGGGGGACGGAGTTGAAGGCGTTGGAGATGTCGAATGACACCGCCAACACTCCGTCCCCCGCCTCCACTGCCTCCTTCACCTGGCCCTTGAGTAGGGCCAGCGCGTCGATCGTCGAACGCCCTCGGCGGAAACCGAACTGGGCGTCCGACAGATCCGGCCCTACCCCCCGCAAATGGCTATTCAGCCGGGAGGCGACAATCCCCTCGAACATTTTACCGACCTCATCGAGCAGAACGATGGGCCGGTATGCCGAGGGGGAGTCCACCGGGACCTCAGAGGCCTGGGCTCCAGCAGTTTAACCTGCGCGGACACCCAGCCAACCAGGAGCCTTCGGCTCTCCTCTATCTTTTTGGCCGCCGGTACGGGGCAGCTGACCGTGATGGTCAGCAGCCCCGCGAAGCCAGGGCGTAGGATGCCTGCCTTAACCTGGTCGGCAGGGCATTCCCCAGCCCTGGCAACGGCGGCCACCACGTCCCCCTCCGAGACCGAGTCGTCCAGACCCATAATGCGCAAGTCAGCGCGCTTAATGGGCCTGGACACCCGGGCCTCCTCCGCGTCTAGGGACGCTCTGAGCCTTTCGGCCAGAGCGTCAGCGGTAGGGCCGCTGTCCGCGCCGGGGATCGACAGGAGTCTGGCCCCCGTCGCGGTGACGTGCACCCGGAGGCCCCCGTCGACTCCCAGCTCCCGGAGGTTCACCGCCTCCCTCGCTTTAGCGAACACGTCGCGGTACGTTACGCCCCTCTTGACCGCTTCCGGCTGCAGAGTAATTACTACAGCCGCGGTCTTGGGGGCGCGTAGTCTTGCCGCGACGGTTCGCCTTTTGCGCTGCCGCTGTCGCCGTCTCTGCCTCTTGTTGGCAGCCTTTTCTCCAACCGTCTGCCACTCGGCGTCTGTTGGAGGAGCCTGTGAAGGCTGTGAAGGCGTGGTGGGTTGGGACGGCCGTCCTGCCGCCGCCGCCGCCGCCGGGACACTCTTTTTTGGTTTCGCCTTCGCCTGGGCCGATGCTCGGCCGGGGCCCGGCGTGGCCGGTGTCACGGGAGCCGCCCTGGATGGGCCCGGACCTGCCCCCGCCGTGGCCGGTCTCCCCGGGGCCTGCTTCCCCTTCGCTGGCCTCGCCGCGGTTCGGCTCTCCGGGGCCGGGGCTGGAGCCGGTCTAGGCGGCATGGCAGCCGCGGCAGCCGCGTAGGAGGTCGCAGCAAGCGGGGGGCGCAGGATGCGGCCCTCTAGGACCGCAAAACGCTGGTTGAAAGCCGCCAGCTCTTGCCGCACCAGTTTTAGGACGGCGTCCTCTGTTGGCGCGGCCTGCGCCGGCGGCCCCTTGTTCCGCTTCTGCGGGACCTCCTCCTGGCGGTCTGCCCTCCGCAGTCCGGCCAGCTCCGTCTTTAGATGGAGGTTCTCCTTCTGGAGAACCTCCATCGCAGCCGTCAAGCGGGCGACCTCCGCCCGCATTTGGGACATATCGTCCTCTTCCGTTGATGCGGGCGGAGCCTGGCCGAGGCTAGCCGCCGCCACTGCCGCCATAATCTTGGCAGTGGCCACGCCTGCGGCCCGATCTTTTGTCGCCCGCTTTCCCGGATTTGTGGAGGCCAGGCTGCGGACGGCCGCCCTCACCGCCTCCTCCAGGGTGGGCTCCTCCTGGCACCCTCTACCTCCGGTCCTGCCTCGGCCTTTACCCCGAACACTAGTCGGGATCTTCCGGCCCGAGGCAGGCTCGTCGTCCGAGGACAACGAATGGGGCCGCTTGAGGAAGAGTTTCCTCTTCTCGGCGGCCCCCTTTCCTCCGCGCCCAGAGCCAGGGCTCTGAGCGCTCATGGCGTCTGACGCGCTGTCGGACTCCGACCTCGAGGTGGGCGTCAGCACCATCCGTTTTTTTTGAGCGGCACTCTGTGCCCGCTCCGTCGGTGCCGGTGAGGCGGACGTGCTGGACAAGTCCAGCGACTCCACCTCACGGGCACGTGAGCCTCCCTGGCTCGCTGCGGCGACTGCCGGTTGTTGGGGGGGATTTTTTTTGTTACTATCCATATAAGTCCCACGAGTGTGGGGGATATAAATGGTCCACCTGAGCAGAGACCCCTGTACTCAGGTAAGCCTACAACATTTTTTACTCGCCAGGGGGTCGGCCGGTACCCTGGCGAGGGTAGCACTAGCGACTGATTGTTCAAAAGAACTCCCGTCAGCCATACATCTCCTCGCGGTGCTCCGCCGCTTGAGATTCGGGGTGACTTTTTATAGAGGTTTTCTACCTCGCGGCCCGGGCGGTTAAGCCAAGGCCCTCGACCCCCGTCGAAAGTCAGAGACGTGATCCTGACAATCTTCGGGGCTACGAGAATAGCGGTGGCAAGAGGAGGTGGGAGTGCAATACCTCCTCCTGCCAGCCCGGCGGCAGGGTAAGTGCACGCCGTGCCCGCTCTTGCTCCAACCACTGTGCCCTCTGCTGAGCAGAGGGACACGTGGTGGAGCGACGCGACAGGACATTGGCATACGGGCAAGGAGACCCCGTAGGGGAGTACTTACCCGCATCCCGGGGCGCACCGTCCCGAGAATCTGGGCTTCCCCCCGGACGTATCCGGAAAGGAACTTCCAGCCTCGGGCACTCGAGGAGGTTTCCTGTCCTTAGCACCCCTTCTTAGACACACTTATGATAAAATCGAGACCACGATTTTGAGAAGGCTGACTATAAGCCCCTCCGCACACAACGCGACATAAGTCTGCGATACTTTACGACTTTTTATCCTTGCGACTATTACAATACAAATCCATAGACATTCATCACATACACACACTTGAATCGATGGATGGATGTCAATCGATACCAAAGTCGTAACGCATCGGAGACTTGCGTCGCGT
The DNA here is from genome assembly GCA_943136025.2 of Agrotis puta. Taxonomy (NCBI): domain Eukaryota; kingdom Metazoa; phylum Arthropoda; class Insecta; order Lepidoptera; family Noctuidae; genus Agrotis; species Agrotis puta. Next base: position 14,801,039 of record OW964181.2, on the reverse strand, counting down.
AGTATACGAAGGGTCTTAGAAATCGTAAATTCGCTGTCATACCAACGCACAGTCTGAACCAATGGAGGCGCAAGAGTCACGTACTTTTAGGGGAAAAAAGTTTTTCTTCCGTACCAATAAGAATTTCCATTGGGCGAACGACTTTTCTGTATCAGAAAGAACCTATAAAAGTTTCCCGGCACAATTGAAGTCAATCATGCCTCCCATTGCTATTGATGAGGAGTTTCCCCTTTCGGGAATTCCAACTTTAATCAAACAGGTCTTCGAACCATTGACTCCTAAAGACAATGGTACAGTTGTAGATTGGAACGTCCCCAATACAAACAAAAATGAAAAATTGTTGTAGGATTCTTTACCGGTTGCACGTAGGATTTAGAAGTCGACACACGTTTCAACATGTTTTCTAGGACAAACAAGGGAACTTAAGTTGACGTGCTCAGCAAACCATCTTTTATTTGCAGCTACATGTTTGAGCTCATATTTTTGTGTTATGTGTTCTAAGTATACGCGGGCATGCGGGCAGCGAGTAATGGGTGACTTGATGTCCGACCATGGACCATTCCTGGGTCGACGGCGCGTCTTTGTATTTTAGTGTTTCGTACCTCAAAATAAAAAAAAAAACGGATCCTTTATAGGATATCCGTCTGTTAAGATCTTTTTGCTCATATCGCTTGGAGGTATCAAGCTCAAATTAATCTATACATACGAGTATAATAAAATGGTAGGAATGTCAAAACTGTACATTGAATTTTTATTACAAGAATACTTGGGGTGTGATCTACAATCGATACCGAAGCCAAAAATATAGTTTTATGTTTGTCTTTGTATACTTATAACTTTTTCTGTTTGTCTGTATTGTATGTCCGGAATAAACTCAAAAAGTACTCCATGGATTTACTTCTGGCACGAATATTATTAAGAACCGGGTCAACATATAGGTTACATATTATCACGCTATCACCTACTGGAAACTAGCAGTGAACCTTTATTTCTTTACCGTATTCACGCAGACGACGTCGCAAGCAGCAACTTGTATAAAATACTGAAGTCCATAATTCCTTGGAGCAGAGATGAAATCAAACGACTAAGTCAACGCAATCAAAAGATACGGCCAAGTATGTGTTTGTTTGTTGTTTTAGTGCCTTTGTTTTGCCGCATATGTTGATGCTCAAGGCGTAATCAAAACCTTTAAGATACTTCTCGTTGACCTAGAATCATGAAATATGGTTCTGGCCAAGTAAGAACTTACAGAAAAGATAAATTAATAAGTTTTTTTTTAACGTATAAAATCATCAAATGAGTACACCAGGTCACCCAGGGCAGAGCGAGAGAGACTGTCAGACACGTACTGACTAAAATCAACGGTGTCCTTCAATAGCCCTGTACGTTCCGGGGTCACGGTAATTCGTGAGTCTCGCGACCAACTATAATTCTAGAAAAAAAAAACATCAGAAAGTTAATGTTTGTAGTTTATTTGGTTTTTTATAACATTTTCTTCATCATCAACGGATTTGAATGAAATTTGCTGGCTGGATTAATAACCCCTAAGACAGTTTATATGCGAATTTAAGTTTTAAAAATTACAATAAGTAAGTTAATGATTTGGGTGTGTTAATGTGCTGGCGTCTGTACATCTTATTTCAAGTTACTTTAATATCTGAAATATTCCAGAGCCACTCAATACCTTAAACAAGATAACTAGATTCCACTTCATCTCAGGAGAAAACTAAAAGTATTTTTGATATCATCTTCAGAAATAGATGAAATCTTATAAGGGAGCCTAATGACATCCATAGGGAATGCTCTAAATGTGGCAGTATTAGATCTTGCCAAGTTGCCACTTAGAGGGTATGATAAATGTGAGATGTCACAGAATATTTTATTTTTTTATTTATGATAGGGCTCGCGTTTGACCATTATCTCGCCTGATGGTAAGCGAAGATGTGGTCGACGGTCAAGCATGCTTTTTTTTTGTGGTAAAATGCTGGCGTCTTCAGCACGTGCCCCGCCAGACGTCCCTAGAACCGGCAATGGGTATCGCCCCGACTTACGATAATAGTTGGTCGGGACTGAGTTCGAAAACGGCCTATCGCATTACTTTTTTTTTTATCGTGGTAAAATCATCAAATGAGTCCTCCCAACCAGGGCAGAGTGGGAGGGACCCTAAAATCCACGGTGTCCTTCAATAGCCCTTTACGTACCGGGGTCACGGTAATTCGTGAGTCCCGCGACCACCCTATTCACGCTTGACTTAAGGATTCAGTCACTGGAGATCACAAGGATCACAGGAAGATGTGATGTGCATGAGAGCAATTTAAAAAATTTGTAAACCATCTGTGAAAATTAACTGTCTAATTAGTACGGTTCATGAGATACAGCCTGGGGTCCCGTTTTACCCTTTTTTTTATCGTGGTAAAATCATCAAATGAATCCTCCCACCCAGGGCAGGGTGGGAGGGACTGTCAGACTTGTACTGACTAAAATCCACGCTGTCCTTCACTAACCCTTTACGCACCGGGATCACGGTGATTCTTAAGTCCCGCGACCCTGGCAGGCTTTGGCCCTCTACAGGCCCCGTCCCGATTTACCCTTTGGTTGCGAAACCTTAAAATAAGTGTAATACAGGAATAGTGTCTTTGTCAAACAGACAGCCGAGTCCGAAGCGATAACGAACAGATACGAGACGTCAGTTCTGTTACTATATCGGATCGCTTTCGCTTTTCTATGTGACTGGATTCAAACAATTCCATACATTACAAATAAAAACGCCTCGCTTCGCATTCGTCACGCCTGTTTGTTTGACAAAGGCTTAATTCCTTCCTACTTATATTATAAACGTTTGTTACTCTTTCACGCAATAACCACTGAATGGATTTTGATACTACTTGGTATACAAATAGTATATAACGTGGATTAACACATAGGATTGTTTTAATCACAATTTTTATCTTCCGGTGGAATAATTTCAGAGTTTTAGTCGATGAAACCGCTGGCAACAGCTAGTTAAAAATAAATTAGAATACTCATATACCTTTTCTACAAAACTATTTTAGCAAACACACAAATCCGACTAATATAACCCGGTGCAGATATCAATAAATGTCATTTCAATGTAAATCGAGCCTCGCGTACCAATTGAATTGCTACCATTGCACCACATTCATATTCAGTTTTGGCTCATAGTACTTTCATTTTGTCCAGACTTTTTGACGTTGTAAAATATTTAAATACGCTGTTTCGGATACCGGATTGGCATATTGTTAATCTGCTTATACGCAGTATTTTTATCTGTTGTTTTTTTTTGTTGGCTGAATATTTAAATTCTGAAATATGAATACTTTTTTGGTTATTTAAATTTCAGCAAATGAATACTGCTGTTCATTTTACTTATAAGTCGGTTTCTATACGGCCTTCGGACGGCGAGTAATGAGTGACTCCTCTTTTGATTATGGACCATGTCCGGTTTGATTTGCTGTTAGCAATTTGACAAGGGGCAAATGCCTGCGGAGATAACAGAAGTGCCCAAACGGTAAACCCCAGAACGGCAAACCTTTACTGAAGGAACGCGGTGGATTTTAGTCAGTACGAGTCTGACAGTTCAGAATTTTGGTCTAGAAAGTACAGAACTTCCCATACAAAATATCACTCACGGCTCATGTAACCTAACCTTTACAAATATAATAAAACTTTAACATAACTGGCGGAAAAAAAGTGTGTACTACAATTATATCTCGAACTCCTCTACAACTAGGTCAAGGGTCTCACGAATTACCGTGACCCCGGTACGTAAAAAGCTATCGAAGGACACCGTGGATTTTAGTCAGTACGAGTCTGACAGTCCCTTCAGCTCAGCCCTGGGTCGGAGGACTCATTGATGATTTTACCACGATAAAAAAAAGCTCTTCTACAACTACACTGAATCCTCAAAAAGATATCAAACTTAAAGACAAAACAAGTTTATAGTAAATAATCACAAAATACGTATCTAAAGCCATTGCTTTGTGCAGCTGACAGCGCCTGGCTGTCTTCTAACTCCTTTGAGGAAAACTTTAAAGTCGGTACTCTCAACCGAGAATCGAAGTCCGAAACCTCGTACGACCCACCTGTTAGAAAAGTATTACAAGTTTGTAGTTCGCGGGTTTGTTGAATTTGTTTCTTTGAGAAACTGATTTAAATTTTATATTCAAGATTCTATTGAGGTGAAATTGTAATCTTTGCAGCACTTGCATATAGAAAAGTCCCGACTTACGAGTTTTAGGTGGGTTCGGACCCAGCCAGGAGCATCATTTTGTGTGACTTATTTTAATCACCACTGCTCTCAAAATGATGAAGGAAAACTTTTTTGTATAAACTTTGCCCCATTCTAAGAAATTCTCCTGTATCGTGGGTGCGTTAACAAACATATAAACTCACATACACAAACGCCGAGACCCGGAACAACTACTTGTAGTTCGTACAAATAATTGCTCCGTGTGGGAATCGAACCCGCGCTACGCAGCGCAGCAGTGCAATCGCTCCACCACTGCGCTAATCGTGTCGTCAAAAGGTTACGTCCCAGTTTAAGGCCATGTGACATCGACAAACCCACTCATTATAGCCCACTAAATCTCAAAGATAGGATGCCAATGAACTAGCTGAGAGAACATTATTATGCTATGCTTTTTTTTATCGTGGTAAAATCATCAAATGAGTCCTCCCACCCAGGGCAGGGCGGGAGGGACTGTCAGACTTGTACCGACTAAAATCCACGGTGTCCTTCACTAGCCCTTTACGTACCGGGGTCACAGTAATGGAAAAGTCCCGCGACCATTATGCTATGCTAGAATGCTATGCTTGATGCAGGACAGAAGCAGAGGACCGAGTACCCGTCAAAATTCATGAAAAGCAACCTTCAGAGGCCTTCTGAGAGGGAGATTTCTGTTTTATTTACAGCGCACATAAAGTATTTACTGCGTGAACTGTATTGAAAAATTAAAAACGGCCTCGTAGTTTACGAACGAAGAACAAATTTTTTCCATCAAATTAACGTCAAAGTTCCAGTTTACGCCCAAAAACAGAAAAAATCGTGATAGGGCCAGAGTCATCGTCAGAGTTTTAAAAACATTTGAAGTCGAATGTTTTGCTTGAGATTAAGTCGCATTGTTGTTTCTTTTATGTAAAGCTTGCTTTATCTTTAGCTTTAGCTTAGGTGTACCAGTAAAGTTGTAGATAGATAAGAGGTGTAAGGGAACCACAATCACAATGCAGTGAACCAAGTCTTTGTATGGCAATGCCTTGACCAAGGTAAAATTCAGCCTTACGGTCACGGGAAACGTTAACAAGTCGTGTAGATTATCTCTTTAGAGTGGCTGTGAGCTCTCGACGACGAGAGTTTAACCCCAAGGGATTAAAAAAAATATAGTTTCCACGAAGGTTGCTCGAACATTGCCCGTCTCTTGGGCACATCAGCAGCTGATATCGTTTAGGGACTTTTTGATTTGTGTCTTATAACCTTTTTCATTAAATTTCAGTTTAAATAAAATAAAAAATCTTATTAATTTTGTCTGACATTAATCTTGAACAGTAGAATCCCGTAGTTTTCATATTTCATGTTGTCCCAGTAGTCGTGTCGGCGCATCCGGCGCCTCGCGGGACCATCTTGAGTCTCGGGTTCTGTACTACGTTGTTGAGAGTTGGGTCCCAGTGAGAGTAGAGAGCTATTTTTATTTTATCTATTTTACATTTATTTACAAGTAATTTATGACTCAAAGGGTTCGTAACAATATTTCTAAATCACAATATTAGTATTCCAAATCTACACATTTAACTTATAACTATAGACATAGAATTATGATTATAATTATTTAGCCTTGATTCACAACACATCGTAGTGACAACAGCTGACCGAGCCGTGGTTTCGTGTGAATAAATGGATGGATGTTTAAAATTTTTGAACGAATCTTTCTTACTACTATTATAAAAGCTAATATTTGTAAGGATGTATGTATTATTCTGTCACGCAATTATTGCTGATCGAATTGGAACTTACTTTACACATTGTTTTTTTTTTTTAATTTTGTCTGGCACTAACATTCTTACATCGTGGGTGTGATTACAAGCATTTAACAAACACTTGTTTTGTAGATCATACAAGTATTTGTTCGGTGCGGGAATCGCACCTGGATCACGCAGAGCAGTGAGTCGTTAAACTACTGCGCTCCCGTACCGTAATTCATCTTTTTTATAGAGAATTAAAAGTCAAATAGAATAAAATGTACAACTTATTTTACTTATAATAATTTTAAGTATCACATGACAAAATCGAGTCATTATTCAATTTGGTCTAACATTTTCAATGAAAAAAGTTGCAAAAAATGTATCCCATCAATGTCGACGTGCTCGGAATACTTCGTATGTGATTTCATTCACATTTTATTCATATTTCTACCTTAATAAGGATCCAAAAACGTAATATTTCCCTAAAGCACATCCCGGAAAATGAGATGGTAAAAAAATAAAAAATAGCCCAAGCGAGTTGAAATTGTTCACATAACACCTTGCTATTTTTAATCAAGTCTAAAAATAACCTTTATTCGTTCAATCGATTCGTTGTTATACGTCAAAAAAATGTTTTTTCTGCCCCACACAAGGAATGTCTCCCGTGCCGTGGGTGCGTTTACAAACATAGAAACTCACATACACAAACGCCCAGACCCGAAACAACTACTTGTAAGTCATACAAATGTAACGTAGTGAGTGTATTTAAATTATATAAATAAAATATTAAGAATATCGCTTATCTTAATGCTGTTATAGAAGTTAGATCAGATGGAATGGACAGATGTTTATTACTATTTAACACAAAATCTACCATTCTTGAATCTACCATTCTACCAAAATCTACCAAACGAATTGAGATATGTATTATATGAAACGAAGATGGGTCGCTAATATTATATTGGAACATGCCGATTGCCTAACGATTGCCGAGATGCCGTATGATTACTTCCCAGAATTGGGTCCTTATTAGCAACACTATCGAATGGTGTAATAATTCAGGGTATGATTTTTTTTCCAAAATCAGCGGGTTCGGTTCCTGGCTACGATGATTGATTTTTCTAAAATCCAATGATACGGTTTGAGTTTTCGTCAATATCGGCCTCGAGACTCCTTTCAACGTTTTTCGATATTCCTCATAGTTTCGGTTATAGCCATCCACGCCCAGTAGAAAATAAGGGTTATGGGACATCTCGCCCGCGGAAAAACTGGCCTGCGGGCCAAATGTCCCCTTTTAAAAATGTATATGGGTAGATTCGCCCGGACCAGTTTAGTAGAACGGGCAAGATGTCTCCTATTAAAAATAAAAGGGATATTTCAGCAAAATCGTACATTTTAAAAAGGGGACACTTGGCCCACACGCCAGTTTTTCCGTGAGCGAGATGTCCCAAAACCCGAAAAATTCATCCTGATGAATGATTAAATTGCAATCAGAACAACATGTTTTAATATTACTAGAAAATGTATGTGCAAGCCATACAAATATTTGTTTCGAATGAGAATCGAACCAGCCACTGAGCCAACTGTGAAGTCATGACATTGGATAAGTAACATTGGTATGCAAGTTGCTTGAACTGAAAATAAACACAATCTGAAGTAATATACAGTTCAAACTACCTACAAGTTGCATACAATTTGCAACTTGTATGCAAGTAATTTGTATAATGTTAATGTGGCCTTTGAAAAAGAATTAAAGAGTTGAATAACCTTCAAATTATAAATCGTTTTTGATAGACGCTGTGCACAAAGGAAACTCGAGTAATTTATTCCTGTAATTGATTTACAAGCTCAACACTCGCACCCGACCCCATTGTTCCGCTATCTTAATAACAGCATATTAATGATCAACTACTTATCTCTGCCATTATCACAACTTATCATAAGCTATCACAACTTGGGCATGCGGGCGGCGAGTAATGGGCGACTTGCTGTCCGACCATGGACCATGCCGGGTCGACGGCGCGTTGTGTTCCATGCGCGCCTCAAGGAGTGTCAGCATAGTGACGGGGCCTGTAGAGGGCCACAGTCTGCCGGGGTCGCGGGACTAACGGATTACCGTGTACGTAAAGGGCTATTGAAGGACACCTTGGATTTTAGTCAGTACAAGTCTGACAGTCCCTCCCGCCCTGCCCTGGGTGGGAGGACTCATTTTATGATGTTACCACGCTAAAAAAAGAAAAAAGCTATCAAAACTTCCTAAATCATCATCACATCCTAGCTTGTGATAATCAGATCAGATTGTGATTATCATAAGATTACTTAGTAGAGTGAGCACTAACTAATCTTATGCAAAACGCCCAAAGCTTCGGGTTTCGTGCTTAGATAGTAGTACCCCGGTTTTTTTTTAGCGTGGTAAAATCATCAAATGAGTCCTCCCACCCAGGGCAGGGCGGGAGGGACTGTCAGACTCGTAATGACTTAAATCCACGGCGTTCTTTAATAGCCCTTTACGGAGTCGCAGTAATTCGTAAGTCCCGCGACCTAGTAGTACCCCTGGGCTAATTTTTAGCGCAGCTGCCTGTGATGTCTTTCATTTGATGTTCTTTTTCTGATCATCAATACTATTTTTCATCATACCGGATATAAATACCCAAGTGTAGGATTCGAAAGTGAAGAAATCAATAGTGTTCATGCACTTCACGAACAATTTAATATTTAAAACAACTTTTTACATTTGCACATGTCAACGTCGTAATGGCGATTGTTTTTAAGATTAATTTTTGTGAAAATAAAATCGTGGTTTCCTGAAAGTAACTTTAGTAACTGTCAATGAGTGTAATGGAGTTGAGTGTAAGCATGTCGAGCTTGAGTTACTTTGTAAGCTATAAAGAACACCAGTATATTTATAACACCTAATAAACAAGCATCACCGCCAAAGCTTTGTTAATAAACGCCGTGTTTACATTCGAAATTGATGTCTCTGTAAACATCGTTACATTTATGTGTTTGTTTGTCTACTGGAGTATTTCATTTCATGTGTTAAAGGTTGCCGTCGTGTTGACAAAGGAAACGATCTTAAACATAAAGAAAGTTAGCAACTATGTATTTGTTCAGTTCAAACAAGTTTCACATAAATATTTTTAAATATTGTACGATTGATATGATTGTACAGTTGTAACGATGTATTTGTTGTCAGAACGTATGAATTAAGAACTAATACGGAGTAAGGTTCGCTAAAAAGTTTCGAGTTATTCGTATAGTCCGAATCTGTCCCAATATCATCATCTTCCTGCCCTTATTTTACTTGGGGTCTGCGCAAACGTTTTTCTCTTCCATTCTCCTCTATCAAACGTCACAGTATCATTAACTCCTTTCTATCCCATATCATTCCTATAACCAGACCATCCATTTCTTTGGCCTTCCTCTTCCTCTCCATCAACATTCATACTCATCACTCTTAGTCACACGAGTGTCATCTGTCCGAAAATACGGACCTATTTTCGTTAACGGACTAAGAGAGTAGACCCCCAGAATACACACCACCTAAAACCTGTTTATTTGTATAAATTGAGGTATTGTAAACCACAACAGTAATTATTATTGCGAAATATCTTACTCCGTCCAAAATAACTCTCAGCTTTCGAAATACCTCTGCAATAACTTTCAAGTTAGTGCAAGGTATCCTTCGTTTAATAAGAACAAACTTAAGTTAAACCTAGCTTAAACTGAGGTAACGATTGTTGTGGATTCAAGTTTGGAAACTGCAAGCACGCTTCAAATTTAACTTCGTACAAACTGTGATTCCTGTGAATTGATGCCATTTTCATTTATGATGTACATTTTGAGGGAAAAGTTATTTAAATATAGAATAAGAAAGCTGAAGTGGTAATGGGCTGGCCATATTAGTCGTAGAACGATGACCGTTGGAGCAGATGTGTTCTCGAGTGGAGACCGTGAACTTGGAACATAAAAGGCTATCGAAGGAACACTGGATTTTTGACAGTACCTTTCGCTCCATCTTGGGCGGGACGTTTGATGATTTTACCACCATAAAAAGAATTATTAACTGAAAATCCACCCTGTTCCTTTCGTTACATAGAATTTTTTTTTTTTTATCGTGGTATAATCATCAAATGAGTCGTCCTACCCAGGGCACAGCGGGAAGGACTGTCAGACTCGTACTGATTAAAATACACGGTGTCCTTCAATAGCCCTTTACGTACCGGGGTCACGATAAATCATAAGTCCCGCGACCCTGCATACAAACTTAGAAACAAACAAATTGTACTTTTTAACAATCATATTTGTAAAGGTTAGGTTACATGAGCCGTGAGTGATATTTTGTACTGGATGTCCTCTACTTTCAAAATTCTATAACTTTACGTTGTCCAGTCGTGATTTTTTACTTATGTTTAAAGAAACTTTATTCTCAATAAAAAACATAACAATGTCACTTACTTGAGAACAATACTAAAAATTAAATTACAAAAAGTTCGTCGTCACCAATTACAGACTTTGTACAAACTAATTATTTATTGCTAATTATACTTTACTTACTTTACTATTAATTACTTTTATTTCTGTTTCTTACATGATGAAAATAAATGATCGAAGTAGTAAACAGACGTTTAAATTCTATCAGAACTACAATTTCGAGACGACTAACCGTATAGTTAAGATAACTTAACTAGGGGTACAAGTAGAACATAATAACTGGGTATGTGTCTTCGTAGTTTAGTTATAATGACCGTCCCGTGAGTAATGCACCGTATCTTTGAGTCAAAGGCAGTCTGGTGATTATATAACGAGGTCGTAATTGCTTATTTGTATGCGAGACGATGCCAATGATAGTGCAATACACTTTATTGTACACTAAAATTACTAAATAAATAACATTTTGGTGTGGGTGAAGTGTACCTCCTAGTGGTCTACCCCGAACAGCGACACCAAAGAAAGCAAGGAGAAAGAAAAAACGTTTATTTGGGTAACCGGTACACACAACATAAACAAATAACAGAAGAAAAAAATAAATAAATAAGAATCAATTATAAGTTAAAAAACAACAACGAAATAACAAATAATATAACATTGTGTGTCCCACGGCTACGCCAAATGGGTCCAGTTCAGCAATTTGTCGAGCAGCTAAGTGCTCGACCCTGGTTTTCAACTGGACCCGGTCAATGACGTGACGGACGCAAAGCAGTCTTAAAACATCCATCCGTGTGTGTTTGTGAAATACATAAATACTTATATTAACTTAAGAAACAAATATTTACGTATTAAAATAAATCCACCACAGGCTATCACCATTGTTATTCTCTATAAATACAGCTTTGTGATTGCACGGCCGCAGCGGTCACGCCATGCTGGTACTAAAGTTTGCCATTCATTAAGCTACTGACAGCGTCATCACAAAGCCGTCTCGTCGTAGCGCACATCGCAGAGTACAGCGATTAGACTTCATATAAAACATGGCATAGCTGTAACCTGCGGAATGGCCGATCTAACTGGCAGTAGGTTGCAAATGGGACGAACTATGAATGGAACCAACTTCGAACGCGAGATGAAGTGCAATAGGGATGAAGCCCACAAAACACCTCACCAGGGCCGCATCCCCGGGTCCACCATCTTGTCGCAATCCGGGGAGCACCGACACGGTGGTGCTCCTCATGGAAGCGATAGGCGGCGACCTCACGCGCTCGGCTTTGGTTGAGGCCATACTGCGGGGCGAGACGGAATGGGAAGCGGTTGCCTCCTTCTGCGAAGCAGTCATGCTAGCGAAGAAGGAAGCGGGCGCCGTGAGGGAGAGGACGGCCTCAACCTCACAAGCTATCCGCCGCGGGAGACGCCCACGGTACCGGGTGTCGCGAGGCGATTTCCGTCCAATCATGGACCATGCCTGGGCGACGGTGCGTCATGTTCCACGCGCTCCTCAAAGAGCTGTCAGCAATCTGGGGGCCCTCGTTAGGGGGCAAAGCCTGCCGGGGTCGCGGGACTGTCTCAAATCCCGTGACCCTGGAACTTAAAGGGCTATTGCAGGATTTTTTCGTGAGGAATAATTTTTGTGGCGAACTTAAAACAACTCTTCTATTTTACTAAATAAAAAACGAATCTCTTCTAAGTTACAGTAAACAAGACTTCAGAGTAAGCTCACACTATCGTAGAATTTATCTCTGTGACCTCTGACATAGACTTAAAATAAGAACAAAGACATATTAAATAACTGGCATCCAATAAGACGGTTTTAACCTTTAAAAAGTTGTTTTTTACGGACTTACTAAAACCTAACCATTTTTTTAATAAAATCATCCGAGAGTTAAATTGACACTAAAATTTTAACTGCACCATTTAATTAAAAACTCAGTTGAGTTGACTTGACTTTTTATACTTGGCTATTTTCACCTCATAAAACTTTTATGAGTGCGAATAAATTACTTTCTTAAGAATTTTGAGTTTACAGCAACAATTTTAATTGTCAAGTCGTCAGTTTTAACCTCGTAGTTGCGTACTCTGTGGATCAACTTTTGTTAGGCACTTTGTAATTGACACTTTTTTTTTAAACGTTGCCCCACACTAGGAATTTCTGTGTCGTGGGTGCGTTTACAAATATATAAAGTCACATACACAAACGTCCAGACCCGAAACAATTACTTGTAGATCATACAAATAGTTGCAATTTATACTTTATTGCAAGACTTACGTTATCGAGATCGTATTGGTATGTATTTTTACGATAATATATGAATTTCAAAGTTTCCGGTCTATAATGTGAAATAACGGTTTTAAATGTGTCTTTCACTATCGGCCTCATCTCAAAGCTCAAAGTCGCTCAACGAGCTATGGAGAGAGCTATGCTCGGTGTTTCTCTACGTGATCGAATCCGAAATGAGGAGATCCGTAGACGAACTAAAGTCACCGACATAGCCCACCGGATTAGCAAACTGAAGTGGCAATGGGCAGGCCATATTGCTCGCAGGGCAGTTGGCCGATGGGGTCGAAAAGTACTAGAGTGGAGACCACGGACTAGCAAGCGCAGCGTAGGACGTCCACCAACAAGGTGGACAGACGACCTTATAAAGGTCGCCGGAAGACGCTGGATGCAGGTCGCTTCCAACCGGTACTTGTGGAGATCTAAAGTGATGAGATGATGATGATGATGATGAATGTGAAATGTCTATTGTTCAACGTTTGTCTTCTATTGAGAATTGATAATCAGATATGAATGGATGCCAGTTACTTTCTTATGAAATTGCTACTGAATATATCGACACGTCCAACTACGCAGGATCTGATTTATGACAATTTTATTTTTTTGTTTCATAAAAGTACTTCGTAGCTTCTGAACTAGCACAAGCGTTACTACCAACGAAGTTAACGTGAATAATTTCTTAAATTCTGTGATTGATTATTCAACTTATTCAAGTGCTTTTATGTAATATAAATAAAACCGGCAGAATTCAGATCCTGCTTTTGTTGATGTGGCTTGTCAAGATTTGGTACATAATTATAAATACCTTGATTACCAAATAGAACACTTACTTTTTACTCGGTAATAAAATCCTGTAGGGCAATTATTGAATACTAAACTAGTGGCAATATACTAACAAAACGATTCAATTCGTCAAAAAAGTACATTCAATAATAGTCTTTATATCAACAGCTTCCTCCGTAAACATGTAAAGATACAAACATCAGCCAATACGTAGGGATAATCGACACCCCACTTTACAAATAACCCGTTCAAACTGTAAGATATCACCCCCGGATCTTTTTTATACCGAGATCAGGGTGCTTTATGCGCCCCATTAGGGGCCATTACGATTTCCTATATCGATAGATCGACAATAGATATTTGAATATCACCATTATGCCCATATGCGGCGTAGATACTCGTATATCTAAGCATATGGCAGATTTTTTTTCTTGAGGTGCTCGGTGCTAAGCGACTCACAACGATCTCCGAGGTTTACTGAGATCAGGGTGTCTACTTTCTAAGTCCCTCAACGTAAACACGGGAACGGATACGAATGTACACACGTAACTAACGTCATAATCAAATTACTGACGGATAATACCGTCTGAAGTCATTTTGACCGCGCTCTAGCTATTACATGTAATGACATATACACTAGTCTATATCATTACATGTAATTGCATTAAGTAGTAGTACCACAAACTCATGACAGATAGCTATATGATAGTATTTTTTTTAACATGCTAAAATCATCAAATGAGTCCTCCCACCCAGGGTAGGTAAGGGTAAGGCTGAAACCACGGACTTCGTGCATATAGATTAGACCCCCAGTTCCTTGATGGGAGACCGATTACATACCGAGGTTACAAAGTACATCAAATAACATGCTAACCTCAAAAGCTTGCCTGCCGGGGTCGCGGGACTCACGAAGTACTGTGACCCCGGAACGTAAAGGGCTATTGAAGGACACCGTGGATTTTAGTCGGTACGAGTCTGACAATCCCTCCCGCTCTGTCTTGGGTGGAAGGACTCATTTGATGATTTTACCAAGTTAAAAAAAATGCTCAAAAGCTTAACATTCCGCCTGTCATTTGTAGTTTTTTTTAAGTCGTTACCGTCGCCTGTTATGTTGTTTTGTTTGCAGTGTGCATAAATTCAGACAACCAGTCTTACTAAGGGGTATTTTCCAGTTCCCAATATAGAAAAAGGCTATTTGTCCGTTGGTCTGTTACATATTTTATGTTACTTTTATCTCCAGGTAGATAGGAAACACGTTATACTCAAGGGACTTAGTTTCATTTGAAGCCCCATCAAAAAGTCATAATGACTTATTCGAATTCATATGAATTAATGCTATGGTTTTACTATACTCATTACAAGTTTCTGCCCGCGGCTTCGACCTTTCGTCTAAGCAACATTATGCCAATCTGCCTAGCCTTTTTACACAATTATATTGAGGCTTCCAGTCGAACCAGATGCAGCTGAATACCAGTATTTTACATGGAGCGACTGCATGTCGGACCTCCCCAACCTAGTAACTGGGTAATACAATACCCCATGGTAAGACTGGTTGTCAGACTTTAGAGCTTCTGTTATTAACGACTGTGAAAGATCTATAAATGACAGCCGCGAACAACGGCTTTGCGTGGTTTCCGAGGGACGTAGGAAACTCGCTATAACAGACCACCCATCCACAGACTAACCTCGGCAAGCGCGGCTTAACCCAGAAGGTCGGCTTGTACGGCTGTAATTATTTAGGCACGAAATAACACAGAAAAAGCCTTAAGAGCGCGTATACTGAAAGTTGGCAACGTCGCTAATTGCTGGCAAATATTTACAAGTTTGCGCCGAACCCAAGTAAAATGGGATAGGGCAGGAAGATGATGATGACTGTGTAAAAATCAGAAATATGGCTCTGTAGTGCACTAAAACATTGATAAAGGAATGAAATTAAAACACTGATTTTGATGTTGAAACCGTTTCAGGTATATAAAAGGCATTTGGAAAGTACCCAAATGCTTTTTGTACACCTGAAACTATATATTCGGTGTTAGTATATTAATTATTGCAGTCACTTATCAATTTTTTAGTGCACTACAGAGCCATTTCTCAATTATCAATTTCCATACAGTAACATTGCTAAATTAATTATTATTTTTTAAATATTTGATAACTGTTTGCCACGTTGCCAACTTTCAGAATACGCGCTCTTAAAAATACTCCAAATTACACAAAAAACGGTGTCGGAAGTTATTTATCAAATTTTCGCCAGATATGATTATCCATGCGACAGCTAACGGTTTTGGGGTCGGTAGAAGAATAGGTAATTTGGGACGACGAAGGTCTAATTAACTGAAAAAGAGCAGGTTCTATTAAAACGTGTTTTTTGTTTAGGATTATTAAATTGGGATTAATGTAAGGTAATGTTCAGTGTTTTTCCTTAAATTCTTAAGGAAGGTTCTATTTATGTGTTGGTTTTCTCGAAAACGTAGTTTTTTTTTTGACAAGAGAAAATGTTGATAAACTTTTAAGGGTTTTGGTGATTACTTTGGCAGTTTTTGTAAAAAAAAAAACAGTTGTTTATAACCTGTAATTCATTTTGTATAAAATATGTATATATTTTACTTAATGAAAACATCATTAGTGAATGTTTTTCATAGATTGAACTTAAAATAATGATCACCTTTTTTAAGCTACCAATTCATTATTAAAACATATTCTATTATTAAAGCCTTTGTTGGTGATACTGAACGTTTAATATAGCATATCGGATTTGCCTGTTTAATGATCAGTGTGTGACATGTTTCCATTTCTTACAATTCTTATCTACTAAAAAAAAAAAGGTACTCGGTGGCTGCCGCGATAAAGCTATTGCATAGCACTTTTTATCAAGTTATGCAATTATATTTATTTATTTATTTTATTTATGAAAAAAAAAGAAAAAATGATCGTCTGCCGCTCATACGAGTACTTAACGAGAATATCATCCCATCGTTGCTCTATGGGAAGTTACTCTACTAATTAGGCTACGGTCAACCTCGTCAATCAAGTGAAACGTCAAGAAAAAATTCATTAATTCAAATTTTATTCATTCAAGTTGACATGACAGGTGTGACAGTGAAAATGTTAGGTTTATTTTCGTTACGGAATTTTTTGATTCGGTCGCCGCGCTTAAAGCACCCGATAAAAGCTATGCAATTGCTTTCAAAAAATACATATATAATAGAAAATACATTCTAGTTTTCTCCGAGTTTGCAACCACATCGCATTGAGAAAAGACAACAAAATACTTGACATAAATCCATATATCGATCGCCTTCTATTTTACCCTTTGTGTTTCAGGGCTGCGATAGCCTCTTAAAGCAGGTTAGCCTTTTTCAGGGTAGTCAACAAAATCACTGTAAATTAAAAAAAATCCACGGCCAAATTTTCAATTCACATAGTAGAAGTGGAAACATATTTTTCCTACTCCTCCACTATTCTTTTCTGATTAATATCGTTGCAGGATCCAAGACAGGTAAATTCATTCTCCGTGACACGTCAAGCTTCATTGTCTCGGCGCTTTTCTGGTGGTTGCCACTGTTGATTCTGGCTTTCAGGAGTTGCAGTGGTTTGGGAATAGGGTGGTGGGATAGTCCCAAAAAAAAAATTCAATTCACATGAATACTCGATTCTAACAAAAAAATACTGCACTAATCCAACGGCCCGTGGGAAATAAAATGATATTATGTACTTTTCATTCTGTGAGGTATTTTCGTGGTATTTCTCGTTTCATCCTGGCAACACGGGTCATACCCCCGGGTATAGCGTCGGCGTCCCATCGGTCCACCTTTGTGGGCCTTGTAATTAGACGGAAAAATAATGGGCGGTGACTATGAATTTTTACGCGTATCATATTTTGATGGCAACATTGTTTGTCCTTTTTTGTGGTAAGGGTGGTAATTTGTTTGAGTAACGTCAGTTTAATTATGACTTTCTGAACGATATTGTTTGTATCGATTAATTATGAAACTATGCAGTGAGTTTCAAAGAGCTTTTATTAAGATTTAACCATAGACAGAAAATTGACTGTGCATAATCTGTATGAAATTGACCACTCTCTAGAGACGGAGAGAACGATTAAGTGGTCCATCTATCTCTTTCTTGTAAGAGAAACCGTTCCTTTTTTTTTTATCGTGGTGAAATCATCAAATGAGTCCTCCCACCCAGGGCAGGGCGGGAGGGACTGTCAGACTTGTACTGACTAAAATCCACGGTGTCCTACACTAGCCCTTTACGTACCGGGGTCACGGTAATGGGAAAGTCACGCGACCCCGGCAGGCTATGGCCCTCTACAGGCCCCGTCACAAGAGAAACCGTTCCTAGGGTAAGATACCAAAATTGTTCAGAATCGGTCTAGCAGTTATAATGTCAAAACAGAACATAATAAGGCTCGATGCCGATTCGATGTGGTTGCAATTTCGGGGTGGTCTACGCGACAAAATGTAGTTGTTTTGAATATTAACAGTATTTATATTCAATATTTGAAATATGTGAATTGGCGTGAAGAGGCAGACCTTAGAGAAAGATGGATGTAATGGTCTTTGGTTAAGAGCGGGACAGAGTAGGTTAGCAAAAATTATCATTATTTTATTTATGAAGAAAAAGAAAAACTTATCGCTTACCGCGAATATTTAACGAGAATATCATCGCATCGTTGCTCTATGGGAAGTTACTCTACTAATTAGGCTATGGTCAGCCACGTCAATCAAGTGAAACGTCAAGAAAAACAATCATTCATTCAAATTTTATTCATTCACGTTGACATGACAGATGAGACAGTGACAGTGTTAGGTTTATTTTCGTTACGGAATTTCTTGATTCGATCACCGCGCTCAAAACCCCCGATAAAAGCTATGCAATAGCTTAAAAAATAGTGCCCGCCAACGCCAGTCGCTCGTTTACTTGTGATACGTGTGAATAGAGCCTTAGTCAGTAGCGTGTCAAGTAGACATTTAAAAAACATTCCCAACGTCACTATCAACAAGCGTCTGTTAAATGAATGCCTTAATATTATAGCACAGTTGGAAATTCAACTCTCAGCAAAGAAACGAGTGTCGAAAATTCAGCAAAGGGTGTTGATTTGTCACAGACGATCAATTCACACTGAAGACGACGCTGCGTGGACATTTCAACAGTGCGACTTATTAACTTAATTTACTAAACAGAAAAAAAAATATTACCGCCATCGTCGCGTCGCGTTACATCCGTCGCGTCGCGTCTCGGTGTAAACTGATCCTTAGTGTACCGTGGGACCAGACATACGGTACTATTATACTCGTTTTTCTATAGGCTCTTATTGTCTAAACTCCCGTTAGAAACAATAGAAAACACCAGTTTTAATTAAAATGGTCACGCAACGATTGTAAAAGGAGCTTTATCTCACTTTCGGTCAGGCTGTGTTTTGTTACTTTTGAGGCTAACCTTACAATCGATTTTGGACTTATACCCTCTTAACACAAGAAAGATAAACATCTGTTTAACACTTCTCTAAAAAAACTGTCAACGTCAAAACGACATTTCACATTGATATAAGGGTCGTTTTGCAGTTATACTTTTTTTTGACAAGCTTTTAACAAATGTTTATGTTTGTTGTGGTTAGGTGATTAATGTTTCTGAAAACGGAAATTGTCAACACAGGACACAGATCAAGCAGGAAGAGCGATATAGTCGACGTAATCATCAAAATCATAATCAGCATATTTTTTAAACCTTGCCCCACACTAGGAATTTCTCCTGTATCGTGGGTGCGTTCACAAACAGAAACTCACATACACAAACACCCAGACCAGGAACAACTACTTGCAGATCATACAAATATTTGTTCCGTGCGGGCATCGAACCCGCGACGCGTAGCAGTCCAACTGCTCAGGCACTGCGCCAAACGTGATATATGATGTTCCCACTAATGGGACACAGGCAGGAGGCCTGTGTCTCCTCCTCTGCGAGAGGGAGTGGGTTATAATCCACTACGCAACCCCGTGTAGGCTGGTAGATATCATTATGTCTAGCAATATTTGATCCACGACAAAAAGATTTCCACAACATGTTTTCCTTCACCATTTTGACAATAATAGTGATGAAATAGAAATGCTTAGACAGCCCTGCGATTCTAGCGGGCTTGTAGTCCTATACGGCTCCGTCAGTTTGCTGTTAAGTCCTCGAGACGAACGCAGTATACGAGTCGCCGTCAACTCGAGTCTGGTCCTTGATCAGACAGCTAAATGTCCATTAACCCCTTCGGACAATCCATTGGTGCTTGCCTGTGTACGAACCTCTATGGATTTGTATTGGAATATAATAAATAAATAAATATTCCATAACTATCACACAACGCCATCTAGCCCCAAGCTAAGCAGAGCTTGTGTTATGGGTACTAGACAACTGATAAACATACTTATATATATATTTCTAAATACATACATATTATAGATAAATTACACCCAGACACAGAACAAATGATCATGCTCATCACACAAACATTTGTCCTGGGTGGGAATCGAACCCACGACCTCCGGCATAGCAGTCAGGGTCACTAACCACTAGACCAACAGGCCTGCCAAATATACACCTGGATAGTCGATAGGTATCGGACACTTGCGTCGCCTAGTTTACAAAGGGGCCTACTCGGGTCAAAACGCCATCTTAAGTGCAGAATATTTATAAAATCCTCACGTCCAACTCCAAGAGGCATAATTAATTTTAATAGATGTTTTGATGAAGTGCATTTCCGCCAGTAAACGCTAATGACCGCCCACCATCTAAATAAGTGACCTCATTAAACTAAATTTCAGTTATTATGCCAACAGAATTGAATGAGCCGAAATAATAGCATTTTGGTACGAAACATAAGCCTGCATTTGATATGCTATTTCATATAATGCGCAAGTGAGCTTAGGAAGTAATGGCCTGTAAAATATTTAAATGATACTGGTTCAAACAGATAATATAGCGGTTTTTGATTTGTACTGTAAGAGCAAATTACACCATTTTTTATGGTGTTATTTAATTTTTTGAAGTAAAAACTTCTTTAGCGGCGTTGTACACTTTTTTTGGAATGGGTAAAATGTTAAACTCGCGTCAGGACACGTGACCTGATCGAAAATTCGTAAGCCGGCAGGGCGCTTGCACGAATGTTCGTGTGTGTTTAAGTATTCACTTCTGCCGGCACTCCCAGAGTGCAACCCGTCGTTTTTTTTTAATGGTGTAAAACAAAGTACGTTCAAAAGCTGTCAACATCAATATTGTGATCCCTTATCAAAAGCATTCGCCTATAATGTAACGTTACAATTCGAGCATTATATCCGTAAGGGAGGAAAATACGAGCATTACAATGCGCACCTTGGAATAATACAATGTGTAATAGGTACCTTGATACACTTGTAATTAAATGTGTCCGGTGTGCCGCATACTTTACATTACACGTGAATGCTCGTCAGTCAGGTAGTATTGTAATGTAATGCTCAAAGTCGAGTCTGTAATGTTACATTAAATGCGAATGCGGTGATGGTGACAAAGCCTTCATAATCTTTTTTTTTTTGTTACAACTTTGCCTACTAAGATTTGAAATTATAATCACATAATCTAAGCTTTGATGATCACTTGGCCATCTTGGCAGCGGTGTTGGTGGTGTCTTCAGATAGCTTCCAGTTTTATTTACACATAGAACTAGACAGGAGCTGAAACACATATGTAGTTTGCAGGGTGTTAAAAAAAAAACAATGATTTTTATTTAATTTTTTATTTAGTTTTCATCGTTAATATAATAAACCATTCGCATCGCACTCCATACTATTGGTCCGTCCATAAGTACACAACACACAATATACTTCATCCATTTTACAAATTATTTCGAATTATCTAGAATTATTTACATTTTTACAATGAGTAAACAATTTTTAGAAATTTCTTTTAACTAGGTATTGGCATTAAAGATAGATACAGGTGGTTCTTTTTTTATAGAAATAATAAAAACGAAATTAATTCTACTTTTATCGCAACATTTTCCTTTTAATTTTTTTTTTCGATGACGGTACCCTTGTTTCTAAGAAAATAATATCCCAATTTCAGCTAGGTCTTCCCGCATTTTATTTCCACATTAATATGAAATGTTACTTGGCTGCCATGAATAACGACAAATGTGTCAGGGAAAAATTGCTTTGGGAACGAAATCATAGAAAATATCTTTTGAAAGATTTCTTGAAGTACCTAATAGTTTCTAAGGAAAATTGATTAACATATAACGTGGCTAATATGTCAATATTTTGAGCAAATTTTTCTATTGATGTATTTTTATGTTTTTTTTTTAATGTCTTTTGCAAGAATGGTTTTGCTTGACTTTTATGTTAATATTTTCAAATTATGTTATTAAAAAAAAGGACAAGAGTTTTGACGGCTGTATCTATCTCAAACACTAAAGCGAACTTTAACGCTCATAAACAATTTATTACTATAATAATTTATTAATTAATTTCGTTATAATTTATGTATAGGAAAAACCTTTGAAATATACTTTTATACATTTTACACTATGTATATACAAGGCTACAATTTTAACCGTAAAATGCTTGTGGAAAATGTGAACACACAGAAATTCAATAGATATTATGTAAATGATCAGGTTTATTGTCTGAATTCAGCACGTTAATAAAAATGGAGTCGATTTAAAACCATACGAACATCTGCCTGTAAAATTGTAAACCTTTTTTTGGAAATTTATATCTGTGGGTGCTTATGGAAATTTATTGTAAAGCCTTTGGGGTAAGCCCGCTGCAAAACTCAATGGAATTAACATGTGATGAGTTAGGCCGTTATTTATCACAAGACACTTGAGAACCGCCCGTTGTGGTGATGAAACGGATCTTACGTCTCTGGCAAAGCAACGCACAAACTGTTACGTTATAATTTTACAAAAGAAACATAGAAATTTATAGTCAGTTTTCGTGAAAAATAAGACTATTTTATCATGTAAATTGCACTATCGTATGCCCCTTTCATTGTTAATTAAGATTTTTTTTAATATCTTTTGGTCACCTACTATCACTACAGAGTTGGCCAATAAAGCCTTTGTCAAACAGACAGGCGTGACGAATGCGAAGCGTGACGTTTTTATTTGTAATGTATGGAATTGTTTGAATCCAGTTACATAGAAAAGCGAAAGCGATCCGATAGCATGACAGAACTTTCGGACTGACGTCTCGCTTCGGTTCGGTATCGCTTCGGAAACGCTTTGCTTTCGCCTGTCTGTTTGACAAAGCCATAAAAGTTTAAACTGAATGAGCTTCATATTGTTTTTTGTTTCATTACCTAATATATTGTTCTGCTCAAGACAACTGGCGTATAGCAGCATCTCTCCATTTACAACGATTTTGTCAAAATATCACCGTCACGACATCCCATTTCTTCGCCTCAAATAACCCTTAACTTTATGGAATGATAACCATCAAACACAACCCCATTACATGTCATTCGCACCTCCCGAAAACATTTATCATATGACGAAGGTGTTAGAAATAAGCCTACTTGTTTATTATTAACAGGGAGCGGGAGCGGGAGTGGGCAGTGTAAGGATTGACACGTGCGATCTTTAGCATTTTTTATAACTCTATTTCATTTAATGGAGCAGAAAGTGTGTGATTATGATGGTACCTAATTAACCATTAGAGGTAAAATTGAAAAAAAAACTTATTAGCTTTATCTACTATCAACCAATTACAAAATATAAAAAAACGACTTAGGAATTGGCTACATCTTTACTGTTCACGGATTTAAGCAGAGACCGTATAATAAGCGATTGCTATCGTACGCTTATAACCCGCTTCCGCCTATCAACAAATGCTAGCTCTTAGAAAAGGTTTCATTCGGTTTCTGTGCGTCTACACTTTCCACCTACTAAAGAAAGCATGGAAGGTTATATTTACGCAATTCATTTAATTAATTACGTAAGCACCAATTAATACCTACTTTTAATAAACTGATTAAATAATATGGTAACAGGTTTTTTTGTAAATAAAAACTTGGATGAAGTAAAGTAGCATTCCTTTTTTTTACTTTAAAGCTTAAAATAAAATAATATCCGAAATAACGGATTGATATAATTGGAGAAACTAATTCAGCTGAATCATTCACCCGATATTTATTTCATTTCATTTTCTTCCAAAGTTTTTCACAAATCTTTAGAAGAAAATACTAACCAAATAAAAAATACAAATAAATATGCGTGAGAGTTATGTAAATCACGTCTGTTCGCGAACTCGCTGCGAATATAAAACAGGCAAATATTATCCTACAAAACCTAGAAAAAACGAAGTAATAGTTGTTTAACCACAAAAAAATACAATTTACAATATTTCCACAAATCGAAATTATTAATAAATATATAATCATTTGCCAGAACTCGATTTAGTTTTGATGATAAAATAAATCAACCTGTATGTGTATTCAACTGTTACATTTAGTACCTCATATCGTTATAAGCCCTAGAGGCGCTGATAGACTCAAGTCTGTTTTTGTTTCGTCGAACTGATCAACGCACAGAACCAAGTATTGCTAAGAACCTTTTCGCGATCTTTCTAGCGAACACTCTAGTTGATATGATAGTCATCCAAATTTGTTTTCATGAAGGCTCGGCAAAAAACTAGCCAAAATACTCGTTAGAACGCTCGGTAAAACTCTCGTTTGTTTATCTGTAATGCAACTTTCGCAAGAATGCTCATTACAATTGAATGCTCAAGTTTATAGCACCTTAAGAATAATCCTTCACTTTTAAATAACAAATTACGAGATTGTTCGTCTTTCAATTTATTGGTAAAATTATCATTAAAACTGAAAAAAATATATTTAACATGTTTAATTGTTTTGAGAATTCGATAATAATCATCCTTGATCATGGATAAATGCTCGCTCACGATCTTGTCGCTATAAGCGGTGACTTAGAGCGGGCGGCGAGCGCTAAAATAAATGTATAGCAGTGTTTAAAACACGCCACGCCGTGACGAATTCACGTAGTTACATAGTAAAGTCTTATTTGCGCCGCCCGCCACTCAGCTCACCGCTTAGACTAATGTCGTGAAAGGGGTTTTAGAACTAATGATAGCGAAAGTGACAAATGTTCGTTTAAAAACTGTACGATAAAACATAATGACTGCAAATTTTTAAAATGTTATTAGCAACAATAACCACTTTCTTTAAAATCTTAATCGCCATTAAAAAAACGCAGTCGTCAAATTATGTCAAAAAATATCGAAAAGCTTATAGTTGCTGTAGACATAGAAAACACTTAGAAATTGAAACATACTTTAGAAATATTGAAATGTGGCTGAATACATAATCTTTTTTGTTTGAAATCGGTTAAAAACTCAACTTTATGCTGTCATTTCTCATTCCAATTCCCATTCACTAACGTTAACGTCAATTCCTCTCGTTTCCAATGATAGTAACTGGAACGGCTACTGTCTCACAGCCACTATCTTACTAGTTTGTGGCCACTCGCTTGTCACTTAGGCCTATTATGCTAGACAGTGGTCCGCTTAAACCAACTGTCCTACCGCCAGCGGTTAGTACATTGATTGGTAAGCGTTTTGAATTGGCTATTGGCTATTTGACTGTAAAATTCTAATTTGTCAGTTAGATTATCAAAAAGTATTTGAAGCGTATTTTTTTGCACTTCAATTTTGTTTTCCGTAGCATCGGTAATAACATCGTCCAAGTACACAATCAGCAAAAAGTGCATATAAAATAAAACTACTGAACTAAACTGAATTAAGTATTTATGAGACCAAATGGGAAGTATACTGCGTCAAACAAGAGAATAACCACACAAATCTGGCCAGAGACCTCGGCGTAATCAATGTAAGTACATACTTATTAAAAAGCTTTTACAATTTCGGACGGCCGAAAACGGCTACTTTAGCAAAATCATATTACGACATTATTATGTATGACAAGTTTCGTTTTCACAAATTGACAGTTCAATGGCCTCTTTAAGCCCCCAGATATAAGTTAAGTAAAATACATTATTTTCATAGCAAATTTAAATATTTGTAAAACATTCAACACAAAAAGGCTTAGTGAAAAACCATCTCATCTCAGTGAAGGCTTATTTTCAACGATTCAAATATTGACATTTCGAAGCACGGTCGCTCTGACTGAGCTCCTGCCACGGAGTAAGTAAATACAGAAGAATCTCGGTAATCCTGCCATTGTTCAATCCGACATGCCTGTTACAGTAGTAGTAATAATTTGGTTCCAAGTAATTTATTTACACTGACGCTAATAGTACATTTTATTAAATCTAATTTCATTCTTTCGTTCATTAATGTAAGATCTAAAAGTAAAGTGCATAATGTCCACATCAAATATAATGCAGTATAAATAGATTTGATATTAGCAATTTCATTAGTACGGAAATTTTTACCTAATAATAAATTTAAATTGTACTTCTTAAAAAGTTTCCCGTCTACAACATACAGGTTGCTAATAATACTCTATAGTCTGATAAATTCGTTAATCCGATAAGGGTTCGCAGAACGTCTGTCGGATTACCGAACTTTTACTGTACAAAAAGTTATACGGAATTTGCTACCAAAAAGTTTCCTTAAAGGCCACTGGTGATGCTACTTGCGATAAGCGATGCTTTTTCTAACATCACCAGTTTAATTTTTCGTTCAACAAAACCATAATCGGGTGTTATAAAATTTAATTAAATTGAATAATGACATGCAAAGTAATAACTGTATGGAAATTATGAGCCGTATTAGAATTACTCCCAAGTTGTCACCGTTGTTTACAACGGTAACATCGTTGGTAATATAGTTGCAATAAGAAACAGTTTTCAAAAACAATTTTAAATTACTTTAAAAATGCCTCGGATTGTGATAGATTAGTGTGTAAAGTTGTTTCGCTAGTTAGACTTTAAAACTGACTCATAAATTTATACATACAACTCTAGAGCAGCTGGAATGTATTTTGAACCTTCTGTATTTCATTACTCTATGCCCGAGTGTGAGTTCAAATACCCTCTCTGGATATATGCACGTTAATATTGAATCTCAATTTGTAACGTCATGTGTTTTTCAATTAAAATGGCTGAAATTTTTCATGCAATAAATCAAATAGTGACCGGAGTTGAAATGAAGTGATTTTGCTTGTTGACGTTTCACGAATAATATATTTATTTATTTAGGGAAAAGTTCTGATAGGTACTCTTAACTTAGCGAAAGGTTTGTTTTTGTTTAATTTAAAAATAATAAAATGGAACTTAAAATAAATTATGGTTAAGAACTAAATCAAGGATTAATAATTTATTATAATTATATTTGAATCATCAAAACATGGCAACTGGTACAAAAATTTAAATCTAATTAGTAGAACTTACAGTTATTTTAAACATTTTCTATGAATTTACTGGTCAAGTATGAATACAGCCTTACCAAAAATAACAAATAAACTTTAGAAACTTAACTAAAATAATATACGTTTCATAAACATTTTTAACTTTAAAAGACAATAACTTACTGTACAGATTCATCAATGATTCAATTATTAATTTTTTTAAATTGTTTATTCCTTAAGGAAAGTCTGAAGCAATATCATAGATGTACAGTGATTTTCGCGTTACTAAGTTAACGTTACTTTTCAATAACCGATCTAACTTGCAGAGATGGGTCAAAATCAATAAAATTTTCGTATCTTTTATTTAGGGATTTAACTCCTGTACATGACTAAAAAGAAATGTAGTTATTACAACAGTACAATATAGTTCAACAACATATATAAGTAGCAATTAGTACACACATAAAATGGCGGTACATGCACGCACATATGAACGCACGTCTCAATGCATATTTTCTACTGAAATTTATTATTTTATTTTATTGACTTTGGCTATTATTATAATATTTGAAACCCATCGTCTGTTTGATTTCTAAATCTTAATTTTAAATTCTCTCTGGTTATTGAAAACTAACCTTGTATAAAGGTACTAATAGACTCTAGCATTCGCTCGAAACAGAACATCAACCATTCGCATTAATTTTGTCTAAGTGAACAGCGAACAGAGCCAAACATCGCTACGACCATTTTTACGATAATTCTTCAGTCGAATCAGTAAAAAACTCGCCAGAACATTCAGAATGCTTGCTAAAATGTTCTCGTTCATTTTTCTGTTATGTAACATTCGCAAGAATAATAACAAGTGAATGCTCAAGTTTATCAGCATCTTAAAGTAATCGAGACTCTTTCATTGATGGCTCCGCAAGTAACTAAAATGAATAGGTTCTAAGATTTAAATCTTTTAACATATTTATAAAAGCAACACAGTATAAACTCTATTACCAAGTTCATTGCATCAGTTAAAGCTACCGAGGAGAATCGAATTTGGTTTTAAAATGACACCATTCCATTTTATGGCCGCACGAGTTTCAAGTCATGGCAACTTTTTTTTATTTTTCTAAACATTTACGAGGAGTTTTTAACTAACGGTAGGTCGTTTTGGAGAGTTTTAAACTTCTCTTATTTGAATATTTGATTCGGTTGAATTTTTGCAAAGATTATCACATCTCTGACGTTTAAAAACTCGCAGTAATTTGACTTGATTGCCATAGAAAGACTATTAAGCCTTTGTAAAACAGACAGGCGTGACGAATGCGAAGCGTGACGTTTTTATTTGTAATGTATGGAATAGTTTGAATCCAGTCACATTGAAAAACGAAAGCGATCCGATAACGTGACAGAACTATCGGACTGACGTCTCGCTTCGGTTCTGTTTTGCATCGGAAACGCTTCGCTTTCGCCTGTCTGTTTGACGAAGGCATTAGAGTCCGCGCTACCACTCATGATCTTTAGATGCCGTGCTAGTATCTATGTCATTACATTAAGAAGAATGTAGTAACTCGAATTCTACTCAAGTCACGAGTGGTGGCGCGGACTCTACTACATATTTCTATGAGATCAATCATCTCAGATACAATTTGGAAGAACCTGTCCAAAATCACCAACAAATCAGTTTAACAGGGTTTGTTAAAATGATTTAAGACAGTACTAGTGTTTGCGCCATAAAAAAAGGCCCACGGAAATGTGGTATGTAATGACATACTTAGACATTAGCGTCGCGTCACAAAGACTTTAGTTGTGGAGCGAACTCATCTTCCCACCTTTCGTCGCGACTGTCAGTTGAAATTTGTGACAGTCAGTCACGACTGTCGACAACTGAGTGACGACAGTCAGTCAGGTAACTTGCAGGTATGCGAGTTACCTGACTTATTACGGATGCGAGACAGTTTTTACTTTATTATATGGACCGTCATATTGTACCTTGTTTGAAGACCAATCTAACACTTTAAAGCCTTTGTCAAACAGACAGGCGTGGCGAATGCGAAGCGAGGCGTTTTTATTTGTAATGTATGGAATTGTTTTAATCCGGTCACATAGAAAAGCGAAAGCGATCCGATAGCGTGACAGAACTACCGGACTAACGTCTCGTATCGGTTCGTTATCGCATCGGACTCACCTGTCTGTTTGACAAAAGCATAAATCTTTGAGCTAGCTAATGTCTTCACTGCTATAAACAAACATAACATTTATTTTTATATCTTTTTGATGACCTAAACGATCAGAATTACAGTCAACGGGAAACTGAGCCATTATAGTACCGGGAAACTATTGAGGGAACGATAATAGGAACATTAAAGTCATTATGGTCGAAAATAGCATGATTTTAGAAGCATTTATGTAAAAGACCTTTATGCTCATTATTCGTTTAGCACTTAATTAGGCAATTATCGGGACTCCGTTTATTAGTAACGACGACTAAAGATTACTGTTAGAAAAGGTTTATTTTTGGATCTGTTAATAATGTAACATAATTTGAAGAGAATTCTGCTTAGCTTAATTTGACTGTTAACGGGAAAACTGTTTAAAATGGGATCAGATGAAATTGATAAACTAATTATAAACTGAAAACAAACCCGAACCCGAATTCATAGAATATTTTAATACCAAATTCGAAATTCCTACTAAACATATCTTTATACAAAGTTTTAGTACATGATAATAACTATAATCTACACTTGGGTCGCATTATCACCAGCGTTCATCAAAAAAGGTTCTTTCACTTCACTTGCGACCTTCTTTCTTGGTTTAGGAGGTGGTTTAGGAGCAGTCCTGGACCTTCCTAAGGTCCCACTAACCACATTCACTGAGTAACCGGATCGAAAGTCACGATTCCTCAACAAACCCTCATGTTCCGCAAGGGTCACTTTTAACGGCCTCTGTTCCGACTTGATTATCTGGTTCACGGACATGGCTTGAAGAGTCAGGAGTTGGTTATGGATATTTGGAGAACTTAAGCTGTTCCTGGGAATTGTAGCATGTGGGGTTCCTGGTGCAGGAGACGGTGCGGGCTCCTCATCATCAACATACGATGGCATCTTCCCTATAGGACCCAAATCTATCTCGCTTTTGTTCAAACTGTAGTAGTTTCCTCCGTGGTTGAAGAACCTCATGTTAAAGGTATCATAGTAAGGGATGACACCATTCAAGGTGGAGAAGACTTGTGGACGAATACTGTTGTCAGGAACCATTCTTGGTCTTCTGGGCAAAGTGACGTATCCTTTGGAACTGATGAAAGGGGTAGAACCTTGGAAGTTTTGACCTTGAAATCTGCTGTAAAGAGCAGGATTGATAGGTGTGACACCATAAACTGGTGATTTGATGGGACTCTCTGTGCCTTGCGAAGGTCTTCCTGCAGGGGAGACTTGGGTCCCTCTGGGAGGGAACGCGAGGAGGTCTGGTGGGTATGCCTGGTGTTCTTGGGTTAGGCGGTCCATGAGCAAGGCTTCGTGTGATATCTTTGGAAGTTCCACTTCTTGGTGCCGGCTGTTGTCCTCGGTTGATGCTGTGAATAAAAAAACAAACATTAGTTCGTATAACAAAATAATTGCGTTAATGGTTATATTCTTAATGTAGTTTTACTTGGAATTTACTTGTTTAGAATCTTTGAATGAAACCGTTCTGTCTAAGAAAGAAATGTCTAAAGAGGAAATGAGAGTAGTCGGACCTAATTAATGCTTTTTGCTATGTTAAGTGTTCAACAGGGTAAAGGCCTCCCATTTCTTTTTCTATCATTATCTTTGTCCCAAATTGGTTTCTAGAGATTCCGCGAAAATCTGGCTATCTAATTTTAGCAGTTGAAATATTATCCTGAAACGCTGCTCCTGAACTCAAGCCTCAGGCTTTTAGAACAATACATCAACTGCCCGACAATTTGCACAAAAACAACCTACATTTTCGCTTCCCCGAAATCAGGAAGAATAACACTGACAATGCTTAAATCAAATATTTTTTGCGGAAGCCCTCACCGTTATTACCATAACCGTATAATCTAAAAAACAAGTCAGGACTCTTGACATCTGAGTGGTCCCGACTTTTCCCGAATAAAAATTCCCAATTTTCCAACAATCTCCACGAAGTTGGATGATCATTAAATTTCATGATCTATTGTGGGGGTACTGTGACCCAATGAAGACACCAAAAACAGCCCTTGCAATGTTTTCGTATAATTTTTAGGAGTCAGAACGTCTACCACGAATCCATAGCCCCTTCGTACACAACCCGACGCAAGTCTCCGATACCTTACGACTTTGGTATCCAGGCGAATATCGCAATACAAATCCATAGAGTTTAGTGCACAGGCACGCGTCAATGGATACTAAAGTCGTAAGGTGTCGGAGACCTAGGTCCCGTTGTGTGTAAAGGGGCTTAAACTTACGATCACTCGTCGCGGCGAATTTGATCGGAATCAACATGGATTGATTTAATAATTTGAAGGATTTATGATATTCGTAACCCAAAAACAAATGTCGATTGAAAATAGATAAGTTTTGAACAAGGGTGTCACTAGGGGTAAAATTAAGAATAAAATTAAATAGTTTTTGGTAAGGCTCGACCGAGATCTCGGTCTCGGTCTCGGTCTCGGCATTCTCGGCTACAAATCCAACCGAGAAATTTGTTTCGGTTCTCGGCTAGTTATAGCCGAGATTCTCGGTCATGGCCGAGATTGTAACTTTGGTATCGGTATTCAAATTTTACCGCGCGCGGCCACGCGCCGCAGCGCGAAGTCGATTGGTGTAAGTGCGTGAGAGAGCTAAATTGTGATTGGTTGAAGTCTCGGTTGCCGAACTGCTGCCGACCGCCTTCGCTCCGTTCGTGCAGTATTCGAATTAATAATTTGTTGTTTATGTTTACAATAGTAACATGATGAAAGTTTGTTAATGCAGTAAATTAAAATAAGTTCTATTTTAAGAATTGTGTTGTTAGTTGCTGTGATTTCTTGTTGTTGATACTTGTAAATTGATTAATTACATTGGTTTGGTGAAAGCAAGATCATAACTTACTACCTACCTATTTATAGTTTTGCTGTGGAATATAAAATGGGTAAGTGGTTTTAGGATAAATATACGTAAATTAAATAAATATATTTTACAGATTGATAGGGTTTTGTGACTTTATGCGTATGTATTTTGCTGATAATACGTTTTTTTTTATCGTGGTAAAATCATCAAATGAGTCCTCCCACCCAGGGCAGGGCGGGAGGGACTGTCAGACTTGTACTGACTAAAATCCACGGTGTCCTTCAATAGCCCTTTACGTTCCGGGGTCAAGGTAATCCCTTGGTCCCGCGACCCCGGCAGGCTATGGCCCTCTACAGGCCCCGTCACTATGCTGACACTCTTTGAGGCGCGCGTGGAACACAAAGCGCCGTCGACCCGGGCATGGTCCACGGTCGAACAGCGAGTCGCCCATTACTCGCTGCCCGCATGCCCGCGTCTACGGTGGCCGGAGATCGTCTTGCGACGTCCGACGCCGTGGGCGTCTACCACTGCGGCTGGGTGGAGGGAGAATGCTGTCCTCTCCCTCAGGCGGCCCGCCTCCTCCGTCACGAGCATGACTGCTTTGCAGAAGGAGGCGACCGCTTCCCACTCCGTCTCGCCTCGCAGCATGGCCTCGACCAATGCCGGGCGCGAGAGGTCGTGAGGACACGGCGGTGCTCTGCCCAAGCGGGGCAGTCCTACACCGTATGCTCCACCGCGTCCTCCGGACGATCCTCGCAGTGGTGACACCCAGGCGTTTCTTCCCTCCCTATCAGACACAGGAACCTCCCGAAACTTCCGTGTCCGGTGAGGACCTGCGTCATGCGGAAGGCCAGCCACTCCTCAAAGAGGGGTCTTACCGCCGCGATTGCGGCGTGCCCGTGCTGATAATAAGTAAGGTACAATTAAGATAATAAACAAACATGTTTCGTTTGTCGATAGGTACCTACAGCAATTGCAAAGGTTTTTGCTAAAATCAAATACCTACGTTGGGTTCGTAGGTTAAGTACCTTATTTCTTATTAAAATTAACCGAGATTTTTTTGATAAAAGTTGACGACCTAAGTAGGTACCTATTTCTGTTTAAACAACAAACTTACCAGGTGCTGTTTTTCAGTTTTGTTTCGATTTAATGTGTTTAATATTTAGTGCTGTATTAAAAAGTTATTTTTTTTTCACGCTACGTCTATTCTCGGTCTCGGCTCTCGGTCTCGGCCGAGATAGTATTATATTCTCGGTCTCGGTCTCGGTCTCGGCCGAGAACGAAAAACCCATCTCGGTCGAGCCTTAGTTTTTGGAAATAGATGTAAGGCAGTTTAGGCTATCCTTTATTTGAAGTGTTGATTGTTAATTAAATTTGTAAAAAATTAATAATGATGGTGTACAATAAAGTATATTCTATCTATCTATTCTGGTTGCGGGACCTACGAATTACCGTGACCCCGAAACCTAAAGGGCTATTGAAGGGCACTGTGGGGTTTAGTCAGTACGAGTCTGACAGTCCCTCCCACTCTGCCCGGGTTGGGAGGACTCCTTTGATGATTTTACCACGATAAAAAAAAAACTATTCTACGCAATATTTTCTTTCTTTGATATTAATACGAGTAGAACAGAAATGTAAACAAAGATAGAAAATCCCGTTTGAAATTTTTCAAATCTGTTTGAGTATGTTTGTCTTGAATTCTTTATCAAGTTGTGTAAACCTGAGGGATTTGTTTATAGTACGGATACAAGGAAACGGAGAAAAGAAGGAAGTACATCAATGCTCTTTCATTATTGTGTTTGCATTTTTTATAGCAAACAGTATTACAAATGTACGTTGATTAGAAGATTGTAGACGATAATCGCCCGCTCCTGTGAAACAATTTTTAATATCGGTTCATTACTTCCGGAGATTACCCCCTACATACAAACAAACAAAACCTCTTTATAGTATAGAATATATTTCAATCAAAGAATATCTTTTTTGTTTTCTTTTATGGTACTAGCACTGTAAACGGTATTTCTTGTTTAACGAAGTAAAAAATCCTGAAAACTTCGTTCTCTTATTGCTCTCGTCTCCTACATAATAGTAGTTTCATAAATTAGTATCTATTATGTCTTGACTTTCTTTATTCTTTCTATTTTTATGCTCTAATGTTTTTTAGCTCTTCTTTTATGTTTGCCCAATTTATATTTTTTTTCAATTTATCTATAATATGTATGTATTTAGTAATATTTAAGTATATTTATCAGTTGTCTAGTACCCATAACACAAGCTCTGCTTAGCTTGGGACTAGATGGCGTTGTGTGACAGTTGTGGAATATTTATTTATTTTTATTTTTAATGTTGTAATATTATTAATTTTAATATGCAGTATTTATGTTAACAGTAAACATTTTAAATTTATTATTATTTACATTATGTTTTTTGGGGTTTCGTACCTCAAAATAAAAAATAAACTAATCTCTTTTTGGATCACTTTGTTGTCCATCTGTCAAAACCCTTTTTCTCTTTAACGCGTAGAGGTCTGAAACTGGAATTAATTTCAAATACTCTGGTCTGCAATCCTTAAGATCAGATAAAAAATAATCAAAGTTCAATAATGCAATGAAGGGATACGCCTTAAGTGCCGTAAATATTAACACTTGCAATTTTATCATCGGAATCGGTAGGGTACTTTCCGATGACCGAAAATCATAAAATTTGTCACGAAGTGATAACATACAATAGACATAAAGGAAACAATCCGAAAAGTAATACTGTGATTGTGTATCTGCGTTCCTATGTTTGTTATATGTGAGTAACGTTTTTTTTTTTTAATATCACAGAAAAAACAACATCGCCTTTTGCCCGCGACTTCGTTCGCGTGGAATAGTGACTTCCGGTAGATTTTTGGTTTTACCCACATAAATAAATAAAATAAATAATAAATACATAGTTCCCGATCTCGCGGGATCTCTTCAAAAATGAAATGACTGTAATAAAAACTATCCTATATCCTTTCTCAAGTTCCAAACTATGTCTGTACCAAATTTCACACAAATCGGTTCAGTAGTTTAGGCGTGAAGAAAAGACAGACAGACAGACAGACAGAGTTACTTTCGCATTTATAATATTAGTTTGGATTTGGATAGTTTAAGGTAGGTCATTTACACATAAAGCCAGCCAGCCACTAAACTTTAGTACCTAAGTCCGACCGAAAAAAAAAAGTAAACTGTGTACCTGTTTTTTTTTTATAAAAGAATAGTGTCGAAATTGAGCTACCAAAAACAACCTTAATCTAGAACTTTAGCCTCGAGCCAGAATAAATTACTTTTATGAATTTAGTCTTACCGATGATTTATCCCTGCCTACGGCAAACAACAGTTAACTTACGTACCAAATAACATTACCTATTACTGTTGATGTAAAATAACTTTGATTTTACAAAACACAGATCAAAGTGAAATAAGAAGAGAATTCCTCCGAATTTCTGTATCAAAAGTTAACAGCGAATAATTTTATCAGTTCAAGCTTTAATTTGTTTACTGAGGATTATAGAGCACGGAATGGTCTTTCCGCTAGAGTCAGCTTTGTGTTTGTACCTTTATTACGTTAAGATTCTGATAGACTTCAGCGTTCACTCATAACAGAACATCGAGCATTTGCCGTTTTTAATTTTGCCGAACAACGGCCGAGCATATAGCCAAACTCCTTTTTTTTTTCTTTTCGTTTAAAAATACGTTGCCCCACGATACAGGAGAAATTCCTAAATTTCTCTGTCTCGTGGGTACGTTTAGAAACATAGAAACTCACATACACAAACACCCAGACCCGGAACAACTACTTGAAGAACATACAAATATTTGTTCCGTGTGGAAATTGAACCCAAGATACATAGCGCAGGAGTCCAATTTCTCAGCCACTGCGGCTAACGTGCCTTCAACTAAACGTTACTTCGCTACGAACATTTTCACGATCTTTCTAGCGAACGCTCTAGTAGATGATCGTCAACAATTCTTTCTTCATGAAGATGTCAGACTTAACAGTCGGCTCGGCGAAAAGCTCGTTAGAATGCTCGCTAAAACGCTCTCGTTTGCTTTTCTGCAGTGTAACATTCGCAAGAAGCTTGAACATTCACTTGTAATGGGCATTACAAGTGAATGCTCAAGTTTATCAGCACCTTTTTTTTACGTGGTAAAATCATCAAATGAGTCCTCCCACCCAGAGCCTGGGAGGGACTGTCAGACTCGTACTGACTAAAATCCACGGTGTCCTTCAATAGCACTTTACGTTCCAGGGTCACGGTAATTCGCACAGTCACAAAAACTAGTAAACGGATTTGAATGGACTATGTAACACAGTTATTTACCTTTTTTTATCGTGTCAAAATCATCTAACGAGTTCTCAGAGTGGGAAAGGCCAGACTGTCAGACTTGTACTGACTAAAATCCACAGTGATCCTTCAATAGCTCTTTATGTTCCAGGGTCACGGTTACCTGATGAGATAGTCCCGCGACCCCGTTATATTACTGCCTTCTCTACACTATTCCGTGC
Source organism: Agrotis puta (assembly GCA_943136025.2). Taxonomy (NCBI): domain Eukaryota; kingdom Metazoa; phylum Arthropoda; class Insecta; order Lepidoptera; family Noctuidae; genus Agrotis; species Agrotis puta. Next base: position 14,764,664 of record OW964181.2, on the reverse strand, counting down.
TCTATATTAAGAATGGAGGTAAATTAACGGAATAATAAACAAAAGGATAAACCAACGGACCTTGGTGGGCAATCTGTATTGCTCAAGTATATAATTGTTATCAGGGGCGTGCGGGTGGGGGGTGCAATTTGTACCCTTTTTAACACCCGGGTTGATCTGATATCACGGGAAGCGTTACAGTTAATTGTGTGTAAATGGACATTGTAATGGATTCGGCATTAGTACTAGGGTTATTTTGTTTTAAGCATGCTTATTATTTGTACAATAGGCTATTTTAGTCTAAAAGTTTTAAATATTAGAGCGGAAGATAGATTATTTAAAAAAATTAACCCGTATTTTATCATTTGTTACGTAAATCAAAATTGATAATGATACAATGCTTCTAAAAATCACAAAACGTCACTCGGTCGGTATAATTTTACAGAGGTCACAAGCTACTCCCGAATTTCGAAGTGTTTTATCTTTGTCTATATTCATTGATAAAAAAAATATATAGCTATATATATATACCTGTATATATGTGTTTATTTTTTTCAATACTCTATCTGACGGATTAAACAGATTGTCAATTAATTTATGCAGTAAACTACCTTATAACCATTTAAAAAAAATGCTGCTATCCGAACCACCCCGTGGTGCCGTGAATGTAAGGCCGCCAGCCAAGGGACTGAAAACTAAGCGATCACCCGCTGAGGGTAGCTGTGGGGCATAAGGCTGGGCGCATACACACGTTTTCTGTATTCGTTTTAATAATATGGAATTCGGATTCAAAATTCTGTAAGATTACCCCGACGTTAGGATTATTGTTTTACCGCAGCTGAGTTTCGAAACAGAAGTCATTTTTTCCATTTGGAAAATATACGAACGTATTCGCCAGAAGCACACTTTGTATGAAATGTGTGCAGTCAGGTTTCCGAATCGGAATTCCATATTCGGAAAACGAATACGGAAACAGTTATGTGCGTTGTGCGTCACGCGTCGCTGGGCAGGACAGCAAGGAACAAAAAAATCTGAATGATATTATTTTGGGACAAATATTAAACGACAGGCGCAGGAGAGCGGGCATGCGGGCGGCGAGTAAAGGGCGACTCGCTGTCCGACCATGGACCATGTCCGGGTTGACGACGCGTTGTGTTCCACACACGCCTCAAGGAGTGTCAGCATAGTGACGGGGCCCCCTGTAGAGGGCCAAAGCCTGCCGGGGTCGCGGGACTCACAAATTACCGTGACCCAGGTACGTAAAGGACTATTGAAGGACACCGTGGATTTTAGTCAGTACAAGTCTGACAGTCCCTCCCGCTCTGTCCTGGGTGGAAGGACTCATTTGATGATTTTAACACGATAAAAAAAGGGCCTCAGGAAATAGTGTAGCTATGACATTATGTATTAATCGTTAAAATGTATAAGTCTAACGGAAAAAGTGGTGACTACAATAAATAAACTTCGAAAGCACAAAACTAAACTTCCAATATAATTTCGAATATTAATTCTCAATTCCAACTAAAACTTAATTCGAATTTTGTATCGTGGCTCAGATATAAATAATATAATTATAGGATTTTGTTACAGTACGTTTGAATTTTAAACTAAGTTTTAATAACTTCAAAAGTCAGACGTTTAAGATTAAAAGTTTTGAATTTAATTTGAACACTTCCTGGAAGTTTTGTTGGTGTAATCTGTCGTGAAAATGGACATCACAACTGGCATTTGAGGGTGATTAATTAGAAGGTCAATGATGCCGAGGAAAATCTCGTAAGAAAAGTTTTTAGAATAAATATGGACTGCTTCTAAAATAACCGTGTTTAGGTTAAAAGGACATGGATTTTTTTAAATATTTTTGTGCCTGGTGAGGTGTAAATTCCGATTATATGATCTGGCATACTAATTTTTACTCTTTAAATATTCAATTTTAAAGGTATAATTTTTAGTAATTTCTGGCCGTGTCTGCCCTACGAACATAATCACATAGTCACACCACCTCCGCCGCGGTCGACCTTGAGGCCTTTTTCAAACAGACAGGCGTGACGAATGCGAAGCGAGGCGTTTTTATTTGTAATGTATGGAATTGTTTGAATCCAGTCACATAGAAAAGCGAAAGCGATCCGATAGCGTGACAGAACTATCGGACTGACGTCTCGCTTCGGTTCGGTATCGATTTGGACTCGCTTCGCTTTCGCCTGTCTGTTTGACAAATGCATGAGGGCATCGTGAGTGACGATCTTTGCCCACCTCCAGACAGGTTTGAAAAGAGAAAAAGGGAGGCCTTTGCCTAGCAGTGGGACACAGGATAGGCTATATAAAAGAGGTATAAAGGTTTCGAGATGCCTCAAGGTCTTTTTACGGGCAGATAAATCGCACCTTTAAAATGCCTAGCTTGGTTCAATCCCGCTACTTCTCAGTCAGGTCTGCATTTCTGTGTTTAGGGATAATTGTAGAAGTATTGGTAGTATACAGCGTGCCTTTGAGAAGTGGCTGGACAGGTGTCATGGCGTCCAGACCTTCCGCTTGACGCAGGTCCTCACCGGACACGGATGTTTCGGGAGGTACCTGTGTTTGATGAGGAAGGAAGAAACGTCTGGGTGTCACCACTGCGAGGATCGTCCTGAGGACACGGTGGAGCATACTGTGCAGGACTGCCCCGCTTGGGCAGAGCACCGCCGTGTCCTCACGACGGCGATAAGGCGGAGACCTCTCGCACCCGGCATTGATCGAGGCCATGCTGCGGGGCAAGACGGAGTGGGAAGCGGTGCCTTCTGCGAAGCAGTCATGCTCGCGAAGGAGGAGGCGGGCCGCGTGAAGGAGAGGACAGCGTCCTCCCTTCACCCCAGCCGCAGTGGTAAACGCCCACGGTGACGAACGTCGCCAGACGATCTCCGGCCACCAAAAAAAAAAGTATACGGCGTGCCTGCAACACTTTCCAAAAAATTGCTGTGTAGCTCTCGGGCATACTTAGAATTAGCCGTGAATTTCCAGTTGTAGAGAAATCTATTAATTTATTTTTACGTTTCCCTCGAACAAACTCAGTTGGGAACACCTGGCACATATTACATTTTTCTTAGACATCAGCACGAGTTCACCTACATTCAATTTCCAGTTTGCTAAGCGTTTTGCTGACACGTTAGGGTTAGTTCACAATAAGACGTCGCAGCGACTACTTTTTTAATTGAAACACCAGTACACAATGTTCTAACACTAATACCTATGGTCCTACGGTTCCTACGGTCTAAAATAAACAATAATGACAGGAAAATAACATTAATAAGTATATTTAATATAAAAAAAAATAGTAGTACAGTCCCGACTCATTTGTAGATGGAGGTCAGATTGGAGGTCACTCCATGTAAAATACTGTTATTCAACTGCCAAAATAGTTGGAATAAGGCTAGGAGACGAAAGTTAGCACTAAGTTTTTTTTTTTTTAATAATGTCATTTTCAAGCGACTGTTTACCAATCGGTACGGAGTTAATTGGTACATCTTATTACTGTATCTGCAATCTATGCAAATAAACCTTTACATGCTAGAACATAGTCACTCTTATCGTCGAATATTCTAATGTTAAAAAAGCCTGCATGACGTCACAATATGGTATCATCACGGTTTCGTTCTAATCGTGGTCGTATACATAAACCGACAAAAGTTTGCAAGCACTTTGAAAAATCGAAATCTTTTTTGTTACGGTAGATTATTATTATGATTTGTTTGTTTATATTTTTATTTCAAACAGGGTATTTCTATCTTAAGAAAACAATCAACAAAGTGATATTTTATCGGCTTATGCTAGTGATCACAATTTTTTTTTATATGTGTAGTATGTTATGTTAAAAATCGCAGCGTCGCAATTTGTTTCGGTGTGAGCTGTGCCTAAACATCCAATGTTGTTAGTGCCCAACTACGTTGTAGCACGTTTGTCCAGGTGGGCACTTCACTTGTAAGTAATTTGTAGAGGACATAGTGGACATGTAGTGAATACCATTGTTTGGTTTTCTTGGGGGACAGGTCGCTTTGTACGTGTGTTTGTCAAAAGTTTGGTGCAGTATTTTATTTATTTACTAGCTATTGCCAGCATTCACCTGCTACATTTCGAAAATTATTAAATACGAATACGTACATCGTACGAATGTGTACGATAAAAAAAGGCATCTGGCTTTAAGCACAGGCCAGACAGAAGAGACGTAAGACGAGGACACGTCGCGGACTAGCGCAGACGTATAAGCGTCGCGCCCTCGACCCGACTCTTCTGTATGTTTTGCGTCGCGACTGTTCTATACATTTTGTATGAAGGGGACGCTGTAGAGACAAATGTCCGCGCCCCGTCTGCGTCTTACGTCTTTTCTGTGTGTCCAGCACCTTACAGATGCCTTTTTTATCGTGGTAACATCATCAAATGAGTCCTCTCATCCAGGGTAGAGCGGGAGGGACTGTCAGACTCGTACTGACTAAAATCCACGGTGTCCTTCAATAGCCCTTTACGCACCGAGGTCACGGTAATTCGTGAGTCTCGCGACCCCGGCAGGCTTTGGCCCTCTACAGGGGGCCCCGGCACTATGCTGACACACCTTGAGGCGCGCGTGGAACACAACGCGCCGTCGACCCGGGCATGTTCGATCACGGTAATGTCTGGGTCAACGGCGTGTCGTGTTCCACATGCGCCTCTAAGAGCTGTCAGTAATCTGACGCGATCCTCCTCAGAGGGTCAAAGCCTGCCGGGCTCGAGGGACTGTCGCATTAGGTAACCGTGTTCTTGGAACGTAAAGTACTATTCAGGGATCACCGTGGAATTTAGTCAGTACAATTCTCACCCTGAGTGAGGACTCATCAGAAAATTTTACCACGATAAATTAAAGGTTATAAACTATCTGTTTGTCAGCGGTTTCACCCGCTGTAACACGAATCGAACCTGCGAGACGAAGCCCAGTAACCAATCTCTCTTTTTTTTATAAATATTTTTGTATCCTGGGATTTTCTCCTTAATCGTGGGTGTGTTTAAAAACGTTTAAACTCACTTGTACAAATAACCAGACCCGGCAAAATTGACTGCATGCCATACAAATATCTCTTCTACTGTAGTGTTAAGAGAACTGTGGAGGTTTAGAATCAATCCCAGTTTAATTTTAATATTCGACGTTCAAAAGTGCCTCTTCGATTGCCTAATTGAAAAAAACGATTTGACTTTAACTTTGAGTCATTTAATGATTTTTAGACCACAAAACAAAAAAAAAACAGCGCGTTTCGACATGACGTGACATTTAACACAGTACTGCGGTCACTACAGGGAAAAGAAAGGAAATATGAGAAAATTTTGACTTACCTAATACAGATTCGTTGTCTAGTAAAGTTCTATTCAGTTCCGACATTTCTGTAGCTTCACTCGTAAAAGATTGTGGCGTCTCGTACTTTCTCGGTGGCTTCGACACCGGATTCACCTCCATCTTTGTCCCTTTCTCAGTTTCCGAAGCCTCTGACGCCTCTATCAACACGTCCCCGTTAGAAGAACGAGTATCGTTCTTAATCAGTCTTTTAATTTCATTGTTTTGAGTTGTAAAGTAACATACCACTAGCGCAGCCCCGAAAATTATGACTATGGCCGTTAGACAGCCAACTAAAATTGCGAAGGAATCAGTGTCCATACCAGCTATGGTACCCACTCCTCCGTATCTTGAAAGTACTAGGGTAAGAGTCTTCTCATCACGTCCTCCTGGGTTCTCAGCAACGCAAGTATAGTTACCTCTATCACTATACCGTGCGTATATAATAGTCAGATTCACCCATCGAATCAAATCCATAGTATTTTCAGCTACGGTGTATCTAATCTCACCAAAAGCCTTCATCTCTATAGTTTTACCGTTAAATCGCCAGCCAACTTCAGGTGGCGGATTCCCTACTACTTTGCAAGTCAGAGTCACGTTTTCATCGTAACTTTTGACCGTTGCTTCAGGCACCGGCTCGAGTATTGTCGGCCGGCACGCGAAGTTAGACGAGTCTAATTCATTCCAAAGTTTGTCTTGTACAGATGTTGGCTCGGCGCACGACGTGGGTGGGGTGTATAGGTTGTGACTGATCACCCAATCACGAAACGTCTGAAGGTTGCAATCACAACGCCATGGATTGTTGTGTAAATCTAACCCCGATAAGTTTCTCAAGCCCATCAAAGTTTCCGGCTTCATATGACTCAAATTATTGCCATTAAATCGCAATATTTTCAATTGTGGCAAGTTGACAAATGCTTTAGTCCCTATACGGTGTATCCTATTGTTGCTCGCTTCTACTTTCTGAAGAAACTTCAAATTGCGAAATATACCGTCCTCTAACTTATCGATAAAGTTGTTGCTTAAGTTTATTAATCTCAGTTTCTCTGTGCCTTTGAAAGTATCGGGGTGCAGTGATCGGATTCTGTTCTTCGACAAATCTAGTTCGATCATGATAGCGAGAGTAACGAACGCAGTTTTGTGGACTGCTTCGATGTTGCACTCTTTGAGGAACAGTTTTTTGAGGTTACTGAGTCCTACTTTTTTGAATGCTTCTTGATGTAATTGTTGTAGATTATTGTTTGAGAGGTCTAGTATTTGAATATCGTTGCTCAGATTAGCTGGGACTATTTTCAGGCTAGAGTTCGAGCAGATCGCGGCTTTATTCCCGGACTGCCATCTGCAATCGCAAGGCCTCTGGCACTCCGTCGTGAAGTCTGCTACTGTTGTGGTAAGCAGCGCGAGTGGTATACACGCGATTCTCATCCATGTCGTCCATTGTTTATGGTCCATTTTGCTGTGATGTTGGTCATTTCTTCGTGCCGTAGCATACCTGGAGCGGGCCCGTCAGCCGACGCATTTGTTTCTGAAACAAACGGAAAATTGAATTTAAGTAAAAGCTTTCAATATTTATTCGGGCAATTCAATTTGTTTGAACAATGGCCTTTGCAGTTGTTAAAGGGAAATTCATAACGTGATCAACTACTTATTGAAATCTTTGTAAAGTTAAAGGGTAGATTCTGTATTGAAATTCTCCAATTTTAATACTATTTGGTTATTAAAAAAAAAACACAGACACCTGTCAGTACTGACATGAATGTCAATGAATATTCACCAAAATACAACGCATCAAAACTCGAGAGTCGGGGCTCGTGACGCCAGAATTAAATAGAAATTGTACTAAATTGTGAAGTATTGCCAATTTTGAAAGCATCGTATCTCAGTCAATTTTAGTTTACGAAACAAAAGAAAATATACGGATCGAATATTTTTTGAAAATCTAAGTGACGGACTAATTATTTTTTTTTTCAAATAGCCAATTAGCAAGTTAATCACAGTGGCTAAGCTATCGATTGCTCCACAGCATGTCGCAGGCTCGATCCCTACATGGTACGAATAATTGTAAGATCTACAAGTAGTTGTTCCGGATCTGGTTTTTGTATTTGTGAGTTTCTATGTTTGAAGCAGTTTGCACCCACAATGCAGGAGATATTCCTAGTGTAGGGCAACATTTTTTAGTTTTCCGTACCTCAAAAGAAAAAACGGATCCCTTGCAAGATCAGTTGTAATCCGTCTGTCCATCTGTCAACACTCTTCTCGGAAACGGGTGGAGATATCAAGCTGTTAATATCAAATACTCAAGTCTACGACCCCTTAGAACAGACAAAAAATTGTACGTCAATAATTTTCAAATACGGAACCCTTTCCGGGGTCGCGGGACTCACAAATTACCGTGACCCCGGTACGTAAAGGGCTATTGAAGGACACCGTGAATGTTAGTCAGCACGATTCTGACAGTCCCTCCCGCTCTGCCCTGGGTGGGAGGACTCATGTGATGATTTTAACACATAAAAAAAAATACGGAACCCCTTTTGAAAATTAAATCTTTTAAAATTAGTCTTATAAGTCGATGCGAAAAATACCTTGAAAATACACGCAAAAGCTAAATGACTAAGTTCAAAATTAATTCCTTCCATAAAAAAATCCAATAATGTAGTTATCTTGGAACTGCGCATACTAAAGACTGACCCATTTTTTATGAGTTTACTTTTCATAAACTGTTATAACAAAATTCTTACTTCTTATACAGTATGTCGTGGATGAAAGAAAAAAATAAATACTTGAAGTTAGTTCTACATTCTTTGATAAGGAGAAAATAGCTTTATAAAGCTGTAATAGCACCATTAGCAATTTAATTTAAAAAAATAAAAAAACGAATCAGTTTACTTTGCTCTCCATAAATTCAGACATTAAAATTACTTTTTCAGCTGTTAAAACCAATTCAATCATCTGTAGTTCAAATTAGTTGTTCAGTTGTGAGTCAATTCTGAAACCAACTTTATAAAATGCATGCGGCCGAGCTGAGTAAACGTATTGACGGTGTGCCGCGCGGATAGGTGGAGAGATCCGCTCGTGCGCGCGGAGAGGCGGAGAGAACCCCTCCTCCGCGCGGTCAGGCGGATTTTATGTGTTGGTTACGTGGGCCCGAAAATCTTACCATTTGGTCCCTATCTTCCGGAGTTTAGATAGGCAGTCGTTCAAAGTAAAATGCTGCTATTCAGCTGTATCCTTTTAGATTGGGAGCCGACCCAATATACAGGGTGTAAGAGACATCGATATAGATTTAGTATTATTTACATTGCTACTTTTAGTGAAAGTAGCGAAATAATTACTTTTTTTATTAAAAATATCATTGGGTTAAGTGAGAATAACGATTACGAACAGTCTAAAGTTAAAAAAAACTCAAAAAAAATGAAAAAAATTGGGAATAACCGACGAAAAATTCCAACATGGGGGGGTCCAGAATCATGTCTTGAAGCCATGGTATCCGTTTGTACGTCGATGTCTCTTACACCCTGTATGTAGTTGGTAAAAGGTTAAGCAGATGTTAGAACTTTTCATTATTTACCTTGAATTGAACCCAAAGTGACTATTCCTACCCACAGGACCTTTGTACATAATCTTAAAGTTAATTAACCTTTAAACTTAAACCTACACTGAGCTTATATGTTCGTAGTTTTGCCCCAACTTTTAATACTAATAATGAAGCTTGTAGTAATAGCCAAATTATAAAGCCTTGTTTTAGATAAACTTCTCTGGTCTGGCTTTCTTAATTCGAATTTTGCGTGGGTCGGTCGTGTGTCGTAACAGGCACATTACTTGGTGTTAATGATTTTACTTCGGTAAGTCTGCCTAAGAACTTCACAATTTCGTCCCACCACCCCTCTTTTGCCATAGGACATCAAGACACACTGCAATTTACCATCGCGACCTTTTTGCTATGCCATCAATTCACACTAAGCGTTTCGAAATGTCTTTTGCTGTGCGCACCTGTGTCGCGTGCAATGATTAGATGTGAGCTCGTGGCTAAATGGTTACAGCCGCACACTCGCACAGACTCGAAAGATCGAGTTAAGCCGCGCTTTTCGTGTGTGGTCTGTCTATGAGTGACTATTTGTCATAGCATGTATCCTCCGTGCCTCAGAAAGCATGTAATGCCGTTGGTCCCGGCTGTCATTTGTAGATCTTTGATCGTCGTTGCTGTTAGTTGGAAGCTCTAAAGTTTGACGACCAGTCTTACCATGGGGTGTCGTATTACCCAGTTACTGAGTTGTGGAGGTCCGATAGGCAGTCGCTCCATGTGAAATACTGATATACAGCCGCATCTGGTTCGACTGGAATCTAACTCCAATGTAGTTGGGAAAAAGTTAGGCTTATTCTGGGTAAGCTCACTTCGTCGGATACTTTGAAAACACCGTGAGATTTTCAAGAACAATAAAAAGGGTTCCTGAAATGAATATGACCCTCTTTCTCACACAAACAGGAGGCCTGAGATCATACTACGACACTATTGAGTTAGACCCGCGACACAATGGACGGCAGTAGGACGCTAAACTCTGCACGCATGCATGCATGCACCTTGTAGTCAACGAGTAAATTGGCAGTTTACATTATGCCTAAAATGGTTGCACGTTCAATTTGCACGTCACTTGAAACAAAATGTACAAGTTCAATTTGACAGGCCTGTTGGTCTAGCGGTTAGTGACCCTGACTGCTATGCCGGAGGTCGTGGGTTCGATTCCCATCCAGGACAAATGTTTCTGTGATGAGCACGATCATTTGTTCTGTGTCTGGGTGTAATTTATCTATAATATGTATGTATTTAAAAATATATAGGTATGTTTATCAGTTGTCTAGTACCCATAACACAAGCTCTGCTTAGCTTGGGATTAGATGGCGTTGTGTGATAGTTGTGGAATATTTTTTTATTTATTTATAATGTACTTGTAACTATGCAGGTCTGTTCAAGTTGCATACAATTTGCAACTTAATATATAAGTAACTTCTATAATAGAAAATCGTAACCAAGCCTAAACTTATTTGCCTAATCTAAGAAAATGAAAAGTGGGTGTTAAATTAACATGAATTAATTAGAGGTAAGAAGGCGTTTTTCTTACGTGGGCTTGTATAATGATGTTATCATGATTATTAAAGTTTACAATGTGGGTATAGTCAGAACTAAGGTAGGACTAGTAGATTATTCTTCTGTAATTACAGTCAACAACAAAAGTAGATGATCAAAATCAGAAACTCAATACTAATTAACGGAGTTCGCGTCAGAACTGTGCAGATTAACTAGCAGTGTGTTTTTGGTAAATATTAATCACTTACTTTTGAATCACTTCGACGCCACTCTATTCTGACGCGAACTGCGTTCTTTAGTATTGAATTTCTGATTTTGATAATCTACTTTTGTTGCTGAGCGTACAAGAAATTTGTATGTGGGAAAGCTACGAAACTAGTGATTCGATTCTGTTAATTGGTTTATTAAGCCTGGCCGCATACACACGTTTTCCGTATTCATTTTCTTAATGTGGAATTCCGATTTGAAATTCCGTGAGACTAAGACTTTTATGTATTAGAAGGTTTTTATATATTTGTATTAGCGCGGCTAAGTTTCGGACCGAACGGTAATTTTTTCACGCGTTCGTATATTTTCCAGATGAAAAAAATCTAACGTTTGTGTGTGTTTGCGTTTTCTGCTCTAAGGGATTACACTGAGAGAATATTATTGGCCTAGACTTGTATTTGTCGCGGGCATGCGGGCAGCGAGTAATGGGCAACTCGCTGTTCGACCATGGCCCATGCCCGGATCGATGGCGCTTTGTGTTCCACGCGCGCCTCAAAGAGTGTCAGCAAAATGACGGGGCCTCTAGAGAGCCAAAGCCTGCTGGGGTCCCGGGACTCACGAATTACCGTGACCCCGGAACGTAAAGGGCTATTAAAGGACACCGTGGATTGTAGTCAGTACGAGTCTGACAGTACCTCCCGCTTTGCCCTGGGTGGGAGGACTCATTTGATGATTTTGCCACGATAAAAAAAAGAAAACACATGTTCAATATTGAAGCATTCTCCAATCATGGTAGTATTATTCATTCACAATATTAGGTCAAATATTGTGGAAATGTATAATTTAGACATCTACCTAATTAACGCTACTGATAGTTTAATTGAGGTGCTATTCAGCCTATGATTGTTTAATGAGATCGTATTTGAATTTGTATTTCAGTAATACTCGGAAACGAAATACTAGGGAGTTTTAACGTTTACGAAATGGTGATTGTATTGTGACGTGCATAGACTTGAGGTATTCTACATTAGACACCCGCTAAAATGACACCTGCGGCCTGGGCAGCCAAAAATGGGTGATTCACCGACTGATCATGGACCATGTCCGGTCTTGGTTATCTAATAAGAGAGTTCCGCGACCCCGGCAGGCTTTGGCCCTCTAAGGAGGGCCCCGTCAAATTGCTAACAGCTTTTTGAGTCGCGCGTGGAACACAACGCGCCGTCGACCCGGGCATGGTCCATGTTCGGACAGCGAGTTGTCCATTACTCACTGCCTGCATGCCCGCGCCTACGATGGCCAGAGATCGTCTGCCGACGTCTGTCACCGTAGGCGTCTACCACTGCGGCTAGGGTGGAGTTTATCTGTGTTTAAGAAAAAAAAACCCAGTGTGGGGCAAAAATGAAAAAAAAACTTCTAGTAAATAAGGCAAAGTTAACATCGGACTAAGTACCTACCAACTTAGTCCGATGTTAAAATCACTAAATCATCATTTAACATCCAATCCCGTCAAGTATCTAAAATTGTAAGGCGACCAAGCGGAAATCTGTAATATTACGCGCTTACGTTTTTCGTTTATAACTTTGAAAACGATTATGAAGCTGAAACTTTACCGGGCCAAAACGAGACTGTCTTAAAGGCAAAGTTTTTTCAGGCAAAATCCCTGAAACATGAAAGCTCTTATGGATTGAAGTGGTAAAGTTGTAATAAGTTTGTATCAACACGGGATGTTAAAGACGCGTTACATTTTTACGCGTGGATTCGTTTTTGATCGACTGGAAGTTAAAGTTTGAACGGCTTTTATTGTTTTTTTTTCTGTTCCTTTTGTTTTGACGTTCGATTGATATTACTGACTAAATACGGAATATGAGAAGGTTGTAACTAAAAAACAAATTATGGCTCTACACATAGACGAACAGAGAGCTTATTATCACAAAATGGGGTTCAACTAAAAACCCAGGTTTAAATCACGAAAAACTACGGTTTACACAAACGTTATGACAAATCGTGGTTTTGCGATAAACCATGGTGTATAGTTGAAGCAGTCAAAGGTGTGTCAAAGTTTCTCATGTCGACTCATTCGATCAGACTCAGAACATCGTTTTTGTGTTATTTTTACCCAAAATGGATTTAATTGTTATTACACACGGTTTTACAATGATTGCTTATACAATGGTTCAAATGACGGTACTAAGGTCAATTTTCATGATCTGCAAATAGTTATTCCGGGTGGGCGTTTGTTTATGTGAGTCTATCTGTGTTTTCTTTTATCGTGGTAAAATCATCAAATGAGTCCTCCCACTCAGGATAGAGCAGGAAGGACTATCAGACTCGTACTGACTAAAATCCACGGTGTCCTTCAATAGCCCTTTACGTACCGGGGTTACGTTAATTCGTGAGTCCCGCGACCCCGGCAGACTTTGGCCCCGTCACTGGTTTCCCTATCCATTTGCATACATTTTAAGACATTATTATAACATGGCATACTAATACATATAATATTAATTTCGCATAAAATTATTTGCGCATAACTTATTTAACGATAATTTCTCGAGAAAATCTATTGTATTTTTTTTTAATACAGAAAAATTCAGCTACAGACAAAACATTTTAAAACCAATGTACGAAAGCTCAAAAAAAGTCATCACACTTAAAAAAAGTGACGGCATACTTACAAATGTCAGTAGGGTGTCCATAAAAATATATGACAAATTTTAGGGCCAATATCGCACAAAGCAAAGAAGAAATTATGGCCGTCTTTGCCACAGGGTGGGAGAAGAGGGGTATCAGATGACACGCATGATCGTAATGGCCAAACAGCTATGGTGGCCACGATTTAGATAGATCTTTGTATAGCTGTTATGCGGTTGGGATTATTGTATTATACTTACGAGTTTTTATAATACTTACGCTTTTTTAAATTAATAAATGTTCGTGAAATCTGTGCCGATTATGTTTTCAGAAATAAGCTAGGACTATTTCGTATGACTTTGTAATAAAGTGACGACGGCAGTCATAATTATCAACATCACTAAAAACACGCACAACAGATTTGTATATTTTTGTTTTCAGTATTTTGACGTATATCGTTTTTATTAGTTATTAAACCGACTTCATTGGTTATTTGTGTAAATAATACCTTTGTCTAGGTATTCATAAATTTAAGACTACAAATCATAAAAAAATAAAAACTTAAAAATTCAGCCTTTTATACGGGACATATCCTTCAACCTGCCCAAACGATGGTGTTATCACAGCGTGGCATAAACTCCACGTGAGATATGAGAACAGTAATGTAAGTTTTATCGCCAACAAGCCACAGATTTGTCACGACGCCTGATGCTTGTACAAGATTTATTTTTTAGGAAGATTGAAGTCGGAAAATTATGAGAGACATCAGAGACTGAATTTTCCAAGCGAGTCTGTAAGGCCAAATCCGGAACTGTAACGTATTCCTTATAGTTCCAGAATTGGAACAAAGCTTGAAGCAATCTAGAGCACGATTTTGAGGAGTACCATAATTGCATTTTTGATAACTTTATATTATGAGTTAACCGATAGATGAAAAAAAAACACGTTATATACTATGCCTAGCCTAGCATAGTAGATTGATTTGCGGCCAATAACCTGAAACGTATATATTAATTTGGATATACCTCCGGGGTTCCGGGATTCTAAAGAGATTTTCCGGAATTCTAATATTGCTAGTAACATGTATGCCCAGGATAATAAGGTATAATTATACCAAGTTTCATCGAAATCGAACCGTTACTTTTCACGTGATGCCTGCATATACAGACAGACAGACAGACAAAAATTTTTTAATCACATATTTGGGTTTGGTATTGATCCAGCAACACCCCCCGCTATTTATTTTTTCTATATTTTCAATGTACAGAATTGACCCTTCTACAGATTTATTATATGTATAGATTCTGCTGTACAAATATTAAATAATTATGCTTAACTCCATTATGAACTGACATAGTGTGTTAATAAAATAATACACGGACATATTTTGCCATAACCTTAGTCAGAACTACCTTAAATGGCCTCAAAATTATCGTCAGCGTAACTAGCCCAGCCTTAAGACGTGACAAATAGGCAGACCGACTTATCTATTCAGCTCAGACATAGTAGGTATACTTAGGACTTTGAAATTAGGACGGGCCTCGATTTGCTTACACAAATTAATTAATGTTTTACGTGGGATGGTTCAAAAATATGAGTTCCAGGCTATGGGAGTTGGTAGTAAACAGCTTTAGAGAACTTATATTTAGTAAGTCTAATAAGTTTGCTGAAACGGGCTTTTTTTAGGGGTAAAAATCATCAAATGAGTCCTCGGGCTGGACTGCAGGGACTGTCTTAAATCCACGGTGTTCCTTCAATAGCCCTTTGCGTTTCAGGGTCTCGGTAACCTGATAAAACAGTCCCGCGACTTCGACAGGCTTTGGCCCTATATGGGAGCCCTATCAGATTACTGACAGCTCTTTTTGGGCATGGTCCATGATCAGACGGCAAGTCACTTACTAGTCGTCTAGTAAGTGACTTGCCGTCTGATCATGTCTGTCTGTTGCCGTGTACGTCTCCCGTCTTTTTTGGGACCACAAATCGCATCGTTAATTACGATATAAGTCAGGCTTAGGAGTGTAAGTCATCATTGCGACTTTCTATACCGCGGTTTACATTACTGTGAAAGTTTGTTATTGCGACTTACTAGTTCAATCCCACTTCTTCTCAGCCAGGTCTGCATTTCTGTATTTAGGGATAATTGAAGAATTATTCAACAAGTATTCAACTTGCCTCAAGCACTTTCGCAAAAATGCACGTAGCTCTTAGACTAGTAGTGTACCTCAGCTCTGTATCAAAGTACATAATAGGTAGGGGAACAATGTATAAGACGGTAAGAGGTATAATAGGGACATACACTTTTTAGGCATATACGTAACACAACACTAACGCAGCGCAAGCGCCATAAGGACGTCATTTGCAAGGGGCCATTAAAATGGCGTCCTGTTGGCGCTTGCGCTACTTTAGTATTGTGTTAAGTTTGCCTTAAGTGTGTGATTTCCCATCATACTTCGCGACCCCGTCTTATACACTGTTCCCCTATCTAAGAATGTTATATTGTCATCATTTAGGAAGAATGTAGAACGTTACTTCCCATATTTTCAACCTCTGAGCCGTCGTTAACTAAATCAATGACAGGGTCCAATTGTTGAACTACCCACTAAAATAAAGAACTTTATTACCCCATCACTTACAGTAATAACCGATTTTCCTCTTTTCCACAAAATGGTCGGTCTTCCGAGCCTCCTTATTAATGTTCCTGCTTATCTGAGGTCAGTTCGACCTCAAATACTGACAAAGACGAAAGTGCGTATTTATCCAATAATATATTAGATAAATTCTGTGTGATAGCACAGAATAGATAGGATGCAGAAGGTCAGTTACGACGAAGGTCAATTTTGACGGCACGGTTAGCGCAGTGGCTGAGCGATTGGATTGCAATGCTGCGTGTCGCGGCTTCGATTCCCGCACGGTGCAAATATTTGTATGATCTACAAGTAGTTGTTCCGGGTCTGGGCGTTTGTGTATCTGAGTTTATATGTTTGTAAACGCACCCACGATACAGGAGAAATACTTAGTGTGGGGCAATGCTTTTAAGAAAAAAAAAACAGTTTCGGTCACTAGCAGTATTACAATTGTCATTTTGCTGAACATGACCTATTTGTTGCAGCTGTGTAGCCCACAGTGTCTTTTTAGCCTAGTTTTAATACCCGTACCAGACAGTGTATTATATAATACCCGTGCAGCGAGCAATGGGCAACTCGCTGTCCGACCATGGACCATGCCCGGGTCGACGGCGCGTTGTGTTCCATGTGCGCCTCAAGGAGTATCAGCATGGTGACGGGGCCTGTAGAGGGCCAAAGCCAAGGGATTTTAACGAAATTTATTATTTATTTACAGTTTCCGGCACGGCACTTGTAACAGTTTCCAAATATAGGAAACTTAAAACAAATAAAAAATATGGTAAATAATATCCTATTTATGTTTTAAATCCTAATAATAGTGTCAGACTTTGTCAGTTTAAATACTTGCATCCTTAATATTATGTTCATAATAACTTGAAACTTTAATAAACATAGATCAAAATCACATTTTGCTAAGAGTGACAGTTTTTGAGTATTGTTTCAAGTTGACCTACTCTACAGTTCTTAACTGTGGTGAAACAGTGAAGCAATCTCTCCTATATCTTAATGTTATTATTAATCTGTGTTGGGCTATCTTTTCCGGCAATATACTTAATATTTTTTTTATGATACATTGCGTAATATCTGCTGTGGTCGCTGTGACAAGTTTTATGTGTGATAAACTGATATAATAATATATGATGATGAAGACGTCTCATTTAAGGGAGAGGAAACTGACGTATGGTGGTTTGTTTGTAAACGTTGCGTATTAAATATGACAGCCATGTCATATACATGACTGACATTTTTATGCTAGACACGTGCTTCTGTTTACTGGGTGCGGAGTCTTAGGTAGTAGTACTATTCGATTGCAGCGCTCATGGTGGCGAAAAGTAGAAATGATGTAGGCTCTGTTACTGGTACATTGCACCGTCAATCTATTAAGCCTTTGTCTAACAGACAGGCGTGACGAATGCGAAGTGGGCAGTTTTTATTTGTAATGTATGGAATTGTTTGAATCCAGTCACATATAAAAGCGAAAGCGATCCGGTAGCGTGACAGAACTATCGGACTGACGTCTCGCTTCGGTTCGGTATCGTTTCGGAAACGCTTCGCTTTCGCCTATCTGTTTGACAAAGGCATTAGACATATCTATACGTGTTTTTGTATAATCTCATTATTCCGCCAACAACAACAGTTGTTGTGTTGTAAACTGCAAGAATACTAGCAGAAGTAATAAATTTAAGTTTTACTAATTCCCAAGCGCCTCATGGAAAAATGAACAATGCAGGAAATGGATAGCTGCCGTGAAAAGAAAAAGTAAAAAACATCATAATCCTCATTTAAATCCTGTATTTGATATTTTTCTTAAAGAATACATATTGCCTACATTAATTTAATTTTATTGAGTGCCGATGGATATCAAACACCAAGTGATTTGCAAAATAAAAAAATGTTTCTAATTATGTGTGTATTAAAGTGTGGCGCTAAAGTCGTGGCGCCAAAAACAACGGCAGAGATACCAAATTAAAGACGTTATAAGTGCATGTCACGGATCACAGCGATGCGACTTGCCGCGTGTTTTAAAACGCTCGTATTGTCTTTGACAACACAATGTCTTTTTTCTTTCTCTTTCTTCATAAAGAAAGTGAGTTCTCCGACCCTGGAGAGCAGAAGGGTCTGCCAGACTTAATTCACTTTGTTCCTTCACATGGTCTTAATGGGTAAAAAAGAATGTCGATTTAAAATCTTCTCTTATTCTTATTCTTTATTGTACACACATACATATATTAAAATAACATTTCACATAAGGGTAAGTAACGTACAAAGGCGAGCTTAACCCAGAATTGGGTTTTCTTACAGCAAACCTTAGAGCAATAGAGAGATTATTATTTTAGCGAGGACAGATATTAGGTGTACAACATTTTAATAAATTATGCATACTTTAATAAACAAATACGTGTTTAACACACAGTGTATAAACATAATACATCTGTTGGTAAAATTTGTTTGCAAATTTGTTTTACAAAAGGGGGCTGTGTCATAGAAGTGAAAAACTTCAAAGGCTGATCATGAAATTATGCTTAATTTTTTTTTATACGAAGAACTATGCGTCACGTGTAACCAAATCATACAATTACCTGAATATAAAATTTCTATTCTTATTTTTAAAGCTCTCACCAAAACATTATATAAAAATACATGATAGACGTTGACAGAAAACTCAATGAAACATAGAAAAATGTTATTGTAGGCCTAAAAATACTCGTCTCCTATTTCATCGTGTCCATTAAAAAGAGCTCGGAGGTGCTTATTTTATCAACGTTACAGCGCGGTCACGACTTTGATGTAAGCGGTAAGCGGTGCGGGGGACGACACGATTAATAAAGATAGATATTAATTACTTTGTAGTATGCGAATTTGCTACTGACGGGGCGCCCCGTGGCGTTTCAAACTTTTGACGGCACGGTTAGCGCAGTTGCTGAGCGATTGGACTGCGCTGCGTGTCGCGTGTTCAATTCCTGCACGGAGCAAATATTTGTATGATCTACAAGTAGTAGTTCCGGATCTGGGCGTTTGTGTATTTGAGTTTATATGTTTTTAAACACACCCACGACACAAGAGAAATTCCTAGTGTGGGGCAACATTAAAAAAAAATGATACATTTCTGTACATTGGATCATATCGCTCGCCGCCCCGCGTTAAGTCACCGCTCACGAGGTCGTGAACGTGCCGTAATAGTAGATCCCAAAACGCTGTCTCAGTATATTTACCTATAATCTAATATTGTTCCGTAAACTGAATAAAGTGATGAAATAATATATGTGTTTAGAATATAACCGGTTTTATGTGTGTCAGACATACGGTGAGGGTTCTGTCGTTACTAACTTGAAGAATCGACAAATTAGAGCACTTAACAGCCTAATATTTGTTTCAGCAACATTGGCAGACAGAAAAACCAAAATGCTTCGAATTGGCGGTTTCCAAAAGGCCTGTACATTAATGCTGAAAAAGTTGTTGTAGAAGTATGAAACCCTCTACTTTTTTATTTAATAGATTTTCAATTTATTTTTGCAGTAAAATACATGCAGTGGAATCAAACTGCTTCAAGCTGACCATGTATGGTCAGTCTAAAGGTTTTCACAAACAACAGGACGATGACGTGGCGCTGGCGCGACGCGAGTCTGACGGGTCGTAAGCACGGCGCGATGATCATACTGTGGAAAGCGCCACTGGCTTGTGCCCCGTCAGCATCGCGTCGTGTATGCAGGTTGTCACAGAAACGCCTCACATAAGTCACGCCGCGCCATCATCGCGCCGTTTCTCATCGCTGCAAGATCGGAGTGGCGTGTCATGCCCCGCCAAGCTAGGCGCGATGTTGGCGCTAGCGTGGCGTGTAACTTCGCCGAACTGCCAGTTTTGCGAAGCCGTTAGACTTTCTCCTGCATCGTGAGTCTCTCAAAATGTGAGTTAAAATAACCACTTAGAAAAATAAATACAAATATTTGTTCCACGCAAAAATACAACCCGGTAGCACAAAGTACATCACCCGGTCCCTCGGCCAATGTGCCAGCCGTGTCGTGAAAATAATTAAAAAGATATGTATCAAAACGTCACTTCTATTTTTAACCCAGTTGGGTCAAATAAAAAAATGCATGACGAATCGAAAGGATATTTATTTTACCTACAGAACTCTGAAAAGACGGGCTCAATTTCACCGAAAAACAATTTCACGACCTTCAAGCATATGAAAGATAAAAAAAAATATGTTTATCGTCGTAAAAAGGAATCACTAAAATGGGGTAGTTTGTCAGTGTCATAAATATTTTAACAGAAGGTTTTTTGATATCTTTGTCATGTATTTGACTTCTTAGAAAAATAAGGTTTGTTATCGATAACGTGCCCAAGCCTTTCTCGAGCTGTGTTAAAAAAAACTTTTATCCCTTACTATTAATTTCTCTGGTTTCGTGGGTGCGTTTACAACCATTTAAATCACGAACACAAACAGCCAGACTCGGATCAACTACTTGTAGATCATACAAATATTTGCTTCGTGCAGGAATCGAAACCGCGACACGCAGCGCAGCAGTTCAATCGCTCAGTCACAGCGCCAACCGTGCCGTAAAGATCTTTTTTTGAAGTGAAAACTTCTTTAGCGGCGTTGTGCATTTTTTTTGGAATGGGTAAAAAATGTTAAACTCGCGTCAGGACACGTGACCTGATCGAAAATTCGTAAGACGGCGCAGGGCGCTTGCGCGAATGTTCGTGTGTGTTTATTACTATTCAAGTTTTCACTTCTGCCGGCACCAAAATCATTAACAAGAATGGATCCTCTGCTGGTTTCAATCAATGGGCTACACCTGGCATTTACAAAAGTAGAGCGAGATTGTACGAGTTGTATGGTTTGAAAAAATTTAGGTTTGATACACCTTTTGTAGAATATGTAAGAAATTATTCAAAATTATTTAAAAAGATTTGTGTTATTGCTAAGTCAAAATTTTTAAGCGAAACAATTAAAAATTCTACTAACAAAGTTAAAGCTACTTTTTTTTTTTTTTTTTGCGTGGTAAAATCATCAAATGAGTCCTCCCACCCAGGGCAGGGCGGGAGGGACTGTCAGACTTGTACTGACTAAAATCCACGGTGTCCTTCACGAGCCCTTTACGTACCGGGGTTACGGTGATGGGTAAGTCCCGCGACCCCGGCAGGCTCTGGCCCTCTACAGGCCCCGTCAATTTGCTGACACTCTTTGAGGCGCGCGTGGAACACAACGCGCCGTCGACCCGGGCATGGTCCATGGTCGGACAGCAAGTCGCCCATTACTCGCTGCCCGCATGCCCGCGCCTACGGTGGCCGGAGATCGTCCTGTGACGTCCGACGCCGTGGGCGTCTACCACTGCGGCTGGGATGGAGGGAGGACGCTGTCCTCTCCCTCAGGCGGCCCGCCTCCTCCTTCACGAGCATGACTGCTTCGCAGAAGGAGGCGACCGCTTCCCACTCCGTCTCGCCCCGCAGCATGGCCTCGACCAATGCCGAGCGCGAGAGGTCTCCGCCTATCGCCGTCGTGAGGACACGGCGGTGCTCTGCCCAAGCGGGGCAGTCCTGCACCGTATGCTCCACCGTGTCCTCCGGACGATCCTCGCAGTGGTGACACCCAGGCGTTTCCTCCCTCCCTATCAGACACAGGAACCTCCCGAAACTTCCGTGTCCGGTGAGGACCTGCGTCATGCGGAAGGTAAGGACGCCGTGACGCCTATCCAGCCACTCCTCAAAGAGGGGTCTTACCGCCGCGATTGCGGCGTGCCCGAAGTTAAAGCTACTTGGCAAATTATCAACATTGAAACAGGAAAATCGGTTAATAATGAAAATCATTTAGAGATTATGATAGACAGTCAACTAATTACAAATGCGACTAGCGTAGCAGACGCATTTAATGAATTCTTTGCAAATATTCCTATAACTACGACTCGCTCCTTAAGTTCGTCTCCGTCTAAAGCTGAAAGCATTCTGCAACGTAATGTGCCTAAATGCGGTAACCTGCTTGGTTTTGAACACATAACGCCATATGATGTAATAAATGTATTCAACACGCTTAAATCTAAACATACTGGCGATTATTGGGGCATTTCAATTAAACTTTTAAGTAATATAATTGACATCGTTGCCCCCTATCTTGCAATTACTTTTAATAAATGTGTAGATCTGGGTACTTTCCCTGACCTCATGAAGAGTAGTAAAGTCATACCATTATTTAAATCAGGCAATAAAAATGATATTGGTAATTTCAGACCAATTTCTATCTTACCTGCTTTTAGCAAAATTTTTGAAAAATTGATACTCAAGCAGTTGCTTAGTCATTTTAATGTAAATAGCCTCCTTCATAGTGAACAATATGGTTTTACGAAAGGTCGTTCAACAACTGATGCAGGTGTTGCTCTGCTGATGCACATATTTAAGGCGTGGGAGAGCTGTAAGAATGCAATAGGTGTTTTCTGTGATCTATCCAAAGCCTTTGATTGCGTACACCATGATACACTTTTGCGAAAATTACATCATTACGGAGTCCAAAACGAAGCTCTTAATGTTATAGACTCGTACTTACGTAATAGATTACAATGCGTAGATGTTAATGGCTCGAAATCTTCTGGGGAACCCGTTCAGCTAGGTGTGCCTCAAGGATCAATTCTAGGTCCGTTTTTATTTTTGGTCTACATCAATGACTTGCCATATCTTTTAAAGGACATTTGTGACATTGTACTGTTTGCAGATGATACCTCTCTTATATTTAAAGTAGATAGAAATAGACAAGATTTTGACGATGTTAACACCGCATTATCATTGGTCACGGATTGGTTTACTGCTAACAACCTGGTTCTCAATGCCAAAAAAACGAAATGTATAAAGTTCGCCCTGCCAAATGTTACAAATCTAGGTCCTAACATTGTTCTAAGTAACGAAGAACTTGAAACTGTTGACTCAGCTGTGTTTCTGGGTATTAAACTAGATTCTAAAATTCAATGGGGTCCGCATATAACAAGTTTAGCGGGAAGACTAAGCTCGGCAGCCTACGCTGTCAGAAAAGTAAGACAGTACACGGACGTTGATACAGCTCGACTAGTTTATTTTAGTTATTTTCACAGCCTTATGTCCTACGGCATTTTATTGTGGGGCAAAGCGGCTGATATTCAAAACATATTTGTTTTGCAAAAACGAGCTGTTCGGGCAATTTACCAACTAGGTACTAGAGTTTCTCTGAGGGATCTGTTTAAGGAGATTGGCATTCTGTCAGTGGCATCTCAATTCATCTTCGCGAACATTATATATATTAGGCAAAATCTACATCTATATACCAAGAACAGTGATTTTCACACTATTAACACGAGAAATAAGCACCACCTACGTGTTCCTTTTCATCGGTTTCATAAGGTTCACAGCTCATTTATAGGCCTTGGTATAAAATTCTATAATAAATTGCCTTCGTCATTCCTAGACTTGCCGTTTAATGTGTTTAAATCTAAGATTAAATCCAACCTTTGTTCTAAGGCATATTATTCCATTAACGATTATTTAGACGATAAAAACAGCTGGTCACTCTGTTGAAGTTAAGACGGCGTTCATGCTCTTTCCCAGATTTTTAGTATTTTTCTTCTTCCGGACTAGTTATATGGATTCATATAATTGTTTATTTGTTTTTTTTTTTATGACTTAATTAAGTCATCTTGTTTTATTTTATGTGTTTGTATTTGTTTTATTATTTTATTTTGATTAACGGACATTATTGTCCTACTTTATATTTTATTGTTTGTCTTTTTGTGTGTATTTTTTATTATTTTAGTACGACAGTCGTAGGTTTCCTTCATCTTTTAATAATATTGTTGGAGCGGATGAAGAATGTACAACTATCTCTTGCATTGTATAGAGTGTATCTATCTAGTATTATATAGCGTCATAGCCAGCATTGTGTGAGTACCATGTACTTCAGAGCTATCTTTGACTAGTAACCTACGTCTTTCATTGACTTGAATGACTCTGGCGGTTGAGAATATGTCATGCTCACTCAAAAGTCTCGCTGATGGTGGCGTGTGTGTCGGATCATTTAGTTCCCTTCAAAATGGTTGAGCTGAATGGTGCTGATACATGTGTCATGTTCGTGAACGGGCGCTGTCAGTTGGGACTGGTCATCTCTTAGCTGCCCTGGTCTATTTTAATTAATAATAACTTTATTTTTGAATTGTCTTTTTTATATTTACTATGGACACTATTAACTTGCCACATCGTTCTCACATAATGTACCATCTCATGATGAATGATGTAAAAAAGTTTTGTAAAAATTTTGGCGATTGAAAAAGAGTGTCCATGGAGTTTCTTGCTCATTCTTCTCCATAGAGATCTACGCTTTGGAATGAGCACCTACGGTACTTTCACAGTTTTTATGTCTTGTGACTGGGACTGTAGCACCATAACTATTTTTGTACTAGTTTTATTTTGTCTCTTGACAATTCAAAAGTGCCTGTAATTGGCCTAATTGAAATAAACGATTTGATTTGATTTGATTTGAAAAAACTCCCAGAGTGCAACCCGTCATTTTTTTTCGTCGAGTCTGTATTATTCCATTCTGGGCCTCCTTCCCCATTCATTCCACTTCTCTGAATGATGTGTTTCATCTCCATGGCCTCTTCCTCTTCAGTCTGCCACGTCCCCACCAAGCTACTGCGCTCTTACGATATTCGGGCCCACAGTTGTAAAAACTTCAGACAGAGATGGCCTGCCCAGTCCTATTTTCAATTTTCGATTTGCATTCTGAATCGTTCCAGAATGACGACTTCTCAGCAGAAATCTCTCAAAAAAGCTTTCAAGTTAAAATTACTACGCAATACCGCGTTTCCGCCTTAATAAGGTCAGTTATTGATTAACCCGACCTCCACACAAATGGTGACTCATACGTGAACTGTAGCAATTAACAACCGCTTCCTAAATAAATAAACGAAACGTTTTATATTAGATCGTGCTTTGGCTTTTAAAAGCGTTCCATTCGTTTTTTTTTTAAATTGAATTTGGAGAGCAATAGCTCTTGACTCCAGTCTAGGTCAGAGGTGACAAAGACATAGTCTACGATGGAGCGAGCTTATCCAGAAGAAGCCTGTTCACTCTAACTTGTATATGCGTTCGGAAACACAGACTAAGCGAACTTGCTGATGACGCGATGCGACGCAATTCGACAGATTCGATTTCGACTACAAGTGAAAATCTAAAATCATCCTTACCACTACGACATAATGACATAACAGGGGGTTTACCTAAGAGTAATACTTAGTAATACCTAAAACTTTCTCTTCTACGCGATTAGCTGGTAATGTACCGAGGAAACAGGCGGCGCAGCGTTGCCATGTTGTTAGCAATACTTAGCCTGTGGTTTAGGTAAAATACAGCCCTATTTTAGTGGTAAAATCATCAAACCATCCAGGATGGATTTAAGTCAATATAAGTCTGACAGTCCCTCCTGTTCAACCCTGGGAGGACTCATTTGATAATATTAACACGATAAAAATCTGTTATCAGTAATTCATTAACACCATTTTTTTTTATCGTGGTAAAATCATCAAATGAGTCTTCCCACACAGGGCAGAGCGGGAGGGACTGTCAGACTCGTACTGACTAAAATCCACGGTGTCCTTCAATAGCCCTTTACGTTCCGGGGTCACGGTAAATCATAAGTCCGCGACCGAGCAACTCTTACTTAGTTGATTTCGAGGGCTCATGACGCGATTCGTGCAATTTGTAATTTCTACTACTAAAAATTAAACTTGGTCTCTTATTCATTTATGCGTCTCTTTCCTAGCGCATAAAAAGTAATAAACAATTTTGTGAAACTTACGAGTGCCACATTCTACCAACAACGCATGGTAAACATAAGGAATCGGTCCTCCCATAATCGTTATTTACACGCGAACTTTTTTTATTATTTTTTCTTTATATTATAAGTTTCTGTTTTGGTAAAGTGTTGTGTTAAGGTCGAAAGTATCTTAGGTTGTGTTGTGTTATGTAATGTTTACATAATTTTGTGTATGTAGGCCGGGTGAGGTTTTCAGGTCACGTCGCGTGAGAACGTATGTATGTAAATTTGTTTAGCTTGCATTGGGAAGTACTTAATAAAATAAATAAAGAAAGAGCGTGAGTAAAATCCATGGTGTTAATGAATCGCCGGGGTCGCGGGACTGTACGAATTACCGTGATTCCGGAACGTAAAGGGCTATTGAAGGAGACCGTGGATTTTAGTCAGTACGAGTCTGACAGTCCCTCCCGCTCTGCCCTGGGTGGGAGGACTCATTTGATGATTTTACCACGATAAAAAAAATGGTGTTAATGAATTACTGATAACAGATTTTTATCGTGTTAATATTATCAAATGAGTCCTCCCAGGGTTGAACAGGAGGGACTGTCAGACTTATATTGACTTAAATCCATCCTGGATGGTTTGATGACTTTACCACTAAAATAGGGCTGTATTTTACCTAAACCACAGGCTAAGTATTGCTAACAACATGGCAACGCTGCGCCGCCTGTTTCCTCGGTACATTACCAGCTAATCGCGTAGAAGAGAAAGTTTTAGGTATTACTAAGTATTACTCTTATGTAAACAAAATAACACCTCTTTAATATATCTAAACTTGTTTAACATAGGTCACATTCAGAGGTCGTGGCTCGTGAGCCAAAGAAGCTCACTAAAAATATATCATACACAAAACTCGAAAATATTCTTAAACGTTTAATCATTCACTCACAAAAATAATTAGGCACGAAGATTCTCAACTTCACAAAGCTGGATTACTCATAAAGATACAGAATTATAATTTCATATGTTTTCTTGAAACAATTAGTCATTTTAACTTGACAAATTCTTCGAGGGATGAGCGTTATATGCTCGTGTGCCTTCTGTAATATAATTTAGGATTCCAAGGTCACATTCGCGAGGTTGTTTCGAAGTCCTAATGTGGTTTCGAGACTTGTGGAATGAGCTTCACATATTTGGCATTGAGAAGTAATTTAATTCACATTCCTTTGCTGTATTATTTTGAGTAAATTTTGTGATGTATATGCATTGATACAGAAGAAATTTGTAGAAGGTTTATTTCGTCTGACCAAAAAAATCAAAATCTTAATTCAAAATATGTTTATTGTGTGTGTTAATCTGTCATTTACAGGTCTTAACAATATATTGAAGTATCAATGTCTTGCCTAAATCAAATGAAATCATAAATGCAAAAATACAGTGATACTATACCTAAATGGTCAATAATTAAAAAAATCTTGGATCGTGTAGTATGCTTTATTAATTAAAAATGTTCGTTATAAATTTTTAAACATTGAAAGTTCCTTAGTGTCTAGAATACTAATAGGTATTTTGTTGTAAATTTTTGATGCAATTCTAATACTCAATCTATCCAGCCTTATATACTAAAATTAGAAGTAACATATTAACAAAAAGGACTAAAATAAAACTGAAATCCAAATTTATAGGGCGTCAAAAATTCATCCACATCGCTGCCAATGGGGAAATCGCCCAGTACGCTGGCAGTGTTGCCACATTGAAAGACAATTCGTAGGATGGCCAAAAAATAGACCAACCTTCAGGTCATGCGAAGCGTTTTTTTTTCGTGGTAACATCATCACATGAGTCCTCCCACCCAGGGCGGAGCGGGACAGACTGTCAGACTCGTACTGACGGTGTCTTCAATAGCTCTTTACGTACCGGGGTCACGGTAATTCGTGAGTCCCGCGACCGTCGACTATACGCTTAGCGATGTCTTTAAAAACTTGGCCGTCACTCGGACCTCATGGCTCTAGTGTTTCAACCCCAAACGGCTCAAATACATAGCTAGTCAAGTCGGTTATAGGAGAATAATTTTCGTTTTACGGCAGAAATTTAAAAATTTGTTGAACGCCTGTCTAAAAAAAGTGTAATTGCAAAACCACCCTTACATCAAAAGCCAATTACAGACAAATGCCAATTTTGTAGACTAGTGTTCAACTGATGATTAAGTCTTCTTTGAAAACTAACGTTTGTCAATTTATTCAGACATTATACAATGTACGACCAAAGTATATTTGTAATGACCTTACGCAACAATTTTTTTGCGTTGGAATATAAAATAGGCAGATGATAGCGATATATGTGAATTGTTACGTACGTGAAGAAATAAAATATCACTCTGAATTTTATCGGTTCACGTGCCTAACAATTTCGACACAAAATTTACGAAATAAACGTAAAATAGATCGTGGCTCCCACTAAAGCCTCGAAAAAGGCAAAAAACTAACAAGTCATAGGTTCAAGGTTCCCTACATGAGGCACAAACTATCACTTTTTACGACCTCGTAAATATTAACTATTTTATCAAGGGAGTGTCGTGGCACAGTTATGGTGTACTGTCACGAGACGGTGTGGGTTCTAGTACCAGTTATTTTTAGGTATTTTAAGGCTGATTATTTATTTTTTGAAGTGAAAACTTCTTTAGCGGCGTTGAGCACTTTTTCTGTAATGGGTATAAAATCTTAAACTCGCGTCAGGACACTCGCGTCAGGACACGTGACCCTGACCGAAAAAGCGTAGGACGGCGCAGGGCGCTTGCGTGAATGTTCGTGTGACTTTATTACTTTTAAAGAAGTATGTATGCTGGATACATTCGTTGCTAGGTAACATTGTTTATAAAAGATGTACGTCACATTGGAAAATTATTGAAATAAAAAGTCACAAGATATTTCCAACAATTACTATTCAAGTTTTCACTTCTGCCGGCACTCCCAGAGTGCAACCCGTCGTTTTTTTTTTAGACCATTCTCACACGACAATGCTCGTCCGCGCGTTTTGAGGCAGCGGATCTGATTTTGCGTCGAACCGGTATGCGCAGTACCTACGTCTGTCCAGCCCAGCGATGTATTTTTCTATTATAATTCCTCAGTAGCAGCCCGGGAATGGAAGTATGATACCCACGTGTGTCGGAAAGCTAATCTGTCGAAATCGGTCTGCAGAACTATATTTTATACAAGCCGATATCTGCTTCAAAACACAGACACACACACTGAGCCGTGTGTAATCGCCTTCATATTATACACCGTAGATTTGAATCTATGTGATAGCTATAGAACAAATGACAATCGATTTCAAAGGTCGTATTATCGCTATTCGCTGGGTGTGAAGCTACGTGGTATCAGAAGCGACTGCAGCGCTCATGTTTTTGAAGTGAAAACTTCTTTAGCGGCGTTGAGCATAAAATCTTAAACTCGCGTCAGGACACGTGACCCTGACCGAAAAAGCGTAGGACGGCGCAGGGCGCTTGCGTGAATGTTCGTTGCTAGGTAACATTGTTTATAAAAGATGTACGTCACATTGGAAAATTATTGAAATAAGTCAACCATTTTTGCGAGTTTTACTAAAATCTGTTCACAAGATATTTCCAACAATTACTATTCAAGTTTTCACTTCTGCCGGCACTCCCAGAGTGCAACCCGTCGTTTTTTTTTTTTTACGTGGTACAATCATCAAATGGGTCCTCCCACCCAGGGCAGAGCGGGAGGGACTCGTACTGACCCGACTGTCAGACTCGTACTGACCAAAATCCACGGTGTTCTTCAATAATCCGTTACGTTCCGGGGCCACGGTAATTCGTACAGTCCCGCGACCCCAGCAGGCTTTGGCCCTCTTGAGGGGGGCCCCGTCACTTTGCTGACACTCTTTGAGGCGCGCGTGGAACACAACGCGCCGTCGACACAGGCATGGTCCATGGTCGGACAGCGAGTTGCCCATTACTCGCTGCCCGCATGCCCGCGCCTACGGTGGCCGGAGATCGCCTAGCTACGTCCGTCGCCATGGGCGTCTACCACTGCGGCTACAGCGCTCATGTTGGCAAAAAGTAGAAATAATGATGGCTCTGTTTCAGAGTATATTCAGCTCTGTTATCTTTAAATTTCGAATCAATTTGTTAGACATATCTATGTATAATTTAAATCGCATGAACAATGCAGAAAACGAATAACTGCCGTGAAGAGAAAAAGTAAATAACATCATAATCTTATGTAATTATGTGAGTGCGTGCCTCCCAAATGTCAAACGTTCTATCATGTAGCAAGTACCATTTCTATTTAGAGATATCCTTAAAACGTCAATATTTATAAATGCTATGCCAGCTCAAAATATCAGAAAAAAAACATAACACCAGGATCGAATTGGTAACAGTTCAATTATTCGCCATCCATCAATGTCAGGCCATATTATTTGTCACTTACTGAAACATGGGAATTTGAGTGCTGCCTACCTACTTATAGGGGTATACAAACGTCATATCTTTGTGCTAGAGAGACATATTGCCTGCCGGGGTCGCGGGACTCACAAATTACCGTGACCCAGGAACGTAAAGGGCTATTGAAAGACACCGTGTATTTTAGTCAGTACGAGTCTAACAGTCCCTCCCGCTCTGCCCTGGGTGGGAGGACTCATGTGACGATATTACCACGTAAAAAAAAAAGAGTGACATATTGGTCTGGAATTGTCCAAGACGACAAGATTTATTGAGATTTTAAAAAATCAATGCCTTCAAGATTAAGTAAAAAGTTTTCATAAAGTCATGTCAAACAAAGTAAACAAAAATATTAAAAACTACAACAGTTGGTTGACCGAGCTCAGTTCGTGTCAAAAAGAGAAAAATCTAAAAAAAAATACACGAAAAAAACATATCACCGCTGGAAATCGAACCATTGGGGTGAACCGTGGGGTCCTGGGTTCGATTCCCGGGTCGGGCAAAAATTGCTACTGGATTTTTCTATTAAAATTTTTCAGTAGCAGCCTGGAGTTCAGAACTTGGCGGTATAATACCCCCGTGACTCGTAAAGCACGTTAATGAAACACCTGATCTCTTTCCAATCGTGTCGGATTGCAGTCGGACTGTAAGAGTAAAGGAACACAGAGTGCACTTGCGCCTGTGCAAACACTTCTGCACTATAATAATATATGTTCCGCGTAAATGGCTAATCTCCGCTGAGATTGGCCGAAATCGGTCAGGCAGACTATTATTATTTTTAAAGACACCTACGATGTAAAAAAAGAAATCCAAGAGTGGGACGACGGTTTAACAAAACTGGAGAATTATTCGTATGGCAAATAACCATACCAGATGATGACTTTTATTGGGAAAAAAATTAAAAAATGAACGAACAGTACTGACAATGTATTGGAAAACTCCTAACAACAGTGTTGCCAACATCCATCAACTTCATTTAAATTATAGTATTCTGACATTGGCAACACTAATTCTTCTCACTAATGCCTTTGTCAAACAGACAGGCGAGTCCGAAGCGATAACGAACCGATACGAGACGTCAGACCGATATTTCTGTCACGCTATCGGATCGCTTTCGCTTTTCTATGTGACTGAATTCAAACAATTCCATACATTACAAATAAAAACGCCTCGCTTCGCATTCATCACGCCTATCTGTTTGACAAAGGCTTAAATTCTGTGACATTTTGTGTTCCTGAACCGGCTTATGAAAATAGTTTTGTGGAAATTCGGTGTGATATATTGACAATTTGTATTATTAGATTCTATTCAAGAGTTAGGTCATCTGTCTTTGATACGTATGTGTTGAATTCTAGGACAAAACACTAAACCCTTGTTTCTGAAACCTTGATTAATGTCTCTGTCAAACCTTGGTTATCAGATATCTATCTATACTAATACGTGAAGCAAAAACCTTGTACCCTTTTACACGTAAATTGGTATCCTCATCAGCCTATAAATCTCCCCACAGCTGGGACACAGGTCTCCTCTCTGTGAGAGGGAGTGGGCCATCATCCACCATGCGGGCCCAATGCGGGTTTTTTTTTTTTATCGTGGTAAAATTATCAAATGAGTCCTCCCACCCAGGGCAG
The DNA here is from genome assembly GCA_943136025.2 of Agrotis puta. Lineage (NCBI taxonomy): Eukaryota > Metazoa > Arthropoda > Insecta > Lepidoptera > Noctuidae > Agrotis > Agrotis puta. The sequence continues at coordinate 14,732,949 of OW964181.2, read as the reverse complement.
GGCGGGAGGGACTGTCAGACTTGTACTGACTAAAATCCACGGTGTCCTTCAATAGCCCTTTACGTACCGGGGTCACAGTAATCCCTTGGTCCCGCGACCCCGGCAGGCTTTGGCCCTCTACAGGCCCCGTCATTATGCTGACACTCCTTGAGGCGCGCGTGGAACACAACGCGCCGTCGACCCGGGCAGGGCCCAATGCGGGTTGGTACGAAAATTGGTATAGTATTTTTTTTCAGATGGGTCTGCTCTTGACTGTAGTCCAAGATCAGCGGTGAAAGAGACAAAGCCCAAGATGGAGCGAGCTTGCCCAGAAGAAGTCTGTTCACTGTAAATTTGAAGTAATTTGAGTTGCATGCATTTGGGAACACCGGTACAGGATGTGTTCCACTATTTTGCTCTGCGTTGGGCATGTTTGGAAACAAGCAACTGGAATTGGATAACCATTACGTTTATCTGGGATTTGTACTATTTTTGTCCAAAAGCATTCAAATAAAGAGCTCTTCAGGAGAATACAGAACAACAATAACAATACGGAACAACTTCTGCTTGTAGATCATACAAACATTTACTCCGTGCGGGAATCGAACCCGCGCCACGTAGCGCAGCAGTCCAATCGCTCAGCCACTGCGATAATTGTGCCGTCTGGTGGTTTGGTTACCTCGAATATATTTTTCGGTCCAAACAGATACTCGAACAATTTTCAACCAATGTGTCTCGGCCAAGATGACTTACGATGCCGAGACATAGGACGCTAAATACAGAAGACTGTAACACCGAACACTTGTTGCACAAAGGGCCATAGAGCGCAATATGCTTGGCATTACCATACTACACCGAGCACGTAACAACAAAATCCGTCGTCCGACGACAATCTTAGACGTCGGAACCGCGCCTCGATTAAACCTCTGGCTAGACGTAGAGATGGCATGACATGGGAATGAGGTTTTTACCGAACGGTGGTCAAGGTTTGGGCAATGAAACCAGAGCTGTCGAAAAGCGGGTTCGGTTGACGATAACATATAATGGGGGAACAGATGGATGAAGGACGCACAGAACTGAGAAGTATGGATACCATCATACTCAAGATGGGTCAGACTTCAAATGCGTCTTATTGAATGTTGTCTTGGTAAATCCTGGTTTCTGAAATCTAGATAACTTTGTCATGTGTATGAAGAGCGCGTCGCTTTCGGTCATGTGTTAATCCAGATTATAAACAAAATGTCAATGTGTGATAAATTCATCTTAATGCGTTCAGTAGTTTAACGTGAAACAGTAACAAACAAACATTTGTTGTCGTGCCATTTCATCACCCGCCCTCACAAACTTTCGCATTTATGGTAATAGTTTTAAAGCTTTCGGTATTATACTTTTTTTTATCGTGGTAAAATCATCAAATGAGTCAATGAGAGCGGGAGAGACTGTCAGACTCGTACTGACTAAAATCCACGGTGTCCTTCAATAGCCCTTTACGTTCCGGGGTCACGGTAATTCGTAAAGTCCCGCGACCAATAAGGTAAAGGTAGCATGTGAATATCGTAGCAGGTTGAGTTATCTAGTTTCAGTCTAGGATCAATGGAGAAAATGTATGAGATTATATACATAGGATTATAAACATAAACCTAGGCTTTTTATCCCATGCGTACCTACACCAATGACCACCACCACCACCACCACCAAACCACAGAGCGCCACCTACGATCCCCACTGGGACAATTCGCACTAAACGGTTCCTAACATAACATAATATACCCCGGCAGGCTTTGGCCCTCTAGATGGGGGCGCCGTAATTTTTTGCTGACACTTTTTGAGGCGCGCGTGGAACACAACGCGCCGTCGACCCGGGCATGGTCCATGGTCGGACAGTGAGTTGCCAATTACTCGATACCCGCATGCATACGGTATTATATTATTGTATTATTTCGGTATTATACTTACCAAATAATATTATGATCTGCAATCCAGTTTCAAAAGTAAACTCGTTTTCGTCATATCTGAAACAATGAGAAAATCGTATATTAATATACTGCTTTTAGAAGAACAGGATCAAAGAAATGGCGATATGAAGGAGGAAATATTGTGTTTTTTTTTTAAACGTTGCCCCACACTAGGAATTTCTCCTGTGTCGTGGGTGCTTTACAAACATATAAACTCAACTTATACCCGGAATAACTACTTGTAGATGATACAAATATTTGCTCCGTGCGGGAATCGAACCCGCGACACGCAGCGCAGCAGGCCAACCGCTGAGCTACTGCGCTATCCGTGCCGTCAAATATCGGATGATCTTATAGTTTTATATTAAAATCTAAAAAATTTTTAAGTCGGTGTATCTTTATGTTTAATTTTCCTCTACATACATTTTATTTCTTGGAATCTAAAATTGTAGTAGGTTCCTGGTCTACAGGCAGGTTTTGTTGTAAGTAGTCTTCGCTACTGGTATACTGTAAATGCTTAAGAAAATGACATTCAGTATTGTTCAGACGAATTAGGAAAGATGACTGAATAAATATTAAGAATCCTTCATTTTTTTTAATCCTTTTTCTGTACTGTCCCACTGCTGGGCAAAGGCGTCTGCCAATTCCAAGAATTATTTTCCTGGGCCACTTAAAACGCTTACCATGAGGGCTGCCTCATGGTAAGCGTATAGGTCGTTTCGGCACCTTTTTCTCCGTTAGTTAGATTCAATTTTCTTTTCTTACAAAAAACTTCAGTGTTGGAAGAAAGGACGCTTTTAAAATTCACAACACGTGTCGTCTTTTTTTTTAACGTGGTAAAATCATCAAATGAGTCATCCCACCCAGGGCAGAGTGGGAGGCAGTCCCTCCCGCTCAGACCCGTACTGACTAAAATCCATGGTGTCCTTCAGTAGCCCGTTCCCGGGTTGCGGTAATTCGTACACTCCCGCGACCAACATGTGACGTCTTGGTATAATTTCACACTTCGTCGTGCGATTGTAGCGAATAACATTCGCACTTCATCCCATTCGCAGTTCGTCCCATTAAAGTACAGTAAAATATTTCTTAAATCATTATTTCAATTCAGGAAGACCCATAGGGGTGGTGGTGATTGGTAGTACACTGTAAAAAGTGGCACTACCCGGAGGAGGCCTATGTCAAAGGACAACCTGACTATAACACAGGCTAAATTAAATTAATTTTGGATAAATTTAAAATGTACTGTAAATGTCAGAGAATGAAGACTATTTTACTTTATTTATTATGCAACAAGAGGCGTAAAACATTCTGGTAATTAAAAATTCGTCACAAAAGATTAACAAGGCAATTTTGAAATCCATTTCGGTACAAGACTTAAATGAATAAAGGGTGCTTGAGCATTTGAAGACATAAAATATCTTTGTCTACCTACATTAAGAGGGGATCTTAAACTTTCAACAATGAAATACAGACGAATATGTATCTATGTACTAAAAGCTATTATCACTTTTATGAGTTCTTGTATTGTATAAAATATATATTTATATTATATAATATTATGTACATACAATGGAGTTTAAGATATTTTATTACTCTAATGTTGTGATGAAACATCATTATAGTTATCATGCCTTGCATTTTCTTTTGAGACTAGCAATTCTACCGTGACTTCATCTACATTCCCGATACATCGATTTCGTATTATCCCCTGTTATTTTTAATTACACCTTTTGGGATGGAATTTCCAAAAACTTGATAAACATGTTTTATAAATTGGGGTGATAAGTTTACATTCGATACAAATAAATAGGATAATTTTTATTTTTGCAACGCCAACACTAAAATGTTATTATGTTTACTGCGGCAACACTGGCCATCTGCGACACTGGTCCAATAATATATCCATCGTTTTGTTTTATACGTCTTGGCACCAACACCTCAGCAGCACAATTTTTTTTGGGTTTTAAAATCATCAAATGAGCCCTAAGCCCGGAGTGGAGCGGAAGGGACTCTCAGTCTCTTACTGATTAAAAATCCACCATGATATTTGAGTTGTCTTTTGCGTTTCAGGGCAGCGGTGTCCTTTGAAGACGGTCCTGCGACCCCAGCAGGCTTTGAAATGCTTGTAGAACACGATACGCCGTCGACCTGGTGCTTGATCAGACAGCGAGCTACATTTCTTGCTTCATTCTTGGTGCACATGCCAACACCACCACAGTGGAGGAAGTCCTCACAATCATGCCAGCACAGACGAGAGGGACTCATCCTTTGCTAGCATTACTGCTTTGCAGAAGGACGTGACTCCTTCCCATTCCGACGATCCATTACGACGTGAACCAGTAGATCTGAGAGACTCCTCTACCGCTACCTATTGCCATCACAATGACATCGCTACACAGTAGATGACAAGAAAATTTAATCCAGGTTAGGGACAATTGTGGGATTACAACTTTCCAGCCAAAAAGGCATACAATACCGGCTAAAGCGGCTGAAGGCTGTTAAAAATTCAACAATAGATAGTGGTGGCCTTTGTCGCAGTTACACAAAGCGAAAATTGTGAGCGTTGTTCGGATGTAAAGGCGCTGGATGGCGCGTTATATTGGCAGGTTTTAAAAAATGAAAGGGTCAAAAATGAAATCGTCTATCTTGGCATGTAAATGTGATGAGGAGGGATGATACTCATTTAACTAAGAGAGTTATAGTATGAATGTTGATGGAGGAAGAGGAAGGCCAAAGAAAAGATGCATAGATTGAATGACAAAGGAGTATGGTGCTTGGAATTCTGACAGGGGAGGATGGAAGAAGAAAACGTGTTGCATCGACCCCAAGTTAAACGGGATAAGGAATGGAAGTGACCCTAGAACGTAAGCCCATTTGAAGGACACTGTGGATATTACTCTGTTGGGCGGGAGAACTCATTTTATGATTTTACCACTTAAAAAAGGCGCACATTCAAGGAAATAGTTGACAGGCCTGTTGGTCTAGTGGTTAGTGACCCTGACTGCTATGCCGGAGGTCGTGGGTTCGATTCCCACCCAGGACAAATGTTTTTGTGATCATGATCATTTGTTCTGTGTCTGGGTGTAATTTATCTATAATATGTATGTATTTAGAAATATATAAGTATGTTCATCAGTTGTCTAGTACCCATAACACAAGCTCTGCTTAGCTTGGGACTAGATAGCGTTGTGTGATAGTTGTGGAATATTTATTTATTTATTAAATAAGAAGTGATTAATCGTACAGGTTGCGCATTATAACTTCCAATTCTTCTCACTCACTCACTTATGTAACGCTGTAATTTAAACTGTTGCATTACAGACAAATACAAATTGAGGGAGCGCCGACATGGATAATTAGCCACACGAAATTGAACTGAACCTCTGCGTGCTTTTTCATTATTAATGCTTTAAAGCTGTCAACACAAAGCCACATCCAGTTCAAAAATAAATGTCTGTGCTTGTAAAACTGCGGGGCTGTTTCATTTTAGTAGTCATTGTAATTTCGCGTCGACACGGCACGATGGCCGGGATTCCAACAACTTTCGCTATGACAAGCATTCTGATGGCTTCCTGCTAAATTATATATTTTATTGCTGTTGGTTGTGGCTTATGGGTTCAACTGTAATTTTTAATCAACGTTTTGTTGAGAAGTTTCTAGTCCGCAGGCTATTTATTAGTGAGTTTATTGTGGAGATTTGTGACGGTTCTGGGAACTGTTTTGATGTATTGAGTCAAACTCACTTTGCATTATGATGAAAGCTTCAATGGTCTTTTTTTTAGCGTGGTAAAATCATCAAATGAGTGCTCCCACCCAGGGCAGAGCGGGAGGGACTTTCAGACTCGTACTGACTAAAATCCACGGTGTCCTTCAATAGCCCTTTACGTAGCGGTGTCACGGTATATCATAAGTCCCGCGACCCCGACAGGCTTTGGCCCTCAAGCTTCAATGGTCTAGGGGTTTTACGTGCTACTGCTTAGTATGCGATGCTACATTTGAGTCCCAGATCGGGCTGTGTTGTTAACCTTTCCATAAGGAATTTATCGAATTAATAAAGAAGCTTTCAACCTATCCAATATGCACTCAAAATGGTGAAGGAAAAAAAACATCGTGAGGAAGCCAGAATGTCCTAGAACCAAAAATTCGAAGACATGTGACATCTACCAACCCGCAGTGAGCCCACAAGGTGGATTATGGCCCTCTCCCTCTCACAGAGAGGAGGCCTGTGTCCCAGAAGTGGGAACATTTATAGGCTGATGAGGTACCTATCCAATAATTTATTCGCAAAAGAAGCACTACATAGAATGAGTTCCTACATTTGGTAAGTCATCGATCATCGAACTTAGGCTTTGTTAAGCACACAATAAGTTTAATTCGGAGAAGACATAAATACCAACTTTGTCTTAAGTCTAAAGTAAACTCTAAGTTTGATCTACAGATCTAGAACTAAGATTCTATAGAAACTCGTTTGGAACTAACATTAAAGCAAGACACATTTTAAAAAGAATAATTCAAGTCAACAAAGAAAAATATAAGTAAGTATTTTATACAGCTGAAAATTTCATGAACGTCATTTAAGCGTCACCTACAGGTGACTCTGATGCTTTTCTATTTTAATATAAACCGCTTACTATCTAAGAGCATCACTATTATATAAAAATAACCTTCTAAAGCTATTTTTCTTGCTCGAAACTCTAGCTTACGTGGTATAAGGAGCCTTTGAAATATAAAGCTAGAGGCAAAATGTGGCGAGTGATATTTTCATTGGTATATTATATATTTAGCTAGGAAGTTGCTCGATCTCCTACATAATATAACGTCCAACCTTGTAAAGCTTCGTTTAATAGAAAGGTATATCTTGTGACGTCTTTCTAGATAGATTCTATACGAAGGGTAGCATAATTTGATTATATTGTTAGAAGAGAGTTCTTATCTCACTTACTTCGTACGTACTTATCGTACTTTTTGTAATATCATAGCACTTACCTGTAATTTAATCTAAGTACTGTTTTTTTTATTAAATAAATTACTATTACTATATGATTAACTACTACAATGCACTTTTTGACGGCTCTGGAAATCTACTCTTTTATCCCGTTAACGAAAATACGGGCCCGTACACAAGTAACTCGAAACTTTTGAGTGAACCCTTTCCACAACTGTTCTATCATGTGATCACCAAGTTTAGCTGATAGCTAAAGAATAGGAATCGCCCGCAACTTTGGCTGATGGTGCTTACTAGAGCGAGTTACGCAACTGGCCGTCCGAAAAACGGTACCTTCGAAAGAATTTCTCAACAAGTCTCTAAGGACTTAAATATACCTAACTGACGAATATGGTATTTGACTGAAAAAATCTAATTAGTCCGTCAGTTAGGGCATCAAAAAAATAATTGACACGTATTTTTTCTTTTGTTACGTAAACCTAAATTATCGAAGATACGACACTTTTAAAAGTACCAATGCGTCACAAGCAAGTGCAGTTTGTTCTTGCTTTTAACGTCACGAGCCCACTCTCGAATTTAATGCATTGTATCTTTGTAAATTATCATCAATATAACAAAAGAAAATTTACGTGTCCATAAGTTTTTTAAACTCTAGCTGACAGACTAATTAGATATGCAATTTATTGGTAATAGTATTTCTTTTTTTTTCTTTTCTTTTTTTAAAAAACGTTGCCCCACACTAAGAATTTCTCCTGTATCGTGGATGCGTTTACAAACATAGAAACTCACGTACACAAACACCAAGACCCGGAACAACTACTTGCAGATCATACAAATATTTGTTCCGTTTGGGAATCGAACCCGCGACACATAGCGCAGGAGTCCAATTGCTCAGCCACTGCGCCAAACGTGCCGTCAACAGTATACCAAGCTACATGCTTACTGAAACCACCAATACCTTTTCAAAATACCGATAAAACCCGCTCTTCGCAAACACAAACCTGTAAAGACGATTCCCTGTTACCTTAATCTGTGCTTACCCCAGAACAAGCCAGTCTTAAGGCTCCCTTAGTTCGGTTCCCCCATTTAATGGGGCGTTAGAGAACGTAATCCGGGCTTACAGTAATAACTGCTAACTGATATAAATTGAGTCGAGGCTTTTTGAGGATTTACAGTTAAACAGAGTTTAATTTATATTGTGGAGTTGGATGTTTTAGTTGGAAGAACTGATGTTTTTTGAAGTGAAAACTTCTTTAGCGGCGTTGAGCACTTTTCTGTAATGGGTATAAAATCTTAAACTCGCGTCAGGACACTCGCGTCAGGACACGTGACCCTGACCGAAAAAGCGTAGGACGGCGCAGGGCGCTTGCGTGAATGTTCGTGTGACTTTATTACTTTTAAAGAAGTTTGTATGCTGGATACATTCGTTGCTAGGTTTATAAAAGATGTACGTCACATTGGAAAATTATTGAAATAAAAAGTCAACCATTTTTGCGAGTTTTACTAAAATGTGTTCACAAGATATTTCCAACAATTACTATTCAAGTTTTCACTTCTGCCGGCACTCCCAGAGTGCAACCCGTCGTTTTTTTTTTTAGATATTTTTGCGACTGCGTGGGTCTAAAACGGCTACTTAGTAATATCCCAAGTGATTCACTTTCGTGAATTAGTTACTCATTCACGATTACATAATTCATGAGTTGATAACCTTATTATTATTTTGTTTATAACTAGCACTTTGCCCGCGACTTCGTCCGCGTGGGTAACGTACTTTCCTAATTCCCCCTTTTCACCCCCTTAATGGTTAAATTTCCAAAAACCCCTTCTTAGTGCTCCCCTACATTATAATAGGAAGCCGTGTGCAAAATTTCACATTCCTAGCCCCAGTAGTTTCGGCTGTACGTTGATATGTCAGTCAGTCAGTTCTCCTTTTATACAACATTATTTTTAGTATATGCGAAACCTGAATATAGTTTGTTCAGAATCAGTAACTGATTCGATTCCAATAATTTTTACACCACGTTATTTTTTTTTTCAAAAATATTTTAATTAAATTTTATTACCAGTTAATTAAAATACAATCACCGTACGGTTAGGTACCTATTGCCTAGCTATTATCACGAGTGTATAACGCAGGAGACGCGGTTTACGCGAGTGTACCGCGAAATGAGCATGTTTTTGAACGGACAACCAGGTAATATACAAACTTATAATCTTGTGATTTTTTATGATACGGTTTTAAAATTTTGTACATAGATTCTTTACACAAAAATACTAGACAGGTGTATCGGGTTTCGCATAAACAAAAAATAATGTTGTATATATATATATATAAATAATATAGATAGATGTTTCTGTCGATAATTATGTTTTTTTTTAAATTTTTGTATAATGTTTTCTATCTACAGACAAGACAAGACAACGAGTTTTATACGCGAAAGTGAATGCATTTTTTTGAAGTGCGCATTATGTTATGTTTGGAATCGATTAGTGCGACTTAACTCTGTAACCTGTAGGGATAGGTTGCGCTCTATGGTTTTTGTCATGAGTGTAGGTACCCATGGTAAAAAAAGGCTTGGTTTATGTGTCCTATGTATATAATCTCATACATTTTCTCCATTGACCATTTTAAAGCTTTCGGTATTATACTATTTTTTTTATCGTGGTAAAATCATCAAATGAGTCCTCTCACCCAGGGCAAAGCGGGAGGGACTGTCAGACTCGTACTGACTAAAATCCACGATGTCCTTTAATAGCCCTTTACGTTCCGGGGTAGGTAATTCGTACAGTCCCGCGACCCCGGCAGGCTTTGGCCCCGTCACCTCCATTGAAACTAGATAACTCTAACTGCTAACTCTACCAGCTATTCACATGCTACCTTCACCTAATCCACGTTCATACATCTATTCGTCTGATGTATTACGCAACTGAACTTTTCGAAGAACCTCACCAATGAGGTCAAAGTAATTAAATTATTACTTCAGCGAAAATGTCTATTTACTATCCACACTTTATCCCAAAAAACAGATTATAAATTAATAAGTCCCTTATTATGTTAGGACGTCGCTAAAAGGCATCTTAATTCAATACAAAATGCTTTTAATTTCGGGCTTTCAAAACCTGCTAAGTGTTTCGGGTAACATTATCGGTAATGTGTTATTCAAAGACCTGTTATGGTACCGACCCGTTTTTGGTACGGACCCGTTTATGGTACGACCCGTTATTTTTCGACGCAATTTCATTTAACGGGCTGTTTCTTTATGGTGGGGATTTGTTTAATCACATGTCTGGAGCGAGGTGTGAATGCTTCCATTAATTTGACTGAGATTGCTAATATCATAATATCAAAGATTGTTAATAGGTACCTTAGTATGGGTTTCTGAATACGATGGGCACCGTTTCATAGCAAAGTTTTTTTTTTGTAATTAATCTACAGACGCCAGCACATCAAGCTACCACAATGCTTTAATTGATAATTCTTTAATAGAGATAGATTTGATTTTTCAATCTTATCACGGTTGAAAATCTTAAAGAAACTTGACAGATAATAGTAGAAGGTTAATGTTCGATTGATAACATTTTACAGATTCGGGTAGGTTGACCTGATGCCGTCTGTACATATTGTACATACTACTATATTATATGTATAGGCTGTCTTGTTAATCTAGTGGTCGCAAACATGATTGCTGAGCATGAGGTCTCGGGTTTGATTTGCGGGTTGGGCAAAGTGTTACTGGGTTTTTCCATTACGAATATCTCATTTGTAGCCACAGAGTTTAGATTCGTGCCCGGTCAATGCCATTTGTCTCTCCAGTGCGAGTTTTTTTTATCGTGGTAAAATCATCAAATGAGTCCTCCCACCTAAGGCGGGACAGAGGGACTGTCAGACTTGTACTGACTAAAATCCAGGGTGATCCTTCAATGGCCCTTTATGTTCTAGGGTCACGATTACCTGATGATACAGTCCCGCGTCTCTAGCTAATGGGTATACTAGTAGGTAACTGCCAAACCTCTCAGGAATGTTATCTTAAAAAGGAAAGAACACAAACTAAACAAACAGCAACAAAATAACGATACTCCCACTAACAGTACAACAGATTGCTCTCTTAGATTACCTAAGAAAAAAAAACAAGAAATAAAACTAAACACCACACATTACACCAACTTCTCAGAGCGTTAAGACAAAAAGAAATATGGCGCTCATTACGAAAATGTCCTCGCAAAACTAAGACGAAACTTCGTTCTAAAAAATCACAAACGATTTCGCACGTTCAAATCCGGGATAAAACCTGTCCTACGCGTGTATGACCTGGCGACCTTCATCCTTACTTATCCCGGATAAATAATGGGTTGACCCGGATGCCGCTTGCGCACCTATGAATAAATAGAACCCCATGATATATTACTTAATGCGCCGTCAAACTGGCTTTGATAGTTTTAAATAGGGGATGCGACGATGATGTAGAGCAGATGGATAAGGCAAGGAAGAATGTTTAAGAAACTACCTACCAAATTATACGTATATTAAAGACCGTGGCATCGTGACAGGTGGTCTAAATTCATAAATTTTTCTTTTTTTTTAAATGTGTGTGCATTAACAAACACATAAACTACTTTTTTCAAAAAAAAAAACGTTGCCTAACATTAGGAATTTCTCCTGTGTCGTGAGTGCGTTTACATATAAATTCACATACACAAACGCCCAACCCGAAACCACGACTTGTAGATGATACAAATATTTGCTCCGTGCGGGAATCGAACCCGCGACACCCAGCGCAGCAGTCCAATCGCTCAGGCACTGCGCTAACCGTGCCGTTAAAACATTTTTTAAACTTAAACTTGCAGATCATAAAATTTTTTGTACGAACCTGCGACTAGTTGCGGAGAAGTCGATCGCTCAGCTTCAGTCAATTTAATGCTTTCCAAAAAATAAGTAATAATAAATAGATCATTTATTTACAAATTTAATCGCAATTGATTTTGATTGGACATTTTCTTCTTTTTAGGAATTCTCAAACGATTTTGAGAGTTGTACCGGTTTTTTTTCAGATTCATTGCAAAATGAATAGTCAACATTTAATTTGACTACCAGTCTTATCGAGGTCCCAACATATTACGGGAAAAAATGGAGCAGATTAAAAAAAAACCGATCATAATTAAAATACCCTGCACAGCTCCAACATTTGTCCTAATTACGATTACAAGCTATATAAAACGGATAGAGAAGGGTGTGAGATGAGTAAGAGGAGACTTGACGTATCATGCAGAGGAACTCCACACTGGCACTGTAAATTATCATTGTAAACGCACCCACGTCACATGAGACATTCATAAAGAATTTAAAAAAAAATGTTTCGAGGATAGTCCATTTGGTCAGTCCAGCTTCATCCACCGTTTTTAAAAGAAGACCTATGTCTCCGAACATTTGTAACAACTTCTAAAGTACCATATCCAGTTTACTCTATGTATCAATGGTTGGTTCTTAAACCCTTAAACTATAACCATTAATTTAATTACCTTGACCCGCAAGCAAGACGAAGCAAAGTAAAGTCGACCTTAATAGCTGGTATTTATAATGCGGAAGAAGTACATAATTATAGTTTAACTTTAATGGCTAAATTAGGGTGTTTATATTATGTAATTAGTGACATATCCTACCTTATCACGCTATGACCAATGTATGTAGTCGGCTGCTCCAAATCAAAATATAGTCATAATTATGTCGGGATAGCATAATCAGCCTAATACGTTCCCACTGCTGGGACACAGGCCTCCTCTCTGTGGGAAGGAGTGGGCTATAATCCACCACACCCAATGCGGGGTCGTAGATATCGTAATTTAGGTTCTAGGACATGCCAGTTTCTTTATGATGGTTTTCTTCACCGTTTTAAGAGAAATGGTGATGAAATTAACTACCCAAAGAAAGTCAGTACAAGTCTGACAGTCCCTCCCGCCCTGCCCTGGGTGGGATGACTCATTTTATGATATTACAACGAAAAAAAAACCAAAGAATTGCGCCTGGCTGGATTCGAAACCTCGACCTTACAACTCGTAAGCCACCACTGCTGCAACTGCGCAACCTGGATGAACTCATAGGATAGTTTTTGTCCCAATTGTATCTTTCCGTGGGATAATTTTCGAGTAGTAGTGGGCCAGGCTGCTGGCAACCGGTAAAATATTATAATCACTGTGTTACGTAATTACGTTTTTGACGCTGTTCTAAAGCCTTTGTCAAACAGACTTGCGAAGCGAATGCGAAGCGTGACGTTTTTATTTGTAATGTATGGAATTGTTTGAATCCAGTCACATAGAAACGCGAAAGCGATCCGATAGTGATAGAACTATCGGACTGACGTCTCGCTTCAGTTCGTTATCGCTTCGGAAACGCTTCGCTTTCGCCGGTCTGTGTGACAAAGGCATAAAAGATAAATCAAATTATATTTTTAAAATTTTTCCAGCACAAAACAACACGAAAATAGAAATCGTAATGTAACCCCAAAACAATCACATTTATATCAATTCATTAAAAGAATTGTATAAAAGTAACAAATACCATGCGTTATATCGTACGGAACTCGTAAAACTAAAGTGTAATTGGGGGTCCGTAACGACGCTCAAAAGCCTTTTCTTGAATGTTACGCACAAAGCAATCGTGAGTTAGTAGTATATTATTGGGCATTCTATCCCACCTTCCGTTCCGTCGGCTCACTCCGTTCGCCTCGTCACTCTCGGTGGGATAGAATGCCCAATAATATAAATGAAATCCGTGCAGTAAAATACTGGTTCGGCGCCTATTCCACCCGATGGAACGTTCGCCTCGTCACTCTCGGTGAAGTAAAATCTAATACTGGTTCGGCGCCTATTCCACCCGATGGAACGGAAGGTGGAGTTTGAACGCCTTGTTTCGTTCGTCTTCGTCGCTTTCGGTTGTTAGAATGCTCAATAATATTTTTCAGTGTACGTGGTTTGCGCGCTACTCCACTTTTAACAATGCACGACACAGTGAAATCTGATTAAAACTAAACATCATGCTTGGTAGTCAAGTCGAAACATGTCGATATCAACAATGTGCTTGTGTACGTAATATTGGCAAACGCGTTTGTTTGTAGTTCCAAAAACATAATAAATTAAATATTAACTTTAGTAACGGAAGGACAAAGTGGTGTAATATTTTGTCACATCTTTAAAAACACATTTGACGCATTGGCTAAGAGTGCTACATCACAATGTAAATAGTAGGTTTAATAGATGTCTTATCGAATGCATCAAAAGTGGTTTTTGCGGGTTCGATCCCCGCGCAGAACATATGAATATTTGTTCCGGTTTGGTTTTTATGATTTTTTACATTCTTTTTTAATATATTCGATTACTCTATCTGAATATAAATGAGATGCATTGTAAAGGATTTGGATTAGCCGCTATTCCACTTTTATTACTGTATAATAATTTTAATGGCTCACCCAATAATAATTACAACAGGTTTTTGATAAAGCCTTTCCGTTTTCTACTCACTTTCAAATTATTGGTCTTTCATAGCGTTCAAACACAGTGACTTAGTTGAACATGGTAGGTACTCGAGCATTGAGCATTGGTTGCTTATAAATGTGAATGTGTCAAATTAATTGAGTCATTTTTAGTCTATTCGTTTCATGTAGTAACCATGAAGTTTGTTAAACAACCACAATCATTACATGTGAATACAGTTTGTATTGAGTCTCGAAATACTGGTTCTCGTCATGGAGAGCTACTACCCAACTCTCTACGTTGCATTATTTGTGGGCCTTCCAATTGTGGAAAAACTAATTTGTTAATAGGTCTTCTCATACATGAGAATGGATTAAGATTTCAAAATATTTATGTTTATTCGAAAACTCTGCATCAACCTAAATACATTTTTTTAGAACAAGTTTTGCAACGAGTTCCTGGTGTCTCATTCCAGAAATATCATGGTAATGAGGAAGTACTGAGTGTACAGGAGGCAAAACCTAATTCTGTGATCATATTTGATGATGTTGCTTGCGAAAACCAAAACAATATGCGTGATTACTTTGCGATGGGAAGACACAAATATATTGATTGTTTTTATCTTAACCAAACATATACTAAAATTCCTAAACAGTTAGTTAGGGACAATGCTAACTTAATTATACTTTTTAAACAAGATGAAATTAATTTGAAACATATTTATGAAGAACATGTCAACACTGATATGACATGGACAGAATTTCGTGAAATGTGTTCAAAAATATGGAGTGAACCTTTCAATTATGTAGTCATTAATAAGGATTGTTCCAAAAATAAAGGATGTTACAGAAATAAATTTGACACATTTGTAGTCTTTGATTAAGATCATTCATATTTAAGTATCTTACCTTAGAAAAATTATTATTCATTAAACAACGCTTAACCTATCAAGATATAAAAATGGAAAAAAAATTAAAAAGACAAATTGTTGATGCTGCAGAAGCTGTTAAGAAAAAAATACGAAAGATGAAAGACGTTGAAATTGACAATAATCAGACACTGGAGTCAATGTTCAAGCCTGTAACAGAACCTCTCAACCTAATTGCAAATGCAAGCAAGCAACCTCCTCGTTTATATGCAACGGGAAATGAAGAAGCAGATATTTCATTTGATTCAGCTTCTCAGAAAGGAAACCTGAGTAATGTCGACAACGACTATGAATCTGACAAGGACAGTGATTGTTCGTTTCAATCATTAGTTGAAAATAAACAGGGTGAAACATCATCTTGGTCAATATCCTCAGAAGCACTTGCCGGGGTCCCATATGGTGTCAGAGTGGAGGATGGGAACTTGATGCTAGGTTCAGCTCGCATAACAATCAGCGATGAATATATTATCGTGTCTGGACACAAATATCAAAATACACCTGGTTTGAAACAGTTGTTGCTAAAGAAAGATGTAGATTTAAGTATGGTAACCGACAAGGATATGCAACACTATAAGTCAATGCTACTCGATACAAATGCTCATCGACGAGACTATGATTCCGGTAAACCAATAAAAAGTAATAAGGGACAGAAATATTTAAAAGTTATTAAGCCACTTTTTAATTTACGAAGTACCATCCAAGACCACGTGCCGAAGGGAAAAGGACTGTCATTGAAAAAAATGTGGAAAAAGAACACAGATTTTGTATATTGGGATGATCCAAATGAACTAGTGGATAGGTTAAAATTACTGATAGCTTCTCGAGATGCTGGTAACACTGGAGTAAACAATGAAATTATATCTATCATTGAAGAATTGCGTGAAAATAAAATTATAAATAAATGATTTAAATAAATGTATTCATTTTATTGTTAACCTTTCATTAATATACACCTAAATAAGTATGAACGTAGACAAATTTGGACATCACGTTCATAAAAGATTACGTTTAACAGAGTTACTAGACTTTAATGAGAACGCCCTGTGCAAGTCAGAAACGGGAGATTATGATTTAAAGTCGTCTAGATTGAGAGGAATTAAACCTCCAGTAGAAGCAGACGATGCTGTGAACAAGGATTATGTAGATCGAATGTGTGCTGATACGATAAAACAGTTTAATAAGCTGATTGCTTCATTGCGTGCTCAAGTCATATTAGATGCACAAAAAACTGTTCAGGCTACTTTAAAAGCAAAGGAGCATGAGGTTTTGATTCATTTGGAAGATAAGTTTTATACCAAAGCAGATGTAGATAAATTGCTTGAAAATCTCAATAATGGCAAAACAACAAATAGTTAATGAAATACATAAAGCCGCACGAAGAAATTTCCTAAGGCGTTCAGTTATTTTAAAAGGAATCGATGATTTGTGGCAAGCCGATCTGATGGACATGCAAAACTTGAAAAAGTATAATAAAAGTTACAATTATGTGCTAGTGGTTATTGATTGCTTCTCAAAGTATGCTTGGGCGGAACCATTGAAATCAAAAAATAAACAAGATGTTACTCATGCATTTGAAAGAATATTGATTGTTAGTAATCGCAGACCTGTTAATTTACAAACGGATATGGGGACCGAGTTTTATAACAATACGTTTCAGAATCTTATGAAGACGAACAATATTAACCATTACTCAACATTTTCAACCAAAAAAGCTTCGATTGTTGAAAGACTAATAAGAACTATTAAAAATAAATTATATAAATCTTTTAGCTATAACGGAAACTACAAGTGGTTAGGACAACCGTTAGAAGTAATATTGAAGACATATAATAATACAAAGCATCAGACTATTAAATATAAACCAACTGAAGTAAAAAAATATAATGAACACGTTATAAAAGAAAATATTAACAGAACATTAAAGAAAATATCCTCTCTCCATACAAAGAAACCTAAGCTTAAAGTAGGCGATTATGTACGCATCAGTAAATACAAACACAATTTCGAGAAAGGTTACACCCCCAATTGGTCAACTGAACTATTTACTATTAAAAAGATTAATAAAACCATACCAGTAACATACCACATAGAAGATCAGCGAAAAAAAATAATATTGGGAACATTTTATGAGCAAGAACTTCAGAAATCTAATTATTCTGATGTTTATTTGATAGAAAAAGTTTTAAAAAGAAAAGGACGTAAACTGTTCGTAAAGTGGTTAGGTCTGAATGATGAAGAAAACAGTTGGATTGATAAAGCTGCAATAATGAGTTAAAATATAAATAATACAGATGTAATATTTGTATCAGTACACTTCGAGTAATGCAAGGTGGTGGACTAGTAAATAGCATAATTAATAACCTACCGTTCGAAGTTCATTTGCCCGGATACAATTATTGCGGACCAGGAACTAAACTTCAAAAACGTTTGTTGCGAGGTGACCGAGGCGTGAATAAGCTAGACGAAGCTTGTATGCACCACGACATTGCTTACGCAAATCATACAGATCTATCCCATCGTCACAAAGCTGACTTACAATTACTCAACATGGCTAAACAAAGACTTAAATCAAAAGATGCGGGAAAAGGTGAAAAGTTAAGCTCATGGCTAGTGAGCAAGGTTATGAAAGCAAAACTAAAGTCTGGTTCCGGAGTAAAAACATTTGGAAGCTTGGTTTCAAAAATAAGATCAAAAATTAAAAAATTGAAGCCCAAGAATAGTAAAACTTTGATTAAAGTCGCTTATTTAGCAGCAAAAAAAATGTTTCCAGGAATTAATCGAATTCGAGTACCGCGAGTAATACCTTTGCCAAAGACTGGAGGGGTTCTGCCTCTAATCCCGATTTTCGCTGGTTTATCAGCTTTAGGAACTTTAGCTGGTGGTGCCGCTGGTATTGCAAAAACTGTGAATGATTACAAAGCAGCTCAGCAAAATTTACGAGAAACAGAACGACACAATAAGGTTATGGAAGGTTTAGTGCTGGGCAAGGGTTTATACATTAAGTCGTACAAAAATGGCAAAGGATTGTTCATAAAACCATCAAAAAACTAAAAAGTGTGCTACCTAATCGTCCTCTGACTAATGTAGATATTCAAAAGTATACAAAAGACATCCCATATTTCCGGGGGATCTACATGAAGGATCAGTTACCAAAGAAGCCGAAGAGAATTGAATGCGCTATCGTAAACTTAGACGATTCTAAGAACGAAGGAACTCATTGGGTAGCTTATGTTAAATTAAACAAGTATTGTGAATATTTTGATAGCTATGGAGATTTAAAACCTCCAACAGAATTGATGCAATATTTTAAGAATTGTAATGTTTATTATAATTACACAAGATATCAAAGATTCAATGCAGTAAATTGTGGTCACTTATGTTTAGAGTATTTGATGACTTTTTGGAATAAAAATTTATAAAATGTATGTTTTTCTTTTAATTCAATCATTTCCACAATGTCACTCACTTTGTCAATAACTGGAAACTCGTCAACTTTATCTACATACTATCCAAATACGTTGCAACTAGATGGAGCTCATGAGTGCGCCTTATTGCATTTTTCAACATTTAATTCTATTCCCAACATTGACAAAACGAATAACAAATTCTACTACGGTTCCAACGAAGTTATTGAAATACCGGAAGGTACATATGAACTGCAAGATATCAGTGATTATTTAAAATCTGAAATTAAGGATGCAACAATAAAACTACAGTGCAATAACAACACGTTAAAAACTACTATTTTCTGTACAAAAGACATTGATTTTAGCAAAGAAGGCTCTTTTAGAAGATTATTAGGATTTAATAAGCAGATTTTAAAAGGTAATAAATGGCATGTATCACAGTTTCCAGTCAACATTTTACCTACGACCGTGATCAGGGTTGAATGTGATATTGTAAGCGGTTCGTTTATAAACGGTGAACCAAGTCACATTATTCACGAATTTGCACTCAACGTGCCACCTGGATATAGGATCATAGAAATACCGAAGAACGCAATATACTTTCCGATAAATCAAAACAATATAAGCTGTATTCATATTAGGCTATTAGACATAAGGAATCACTTAATTAATTTACGTGGTGAAGAAGTGCAGCTGTATTTGCATCTCAAACGAAAAAATGATTGAGTACAATAAATATGTACCTCAACAAGTTAAAAATATCAGTTCTAATCGAGCTACTCATCATACAAGACCACGCTCTAAGAAGAAAATAAAATTAACTAAAGATAATAAAGCATTTCTTAAAGCAATCGGATTACTAGAATGAATATCTTAGACGTTTTATCCACTCCGACTTACGACACTACAATAGAAGGGATTGAATTTCATTCATACAAACCCTACGTAACAAGTTTTAATAGAAATGATGAAATACGCATACCTATCAATCAACAAGACCTGTACATATTACCATCAGCTAGCACTTTATATTTGGAAGGAACCATTATAGTTAGCAAGAAGGATACGAAAGACAAAGCTACTAGCGTCCATTTCACCAACAATGCTCTACTTTACTTATTTCAAGATATTAGGTATGAGCTAAATGGAGTAGAGATAGATAAAATAAAAAATGCTGGTATAACTACAACCATGAAATCGCTATTATCAATGAATGAGAGCGAATCAAAGATGTCTAACGCCTGGGGTTGGAATATCGATGGAATAAAAAATATTAATGGAGGAAGTTTTTCTGCTTCTATCCCACTTCGCAATATCCTCGGTTTCGCTGAAGATTTTAAAAAGGTCATCATAAATAGTAGACACGAACTGGTACTGTTACGAAGTAACACTAATTTGAACGCTGTAAAACTTAGCACCGGCGAAGTAGTGGATGACGTTCACATCAACAAAATCATATGGCGCGTACCACATGTTAAAGTATCAGACAAAGAAAAAATTTCTTTGTTAAAACTGTTAGAAAAAGATCGTCCGCTTCAGATGATTTACAGAAATTGGGATCTGTACGAATATCCAGCTTTACCTAAAACTACAAAGCATACATGGTCCATCAAAACTGCATCTCAAATTGAAAAACCAAGATACGTCGTTATAGGCTTACAGACAAATAGGAAAAATAGTGCAAGTTCTGACATGTCTCAATTCGATCACTGCAATGTTCGTGACGTAAAAGTGTACCTTAATTCAACTTATTTTCCTTACGAAAGTCTTAGTGTGAACTTCGCTAATAACAGAATTGCATTATTATATGAACAATACGTCAGATTTCAACAGTCGTATTACGGTCGCCGTCCGGAACCCTTGTTAAGTGAGAAACAGTTTAAAGATTTAGCACCGCTGTTTGTAGTAGATTGTTCTAGACAAGCAGATAATCTAAAGACGGGTCCTGTTGTAGATGTAAGAGTAGAGATTGAGAGTGATTCGGAACTACCAGATAAAACTGCAGCTTATTGTCTCATTCTGAATGACTGCATTGTTGAATACAAACCATTAAGTAACATCGTAAAGAAGATATCATGAATGCAGATACCATCATAGTTGACCTCCAAGGATTTAAAGATAGTCAAAATAATTTTATCGTGAAGGAAGTGGCTATTGTAAGTCAGGAACTTACGCAATCATTCTTAGTAAAACCACCATATCCGTTTCATCATTTGTCTAATGAAGAAAAGAAGCAAGTGAGATGGATAGAAAGAAATCGAGGAATTTACTGGAGTAAGGGCTACATCGAATATAAAGAATTTCAACGCGTCGTGGAATTATATCTCGAGAATAAGAAAATAATGACCAAGGGTTTGGAAAAGATTAAGTGGATTAAAGAGTTATGTACAAACTGTGAAGTGATTGATCTTGGTCAAATGGGATGTCCTAACCTTTCAGAATTAAAAAGAAAGTTTTGTAAAAATAAAACAGACTTTAACTGTGTGCATCATAAAATTAACTGTGCATTAAATAATGCTGTGTGTATAAGAAAATGGTATTTTGATAATAACATGTCTGTGTTTAATTTATTTAGCAAAAAGTTTGGAAATGATGAAGTGGATTGTTAATAATGTGCCATAAAATACCATAATACATACTTATATTATGAAAAACATGAGTTTCATGTTCATTCCTGTCTATTGCTAAATATGATACCACACAGGTGCACTCGTATAAAGTATACAGTTTTAAACTTGTTAAAACATGACAGTGATTCAAAGTATACGAGTCTTTATTGAGTACTGTTACATGAAACTATCTCACATAAGAATATTTCACTTCCTTAGTCATTGCGCTGTCAGTTGTCGAAGTGGTAACATCTCATCAGAAAATAAAACATTGTAAGTATTAACCCGTATATCTTTCTATCCGTATTTCTTTATTACTCATTTTGATCTAAAATTACTTATTGTTTTATTTGTTTCAGATCCTCAATAATGTGTGATTCTCCTGACATTCGTTTCTCACAATACGCGCAAGGTTTTCCTACTCCAAGTTTGAGCTGGCAAACATCAGAGCCACAACCTCGTGCGAGTAAGAAACCTAAAGTAAGATGTCGAACGCGAAAGCAGACTCCAACGTACCAATCGTTCGTCATCAACAATGAGAAGAAAAAAGGTGTACGACTCATTCAAGTACAAGTGTTGGATATTAATGATCAACAAGAACCCGCAGCCCCTGACGGGGAAGTGGTAGTGATGAGTGCGCAATACGTTGTGACTGAGCCTGTGGACTATATAATGGATGAGGCACAGGCATTAATAAATAAAATATCCAAAAAACTTTGTGAAGACTATTGTTATAATTAGGTATGACTCTTTGTATGTTTGTAAATATTGTATGTGAATAATAAAGATAGATTTTAGTTATTAACTTATGGATATTTCTATAATTTTGTCTACACACATCACATGTTTCATTGTAATCTTTATATTAAATATATAACGTGTAAATCACATTTTAATATAAGTTTATAAAAATAATTGTACCTAGAGATAATTAGCTGTATAGTAGTTTTGTAGTGTAACCAATTATTCTGGTAATATTATATTTGCGCAGGGAGAGATATGAATTTAGTTTATAGTAATTTTGTAAAATTGTAATGTTTAAACTTTATCTAGAATAGTTTGTAGTTTATCAATGTACATATAATATTATAAGTTACTGTTATGTAAATAAATAAATATATAAAATTTTAAATTTATGTTATTTTTCATTTTCTATTATAATTAATCATTGATATTTAAATTAGCTATAGTAAAATTGTATTTACAGTTTTTTAAAATTTATAAATAAACACTAATATGGGTAAAAATATATAAATTAAAAACAATGATTAAAATCCATAATTTGAAACAAAAAATATTTTACTGTAGCTAATTTAAAGTTAGTAAAGCAGGTTAGCTTGCATATTCATAAAAGTAAATACAATTAAAAAATATAAAAAACAATAAATGAGGAATTACATTGACGGAACTAGTCCGTACAAAAAAACAATGTCATGTTTTAACAAGTTTAAACCTGTATACTTTATAAGAGTGCACCTGTGTGATGATGATGACTGATATCATATTTAACACCTGATACGTGTAATCGCAATAGACAGGAATGAACATGAAACTAATGTTTTTCATAATATATGCATGCGTCTATGGTATTTTATCAATTACCAGTTTTAACAAGTCTGATCTTGTATGCTTTGAGCACTTGTTTTGTCAGGATCATCAGGAATAGAAATGAAACAGATTTATGAACATAAAATATTATTTATTTAAGTATAATTATATTTAGTAGGTGTACATAAGTATCAATAAAAGTAAACTTATATAAGACCTATATAGGTACCTAAGGTTGTATAGAGTATTCCTAAACACTGTAGTATTCTTAAACACTGTTTAGCTCTAACTAGTACAAGGGACACCAAGAATACACACATTTTAGAATTGCATACATAATAAAGCCAGGTTCAAAGTAACTTCTGTCGATACTATTTGAATTACATTACACAACAATATTACATTATTCACATTAAAAGAATAACAAACATTTTATAATAGTAGGTAACACAGTAGGTAGGTTGAAAGATTATCTAACTATCCATTCAGGACGTCATAAGTTTTATCATTTACAATCAATAAAATACATATTAAAAATGTAACTACTGTAATTACATTTAAATTGTGGTAATGTATTACATAAATATAGTTGCGTTACCCCAGGCTAAAGTAGAAACTTTATCAAACGATAGCAATCGTTTATCATCATTGCTCGAAAGTGCTATTTTATTTACGTCCTGAGTGAATATTTCATGTTTTATTGATCTAAACAATACATTTTTTTTGCGAATAACATTGCAATTGTACAAAACATTTTTATAGTCTAACATATTTAATTTTTTGGTAATACATTTTTTTGTACCTTTTGCCTTTTGAATTGTTTTGTTTAACGTTTTAATACAATAAAGCTTTGAGCGCAGTCCTACGAATTCTTTGATAATGTTGCCCCCCATTTCGTCCTTAAATAGTCCTGGAACCTTCTTATTAATAATTGGTAAGTTATATTCATTGCTACAGTCATAATTGCTGGTATCTAAATATTTTAGAAAATGGAGCTTGAAGTCTTTATAAACATCATTACTCTGTACATCATATACTAGACTATCTGTGTCAGTATAGCACAATTCAATTCGGTTACCATAAAAAGGTTTTATGATAGAGTAGTGAAAGTCGTACATGTGAGTCTTAGATAATTCTAATACTGCAAACCCTATGTAAATTGGTTTATTAAGTATAATACGCACAGGCTTCATTTGGATTGCCACTAGATCATCAGAAAATACAGAGGCGCTATGAAAATATGGGCTGGCTACCAATTTTTCAGCACAAGTAGTCTTTTTTGTTTTATTGTTTGAGTCATACCACTTGTTTACTAACTTTACGTCTATTCGATGTTCATTATTTTCCAAAGTCTTTCCGAAAATACTATTGTTTAATAATTTGAAAAAGTCTTGTTCAAACGTTGACTCTGCTTTTTGACGTAACTGGGTGTTAATATCAATATACTGCTTTAAAAAACAACTTTGCTTAAATATAATAGCGCGATGGATTCTTCTTAATACTAAACCGTGCTGTAAACATTTTTTTAAATGTACGTAATGAATAACATAGTGATATTTATCGTACAAATTAGGTATTAGCTTTTTATTCTTACCACCAGGTGGCAAGCATTTTTCTGGACAAAAGGGAAAGTCATTGTGTTGCATGTGCAAATTCTCCGGATATATTAAATCAACCTCAAGAATGTAACCGTTTTCCGCAGTATCACTGATGTTTGCTAAGTTCAATTGTAAAAAATCAATTTCTTGTCTATTCATAAATTTAAAATCGGAATAGGGTAGGGATTGACACATGCTATAACCATATAAGTTGTTACAATCTAAATATATGATAAATGAATTTGGACGTGTTGGATCGTAAGTATCTAAATATTTATGATTGGCTTTGACATGTCTTTTAGAACACATACAAACACCTCCTCGAATACCTTTTTGTATCATTCTAAAAATTTCAATATCACTAATCAATTCTAATTTAACTCCTGTTTTTAAAAGCATTGCATCAAAAGATAGACTTGGTGCTGTAAGATAGAACGCGGGATCGAGATTGTAATGTAGTTTACAAGTTTTTCGAAAATTTTCAAATACATCTGTTAACAATAGAACATCTGTTTTGAGATACAAATCTGTGTACATACCCATGTTTTGAATATTAAATACTGACCAAACAGACCGAGCGTGTTCATAGTCTTCGTCGGTCACTGTCTCATTAGTTATGGAGTTAAAAAAATATTTTTTAGATGGTAAACATATATCTTCATAACGTTCCCATTGAGACATATAGTCATATGGATACACTCCTTTACGAGTCAGTAGGTTAAATTGTTTTTTATTAGGAAAATAAGATTTTAATTGTTTAAATTCTTGTTTTTTCATGGTATTAACCAACTTTTCTAAGCTAGTTCCTAAAAACTTGAAAGAATCTACAAACCGGACCTGGATGCTTTCCCCGGTAGAAATCGGAATAAATTTAGTGAATGAAATATAGTTTTCTTTTGTTTTAGGTATCACTTTAATAGATCCAGGAGCTTCACCTAATTCTTTTATGAAAAGGTGGCAATCGTATCCGGACAAATTATGAAAAAATACTGGCAAAAATTTAGGTAGTTTGTATTGTAAGTTACAATAACTATGAGCTGCGCCACGATATTTACCAGTCAAGTGACAATGATCGCGAACCCTATCGCCGAACAAGAACTGCTCACAAATATGACATGTTATCGCGTTTTCAAAGTCGTGAGCATTATCATTTGAGTAAATCATAGGAGCATTATTTTTTAAAATATCGTAAATTTTTTGTGCATCTGTATAGATAGACTTCACAAAATTTGACACACAATCCGAACCGCGATAAGAAACGTAACGATTGTGGCTTTCGTCTAGCGTACACGTAATATGATAAGCGAAAGCTATAGGCACATGTCGTTGTCGCGTTATAGTACTCGCCTTAGTAGGGTCAGGGTCACAAGATTCATACCGTTCTAGCATTGTCTCAAAATCTGCGTATATAACAAATGGTACAATTTGCTTTCTATTATAATTTTTAAACTGTATAAAAGAACCCATTGGAGGTAGTTCAGTGACAACACCTCCACAACTATGCGAACTAAGATCATCGCATGAATTAAAAAACATTAAACAAATGTCACAAAAGTGCAGTTTACTGTGGTGTTTTGTTATTTGATTTTTAACAAGTCGCGGCAAGTCTTTAATGAGACAGTAATGTGTTAAATCATCTCTTTCTAAATAAAGTAAAT
Organism: Agrotis puta; assembly: GCA_943136025.2. Classification (NCBI taxonomy): domain Eukaryota; kingdom Metazoa; phylum Arthropoda; class Insecta; order Lepidoptera; family Noctuidae; genus Agrotis; species Agrotis puta. The sequence continues at coordinate 14,706,858 of OW964181.2, read as the reverse complement.
GAATCACCTTTCCGTTCAAGGTTTTTGGTTTGTAAAGCGGTCCTATAACGGTATTATTTTTTAAACCATAAATGTAAATGCAAATTTCGGGGTTATTCACTTCGAACCGCGCAATATCTGAGAAATTCACTGGAAATGTTATATCCTCTACATTTAACACATTACGAAAATCAGGGTAAGAAGATACTCTTTCAGGATGACTCTTAGCTGGATATAAAGCAGCAACAACAGACCATAAAAAACAATATTCGTCATTATTGTGGATATTAACACATGCTTTTTTCGATTTTATTGCAGAAGGTAATTCGATAAAGCCTGAACCGCGCAAAGGCTGATATTTGTTAACATTTATTTCCAAATGAGAACTGCTCAAGAATGTCCATCCACTGTCTCGGTCCTGAAATTCTTCTATCTTTTTTGTTAAAGTGTTTTTTACTTGAGACAATAATGAATCAAATTCATAATTCTGATGTATAGTAACGTTTTTTGTGGCAAATGATTTCATCTCTTGAGAATCATTTTTAAACATTAAAAACAAAGCAAAATATTCGAAATTAACTTTTAGAGAAGTATGTTCTTTAAGAGACATGTCAATTAACGTTTTAATTTTGCTCCAAATATTGTTAAGAAATGGATCTAGAGAATAATTCTCAGACGGATCGACAATTCTATAAGAAGCTATACGATTACGAAATGCAGAATGTATTATTTCAACACCTTCGCAAAAATACGAAATATTTTTGTTTTTATGATTAGTACTGCGTAGGTGACCTGTCCACTGACTGCGCTCAACGGATGTATTGCAAACAGTACAGAAAGGCATTTTTGTATATTATTAGACCTAATGTCCACGTAAAATAGAGTAAGTTTTAGATTAACAGCACAAACAAAAGATACAAATGATCAAAGACTTATAATTTTAACCTAACCTTAGAATAAACTGTTAACAAAAATATAAAGTATATATAATTATTATATTATTTTATATTTATGTTATCAGTGTAAAACACGGGCTCCGAGTCTTGAAAAACTACATGGACCCGTCTCATAAATGTCTGCAGCGCGTCCCACTGCGGAGTGTCTTTATTAATTTGCACTTTAAGTGCAACTAAGGCTTTCTTCCACCGTTCAAGTGGAGTCGTGGACGCTGCATCGGACTTATTGTATACTTTTACCTCCACGTAAAAGTCACCCTCAATGTACGGCGCCGTCCGCCGCACCTTCCCGTTAGCAACTCGGCTCACGAGAGACGACGTGAGCTCCTCGCCGCCGGTTGCTGGTGCGCGATGCTCGCTATCCTCCAAGCCGAAGAGGTCCGAGCGATGTTGTTGTGGTTGTTTTTTACTGTAAAAATAAAATAATATAAGTACCTTATCATTACAATAACAGCACCTTGTAAACGTTCTATCAAAAAAGAACCAATGGAATTATGAATCATTGGATTGTGGTGTGGTTTTAAGTATAGAAATAAATCCACTACTAACGTATAACACTCCTATTGGAATAAAATACATAAATACCTAAAGACAAGAAATAATAGAAATTACCTTGATTTAGATTCCGATTGCGAGGTGGAGGTGCTCTCAGAAGCTTTACGCTTAGGAGATTTCTTTTTGGACTGCACCTTTGCAGCCTCAGGTGCGCGACGTGGATATTCAGATTCGGAGTCAGACCTGTAATCGAGTAGACAACAATTAATTTCAAATAAAAAAAGTCTGTAAAGAAGATTAGAATAATTGAACGCTCGACTTATGAAACACAAGGTCACTGAAATAACATAATTATTTTAAAAAAATACTTACGTACATTTTATAGAAGTATTCGGTATTCGTAATTAACAATAAACTTAAGTGGAGCTTGTCACTAGAAGACGTTGGAGCGAATGTGAATTTTCATATAAATTAATCGAATTTAAGTAAAGAAAAATACCATCTCAGCAAATTTAACCTCATTACAAATTAAACCTTAAATCTTAGTATTACAATTGTATTACTAACTTATGTCAGTTACGTCCATTTAAATCATAATATTGATTCCGTCAAAATGCAATTTTATCGTGAGAAATGAAATATAAAACCAGCATTTGTCCGGTACCTTGCTTAGGTATCTATGATTACTACTATTTATGTAATTTCTGTATGTTTGTTTATTTAAAAAATAATAACAAGACATCATTATGCACTGTTGTAAAATAATAGATTTTTTAAGACGCATGTGAAAAATCTGGAACAAATATTTGGTGATTATACTTTATTATATAATTATAATATTTAAGGTACTAACGCTTGCTGCACGAATTTATTAACTTAATTATTAACTTATAGGAAAAGGGATTGCGATAGGGATTCGAACCTGAAACCTGGAAATATACATAAGCCTATTTATACCAGGGGTATTCACAATCCTGTTTGCAGAGTAGAATTTAACCTGTACTTTGATCATATAGGGATGACGCCAGCGTCATCAATCAATAAGTTATATTCGAGATAATTTATGTGTAGAAAAGTTTTGAACGGATACGCGTAACAAAACTAGTTTATTACGTAATACGAGTATGTTGCAGTCAAACTGCAAATATTAAACCATCATGTGTAATAGAAATATAAGTATAGTATATTAATAAAATCGTATATAGTAGAAGTTATATTGATATCTTACAATTTTTACAATATAATCAGTATTTTTAAACAATCCCTAGACAAAAAAAGTTAGTCATTAAAAATATTTTTATACACATTTATTTATTGTAACTACAAAGTCATAAAGGTTATAATTATTACAATAAAGTAATTTCCAAGATGAGTGTACCGTACCGAAACTGAAGTACCTATTTTATGAACATAGGAAGTCCTGTATAAGACAAATTTAAACTATGTGCGCAACAAGCGTAGTGCTTATCATGCATATTATTATTATGGTTCCCATGGTCACCTTACATACAACAACATATGGTCAGCAAATTATTGCTACTTGCAATTTGCAGTTTCACAGACTGTAAAGACTCATTTACACTCACTCGTAACAGTCATCTGATACGGTCGATTCCAACGTCGCACTAAGGAGCATTTTGACTTCAAAACCGAACAAAAATGACGCTTACAAATTTCTGTCAATGTCACTCAAATTAGGATTTTATTACACCTAAGTAATGGTACTATCATAAAACGGTCCTAACTCGGAACCCGCATCATACAGGATTAAAAAATGAAAATCGTGTATGTTTTTTTACTAATTAGTACTTTTGTAATAGTACCGAGTTATATCGGGTTTTAAATTTACTTTTGTGGTAAAATATAGAGTTTCAGCACATCAAAACAGTAAAAACCTTTTCCACATAATTCCACCTCTTTGAAATATAGGACTTTTAAAGTGATATAAGAATACTAGCTGATCCCCGTGGTTTCACCCCGCTGCTCGGCTCCTATTGGTTGTGGCACGATGTTATACAGCCTTCCTCGATAAATGGACTATGCTACCCCAAAAAGAAATTTTTCAACTTAAACCAGTATTTCCTGAGATTAGCGCGTTCAACCAAACAACAAACTCTTCAGCTTTATAATATTAGTATAGATTTCAATTATTCAGCAATTTTATGAACTTTATATAAATATATGATTTTCTTTATTCACTTACGTATTTTTATTAATTTCCAAGCAAATAAAACTGCTAATGAATTTTGTCCGGAAGAATACAATATAGCGAAACTGATCGGACTTACACACACCGGACAGTAAATAATAGTGTAAATGCACCTTAACTCAGCGCGACGTGCGGTTGGATAGCAATCAGTACCAGACGTAACGTGTTCATTATCAAGTAAGTAGTGTCGTCTGGGTGAATTTAATTAAATTAAAATTTCGGATGTCCTCGACACATAATCTGAGTGTGCGTTAAACCTCTGGGGTAAAAGCGCTATCTTTAACTTTGTGGAGAGACATAGTGACAATCTGTCCCAAATTTTAGTTTAATGTATACGGTAGCCTAAAATTCAGATGTCCTTGGTGCCACTCTGGCTGCAAAAACTGAGTGTGTGTTGAACCTTTGCGGTAATGCACTATCTCAAACTTTGTGGAGAGACATGAGACAATCTGTCCTGAAGTTTAGGTCATCGGTTCAGACAGCCGACGCATTTACTTGTTTAATAAACGTGTAAATTTTCATCTATATGAAACGAAATTAAATTAAAATTTCGGATGTCCTCGACACATAATCTGAGTGTGCGTTAACCTCTGCGGTAAAGCGCTATCTCTAACTTTGTGGAGAGACATAGTGACAATCTGTCCCAAGTTTTAGTTTAATGTATACGGTAGCCTAAAATTCAGATGTCCTTGGTGCCACTCTGGCTGCAAAAACTGAGTGTGTGTTGAACCTTTGCGGTAATGCACTATCTCAAACTTTGTGGAGAGACATGAGACAATCTGTCCTGAAGTTTAGCTTACCACGTTTCATGTAGATTTAAATTAGGAATAAATTCAGTAGTGGTGAAATGTGTAGTGAAACTATGAAAGAATGACAGTAAAGTAGTGCAGTGAAACAGAGTTGTGATCACAAAAGGTTCTTCTCAGGACCGCAAATTCGTGTTTCTTAAAACGAAACGTCAAAACGTACCCTCCTATTTTTAGCTGAAATTGACAGAGGTGAACGAAGGAACGACAGGTAAGACTAGTTTTAAATCGTGAATTTGGAATAGGAACGATTGGGCATTGAATTTTAGAACTGAAAGGTGGAATAGGCGCCGAACCAGTATTTTTGTACATTCTATTCTATTCCACAACCATCGATATCAGAAATATTATTGGGACATTCTATCCCACCGAGAGTGACGAGGCGAACGTTCCATCGGGTGGAATAGGCGGCGAACCAGTATTTTACTGCACGGATTTCATTTATATTATTGGGCATTCTATCCCACCGAGAGTGACGAGGCGAACGGAGTGAGCCGACGGAACGGAAGGTGGGATAGAATGCCCAATAATATACTACTTGAGTTTAATAAATTTATTGTATGTAGTACTTTATGGTCCAATTTCCTTCATTGGATTTCATTTCTTAGGAATTGGGGATAAGTTTAATTTTAGATTATAACGTATCCTTTCAAAAGCTAGCTATATTTCTCATCACATAGATTATGTAATAAAAAACATAATTCAAAAACAGCTAGTTTATTCTTCGTAAACAGGGACTGTAATAGCTTATTAATCCCTAGGGATTAAAATTGTTGTTTGCTCCCTAGATAACAATCTACAATCATTCGTTTATTTTTGATAGTATAAATTATAGATAGACTGTTGCCCGGAAGTCAAACAACCAGTCTTATCAAGGGGTCCAACTACGTTGTAGCACGTTTGTCCGGGTGGGCACTTCACTTGTAAGTAATTTGCAGAGGACATAGTGGACATGTAGTGAATACCATTGTTTGGTTTTCTTGGGGGACAGGTCGCTTTGTACGTATGTTTGTCAAAAGTTTGGTGCAGTATTTCATTTATTTACTAGCTATTGCCAGCATTCACCTGCTACATTTAGAAAATTATTACATAGGTAGATTAAATCGGGATAAAGACAGATGCCTTTTTTTATCGTGGTAACATCATCAAATGAGTCCTCCCACCCAGGGCAGAGCGGGAAGGACTGTCAGACTCGTACTGACTAAAATTCACGGTGTCCCTCAATAGCCCTTTACGTTCCGGGGTCACGGTAATTCGTGAGTCCCGCTACCAACGAGATGTGATCTTAGCATAATTATGCTGCTTACCCTTGGAGACCACTTTTGCAGCTGATATGACCTCCTCCGCCATTCTGTAAGAACTGATTATTCTGATATCAATAACAGAACTCACCTTTCATCAAAGTTGGTTAGACTCATCAATATACTAGCGTTAGATGTTTAAGTACACTTACCCAAGTAATTGTCAGCTGAAATATTTATTGCGGGTTCGAATCCCGGGTTGGATCAGTGATTTATAGTGACCCCAGAAGTGTCCGGGCTTTTCGGACACTTTGTTTTAACAGCAAAAAGAATGAATTGGTAACACAAAAAGGGATATTTGTTTCTTTTTTTCTGCCTTTTTTTAAATTGCGGATTTTCTCGGTTTCGGCTGATTGCGGGTTCCCCGATATATTTTTAGTGAGTTATATCAAGTTTTTCCATTAAGAAATTCTCAATAGCCTCTGAGAATATTTTGCCGGAATTGGGAAAAGATTTAACGAATTGAATCCACAGCTCTAAAAATATTGTTTTGACATGTGCTGGCATGTTTCTTTTCTATTACAGTCAATTGATTTAGGAGGAGCTTGTAAAAATGATTTGTTATGTTAACTTCCTGTTCGGAATAAATTATGGTATGGCGTACATACAAGGTCGCGGGACTGTACGAATTACCGTGACCCCGGAACGGGATATTGAAGGACACCGTGAGTTTTAGTCCGCTCTGCTCTAGGTGGGAGGACTCGTTAGATGATTTTACCACGATAAATTAAAATAAAAAAAACGACGGGTTGCACTCTGGGAGTGTCGGTAGAAGTGAAAACTTCAATAGTAATAAACACACACGAACATTCGCGCAAGCGCCCTGCGCCGTCTTACGAATTTTCGATCAGGTCACGTGTCCTGACGCGAATTTATCCCTGTATCTTTTTCATCCCTAGTAAGATATCTGTCATCTAAATCTTTTGAGCATGAAGACGTGAAGAGTAACAAGTTTACTTACGTCACAATAAACGTAAAATTCCTTAATAACTACTTAAAAAGTCATAGATAGTGTGGTAACCAAATAAATGTAGGACAAATTACAAAGTTGTAAGTACAAATTACTACCTAACTCGAATAGATAATGAGTATAAATTCGAGGGAACATGTAATGAGCTACCGATCTCTTGTACATTAATTATTACTAATCGGTTTTGTGAATGTACCGGCATCCATTTTAACACCGACTAGTATCCGTAAATTAGAGACGAAATTGAAGCGTAAATGTTTTAATGTTTCGGTTTATTTGACGATCGTCAAATGAGTCCTCCAACCCAGGGCAGAGCGGGAGGGACTGTCAGACTCGTACTGACTAAAATTCACGGTGTCCTTCGATAGCCCTTTACGTTCCGGGGTCACAGGAATTCGTACAGTCCCGCGATCCCGGCGAAATTGGCCAACATGAGGGAAATATTGGCCAAGATACGGAAAAACTTTTAAGGATCCTTATCTCATTTTTGATGAAAAATTTTTTGATAAAAATTATGGCATATTAATTTTTTTGTTCAAGTGTGAGCTGTCCACAAAAATTAGAATATTTTTTAAAATGCCTCTGTTTTAAACAAGGGTCATAATATTGTATGGGAAGACAAAAATCGAAAGAAGTTGGTCAAAAGCAAAATATTGTTACGAGCTGGGTAAGGGACAAATTAATCAACACCAATTAAAAACCAAATAATTTTTAATAACACACAAATCACTAATTACAACAACCACTAAACGCTATTCAAAACTATTTACTCATATTCACCACTAAAACACACTTGCACACACTTAAAAGTCACTTCGAGTTCACTTTCGAGTCGCCTCGACCATAGTCAAAACCAGACTGACTCCGGTCCCTATTGGCGTCCTATTTTTACCCCGGCCGGACCCACTGGATGTTAAGAGAAGATGGTCGAAAGTTCTGGAAAACATCCATGGACTTCTACTCAGTCCCATAATTTCTAGAAACCTCAATTTCAATTCAAATTCAAGTTCAATCTTCAGTAAAATTGTCGAGAACCTTATAGCTTGGTCTCGCAATTCGATCGACGTAACAATATATTACATGTTTGTATGAACGCAAAACTAATTTGTTTATACTCTTTTACTTAATTTTATGTAAAGGTAATTTTCATTTTATGGAAAGAAAATTTCTGGGCAGCAGAAGTGATTCAATTCAAATCTCATGAACAAGGACTCCACGTGGGCGATACTGCAGGTATGAACTAATTTACCATTATTCTCGCTTCAGTGGTCATCAACTTGCAAAGTGTTGTAGATTGTGGTTGTGAACCCAGACAGGCACATTGCTTTGCATAATTTATTCACCACAGCTCTTAAAACGGTGAAGGAAAACTTAAGGGCCACTACCTACATTTCACGACTATTAAGAATTTGGAAATTACAGCCAGGTTAAAGAACTGGTTAACGTCCTTTAAGAGGGTTGTGCGACTGTCTTATCAGGAGGCCCCGGAAAGAAAAGAGCTATCGAAGGACACAGTCAATTTTAGTCAGTACAAATCTGAGAGTCCCTCTCGTCCTGTCCTGGATGGGACGACTCATTTGATGATTTTACCACGATAAACAAAAGAGTTAAGAGTCTTACATGATTTCCACGTTTCTTCTATTTCAAAATTAGACTGCCATAATAAGAAATGAGTAATATCCTCAAAGCTTTCATTTGACATAGGTTTTATCATTGTTGAGCAATGTTCCAGACTCCATACAATTTTGCTCGTGCTCCGTATATTTAAAAGATTTTGTTCAAAGAAAAATCCGATTGACAGCTGGGTTTATACCTGCGACCTTCTGATTCAGTACAGCAGCTGCTCTTACCAACCAATCACCAAAAGGGTCGAATTCTTCATTGCATTCTTAAAATATATGTTTAAAAAAAACGTTGCCCCACCCTAGGAATTTCGCCTGTGTAGTGAATGCGTTTACAAACATAGAAAGTCACATACACAAATGCCGAGACCCGAAACAACTACTTGTAGATCATACAAATATTTGTTCGTGACGGTAAAGAACCTGCGACACGCAGCGCAACAGTCCAATCGCTCAGCCACTGCACTAACCGTGCGGCAATTAAGTTTTTTTTTAATTGATCTTGTGATAGTAGCACACATCCTATAGGTTTAACTAGGAGATGTGAGATGACTAATGGCAATTAAAAAAAGAAACCAAGCAAATCAATCAAGAACAATTAATTTCTTCTTACAACAAAAAAGTTTTTTTTTTGTGACGCTAGCGACATGCTTAAAAATGTTCACCTAACTTGAACAAATCCTAAAATAGGCTTCTTTTCTAAAACAACAAACAGAAAGTTTACCCTCAATTTGCAAAACCTATTTTAAAGATTAAAAAGCAATTCAAAATGTCTATTAAGACGCAATATTTGTCCCAAAGCGGGAAATAGTACGTTAAATGTCACTCGGTAGATTTATTTAAAGACTCGCAAAGCAGTTTGGGATATTTATGGCCCAATGACTTGGGACTTTTTAGTTTTTTTTGGGCTCTAAATGTAGAGGCACTTTAGGAATTCTTGTTTTTTAAAGCCTGTAAGCTTTACGAATGCAAACTAGATTTACCAGCGTGTTTATTTTTTCGTTAAGCTTTCTTTTTATTGTAACATTAAGCTTCGTGCAGACACATGCGATTATACGAGCGTGGCGTCATCGCTGTCACCGCACGCGGTGCCTTGCCGCATTGCTGTTCACACAGGAGCGCGCAAAGCACCGCGCCGCCGTGATGAGGGATGCTAATTATGTTGAGGTTAGGCGGGCCGGCGCGCGACAAGAGCGCGCGCGGCGCGCGTGACGCGGCGCGTTGCCGCGGGACGCCCTGCCAAGAGAGGTGAACCCAATTGTAGTACGTTTAGATTGGAAGTTACATTGGCACCTTGCGCCAGCGCGCGCGTAACGCGCGCGCGTTTTTCGACGCGGCGGGCGGCGAAGCACCCTTAAGTGCCACAAAAATATAAACTCTAAATGTACTAGGGTAAGGACACGACGGGCCGCGACAAGTGCGACAAGAGCGCGCGCGGCGCGCGTCACGCGCCGCGTTGCCGCAGGACCACGCCCTGCCAAGAGAGGTGAACTCAATTGTAGTACGTTTAGAGTGGAAATTACCTTAGCCGCTTGCGTAACGCCGCGACAAAACCATGCACAATTAATTATAAATTAAATGAATTCCATCCAACAATTCAACAAATCCTGCCGCAAGCCGTCGCAATAATAATATCAGAAACGCGATGTGCCGCGCCGCTTCAGAGTGAACAGATGTGGGTGTTTTCATAGAAAATGTACTAAGTAGGTTTTTTTAACAGTCGCCACGCGCGGATAACCGCGTGTGTCTGCAGGAGGCTTAACTCTTTGCAAATTCCACAGTACTTCGGTATATTCGGAGTTATTGTCTATTTTTGGATGATGATAGAGAACAGTCATAACAAAATTGATTGACTTTTCATTCACCCATTTTTTTTTCTTTTATGTTATTCGGTGTCTCTCAGAAAGAATTCTGCGAAGCAGTCATGCTAGCGAAAGAGAAGGCGCGCCGCGTGTGGGAGGGGACAGCGTCCTCCCTTCAACCGACGACCGACGTCCCTAGACAATCTCCAGCCACCGTAGGCGCGGGCATGCGGGCGGCGAGTAATGGGCGACTCGCTATCCGACCATGGACCATGTCCGGGTCGACGGCGCGTTGTATTCCACTCGCGCCTCAAAGAGTGTCAGCATTATGACGGGGCTCCCCTTTAGAGGGCCAAAGCCTGCCGGGGTCGTGGGACTTACGAATTACCGTGACCCCGGAACGTAAAGGGCTATTGAAGGACACCGTAGATTTTAGTCAGTACGAGCCTGACAGTCCCTCCCGCTCTACTGGATGGAAGGACTCATTTGATGATTTTACCATGCAAAAAAATATGCTACTTGGTCTTAAGGCGACTTGCCTCTATCTCTGTCTTTTTCGAACTTAAGTTCCGGCTCATAAGTCTCATGTTCCACCCACGCCTTAAAGAGCTGTCAGCAATGCGACGTGGCTCCCTTAGACGGCCAAAGCCTACCGTAGTCGCGGGTCTGTCTCGTCATGTTTTCTCTCAGGATGTTTTATAAGTGCTCTCATGAGCCTATGTGAAGCTGAAGTGTGCTACTGAAGGATCACCATGGATTTAAGTCAATACAAGTCTGACAGTAATGGGATATTGTTCTTCAAAGTTTTCTTTTCTTTTCTTTTATAAAAGAAAAGGAATAAAACATGTATATAAACATTTTTACTTTATCTTTCTTGAGGTATATTAGCTCATCTCTTTCTTGTATGCCTCATGCAATCGTTCGTTTATTCCAGTTCGCTTATTTTCGAACAAAATTAAATTGTGTTTTGTTTCAAAGGAACTTCCCTGCGATTATGATAGCAGTGCTTGCAACTTGTAAATGTGGAAAGTTAAATGAAGCACGAAATAATTTTATGTCTTAAAGGTTTGCCGGCTTGAACCCTCTGGACTTTGGAATTGTTATGGGTTTTGGCAAGTTTACAAGTATTTTTGGACACAGTTAGGATTTTCGTTCGAAACTATTGGTCGACATCTGAACGTTTGTTTCTGAAATGTTCATTCAATAAGCATAATGACGTCATCAATAAATTGCAAAACTATTTAGGGTATTGAAAATTAATACACACGATGTTTTTTTTTGTTTAATAAAATCTATGAATATCCAAAGATAAAAAACGCGTCAAAACTCCTAACGTCAAAACAATTACAAATTTTACCTACAAATGACGTATCTATTGTTCGTATCTTTGTCAATTCTGGCTTACGTAATTAAAGAAAAAATACTGAGGCCTTAGCACAAGATTTCTGTTGTTTTCCTAGCGTACTTTAAGTATGTACGGCATCTATTTTATAGAAAACGAAAAAGCGTCTCTCGTGTACAAAAAAGGAGCTATGTTTCTCCATCATATGAACGTCAAAGTTCTCGTTTACGTTACGTCAAATAAAGTGGTAGGACTAAAAGCATTTTTAGCTCGTTGCGTTGGGCGATGTTATTACCGGTGCTACGGATTACAATATTCTAATGCACATCTAACAAAATTATGTATCTGACAATAATTTGGGTTGAATCTTTAAACTAAAAAGGATAAAATAAAAAACCTGACTTCAAAAACAACTACAAAAAAGATTTTTTAAGTCATCTTGCTGTATTCAAAACACTTGTCTTACTGCCAAAACTGTCATTTTGGTGCCAGGTTCCAAACATACCGATTAAAGGCCTTTTTCTGTTTTTTCTTTTTTTAATAATTTCATTTTAGTTTATATTAAATTTAGTATTTTGTTGTGAATATTTAGTTTTATTCTTTAATTTCTAGTTTTAGTTATGTAAATACTTTTAATTAGTACTATTTTATATTGATTTCTCATTATTATTGCAAATAAATAACTTTTACTTTAAAAAAAAGATAGAAGAGATAAAATAACATAACATTCAGGCCATCTTCGGTGACAAACTTAATTAAGCTACCTCTGAAAACCCCAAAAGCCTCTGACATGACTTTGAATATTAAATTGATTAAAATCTAGGTTTTCTCACAATATACTGATGTCAGTGATGTCCAAAATAAATTATGAAGTACATAATACATTAAAGAATTTTCCAGGTTTAAATTCACAACCTCGTGTATAAGAGACGAGGTGTTAAACCTCTAGACTACCACGACATGTACGCATTAATGAAAACACCATTTTAGTCGTAAGCCGCACTAAAACTCCAGCAAATGAATATTTTAAATTCACACATAATTAGATATTTCAAAGGGTCGGGCTTTCTTTGTAGTGCTACAGTACACATAAGTACAGGCCAATTCGTGTAACACCCCGTACATGACCTCAGGTGGTACGACTTACTTGAAACGTCACACGCACAAGTCCGCTTGTTTGACTCGTGGCATCTTAGCGAGCTTGCTGATGTCGTGACGCAATGTAATTCGACCGTGAACTACGAAAATCCACCTTACTACTACAACATAAAGGCGCTGCAAACAAAATACAAAAGATGTCGCCAGTGCCGAGTAGCTGCGCAATCGAAATTCGAACAGAGAATCATGTGGATTATTATCAGCACAAACATTTAATTCGATATTGAGCAGATCTGTGAGCAATATCGTTAATCGATCTAATTCGGGATCGCATCGTGTCACGAGCAAGCTCCCTTACTTGTTGATTTATATGAAAAAGTATTTTGAATGGATGGTTTGTTACATTCTCACACAAAAAGTACTGACCAGATTTGGATAAAAAGTGCCGCACAAATATTTTATAACCATTTTTAGCTTTGTAGCGATAGTCTCGCGTTTGGCGTTGCGCGTTGCGTTTGGCCGTAACATACATGGGTTCAGTTCAGATTGGTATAACTAATAGAACAAAAAAGATAACTGTGACACATCTTCCAACTTTTGATTAAAGAATCTAAGTTTCCTCATTCTGAGAGTAATGGTGATCAACAATATAGTTGAAAGAAAAAACTTTAAAAAAAATGTAACCGACTTCAAAAACAACCACGTAGTTTTTATTTCATTGACTTAAATTTTCATTCATTTCAAACTTTAAAAAACTATTACATACTCCTTTTGTTTTACTTTTCTGCAGTTGCTCTCACAATATGCGTGTCGCTTTAACGTGTGGGTCGTGGCCGAGCGCTAAACGTTCCCTGGTACAACAAAGTGGTGAGGAATACATTTTCTTTTGATGTGTCGTGTGCCCGACTTTTGTATTTTAACGATGCGAAGAATATATTGTTATCTTTAGTTTCCTTTACTAGTGTTTTTTCTTTATTCGGGGAAAAGGAAAAGAAAAATATGCTTTTGATCGTTCCACTTTCTTAATAAAGGTATACCTTTGTTGAATTTACGAAGTTTGTATCTTTTTTGTTAATAAATGAGTAGTAGGTAAAGAGGGTATCTCGGATAAAATAATAATTGTTTCAATTGCGCGACTTTCCACTCTTCTTAAAAAGTTGTTCTCTGTTATGCCTTTGCAAAACAGACGCACGAGTCCGAAGCGATACCGAACCGAGGCGAGACGTCAGTCCGATAGTTCTGTCACGCTATCGGATCGCTTTCGCTTTTCTATGTGACTGGATTCAAACAATTCCACACATCTATATCTATATAATATAATAAATCTGTAGAAGGGTCAATTCTCGGGCACGCCGCAATCGCGGCGGTAAGACCCCTCTTTGAGGAGTGGCTGGATAGGCGTTACGGCGTCCTGACCTACCGCATGACGCAGGTCCTCACCGGACACGGAAGTTTCGGGAGGTTCCTGTGTCTGATAGGGAGGGAAGAAACGCCTGGGTGTCACCACTGCGAGGATCGTCCGGAGGACACGGTGGAGCATACGGTGCAGGACTGCCCCGCCTGGTCAGAGCACCGCCGTGTCCTCACGACGGCGATAGGCGGAGACCTCTCGCGCCCGGCATTGGTCGAGGCCATGCTGCGGGGCGAGACGGAGTGGGAAGCGGTCGCCTCGTTCTGCGAAGCAGTCATGCTCGTGAAGGAGGAGGCGGGCCGCCTGAGGGAGAGGACAGCGTCCTCCCTCCACCCCAGCCGCAGTGGTAGACGCCCACGGCGTCGGACGTCGCAAGACGATCTCCGGCCACCGTAGGCGCGGGCATGCGGGCAGCGAGTAATGGGCGACTCGCTGTCCGACCATGGACCATGCCCGGGTCGACGGCGCGTTGTGTTCCACGCGCGCCTCAAAGAGTGTCAGCATAGTGACGGGGCCTGTAGAAGGCCAAAGCCTGCCGGGATCGCGGGACCTAGGGATTACCGTGACCCCGGTACGTAAAGGGCTGTTGAAGGACACCGTGGATTTTAGTCAGTACAAGTCTGACAGTCCCTCCCGCTCTGCCCTGGGTGGGAGGACTCATTTGATGATTTTACCACGATAAAAAAAAAAAAAAAGAAGGGTCAATTCTGTACATTGAAAATATTAAAAAAATAAATAGCGGGGGGTGTTGCTGGATCGATACCAAACCCAAATATATGATTAAAAAAATTTTTGTCTGTCTGTCTGTCTGTTTGTGCAGGCATCACGTGAAAACTAACGGTTCGATTTCGATGAAACTTGGTATAATTATTCCTTATTATCCTGGGCATAACATAGGATACTTTTTATCCTGGAAAAATACGTAGAAAAAAAATCTTATTTTTCAGTTTTATTCATAGACGTTGTTCTGTAGAACCGCGAACACACGTTGCATTACCCGCAGTGGATTCAGCGCCGTAATATTTATAAGATGTCATTGTCAGAGTTACTCAAAATGGAGAAATAGACCATCCACGCGAAGACCGAAATCCGCGCGGACGGAGTCGCGGGCGGAAGCTAGTTAGAAATAAAAACGTTACGGTTTAACTCATTTGATGATTTTACCACGATACAAAAAGATACTGTAACATTGTCAATAATGCTCATTACCAGAGAATGCTCAAGTTTATCAGCATCTTTACGATCTCACAACGATCTTCCTACTACTTTATATTTATGAACACAAACATATAAACACACAGCGGATCTTAGATCCAAGGCAATGAAGCCACAAAGGTCAGGTTTGAAGGAGTGGTATCGTATGCCATCACCCGACACTGCCTTATCAAGTGACGACCTTGCGGTGAGCAACCTTGTGTGGTATGTCTTTTACTTGTATAACTGGTACTTGTCTTTCATTTATAGTTTTATATAAAAGGAGGATTTTGGCAAAGAAAATACCAGCTTTTTTCGGGTGGTTAATCAGCAAATTAACCCGCCGTCCCCCCTCCTGGTTGGATCGGAAGGGACTGTCAGACTCTTAGTGACTTAAAAACATCCTGTTCATTCACATACCCTCTGTGTGGCTTGGACGTCGTGAAGAAACGTCAGTCCAAAGTCAAAACATTCATCGTCAAAATTTTGACTGGCCTGTTGGTCTAGTGGTTAGTGACCCTGACTGCTATGCCGGAGGGTCGTGGGTTCGATTCCCACCCAGGACAAATGTTTGTGTGATGAGCACGATCATTTGTTCTGTGTCTGGGTGTAATTTATCTATAATATGTATGTATTTAGAAATATATAAGTATGTTTATCAGTTGTCTAGTACCCATAACACAAGCTCTGCTTAGCTTGGGACTAGATGGCGTTGTGTGATAGTTGTGGAATATTTATTTATAAAAGTCCTCCAACCCTGGGCGGGATGGGAGGTACTATCTGACTCGTACTGACTAAAATCCCCGATTTTCCATCAATAGACCTTTATGTTCAGGGTCACGGTTTTCTGATGGGACAGTCCCACAATTCCTGTAGACATTGGCCCTCTATGGGTCCCCGTCAATTTTATGACAGCTCTTTGAGGTTCGCGTGAAACACGACGCGCCGTTGACCCGGCCATGTTCATTGATCGGACGGCGAG
Source organism: Agrotis puta (assembly GCA_943136025.2). Classification (NCBI taxonomy): domain Eukaryota; kingdom Metazoa; phylum Arthropoda; class Insecta; order Lepidoptera; family Noctuidae; genus Agrotis; species Agrotis puta. The sequence goes on along the minus strand of OW964181.2, from coordinate 14,690,691 downwards.
TCACCAATTACTGGCCGTCCCCGTCGGTACTATAAACACGACATACATTCAAATATCTATCTATCCGTATATCACTTTAATCTAGCTCTCTAACTCCCAGCCTAGATTAAAAGGTCTGCACTGCGAGAAATATGAGAGCGGACGTTGCTACGAGTAGACACGCCAAAGCTGTGTACAAACATCATTTTGTGACTAAATTCTGTGTGCATATGTGTAAATGGAGTGACATTTACATAGCGATGTGTTGGATCACTTTACTTTGTGACACATAACATTGTAACAAAGCGTAGAGAGCTAGTTTAAACATAAGTGTTGAATTCCTCTGTATCGGTATAGTATAAACAAAAGCTTTTAAACACGAGTTTTTACCTTTTGAAATTAATTTGATTGATAAAACTGCTACTTTTTCTTTTTTTTCCGTTCGTAATGATCAGCCACTGAACCAACCGCGTCTTCGATTTAGAGTTCGTATACTAGAAAGGAACTTTTTTATTTTCCATACAATTAACATCTTAATACTTCAAGTAACCTTTTGGACGTAGAATTTCATGCTATGGGCTCTGTACTGCAACCTCATCTACAATTCAAATGAGGAACTAAAAATTAAGAATGCTTTGTAAGTCGCACAACAAAACTTTTGAAATGTAGCTCAGTCGGAGGATCCTTCCTTTCTTGTTTTAAGAAACTTCTAAAACCCGAAAAGGTGACTGACTTGTATATAGCACGCATAGTATGACCACTTCTGTCTATGACTGAAAAATATTAGGTAATATTTCTTTTTTTTATATTTTGAACATCGCCAAGCCTTAGGACGACAGAAATCTTTCTACATTGTGTCTATTTATCTATCGTCAAACCTCCTAAACACAGTGATAACGGACGAGGCTGTTTCTAAAATCGCTGTTTACCTGTACGCCTGATATCAAAGCAGTATATCCCACAAAATGTATTGCAAGGTGTAAATCCAGGTCGCGGGACTCACGAATAACCGTGAACCCGGTACGTAAAGGGCTATGGAAGAACACCGTGGATTTTAGTCAGTACGAGGTGTAAATCAAAAAGGTGTAAATCCAAAGAAACGACAAACCATCGAGTTTACTTTCACGAAACGCTTCGTCATATTTCAACTGAAACTTATTCCGTTTGATGCATTCAGTCAGAAGTAGACTACTGAAGGCGATCACCCAGTTAAATGGAATATCCAGTTACTGGGATATTTCCACTGCACGGTTTATTGTTTTCTGAAAGGATGTTTTGTATTCGTTTTGAGAGCTCCAGACTGAATAATAACAGCCGCAGAGATCGATCCTCAAGGTTAACCTTGAAGGTCTGAAAATAGAGAACACCACATATGATCCGCAGCTGATTTTTTCTTTCCCCAAATATCTTTCCATCAACGCGACGCTGGCATTATTGCGTATAAATATTTCAAACCATATATAAATTATTATACCTTTTTCATCGCCTTCATCCAACATATTATTAATTGGAAAAAATAAAGTTAAAATTGCATTTTCATAGTCAATTAAGAGCGCACTCCATCTCATTTCAGTACAATATAATTAATGAACTGATTTCGAACGTACTCTTGTTACGATTGCATTGTGCTCTAGTTACAATAGGCATAAGTGCGGCAAAGTGGAATCAATGAGCTTGAGTGACTCTTGAGATGTTTGCTCAAATAACGAGAGGGCGTTCGTATTTATATGAAAAAAAAGTGTATTTATGTATGAATTTTGCTGGAAAATATAAGTTCAATACCTGCTGATTTGACAAATCAAGCTGAAGTTTATTTCTAGAATGAAGATGCATGGATGAATGGATAACAAAGTTACTCTAAATTAAAGGCTTTCTGTTTCAGAATTTTATTGAAAAAAGATGTCAGATCTTTATAGTATGATATGTATATAAATCAATGGCTGTTCGTTAGTCTCACTAAAACTCGAGAACGGTTGGAGTTTTAAATTATTTTTGGAAGTCCAGGGAACGTTTACAAGGTGAATAAATATGTTTGCCGGGTAGTTGACAAAAAATACATATTTTACATTGATTAAAGTATAATAACATCTTTAGCAATGATTTAATAAGGATAGCTTATTTATAGGAGGCAACGTATTGAGGAGGTACCCTATTCAAAGATCCACCAAATACGTCTAAGTTTGTATTTTAATTTGGTTGGCGATTATGATTATACCGTTCTCATTGCGACTCAAGTAACTTTATGGAATACCGGTGTTTATGAATGTCAAAATGAATGAGGAATTAATTTTAAAAGCATGTGCAAACAAACATATTTTTTTTTACGTGGTAAAATCATCAAATGAGTCCTCCCACCCAGGGCAGAGCGGTAGGGTCTGTCAGACTGGACTGACTAAAATCCACGGTGTTCTTCAATAGCCCTTTACGTACCGGGGTCACGGTTATTCGTGAGCCCCGCGACCCCGGCAGGCTTTGCAGGGGGCCCTGTCACTATGCTGACACTGCTTGAGGCGCGCGTGGAACACAACGCGCCGACGACCCGGGCATGGTCCATGGTCGGACAGCGAGTTGCCCACAGACAAGCATTATAATATAATATAGTTTTTATAATAAGTATTTAATTTTCCTTTTGAAAACCTTCATTATTTCAGCCTCTGTTTTACTCGGCTCGACCAAAATAAGTTACCATGAATAATGAACTACCTTTGCTTGAATAAAGCCTGTGTTGTCTGATGGCGTGAAAAATATTTTTGGACGAATGAAATGTTAGAAGAAAGACTACTTTGTAAATAAACTGTGATTTATTTATTGATACAAAATTGCTTTATATATTTTTTGAGGGATTTCGTGACTAATTCTGTGAAAATAAATTAAACTACATATAACGCAATGGTTTCTGAATATAATTAATAAATAAATAAATCCGTCTATGTTGGTTTACGTAACTAAATAAGGTTGATCTGAAAAAAATATTTTGTTACTTATATTTTTCCCCGCTTGATTTTTTCAGTCAACTTGCATATTGCATAAAAAACATATTTCAAAAACGAATCAAAGTAAATTTTTGTTATTTTCTTGACATGGCCAAACTTGACTTCAACAACTTTCTTCCAATAATTCATTGTGTCAAAAATTTTCACAAAAGCCACCAGTTTTCACAATTTCAGTTTGAGCAGTTCTTAAAAGAAATTCGAAACGTTCTTTCTCTGAATGGTTTCTAGTTTCCAAACTTAATTCTTTCTCGACTTTAAATTCAACGACTTTTTTTACACTTGGACAAAGAACTAGTAATTTTATTTTGTTTCTTTTAAAACTAGTCGTACGTAGATACATAAATATACATAAATTGTTGGGTGCTCGAACTTTATAACATCACTACTTCTTCGACCGGATTAAAGTGTAGAAAATGGTCCCAGATGGGTGATTTTTATAGCTTAGTTCTTTTAATACTTTGGATCTCGTTTGAGTAGGTACAAGCTTATAGAACACATTTTTTTGTTTATGCAAAACCCGATACACTTGTCTAGTTTTTTTTTTGTAAAAAATCTATATACAAAATTTCAAAACTGTATCATGAAAAAACATAAATAAAATTACAAGCTTTTTTTAAAAAAAAATATCGTGGTATAAGGAGGACTCATTTGATGATACTACCACGATAAAAAAAAAGAAGGCTATAAAAATCACCCATCTTTTATCATTATCTACACTTTAATCCGATAACTGGGACCGCGGTGTCACTTAATTGCAAAAATTTAAAGACGATTTTTGCATGGAATAAATATTTGTATGATCTTTATATAGTTGTTGTGGGTCAGGGTATTTGAGCATGTGAGTTCAAATGTTTGTAAACGCATTCACGATACTGAAAAAAATCTAGTGCGGGAGCGTTTTTTTTTAATGATAACGAATAGTCCAAAATATTAAAAAAAAATAACCTTGGATTTTTTTCGATCTCTGTTTAATTAGATTAACCATATTTTTTAACTTGAAATACATAATTAAAGATACTACCAACGCAACGGCTGTTGACCCCTCACCAACATAAAAACTTTTTCCTAATGAATTAAATCTAACCTTGAGAATTAAGTTTCGCATTGACATCGCTCGAACTGCAGCCCAAACCTAAATACAGAGTGTGAAATTTCATAGTATAATGCAGCCAGCCCGTTCGGCTGACGAATTCATTATTTTGTATAACAAAACCAACGAGTATGACGGGGAAGAAACAATGACCTTCCTTCCCCTCAGGCATTTGTCTCACAAACGAAGAAAAGCGATAAGCTGACGACAATTTTCTTGCTCAAGAAACGTGCAATATCAATGTGTATACTATACTCGATAATGTCCCATACTTTCTGATCTGAAAAGAAAACCTAACTTAATATTATCAATTCGAATGTAAGGTTGTTTGTTGGGGTGCTAAGACAGGAAACCTCCACGTGCGCCCGTGGACTGGAGTTCCCTCTCGGATACGTCCGGGGGGAAGACCAGTTTTTCGGGCCGGTGCACCCTGGGATACGGGCAAAACACTTAGGCACTGTGTGCCTGAGGGGTCTCTTTGCCCGTATGCGAATAGCCTGTCGGGTGGATGCTCCAACGCGTGTCCCTCTGAATAGCAGAGGGCACAGCGGCGGAGCGGGCTTGCGGACGGCGAGTAATGGGTAAGCCCGCCGTCCGACCAAGGACCAAGCCCAGGTCGGTGGCGCGTCGTGTTTCACGGGTCACCGACGGGGCCCCTTACGGGGCCAAATGCCTGCTGGGGTCGCGGATTTTTTCTTAATCCAGGTTACCGCGGCCCCGGAACGTAAAGGGCATCCGAAGAAACACGGGTGGATTTTAGTCAGTAAGAGTCTGACAGTCCCTCCCGCCCCACCCAGGGCGGGAGGACTCATTTGATGATTTTGCCACCCTTAAAAAAAAAAAAAAAAAAAAAAAAAAAAAAAAAAAAAAAAAAAAAAAAAAAAAAAAAAAAAAAAAAAGGTTGTTTGTTACCTTTTCAAGCCCAAATCACTGAACTCATCATCCTGATATTTTGGGTCTGACAGTCCCACCCGTCCGCCCTGGGCGTAAGGACGGGTAAAAATGATATGTCAGGTGTACAGACGGACAAAGGGTACCTTTCAAACACAACAATAACGTTTGTGTGATAATAGATGGCACCACATGCACGAGTAAAGTGCGGGCAGAGGCTAGTCAACGACAAATATCGAATTCAAACAACATAAATATTTTTCGATATAATCTCCCTTTGTATCAACATTGTATAAGTAAAGTTAAGCCCAGGCCAGACAAAAGGAGTTAAATTGAATAATAACTTTAAATCTGGGATCAGTCTTAAGTGCCCCTTAAATGGGAATTTCATGTTTATTTAATTATTTATTTTTAAAGAGAATGAATAAGTAAATATTGTGTGAATATTTCAAGTGTTCTACCTATTGCCGTTATCAATATAGAGCTTTCATCTTAATCTTAATACACACGGAGACGCGACGCTGCGTGCACATTTCAATAGAACGACTTGAAATCTAACTTTATATACTCGTACTACACGAAAAATTCACTTTTCACCAATGACGGGACGCAAGGCGGTCTTTCTATAGGTACTGAAAATCTAACTTAATTTACTATACGAAAAAATACACATTCCCAGTATCGTTGCGTCACGACTCGTCGCGTATCTCGGTGACAACTCGACCTCATCTTGCCTCTGAGCTAGATTTAGGCTAAGAGCAAACACAGCTTAAATTATAAAAAACTACGCATTGCAGAAAGAGACTGAGCCTGAGCAATCGTCCATCGCAGTCTCTTCAAAATACAGACGATCTGTGCATTGCTTACTTAGTTTCTTTGTACATAACGCGACGCAAGTCTCCGATAACTTACGACTTGTTTTTAGCGTCGTAAAATCATCAAATAACTGCACACAGCAGACGATATCCGGACGATATCCACCGTAGGCGCGGGCATGCGGCGGCGAGTAATAGGCGACTCGCTCCCTGTATAGGGCCAAAGCCTGCCGGGGTCGCGGGACTCACGAATTACCGTGACCCCGGAACGTAAAGGGCTATTGAAAGTCACAGTGGGTTTTAGTCAGTACGAGTCTGACAGTCCCTCCCGCACTGCCCTGGGTGGGAGGACTTATTTGATGATTTTACCACGTTAAAATAAAAAAAAAACCCTGGATGGAGCCGAGGACACTGTCTGACGCGTACTGACCGTAATCTACAGTGTTTATTCAATAGCCCTTTACGTTCCAGGCAGACAGGCATTTGGCCCTTTATTTATGGCCCCGTCAGATTGTTAACAGCTTTTTGAGGCGCGCGTGGATCAAGATGCGCCGTTGACCCGGGCACAATCAGACAGTGAGTCAACCATTCCTCGCCGTCCGCATGCCATACCTTACGACTTAGGTATCCATTGACGCGTGCTTGTGTACGAACCTCTATTGAATATTGCGATAGTCATCTGGATACCATAGTCGTTAGGTATTGGAGACTGGCGTGGCATTGTGTGCAAAATCAAAAGTTTTTATTTCACATAGGCCCATGAGGGCACTTATAAAACGTCGACAGCAGGTGCTCGGTTCGGGTTGGTCGATTCCATGGAGAAGAACCGGCAAGAAACTCCATGGTTACTCTTTTAAAATATGGTATAGTTTTACAAACAGATTGTTACAATTTTTCGATGCTTAGAAGGGGCTTACTCGTTTCGTAATTATAGTTCTTCTCGCACTCCGCTAAACGCCAGCAGTATGACATGCGCCTTATGAGCTGAGGGTTGCCAGTGTAATTGCTGAATTGTTTCAATATAATTATGAGACGGAGCAGCTTGCCACTGTTTTGTTGTACTCGTAAAAGATTTTAATTTCATGAAGAATTTTGAATGGAAGTTTACTTATTATGTTGGTTAATGACAAAGTTACATGCAACATTGCAGTGGTCGAGCTGTTGATAACGGTCAGCCGTTCAGGTCAACGTTCTTTTCGACTGTGGGACACACGAAACAAACAACTGAAGTACTATTAGACACATATCAATAATCTGAGATTTTAAATCAGAAAACCAGATTCTTTTTTCTTTCATTTTGCGTGTGTAAAACTCATCAAGTGAATGACAACTCACTCTGTTATTTCATATGTACTTTGCTTCCCAGGGCCATGGTGCCTTTTTAAAATAGACCCAGGAACGTAGTATGAAGGGCGCTTTCTTCAGTTTTTTGCCAAATATGTATATTGAGACGATAACTCGTATCTGTCTAACAAGCAAATTGGGACTGGAACACAAATGACAAACGATGGAACAGGGTGGATTTATATCAGTACAAACAGCAAAATCATGATTCAACACCTTCCCTCCGGGCCACGAGGCACTCTGAACCACCAACTGTTGCCCTCAAAGGTATAAGGCAATCGAAAAAACACGGTAAATTTTAGTCAGTACAAGTCTGACAGTCCCTTCCCCTCCAAACAGAGTGGGAGGAATCGTTTGATGATTTTACCACCCTAGTCTTTTAAAAAAAAATTAGATTCCACCCCGATATCTTTCCAAATACTCTTCTCAAGCGTCATCGCGAAGATCGCAGTCCAATTAAAAGATAACAAGTTATTTTTACTTATTTGCCACCTTAATAAAAAAAAAACTCCTTTCCTCAAATATGTTGGTGTCGGTTCCCAGTTGCAACTGAATACATTATTTTATGGAGTGAACATATTACGTGAATATTAAAGCTACATATCAACTCTGCGTCAAAACTTGCCTCCACCAAACCCCAGGAGATTCACATGATTTTGCAGATGACCTCATTCCGGAAAAAATGTGTTACCATTTTAAAGTTTATTATTAACGAAATGGTTTACCGTTGAGAGTGTATATCTGTATATTTCGAATGGTACCTATGGGTTTTAAAACGATATTGATGAGTTTAAATGGTCATAATACCTTTTTAATGAGTAAACTTTAAGGTGATGATAAACTTTTTTTTCGCATTCACTCGTAAATAATAAGCATTCTTGCGAATGTTACTTTACAGGAAGACAAACGAGAGTGTTTTAGCGAGCATTCTAACGAGCGTTCTGGCGAGCTTTTTACCGAGCCGACATCGTCAAATCTGAGATCTTCATGAAGAAAATTTTTTTGACGATCATCGACTCGAGCGTTCGGTAGAAAAATCGTGAAAATGTTCTTAGCGACATTTGGCTCTGTGCTCGGCGCTGACGGTTGTTCAGTTCCACAAAATTAAAAATGGCGAATGCTTGATTGTCTGTTACAAGAGAATGCTCAAATCTATCGTTACCTTAATCGGAATGGAAAGTTTAGTTGATTTTCACATTACAATGAAAATTAAGTATTTGAACTGAAAAACTAAGTATTTGACTTTGGGCATCTACGGTACTTTCACAGTTTTTATGTCTTGTGACTGTAGCACCATAATTTTGTAGAATTTCATTATATTTTTTATGTCTTTGACAATTCAAAAGTGCCCGTAACTGGTCTACTTGAAATAAATGCATTTGATTTGAAAAAAATATATGTTCGTATTTTGTGAAAAAAGATATCGCATAGATCATCATACTGAACTACTTACTACGGAAGACCAACATAATAATCGTAAAAAAATATTCAGCTGTCCCATACAAACCTACTCTACCCAATTGGATACCTTTTACCGCGATTACGAATGTTGGTCCAAAGGCAACGTTCTTCCATTTGATAGTCCATATCTTTAATTATATACAGGGTGAATTTTTTAACTGGGTGTGGATGGCTATATCCGAAACTATGAAGAATATCGCCATCTACTAATCATCTTTAAATATTTATAACAATTTAATATTGAGCAGTGGTGGCCCAGTGGTATCGGCCACGACTTACGAGTTGTTGGTCGTGGGTTCGAACCCAGCTAGGTGCACTACTTTGTGTAATTTTTTTTATCACCACTGCTCTTAAAACGGTGAACATCGTGAGGAAACCAGCATGTCCTAGAAACAAAAAGTCTCGAAGACTTGTGACATCCATCAACCCGCACAGGGCCCGCGTAGTGGATTATGGCCCAGTCCCTCTCACAGAGAGGAGGCCTGTGTCCCATCAGTGGGAACATTTATAGGTTGATGATGATGATGATGATGAATATTGCTCTTGATACAAACTGTATATATAAAACCTAGGAGAACATAACATAGTGGTCGTTTAACCGGTAAAAGCCATACATCATCATCTGTCTCGTCCTCTCAAACTTTCTTGAAGTTTGTCTACAACCATGCTAGCACTAGGTAATACTAGTTGTCGGGTACATATTCCAGTCGGAACAAAGGGGAAACTCGGTACCTATATAGTGCGCGCCGCGAAAGGCCTTTTTTATCGTGGTAAAATCATCAAATGAGTCCTCCCACCCAGAGCAGAGCGGGAGGCACTGTCAGACTCGTACTGACTAAAATCCACGGTGTCCTTCAATAGCCCTTTACGTTCCGAGCTCACGGTAATTCGTGAGTTCAGCGACCCCGGCAGGCTTTGCTGACACTATTTGAGGCGCGCGTGGAACACAACGCGCCGTCGGGCGTGGTCCATGGTCGGACAGCGAGTTGCCCATTACTCGCTGCCCGCATGTCCGCGCCTACGGTGGCCGGAGATCGTCTGCCGACGTCCATCGCCGTTGGCGTCCACCACTGCGGTTTGGGGCCGCGAAAGGCCTGCGGGAAAAGTTGTTAAAATTACACTGTTTTAACGCAATTTGATATTATAATACAGACATTAGCGCCGCGTCAAAAAAACTCCAGTCGAGAACCGTCGGCATCGACCATCACTGTTTCACAACCAGAACCATTAAAGAAGTAATCAAACTAAATAAAAAATACATTATTCCATTCCACAAAGTTGTCAAAAAACTTTCTCCTTTGCTCTTTAGGGATACAGAAAACCACAACTCAGTTAACCTAGGGAAAAGGTTAAAAGCGTTAAAAAAAGGGTAGTATAAACTTTGTTCCCCATTTTAATTTTGATCCCTTTTGTTCGAGTATTTTTGGAATTACTTAGTACATTCATACTTTTGTAAAACACGACTTAATTTATGTTGGGTCGAATTATCGTCAAAGTTAGAATACCTTCTTATTTTAAGTAATTTTGGAAGGAGGGCGCTCAGTATCGCGAAAGGTGGGAGGAGTGCAGAGAGGCCTTTCCCAGGAGTGAGGCAGAGAAGGAAAAAAGACTTGTAACAGTTGTGAAGAGGAATACTTTCAGCATGTTTTTTTTAACGTGGTAAAATCGTCAAATGAGTCCTCCCATCCAGGGCAGAGCGGGATGGACTGACTGACTCGTACAGACTAAAATCCACGGGGTCTTTCAACAGCCCTTTACGTTCGGTAAGTAGTAAGTCCCGCGACCCCAGCAGGCTTTGGCCCTCTAGAGGGGGGCCCCGTCATTTTGCTGACACTCTTTGAGGCGCTCGTGGAACACAACGCGCCGTGTACCGGGCATGGTCCATGGTCGGACGGCGAGTCGCCCAACTTTGGCCAACTCTTGGAAAAAAAAGAACTGAAATATTGCTTACAACTAGAATTAAAACGTTACATAAACTGAATATGTCTCTTGGACAAGGCACCCAAGAAAATATACCGACAGATATTTTATGAGGCCCCGCCCGGACATTTCTCAATGTGTTCAAGTATAATAATGAATGAAGTTTCAGCTCGTTATTCATTCCTCGTGTAGACAGACTTCGGCCATTAGTATGCAAGCAGTGCGTTTGTGACTAACTTATTATGTTCACATTCAACGGAACGAAAAGGTAAAAAAAATATGTGTGTGCGTGAGTGTGTGTGTGTGTGTGATGAATTGTTTTGTCACCCTTGAAAATAATAGAAAGAAAGTTTTTTTTTTATCGTGGTAAAATCATCAAATGAGTCCTCCCACCCAGGGCAGAGCGGGAGGGACTGTCAGACTCGTACTGACTAAAATCCACAGTGTCCTTCAATAGCCCTTTACGTTCCGGGGTCACGGTAATTTGTTCAGTCCCGCGACCCCGGCAGGCTTTGGCCCTCTAGAGGGGGTCACTTTGCTGACACTCCTTGAGGCGCGCGTGGAACACAACGCGCCATCGAAAGAAAGATAGATAATCTTAAAATTGATAGATTTAATGTATTTGGTTTAATAACAGACACAAAAAAAAATACAATTTATGAAAACACAGTAAAAACGAAAAACGGTAAAAAAAAAGAAAGTGACCTACAAAAGTGTGTGAAAGAAAGAGTACGTTATTGGGATGATAAGCTGAGACGTCTGATGGCTAATTTAGCAATAGCTGGCTTAACGTAATTAACCTATGACCTACGAATGAATGTTATATGTCATCCAAGGTTGGATATTCAAGGGCATGCGGGTTGCGTGTAATGGGCGACTCGCTGTCCGACCATGGACCATGCCCGGGTCGACGGCGCGTTGTGTTCCACGTGCGCCTCAAAGAGTGTCAGCGATCTGACGGCCCCCTCTAGAGGGCCAAAGCCTGCCGGGGTCGCGGGACTTACGAATCACCGTGATCCCGGAACGTAAAGGGCTATTGAAGGACACCGTGGATTTTAATCAGTACGAGTCTGACAGTCCCTCCCGCTCTGCCCTGGGTGGGAGGACTCATTTGATGATTTTACCACGATAAAAAAAATGGTTGGATATTTATCCAATGAGCCCACTTCCCACTCCGACAGGGACTATGTGACTAGACTGACTAAGGAACAACCTGTTTCTTAAGTTGCCCCTTGCGTTCCCAGGCCGAAGCAACCTTTCACCTTTTAAGGCCGTAAGTCCCATGTTCTGCTAATGTTCTTTTTTTAAACCTTACCTAACTTTACACATTTCTTCTGATAGAAGACCTGGAACATCTACTTGTAGATTATACATACTATATGTAGTTCGGTGCGGGAATCGCAGCAGCAGTCCAATCGCTGAGCTGCGCCAATCTTGTCGTCAGAATATATAATTATAACGTATAATGAAGTAAGATAAAACGAGGTTATAATATTCCTGTCTACCGACTCCATATTTTCTTTTGTAACCAAAATTTTTGAGGTTAATACTCGTATATTGCTGGTGTAATATTTTTACACGAAAAAAAAGTCTCTTACTCATGTTATTCCTGCCATTAGTACTGTTGTCTTTGTTTTCAAAATGTCGCATAGTCTACAGTATAGAGTTTCAGTACCCTTTAATAAATTGGATTTGTAGAATGGAAGAAAAATATGTCAAAAACTTTGGTAGTGGAAAAATGTTTAGAAAATATCAACTTACACAATGTGTTTATAAGTAGAACATATTTTTAAAAAAATCTAATATTATCCTTAACCTAAAGGTGCTGATAGACTTAAGCATTCACATGTAAGAGAACATCAAGCATTTGCCGTTTTGAATTTTGTCGAACTGAACAACGAACATAGTCGAGCATAGATTTCACCAGTTTAACATACACAGGGTCTTTTTGTATGTAGTGTGGATGTTTAAGTATTTAGTTAATTGCTAAATGTTTAAAAATAAACTAAAGTTACTATTTGTTTAAGACCACTTTGAAATACTTTACTTTTCCCGAATGCGCATAAGATGCACTTAAGCCTTTGTCAAACAGACAGGCGTGGCGAATGCGAAGCGTGACGTTTTTATTTGTAATGCATGGAATTGTTTGAATGCAATCACATAGAAAAGCGAAAGCGATCCGATAGCGTGACAGAACCATCGGACTGACGTCTCGTATCGCTTCGGACTCGCCTGTCTGTTTGACAACGGCATTATTAATGCTGGCCGAGGTTTCTGATCTATTCTTAACAACCGACACGCAAATTATAAATGAAAAACAGGTTGTTTTTGAGCAAATCACGTTTCTTCTACCCCACACAGTGTGGGTGGGCACATAATATGAAGATTTTCCAAAAAAAAGCGTGATTTTTACAAGATTTTCCAAAAAATACATTCTGAGGTACTCTGATGTCGCGTGTCGGTGTGACATGACGTGACCTGTCTCAGTCATGGCGTGCAGCTGCCGATTCCGTTTTTTATTTTGTTAACACTTATGTTTAGATCTAGTTTATTTATTCATTTCTGTTTTTTTTTCTTGCACTTGTCTTTTACATATAAAACAATTTTCCTTTCTTTCAGATTGACTGAAAAGCCGAAACCCGTTAAGAGGTCTATAGTTGAAAAAAGACTAAGCAAAAATATAATGAAATAATGATGAAGATGTAACTGAAAAGAATAACTTAAACATTATTTTATAACTTAACAATTGAGGTCAAAATCTATGTTCCAACATCAACAATGAAAATAAAAACACCTAACAGAAAGTTAAATAAATGCCGAGGTACACGAAACATAATTTATTGGCTACTTAAGCTTGAGTTATCAACTTTGTTGAGCTTATTAAGAAAGTTTTACATTACAGTGAATAAATTTTAATGTGATAAAAAAATAAAATGAGGGAAGAAATTATTTTTGAATTTTAAATTATGGTTGATATTATTATGGATATATCTTTTAAGATCTCGGGATCAAGGGATCCCGGACTTTTGAAAGGTGTGGCAGGAGCCGAAGCCATCTTGCAGAGACCCATTAAGCATTTAAAATGAAATGAGGCTCCAACCGGCGGTTATCCCTGTATGAACTATGCCAGTATATCCAAGGACAACCCCCGGCTGGAGTTGGACTATTGCGGAATACTGAAACAAAAGACAGGGTTATGGCATTTGGTGGGTTTGGTGGACTGGTTATCTATAACTATAGAAAAACTATGGCCACTGCCTAATCAATGTTTTATATACGAGTATATAGAAAAGATGGCAGGGGGTGTCTTGCACACTCAAAAAATGGGCCTCCAAACATATCGCTAGCACTAGGTGACGTAGCGACAAGGAAGTAGCATATCCTGAGGTGCTTGAGGAGTGGAGAGGCATTCTACAGTTCTCAGAACTGACCAGGAACCCGGAAGTATGGTCGATCCCTACAAACACTTACTGGAACACTTCCTTCCTCCGAGCACGTTTGCTCTTGCGAATTTCCACTCTAGCCAGCCAATAAAGGCAAGAAAGAGGTGGGAAATCTTATGGATATTATTATTATGGTTGATATTATTGTTCCTTAAGGTATTGATGTTACCGTGTGTTCGGATCTTAAGACACCTCAGACACCCATTGAGTGCATATTTGCGAGTCTCCGATACCTTACGACTTAGGTATCCAGGTGACTATCGCAATACAAATCCATAGAGGTTCATACACAGGCACGCGTCAGTGGATAGCTAAGTCGTAAGGTATCGGAAACTTGCGTCGTGTAGTGTACGAAGGAGCTAACACTTGTATAAGACCTCAGATCATTCTCGTCAGAAGGAGGAGGAGGAGGCCTCTACTCAGCAGTGAGTGTAACACGGCTGCCGATGATAATAATGATAGTCTTGAAGCCAACTCCAATATAGTTGAGAAAAACAGACAGAGAACAGACAGTACGGAACAAGGTGCTCTATATGTCTGGAACTAAGGTTCATTATCATCCAAAACAAAAACGCTTTTATAGAGCTTGATTGTAATTACCTACTAGATTATTAACAAGATAGGAAGGCATAGCTATTACTCATTTCTGAGTTATACGAGTATCTCAGTGGATATAACCCCCAGGGGAAGACATAAGTAAACTCATTTCTAACTAAGAATACACGGAAATTAGAACTAGCTTTCAGACGAAATTAATTTCAAGATCTAATTAATAATATACAAACGAAAGTTTGGATAGATAGATGGATATTCCATAGCCTACCTAACCAGGGGGTCTACTGTCTAAATCCGTTAAATGTCATGAGGTACGTCAAATTGCATTTAAAAAAATAGTACCTTTATTTTCCGCAGATTTTGAGCGGTGGCGCGGACTCTAAGGAGCTATCTGTCAAATCGTAGTATAATTAACCCTCACTTCTGACTCATTGTCAAAATGCCCGTAACTAAGGCCGTTAAAAACACGGGTTACTTACTTAGAGATTAGAACCCCATAACCAGACGGGTGAACTATGGGCAACATAAGATTTTTTTTTTTATCTTGGTAAAATCATCAAATGAGTCCTCCTACCCAGGGCAGGGCGGGAGGGACTGTCAGACTTGTACTGACTAAAATCCACGGTGTCCTACACTAGCCCTTTACGTACCGGGGTCACGGTAATGGGAAAGTCCCGCGACCCCGGCAGGCTATGGCCCTCTACAGGCCCCGTCACTATGCTGACACTCCTTGAGGCGCGCGTGGAACACACCGCGCCGTCGACCCGGGCATGGTCCATGGTCGGACAGCGAGTCGCCCATTACTCGCCGCCCGTATGCCCGCGCCTACGGTGGTCGGAGATCGTCTTGCGATGGGCAACATAAGATGGATATTTGTAACTCAATCACCTCAGAACTGCATAATCTCTTCTCTACTTGAAGTTTGACTCAGATACGTTAAAGTCTGGAATAACAAATATGATGTCGTTTATTTTATAAGTTCTCATGGGATATCATCAATTGGTTACCACAGTAACGAACGTAGGTACCCACATCGTGATGCGCACTTTACACGCGGGCAAAGTCGCTGGTGTTGCTAGCAGCTTTGCCCGCTTGCTTGTCCGCTTGTTCATAAATATTATAAACACACGCCTCTTTTCTCTTGACATGAAGTACGGTAGGTACGTCACCTGATACGATCCTTAGAAACGTCTATTCCTTATGCTTTAATCTATTCTACTCATACACGCCCCGGTTGCGAGAACTACGCACCTGACATATTTCTCTTCTTATTTTATTTCGGTTATTCGGTTCATATTTCAAGTTGTAACTGATTTTGACAATACGTGGTCATGTGTTCAAATTAAGTGCCTTTTACCAACTATGTTAGCTGCGTGAAACTATTTTACAAATACGTCACTATTCAATAACAAGTTAGTCATTTAAAAACCATGTTCTTTTTAAAAACAAGCTTTTATTGTATAAAAAATACTTACGATAGACAAAGTAAAAATCAAACGAGTCTAAACTCGATGGGTTTGCGGCGTTTCATTACAGAGTTCCTATGGCCACCTTCCAGCTCCATCATCAGATCAGCTCCATATCATCATAATATTGCAATGTCACGCGATAAACATAATTACATAAACATGAAAAATTTCAGAAACCGGGAAGTGGATCAAATTTAAGTTTCAAGATTTGATTACAGACAACGGGACAGGTGAAAGTAAATAAAAGCTTGTAAAAATGTAGTCCATGTAAATGCAGTCTTCATACCAAAACAAAATAATTCACTTGCATTTTTACAGCGTTAATTCCTTAGTACTGTAAATCACTTCAAAATGAAAGCCAAACAACGAATAAACATGATCAGAAAAGAGAAAAATAAACTAAAAACAATTTCGCGGTTCCGTTTATCCGAACCGACTTCATCTCGATGAAAGAGCTCGCGAAAGCACAATTAAACTTTACCAATGCCTTTGCCTTTGTTTAAAAACAAAACTCCGTGAAAAATTCGTTTCTCTATAACAATTTCCAGTTTCGAGACCAACAAACAAAAGGCCAATAGTTTACAAACAATCTTGATAAAAAGCAATCGAGCGTTTCTTCGGCGCTCAACCCCAAAATGTTTCTATTTTTATCGCCACAACAAAAACTTTGTTTATTACTCCACCTTGGCTCTGCGAACAACCTCGTTTGAATATTGGCCGTGATAAAATTACAGCCTTATTTTTTGGTTAGAATTTATGGGGTGGAAGTTGATTCGCCGTCCGATCATGGACCATGCCTGGGTCGACGGCGCGTTGTGTTCCACGCACGCCTCACTGCTGCTGAGCTGTCAGCAATATGACGGGGCCCCCCTTAGAGGGCCAAAACCTGCCAGGGTCGCGGGCTTGTCTCATCAGGTAACCGAGACCCTGATACGTAAAGGGCCATGGAAGGATCATCGTGAGTTTTAGTCAGTACAAGTCTGAAAGTCCCTCTCATCCTGCCTTTTTATTATCGTGGTAAAATCATCAAATGGGTCCTCCCACCCAGGGCAGACTCATACTGACTAGCCTTCTTTTTTCAACTACCGGAGTTCTACAGACTCAGTGACTAAAACCAGCCTTGTATCTTCAATTGCCGGACTTCTAGGACCGCGATAACCTCA
The DNA here is from genome assembly GCA_943136025.2 of Agrotis puta. Lineage (NCBI taxonomy): Eukaryota > Metazoa > Arthropoda > Insecta > Lepidoptera > Noctuidae > Agrotis > Agrotis puta. The sequence continues at coordinate 14,673,568 of OW964181.2, read as the reverse complement.
TTTTTTTTTGTTTTACTATTTCCGTGCTTGAAGCATTTACTGCGTTTATTATATGGAAAATTGAAAAAACGCTTCTAGTGTACGTACAGTCACGAGCAATAGTATGTATACACTAAGCAGTATTCAAAAGCGATGTTCTGCTAACATATTGATTAAACTTTTACCTTTTCATTTCACTTCTATTTTGGAAGCCATACTATTACGAAATAGGTCTTATTTCAAAGTGCAAATCAGAATTTTACGAGTAAATTGCGTTTGAATTTTGTTAAGTGTTTACATGTTATTGTTCGTGACTGTACGGGGTCCATGAAACTTGCCCGCACTCATTATGATAAGGAATTTGTTTGCCCATAAGTCTGGCTTTGTTATCTAAAGTCATAACTTTAGAAATGTCACTAAAACCTTCAAATGACACTTGACAAGAGCTTTTAGTACGAATTGAGAAGTTCAAGATCATAAACTTGTTGAAAAGTGACATTTGCATTGTATTAGACACTAGCACTTTGCCCGCGACTTCGTCCGCGTGGGTTACGTACTTTCCTAATTCCCATAAAACCCTAAATTTCCAAAAACCCCTACTTAGTGCTCCCCTACATTATAATAGGAAGCCGTGTGCAAAATTTCACATTCCTAGCCCCAGTAGTTTCGGCTGTACGTTGATATGTCAATCAGTCAGTTCTCCTTTTATATATATAGATATTATACGTGGGTATTTATTAATGTGATACAACTAGTTAATGCCCGCGGTTTCGGCCGAGTGAAGTAGGGCAGTGTTATCAAACGTGTTGTGTCACAGGTGTTTTAAATGATAAATAACCCTTATGTTATTTAAAATAGCAATAAATATTTAAAACAAATTATCAACTGATTTCGTTCGGAAATCAGTGTAAATTCAATGTAAAATCACAGAATTCTCATTTCAAAATAATATAATCTAAATGTTAATAACTAACTTTTGCCTGCGGCTTCGCTTGCGTTAATTTAGAATTCGAGAAACAATTCGGACAGTGTAAGTAGCGCCATCTGGAATATGAAAGTTATAAATAAAAATACGAAACAAAACGAAGGTTAACGAAATGGAACGTACGATAGCATTCCTCTTCCCCCTTTTGCATACCGCGTGATACCTAAAAAATTGCTTATCATTTGAATCCTTGTGTAAAACTTGTTGTCGTTTAAGTGTCTAAACACACTATGCCGAAGTTACGCGACCGAAGTTCAGCACAATTACGCCTGCAATGCTATTTGAATTACTGACGACACACTATGCCAAAATTACGTCGCGTCATAGCGTACAGCCTAACTTCGGTCGGGCGTAAGTTCAGCGGCAACTTATTCTGTGACCACACATTATAGGCGACCGAATTTCGGTTCAATTACCGACGAAGATCCGGGGGTGGGGAGCAGCGCCGAATTTCTGCCGCGTTAGTTCGGCACTTATGGTGTGTCATATCAGCCAAATACGTCGGAACGTAAAATCAGCCGCCGAACTTCGGTCGCGTAACTTCGGCATAGTGTGTTTAGACACTAAAACAGAATCTTTGCACTGGTTTAAGCACCAAATTAAAACATACATAAACACAAAATAACAGAAAGATCTGATTGTTTTTGAATCATTACCATTCCTACGGCTCGAAACAATTACAGTTAAAAAAAATATCCAACTTACATACTTACAATTTAAATCAGCGTAGATATATCCTAGAGAACTATTGGAAAATATTAGTAAAATTGCATTTTTTTTTTTAAATATGTTGCCCCACACTGGGAATTTCTCCTGTGTCGTGGGTGCGTTTATAAACATTTAAACTCACATACACAAACATCCAGACCCAGAACAACTACTTGTAGATCATACAGATATTTGCTCTGTGCGGGAATCGAACCCGCGACACGCAGCGCAGCTCAGCCACTCCATCAACCGTGCCGTCAATATTAAAATAAGAGTACGTCTTTCATAAAAATATCTTTCAAAATTAACGTTAATTATAATCATCAACATTAATTAATTCTCTATCGAATAACGCTTCGTTGACTCCTAATCAAAATGTGCGTAAAGATACTTGTACCATAATAACGTCTAAAACTCGGAAAGTCCGTTGTAATTTTGTAAATGGAGTATCAATTTTACATTGTAGGACGCCATTTTGTTTAAACTCTTGGCCACGATACGTGACACTGCGACACTAACCGCAGAGAAAACCAACGAAACATGTTTCGAAAATGCTACGAGACACAAGGTTGAAATTAGTGTTCAGGCAAAACGAGAAAAAATGAGCTACGCCATGCGGCCATTCAGGACCAGACCATGCGTGAGGGAGATGACATCTTCTACCTCATGCCGTACAGTGTCGGATTTCGCGGGGCGATTTCAGGTTATTAGTGTGGATAGTGAAATATTGAACGGCGGGTAACGAATAACTTGCAGTCCCATCAATAGATTGGATCAGATCCCTATTAATTTCTTCCGATGGTCAATTTTCAGGACCTGTTTTATGAAATTCTGAATGCTATTTTACATTACGAAATTCAACTGCGTTGGTACTTACTCAAATAAAAATCGCTTCATCCGAGGTCGTGAACGGAGCCTCGAGCGTATTTATGGCGTTGATGGAAACCGACGTATCATTTGCGATCGTTATTTCTAATTACGGAGGAATATTTTACAAAATGTAATTAAGGAAATTGTATTCAATACTGTTTGGACTTATTTAACATTTAAATAAATGTAATACTTATACTCTGTATAAGTACCCACGCCCAAATCACTGAAACGATCATCCTGAAATTTTGCATATACGTTGTCAGGTATTAAGTGATAAACCTAAGTTACATCTGATCCTAAAAAAAGGTACTGAGGGTCTACTCTCTTTTTTTTATTTTTTTATCGTGGTAAAATCATCAAATGAGTCCTCCCACCCAGGGCAGGGCGGGAGGGACTGTCAGACTTGCACTGACTAAAATCCACGGTGTCCTTCACTAACCCTTTACGTACCGGGATCACGTCCATAATCCCTTGGTCCCGCGACCCCGGCAGGCTTTGGCCCTCTACAGGCACCGTCAAGGGTCTACTCTCTTAGTCCGTCAATGAAAATACAAATTATTAATTGATTAAATAATTTTACTACTTTCTATACCTTCATAGAAAAGTATGACTGATATCAGATATCAGTAATATATACAAAATTTCGAGAGATCGTTTCAGTGATTTGGGCGTGAAAAGGTAACCAACAAACTTACTTTCCCACTTATAACATTAGTTAGGATACAGGCTTAATATAACACTCCACATCACCATCATCATCAGCCGGAAGATGTCCATCATCATCACCTTCCTTAGACTGCCACGTCAAACTACAATTTGTCACTTGCATCCATCGTTTGCCCGCGACTCTCACGATGTCATCGTTCTGGTACGTCAGCTTCAGAGAAATCTCACCCCTTTTGGTCGTGATGCCACTTACAAAAGGGGTAAATTTTCTCTGAAGCTTACCATACATACTGTGTATAATATTCAGAATATATACCACTTGTTTTTAGGTACCCAAAGGGTAAAACTGGATCCTATTACAAGACTGCCTTTATCTACAGAACCCTTCATGCGTGAGTCCTACTCGCACTTGATCGGTTTTTTTACGAGTGACCACACTCAAGTCTTTCAAACTCGGCACACAAAAGGCTTCTAGTAAGTATTCCATTACCAATTTCCTTTTCTATGTTGATTGACGCTAATAGGCGATGAGCCAGCAAATCGTGCCCCATTCCAGCCACTACTGTTAAGCACACTTTGTGGTTATTTCGGGCATATTGAGTCCATTTAGATGTTTGTAAATATGCTTCAGTTGTTTACCGTATATTTTCCTTTATTAGGTCGTGTTAAATTTTCTGTTGTGTGGGTTATTTTTTGTTGAAAAGCTCTAATGGAAAGTGTATTAATAAATGAGAAACGATAGAGTGCTGGGGTGTATGTTTCGCCATTCTTTTTTTTCATTAATTAAAGGAAAGTGTGCTTATTTTAAGCCTGACTCAATATAAATATGTTATAAAAAGCAACTCACTGATGTTTTCGGGTGAATAAAAAATTGAATCAGCCCTCCCGTGCTTGGTGGAGCAGGAAGGACTTTTGAATGGAGCAAACCCACTATTAAGGCGTAACTCCCAATAGTGAATATGTTATGTTGATGCTTTGTTATATTGAATGAGTAGACAACCGATTGGTATAAAGATTTAATTGCTACTAAATTATAATAAGATAATATCATTATTTATTATGTTAGAAATGCACACTTATACAATATTGATAGTTATGAATAAGTGAGTGTAACGTAACCAACTACACCTACGGTCAATGTACAGCGTAGCTCGTAAACCGTATATATACTATTCCCAAACCACTGCAACTATAGGGAGGGACTGTCAGAATCTTACTGACAAAAAACCATCCTGCTCCTCCAGTTGCTCTTTGTGTTTCAAGGTCGCGGTGCCTTTTAAGACAGTCCCCTGACGCCAGTTAAAACCTCAGCGAACATAGGTCCATATCAAATAACTTTCTCTATGGAAAATAAGGGTCTTCCCAATCATAATTATCTCATCAGATTAATTTTTCATATAGTCAGAGAGAGACAACAATATTCCTTAAAGTGTACCCATGTATCCTTAGTCCTACGATGTCTATTGTATTTATGTCCTAGATGCTTAACATCTTGTGATAGAATATGACTCAAGTAGTAGTGATTTATTTATTAATTTAAAGGGCTTCTCAACAATGTGGACACTGTTACTTTATAATTTTTGGCTAAATTAAATAACTAAGTGTTACAAAATCCATATAGTGTTAGTACTTAAGCATTAAAACAACCTATTATCTAGTGTTAGTAAAAAATATCCTACACACAAATTGCTTCATAAGCGGAGACCATAACCTCTCCGGTACAGTTCCCAGGATGCTGTTGGGACTATCTCTCATTCGTTTTCTTGCGTACAACCGCGTGAAAACCGTCGGTACGAGCTTGCGCAAACATCTGCGACGCACTGCAGTAGCGAGGTAGTCCCAACAACATTCTGAACGCATTATTATACTGGACGCGCAGGCCATCTAACGATCTTTTGGTATAACTAATAACTTAGAAGAAGTAACTTGGTGCTGGCAATATAACCGCCCATTCACGACCTTGTGGCTATGAGCGCTCACTGAGAGATGCGGGGCGGCGAGGTTAAGGCTGGTCGGATGTACACACGTTTTCCTTATTCGATTTCCGAATTCGTTTTCCGTATTCAGATGCCTGACTGCACATATTCCATACAAAGTGTTCTACGTGGCGCACACGTTTGTATATTTTCCAAATGGATAAAACATCTAACGTTCGTTTCGAAACTCAGCCGCGCTAATACAAAATACAAAAACCTAACGTCTGCGCTAGTCTCACGGAATTTTGAATCGGAATTTCACATTAGGAAAACGAATTCGGAAAACGTGTGTATGCGGCCAGACTTAACATCAAGTGTATAGAAATGTTTAAAACACGCCACGAGGCGCCACCAGTGCCGAATTCGCGTTCTTACAAAGTATTTTAATGTCTTATTCGCGCTGCCTGCCGCACCGTTCACCACTTAGACCAAAGAAGGGGCCGTAAAACGTCTAACAACACCAACCTAAACTGTTTGATACACTGTCAAATGACTTTATGTAGTGAAAAGCCAAACAAAACTGAACTTTGAAAGCAATACCTTCACAACCACGCTGAAAGGCAACCTTTGTCTAAGAACAAAATCTTCGCTTACCAAAATTCAATTTGGTCTGTACGGTAACAATACCCCAATTTCCATTTACTAGACCCAGTATTTTCTAAATTTTAATAAACTTTTTTTACAAATGTTCTCTCTCGTTTTACCTTCGGGGTAACGAGGAAGTACTGAGGCCTTGAGAAACATAATGTGTTTCAATAAAAGCTACTGCATACTCAGATGTTCTCAAAGTTTCGAAGTTGTGAACCCCGAAGCGGTTCTCTCGGATGGAAACTTTTGTTTCGTTGTTAATATCGGTGGCCTACATTTCTGTTTTGATGTAGAATTTTATTGTGGAACTATTTAATTTCTAAAAAGGACAAAACTAAAATTGATTCCTTTTGCTTGGTCAATATTTTGTATGTAAAAAATTCTAGATAAGCAACTAATAAATTTATGTAGTTGTTAAATCAAAAAGATACGCTTTGTCAAGTTTGTAACTTTTTCAATCATGAAATCAAAAAGGCTTAACAAATCCAGTTACTTTTAAAAACTAGATAAAATCTTTCTAGTTTGATTCGCAAATACCAGACTTTACTATTAGCCTAAAAAGACCAAATTGCCAAGGCAAACAAAATACTTTAAGTGTTCTTAGAACCAGGTTCGCAGGACTAACGAGCTACCGTGACCTGGGAATGTATAGGGCTATTGAAGGATACCGGGGATTTTAGTCAGTACAAGTCTGACAGTCCCTCCTGCCCTGCCCTGGGTGGGGGGAATCATTTGAAAATTTTACCAAAGTAAAAAAAAGGGCTCTTAGACAATTTGAGAAACGCACCCACGATCTCGATACAGCTCGTGAATTTTCGGTTTTTATACGTAAAGACGGAATGGTGAGAATTTTTTTCTATCACAATTCTCATTTCATGCGAGTAGCACACCAAACATTACTTATACGAGCCGTGCTAGATTTATTTATAGGTTTTCATTTAAGGATCGATGGTGCGTGAAATATGAGGAGTGCGAAGGGAATGTGAAGTACCACACCAAACAGTACTGAGTGATATATATCACCTATATAACACCATCTTCTCGGCAATTTTGCGAGTGAATCTACGTAATTATTACATGAATGCCTAAAAAAAGGATTGTTGTGATTTCAGGGTTCAAAAATACCTTATGATGAATGTATATTTGTAGGTTTCTGTATTCTACTTTTTTTAGATTACAAAAATATGCAGCATTAGTAAAAAAAACCTAACAATAATGTTAAAAGAAATACTCGAAAGTAGGTACCGTTTTAAAAATTAGATATTTTTTTCACAAGTATGAGGTATTTTTAAAAATTATTAGTTAATTCCAGATGGTTCCAGGATGGAATACATACAAGCAATTTGCACCTGGCTTCCTTACTACTTTACGTGATCATGAAATGAGTCCTCCCACCCAGGGCGGGACAGCAGGAACTGTCAGACTGGTACTGACTAAAGGCCACGGTGTTCCTTCAATAACCTTTACGTTCCAGGATAACGGTTACCTAATGAGACAGTCTTGCGACTCCGGCAGGCTTTGGCCCTTAAAGGGGGGCAGCGTCATATTGCCTGACCGCTCTTTGAGGCGCGCTTGAAACACGAAGCGCCGTCGACCTGGGCATGGTCCTTGATAGGCGTGAACGATCGTGACCGGCGAGTCACCCATTACTCGTCATCTAATTGTCCGCGCCTTTTTTTTTATCGTGTTAAAATCATCAAATGAGTCCTCCCACCCAGGGCAGGGCGGGAGGGACTGTCAGACTTGACTGACTAAAATCCACGGTGTCCTTCAATAGCCCTTTACATACCGGGGTCACGGTAATTCGTGAGTTCCGCGACCCCGGCAGGCTTTGGCCCTCTACAGGGGGCCCCGTTACTGTACTGACACTCCTTGAGGCGCGCGTGGAACACAACGCGCCGTCGACCCGGGCATGGTCCATGGTCGGACAGCGAGTCGCCCATTACTCGCCGCCTGCATGGATTACCCGAAATTAACTCTGGACGTACGATACTGTGGGCGTCACCCGCAGCGATGAGATCTAACATGAAGCGAGCTCACTCAGAAACACTTCACTCAGAAGTTCCAGTATCTTCAAGGTAAGTAAGGTACTAAATAAATAAATAAATATTCCACAACTATCACACAACGCCATCTAGTCCCAAGCTAAGCAGAGCTTGTGTTATGGGTACTAGACAACTGATAAACATACTTATATATTTCTAAATACATACATATTATAGTTAATTTACACCCAGACACAGAACAAATGATCGTGCTCATCACACAAACATTTGTCCTGGGTGGGAATCGAGCCCACGACCTGTACACCGACACTGTACTGGAACTCCTGTACACTGACTCTGTGCGAAACTTCGTTATTTCCACCTGTGAGAGAACCCAGGAGGAAACCGATCTGCTTTCTAATAATTTACGCTGACACGACACGATAAAGTTCATTTCCGTATATCCTTTAAAACCTGTTTATCTCCGATGCCTCAGCCGTCTCCTTAAGGTTACTGATCCTTGAGCAAATCCTTCAATGTCTGTTAGGTATTAGATATCATATTCCACAAGCGCGTTCCCAAGTCTCCTAATAATCTCTTTGTTAAATTAAGATGGATGTAAAAAGGAATACTCTCAAAAGTAGAGAGTTACTTGTTCAACAAATTGTTTATGGTAGGATTCATTCAGAGGCTTTATCACGAGTTTTCACGATTTTGTTTGTGTAAGCGAGGATTTTGACGATAATTTTATACAAAAAATTAGTTCCGCCTTTGTACACTAGAGGCGCTTAATACTTCAAGTACGCTGTACTGTTCGGAAACCTTGTGCTGAGGCTTCTTTTCAGAAAAGTCAGTTCAATAACCTGAGCAGCGGAGATTTCTCATAATCAGCCGTTTATAGTGAAGAGATAGATATAAATATTATACCTTATACGTCAATAATATAATAAAAGTTACATGTCAATAAAGACTATATTCCTCATACACGTTTCAATTCACCACTGCTGTTTCCAATTGCATTCTTCAAACACAATATTGTGCGCACAAGTCCCTGACAATATTCCGGAATCGAGCATCGAACACAGAAACTAGAGAGAATAAAAGAGAATGCCCAAATACCTCCATTGCTGTGTGTACGATCTATGAGGCATAACTCTTTTTAACAAAAGGATTAGGTTCTATGTTCGACGTGAATGTTTTATTTATTTTTTATGTACGTTTGTTCACCGATTTCTCCGCCAATTAAGGACCGAAATGTTTTTTTTTTAACTGTAATTATCCAATGATGCAGTTTATTTTTTGCTACACTTCATAGTTTCGGATTTAGCCATCCACGCCCAGTTGAAAAATGCAACCTACAATCGGTTGGAATTTTTTTGAAGATTAGCATGCGTAAACTTTTCGACATGCGATTTTGCCCTGCACAAATTAACAACTTAACGTTTAAAAAAACAGCATCGCATCATTTCATGTGCCTATCTGATTGAGATATTTTAAATCACAACCCACTCGAATAATCAAGAATCTTACCTATTCTATTCATCACTCATAATACAACACACTAGAGGTAGTGTGTTGTATTATGTTGTGTGTGTTTCTGTGAACTTCAGTTCAGTTTCAGAAACACACATACACACACACACGCAAACGCACACACACACACACATACAAACACAGACACACACACACAAGAAAAATGTTATTGCTCTTTTCTTCTTTTTTTAATATTAATATTTTAATTAAGTAAATCATCATCATCATCATCTCAGCCATAGGACGTCCACTGCTGAACATAGGCCTCCCCTTTAGATCTCCACATGTACCGGTTGAAAGCGACCTGCATCCAGCGCATTAAGTAAATACGGACTGAAAATTATAATTGTTACACAAGCCAACTACGATTCCTTCTGTCACTTATAGCACAGGGGATGCTATTTTAAGTGACAGAGTTATTGTTGTCCCCTTTTACTTTTTGAACCAATAAAAGTATTAAATGTACTTACGTATTTGATTTTTATTAAAATTAGTTGTGATTCTAAATATGTAATAAGTACAAATTCTTATACCAAAGAAAGGATAGCTTTTTCTACCAACCGAACAATTTTGATTTAATACCTCTCGAATTCTTCGGACTGAAAGCAATTTTACTTGAAAACTTTTTGAGTTATGGAGATTACGCTTTGATCTTAGAGATAGCACTGAAGAGTAGAACTGCCAGATTCAAACATTACGAAAGATCGATAGAAATTTTATGTGAAACTAGATTAGAGATTTTTAGGCCTCAGGAAAAAATAGTCCAGAGATTTTTGGCTGGTCGCGGGACTTATGATTGAAGGACACCGTGGATTTTAGTCAGTACGAGTCTGACAGTCCCTTACGCTCTGCCTTGGGTGGGAGGACTCTTTAGATGATTCTACCAAGTTAAAAAAAAAATGGCTTTATCTGCAGAAGTGAGCTGCATTTATATACCTCTGTTACTTACCGTGTTTCAATGTCAATCTCTTCGACTTCAGCCGAGTTTACCTCAACTAGCGTTAGGTAGCTGAGCGCGAGACTCTCCGTCTCACTACAAAAAGTTAAACATCTGTTAAACACTTGTCTAATAACAGTGTAACTGCAAAATGACCCTTATCTTATATCAACGTCAAATGCCGTTTTGCAGTAGACAGTTTTTTAGACAAGTGTTCAACAGATGTTTAACTTTTTTTTGCAGTAAGACGGTCTAAGTTCACCAAAGCAGATACGATTCCGTATGAAAGAATCTCGAAACTTTTGAATCAACCCTACGCTCTATTCGTTTTAAATTCATGAATTTTGACGACTCATAGGGTGTACGGACAACTGACCAATTGTATTTTCACAATTTTTAGACTCTTATTAATTTATTTTTTTAATAAAATAAAAAACATTGCTCCACACTAGGAATTGCTTCCTGTATCGTGGGTGCGTTAACAGACATAGAAACTCACAGATACACAAACACCCAGATCCGAAACAACTACTTGTAGATCATACAAATAGTTGTTCCGTGCGGTAATCGAACCCACTGCGCCAACCACGCAGTCAAATTTATTATTGTCGTATTATTTAATTTTATGATATTTTAATGGGTTGTCCACCTCATAATTATGCCCGAATCTTCAGATGAAATAATGGGTTTGGTGCTTAAGTAGTGCCCCACAGTCTTATTCAATACCCACAACCCACATCCTTATTCAATACCCACAACCCACATCGAGGCCCTTTTTTTACGTGGTAAAATCATAAAATGAGTCCTCCCACCCAGAGCAGAGTGGGAGGGACTGTCACACTCGTACTGACTAAAATCCACGATGTCCTTCAAAAGCCCTTTACGTACCGGGGTCACGGTAATTCGTGAGTCCCGCGACCCCGGCAGGCTTTGGCCCTCTACAGGGGGCCCCGTCACTATGCTGACACTCCTTGAAGCGCGCGTGCAACACAACGCGCCGTAATCAAACATCGAGGCCCTTTTGAAAATTATAAAAATATAGAATTTCTACATTATCTTGTTTTTTTTTTTACTATACATCACAATTCCTTTTCAAGACCATGTCTAACTGAATCCATATTTCTTATTATACAGTAAATGTGCTTCAGAAAAAGCCCACTAAAATATTATTTCAAGTAAAATAAATAGTATTTTGATGAAGAAATAGTTGGCGAGCAGAGAGTCGTGGCATCCAAGAATGAAAGGTGCCAACAAATTGGTTTTAATGTCTGTCGCTTTCAACTAACAGTGCAAAGACGAACGCCATATTACTTAGTTTCAAGAACTGGGTTGAAATACACGTGGGAGTAATTTGGATATAAAAGCGATAGGATATGACATCTGCTGGATACCGCTTGCTGAAGGCCTTGGATTCAATTAAGGCATCCAGAAAAGTTCGGTTAAGCAGCTCACAACCTCCAACCTCCGTCCTAGGTGGTAAAAGCAGGAGGGACTGTCAGACTGACTAAAATCCCCGGTGTCCTTCAATAGCCCTTTACGTACCGGGGTCACGGTAATTCGTGAGTCCCGCGACCATATTTAAATACCTGTACAGCCTTAAACGATACAAACAATAAATAAAAAATCATGCAGAAAATTTGGTACATATCTGTACATCATCCATCGTTCACGCAGACCTATATCTATAGCTGTTATAGTTCACGTGCAGCATAGCGCAACAGATGGAATTCCAGAACACAATAGAGTAAAAACGAGACATTTTTCATAATACATACGTGGGCAGTGAGGACTGAACAAAACATTCAATACTTTTTTTTCAGTTTTTTAGAACTGATTTATCATCAGCTTGTATTCATTCGTCTACTGCTGGGTTGGGGAACAGTGTATATGACGGGGACTCGAGGTATAATGGGGATCTACACTCTTTACGTATACTTAACACAGCACTAACGTAGCGCAAGCGCCATCAGGACGTCATTTCCAAGCAGCCATTAACAAATGGCGTCCTGTTGGCGCTTGCGCTACGTTAGTATTGTGTTAAGTTTGCCTTAAGTGTGGGATTTCCCATTATACCTCGCGTCCCCGTCTTATACACTGTTCCCCTATAGGCCTCTTCAAATATGCGCCACTAAGCCCTTCTTTTTTTGTAACTTGGTAAAATCATCAAGTGAGTCCTCCCACCGAGGGCAGGGCGGGAGGGACTGTCAGAAGTTTCAGAAATTTCTTCCTCAGCCAGTTCGTGTCAGCTGCCTGTCGCAAGACTTCGCTTGAACACGAGTCAGCACAAACAATAGATAGAAGGAGAGAGAGATAGAAAGAAGGAGATATGGAATTGAGTTCAAAATATATAAAAAACCGGTGCCACAATTTCCCTTCCACTTAACTTATATTACTCACACAGTTTTGTCAAAACAATAAGTCGCGAATAAACGCGCCTTTGTCAAAGTCAAAGTTACAGTACAGTGTGCAAGATGTTACAAGTATTATTATAAATGTATATTTGTACGCGTTTGGCGCGTTTCGAATTTGGCATACAAATATACATTAATTACGCTTTTGAAAATGAAGTCTGTTTATTTATAATAATAGTTCAGTGGTATCAGTGTCAATTTATCTACCTAAATGTTTAATTTTAGTGAAATACAATGACATAACATTCAACGAAATACGATTATATTTTCAACTAGCTTCCACCCGTGACTCCGTCAGAACAACGTCTATGAATAAAACTGAAAAATAAGATTTTTTTTTCTACGTATTTTTCCAGGATAAAAAGTATCCTATGTTATGCCCAGGATAATAAGGAATAATTATACCAAGTTTCATCGAAATCGAACCGTTAGTTTTCACGTGATGCCTGCACAAACAGACAGACAGACAGACAGACAAAAAATTTTTAATCATATATTTGGGTTTGGTATCGATCCAGCAACACCCCCCGCTATTTATTTTTTCAATATTTTCAATTTACAGAATTGACCCTTCTACAGATTTATTATATGTATAGATGACAAATAATTATAATGTAAATAAGTTCAAATATTCAAATAGATTCATCTATATATATAAAAGGAGAACTGACTGACTGACATATCAACGTACAGCCGAAACTACCAGGGCTAGGAATGTGAAATTTTGCACACGGCTCCCTATTATTATGTAGGGGAGCACTAAGAAGGGGTTTTTGGAAATTTAACCTTTAAGGGGGTGAAAAGGGGGAATTAGGAAAGTACGTAACCCACGCGGACGAAGTCGCGGGAAAAGTGCTAGTGCACTATATATCCCCCGCGCCGATGGTTAATTTCCATTCTGATTGGCTACCGTGACTGAAATCGTTCAGAAAGACTAAACATAAGCCCATTCGTTCACAAAGCGTAGCAAGTCTCCGATACCTTACTACTTTGGTATCCATTGACGCGAGTCAATGTACGAACCTCTATGGATATGTATTGCGATAGTCGCCTGGATACCAAAGTCCTAAGGTATCAGAGACTTGCGTCGCCTTGTGTACGAAAGGGTTAATTATTATTAGTCGCACCATAGTAACGTGCCCTCCCCAATCAACCTCCCGTATATTCCATCCTGGGACCAACACAAAACTAACAAAGTTGTAAAGGAGCTAGACATTCAAATTATTTTGATACTGAGAATTGTACAATTTCGCGACAAAATGACGGTTGCCAAGAATCCCTTTGTACATCAATTTCTTAATAGGTTTCAGGGTTTTCGGGTTTCAAAGGTATCTTCTAATGTTGGGGAGATTTTTTTTTTTTTTTTTTATCGTGGTAAAATCATCAAATGAGTCCTCCCACCCAGGGCAGGGCGGGAGGGACTGTCAGACTTGTACTGACTAAAATCCACGGTGTCCTTCAGTAGCCCTTTACGTACCGGGGTCACGGTAATCTGTGAGTCCCGCGACCCCGGCAGGCTTTGGCCCTCTACAGGCCCCGTCACTATGCTGACACTCCTTGAGGCGCGCGTGGAACACAACGCGCCGTCGACCCGGGCATGGTCCATGGTCGGACAGCGAGTCGCCCATTACTCGCTGCCCGCATGCCCGCGCCTACGGTGGCCGGAGATCGTCTAGCGACGTCCGTCGCCGTGGGCGTCTACCACTGCGGCTGGGGTGGAGGGAGGACGCTGTCCTCTCCCTCACGCGGCCCGCCTCCTCCTTCGCGAGCATGACTGCTTCGCAGAAGGAGGCGACCGCTTCCCACTCCATCTCGCCCCGCAGCATGGCCTCGACCAATGCCGGGCGCGAGAGGTCTCCGCCTATCGCCGTCGTGAGGACACGGCGGTGCTCTGCCCAAGCGGGGCAGTCCTGCACCGTATGCTCCACCGTGTCCTCCGGACGATCCTCGCAGTGGTGACACCCAGGCGTTTCTTCCCTCCTTATCAAACACAGGAACCTCCCGAAACTTCCGTGTCCGGTGAGGACCTGCGTCATGCGGTAGGTCAGGACGCCGTGACGCCTATCCAGCCACTCCTCAAAGATGTTGGGGAGATGGAAGATTTAAGTTATGTGACACATAGGGTTTACTCGAGATTATCTGCTTTATGTTCAACCCAGTTGAAAACTAGTGTCGGGCACACGGTGTCCGACATTTTGCCGATCTGGGCTTATTCGGTGCTTCCGAGGGACTTATGATTATTATCTTGTTTTTAATTTTTGAAATATTTAGAACCAGTTTTTCCTGAGATTAACGCATTCAGCCAACTAAACTCTGTAGCTTTATAATATTAAGGCGCTGTATGAAGCTAATCTTTGGTGTAAAGCAGTGGCAAGGAAATTGTAAGAAGAAATGTAAGTCATTTTGCAGTTTTAATTGAATATTTAAAAAATTACAGTTCTGAGTTTAAAAAGTTTTAGATTTGTCTTTAGTCCACAAAATTTCCAGTGTTATAGTTATAAATAAAAGGATGGTTGTCGCTGAAAAAAATTAGAATTTCGGGACAAAAATTTTGATTTCGTGGGCATATTGAAAAATTTTTTTACGTAGTACTAGATCACTCTTGTAAATTGTTTATGTTTAAGTCTTTTATTTATACATTTGACTTTACACTGTATTTTTCTGGCTTGTGGTATGTACAGATACGGCTAACTTTGCGACGAAAATCTAGACATTTACGAAGTGTTCGCTTTGTACAGCGCCTTATGTTTAGATATTTTCACAGACCAAATGTTTTCATGGTAAAATATAAAGTAAGAGCATTAATATACATTAAATGTCGAGGATCTAGGATGTTGAGAGACATTCAAAATGTATAAAGGTCAACATTGGAGGGAACCCGAACAAACGATCTACAATATTATTTTCTGTTGAAGAAGTAATCATCATTACAGAGAACGCCTGCGCAGTTCTGTTGGTAATGTGCGTGGGTCGTAGGTATCTTAGTAATATTATAAATATTAAAAATGAGGATGGATGTATGTATGTTTGTACCTACAGCTGTGACTTTTTTTTCGTGCTAAAATCATCAAATGCGTCCTCTCACCCAAGGCAGAGCGGAAGGGACTGTCAGACTAGTACTGACTAAAATCAACAGTGTCTCTCAATAGCCCTTTGCATTCCGGGGTCACGGCCCGCTAGAGGGGGGCTCCTTCATTTTGCTGACACTCTTTAAGGCCTGCGTGGAACACAACGCGCCGTCGACCCGGGCATAGCCCATGGTCGAACAGCGAGTTGCCCATTCCTCGCTGCCCGCATGCCCACCGCTTAGACTGTTAGAGATTCTCTAAACATCATATTATGCGACTTTCAGACGATGACTCGTTGAGAATATTCAATGATTAAATAAATGAATTTGAATGTATAGTCACTTGAATGAAGAGAACTCGTGAACGATACAGAATACGAGTACCACTACTCTTCCGTATCGAAAACAATCATAGTGCAAAATTCACATCAACCAACTCCACCTCACTGAATATCAACATTTCACACACCAATTGCTGTATTAATACCTACACATACATCATTATTGAATACAATAATACGCACCGCCAACGATTACTCTGAGCGGTTGATCGAATCCAAGCGATATTCACTCTTGCGTGCTACGCAGCAATACGGATCATTTTCAATCAACGTGATCAATGGTTCCGATTGTGTTACCATTGTGATGTGTTTCGCGGGATTAGTCCTGAAATAAAGTATTTTATTTTTATGAAAGCGCAATTACTGGCCGAAAGAAGTCTGGTCGTAATATAGTTTTATGCCCAATGTTAAAATTCAACCTAAATCCGAACATCGATTCGTTTTCTTTAACAGCTGCTTCTGATATTTTTAGCTTCTGCTGTTTTGATATTTTTAAAACTGCGATAGAAAAATCCAGTTTTTGATTGTTTACAGATAAAATTATGGGGATCAAGATTAGGAAAACAAGAAAATAGCCGATTTGCCTTTGTCAAACATACAGGCGAGACCGAAGCGATACCGAACCGATATGAGACGTCAGTCCGATAGTTCTGTCACGCTATCGGATCGCTTTCGCTTTTCTATGTGACTGGATTCAAACAATTCCATACATTACAAATAAAAACGTCACGCTTCGCATTCGCCACGCCTGTCTGTTTGACAAAGGCTATAATGTTGCATCCTCATCGATGATGAGATATGTGCCTCAGGAATAAAGATCGGCCAACATTTTTCTTTCAACTAAAGAAAATTTAAGTTTCCTGTAATTTTCTCAAAGGAATTTGTTCCAATTTGCTTCAGGAAACTGTGAACCGTTTCTTCATTGAATACGTGACGACATTTTGTTTGATTTATTTGTAGAACAAAAGCTATCGTCGAGAACACTACTCAAAAATATGGGGATACAAAGTCGAGTCACTAATGAGAGATCAGAATTTGCACAGTACAATCACAGATACTATTATACTGCGTTCACACAAACGATTTTTACAAGTCATCCTCTGATCTGACCTATTGTTATTGAAAAATACTACAAATCATTCAAATTTTATATATCTGGGATATAAAATTTGAATGATTTGTAGTATTTTTTTTTATTATTTAATTTGTCGTTTAGACATTTCATATTCATATTATCTTTGTTTGCATTGCACAGTGTCAGTATTACAGATCTATAATAGGCTTAAAGCAAGGTACAATTATGGACCCTGTAGGGCACAGCAAAAAGTATAAAAACTAAAATAAAATTGAACATAAGTATGAATATAACAAAGAATGTTGAAAATGTTGTTCATAATAATTATTTTCTTGAATTAAACATATTTTAAAAATAAATTTATTTGGTTAAGGGTACCAAAAACATCTCCAAATTTTTTATTTTATAAATACAATAATCAAATTTAAGTTTTGACCAACTTTGGAGTTGTACGAGTATTCTAGTGTTTTTTTAAGGAACAATTTTATATCCCATATCTTCGATTTTATGACTTTTACGGTATGGTCAACCTGGTCAATGTCGCGTTGTGTTCCACGGGCGCCTTAAAGGGCTGTCAGCATTCGGACGTGGCCCCTATAGGGGGTCAAACGCCCGCTGGGGTCGCGGGACTGTTGAAACAGGTTATCGTAACATTGGAACGTATAGAGCTATTGAATGCGCGGGATCAGCACTGCTCCTACTGGCCAACATTGCTCCTACTGGGCCAACACTGCTCCTATTGAGCCAATACTGCTCTTACTGGGCCAACCCTGCTCTTACTGGCCAATACTGAACCTACTGAGCTAACACTGCTCCTACTGGGTCAACATTGCTCCTACTGAGCCAACACTACTCGTACTGGGCCAACTCTGCTCCTACTGAGCCAACACTGCTCCTACTGGGCCAACATTGCTCCTACTGAGTCAACACTGCTCCTTTGTAGAAAAAGTAATTCCTAGCAATAGTTTTTGCTCAAGGTTAAGATGTCTGATGTCGGCACAGAATGTTTATATGATGGCTTCGTAAATGGTCCGTTAACCTTGTACAACACCCACACACGTCTTTTACTCCCAAAACCATCCAAATAAAAATAAATCTTTTAACCTCAAATCCCGTAATATCCCTTGAAACACAAACGTATGGGGACCGCAAGATCCCGCATTATACGGCGGACGGGGGATGTCAAATGATATTGACAAGCGAAGCCAGGGATCTCAATAAAGGAGTCAATCCTGCTATTACATCCACAGATGGCAGAATAAAAAGCTCTTCCTCTGCACAATATGTTTTGTTTGTGAAATAAAAATGAGACGGAAAAACATTGAAGAGGAGTAGAGTCGTAACGTAAATAATAACAGCCGGATCGATTTTCAAGGTTAAACAGCGTTTGCCAAGGTCGGTACTGGGATGGTGGACCATCCATTCCACAGCAAGTTTTAAAAAAAAAACGTTGCGCCTGACTTAGAATTTCTTCCTGTATCGTGGGTACGTTTACAAACATAGAAACTCACAGACACAAACACCCAGACCCGGAACAACTACTTGCAGATCGTACAAATATTTTTTCCGTGCGGGGATCGAACCCGAGACACGCTGCGCAGCAGTCGATCGCTCAGTCACTGCGCTAACCGTGTTGTTTCCTCTATGCTTCGGAAAGCACGTTCAGCTGATAAGCCTAGTTGTCATTTTAAGGTCTCTGATAACTAGCCTTAACAAGGGATATCGTATCGTCCAGGGCTGGAATATGGAGTCCCATCTGTCTTAGACTTCAATATTCACCAGATGCAGCTCGGTTGGACAAATTATGTACTGAATACGTGCTAACTAAAAAAAGAGCATACCATATGGTGGTCTATATCTACCAAGAGATACAAATTCCGGCACAGAATGCCACTCCATTGCTGTTCGCATAATAAAAGTGTTTATTTTTCTGTACGACTAATGTGCCTACGTCAACAATTTGCAAATGTCAGTACAATCGGGTTGTTTATCCTCAAAAATAACATCTACGCCTGTCAATCATTAATAATCCCATACTTCGCTAACATACGCAAACAGAAATCATCATCAATCAATGCTTTCTCTATGATTTTGTGTGTTTTGGCACACCACCCCGAGTCCGAATCCCCTGGCGTAATTATCATACTAGTTATTGACCTCAAATTCGCTTGCGTGGAGTCCAGTAATTTTCCCACAGGATCATACTACCGGGGTAAAATGTATCCAGGTTTAAACGAGCTGTCATCTAATTCCCATCAGTTGTTTTTCTTGAAAGAACAACCAATTTCCATCTATCCTCGCAGAAGCGAAATTTCCACATAAAACACTGATGTTCAGCTGCATCCGTTTAGACTGTAAACAGATCTGGAAAAAAGGATGGGCTCCAGGAACATCAACTCAGCCTATCGCAGTCCACGGTTGGACTCAGGCCTCTCCTAGGCTGCGCCACATTAACCTATCCTCTGCCTTCCGCATCCAGTCCTTCCCTGCCACTTTCTTAAAGTCGTCGGTCTATCTAGCAGGGGAGCGTCCCACACTACGCTTCCCAATCTCCACTCCAGGACTCGACTGCTCCACCAGCCATCCGTCCTTCGACAAATATAGCAAGCCCACTGCCACTTCAATTCGATTACTGTTGGAGCTATGTTAGCAACCCCGGTTCCACCTACACTGGTCGACTAAAGTTTAAGTTACGTTGGTTGAAGATGAGTGGCCATCCATTAAATACGAGACCCCTCCGTGTCTCAAAAAGCACGTGAAGCTATTTGTCTTGGCAGTTATTTGAAGTTAACCTCGACAGGTATTTATCACTGCGGCGTCTGAGAAGCTCTAAAGTTTGATAAGTGGTATCGTATTGTCGAGTAACAAGATTATTTAGGTCAAATAGGCAGTTGCTTCAAGTCTTCATATAGTTGGGAAATGGCAGATTTTTCCGTCGACTGATCGCAATAGAGAATTTGAACCACCGATCAATTAATATACTTTTATGAGCTCTCCAAACGCGATTCCCCCATAGATTTTGTATGTAATGCAAATGCAAAATGTGACGTCACTAACTAGCTAACTCAATGATCTTACTGGTTATTGATTTTAGAGCTACAACAAATCTGATTTACCAGGTTTTCCGGTCATTCAATAAAGTGTGTTTTAGTGAAATTGCGTGCGTTTAGAATTTGGACAATAGTGTCAAATACCCAATATTAAATTGCGCTAGGGTTAAAATGTACTACAATACTTTCACTTTTAAACCACATTTAGCTCTATATATTTCTCTTTGATTTTACCACACCAATATTTCCGAATTGGTTCGTTTCGATATCAAAAGCTGTGAATCACCTCTGATTCGGAACGTTATGGTAAATTGGGCATTCGTTCGACGAGGCAGTATGGTTCCCAAAACGAGAACTTGTTTCGGCATAGATTTAGTTAGGCCAACCATTGGTAGTAATGTACGCTCAAACAAGACATGTAGCGTCTATATTTTACTATTGTCACGACAACCTTGTGTATAAAATTTTCTAAGAATCGAAACAGAAAAACTGAATCTAAAAGCTGCACTAGACCTGAAACAAAAAAAAAAAACGACGGTTTGCACTCTGGGAGTGCCGGCAGAAGTGAAAACTTGAATAGTAATAAACACACACAAACATTCGCGCAATCGCCCTGCGCCGTCTTACGAATTTTCCATCAGGTCACGTGTCCTGACGCGAGTTTAATATTTTTTACCCATTCCAAAAAAAGTGCACAATGCCGCTAAAGAAGTTTTCACTTCAAAAAACGGAATTTAAAAAAACGCACCGAGAATAAAAAATAAGTAGGTAAATAAGTTTTTTGACACCAAAATTAAACCATCGACAAGGTATTTTTACTCAAATATTATCCGGAATTATCTTCACTTTAGTTTACAGCTCTTTATATAGTTGGAACGGTTTTAAAGTTTTCAAGAAACTTGGTAATGAAGTTTTCATAAATGTTGTGAAGATATGAGATTTGCGGGAAAATGTGGATATTAAGTTTTAACGAATTGGGAATTCGTTGGAAGTTCTTATAAATCCCCAAATCATTAATTTAGGATTCATTTAGTTAATTAATTGGCCACAATTTCACCAAGATTTGTTTTATCACTCAGTTCTAATTGGGTTCTGGAGCTCAAAAAGGCAGTCGCTCAATGTAAAATACTCAATTGCGTATAGTTTGACTGGAAGCCGACCCCAACATAGTTGGGAAAAGACTAGACAGATCATAGATCTATTGAATTTGCAACTGATTTACCGCTCATTATCGAAAAGAGATACGACAAGCAATAGCATTGTACATTCCAGGGTCACGGATACCCGTTCAGTCAGCCCCGCGACTCCGACTGGCAGACTTTTACCGCTCTATGTGGCTCGTGACCACTACGAGCCGGGCATGGTTCATAATCGGATGGCGAGTAACCCTATACTCGCTCACCGCATGCCCGCGCAAGCATAGCCCTTTGCATAGCTTACGAAGACCATTATCTGTCACTAGCCTTAAAAAAATTGCGCTAGAATATGTATATTACAAAATTGCACGTCAACGCAACTGGGACGTGCCGAGGTCACGTGCGGTACGCGTACGTACCACGTACGAACTAACACACGACACGTACGGTTCCATATAGAATACGTGTCGAATTAGGTGCATTATGTCGGCACTCAGTTTAATTGTTTTGAGAAAGGATAATCCTAAACGGTGTGGTTGAAATTTATAGTTTAAGAGTTTCGTGTAAAGATTGGGATATTTGTCCCCAAAGGATCGACTTTTAAGCTGTGGGTTATGGCTTACTACACGTTTCACTGCTGATATATTATTAGATTTTATGCAGTTTTGTAGTTTAACATTATTATGCCGTTTTGATTTTGTAATGCAAGAACCTCGAATCCAACCACGCGCATTACTTTATGTAAGTTATTTCATTGACACTGCTCTCAAAACGGCGAAGGAAAACATGGTTAAGAAACCGACATGTTCCTTTTTTTATCGTGTTAAAGTCATCAAATGAGTCCTCCCACCCAGGGCAGGGCGGGAGGGACTGTCAGACTTGACTGACTAAAATCCACGGTGTCCTTCAATAGCCCTTTACGTACCGGGATCACGGTAATTCGTGAGCCCCGCGACCCCGGCAGGCTTTGGCGCTCTACAGGGGGCCCCGTCACTATGATGACACTCCTTGAGGCGCGCGTGGAACTAAAAACTCGAAAACATGTGACGTGACATCCAAACTGCAATGAGCCCGCGTGGTGATTATGGCCCACTCCCTTTCAAAGAGAAGAGGACTATGTCCCAGCAGTGGGAACATTAAAGACTGATGATGTACTAAAAGTTTTTCGTTATAAAAATGCTGAGTTGAGTAGAAAGTGACATATTATGTAGATGACGTAATATGACAGTCGGGAGTATGCGCTAAAGCCTTTGTCAAACAGACAGGCGTGGCGAATGCGAAGCGTGACGTTTTTATTTGTAATGTATGGAATTGTTTGAATCCAGTCACATAGAAAAGCGAAAGTGATCCGATAGCGTGACAGAACTATCGGACGGACGTTATCGCTTCGGACTCGCCTGTCTGTTTGACAAAGGCTTAATAGTTTGGTTTAGCTGTGATTGGTAAATCGTAGTTATTAGCAAGTAATCTTATCAAGGGTTATCTACTAGCTGTATTCTGGATATCAGATAGGCAGTCGCTCCATGTAAAAGACTGGTATTCAGATGTATTTGCTGGTGGTATACTCTCTTTTATGTCAACGAAAATACGGAAATAAACTCGAAACTTTAATGCCTTTGTCAAACAGACAGACAAAAGCGAAGCGTTTCCGAAGCGATACCGAACCGAAGCGAGACGTCAGTCCGATATTTCTGTCACGCTATCGGATCTCTTTCGCTTGTCTATGTACCTGTATTCAAACAATTCCATACATTACAAATAAAAACGTCACGCTTCGCATTCGTTACGCCTTCTTTTAGTTCTGAATTCAAAGTTTTGACAACACACCGGGAGTTAGGACATCTGTTCAATTATGTTGTCTCCTGAAAACCAGCGTCAGGCACCCTGTGGCCTGGCATTTTGCTGAACTGAGCCTATTTGGCACAGCCGTGAGGCACACGGTACCTACTTTTGTGTTCTTCCTTTTCCATTGTCTCGTAATTTTCATTGTAATTGTGTGCCGACGGCGTGTCAAATAAACCTATTTTCTTTCTTTCTTTCACCAATATTTAGTTCGTAATCCTAACTAATGTCATTTCCGTTAGTGGTAGAGAATATGTAACGCCTGAAACGTCTGCCGAAGCTAAGAGTTTCATGCTTAGGTAGTAGTAACACCTGGATAGACGTGAAGCCTACCTCAAAATAGTTGCGAAAAAAGTAGGTGGATGACGTTTTTGAAGACGGATGATTTTCGACCATAAAATTACATAATTATGGTATATTTTAAAACCAAAACGATAATGAGTGTAACTTGGCCACGGTACATAAACATGATGTTAGTCAAGCTTGTGTGCTGTCATAACATTTTACTACGCGCTAGTCGCAAGCGGGAATATTGCAAAGAGGTGCATACTTAAGCTGATATTGTAGCATGAGCAGTGCAAATTATTAACTGCTTTGTGGGGTTTATGATACAATTTCTAAATAATTATGGTTTTCTATTCTCTGAAAAAAAAGGAATAATTGGCTATAATATTGAGGTATTCAAATTATTGGGGCTCGTATTATCTGCTCCCGATGCAGAGGTTTTGGCTTAGTTTTTATAACCAACCTACCTGACATTAACCCTCTTTGTGAATGCTATTGTTGGTGTTTTCCACCACTCAGGTGACCCAAGGTGCTTGATGGCAGACTCATGAATTACCGTGACCCCGGTACGTAAAGGGCTATTGAAGGACACCGTGGATTTTAGTCAGTCAAGTCTGACAGTCCCTCCCGCCCTGCCCTGGGTGGGAGGACTAATTTGATGATTTTACCACGATATTAAAAAAAATAAAAGGTGCTTAATGGCATGCACTGGGTCGTAAGTTCCATTAGTCCGCTTTACAACACCTATAGGAAGATATGGGCCACCCCATATCTTCCAATGGGTGTTCTATTTTTATGTCCGGAAACCATACGTTTTTTCTGCTTGCCTGCCTCTCACCAACTGCGTTAGGATTGACTTAGTAGTTATCGGATTTCTGAGTACATGTTACATGTACGCAGAAGTGCTAAATGCGAATATGTGTATGTTTGTATGACTGGTACAGAGGTAGATGGAATAGATTATATGCTAAATAAGGGGAGGGGTTCTATAAAAGGATGTCGGGAAGATATCGCTGTTAGCAATAACACTGCCATTGTAAACATATAATTACTAATGTTTATAAATAATAGATGGCATCTTTAAGTCAAGAGTGAATAGGTTACTTCTAGGCAAGCGTGTTATCGTCGACTAAAACATTGCAACATTGCTTATCCTCTGGCGGGATAGGGGTCAAACCCAAGACTAAGCATGGCTAAATCAAAAAAATGCATATTGCCATAACCGGTAACACATCTAAATGTTTTATTTAAAGATGCCAGGCCTGTTGGTCTAGTGGTTAGTGACCCTGACTGCTATGCCGGAGGTCGTGGGTTCGATTCCCACCCAGGACAAATGTTTGTGTGATGAGCACGATCATTTGTTCTGTGTCTGGGTGTAATTTATCTATAATATGTATGTATTTAGAAATATATAAGTATGTATATCAGTTGTCTAGTACCCATAACACAAGCTCTGCTTAGCTTGGGACTAGATGGCGTTGTGTGATAGTTGTAGAATAAAAAAAAAAAAAACAAAAAAAAAAACTGATAAACATAAGTTATTTTTTACAATATTCCTAAAATGAGGTTCAAAAGCTGCTATACAGCTTCTGAGCTTACCAACCCTAAAAAGACTTAACCCTCCAAATCCTTCTTCTAAATCAGTGTATAACACAAACGAATCTGCGTGTAAAACTACCAGTTTAGAGGGTTAAATGTATCGGAAAAGTATTTTCTGTGACCCCAGCAATACTGGGGCCATACAAATGTGTGCGCGAACAAATACATGAGTATTTACCCCTTATAATAGATACGGGGCCAGAAAGAATGCGATTAGCTGATACGACTAAGGCATATATTTCAATCATAATTCGCATAATCAAAGTGTGGTTCTCTGCTAGCTTCTGTGTACCGATAGATCCCTTTTAAATTAAAGAGAATTGAAACGAGTATTTTTTCTTATTCCTTCAAAGTACACGATCTAATATACCGTTTTTAAAGCGCGCTGGAAGCGTAGTGTGGTAATTGTATGGCTATCAGTGTGCAGGCGAGTTTACTTCTGCTAGACATCCACTGTCAAGTTTAGCACACGCCGATTCCTGCTTCGCGCTGCATAAATGGCGGTTACCTAAGTCGTGTATGGTTGGCATTAGAATCTGTGTTACCTCCAATTTGTCAGCCTCTGAAGTAATAAAATACAGGCATCTTCATTTCATGCTTTTGACCGTATATATCTGAAACGATTTTACTTCAGCTTTCACTGAGACTCGGGCAGCCCCCGGGCCTTCGGTAGTAATAAAGTTGACAGGACATCAAAGGTGGCTCCCGTTAAGTAGTTGGAATAAGGGCCGGGCAAAGGGAAGTAATGATTTTTGACACGGATCGCATTGTTAGGAGGATACGGATGAATTACTATTTTTCATATAGTTTTATTTTTCACTACGTAAAATGATAAGTAGAAAAAAAAATTATAAAAAGATAACTTCTTAATCTACAAAAGCGGGACTTTCTCTCTTCATTTAAAAAAAAATATAAACAACTCTTTAAATTAGCTGACATTAAATCCAAACCTTTTCAAAAACTTCTCTTCGTTTTTCCAACCCGAACAACAAAAACATTCAAAACAAACTTCTGCAATTGCCATCCAAAATTAAATTTTCATGAGCTGTGTGCCCGCTAGTTTCGGAGCCACCCTCTATATTGCTTTGCCATTGCCACTGAGCCGTTTGCGCTGTCCTCGCGTCGAATGAAAGTTAAGTTCTAAGCGGTACCTAGATCTAGCTAGACCATTTCATTGTCTATAAACGTTATTATTGCGAAAACATTACGGGTAATGACGGAGAAATAATATTTGCTTGGTTGGTATTTCTGAGTCATTTTGTGTAATGTCTTTAGGCTTAATGTTTAATGAATTGAGGACAGTATCAGTACCTACAGATCTACCAGAAAAGTATGTAGGGGAGCAGTGTTTAAGACGAGGACGCGAGGTATAATGGGGACATACACTCTTTAGGCATACTTAACACAACACTAACGTAGCGCAAGCGCCATCAGGACATCATTTGCAAGCGACCATTAACAAATGGCGTCCTGTTAGTGCTTGCGCTACGTTAGTATTGTATTAAGTTTGCCTTAAGTGTGTGATTTCCCATCACACCTCGCGTCCCCGTCTTATACACTGTTTCCCTACTTTGACAAACATTGTCTATGGTCGTATACAGTCATTCTTTATGTTGAGCAACAGGGTTAAACAGAATCCATAAAAGATAACAAAAAACTGTGTTAGGAAACTTTAGGTCTGTTTCGGTGTAAAACATTTTGGCATTTTTTTTTTGTTAAGTGTTGCTTTCACTTTAATGGACACATTAAAGTTAGTGATTTGGATGCCGTTTGACTCGTTCCTTTCAAGTAAGAATCATTTGATTGTATGGGAAGACAAAATAATATTTGGACGGTGGGAGTTCGTACGCAAATTGTCTTTTATTTATTTATTTATTGAAGGACAACCAATAAAGCATACACCATAATATATGTTAAAGATAGATGATTTGAATGTTTAAATTTTATAGTGTAGCCCTAATTTCATACAATCTGTATGAACATTTTTTTATGTTGTTTGACTTAGTTTCAAATGAGTATAATTCCATTATAAGAGATGAAAAATATCTAGGCAGCAGAAGTGTATCAACATTTTATAGAAATCTTTTATGATTCGGTTCTCAATTCCACCACTTGATCGGCTCCGGGATAAAAACCTCGTTTGGATCCAAAACTATTTACCTAATCCCGAAATAAGTACACAAAAAAAAACCTCAAACAATCATATACATGAATATTTTGTACCCCATAAAGCCGGCTTCTTTTACGCAATCAGAGGTCAACACACACATACAAGTTCTGGTCGGGATCAAATTTAATACAACAAGACAGATAGTAAGTAGGTATCGTAGGACCTTGGATCAGTTGGCTGAGCCTCGGGGTAATTGTGTAAAATAGTCGTAATACTAATGCTGTTGTATTGTATTCTATAACGGGCTAGTATCCGCAACTCCACGTCATATGCGCGTATTTTGCGTGGGTATTATTGCTGTTATTTTGATATAGAAAGAAAGAAAGAAAGAAAATTGGTTTATTGATATCATTTGACTTTTTCCAGTCTAACCGGATTATAACCAATACTTTACAAGGAGCGTGCCTAAAACTCAGTCAATCCTGAGTAAATACCATGGTAAAACTTGTTGTCAAACCTTCGAGCGTCTATCTGCAACGACTATCAAAGTTTTTTACGTACCTCGGAAATAACGTGAAGCTGTTTTTAGAAGAAACTTGCCATGATAGATGGTCACTTATCCGCAGATCAACTTCGGCAAGCGCGTTTTAACCTAGAAAATTGACCTGTGCGGCAGTCCTTATTTACCCATTTAGCCACAAGCCCCACTTAAACGAGGGACGTTTATCTTTAAAGACTGACCGTTGCGGCTGTGATTATTTATCCCCCAGCTCCTATGTAACTACTTGTGCAGTGACCTTAAAACATTAACGTCCAAACAATAGAACGTAAACGTCACTACGATCGTTTCCTATGGAAGTTTACGTCCTTTGTTTCGCACTGGTTTTATTTTCAAAGATTTTTTCAAAGAAACGCTTATAAGCTTAGGTTATGAACGGAACGACACAATTCTCTAGTATAATAGTTATTCTTTTGAATTCTGTGGTTTTAACGCGTTTACGGATTTACGCCATAAAGTTTTGTCGTTTGAATTTTGAAATTCTTTATTGTTATTTTTTGGGTCACAATGTAAAAGTGTATTTTGTTTCCGTAGTTTGTTGGTTTAGTTAAGAAAATAATAGTTCCCGTATTGCAACGTATTTACATATTTTTGTACTCTGTTAAGCCTTTGTCAACAAGACAGGCGTGGCGAATGCGAAGCGCGACGTTTTTTATTTGTAATGTATGGAATTGTTTGAATCCAGTCACATAGAAAAGCGAAAACGATCCGATAGCGTGACCGAACTATCGGAATGACGTCTCGTATCGGTTCGTTATCGCTTCGGACTCGCCTGTCTGTTTGACAAAGGCATTACCGTTTATACACCTCGTATTTTTTTCTCATCTCATCATCATATTAGCCGTAGGACATCCACTGCTGAGCATAGGCCTCCTTTATAGATTCCCAATAAGACCGGTTGGAAGCGGTTTGCATCCAACACGATCCTGTAGTCTTCATCAGATCGTCTATCCACCTTGTGGGACGTCTTACGTTGCGCTTGCCCGCTTGCACTCAGGTTGCCAGTGCTTGGCATCAGACCCTAAACACCCTCATTGAAAAGTTCAGAGTATGTCCTAATAAGGGTCACATCTGCTCATATTTTTTTAATTCAGTGCTTTTTTTTTGGGCTGGTAAATTCATTAAATGAGTCCCGCGTTTTATGGAGTGAAAAGGGTTGTCACACTCTGAATGATTGAAAATCCACCCTGTTCCTTCAGTAGTCCTTTACGTTCTAGGGACACGGTTATCTTTAAAGACTATTCCGTGACCCTCTTACTTCAGTGCTTTTTTATTAGCTTTTTCTGCAAAATCCTCCCCTATATCCTTCCACCTTTTTCGGCCAGCCTCTCTAGAAGGAGTTCAATTCGTCCGCCAACGTTGCTAAGGCTGCTTTTCCACCAGAGATGTTCTATGCTACATTGCTAAGGTTACATTTGATATCCACCAATCAGATTCATTGGTGCTCATAGCTTAGCACTGGTTGAAACGGATTCAACATGACATGTTTTTTATATGGAAGGATGCGTGCTATGGATGTGTGCACACATACGTATAAAAACATACACATGTAGTTTCGTAGCTTAGCTTTTACATTCTCGCAGCATAGCTGCATATCACATCTCTGGTGGAAAGGCTTGCTTCGGCTGCGACGCCCGTTTTCAGATATCCATGTGAAAAACCTTTTCATCTTACACACGCCAATATTTTACTCCAAAGAAATACTTATACGAACTGAAGTAGCACCAAGTTCGCTAGTACATTGCATTTAGAGCAGTCTGTAATGAAAGTTCCAGAATCTACTTCGGAACTGTTCGTGAAACTTCGTAAATCTTCGTGCGTCCTCGGGCTTGTCCGCCAAAGCGTCGAATGCTCGACCCGTTTTCTTTCCTCAGCAATTAAAATTAAGTAAAGAATTGTCGTTTTGAGTAATTAAGTTAACTAAATTAGGGACGTACGCGACTTCTCTTGTCGGTTATTTTTGTCGCTTTTTAAAAGTATTTATCTACTTCTGTTGTCATAACTTGCCTTGAATTTTCCCAGCTATGTTGGGGTCGGCTTCAAATCCAACTGGATCCAGTAAAATACTAGTTAAATTCATGGAACTACTGCCTATTGCACCTCCTTAGCTTACTTGAAGTATGTGTGGTGTTTATTGAATGGAAAATGAAAAAAACGCCTCTATTGTATGAAAGAGGAATTAATTTCAACGAAATTAACGTCAAAGTTCCCGTTTACTTTACGTCACAAACATGTCAAAGGTCGTGTTACGGCCTCGGTTAGTATTGGGCACTACGATACCCCTTAGTAAGGTTAGTTGTCAAACTTTCGGATTGTTGCAAGGACTGTTAAAATTCTACAGATGACAGGAAAACTTTTTTTATCGTGGTAAAATCAAACCATCATCAAAATCATATCATCATCAATGATTTTACCTGAAATCCACATGTGCCTGGTCAGCCATGTGATTGGTGAATCGCAGCACAGCTCTTCTCCGCACTGCTCCGCTCCGTCTCAGTGGAACCGCAGCCTTAAGCGACTGAACTAGTTTTTTTTCCTATAATATTTTCTATCGTAAAAGCATCTTCACCTTGCTTCAGTTTTAAAAGCAACCAAAAACTTTGAAACTCAGCTTAAGGTTAAAAGCATTTTAAAAAGGTAAACCTGCAAAACACATAGAGCAGCTAACGAACTATAAATTTTTCAGGCGAGCTAAACTTTCAGTTTTCGGAGTTTTCATAAATTTATATTTTAATGAATAAGGTAAATAGTTTGTTCGTGCGCTAAGTTTTAATAGAACTTGCCTGGTTTACTGCCGACTTTTGTATACGAACATAATGGTGGATATTTACAAAGCACAATATAAAGAAATATGCGTTTTATTTCGGGTTTTCATAAAATAACATTATTTCCTTATCAGTGGTAGCCCAGTGTTATCGGCCCCGACTTAAGAGTTGGATGTTGTGGGTTTGAACCCAACCAAGGTCATTACTTTGTATAATTTATTTCATCACCACTGCTCTCAATTTGGTGAAGAAAAACATTATGGGTAAACGGGCACGTCCTAAAACCAAAAAAATCGAATACATGTGACATACAGAGGTAGCCTTAGTCCCAACAGTGGGAACATTAATAAGCTGCTGATGATGTAGTCTTCGAAGCAAAAGGCAGAAGCTTTTAACATAGTCATATTTATTACATAACGGAGAAGCTCGTAGCTAAATAAATACAGCCGCATAGGCCGATCTTCTGGGGTAAGCCGCGTTTGCCGAGGTTGGTCTGTGGATGGGTGACCATCTGTCATAGCGAGTTTCCTCCGTGCCTCGGAAAGCACGTAAAGTCGTTGGTCCCGGCTGTCATTTGTAGATCCTTGACAGTCGTTACTGTTAGTCCGAAGCTCTGAAGTCTGACAGCCAGTCTTACCATGGGGTATCGTATTACTCAGTTACTGGGTTGTGGAGGTCCGACAGGCAGTCGCTCCATGTAAAATACTGATATCCAGCTGCATCTGGTTCGACTATAAGCCGACCCCAATATAGTTGGGAAAAGGCTAGGCAGATAATGATATTAATTACATAATTATTTTGTCGTCAGGTTATCTATACTAATTCTAAAAGCTGAAGAGTTGTTAGAGCGAGCCAATCTCAGGAAGAACTGCAAAACGACCCCTAAATTAACGTCAAACGCCGTTTGACACTTTTTTAGACAAGTGTTCAACAGATGTTGACGAACTTTTTGTAGTAAGACAGTCACCGTGGTCGCGGGACTAACGAATTGCCGTGACCCCGGTACGTAAAGGGCTATTGAAGGATACCGTGGATTTTAGTCAGTACAAGTCTGACAGTCCCTCCCGCCCTGCCTTGGGTGGGAGGACTCATTTAATGATTTTACCACGATAAAAAAAGACAGTCACCGTCTTGCTACAAAAAGTTAAACATCGGTTAAACATTTGTCTAAAAAAAGTGTCAACTGGTGTTTAAATTTTTGTAATAAGACGGTTATTTTAATAAAACAACTATGGCTTTCAGTAGAAAGGCAGGACCCTCGCGGAATCTGTTCCTGATAACAAAACCTGTTCATTCATAGCGCTGTAAGAGATGTCTTTTGAGATAAAAGTGCTCATTGCAGGTTCAGTTATGTACTATATATACTAGCTGCTGTTAGCCGTTTATCCGAGATAGGATTTTATTTTCCAGGGTTAGCCAGACATCTCGAGTAAAATTTTCCAAAACAAAAATTAAAAACTAATTAATTATTATTTTTCAGACCACGTAGGTACCATTATTTAACAAAGTAAATTCGTACGCAGCAAGGCTTATACATTTGAAGGCGGTTGAGCATAATTTCAGCAGCTGCAACAAGGTATGAAAATCTAGCTAATTACTACATGTTACAGATTGCCTACAACTGCACGTTTCACTTTAGGGTGTGCCTTATGTGTTGGCAATGAGCGTTCCTTTTTTTTGTATTAAATAAGCTCACCTTACTTTCACTTGTATTGATCATACGGAAGAGTTTCCAACTGACTTAACAAGTTATCATTAAAAATTGGAGCTTGTGGGTATTTAAGAGTTAACTTATTAAAACAGCCTAAAGTTTTTCGTAACACTTTATGGGCTACGACATAGCTGAATCCGTATCGCGTAGCAAGAATACAATGCCTACGTGGATTTCTTTGAAATGCACAAATCTTACTGTCTTACTGTCATATATGCAAAATGGCATCGACCTTTACATTGATTTAAGGGTAATTTTGCAGTTACACTTTTTTTTTGACAAGTGTTTAACAGATGTTTAACTTTTTGTGGTACCACGAAAAATAATTGAAAATAAAATGGAATAAAATATAAAGCAAACAAAGCCCGCTACATCTCCCAACACACACCCTCACTCCAGTTGGCCCAACCATTTCTCGTGTACTCAATTGTCCCACAACTGGGTCAAGCCGCTCCGAGTCGATTTTTGCCATTTAATTAGAGCCGAGCCGACGGGGATTCGCTAGTGCTCTTTTGCCCACTAATTTTCGAAGGCTGTGGGTGTGTGTATGTGTGTGTAGGGTGTGTGTCTGAGATTAGAACACTTCATTTTCTGTCGGTCTTATGGTCGACTAAAAGACGGGTTGATATATTTTACCGATGTCTTAACGGAATACGTATTCTCCTTTCGTTGTACTTCACCAAGTTTGGTATTTTGTTTGTCTTATATTTTCTTATTACTTGTACTAAGAGTACGAATGCGAAAGTTTGAGTTAATGGATGGAAGGATGGGGTTTTGAAAGTCTTGCATAGAACTAACGCTAACTAGCGAAATGTGGATGGACAATAAAATTCTGTTAATTCTGAAATTACTTTTCTTTTTACACAACTGGCCAAATAAGGAGTGTTATGTTTTCGGGGTTTATGTACCGTTAACGTTCTTGTAGGTAAAGTTTGAATGTGAAATGAAGAGACTCACAAACATATATGAGTCTCTTTGTTTTACTTAAACTTCTGAACGCCTGACTTGTGACCATTAGAATTATTGAGGTATCGCAGGCAACATTAGCTATTAAACATACTTTCACAGAACTGTCCCCGACTACAATAAAATGTTAGTTTTCTGTTTACTAGCCACCGCACAGCCGCGGCAAACGTTTACTTTTAGAAAACGATTGCCAGAACCACTATTGGTAGAGTGATTGTTCTAGCGCCGACTACGTATACGGAAAGATGTTTGAAGGGTCAACTTCTACGAAAATTTGTTTTTTCAGCGACCATTTGGGGACAGTGTAATGGACCATGGCGGACAGCATTATGTCTTATGGCATTCTACTGTGGGGCCGGGCGGCTGAAATAGAATCTATTTTTATTTGTAAAAGAGAGACATCAGAGCAATTTAGCCGCCGTAGCGAATCTCTCAATGAACTATTTGAAAAATATTAATTTAATTTTCAATTTATTTATGAAAATAAATTGACGAAGCACTGTCATCCCATCCCGTTTCCTATAATTTTTATAATCGAAGTTCAGAAGTGCTTCTTTGATGGCTTAATTGAAATAAGTGGTTTGAATTTGACTCTGTAGCTTTCCTGATCAGGTCAGTCCAGTGACTTGTTGATCAGCCCCAAGATCTTCTTCCTTCCACCTAGCCCTGATCTATCTCTGTCCATCGAGTTCTCGTTTTTATAAATATGACCAAAGAACTCGGATTATACATAATGAGTATATATAATCCGGTCTTTATTATGAAGGTCTGAAACTGGTGCGAAACACTGTTCACAGGAACTTAAAGCGGGGAATTCACTACACGGATGCCTTCAGGCAATTTGTACGAGCTTGTCTGTTGCCACAATACACTACATAGACTTATGAGTTTGTTATATGGGCATGACGCACGGACGATCAATGGGCAATTCTGCCAGGCTCATTGCGACGGTACTATACGTTGCACAGACTTAAAGGTGCATTCTCACACATCAGTCACCGTCACGACACCGACAACGAATCGGTGACGGTTTGTGTACGTATCCACAAACACCGGTAACCGTCACGTCGTTCGTCGCCGGTTTGACTGAATCATTGAACAGTTACATAAGTCAAGTTACGGGTTGGTCACTCGTGTAGCAATGACGGTAGCACGACGCTGACTGAACTGAGACGTGACGATCTCGGGTATGTGGGGATAAAAGTATGAAACTTGTATGGAAATGTTATTTGACGTGCCTGTCCGGTGACGTCACAGATAGATCACGTACTCGAAACAAAGTCATACTTCCTAGTATGACTTTGTTTCCACGCGTCAGTCACGTAAAGAAACATTTTTTTTAAACCGGGTCGGTTACGTGACGTGACGGTGACTCATCTGTGTGAATGCACCTTCAGACTTAATTTTCTATATTTTCTTTATT
The DNA here is from genome assembly GCA_943136025.2 of Agrotis puta. Classification (NCBI taxonomy): domain Eukaryota; kingdom Metazoa; phylum Arthropoda; class Insecta; order Lepidoptera; family Noctuidae; genus Agrotis; species Agrotis puta. The sequence goes on along the minus strand of OW964181.2, from coordinate 14,638,998 downwards.
TCCATATATTTTTGAACAAGGACAAAGCGATGAAAACTCATAAATAAAACCTCAAGCGGGATGTTCAGAGTTCAGTCTCAGGTGGCTATTACTTGTATGACGGTGATAACTTTACAAATCTCTTTGATTTTCTTCTCTCATAGGTGTAAGTAAGCCGTAGGTCCCATGGGACACCGCGGCCTTGTAATTCAAAGGGCAACTGAATGAAAAGTTTTTAGTCAGTCAAGTCTGGCAGTCCCTTCCGTTTTACCCGGACCGTGAGGACTATTTGACGGATTTCAACCCCAAATTAAAAAAGGTTTTTTGGTTAAATATTTTATATCATGAGTTAGTACATACACTACCACCACTTTAAAGCCTTTGTCAAACAGACAGGCGTGACGAACGCGAAGCGTGACGTTTTTATTTGTAATGTATGGAATTGTTTGAATCCAGTGAAATAGAAAATCGAAAGCAATCCGATAGAGTGACAGAACTATTAGATTGACGTCTCGCTTCGGAAACGCTTCGCTTTCGCCTGTCTGTTTGACAACGGCATAAGTCCCATTAACAGAATATAGGCAGAAAAAAAATAGCATACTGTTATTATGCCATATATATTCGGCCTTATTACAAAAACTAAATAAACCTTGGTTTAAACCTGGTCTATTAAGTCCAGGCTTATCTGCAGAGCCATGGTTTAAATTTGACCGTATTACAAAACTAAGATAAAACGTCGACTTTAGTACCGCCACTTGAACGTGAAAATAACACAAAAACTACAACACAATGAAAAATTTGCTATGAGAAACTTTGACACACCTTTGACAGCTACTACTGTTAGACCATGGTTTATCGCAAAACCACGATTTGTAATAACGTTTGTGTAAACCTTAGTTTAACGTGATATAAACCTGGGTTTTTAGTTAAACCCCTTTTTGTAATAAGACGGATTATGTTTAATTAAGATAGAAATTCATATTTTTATATTCCTGTTCTCTCACACTATCTCTACTTTCTTTTATTCTTTGTATCACAAGTGTATGGTAGAAAATTATTTTGAAATACGAATAAGCAGCGCCTTTGTACCTATTTTAAGTCACGTTATATTAATTTTACCTTATATTTTATGTACATTTATGTTATTTCTTTTGTACAAATAAATCATTAAATATAATGTAATCAAGCTTGAAGCCTTTTCAGATTATTAAAAACTGGATATTCGATGAATATTAATAGGTAATCTATCTCGGTTGCTACCTTGATCCTTATTTTGATCTGTTACCAATCAACAATCGAATTTGGCTGTTCGAGCCTGAAAGATGTCCGATCAGAAGCAGCATCAAAGAAAACGGATCAGGATTTGGATTTAGATAAAATATTAATATCACTAAAGGCTATGTCAAACAGACAGGCGTGGCGAATGCGAAGCGAGACGTTTTCATTTGTATTGTATGGAAATGTTTGAATTCAGTCACATACAAAAGCCAAAGCGATCCGATAGCGTGATTGAACCGATGCGAAGACGTATTTGCTCAGTTTGACGTCGTTCATAAAAAGCCAGCGAATACAACGGCCACGCTTCGGTTCGCTGCACCCAGTAGAACGATACGAAGTATCGTTATCGCTTCGGAATCGGTCCGGTTCACTATCGCCTGTCTGTTTGACAAAGGCTTAAAAGAATATTAACTCTTATAACAGAACGGATGATTTATCTTGAATTCCAATATTATTCGATTAGGTACTGCATAGGCCTTATTTCAATATTCTTCATCTTATGCCAAAACTACACGCCAAAAAAAGTTTGGACAGCGCATTCCCATTTTTCCAAACCATCGCTGTAACAATACTACCCAAAAATTGACCCTCAAAGGTACAACACTCGATTGAGTTGTTTATGTACCTGCCAGCGATTTCCCCGTAGGCCCGATAATGGAGCCAGTCCAACTTGCTTGCGCGTGCCCTGAATTGAATTGTCGCCTTATTGTGGGTGACAGGTTATTGGCAGAAGTTCCAGATTTTTGTTTGGGCTTGTGACTATGTTTTGAAAAATGATATAGTTTTTATCCCACGAGATAAAAGTCCAGGCTTGGATCCAGGTTGCATTCGAATCTGTGAAGTTTTTTCTTCAAAAGACCATTTCAGACACTAACCTGCATGGTCCTCTCCTCATCTCCCCCTTTTATGAAAAGACATGTAAAAGTGTTGAGATAACCTACTTGTATAAATAAACATCATTTTATCATTTTGTTTCAATTCAGTCCCCCCCCTTTCGCCCTCATGGATAACACACGTGCAGTAAAAGTAAGGAAAACAGGCTGTGCAACCAATCCTATACTCGACACTTGTTATTCTCCTCTACGGGGCATCCTCAGGTGATGTTACCTCAACAACAAGACACGTGAAGGGCACTCAGAGATGTACTTAGAAGTAAGAAATGATTACATTCTATGGGATATTTGACGGCCGGTTGGCTCAGTGACTCAACAATTGATTGTTGCGCTGTACGTGTTTACAAATATTTGTATTACCTGCATGTAGTTGTCCCGGGAAGGTATTCCCGTTTGAGCAATTATTTCCTGAGCACCTAAGATAAGAGCAACTTTTTATTCCTGATTGAGCACCTATCAACATTTTGACAAATTGCTCAATCACTTCTCATCCCCTAGAGGGCGCCATATTGGATTTGCTGACACGTCACCTATAACCAGCGGACAACTGAGACGCTTCTAACGAGACCTCATTTGTCATGTAATGATAAGTAGTTCAGAAGTTATGACGGAACAAACAAACACACAAACATACATACCGGTCAAAATCATAACCCTCCTTTTGGCTTTGCCGTAGTCGGGTAAAAACAAGAACAAGCCGTGGTCGTATGCCACCTAGCCAATAAAGATTGTGTCAAACAACCGCAGGTGGCATACGACCACGGCTTGTTCTTGTTTTATACTTTTCAGGGCCCGATTTTTTCGTAGTCGGGTTTTAGTTACTTTTAACTTATTTTTATTTATACACTAGAAACTACCGTAGTTGCTCTAATGGGAATGGATTTGAATTATATTTCTGTTCCCGATTGAACGACTTGTCAAAATTTTGATAGGTGCTCAATCGGGAATAAATAATTGCTCTTAAAATGAGTGCTCTGGAAATAGTTGCTCAAACGGGAATACCTCGTCCCGGATCGGGGTATTTGTGTATGTAATTAGTTAAAACCCGTAAGTGACTAATTGATTAAATTGTCAACTTTTTCTCACGAATTAAAATAGACACAGACGAACAACAATATTGAAGCGCTTTAATTCGATTCAACTTAACGAACGACAGATTACCTTAAAATGTGGCAATGAAACATTATTAGATTTGTAAATTACACACATTGGAGAACGAATTAATTAATAACTCTGCCTAGTTCGTCAGTCTAATAACGTTAATTCTCGTCTCTTGTTTGTGAGCAGTTCGTTGCGGCGTTTCTTAATCTAAATTAAGTCTATGTATATATAACACTCGATACACATGGCGAGTGTTATACGCGCCGCGCCACCCTCCGCGATTTTTGTGTGAAATAAAAGGCACATGTGAAGCAAGCATTAGTTAGCAACTTTATTTTATCTTTTTTTTTAGCGTGTTTAAATCATCAAATGAGTCCTCTCAGGGCAGAGCGGGAGGGACTGTCAGAGTCGGACTGGCTAAAATCCACGGTATCCTTCAATAACCCCTTACATTCCGGGGCCACGGTAAATCGTGAGTCCCGCGACCCCGGCAGGCTTTGGCCCTCTAAAGGGGGGCCCCGTCATTATGCTGACACTCCTTGAGGCGCGCGTGGATCATAATGCGCCATCAACCCGGGCATGGTCCATGGTCGAACAGCAAGTCGCCCATTACTCGCCACCCGCATGCCCGCGCCTACGGTGGCGGGAAATCGCCTGCCGACGGATGTCGCCGTGGGAGTCTATTTAGTTTAGTTTATTTTATCACACCTAATTATTATCATATATTTTAATTCATTATAGACAAATGTTTGTGTGATGAGCACGATCATTTTTTCTGTGTCTGGGTGTAATTTATCTATAATATGTATGTATTTAGAAATATATAAGTATGTTTATCAATTGTCTAGTACCCATAACACAAGCTCTGCTTAGCTTGGGACTAGATGGCGTTGTGTGATAGTTGTGGAATATTTCTTTATTTTATTTATTTGTTTATTATTTGTGTACATTTAAGTCCTTTGATTATTAAATTCAGTTAAAGTTCGATTTCGGCAAAATGTTAATAGTGTTTTCTGTTACGAATTTCTCAAAAGCAGTCACGGAGTTTGATAATATGTAGAAAACAAGAATACTGTAACAAAATATTGTTGTTAATAAAGTATTTCATCTTTACAAAACCTTAAAATTTAGAGGTATATTTCAACAAAATATAAAGGAGTAAAACGACTGTTTCAATCGGTAAATTGAGAAACCGGTTCCCTGTCAATCGTTGTCAGCTGTCGATTCTGCGGTAACGGAAAACCGAATATCGGATCTGATATTTTGTGTTGAAAACTTGTGATTTGGTAAACCTACCGCATTTTTTTTAAATCGTTTACAAACGTGATATTTAGTAGATGATTTATGTTGTAAATGTGACTGTCTCCTTTTCAAATCTTTGGTAATGCTATCTAGCCATCCCATCTTCCTAGTTCAGCGTGTTGTGCTGGCGCTGCTACTGCAGGTGCTGAAAACTCTAAACGGCGTAAATACATTGGCTTAGCTAGCTGCTATGTGTTTGAGCCGTTTGGGGTTGAAACTCTGGGGCCATGGGGTCGGAGTGCTCACAACGTAAGGACATCGCCAGGCGATTAGTCGACTTTTCAGGTGACCAGAGGGCTGGCCTGTTCCTAGGCCAACGAATCAGCATTGCCATACAACGTAGCAATACTGCCAGCGTTCTGGGCACAGTTCCCGTTGATAGCGATGTGGACGTATTCTTTGACGCCCTTTGAATGTTTTTTGTTCCCTTTTTTTTGTACATATTACTACGTGTAGTAAGTTTTTATTTATAGTCTATACATAATCGTTAAATATGTTATATATGTAGAAACAAGTAAGATATTGGATATATCAATAAATAAAATTATATTTCTAATTTTATAAATGGATGTTTGGAGTAATGTTTGTTACTGAATCACGTGATAACGCCTGAAGAGATCTTGATTGGGTTTTCTTCAATAAAACAATCATATAGGTTAGAAGCACAATTTATTTTTTGTGGTTCTTACTGGCTGATTTTTTATATCTTTTAAAAATACGTCATTTCTTTTATCACATTGTTTTGACGTGTATATTCATTGATAAAAAAACGTGTCCGTTATTTTTTGATTTTTTTATTTGTATAAAAAATACGGACTACTAAGTACTTATGCAAATATTCAATGCATATAGCGCGGTGTCGCCTAATTGCGACACCGCGCTATATTATATTATATATATATATATTACGCTGACATGTTTCTTATTGTTCGATAATTGAGCCGAACAATTAATTAACTTTAATTAACAAAGCTTTTCTTAACTTTCCAATAAAACTATGATTTAAATTAATTTAAACAGTCATTAATATTTATAATAAAATTACTTACAGTAATCAATTAAGATATACGAAAACTTAGATAAACTAATTTATTCAATAACAAAGTTTCGTGATTCAAATCCGTTTACAGAATATTTAATTTCAGCATGGTTATGCTGAAGAGTATTATCAAACTATTAAGTAGATGGCAGGCCCTATTAATCATTCAATGTCGGTGAAGATGACCTAAAATAATTATCTTTCGCACAGTCTTCTTGATTAATGAAATGAAATGAAACGATGTTTATTTAAAATAATGATGAAATGATGCTTATTTATGCAAGAAGGTTATGTTAACACTTTTTCACGTCTTTTCATAAAATGAGGAGTGTGGTGTTTCGTACTTGACTACTCTGAGAAGAAAAAGCCGAAACAAACTCAAAGGTCGAAGTCTCTTTTTAAGTCCAGACATACAATATAGATCACGTTATACTAGGACAATGTAAAATAGTGTCTGAAATGGTCTTCTGAAGAAAGAATCACAGCAATTCGAGTCGACATGTCCGGTCAATACAAGTATTTGTCAGTTCCTGTCGAACTGCTCCGTTTCGTTTCGTCGCACGTTATACGTTTGAACTTTTGTTCTCGCCTGTTCTAGTAATCGAGCTTGAAAATCGCACTGCACGGCTGTTATTATTAAACAATGTGCTTATCCATTTTTCTAACGTTTGTAATCATATGAGCTGACATACACAAACGCCCAGAGCCACTATTTGTAGATCAAACAAATATTTGCTCCGTGCGGAAATCGAACACGCGACACGCAGCGCAGCAGTCCAATTGCTCAGCCACTGCGCCAATAGCACCAAAGCAATTGAAACAAGAAAAACTAGTTATACTTCTACTCTACCCCTATCTAATGACAATAGAAAAAGTTCTTTTCTACGATAGGAGCGGGTACCTTATGTGTTTTATCTTAATTTAATACAAGTTTGTGCGCTTCAGTGGTAGCTCGCCCTTAAGCCAGCCCAGATATGACGAGACACGCTCTGATTATGTTTTATGAGACTTCGGAGAACAAACAGCTAGGATACGTCCACTTCTTAAGCCCCACGCCTTAGTTCGTGGCGATTACCGGTACTCTTAGCATGTAAGGAGCTTAGTTATGCGGGCATGCAGATGGCGAGTAATGGGTGACTCGCTGTCGGATTATGGACCATGCCACGTGTTCCACGCACTCCTCAAATAGCTGTCAGCAATCTGGCGAGGCGCCCATAGAGGGCCAAGGCCTGCCACGGTCGCTAGACTGTCTAATCAGGTTACCATGACCCTGGAAGGTAAAGGGCTAATGAAGAAACACCAAGGATTTTGAGTCAGTATGAGTCTGACAATCTCTTGCGCTCTACACATGGTGGGAGGACTCAATGGATGATTATACCAAAAAAGAAGCTTAGGTATTGTAGTAGCGGTACGAACCAATTTGACATAAATTTGAGCCAACAATTAGATGCGGCCTAGTTATCGATCATAATCAATCCAACTGAGACCCTAGCAGGATCTTTGACGTTTTTGTGACTTATAGTGACGTAAAGACGGTAACCTTGTCGTTAATTTTTACTAAAAACGAGTGTTTCCACCTCGTGCTCCGACTAACGTTTACATCCTGAGAACTATGCAGAAAAAATCCACTTGGTACCAATTTTGTTTTTTTTCTATAAACTCTATATTTATTTTATACTCAGTCTTTTTTAAAATTTCACTAATTCTCCAGTTTGTTATAGAAAGAATATATGAAAAATCCAACTTTAACCAGTTCAAACTTCCATAATTTTCCAAGAAACTTGCAATAAAATCAAAATTGATTTCAAATCAAATATCGCGCATACATCCGACTTGCTATTAATATCAAATTTCAAGAATACAGCCGAAGTTTTATGAAATTTCTGAAGGAATACGTTATTGGTTGTTTTGGAATTTATGCCTGTACGTCAGGTGGTAGAACGTCGGCTGAAATGCCTCGCCTATATTGTTGTATCGTACTTATTGTGGCCACTTTACTTCTGATGGATTTTACGGTGCAAGTCATGAGTTACGGAGAGTTTTTATGTAAAACTGAAAATATAATGTTACACCCAAAATATATTGTCTTTTGAATTATCGGCACGCATTCCTTTTTTATTTCTTCACATCCTTAAAAACAACGTGAAAAAGGTGCAAGGTCGGCACCGCGAAAGCCTCTAGTGGTCCATAGGTTACCGGTACAGTAACCGCTTTCCATCGTAGGTAGGCCATATTGTTATTAGGACCCTTTATGCCACACCAAAGCCACCTCCCTGAACGCGTTAGTACGGCAGAGTTCCTTCCAAATGGGCACCTTTTTTTTTTTACGTGGTAAAATCATCAAATGAGTCCTCCCACCCAGGACAGAGCAGGAGGGACTGTCAGACTCGTACTGACTAAAATCCACGGTGTCCTTCAATAGCCCTTTACGTTCCCGGCTCACGGTAATTCGTACAGTCCCGCGCCCCTCGAATGGGCAGATACGGTTCTTTGACAGTTATTACGTCTTGTGACTGGGACTGTATTGCAAGAAAAAATTGTATGCCTTGTATTTGACATTTCAAAAGTGCCTGTAAGTGGCCTATTTGAAATAAATGTTTTGATTTTGAAGTTGTCACTTCTGCCGGCACTCCCAGAGTGTAACCCGTCGCTTTTTTGAAGTGAAAACTTCTTTACCAGCGTTTTGCACTTTTTTTGGAATGGGTAAAAAATGTTAAACTCTCGTCAGGACACGTGACCTGATTGAAAATTCGTAATACGGCGCACGGCGCTTGCGCAAATGTTCGTGTGTGTTTATAACTATTCAAATTTTCACTTCTGCCGGTACTCCCAGAGTGCAACCCGTCGTTTTTTTTACACGCTTTTTTTATCTTACATTATCCTTAACCTAAAGGTGCTGATAGACTTAAGCATTCACATGTAAGAGAGCTGATTTCATAGTAAAAGTTTATAAAAAGCATAAGTACTTTCAGCCCATGAAAGGTTGTAAATGTTTTACAAATAACCCTGTTTATAAGATAGGTGCTCTTGATTTGTGGGTGACACCACGCCAGGGATCACCAAGCATCACTCGCTTGCGCTTTTATCTTAAACCGATGACAGACTCGGCGAAGCCAAGTACGTACCACTGCGTATGAAATTGAAAATTTATGTAACAACAAGATTTGTTTCCTTGATCTTAATCTTCGTTTTTGGTGTATTTCGCGTTAAATTACAATGTTATCTACCTCCTTATGGATCTTGCTTTGCATAGAGATTATTATATGGGGGATAATTCATTAAAAAAATTAATGTATAAGGAAATTTAAAAATAATTGGACCATGGATTTAGCCTTGGAGGACTCTTGTCTATAATAAGAAATGTTTTGGATGTGGCTCATTGTTTATAAACCCTATTAGTGTCAAATTGATGACTGCAGAGAAAAGTTCTTAACACACAGAGAAGGCATTGATTACCATACTCGCTCAAAACAGGTTCATGATTTCAGAATTATTTTTTATTTAAGCACAGGTTTCCTCACGATGTTTTCCTTCAACGACATCAGTAGTGTACAAGATAAACTTTAAAAGTAAATTTGTATTGAAACTCACTATTTTTAACTTTACCCAACACTTTTTTTACGTGGTAAAATCATCACATGAGTCCTCCCACCCAGGGCAGAGCGGGAGGGACTGTCAGACTCGTACTGACTAAAATCCACGGTGTCCTTAAATAGCCGTTTACGTACCAGGGTCACGGTAATTCGTGAGTCCCGCGACCCCGGCACGCTTTAGCCCTCTACAGCGACCCCCGTCACTATGCTGACACTCCTTAAGGGCGCGCGTGGAACACAACGCGCCATCGACCCGGGCATGGTCCATGGTCGGACAGCGAGTCGCCCATTACTCGCTGCCCGTATGCCGCGCAACTTTACCAAACACTTGGAATTTGTCCTGTATCGTGGGTGCGTTTACAAACATTTAAACTCACATTACAGACGTTCAGACCCGGAACAACGACAGATACTTACAGATCATACAAATATTTGCTCAGCCTCTGCGGCAATGGTGCCGCACACATTAGGTTGCGACCGACTATAATTATTATATATCAAATATAATTTAGGAAATCCGATTTTGGTATCAAACAAACGTAATAATTTTCTCATTAATCGTGTGTACTTTTCGTCAAAACCTTTAAGCTTTACTCCTATTTATTTTACAAAGGAATTAATTGACCAAATGTTAACATTGTTAATGGAGAAATTTATTATTTTTGCCAAAATCCATGCAAATAAAGGAACGTATTGATATTTAAAAACCACATTGTTTATTTTATATTTCATTGAATCTGTTATTATATGAGATTTTGTTGATATTGGGAATGTCTGCGGGGCAATTTTATTTTTTTACTAGCTGTGAAAGCAGGCTTTGCCCGAGTGTAACTCGAAATTTATACAACGGGAATATAAACAATATAACTTTACTACATATTATTCATAAAGGCTCAGAGATAGGATAGATTTACTATAAAATTTTAACATCTAATCAGCCATATTAACACACGTTTGAGTAAAATACATCCATTAATTAATCCTCACATTCGCATTTATAATATGTTTATATTAAGTACTTTTTTTTTACGTGGTAAAATCATCAAATGTGTCCTCCCACCCAGGGCAGAGCGAGAGGGACTGTCAAACTCGTACTGACTAAAATCCACGGTGTCCTTCAATAGCCCTTTACGTTCCCGGGTCACGGTAATTCGTACAGTCCCGCGACCATATTAAGTTATATTAAGTTCATTAATACGGCATTTGCAAGGCTTTTAGCCGGCAGTTAAGTTTACAAGCACACACGATATCTGTCGACATCGACATTTACGACTTACCCGGCCAGTAAATCAAGCTCTCAGCTCTAAATTATCTGACGTACCATACTTAAATGTAATTATTATTACTATGAGCCTTTGTTGTCCTTGTCCCACTGCTGGGCAAAGGCCACCCTCCCTTTCTTCCACCTCTCGCGATGTAAGTTTATAATTTTACTGAACAGAACTGAGTATAGAACCAAACATCGCTACGAACATTTTCACGATCTTTCTAGGGATTGTTTTAGAATTTTTTCTTCACAAATAGAATTATTACAGTCGGCTTGGCAAAAAGCTCGCCGGAATGTTCGTTAGAATGCTCGCTAAGACGCTCTCGTTTGTTTTTCTGTAATGTAACATTCGCAAGAATTTTTATTACAAGTGAATGCTCAAGTTTATCAGCACCTTTGTGATATGGAATCTACTATATTATTTTATATATTGCAGTAAAAAAAAAACAGAAACATTTCAAATTTACAATTACATAGACCTACGTATGATATTCGTCTCACGTAACCTTTAAATTGGCAAAAATATGCAAATCAAACAATAGTTCAATGACGGACCCAATAAAGTTCAGCAAATAAAAGTGTATGGTTCGTGTAACATCAAATTTAATCAACCGACCGTCAAAGACAAAGACCGTCAATATTTATTCACGTTGGTGTGTTTATATACAGTTTTGATACCCCGACCTTTTTTTCAAAAATTATTACCCTTTTTTATCGTGGTAAAATCATCAAATGGATTCTCACGCCCAGGTCAGAGCGGGATGGACTGTCAGACTCGTATTGACTAAAATCCACGATTTCCTTCAATAGCCCTTTACGTTCCGGGGTCACGGTAATTTGTAAGTCCCTCGACCCCTGCAAAGTGAAGTAGTGTTGGAGATTTGATGTAATAAAATGAATTGTAAAAATTCGAAGACCAAAATAATGCCAATAGGCACAAAGAGACAGTTTGTAACTTGGATAAAAAAAACTAAGTTGCTTGTCAATCACACTTATAAAATTATTAAAGGTTAAAAGAAATCATATTTATAAACATTATAATAGCTCGAAACTTTTGTGAGTCACGAAATAAAAATATAACCAACCGCAAAAGTTGATAAATAAAAATGTAAGTTTATTATTTTTAGTCACTCACATTTTTCTGTCGTGTTGGCATGACTGTCAGTCGGCACAACTTTTCCGGACACAATCTTATTTGACAGCCGGTCCTGCCAACTTACTGGTAACAGATAAGTTGATTTCTTTTGACAACTGTCATATAAAACCTATCCGAAAGAGGTAAATTGACATTTATATACGTCTGAATGTTTAAATGATTAGATAAAAATATATACACTAGACGAAGAAAATTACGTACAAGATATGGCACACGGTTTCCCTACGTGATCGTGCTCTGGTCTACCAATCTGACTGCTAAACATCCCAATCCGTGTATTAAGGACAAATACCCATCCATTCATTCATCCTCACAAACATTCACATTTAGATTCCTGACGTAACATCGTCGGTAAACACGTAACAATGTTTGTATATTAAATTATATCATCACAGAGAGAAACTTTAATTGAATTAAAACTTCTCTAATGAAAATTAAGAGAATTTATTAATTGAAAGCCCTTGATGTCAATTAAAATGATTGAGTATCGTTATGTTAAGATTATATTCGACGAGCCATTATTTTATTGTAAAGTTATGCACCACTTGAAAGCTACTAATGATGATAAAAATAGGTTTGCTCTTAACATGGAAACTGAAACTGTTCAAGTTTCAGTAACTGGAAAATACGAGTGTACAATATTAAGTTTGGGATGAGTGAAAAACACGGCGGGCAACGGCAACACAATCCTACTTGTAACCTTTTATTTTAAAGTGGTAAACTCACAAGCCTGCCGGGGTCGCGGGACTCACATTTTACCGTGACCCCGAAACGTAAAAGGCTTTTGAAAGACACCGTTGATTTTAGTCAGTACGAGTCTGACAATCCTTCCCGCTCTGCCCTGGGTGGGAAGAATCTTTTTATGTTTTTACCATGCGAAAAAAAAAAGTGCTTATATCACCAAATTAGCCCAACGACATAGCTCGTTGGGCTAATTTGGTGAAAGGGTCGTAGGGAAAGGGCTATGCTCGAAGTCTCACTGTGGGGTAGAGTCAGAAGTGAGGAGAATCATAGATGAACCAAAGTTGCCGACGTAGCCGAGCGAATTAGATATAAATAAATAAATATTCCACAACTATCACACAACGCCATCTAGTCCCAAGCTAAGCAGAGCTTGTGTTATGGGTACTAGACAACTGATAAACATACTTATGTATTTCTAAATACATACATATTATAGTTAAATTACACCCAGACACAGAACAAATGATCGTGCTCATCACACAAACATTTGTCCTGGGTGGGAATCGAACCCACGACCTCCGGCATAGCAGTCAGGGTCACTAACCACTAGACCAACAGGCATATCAAGCCTAGCAAGTAGAAGTAAAGAAGCAAAGTAACAAGTGAAAGAATAAGTGTAGAAGTGGCAGTGGGCAGGCCATATAGCAAGCAGAACTGATGACCGATGGGACCGTACGGTTCTCGAATAGAGACCACGCACCGGCAAGCGCAGCGTGAGACGTCCACCTGCAAGGTGGACAGACGACGTGATGAAAATCACAGGATCGCGTTGGCTTCCAACCGGTCCTATTGGAAATCTGTGGGGGAGGCCTATGTTCAGCAGTGGACGTCCTACGGCTGATATGATGAAAGTCATCAAATGAGTCCTCCCTCCATGGATGGTACTGTTGGACTCGTATTGATTATTGATTGAAGTCCATCCAGGCTTGGTCCATGATAGAACGGTGAATCACTCATTGCTCACCGTCCGCCTGTTTAAGGCTACCTGGCGGTGCAGCGGTGGTAAACCTCACCAGCTGCCACTCCACGACTACCATACTGTTGGAATTCGGCCCACAGGTTTTACTGTGTTCCATCGTTCCTAGTATAAGGTTCCTTCTGGGTGAGTTCGATCCATCTTAGTTCACATTTTTGCTTCTGGGCTCGTTTGTGGCCAAGAGCGAACCCGTCGTTTTGGAAATAAATAAGAATGCCTCACGACTTCATGAAGAACCCATTTATACTGCTTCTTAAAATAACAAACATCGGGGTAATAATCTATATCTATATTATACTCGTATAATATTATAAATCCGAAGAGTTTTTTTGTTTATTTGGTTGAACGCGCTAATCTCAGGAACTACTGGTTCTAATTGAAAAAATATTTTTCTGTTGGATAGTCCATTTGTCGAGGAAGACTATAGGCTATATAATACCACGCTATGACCAATAGGAGCCGAAGAGCGTGGGTGAAATCTCGGGGAACAGCTAGTATAGTACCTACTAAAGAAAGAAGAAATTTTTCAAACTTCAGCCTCATTTTTCAATAAATTTTAAGTAGGTACCTACATAAAAACAACCTACTAAATATTATATTTTAATAGGAAAAAAAAACTTTGTATAGGGGTTATCGAAATAGGCTTCATCGATAAAACTGTACGCTCGTTTGAATTGCTAAAATCACAACCCTCCAGTTCAACCGTAGGCGAGTGAAAACCACAATTTTCGACCCCAACAAACGGCTTAAAACAACAAACTAGCGCTTTAAACAAAAAACTAAACTTCAAAGCTATGCTAGAGTGACGTAGTTTTACTAAAAAAACTATGAGTATTTGTACTAAAAAGCGCGAGTATTCGGAACAGTGATTTGTTTGTCGTATCACGTAAAATAGAACTGTTACTACGAGTACGCGTAGTTTCGACTTGTTTCAGGATTTTAGTTTATTTTTGCTGCCCTAGCTAGGTTGTGGCCTAAACCGGTTTTAGGTAAAGCGATGTTGGGATGTAGCGATAAGACCGTACAAGAATCTGTGGCTTCACGCGTTATGACTTCATCCAAGAATTTGGCTATTTATTCTTTTTAGAATAAGGGGTAAAAAAAATCTACCCTCGGTTCCTCGTTAAAAGCTCACAGATGTACAATAAAATACACAAAATTTTCTGTATTTATAAACTGACCCTGCATAAAATCAAGCAAATTCTCAAGCCTTGGCTACTGTTGCTGAACTATGACGACACAGAGAAAGTTATTGTCTCTATTTCGTAACCTTGCTGAAAAACCCACACACACACACACACTCACACACACACACACACGCACGCACAAACACACGTACAAACACACACACACACTTACGCAAACAAACACACACACATACACACACACACACACACACACACACATACACACACACACACACACACACACACATACAAAAGCTCTCACACACCCCCACGCACAACTTCTAACCGTTTTTTGTCTTAACTTTTACTCTTTTTTGTTGTAATTTTAGTCTTTTTATTCTTGTTTAATTAATCTTCTTGAATAAGATTCAGTAATGTCTGATCCTGGGTGAGGGCACTGACTCTTGTAACACAGGTATATCGCCTAGCACAAGAGTCAGGGACTTCGAATATAATTGTAACCACTTTCTTGTGAAATAAAGATTATTATTATTATTATGGTTTTAAACTTTCGTTTTTCTCAGGTTATTGTAACCTGGTATTTATAGAATCTCACGGGTGTCAACCAAGGCGAGATCCTAGTTATCTGTTTGCGGATGTAAATCATTTTGTACTGCTGCGGAATTACTATTCAAGTCTAGTTGTAAAAATTTTCTGACTATTCGACAAGTGTTTAGTATGGCGGCTTTTTGCAGTGTTAGATATGTGTATTTAGACAGATTAAGTGTATTAAAACTATTGAATATTTGTTTCGGAATAACACCTGTTGTTGATATAATAATTGGGACTATTGTGACTCTATTCATTTTCCAAACTCGAGTAATTTCCTCTTGCAGTTCAGTATATTTCCTGATTTTTTCTGAGATAGTTTTTTGTATGTTATTAGTGTTAGGGACTGCAATATCTATAATATATGTGTGTTTATTTTCTTTGTCAACAAGTGTTATGTCCGGTCTGTTGTTGTAAATGGTGTGATCAGTCATTATCGCTCTGTCGTAATACATTTTGTAGAATTGATTATCCAAAGTAGCTTTAGGTGAATACTTGTAGTACGGTGTGTATGGGTCCTGCATGAGATTAAATTTAATTGCGAGTTTTTGGTGTATGATGTTAACTAGTTGATTATGTCTGTGGGTATAGTCGTTTTGAGTTAGTGTGCTACAAGCTCCCGTGATGTGTTGTATTGTTTCAGGTTTACTGTGACATTTCCTGCATAAATCATTTCTTATTGTACTATCTTTTATAATGTATTTACGGTAATTTTTAGTATTGATGACTTGGTCTTGAATGGCTAACATAAACCCTTCTGTTTCCGGAAATAGTTCACTTAATTCCAGCCACTTATTAGATGCTTCTTTATCAATGTGTGTTTGGTGAAGATCGTTGGGATGTCTTCCATGCAGTTCTTTCTGCCTCCACTTGCTATGTATCTCTTCTATATGTCTCGCTTTATCTATTGTCTCAAAATTGCTATCCTCGCTAAGGTTTAGTGGTGTGTATTGTTTATCTATTTCTGTAATTGTTTTGTGTAACTGACTATCGTTTTTCTTTCGAGTGAAAAATTGTTTAAGGTTTAAGACTTGTCTTTTATGAAGATGTGATATTTCAATTAATCCCCTGCCACCTTCTTTTCTGGGTAAAATAACTCTCTCTATTGCTGATTTGGGATGATGATATCTATGTTGTGTCAGGGTGGTTCTTGTTTTGACTTCAAGGGCGTGTAGTTCTGTGTTAGACCATTTTATGACACCGAAAGAATACGTGAGTACGGGTATTGCGTAAGTGTTAATAGATTTAAATAAATTTTTGCTCGACAGATGCATTTTGCATAATGAATGTATCCTACTACTATATTCTCTTTTAAGTTTATCTTTAATAGTTCTATGTTCTAATAGTCGTGCTTGGTTATATCCTAAATATTTGTAAAGTTCTTCATCTTTCATCGCTTCAATGACTTCATCGGTGTTTGTTGAGTAATTCCCTTCTATAATCTTGCCTTTCTCTATATTTAATTTTCGGCATTTGTCTAGTCCAAAATCCATTCTTATATCTTTTGAAAATGTTGATGTTATGTTTAACAAGTTATGTAAATCTGTATTTTTATTAGAATATAATTTTAAATCATCCATATAAAGTAAATGTGTTATTTGGTGCAATATTGATCTACCTTCCTTAATATCAAACCCTAATCTAGAGTAAATTAATGCTCGCGAGAGTGGATTTAGGGCTAGGCAAAACCATAGCGGGCTTAATGAGTCCCCTTGAAAAATACCTTTTTTTATTGCTATTTCTTCTGTGCATATGTTTGTTGTTTTAGTTTGTAATTTAAGTGTTGTTCTCCAGGATTGCATAGTATTTTCGAGAAAATTAATAATAGTTGGGTTGATTTTATAGATTTTTAGTATGTCAATTAACCATGAGTGTGGAACGCTATCAAATGCCTTTTTATAATCTATGTATGCTATGTATAAGTTTTTCCTAGCCCTCTGTACATATTTCAAAATAGTGGAATCGATAATTAGTTGCTCTTTACATCCCATATGCCCGCGTCTACATCCTTTTTGTTCCTCGGTTAAGATATTGTATTGTTCGGTGTGTTTGATAATTTTGTTTGTGATGCATGATGTTATTATTTTGTATAGGGTTGGTAAGCAAGTGATTGGTCTATACTGCGACGGATCCTGGGTTTTATTTGATTTAGGGATCATGTATGTAATTCCTTTAGTTAGAAAATCTGGAATATTTTGATTGCCTTTCAAAATATCATTAATTTGTTCTGCTAACGTACTATGAAGTGAATGAAGTCGTTTAAACCAAAAATTATGTATACTATCTATTCCAGCTGCTTTCCAGTTATGAGTTTTATTTATAATTGTTTTTATTTCAAGAGTATCTATATCTTCAAATGGCATTTCATCTATTGTTTCTGACCTATCAATTTCTTCTTGTATCCATTCTGCTTCTTTGTTATGACTACTGCTATCTGACCAAATCCCTTGCCAGAATGCTCTTAAGGACTCTTGAGACGGAGGGTTGATGATGGTTGTATCGTTACCTTTAAGTTTTCTATAAAATTGTTTCTCACTTGTTTTAAATAATCTATTATTATCTTTTCTTTCTTTTGCTTTTTTGTATCTTTTTAGCCTATGGCTTTTAACTAAAAGTTTTTGTTTTAATGTGTCTAAGTGATCTTCTATTGTTTTGTTATAATTTCCATGCGAACTGTGTTGTCTAGTATTTTTCATTATTTGTTTTACTTTCTCTTCTAATTTTCTTGATATGTTACCGCTTTTATATTGTGTTAGTCTATTTATGTATTTTCTTAGTTGATCTATATCTGACTCTAACCTTTGTTTCCATGGTGGATCTTTTTTAATGCTGCTGTCTCTTTTGTTGCTACTTCTATCTATATTTATTTTTAATTTAAAGTGAGCTGCGATTGTTATAGCTATAGAGTAGATTAAAGAATGTGTGTCGCTTAAGTTTTCTAATGATGATAGTTTATGGGGTATAATCTTTTGATTGAATATAGTAATGATATTTGATAATTGACGAGATTGTCTCATTTTTGGTAATAATGGTCTGCATGCAGGGTCCATTCCATTGTATTTTAACATATTTGTTTCTAGATCGTTACTTAATGTATCTATTAAGGAAGGGTCAAACTCAACATTATTTTGTATTTGGGCTAATTCGGAATTATCTGCAATAGATTGGTTGCTGTGTTGTGTGTTTATAATGGATTCTGTAGCAAAATATTCAGTGCTTGACATTGTGTCCAGTTCTAGTTCTTGTGTAGTGTTAATGTTTTGTGTCATACTTTCCTCTTCTTCTCTTTTAAGTTGTTCTGCTATTTCATATTTAATTCTATTTAAAATGTCATCTGATAAAAGTTTATTTCTGATAATGACTCGTCTTTGATCTGCAACTCTCTGTTCTGTAACATTAATATCTGGATATTGTAATTTGAATTGTTCATGTAATCGTGTGCAGTACATAGTTTTGTCCTCTTCAAGTTTAGTAATGTGATAGTAGGTGCGCATGATGAATATGTTTATATCTTCAGTCCATTTCATGCGCACTCTGGGTTTACCCGCTTTGGTGGTCGCAGGCTGAGTAGCTGACGCCGCCTGCGAAACATCCAAGACGGGGGATGTAACTGCTCTACTGTCATTGTCTAGTCTGTCTGTCAGTTCGGCTGTAGTATTTTTATCGGGGAGAACCCGCCTGCTCAGTCCCCCACCGCCGATGGATCGTATGCTGAGACACCCAGCATCGGCCCCAGGTGTGCCCCGACGATTGCCCTCGGGTAGCGGTCCTATACGTACTTTCTTTGACCTAGTCTCCATGTTAAATGGGTTTACAGAGCCACGTTAGCCACGCCAGTAATATTTAAGTCGTGTGTCCGCCCCCCACGTGATTAGGTGTTCAATCAGGACGTGTGGTTGTTTTAGGGGGCTTATTATTATTATTATTAAATCAATATTTTTTACTATAGATTTGCTCTTGGCCTTAATCCTTGGCCACAAGATCGCTCAGCAGAAGGAATTTAAATAGAAACAAAGGGGTGTAATTTCGGTCACGGATCTGTCTTATCAGGTAACCGCGACCCTGAAACGTAAATATCGTGGATTTTAGTCCATACTAGTCTGACAGTCCCTCCTTTGCCACCCTGAGTGAGAGGACTCATTTGATGATTTTACCACGATAAAAAGGGTTGTAATTTTGACACAGCATTTTAAAATTAATTAAGTAACTATTATGTTGCATTCGGACTGTACAGAAGTTTTTTTTAGATATGCGTATATGTATAAAAATTACAAGCTGTTCACCGCGACCCGGCTCAAAATACATGCTCTAACTTTGGAACAGAACAGAACAGATGATTAATAATGCACTGTAATCCGGTAGCTTCAGCATCTACGTACATCGGCTTCGAATAGATGTAGATTGGCTAAGAGCGATCGTTGCGGTAGACCTAAGTATATTTTTTTTTTTATTGGGACAACCCACCACACTATTCCCTAACCATTGCAACTCCTGTAAGCCAGAATCAACAGTGGCAACCAACCAGAAAAGCGCCGAAACAATGAAGCTCGACGTGTCCCAGAAAATGAATTTACCTGTCTTGGATCCTGCAACGAAATTAATCAGAAAAGAATAGTGGAGGAGTAAAATAGTGGAGAGGAAAAAAAGACCTAAGTATATGTTACAACGCAAAGTTCTGGGGGTCTAATCTCTAAGCAAGAAACCCGTGGTTTCAGCCTTAGTGACAGATATTTTGACAACGAGCCCGAACTAAGAATGAATCATATTACGAATTGACAGATAGCTCTTTAGAGTCCGCGTCACCACTCATGACAAGATTTTTTTTTTGTCATGGTAAAATCATCAAATGAGTCCTCCCACCCAGGGCAGAGCGGGAGGGACTATCAGACTCGTACCGACTAAAATCCACGGTGTCCTTCAATAGCCCTTTACGTTCTGGGGTCACGGTAATTCGTACAGTCCCGCGACCCCGGCAGGCTTTGGTCCTCTAGAGGGGGGCCCCGTCATTTTTCTGACACTCTCTTCCGCTTCATGGAACACAACGCGCCGTCGACCCGGAAAGTTACTATACAACATTATTTTTTGTTTATGCGAAACCCGATATACCTGTCTAGTATTTTTGTGTAAAGAATGTACAAAATTTTAAAACCGTATCATAAAAAATCACAAGGTTATAAGTGTATATATTACCTGGTTGTCCGTTCAAAAACATGCTCATTTCGCAGTACACCCGCGTAAACCGCGTCTCCTGTGTTATACACTCGTGATAATAGCTTGACAATAGGTACCTAACCGTACGGTGATTGTATTGTAATTAACTGGTAATAAAACATAATTAAAATGTTTTTGAAAAAAAAATTTAACATGGTGTAAAAATTATTGGAATCGAATCAGTTACTGATTCTGAACAAACTATATTCAGGTTTCGCATATACTAAAAATAAAGTTGTATATTGCGTTGATTTTGTTCGGTGAAGTTAATGCAGAATGATCAACAGCCAATGCCTCGATAGAATATTACACAGAAATATTTTCAAAAGCTTTTAATTTTCTTGCAATGGTTTGAGTAATTTGCAAAAAGCCTTTGAAGTGTACAATAAAACATTAGCAGCAATTTAAAGGCTACAAAAGAAAAGAAGTTATTTAAAAACTAAGGTCTCGAGATGTTTGAGGTAATTAAACATCAAAATATGTCAGCAATGTGATTCTTAAAAGTTTCAGATGATTCTTTAACAATTTAAAAAAAAAGCAATAAAAAACATTTAGAAAAGTAAAAATATCGGTCCACCAGCATCGGGAACAGGGTCCGGGCTGCTGGTGGTCAGGGCTTCAGAAAAAGGAACCTCCTAACAATGCGCGCCGTGTCCAGAAGTACTGCCTTCTGAATCAGGCGCCTGATCCAGCTGCCAAGCGAGAGCCTCCTCAGATGTTGTTCGAGGCTCTTGGCTATTAAGCCATTGGCAGACAAGACTATCAACACAATGACTGGCGTATTCACGTCCCACATATCAACAACCTCGCGAGCCAGATCAAGATACTTGAATTGCTTATCAGATGATTATTATTACCATTCAGATATTTTTTTATTTGTTAGCTCATTCTAGGAATTTCTGTATCGTGGGTACATTTAAATATAAACTCACGTACACAAACACCCTTACCTGGAACAACTACTGTGGAAACTTTTTAGTTGAAACAGCATTTCAAATTGATATTCGAACATGTGTTTTTTGATAATGACTTGTGTCATTCACTTGAATAAAAGTCTTCTCTGTGCAAACAATTTTTTTTACTTTCATATCCTAGTTATCTAGTATATTTCATCAAAAGGTTATGGGCCCAGTAACGAAATTTACTATCAAAAATCTCTGCGGCCTAGATGACTACTCTACGTGGAAATTCGCTATAAAAATGATTCTCATACGAGAAAAGTTGTTCACGTTTACATCTACGTATCCAGATTCCAAAGACTCCACCGCCATCGAGAAGGACCAAGATGCACTAGCTTTGATTTGTCTACATGTGGAACCTACGCTTTATACGTATGTACAAGATTCAAATTATGCTAAGGATGCTTGGGATAGCTTAGCGAAAGCGTTTGAGGGCAAAGGCGTAAATCGCAGAATCACCCTCATGAACGCGTTGTTGGATGAGAAGCTAGAGAGACACTCGTCGATGCATAAATATTTTGCTGCAGTTATGTCTCTTTCTCAAAAGTTGAAGGATATTGCCACCGGATTTGACGATGATCTTGTAGCTGTCGTGTTGCTGAGAGGACTACCTGAAGAGTACAGGCCTATGCGAATGGCGCTGGAACACTCTGGGATGAAGTTGACTTCAGAGAACGTAAGGCAGAAGTTACTACAAGAGGATTCACGTCAAGGTTGTCGTACATTGTCTTCAGCGGACTCGGCATTGGCTGTGCGTAAAAGTAAGAAGTGGAATCGGAACAAAGACATTAATATGACCAAAATTAAATGCTTTAAATGTGGAAAGAGTGGACATAAGAAGCCGGACTGTCCTGAAGGAAGGAAAGCGGGTTCAATCTCCAAACTAAGTGACGTCGCGATCGTGAGCCTGTCTTCATTCAGCGCCGGGGACTCCTTCAATCCGACGGAGTGGTACATTGACAGCGGGGCATCTTCACATATGTCTTTCCAGAAACATTGGTTTAAAGATTTGGTTATGAATGTTGGTATAAGTAACGTGACTTGTGCGAATAGTGATAAGATTGAATGCAAGGGTAAGGGTGATATCATAGTGAGGTTGAAAGGGCGAATGCTTGCTGTGAGGGATGTCATGTATGTACCTGGTTTGCATGTTAATCTGTTATCAGTGTCTAAATTAGTAGAGAAAGGATGGAAGGTAAGTTTTGACAGAGATGGGTGCAAGCTAATTCACCATTTGGTTCCAGGCCATTTCAAGGGAAAGCTTCTGGCTACCGCAAGTGAAGTCTCAGGGATCTACAAGCTTGAAGGTTGTCAGGCGGTTGTAGATGGGACTGCGTTGGCGTCAGTGAAAGCAGGTAATCTTTTGATGTTGTGGCACCGGCGGCTTGGACACGTAAATGAGCGAGATTTACGTAAGCTCCTGGGTATGGATTTTGGGAAGAGCGTTATGGAACCTTGTGTCGCCTGTATTAAGGGGAAGGCACATCGTTTACCTTTTCCAGTTGGTGAGGCTGAGAGGGCAGTCGAGAGACTGCAACTGGTTCACGCAGATATCTGTGGTCCAATGTCTGAACCCACGTACGGTGGATCTCGGTATATGCTAGTTATTTTAGATGATTTTACACGTAAATCTTTTGTATTTTTCCTGAAATCAAAAGATCAGGTTTTCGATCATTTTAAAGTTTTTCTAGCTAGTGTAGAGGTTGAAACCGGATTGAAGGTGAAGTGCATACGCACGGACAATGGGACAGAATTTGTGAACAAGAAGTTTGATGGGTTTCTACAGCAAAAGGGTATAAAACATCAATTAACTGTTTCCTACACTCCGGAGCAGAATGGCCTAGTGGAGCGAGCAAACCGCACTATTGTGGAGATGGCTCGTGCTATGTTGGCGGAAAAGGGTCTGAGTGCGAGACTGTGGGGAGAGGCATGTAATACGGCTGTTTATATCAAGAACAGGTTGCCTCACAGTGGCAATAATGGTAAGATTCCTGAGGAGTTGTGGACAGGGAAGGCTCAGTCATTTGATCATTTCAGAGTTTTTGGAACGAAAGCGTTTGTGCACGTGCCCAAGGAAACTCGGAAGAAATGGAGCCCTAAAGCAGTAGAACATCTCTTTGTTGGTTACTGTGAAGAAACCAAGGGATATCGTTTCATTAATCCCAGTAATCCTAGCGTCATTGTTAGAGGAAGGGATGTAGTTTTCTTGGAGAACTCTACACCAGTAGTTTCAGAGGATCCTAGTCAGCTCGTAGGTAGCGGTGACAAAGGTACTGAAGTAATCTGGGAACTTGCAAAGGCAGAAGACCAGTCAGGTTCGTCACCTGATAGTGCAGAAGCTTCTCAAGGGCCGAGTTCCATAGATGGGGCACAAGTATTTGAAGACGCGGAGGTGGAGGTGGGAGAAACGGGTGATAGCGGAGCAGAAAATGTCGCGGTGAAAAATGTTGAAACTGAAGATTCTATTAACAGAGAATGTCGTTATCCTCTACGTAGTAGAATCCGAACAGGAAACCTTCATGGACTTGCATGCTGTCCAGAAGACCAGGAACCTTTGACAGTTAAGGAAGCCTTAAGTCGGGAAGATAAGGATAACTGGAAGGAAGCCATGAAAAAAGAGATGGATTCGATGTACGAGAACAAGGTCTGGAAGCTCGTCAAAAAGCCACCTGACGCTAAAGTCGTGGGAAACAAGTGAATCTTCAAGTACAAGTTTGATGCAGATAAAGCTCGACTTGTGGCGAAGGGTTTCACTCAGTCCTATGGGGTTGACTAGGGGTGCTAAGACAGGAAACCTCCACGTGCGCCCGTGGACTGGAGTTCCCCTTCGGATACGTCCGGGGGGAAGACCAGTTTTTCGGGCCGGTGCACCCTGGGATGCGGGCAAAAACTCTTTTAGGCACTGTGTGCCTAAGGGGTCTCTTTGCCCGTATGCGAATAGCCTGTCGGGTGGATGCTCCAACGCGTGTCCCTCTGAACAGCAGAGGGCACAGCGGCGGAGCGGGCTTGCGGACGGTGAGTAATGGGTAAGCTCGCCGTCCGACCAAGGACCAAGCCCGGGTAGGTGGCGCGTCGTGTTTCACGCGTCACCGACGGGGCCCCTTACGGGGCCAAATGCCTGCTGGGGTCGCGGCTTTTTTCTTAATCCAGGATACCGCGGCCCCGGAACGTAAAGGGCATCCGAAGAAACACGGGTGGATTTTAGTCAGTAAGAGTCTGACAGTCCCTTCCGCCCCGCCCAGGGCGGGAGGACTCATTTGATGATTTTGCCACCCTAAAAAAAAAAAAAAAAAATGGGGTTGACTACTTCGAAACTTATTCACCGGTCGTGAGAAGATCGACAGTTAGATTGCTGCTATCGTTGGCTGTTGAAAAGGATTTGTTCATCAGTCACTTCGATGTGAACACCGCCTTTCTGAACGGTAATTTACATGAAAGAGTTTATATGCGACAGCCGGGTTGCATAGATGAAAACTCGAAGGAAAAAGTTTGCTTACTAGAAAAAGCGATATACGGCCTTAAACAAGCTTCACGGTCTTGGAATGAAAAAGTAAATGAAGTGTTATTGTCTTTGAACTTCAAGCGCTGTGACTTTGATAGCTGTCTTTACAAAAATAATAATTTTTATATCGCTTTGTACGTAGACGATTTTTTTATTATTTTACAAAGACAAACAGCAGAAGGAAGTTTTATTAGACAATCTTTCTAAACAGTTCAAGATAAAGGATTTAGGGGAAGCGAGACAAGTTTTAGGTATGCTTTTGTCTAAGACTGATAATGGAATATATTTGAATCAAAAGAGGCTTATTTCGAAGATCTTGGATGAATATGGTATGTCTGACTGCAAACCAGTAAAAACTCCGACGGAAATGGATTTCCATAAAGCCTTGGCGGAAGGGGAAGGAGGTAAGTTCTTATCCTGCCAAGACTCTCGTAGTTATCAGGCGCTCATAGGGTCGCTGAACTATTTGGCCTGTAACACACGCCCGGATATTGCGGCTGCGGTAAATTTTTTGGTACAGTACAACTCATGTTGTGAGGAACGTCATTGGAAAGCTGCTAAACATATCTTGAGATACTTTAAGGGTACAAGGGATCTATGTTTGATATTTCCTAAGTCGCCGGTGCAGGACATCACGGGATTTGTAGATGCTGACTGGGGAGGGAATATCAAAGATAGGAAATCGTATTCTGGATTTATTTTTAGATGCGGAAACTCGTTGATTAACTGGGAATGCCGAAAACAAGCTTGTGTGGCACTTTCGTCAACGGAAGCCGAGTATATTGCACTTTCGGAGGCAACCAAGGAGGCAGTTCACTTGCGGCAGTTGAATGCATTTATAAGAGGTGAATATCTTGAGGCTATTTGCATTTTCGTAGATAATCAGAGTGCTATTAAACTTGCGTATAATCCTGTAGCGCATAGAAGGACGAAACATATAGACATAAGGGCGCACTATGTCAGAGATTGTATTGCTAAGAATGTTGTACGTCTGGACTATGTATGTACGGAAGATAACCCAGCAGATGTGCTGACAAAACCATTAGGTCGTGTGGCATTTAATAAATGTGTGCGCGATCTGAACCTGAGTGTGTCTGGTATGGTGTGATGTGAGGATATCTGATGATGGATGTTGTTTGAGGGGAAGTGTGGAAACTTTTTAGTTGAAACAGCATTTCAAATTGATATTCGAACATGTGTTTTTTGATAATGACTTGTGTCATTCACTTGAATAAAAGTCTTCTCTGTGCAAACAATTTTTTTTACTTTCATATCCTAGTTATCTAGTATATTTCATCAAAAACTACATACTTGTAGATTATATAAATTTTGTTCCGTCCGGGAATCTAATGCGCGACACGTAGCTAAATTGCTTAGGCACTGCGCCAACCGTGCCATATTTTTTGTGTTGTGACAATATTATTTTCCGATAAATAACATTTTAATGGTTCATTATTACATCCCAAAAAATAGTCTATGAGATGACTTTTTTTACTATAAAAATACATACCCCTTTACAATTTTGGGTCGCGGGACTTACGAATTACCGTGACCCCGGTACGTAAAGGACTATTGAAGGAAACCGTGGATTTTAATCAGTACGAGTCTGACAGTCCCTCTCGCTCTGCCCTGGGTGGGAGGACTCATTTGATGATTTAATCACGTAAAAAAAAAACCCCTTTACAACCAAAAACACATTCAATATGTAAAAAAGTTACGAGCATTTCGTAGCACGTAGCGGTGCTGTTATCAGCTACGAGCGTAGCAAGCGTAGCCTTGACACAATTACCGCGGCTACGGCGTAGCAACACTGCAGTCCAATGTAATTGAACCTGTGTTTCATGGGAACTAGGGAAGGTATTCTGTATATCTTGTGTAGAAATTAGGTCTAAATTGGCTTGGCAAACTATTATGCTACTTCTGGGAATTTAATCAGGAGCAAATTGTCTACGCATTGTTTAACACCGGCTTTCTCTTTGTGAAAGGGGCCGTAATTGACCATGCAGTTGCTGTGCAGGTTGGCATATGTCATTATGTCTTCAATTTTTGATTCCAGTATGCTCAAACTGTTCACGATGGTTTTCTTTACAATTTTTAGAACCAGTTCGAGCCTATAGCGTCATATAAATCGGCACTTTTGTTCGCCTTCTGTATGTTGCTTTCGATTTTACGTTTCATAAAAATACACGACATCGCAATCATAAAACGAAAAATCTTCTTAAAATATTTATGTACGGTCAACAAAAATAATAATATTGTATGTTGACGAAAATAGTTTTCCTGTATGCTGTATGAGTCTATGTGAGTGTAAGTTTGATATGCTGACACATTGAAACTTATGACACAACATTAGAAGCCGTTTAAAACTTGCTTTCTACAATACATATCCCTTTTTAGGGTACGTCCGTCTGTCACCAGGCTGTATCTCTTGAACGTTTATAGTTAGACATTTGACATTTTTACAGATGATGTATTTTCCTCAAAATCCTAAAAAACAATAATTTAAAGGGGCTCTCATACAAAAAAAGTGTTTCATTGCGTTTTTATAGATCATGGTACGGAAACATTCTTACGCAGATCTAACTCGCACTCGGCCAGTTTTATTTGTTGACTGTACTTTCTATTACTATCTAAACTCCCTTACAAACTACCCATCACAAGGAATCAGTACTTTACTTATACCGCAGTTTTGCACAAAGCTGATTGGATTAGTCCCTTGTCAGTGCAATCACCAGCTATTACTTCTCATTAGTTCCCCTTAGGCCTTTGTCCTACAGCCAGCGATTTGCGAGTAGAACCAGTAACTATTACCCTACATCAATTTTTCAACGGTTCTCGCCTGTGTTGTGACCGTACGAATTTAATGTTAAGTCTTTTTTTGTTATGAATTGAAGTCGAAACTAGACTTGAATTCATAACAAAAAAGAAATTAACATGCGAGTCGATTTTCAAAAAAATTAGTAAATGATACATAGTGCACTGGTAATTATATTCTTCTTTGTCTTATCCTGTTCCCAAAATTTGGAATCAGTCCTCATTAGTTAGTTTATATATGACCATCAAGTCAATGAAGATTATACTACTCGAGTCAAAAAGGTCATTCAATTTACTACAATATGCACGCATATTGTAGTAAATTGAATGACCTTTTTGAGACCGAGATTATAGGCTCAATGTCATAAAATATATTGTATTTTCTATGCGACAAAAAGTTGTCAGCTACTCGCTAATTCGCTAGCAGTGGGACATTGCCTTAGGTTTCAAGATCCATTTATAAAGTGAATGGGTTGCGGTATTTAAGTTATAAGCTGCGGTAGAAGATTTGCCATGCTGCTTTAATATTTTGAGAAAGAGTTAACTAGGTATTAAATAAAAGAGTCTTAATTAAAAAAAAGCCTGACTGCTAATTTATTTTTTCCTGTAACGTTGTTGCATCTTTGGCAACTGATTTTCAGTTGGTTGAAATGATTGATACTTTTAAA
This sequence comes from Agrotis puta, assembly GCA_943136025.2. Classification (NCBI taxonomy): domain Eukaryota; kingdom Metazoa; phylum Arthropoda; class Insecta; order Lepidoptera; family Noctuidae; genus Agrotis; species Agrotis puta. Next base: position 14,610,780 of record OW964181.2, on the reverse strand, counting down.
TACACTCGAGAGCAATAAATTTAAAAACGAGCACTTAAAGAATCCTAAAAATCTCGGAAACTAAAAATGCTAGGTTAATGCAATAAATTGTATTTAATAGACAATGTAATACTCCTTAAATGAAGGTATTAAAACTTCTTAGTTATTGTGAAGTTATATCATAAAAAAATCAAATTTGAAAAAGGGCCACTTTCGAAGATGGAACTACGAAATTACAGCATTTGGTTTTGCTTTTGTTTGTAATCTGTCATTTATGTGGGTACATAAACCATGTTGATAGTGCTCTATATTCATTATTCAAGCTGAAATTATGTCGCTTACGCCTGAAGAATGCACCAGAATACTTACAATGCTGGAAACCGGCCGGAGTCAGCGCGATACAGCCAGGACTGTCGGTGTGTCGCTGTCAACAGTACAAAGAGTTCTCCGACGTTACGAAGAAACTGGTTCTAACCTACGCAGACCAGGAACGGGCAGAACCAGGTGTACCACAGCACGAGAAGACCGATACTTGGTGAACACCATGCTTCGAAATCGCTTTCTCACAGGAACTGAACTCACCAATCAGTTTCGACGCCTCAGAGGAAGTAACCCAAGTGCATGGACAGTAAGACGTCGGCTTGCTGAATCTAACTTAAAACCCCTTAGACCTGCAAACAGCCCTAAACTGGAGCGTGGGCATCGTATTTCAAGACTAAGATATGCCCAGAGCCACGTAAATTGGAGTATTGAAGATTGGTTAAAAGTTATGTTCTCCGACGAATCAAAATGTATGCTCTACAAGCACGATGGAAGACACAGAGTGTACCGAAGACCAGGGGAAAGATTCAAGCAAGCATGCATCGAAGAAAAAGTAGCCTACGGTGGTGGGTCTGTACTTGTGTGGGCCGGAATTTCTTCTGAAAGTCGCACAGAGCTGGTGATCATAGAAAACGGCTCTTTAACTAGCGTAAGATATGTGGAAGAAATCCTCAATGATCACGTTGGTCCATTTATGGTCAATTTAGGTGAGGATGCTATATTTATGCATGACAATGCCCGACTTCATACAGGTAGGATTGTGAATGACTACCTTCAAGAGATGAACATTACTCGTATGGAGTGGCCAACGCGCAGCCCGGATATCAACCCGATCGAGCATGCTTGGGACGAGCTAGGCAGATGCGTAAAACAACGAAACCCTCCCCCAATCAAGCTTCGTGAGCTCAAAATTGCTCTCACAGAGGAATGGGAGAATATTCCCCAAAATCGTATAAGGAACTTGGTGTACAGCATGCCAAACCGCGTAAACGCAGTAATGGAAGCACGAGGAGGCAATACGAAGTATTAAAATTCAAGAAAATCGTAATAAAGTTCAAAAATTTCATGTTTCCTATTTTTGTTTTAAAGAGAGATCAGCAGTTTTTTTCTTTATGTAATTTTGTGTTAATAAAATGTATAGTGACTCATATTTTTTTTACTTTCATTTAAGGAGTATTATATTGTCTATTAAATACAATTTATTGCATTAACCTATCATTTTTAGTTTCCGAGATTTTTAACATTCTTTAAGTGACCCGGATTCATTACTCTCGAGTGTACTACTATACTTTTCTGAAACTCGCTGTTATACGGATTTTAGTCTTTGTAATATTAAAATCAAAATCAAAATCAAATCATTTATTTCAAGTAGGCCAGTTACAGGCACTTTTGAATTGTCAAGAGACAAAAGTAAAATAAAATTGTTTAAAATTGTTTAAAACTAGTTACGGTGCTACAGTCCCAGTCACAAGACATAAAAACTTGTGAAAGTACTGTATTATACAGTGTATCATTTCGTGTGCTATTGTGTAGTAGTGACCAAGACCAGTTATTTGACTTGGACCAGGTCCAAAACCTGGTCCAGTTATTGAATCGGGATACCTTATTCGACAGGGATCAGTTCTTAAATCGAGTCCAGTTAATAGATCGGGTTCAGTTATTGGGCGGGTACCAGTTATTGGACCGGGACCAGTTAAAAGATCGAGTTCAGTTATAGGACTGCTTCCAGTAATTGAATTGACTAGACCGGATCCAGCTATTGGGACGGGACCAGGATTGAATTGGATTCAGTTATTGGACAGGTACCATTTATTAGACCGGGACCAGAAATTGATTCAGGATCAGTTATTGGACTGGGTCTAGTTATTGGACCGGAATCAATTATTCGACTGGAATTAGTTATTTATTTGGGTCCAGTTATTGGACCGAGTCCACTTAATGGGAGGGTACCAGTTATTCAATCGGGACCAGCTATTAAATAAAGTCCGTTTATCGAACGAGGACCAGTTATTGGTACGGGTTAAGTTATTGATTTGGAATCAGTTAATGGACCGGATTCAGTTACAGGACCGGGACCAATTATTGATTCGGGTGCAGTTATTACACCGGGATAAGTTAATGGACTCGGTCCAGTAATTAAAAGGACCAGTCAATGCACCGGGATCATTTATTGATTTGGGTCTAGTTATGGGACCGGGGCCTGTTATGGAATTGAGTCCAGTAATTGAAACGGGTTCAGTTATTAGCCGAAAACCTGTTATTTGACCGGGTCAAGTTAATGGACCTGGACCCGGTATTTATTCGGGTTCAGTTATTAAACCGGGACCAGTTTATGTATAGGGATATTATTGGACTGGGTCCCGTTATTAAACCGGGACCAGTTTATGGTTTGGTTCCAGTTATTGGACTGGGTCCACATATTGGGCCGGTACCAGTTATAAGACAAGGTCCAGTGATTAGACCGCACCAGTTGTTGATTCAGGTCCAGTTATTGGCCCGGGATCAATTTATTGATTCGGGTCCAGTTATTATGCCCTGGCTTTGCAAAGAACAATATTTAAAATAAATGTACCACTCGCTAAGAACGTAGCTGTCGATAGGTGAAAGAATTTTGAATATCGGGCCAGTAGTTTTTGAATTAATTCATGAAAAACAAAAATACAAATATTTTCTCATTATACCTACTTTAATCAAGTGTAGATTCAAACACATTCACCTAAATTCAAACCGTAGTGAGTTTGAAATAACCAAGAAAGTCGTAGTGAAATAGTTCCAAGTTTATTCGAAGAAAATTAAATAGCAAATGAACGATATTTTACTGCATTAACAGAAATTGTAAGTAAGGGTGGTGCGCATTACCGAAACGACAAACCGCAGAGATACTGCATTGCGCTGTAGGTAAGGTTAATAACACCCTGTATATATAAGTGTTTATATTGACACTATCATTCAATTTATTTTTTTATCGTTATAAAATCATCAAATGAGTCCTCCAACCCAGGGCGGGGCGGGAGGCACTGTCAAACTCATACTGACTAAAATCCACGATGATCCTTCAATAGCGCTTTACGTTCTCTAAAGAGGGCCCCGTCAAATTGCTGACAGCTCTTAGAGGCGCGCGTGAAACACGACGCGCCGTCTACCCGGACATGATCCATGATCGGACGGCGAGTCACCCATTACTCATAGTCCGCATATGCGCATCATTTAAGCTTAAAACAGGATATTTACGAGATAATTTGTGTTCATCGCGCTTGCAGTGCTGAAATATAGGATACCTACTCAGAATAATATTCCGTTGTATGTATATTTATATAAATAATGTACACTTCTGGGCAAAATAAATATTGGTAGCCATTTTTGGAAACTATGCATTACCTAAATGAAACCACGGTCTTACAGCTTTCTTGTAGAAATTAAATCATGCAACACTTTAATGCCTTTGTCAAACAGACAGGCGAAAGCGAAGCGTTTCCGAATTTTGACCGAACCGATGCGAAGACGTGGCGAAGGCATGTTTGCTCTGTTTGACGTCGTTCATAAAAAAGTCAGCTAATACAACTGTCACGCCTCGGTTCGTTGCACCCAGTTTGACGTCTCGTATCGCTTCGGACTCGGTCCGGTTCGCTATCGACTGTCAGTTTGACAAAAATATATGTTTCTCAAAACATTCTTTATCCGCAGTCTCGAGTCGCAAAACGCCAGTCGCTTTGAAAAACGAACATGTATAGCCGTGGGTTACATGGCCAAGCGCATTTCAGATTAATGATAATAATTAATTAATTATCGTTACCTTATAATTAATTAATTATAATGTGACCTCAAAGAACGTCGAACATACCGAACAATAACTACTTTGCAAGCACGGTGGCCCAGTGGCTGATCAACTGCTGCTGAGCAGCGTGTCGCGAGTTCGAACCCCCGCATGGAATAAGTATTTGTATGATCAGCAAATTGTTGTTCCGAGTCGGGGTATTTTTGAGTTTCTATGTTTGTTAACGCACCCACGATATAGGAGAAATTCTTAGTGTAGAGCAAAAAAAAAATACTCGTACATCAATGAAACATTGTACATATTTATTTACTCCGGAACTTATCGTCGCGGGACCAAGGGATTACCGTGACCCCGGTACGTAAAGGGCTAGTGAAGGACACCGTGGATTTTAGTCAGTACAAGTCTGACAGTCCCTCCCGCCCTGCCCTGGGTGGGAGGACTCATTTGATGATTTTACCACGATAAAAAAAAAACTCTGGAACTTATAGTAAGATTTAAAAACAAACACTGACTGTCCAACCGGGAAATAAAACCTACGTAATCTACAGTAACGCCTTTGTCAAACAGATAGGCCAAAGCGAAGCGTTTCCGAAGCGATACCGAATCGAAGCGAGACATCAGTCCGATAGTTCTGTCACGCTACCGCATCGCATTCGCTTTTCTATGTGACTGGATTCAAACAATTCCATACATTACAAATAATAACGTCACGCTTCGCATTCGTCACGCCTGTCTGTTTGACAAAGGCTTAACTGTCAGATAAGCTCTGTTCACATTCTCGGATGATCCAACTGGCGACACGACTTGCATCATGAGATAAGTCATCTATTTCTCGTGGCATGCTGTTTTAAAGACTTCTTTCTACGCCGTCCAGTCTTAATACGGGATCGAACATATAGCTCACGGCCTTGAGAGTACTCTTAACTTAGAACATACCAAACATACACAAGTGTAACATTGTACAGATAATTTAGAACTTACAAACTTATGTATAAAGTACCGAAGCAAATTTATAATAATTTTGCCTTGAAACACGCGTTGGTTAGAAACTTGTTCGTGTTACAAACTGGCGAAATAACTAACAAATGCGTTAATTACTGAGTGACGACATTACTATGACGGGGGAGTTTCACTCGGAGCTTGTTTGCAGATTTTGTGAAGTTTACGGGTAGTTCATTGATTTTGAACATTGTAAGAAACTAGTCAAAGAGGTTGATGGTAACCTAGTGGTATCGGGCCATCATCACCATTTTTTGTGTGTTTGCAAAATCATTAAATGAGTCCTCCGGCCCTGAATGGCGCAGGGTCTGACAGAATCTTATACTGTCTAAAAATCCATCCTGTTTTTTCTTAGACAGTCCCACAACAATATTGCCAGTAAAAACACAAAAAAAAAATTGGAAACGTGATTATGACATCCATCAACTTTATTTGTTTCGTAGTATACAATACATAACATTCAAACGGTAATAAAAGGCGCAATTTGAACAAATTCAGATTATCAAATTCTAAATTAACTCGAAGAAAGCCGAAGGAAAAGCTAGTATACAGTAGCACAACAAACATATTTGAAACATAAAACCAAACTAACAAATCACAAAATAACATTAGTAAAAACTGACGTTGGTACTCGTCCTTTTTTGAGTTCTGTTCAAAACAGATCCTTATCTAAACAAAACTGCAGTATACTCGTACATAAAAGTACCTCTAGTCGTACTAGTGGCACTTTAGTACCTACGAAGTACCGCCACAAGTGCTTTTAATCTAGATGCTATCTGCGATCCACACGCCAAATGTTTCAAACCTGCTTCGTGATTATTACTAACACTGTCACTGTAGAAGAGTGAAACAGTATTACAACTGGACTATTTTTATTAAATATGGAATTTCTCTTGTGTTGTGGGTGAGTTTATAAACATATAAACAGACACAAACATCCAGACTCAGAACAACAACTTGTAGGTCGTACAAATATTAGTTCCGTGTGGGGATCGAACCTGTGACAGTCTATCGCTCAGCCGCTGCGCCAACAGTGCCGTTAATGTAATAATATTATTCCTCAGCTTTTTAACTCTCTGCACCTTTTTGAACAAGCATTTTTTGTGCAAATTATACTTTTTGGGCATCATACGGAGTATAAAGGAAAATCTGGTGAAGAAACTAGGGCCCTTGACATTGTCCTCGTTTCGTAGTTTTGTGGATGTGGATGTGGATGGGTATGATCCACCTCATAGCGGCCCACCCCGGGCAACGGCACCACAGACTACCTATAACCTGCTGTGAAGGCTGAGCGATCCCATTGACGTTGGTTGACTTCATCAGAGCCACCAAGCTAACGACCACCATTCTGTCGGAGGCCAGCGACAAATATTTTTTACCCTGTTCAATTGGTGCGCATGATTTTCAATTCTTCTGGTGGAGCAAGTTCCAACATAGGCCTCATATTTGCTTCTGGACTAGAACGAGGCCAAACCATTAAAGAAAGTAAAGTTTGGAGTATGAAAAAGATGGCTGTAAGAATAAATGGACACCAAAATTAAATACAAATTAACTGTGTCAAGGAGTGAAGAGTCAAGAGTGTGAGCGAAAGCTTAAAAGAAGGTGATACTGTAAATTCGAGTAATAGAGAGGCGCGACTACTACAGGAATTACAATAAATTTTGAAACCCAAAGCTTTAATTCATTTACTGGCAATTTTTTGTCAAGGAATTATCCTAGTTGTTCTACTGTTTATCGGTTGGACTGTGTCACTGTTTCGGTTTTATATTCTTTTGAAATGTTTTTAGAGGGAAAATGTTTTGGTTTCAGTTATGGCTTTGGTCTAAATGTGAGCAGAATGTTTATAATGGAATTCAATGTTTAATCGAGAGAAGTATTTACTTCTTACTTACTTCTACTTGGTATTTAGATCTACGATGTTTATTCTAAGGTAAAAAAAATAATCGACAAAAACACTAAAAAAATTGTAAATTTACTTTTCTTTCGGAAGTCGCTTTGTTTTTTTTTTTCATTTACTTTCCTTGCGAAAGAAAAGTAATTTTACACTTTATTATTGTTTTAATATGTGGGTACTGCACCACCAACTTATTTATATTGTTCGTTTTTATAATTTTGTTACTTTTATACAGGATATTTTTTCCTATGGTTCTATTTTAGTAATATAACATATTTCCGTGACAAACTTTTCTTTTGATTTTTTTTCGTAAATCGTCAAGTGTATACCCTCGCGCCGAGTGGCAAACGCGTATCACAAGTGCGTGACAAATAAAAACTGTTTCAAAATAATCGTTTTTAACCAATTTAAAGTTAACTTAAGTATTTTTTGTAAAATTGATGATAAAAACATACCTGTTTAATAATATTAATTCTGCAATAACATACTAAAATATCCGCGCTACATAAAAAAATACCCTGTGTTTTACTTATTTTCTGTTATTTGTTTTGTTCTGTATGAGTTTAATGAATACTTTTTCTTTCAAAAGTTTTACCAAATAAATACTAAAATTTTCTTCGTTCATTTACAAAATGAAAGAGAAAATATCTTGAAGGTCCTAATTGTATTTGGAATGAGGTCAGAGTGCCTGAATGCAGGAAACATGAGGGTTTGGAAACAACGTCATTTTTGCTTTTAGTCCTTTGGTGCTGTTACCATGTAATATAATCATATTTACTTTAAATACTGTTATTTTTGGGAGAGAAACTCGTGGTCACACTAAACACTGTAGAGGGCCAAAGCCTGTCGGGGTCGCGAGACTCACAAATTACCGTAACCCCGTTGCGTAAAGGGCTATTGAAGGACACCGTGGATTTTAGTCAGTACAAGACTGACAGTCCCTCCCGCCCAGCCCTGGGTGGGAGGACTAAAAAAGACAAACACAAAGTTGGAATTTATGTTTCTGGGATAAGTCAATTTTAGAATATTATGAAACTAGATCTGAACTAGATTGTGATGAACACGAATTTAATTAAATGCCCAAGCCGCTTCTCGGACTCCGGCGCGATCTCAGGGCAGTATGGAGGGAGCGACTGTCGCAACCGAGGTCCGGGCACGCCGCAATCGCGGCGGTAAGACCCCTCTTTGAGGAGTGGCTGGATAGGCGTCACGGCGTCCTTACCTTCCGCATGACGCAGGTCCTCACCGGACACGGAAGTTTCGGGAGGTTCCTGTGTCTGATAGGGAGGGAAGAAACGCCTGGGTGTCACCACTGCGAGGATCGTCCGGAGGACACGGTGGAGCATACGGTGCAGGACTGCCCCGCTTGGGCAGAGCACCGCCGTGTCCTCACGACGGCGATGGGCGGAGACCTCTCGCGCCCGGCATTGGTCGAGGCCATGCTGCGGGGCGAGACGGAGTGGGAAGCGGTCGCCTCCTTCTGCGAAGCAGTCATGCTCGTGAAGGAGGAGGCGGGCCGCCTGAGGGAGAGGACAGCGTCCTCCCTCCATCCCAGCCGCAGTGGTAGACGCCCACGGCGTTGGACGTCACAGGACGATCTCCGGCCACCGTAGGCGCGGGCATGCGGGCAGCGAGTAATGGGCGACTTGCTGTCCGACCATGGACCATGCCCGGGTCGACGGCGCGTTGTGTTCCACGCGCGCCTCAAGGAGTGTCAGCACATTGACGGGGCCTGTAGAGGGCCAGAGCCTGCCGGGGTCGCGGGACTTACCCATCACCGTAACCCCGGTACGTAAAGGGCTCGTGAAGGACACCGTGGATTTTAGTCAGTACAAGTCTGACAGTCCCTCCCGCCCTGCCCTGGGTGGGAGGACTCATTTGATGATTTTACCACGCAAAAAAAAAATAAAAAAAAAGCCGCTTCTCGGAAAACCAAAAATAGCTCAGTAGTTTAGAGAGTAAACGGAATGTACAAAACGAACATTCAGATTAAATTGCTGCGCAGCGTGTCGCGGTTTCGATCCCCGCACGGAACAAATATTTGTATGATCTGCAAGCAGTTGTTCCGGGTCTGGGTGTTTGTGTATGTGAGTTTCTATGTTTGTAAACGCACCCACGATACAGGAAGAAATTCCTAGTGAGGGGCAACGTTAAAAACAACAAACAGATCAAAAAGGTTCAGTGATGAAACCAAAAAAATATTTCTAGTAAATGCTGTTCACGTCAATCATCATCGTATAGAAATTCCCACTGCTGGGACACAGGCCTCCTCTATATGACAAAGAGTGGGCCATAATCCAGTGCGGATTGGTAAAAGTCATATGTGTTCGAATTTTTGGTTCTAGGACATTTCGGTTTTCTCACGATGTTTGTCTTCATCAATTTTGAGAGCAGTAGTCATGAAATAAATTACACTAAGTAACGCGATAGGCCATTTTCGAACTCAGTCCCGACCTACTATTATTCGTAAGTCGGTGCGATACCCAGTGCCGGTTCTAGGGAGGTCTGGCCATTCCAAACGAAAATCGGAAATATCGGTAAAAGGCGCAAAAAATTCGAGCTCGCTACGCTCTTTGTTGCATCTTTCTTAGCTCTAGACGCCTGTAGTGTCAAAAGTGACATTATACAACCCATTTCGACGTTCAAGTCCTGCCTCGTTCACAAGTGAAATGCAACAAAAATATATTCATCAAGTACAATAACAAAAAATGTTTTGAGGTTTTTTTTTCAACTGGAGAGGGGCGACACAATGAACTTTTGGCCCGGTTCGAAACAATCGTAGATCCGGGCCTGTCGATACTACTAAGCCACAGCATAGTGACGGGCCTGTAGAGGGCCAAAGCCTGCCAGGAATCGAACCCGCGACACGCTGCGCAGCAGTCGATCTCTCAACCACTGCGCCAGTCATACAGTCAAATTTGGATTAGGTACAGAGATAAGTTAAATTCAGGAATAAAACATGGGATATATTTTATCTCAGTATTACATTCCCGTGGGATCACTTTCGACATAAATGCAGGCGACGCCACGGGAAAAGGCTAGTATTTATTCTGTCCATTTAAAATCATTAACGACCATGCCACGGCGTCTGTTATTGAAATGTGTTAATCAAAGAAAATATCTTTTGGCAAAAACACACGAAACGATTCCAATTAAAATATCAATTAATTAATGACTTGAACAGTCAGCAGAGGTGGCTTTTTTTTATCGTGGTAAAATCATCAAATGAGTCCTCCCACCCAGGGCAGAGCGGGAGGGACTGTCAGACTCGTACTGACTAAAATCCACGGTGTCCTTCACTAGCCCTTTACGTACCGGGGTCACGGTAATTCGTAAGTCCCGCGACCCCGGCAGGCTTTGGCCCTCTACAGGCCCCGTCACAATGCTGACACTCTTTGAGGCGCGCGTGGAACTCAACGCGCCGTCGACCCGGGCATGGTCCATGGTCGTACAGCGAGTCGCCCGTTACTCGCCGCCCGCATGCCCGCGCCTACGGTGGCCGGAGATCGACGCTGTCCTCTCCTTCACGCGGCCCGCCTCCTCTGGTATAGTGGCTTAGCGATCGGCTGGTACGCTGCGTGTCACTAGTTCGATTTGCGTACGCAAAAAGTGTGTCCCAACTATGGGACCATTGTAAGCTGATTCTGATAATAAGATATGCAGTGTTATTAAAGTGTGTTATTCGCATTTACTACTATATTATCAGACATTATCATATTTAGTAACTTATTATTCCACCAGAGTTGAGTTAATCTTAGCTTTAATTAATAATTTACGCAGTGGAAAATGTGATATATAGTATGATGAAACTAACCACAAAAACAACAGAATGAAATTAAACCTTAAAAGAAACCGTTTAAAGTTGAAAATTAAACGATATCAATAGAATTTTAAAACAATATTCCTTGCAACCAGTAATTGGATAAGCCAATTTAAAATGCTGAGGTTATCTTCACTTTATTGCGGCTTGAAAATATTTAACCTATTTTTGTAACTTCTACTTTCAACTTCAGAACATAAGGTTGATTATTGTATGTTAGCAAACAGGGAATTTATATAAAATTTAACTAGCTTCGGCGTTAATTTACTTTCATAGATTAATACATCGTTTAAAAAAAGGAATAGAAACTTGGATATATCGAAAATAATTGTAAATACCTGTAAAAGGTTGGCTACAAAATAATGATAAATTATCTATACATATAATAAATCTGTTGAAGGGTCAATTCTGTACATTGAAAATATAAATAGCGGGGGGTGTTGCTGGATCGATACCAAACCCAAATACGTGATTAAAAAATTTTTTGTCTGTCTGTCTATCTGTATATGCAGGCATCAGGTGAAAACTAACGGTTCGATTTCGATGAAACTTGGTATAATTATACCTAATTATTCTGGGCATAAAATAGGATACTTTTTATCCTGGAAAAATACGTAGAAAAAAATTCTTATTTTTCAATTTTATAGCCGTTGTTCTGTAGAACCGCGAATCTCCTTAATTATTATAGGCTTAGCCGTATTTGGGTCCAATAGATATTTATAAGATGTCATTGTCAGAGTTACTCGAAATGGAGAAATAAACCATCCACGCGAAGTTCAACATCCGCGCGGACGGAGTCGCGGGCGGAAGCTAGTTGTTAATATTGGAGATATTAAATTCTTTGAGTTGAGAATTAATTGTTCAAAAACGAATAGTTTAAACGCAAGTTTAGTTTGATCGACGAAATGAAAAGTGTTATCTATAATACGTGAAAAACTGTACAGAGCGCCGCTTCTGTAGTTACTGTTTATCCCATGGGAAGAAAGTGAGAGTTTTTTTAATAAATATAATAAAAACTATGTACCCCTTTTCACAAAAATTATAAGATCGAAGAAATATGCGAAGAAAAGCGTACGGAAAAAAATATAACTTTTTCAAATTCAAATTTTAAATGAACTTATTTTACATAAAAAAAACTTACTAGAAATACAAATTCTTTTCTTAAAAAAAAACGTTGCCCCACACTAGGAATTTCTCTCGTATCACATCGTGGGTGCGTTTACAAAGATTGGAACTCATAAAATACCAAAACCCAAAACAATAAATTCTAGATGATACAAATATTGATTCCGTGCGGTGATTGAACCCGCGACATGCAGCGTAACAGTCGATCGCTCAACCACTACGCCAACCGTGCCGTCATTAAAATGTATTTGTTTCAAATATCCTTTACTTTGTCGTGTTGAAGTAAAAACAATATTATACAATGTTCTTTTTTATTTAACAAATATAAACCCACAAATAAATCTATCTTTATCACTGTCGGGACGTATGTTTGCAAATACACAATCATACACAAACATTGAATCCCGGAACATCTTCTGGCCAAATATTTGTGTGGTCCGGAAATCGTCACACGATCCCAACACTAGCAAAAATGTCTGTAACTCAACATGCTGATGTAGGTACAACACTATTTTTTCTTAAGATGCTGACAAAGTTATCATTCACATTAACGGCACGGTTAGCGCAGTGGCTGAGCGATTGGACTGCTGCGCTACGAGTCGCGGGTTCGATTCCCGCACGGAACAAATATTTGTATGACCTACAAGTAGTTGTTCCGGGTCTGGGTGTTTGTGTATGTGAGTTTATATGTTTGTACGCACCCACGACATAGGAGAAATTCCTAATGTGAGGCCACGTTTACAGAAAAACAAACGAGAGCGTTTTAGCGAGCATTCTAACGAGCGTTCTGGCGATCTTTTTCCGAGCCGACTGGCAAGTCTGACATCTTCATGAAGAAAAATTTACCATCGACTAGAGCGTTCATTACAAAGATCGTGAGAATGGTCGTTCGTTGTCCAGTTCAACAAAGTTAAAAACGGCGAATGCTCAAGTCTATCAGTACCTTTATATGTGTACATATGTATAAATAACAAAAGTATAGATTTTATTACATGCCCACCCTTTTCTCAAATTATTTGAGTTCCAGTCTATGTATTTGATCTGCCTCAAAAACTATGAAATTCTATATTCTCGTGGTGGAGATGCAAAGGTTTGGGAATGGTACAGTGAGGTTGTCCCAAAGAAAAGAAGATTAAAAAAAAGATTTTTGAGGAACGATGGCCTAATTGGTAAGGCGTCTTGGGTACTTATCCAGAAGACGCGGGTTCGAGTCCCAGTCGTAGCTGAATTTTTCATTCCTCAAAAATCTTCACGAAAACGCAACGCAGGCGTTGTTGCGTATAAATACACAAAACTTTAAGATTAAAACCAGTTATTTTAATTGTGGTAAATTCATCATATGAGTCCTCCCGGTACAGCGAAAAGGACTATCAGACCCATCCTGACTAAAATTCCCGGTATTCCTTCAATAGCGCTTTACGTTACAGGGTTACAAGGTCAGGTTATCTGATAAGATAGTGCTGGAACTTCTTCGCTAGCATGACTGTTTAGCGAAGAAGTTCCGATGATTTTTGATGATCAGATGTTTTTTTTTGCTAAGGGAATTCAATTAGCCTGCCGGGGTTGCAGGACTCACAAATTACCGCGACCTCGGTACGTAAAGGGCTACTGAAGGACACCGTGGATTTTAGTCAGTCAAGTCTGACAGACCTTCCCGCCCTGCCCTAGGTGGGAGGACTCATTTGATGATTTTACCACGATAAAAAAAAAACGGGAATGCAATTACCACGTAAAATAAAGTCTCGCCTCACAGCATAGCCTCGACAAATGACGCGAATGGGCGTGAGAGCTCACTGTCGCCTATCGCATCCGTGAGGACCCGGCGGTGCCCTGTCCAAACGGGGCAGACCTCAAACTAGGTATTCATATTGAATGAAAACACAAAAACAACGCGCAGTTTAATAATAATTAACTGACTACAGCATTAACCGTTTACAGCTTGGCTTATAAACGACTAATTAATTACTATTTCACTAGTAATTGCCTTCATCCATATAACCACAAAACCATGTGTTATCATATAAGTAATTGGGTAATTCAGCAGCTCATTTTACAGTACAGAATTGAGGAATCTATTAGTATTTACATAAAATAATTGTTGTTTAGTACGAATACAATTGGTCGCGGAACTTTTCCATTACCGTGACCCCGGTACGTAAAGGGCTAGTGAAGGACGGAAGGAAGGGGAGTGCAGTACAAGTCTACATAGCATGGGTCGCAGGACTTATGATTTACCGTGACCCCGTTACGTAAAAGGCTATTGAAGGACACAGTGGATTTCAGTCAGTACGAGTCTGACAGCAGTCCCTCCCGCCCTGCCCTGGGTGGGAGGACTCATTTAATGATTTTACCACGATAAAAAAAAAGTACGAATACAATAAGGATAGTGTGAGAGTTCAAGGTGAAACAAATCGTGTGTTTTTATAGATAAAGTGCAATACTGTTAGTGAATTAGAGTTGGTGTCACAATGTTGTATTATTATTTTTTTGTGCGGCATCTCGCAGGTCATAATGATGAGGAGGTTATGAGCTGCTTAACCGGACTTTTCTGTGGATACCTTAGATATATAGATAGATAGAATATTCTTTATTATGCACACCAAACGAATTACAGATACATGTAAATTGGACACAGATTTTGCCAATTGGTGACACAATGGGCGGTCTTATCGCTAAAAGCAATCTTTTCAAGACAACCTTTGGATGGATTTGAAAAAGAAAGGAGAAACAATACTGTAGGTAGTCTACGGTGTACAATTTACCAATATACAAAAATACACATACAAACACAAAATATATAAACTAATTAAACAAAATATATAAAATAATTATAAATATCGCAAATAAGCGTTAGAGTCACATGTTCAAGAGGAAAGGTAGTGGATTTCGACCAGATTTTTAAAAATGGATAAATTTTGAGCGCGCCTTACTGAGATGGGCAAAGCATTCCATAGGCGTACTGCTTCGACAGTAAAAGATTTGTCGTAAAAACGGCTAGAGTGCATTGGCATTTCGAGCTTCAAGTTTTCCGATGACCTTAAAATCTATTATGTGTGTCATGAAGGAACTTGAAACGTTCTTTAAGATAAGAGGGGGGTTTTTTTATCCTGGTTTGGAATAGTGCCATCATTTCTGTCAGGGATACCTTCCATGGTTAGATCCAACTATGCTTTTGTGAGATGATCCACTGTATTGTTTGTGTGAGTTGTAATTTGGAGATAACACTGTACTGGTAGGTGCTTTATATTAGCATGTATATTTATGCATTAAAATTTAAAAATAAAAGCTAATTATAATTTTAATAAATATTTTATGACAGAGCAAAATTTTTTCCACCTTTCCTGTCAACTACCCACAGGGGAAAAAAAGTACCTTAAATGACTCTAAAGCCTCCAGCCAGGGGCTTACAAGCTTTTACATACTAAGTGACCACACGCTAAGGGCACCCCCTGTGGGGTACGAACCTCGGCTTAGGGCGTCACTGAGGGAGGACAGCAAGGAACCGGCTGGACCTGAATGATATCATTATTTAGGAGCGAATTGAAAACTACGGGCTCAGCATCGCGGGCTGGCTTGAGCAAAGCTCGGGTGGGGATTAATTATCATGAGTGGCAAACCTCTTTTAAGGGGCGGCACCTACTAACAGCATGGCACGGCACGCTGAGGTATACGCTATGTGGGAAGTTTGTGGTGACTATCGTATCGAACGCAGCGTGCGGAGTGAAATACGTGTTAAGTTGAATTAGGGATTAATTAGAGATTTTGATTTTTTACTAATTTCCAGTATCGTCGCGTTATATCGCGTCGCGGCGCGTCTCTGTGTGAACTGACCCTTAGGCTACAACCCGATAGAGCAGAAAAGAAAACATTGCCCACACATTACCTTGCAATTACCTTACAACTTTAAACAGAAACAGTTTACAATTGAAAATGCGCCAACAAACCAACAGTTGGTTCAGATATACATAAGTTATTGCTTCCAGCAAGCCAGCCAGGCTTTACGAGAGAATATATGTATACGCTGGGGTTTAGAACGAAGATATACATGTGCACTGCAGAATGCGGTACACTGGGACCTAGCTCGAACACGACTTCGTATAAATTTACTTACCAATACAGGGTAATTTTTATGTATATCTGAATTTATATTTTAGAACTAGCTTCCGCCCGCGACTCCGTCCGCGCGGATGTCGGTCTTCGCGTGGATGGTTTATTTCTCCATTTTGAGTTACTCTGACAATGACATCTTATAAATATCTATTGGACCCAAATACGGCTAAGCCTATAATAATTAAGGAGATCCCTCTATTGAGCTACTGCTGTTGAGCTCGCGTTCTGTAGTAACTGAAAAATAAGATTTTTTTCTACGTATTTTTCCAAGATAAAAAGTATCCCATTTTATGCCCAGGATAATAAGGTATAATTATACCAAGTTTCATCGAAATCGAACCGTTAGTTTTCACGTGATGCCTGCACATACAGACAGACAGACAGATTATTATATGTACAGATGTTATTGCATAACGAAAATTTATAATCACGTATTTTTATTTTATTTTATCCAAAGTTATTTTTTATTAAAGACGTTTATTTTTATAAACAGTTTTTATGTGTCACGCGCTTGTAACACGTGATACTTGCTTTCCCGAATGCACCGCTACTGATGCTGGCTGAGGTTTCTGGAGTCATAAAAGTTGACTTGCACATCTAGGATGGACAGATGGAGTGGGCTATAATTCACCACGCGGTCCCAATTCAAATTTGTCATGTCACGTGTCTTTGAATTTTTGGATCTAGGACATGCCTGTTTCCTTTCGATGTTTTCCTTCACCGTTGTGAGAGCAGTGGTGATGAACTAAATTACACATATGAATTGATCTATCTGGATTCAAATCTATGACCCTCATTTATCGAGGGACTGAGTGACCAATATTTGACGTTGTATCGCGATGACAGTGCCTATCAAAGACCACATTATTTGGAGACATACTTGTAAGGTCTGCCAATTATTGCCAATTACAAATTTTTGAAGTGAAAACTTCTTTAGCGGCGTTGAGCACTTTTTCTGTAATGGGTATAAAATCTTAAACTCGCGTCAGGACACGTGACCCTGACCGAACAAGCGTAGGACGGCGCAGGGCGCTTGCGTGAATGTTCGTGTGACTTTATTACTTTTAAAGAAGTTTGTATGCTGATACATTCGTTGCTAGGTAACATTGTTTATAAAAGATGTACGTCACATTGGAAAATTATTGAAATAAAAAGTCAACCATTTTTGCGAGTTTTACTAAAATCTGTTCACAAGATATTTCCAACAATTACTATTCAAGTTTTCACTTCTGCCAGCACTCCCAGAGTGCGACCCGTCGTTTTTTTTTTAAACAGTTTTGGCTATTTGTCATTAAAAATTAGATGAAAATGTACTTAAAAAGGTGCATATTAAACTTGACACGTACGTCATTCCGTGGATGTCCCTATTTAGTTAACATCTCTATCACATGGCGCGCTGTAGTCAAGTTCACTTCCCAGCACTAACTTCGCACATAGCGTTGGTACTGCATTTTATATAAAAATCACTCGTATTTACGTTCCGTTTGCGCAAGTTTGTGTTAGTTCCTCTGACATATTTCCTGGTTAGCCGGGATGGGCAGCGGTGGTACGGTCCGTTTGTTTCGTGAAACGGACTTCTATTTAATGTGGGTAGTTGTGACTCCAATTGTTTTTAAAATACGAGTATATGCGTTGCCTCGTTGCGCTGCGGGACAAAGGGTTAGGTTTTTATAAAGAGTAAATCGGTTTTGAGTTTTATTTGATATAATGTTAAAGATATTCCGATTACGCAACTGGCGTAACTGTGAGGTAATACAATTATTGTCTAACTTTTTTTTCGTTTCTTTAATAACCGTCTTAAAAAAAATACGTTCTCAATTGGTAGGAATCTATTAATTAAAAAAAAAAAGATTAAGAAATAAAAAAAATCTAAATCGGTCCAGGCTAACTTTTTTTTTTATTTGAAAGGGTATACTTTCCAGGTATTCCCATGATCGTAAGGTCAAGATCTTATGATGGGATCCTAGAGATATCAAGAAAACTCCTCAATTAATATTATTATGTTAGCAAATCAACCGCGTTTGCTGCTAAACATTGCTATCTGTGAATAGTTAAACGTTACACACTATTTATCACGCCTGTACCTATTAAAGATACTGAAATAAAAAACGCGTCATTGGCAAATTCATTCACAGCATTTATCATTTTTTATTCATTTAATGTATAAAACGTTTCACTTTTAGAAAAAGCAAAATGAAATGTTCGATACCTAGCAGTTCCAAGATTAATAAAAGGTGATAAAATCACATCCAGCAAGAACTTGCTCCATAAAATTCCAGTTTATGCTTTCGCCAGTAGTTTTTTTGGGCGTTAGTCGAGCGCCCAGTTTTGACCTAACCCCCTACTTTTAATGGATACCCCCAAACACCGGTTTCGTCTCGTTGTTCTGTGAAAAATGGCGCAGCTTTAGTTTTTTATTAAAAACTCTCTGTTTTGCATACAGGGGTCGGTAGGAACTATGTAGGTGTTTTTTTGTTGAATTATAAGTTTTAATTCTCGTTACTAAAGCGAAAAATTACTATCGTTAGGAATGACCGTAGTTGCTATCCATAATTAACATCTTGAATTCGGACTCTGAAGCTACTACTGTGAAATTCGCATAGTAAAATCCAATAGCATTTTCCCTGACGTAAGAATCTAACCCAGAGCCTCATGCTCAGCAGTCGCCTTTGCCACCACTAGATCAACGAAGCAGCCAATATAAAACATTCATAATATATGTACAAATTTCAATTCATATTCATGGCAAAGTTTTGAGTAAATACAAGTTCTTAAAGAAACTTTATTAATATTCAACTGTTACAATGCTAAATAAATTATTCGCCTGTATACAAAATTAATCAGTAATTATTCAAGAGATCAACATAAATTTACACTAGGCATGAGCAAAATACTAGTACATTACATGGTTTAAATATAAATTTGATCCAACCTTTGCCACTTCGAGAGCAGTGTTGGCTCCGTGGCAACGACCCTGGATTTGAATCGCGTATTTGAACTAATCCGTTGTATTTGTGTGATTTATTTCATCACCATTTGTCAAAACGGTGAAGGAAAACATCGTGCGCTTTTTTCGGGTGTCATCTCATCATCATCAGCCTGTATTAGTGCACTGCTAGACGTAGGCTTCTCCAAATGCGCGCCACTAAGCCCTGTCCTGAACTTACCACCCAGTCTCTGCAGGCTGCCGAGTCCTCCCACCCAGGTCATGGCGCGAGGGACTGTCAGACTTGTACTGACTAAAATCTACGGTGTCTTTCACTAGCCCTTTACGTACCGGGGTTACGGTGATGGGTAAGTCCCGCGACCCCGGCAGGCTTTGGCCCTCTACAGGCCTTGTCTCTATGCTGACACTCCTTGAGGCGCGCGTGGAACACAACGCGCCGACCCGGGCATGGTCCATGGTCGGGCTGTGAGTCGCCCATTACTCGCCGCCCGCAACTGCAGGCTGCCTTTCGAAAGAAATTTCTCTACATGGCCAACGGGCGCCCTGCACTACGTTTGCCTAATCGCGGTCGCTACTCAACAACATTTCTACCCCAATGTTTGTCTGTTCTACGGGAGGTGTGTCCAGCTCACTGCCACTTCGGCTTACTCATTCTGTGTGCTACATCAACAACCTTAGCCGGATTCCATCCATCAGAGTTACTCCGAGCATAGCTCTCTGAGCGGTATGTTAAATCATCGAACGAGTCCTGCCATTCTGGGTGGAAAGAAAGGGACTGTCTGTCCTTTTCATTACATGTTCACGTCAACCTTTTAAGATAGTCGCTTTCAATCTTTCTTTATAATGCAAATAGCAAAGGAATGGAACTCACTTCCTGTGTCGATGTTTATGAACGCATACAACCCGAATCTCTTCAAAGTTAGAGTGAACAGGCTTCTTCTGGGTAAATTCCCTCCATGGTAGACTTTGTCTCAGTCACCTTTAACCTGGACTAGAGTCAAGGCAACCCATCAAAAATTAAAAAAAAATACGCGTGGCACTCGGGGACTGCCGCGGTAAAGCTATTTCATAGCATTTTTATCAACTTATGCAATTATAATTATTTATTTGTTTTATTTATGAAAAAAAAAAAGAAAAAAAATCGCCTACCGCGAATATTTAACGAGAATATTATCCCATCGTTGTGTGTATGCATGTTTCTATGGGAAGTTACTTTACTAATTAGGCTATGGTCAGCCAAGTCAATCAAGTGAAATGTCAAGGAAAAAAAATCATTCATCAAATATTATTCATTCACGTTGACATGACAGATTTGACAGTGACAGTGTTAGGTTTAGGTCGCCGCGCTCAAAGCCCGCGATAAAAGTTTAAAAATTTAAAAAACCGCTTAAAAATTCTCCATGATGATCATGGGCTACTCTAAAACAGTTCACGCTTTAAATAACGAAAAGTTAATTTACATTTACAACATTTAAACACACGAACTCATATTACAAATTGGTATGTCAGGTAAGATGTGTTAATTAACAACACCTGACATCTGTCTACCCTGAAGCACACAGCCGTGAAGATGCGGCTGGCATAGATGACGTGTTTGCAAAATAAACGAGTCGTGTCCCTTTTGTTGTTCTAAGTTCCCCTCTGTAGGCTTTGCGTCAATATTAACAGACTCGCGTATAGCGTATGGGTACCCATCCATACAAGATACGCGAGTCTGGATGAAATGTATGTTGTGCTTGTAAATCCAGCTGTTGTAGACGAAACTGTTCGTAAACTTCTGTTTACAATTGGTTTTGCTATTAGTACGGAGGTCTTTTTTTTAACGTAATAAAATCATCAAGTAGGGCAAGAGGGACTGTCAGACATGTACTGACTAAAACCCACGTGTCCTTCAATAGCCCTTTACGTTCCAGTGTCACGGTTATTCGTTAATCCATCGACCTGATCCGGAGGTCTTCGCATATGTTTTGTGTATTTTACCGTACAGCGTACTTGTAAGTATGTATGTACGGCGCTTAATGGCCTCTAGTGTACGATCGAGGAACTAGTTTTTCCATCTAATTGACGTCAAAGTTCCCATTTACCTTACGTCACAAAGACGTGAAAAGTCGTGCTACAGCTTCAGATCTGTATTATACAGTATTTTCTCATTCCTCATCACACCACACTTGACTACTTACGTAACTCACCGCATCACTGCACTTCGCTTTTCAGTTTTAAACGTGATTTGTAATTTTAATATTTTGTTTTCTAAACTAAAATATCAAATAAATTACTGTTGTTTGTCTTGTCTATCAAATTAAACAGTACTTGCTAAGTAACTAAGACAATGTTCCTATTGGTGCAGCTGCATGCCGAAATACATGCCTTCACCTAGTTCGGCTGCAGATGATCCCTCTAAATAATTGTATGATGTACTTAATATAAAGCGTCTTTAGATTGTATTTTTGTTCTCATTATGTTATATCAATGAAATATTTTTTTTTTCATTCCTCAAAGTAAAAATCTATCCGAGCATACCCCTTTCTCGTCTTCCCATCTGCCTATCTGATGGCGTCGTAATGAATTGTAAACATTTGCTGACCAGGTACCCTCCGTCCCTGTATTCAGTTTTATTGAAATAGTTCACAGACATCCTTGGGCGACTGTGAAGCCTTTTTGTCTGGGTAAAATAGGCAATTTTTTTTAAATAAATAGTAAATACAATATCTTTCTTTTCAAGCTCCTGAAATCATCAAATGAGTATAATTTAGATTTAAAACGGGATATTTACCTGCCATGTTTATTATTTGTTTTGAGTTTTCGATATTTCATAAACACTGGAAGTGAGAGGTTGAGAGGCAATCGGCATTTTTACCATACGTGAAGGGAGTGACAGATAAGGTTGCAAATACTCTTCGTAAGTATGCCGTGAAAACTATCTTCAATTCATTCAAGAAAGTGTCTCAAATTTTGTTTTCGCCGAAGGACAACTTCCCTTTGGAAAAACCCGGTGCTTATAAAGTAGATTGCAGCTGTGAAAATGCAGCGTATCGGACAGACTAAACAAACTGAAGCTTGCAGAACTTCAGAACATATTAGGGCAGTGAAAAACAACGATATCCAAAAATCAGCTATAGCTCAACCTCTGTTGGAATCGGGACCCAACCACTGGATCTATCCAGTAAAATCATCAAATGACCCCCACCGAGGGCAGAGCGGGAGGAACTGTCAGACTTGTACTGACTAAAATCCACAGTGTCCTTCAACAGCCCTTTACGTTCCGGGGTCACGGTAATTCGTTAGTCCCGCCACCCCGGCAGGCTTTGGCCCTCTAGGAGGTCCCCGGGACAACGGAGTCTTATTAATAAAAAAAAAACATAATAATATAAAAGTTTTCCAAACCATAGGCATCGGGCACGCCGCAATCGCGGCGGTAAGACCCCTCTTTGAGGAGTGGCTGGATAGGCATCACGGCGTCCTTACCTACCGCATGACGCAGGTCCTCACCGGACACGGAAGTTTCGGGAGGTATCTGTGTCTGATAAGGAGGGAAGAAACGCCTGGGTGTCACCACTGCGAGGATCGTTCGGAGGACACGGTGGAGCATACGGTGCAGGACTGCCCCGCTTGGGTAGAGCACCGCCGTGTCCTCACGACGGCGATAGGCGGAGACCTCTCGCACCCGGCACTGGTCGCGGCCATGCTGCGGGGCGAGACGGAGTGGGAAGCGGTCGCCTCCTTCTGCGAAGCAGTCATGCACGCTAAGGAGGAGGCGGGCCGCGTGAGGGAGAGGACAGCGTCCTCCCTCCACCCCAGCCGCAGTGGTAGACGCCCACGGCGACGGACGTCGCAAGACAAGAAAAAAATCCAAAGGAATTCCAGTAACCAACGATGAGTTTAATATAAATCAGTTCTCAAATCTCGTTACGGTTCAAAGAGAAACTCCTTGTTGAACTGTAAAAGCAATATGTCTTAACCAAAGTTCCGGTTGCAACCAATGACGTTAGAGTTCGTGAACTAATAACTTGGACAGCGTCCAGTGCACCACACTCTGAATATCCAATTGAACAATTGTTGGATCTGGATACAGATTCTATCGGCTAGTTGTATTTACACAATAACATCAGGCCCGTAATCTTTAAGGGGTTGGCAAAAGTATAGTTATAAAAAATATAATGGTTGTCGCTGAAAAAATTGAGAAATCTAGATCAAACATTTTTTTGTGGTCATATTGAACATATTTTTTTCTTAGTACTCGTACTAGACCACTTTTGTAAATTGTTTTTGATTACGTCTTTTCTTTATAAATTTGACTATACACTGTATTTTTTTCTGTCTTGTGGTATGTAGGTACAGATACGGCTAACTTTGCGACGAAAATCTAGACGTTTACGAAGTGTTCGCTTTGTCACGGTTTTTAGTCAAGTCCCATGCCTGGATTATAGAATGTCCAGATTCCTAGTATGCCACTGTGAATTGAAGCCAAAAAAAGAAAGGAAATCGTTCAAGTCCGACGTCATACGCCAAGGATTATATTTAAAAGTTCCTTTTTTTTTAACACGGAATCTGGATATATTATAATCTAAGGTCCGATGTAATGTGGGAGACGCCCACGGCAACGGACGACACAGGACGTTCTCCGGCCACCGTAAGCGCGGGCATGCGGTCAGCGAGTAATGGGCTTGCTGTCTGACCATGGACCATGCCCGGGTAGACGGCGCGTTGTGTTCCACGCGCGCCTCTTTGCTATTCAGCACAATGACGGGGCCCCCTTATACGGCCAAACCCTGCCAGGGTCACGGAACTAAAGAGCCCCGGAACGTAAAGGGCTATTGTAGGACACCTTGGAGTTTAGTCAGTACAAGTCTCACAGTCCCTCCTCCCTGGGTGGAGAGGACACATTTTGATGATTTTACCATAGTAAAAAAAAGGTCGGATGTAATAGGGGGTGAGCCTTTCATTCAGCTTGATGCCTCCACGAGTTTCTGCGAAAAAAAACTTCACAGTTGGGTAAGAAAGTAATCTTTAAAGGCTTTCCTTTTGAGGTACGAAACCCTAAAATATAAATCGTAGATCTCCATCTTTCGATTATTTCATGAAAAGGATTAAACTGAAACAATCTCTAAAAATAAATTTATTTATAAATTTTATATGAAAAATAAAAAAGAAATTATAACTTATCAAGTAAGAAGAGGTAGAAATTCCTAACTTGGATCAAAGTAATTAAAAAAAAAAAACAAATTGCATATTACCCAAAAATAAAAACGTGCTAAAAAACCAAAAACTCAGAAATTCTGAGTTCACACTAGAAGTTCTCACGAATTCACACTAGAAGCACTTTATCATTAACAAAATAGTTATAATGGGCATGAAAAGGTTACAAAGTTGTAAGATTACACTCAATACACGAAGCCTTATTTAATACAGACTACTCTTTTATTCCGTCCGCAACTAACCTAGTCCTTCGAGCCGGATAGGTTGCTAATTAACTATGCACTAATACAAAACCAGACCCACACAAAACTTGGTCTTAATGCGAACCCCAAATAGACCTTGATATAGGTATCCTGGCCCTAAATTTTCTCCAAATTTGGGCCGGGACTCTGTCGGTCCATTCGATATACAGACAGATCAATAGGTTCAGAGATAA
Organism: Agrotis puta; assembly: GCA_943136025.2. Taxonomy (NCBI): domain Eukaryota; kingdom Metazoa; phylum Arthropoda; class Insecta; order Lepidoptera; family Noctuidae; genus Agrotis; species Agrotis puta. Next base: position 14,586,178 of record OW964181.2, on the reverse strand, counting down.
TGAAATTTGTGTCTTGTAAAAAAAATCATTACCTAAATAAAGAAAAAAAAATATCACCATCTGCCTAGCCTTTTCCCACCTATATTGGGGTCGGCTTCCAGTCAAACCAGATGCAGCTGGATATCAGTATTTTACATGGAGCGACTGCCTGTCGGACCTCCACAACCCAGTAACTGGGTAATACGATACCCCATGGTAAGACTGGTTGGCAGACTTCAGAGCTTCTGACTAACAGTAACGACTGTCAAAGATCTACAAATGATAGCCGGGACCAACGGCTTTACATGCTTTCCGAGGCACGGAGGAAACTCGCTATGACAGATGGTCAAACATCCACAGACCAACCTCGGCAAGCGCGGCTTAACCCGCAAGATCGCCTTGTGCGGCTATATTTATTTAGCCACGAGCTCCTCATAATTAAAATAAATGATTAAAAAAGCCAAGTAACAAAACTACAAGAAAATTAGCGTCAATTTTGCAAAAAGTAACTCTTTAAAAAATCGCAAATAGTTAAACCGTTGGATAGGAACGATATCGTAATTGGTTTAGTTAGTGAAACTCCAGCGAAGTCAGTCGAACAGCGAATGCGACAGTTTCAACAGTTAGATACATTAGTTCGTTCGGAATTACAATGTCTTTGGGGAATAATGTGGATTTGTGACTATTTGCTATGAATTTAAAGGCGTTTTTTTAATAATCCATCGTCCACTTATGTCAGGGTTGACTTCATGTCTATTTAGACGAGTGGAAAACATATAGAGCTACTGCCTAACTTATCTCGTAAACCTAGTTAGTACGGAGTAATACCCTTTTTTTCTTTTTTTATCGTGGTAAAATCATCAAATGAGTCCTCCCACCCAGGGCGGAGTGGGAGGGACTGTCAGACTCGTACTGACTAAAATCCACGGTGTCCTTCAATAGCCCTTTACGTACCGGGGTTACGGTAATTCGTGAGTCCTAGGCTATTGAAGGACACCGTGGATTTTAGTCAGTACGAGTCTGACAGTCCCTCCCGCTCTGCTCTGGGTGGGAGGACTCATTTATGTTTAAAGAAACTTTATTCTCAATAAAAAACATAACAATGTCACTTACTTGAGAACAATACTAAAAATTAAATTACAAAAAGTTCGTCGTCACCAATTACAGACTTTGTACAAACTAATTATTTATTGCTAATTATACTTTACTTACTTTACTATTAATTACCCATCCAATGCATTCACCTCCCCACAAGTGATTGATCTGCCATTACATACTGGCTAAGTTGGGTTTTGAATACATTGAAAGAGTGTAGGTTTCTGATACATGATGGTAATTTGTTAAAAAGTTGTGCTCCTTCAAAAGTAAGCATTTTTTTGCCATAGTTGGTTCTGGTTTTGGGTAAGACTAGTAAGCTAGCTCGTCGTGTACTGCGTTGACTAATTTGTTTATGTTGGGTGAGTATGACGTTCGTGTGGATACTTTTATTAATAATTTTTTTAATGAAAATACAAGTGTTATAAGTATATAGTTGTTTTATAGTCATTAATTTTGTGTCTTTATAAATTTTAAGGGTTGATGTTAGGTGTGGATATTTGAACAGTATTTTTATGAGTTTATTTTGGATTACTTGGAGTTCTGATAATTTTGTTTTTCCTGCACTACCCCAAATCTCAATCAAATAAAGTAGATGCGGCTTTACAAGGTAATAAATGGTGTACCGCAGTTTTAATGGAATACAACGAGCTATATTACGTAATGACCCGGCAAGTGCTGAGAGTTTACCTTTTATGTACTCAATGTGAGCATTCCATGTGAGTGAGCTGTCCATTCTCAGACCGAGATATTTTTCACAAGTTTTTAGTTCTAGCTGCACATCATTAATTGTTAGCGGGTTATATGGTGGAATTACTTTATTTTTGGCCTTAAATATAACATAACATGTTTTAGAGGTATTTATTGTTAGGAGGTTATACTGAAACCACGTAAACAAAGAATTTAAGTCATCCTGGGCTTGAGAGATAATGTGATGAATGGAAGAACCGAAGTAGAATAGACAAGTGTCATCAGCGTACAAGGTAAGGTGTCCACGAAGTTTAATTTCGTGTATGTTGTTTATATATATTAAAAAGAGCAAGGGTCCTAAGATAGATCCCTGTGGGACGCCACATGTAATGGGTAATGGTTCACTTTGGTGACTGTTAAGTTTAACTGTTTGTGTCCGATTCCTTAAGTAAGACTCGAGCATGTTTAGAGCATTTCCAGTAATATTGGCTGATTCCAGTTTTTTTAGGAGTAGTTTGTGACAAACTGTATCAAAGGCCTTTTTTAAGTCAATAAAGATACCTAGGACTATATTTTTACTATCTATGTTTTGTTTAATTTTAGTGACGAGATCAATAGTAGCTGTAGTAGTATTACATTTCGGTCTAAATCCATATTGCCGGTCAGTTATAAAATTAATAGAACTTAAGTGCTTTTCTAGCCGTCTGTGAATAATTTTTTCAAGTATTTTCGATAATACTGGCAAGACTGATATCGGTCTATAATTTCCGGGATCTGTGGTATTTCCTGATTTGAAGATTGGCGTTACTTTTGCTATTTTTAGCGTTTCAGGAAAGGTCCCCTCTGCTAACAGTTTATTTATGCACTTGCATAAATCATTTGCAATTAGGTTTTTTGTGCTTTTTATTACTTTGGTGTTTATTCCGTCTAGACCAGTACTGCAGTTTGGATCAAGGTTGGATATGATGTTTGTTATTTCATTAGGAGAACATGGACTAAAACTGGACAGCTCATCCGAGTCCTGGGAGAGAGGGTTTGGTAATGCACGATAGTAGTCATCATGAAATGATTCTGGTATTTCACTTGCTAAATGGGGCCCTATCATAGCAAAATATTTGTTAAATACTTGACAAATATCACTAGGCTCTGTAATGCTATTAGAGTCAACTACTAATTTTGGAGGAACACAACTTTGTTTAATTTTATTGGCTGTGATGGTATTAATTAAACCCCACATTTTCTTGGGTTTTCTTATACATTTGGTGAATTTATCATAGTAGTAAGAGTTTTTGGTATTTTCTATTAATTTAGCTACACAGTTTCTTTTATTATTAAATTCTGTTTTTAGTGTGTCGTCATTAGGATTATTTTTTAGTTCTGCCCACAATATATTCCTTTGGTTAATTTCAGTAATAATATCCTTATTAATCCAGTCTTTTTGTGGAGGGTTGAGAATTTTGGTTTTCATGGTTTTACTTTGTTCTGTACAAAACTTTATATTATTTTCGAGTACCAAGTAATCGTTGTTAAAATTTGTTGTTTCTAATAGCTTATATAACTTTGTGTAGTTTATTGCTTGATATTGAATTTTAATTTTCGGAGTAGGTTTGACTTTTTTAAGTTCTAGGTATAACTGATTGTGGTCGGACATAGAGGATTCAATAACTGCCACATGAAAGTGGTCATCTTTTAAATTGGTGCTAATAAGATCTATGATAGTCTTTTTTGTGTTGGAGTCCCTCGTACAGTATTTGTTGCTTACTTTGTTCAGAAGCACATGTCCAGCTTCCCTAACTAGTGCTTTGTATTGCTTAGTCTCTTTGTTTTTCTTATTTAATAGATCCACATTGAAGTCTCCGAAGACTATTGATCTTTTTCTAGATTGTAGTTGTGCATCATATTCTTGAAGGAATTCCTTGTAGTTAGTGTTACCAGGATAATATATGACTCCTATTTCAAGCGCGTATCTCTCCAAAGTAATCCACAGATAATTGTTTCCTCCTTGATACTTGGACTCTGATAAGCTATGCTTCAGATCATTGTGGATGTATGCTGAAACTCCTCCCCCTTTTGAGTTAGTTCTATAGTTGTAGTAGTGGGTGTAATTATCTATTTGCAGAGCTATAGCTTGGGCTTCAGAGCGAATCCAGGTTTCAGTTATGAGGATGGCGTGTACTGTTTTCGGCAATGATTTTAAGACGCATTTTAGTTCGTCAAGTTTTCCTCTTTTACGAATACTTCTGGCATTGAGATATAAAAATCGAAGGCGAGACTTGGTGGTATTCAGGATACGGTAGTCATGGAGTACTTGATACGTATTGCAATTTGTATTGGCAGAGGTAATGTCACTTATTGGCTGGAGTTTTTTGGTGGTTTATTTATTATTGTTGGTGTACCGTGGATGTATTTTATAGTAAGCTCATTCTCACCATCATTTTGTCGTCGTGCTAATTCTTCTTTTAAACTCCTTAGGTATTGCTGTTGTGCGGGTGTCTGGTCTGAGAATATCTTTATATTCTCAGGTATCTTATCTTTGTTACGCAAAAGAAATTTTGCGGAACTGGCAGTATCAAAACACACTTTAATTCCACGGTTTCTTCCAGGAGTATATTTTCCTATTCGTAGAACTTTAATAGGTTTTGAAAGATCTTGACATACCTTCGAGATAATATTTAAAATAGCCTTTTCATCCTGCAATATCCTCTCCTCCGAGCTTAGGGCAGTCTGCTCTGGTAGTCCAACAAATACAATATTTTTTTCCCTATTGTTACGTTCTATTACTTCCTTAATTAGTTGCTCATTCGAGAATAGTTTGTTATCCGACTTAGACGTTGAAGGTTGGGATAGAGTAGATTGCTTGAGGGCGCTGAGGTCTGACTCCAGCGTGCCTATTTTTTGTTCTCCTAGACATATTTGTTTTTCTAACTGTGATACGGTTAAATGTAAGCCTTTTTGTTCCGTTTCGATGTTAGACGTAGTGGACTTAATGGCATTAATCTGTGTGCTATTCTCGCGAATCAGATGCACAGTTTGTTCGTTACATGACTTAAGCTCAGAAATTTGTGATTTGACCTCGGTTAAACTTTCCTGCATTTTAATTATGATCTGTTCATTGGATCCAACATATTTTTCTAGTAGTGATCCTATACGACTCAGTTCAGAGCGAATTTCTTTAATCTCGCTCGAGCATTCACAATTAGGATCCGACGGTTGTTTACGTTTACGAAACGTAATCTGTGCCTCTGTTGCGAGTGCGCTTAACTTTGATAAATCGGGGTGCGATCCATGTGTGGTACTTACGGCGCTGCTCACATCCGAGCCGATAAGGTTGCGTGATGGTGGTGATCGTGGAATATTCATCATAATATTTGTTTCTTGGCCGCAGCAACAGGTAGTCGATAAAAATTATGTTGGTTGTTCATAAGCGTAGAAATAAACACTGATAAGCTCGAACGCAGAGTCCCTGTGCGAGCGAAAAGGCGATAGTCACTGTCTTCGTTGCGCGGAGGCAAGACACGGCGCGCGCGGGATTAGGTGTTAAATTAACGGATCGCGTTCGAAACACAATACTGCGCTCCAAAACAAATATAGCTGACGTGGCTCAGAAAGCTGCCCAACTCAAATGGGACTGGGCAGGACATGTCTGTCGTATGCCGGACAAACTGTGGGCCAAAATAGCTCAAAACTGGAGCCCTGAAACAGTGAGACGGGGTCGCGGTAGACCGCGAAGGAGATGGCGGGACGAACTGGACAGGTTTTGCCCGAATTGGAAGGAGGACGCACGGGCTCGCGAGAAGTGGAAGGAGTGGAGGGAGGCCTTTGCCCAGGAGTGGGACAGAGCAGGCTATTAAAAAAAAAAAAAAAAAAAAAAAAAAAAAAGTGTGGGGCAACGTTTTTTAAAACAAATATAAAAATATCAGTTGTGTCATTACTTTACATTTCTTGTCAGACACTCATTACAGGTATGTTAAAGATGTATATTTTAGAGAGGAGAAATAAAATCAATCACTAGAATTGAATTGAATCAAATAAATTCAACCGAATTGACTTGAATCAGATCAATCCGGTGCAGTCGTTCTTAAGCTAAGGGCGTACAGGCCGAATTAAGGGATTTTGATAATAGACCTTATGACCTAGATAATAGAATATTACCTACTGTTGGAACGCCTTCGATGTCTTGTTTTATGGGAGACGACACAAATTTTGATGAGAAGTTCCTAAGCGACTTTGTCCTATCTTATCTGGTACGCGTACATTTTATTCTTTAAAAGCTTTAAAAAATAATGGTTCCCAAAAGAAAAATGCCGCAATTTGCACCTGCATAGTACTAACACAAATCTGAAGATACCATTACTTTTTATACCTTTTCTATTCCCAGATATGCCAAAAACCTTACTTTGCTTTAACGTACACTCTAGAAAATTACTTCTGGATGTGATTTCTGACTTGCCCGGAATTTCCTAACTAATGTTATTTGCTTTTCCCTCGTGAACTGATTCTATACCGACAGATTTACCGCAAGATAATATGAGGTAAGTATGTTATCCCATATCCTTAATCTCACCATTTACTCATAATAATTGAGGATATACTTGTTAATATACTTGGTAATCTAGTAACTGATAAGATTATACAACTATAATCTTATCAGTTACTAGATTAAACGAACGTGAGATTAAACAAAACTCGAGTTAGATTTATTGGTTGCTACAAGGGACCTTCTCTGACATTCAATTCGTGATTGATTTAAGAGTTGTATTATTTTAAAATGGATTATTTTGCTAGCAAAGACGATGTCAAGTGCTACGTACATAAAAATACTTTAATGTCATTTACACACGTAATGTCGTCCAATCATAAATATTCTTTCTTTTTGTTTTCTCGTTCTTTCGTTGTTTCTTGTTGTATTTCAACTCATACAGCATTCTATGTTATCTATTACTCCAATAATTTACGATATAACAGAGATCCACGAAGACAGATTAACAATGAAAACAGTAACAAAAGAATAATCTTTAATGTATGATGCCAAAACGACATATAAAAGAACCACAACCAGGCCAACCATTGTCAAGGTTTGTTGCCTCAAGTAATGCAAATGTAATGTTATACTATGATTAATGATTTCACTTGTAACGTTAGTCCCAGTTGGGCAGCAATAGGGTTTACTGGCGCCCATGCTGGGCCCGCTAACAATTTATGCCTCAATTCAACTCTTCATTTGAAGGTAACTATAATTAATTGCTAACTATACTGTAGGCTACTTTTTAAGTACAGAAGTTAATATTATTGGATAATTGATTCGAATATTAAATAAGGTGAGCCAAAGTAAAGCTAGGGAGCAAAATGACTAATTTTTATTACTTCAATAGGGTTATTTAGTGCACAAAAAAATTGAAAATCAGTTTAGTCCGTCAGAATATTGAAAAATAATGGACATATTGTTTTTTTAATCAATGGATATTGATAAAGATAAAACGCTTCCAAATTTGGGAACAGATTTTCAAATTATTTATGCAGTTAAATACCCATTTTACTGCATCAATAATTTCGTCGAGGTTCTTGGTATTGATGTAATTAGGGTTAATTACTTCAATACCAAAAACCTCAACTACGAATAACTCCGAGGAGGCTCTCCTGAGGCAGCTAGATGAACTTGTAAGCAGAACTTATTGAAAGTAGGTTCCTCTCTCTCGCCCCGATACCACTGACCTTCGATTTAAATGAATGATACACTAATAACGGTATAGCAACAGCGGTATCAATATTTAATTCCAATCGTTTAGAAACCGTTATTAAACTGGTAAAAGTACCAACCAACCTTAAAGCAATTTGATTTCTTGTAAATCTTTTTTCAAATTGAATTTTTTGATTGGTAGAGAGACTTTTTATTGTTACCGTTCTTAATTAAATTTTTTGTGAACGATATAAGAATAGGTTAATAAAAGCAATTTTACCGTCTAGTGTTTGTGCTTGGAGTTTTGTATCACCGTGTTGTCATGGGAAAAATCTATGGGATTTGGGTTTTTTTTTATAATTTTAAACTAATAAATTGTGTCCCGACGTATCACCTAGTTTATTGTATTGTAAAGTCATCAAACGAATTCTCCCCTGTCAGGCACTTGCTGACCAAAACCTAGACTGTTCCTTCAGTTATCCTTTGCCTTCCAGGGCCACGGTAACCGCTTAAGACATTCTGAAGTATCACCCACCAATTTGCTATTTTCTCGAATTCTTAAGCGTCGCAATTTCATGTTAAATAACATAATACATTTCTCAAGAATTTATCAATGTAGCCAACCCGCACTGTGCCCGCGTGTTTGATTATCGACCACTACCTCTCACAGAGAAGAGGCCTGTATCCCAGCAGCGGATAAATTTATAGGCTGATGATGAACCATGTATGTTATAAGCTAGACTAGAGTCAGGAGCAAACCGTACTACGGACTTGCCAATAGGGAAAAAGATATCACTTCTTTAATACAGACTCGAATCTTAATAGTCGAGCAACACTAACGGCATTTTCCGTTGAAAACCAATACATAATCACGGGATATATCCCGTATGAGACATTATAATCCTTCTAAGGACTATAATATTAGAATTCTCCAACAATTACTCCATTCGATTTCCGAACTTTGTCCCAACCGGTCGTCTCTCTTGCATTCGTGCTTGCTTCCTCTCAGTTGCTTCCCGAATATCTACAGAGTTGCCAGTTGAAATTAATTTGTTGTTTCTCGGCTATCCTAACGTTGTTCCGATGTTTGTTGTTTTGAAATACGATATCCAGTTTCAATGTATGGAGTTGAATTGTTTGGAACTATTTGTTTTGAGCGTGGATAAGTTTGATAATTGTTTTGACGTTAAAACGAAAGTTCGATTTCAATATTTCAAAGAAACCGACTTTGCCAAGTCTCCACCATTATGCTATGTAGCCTTTTTTTGTGGGAAAATCATCAAATGAGTTCTCCCACCCAGGGCAGAGCGGGAGGGACTGTCAGACTCGTACTGACTAAAATCCACGGTGTGCTTCAATAGCCCTTGACGTACCGCGGTCACGGTAAATCATAAGTCTTGCGACCCATGCTATGTAGCCTTACTAGAATAAAATTGATTCATGTTCTTTCACAATATTTCCTCTGAAAGCCGCTCCAAAGTGTTTCAAATCCATTTGGAACAGATAAGAAAGTTAACTATTAACACGAAACCTGCTTTCTATTTAAATAATTACATATTCCTATTATAGACCCTATCATAAATATAATTACCGTCATTATTGTCTGTACGGATAATACAAATCAAAGTGTGTGCCACAATGGATAAATGGATATTCATACACGAAGCAAGTCTTCGTAAGTGATAGGCGTGAATTGTAAAGACTAGTGTACGTATCAGTCTAGATTATGGTATCGATAAATAGTTATCGATACATAATAGTTCAAGGGATAGGATTGATTATAATTATTGATATTTGAAATTTGATTACAAAATTTTTAGTTAGGTACTTCCTTTAAATTTTAGCTTTTTATAAAAGAGGCCATATTTTTCAAATAATGTTAAAAGTAATTGACACTAGTTTCGTTCGAAAGAGTAACAAATTAAAGCTTGCAACACCCACCCCAGAAAATTATCTAAAACAGTTGATGTGGCCAAAGTCAACTTGATAGCTATGTTCTATCAATGTCATCAGCACAATAAAACAATTCAAATTCGTTTTGACATAAATGTAGACCCTAATATCAGATAAAATCCACCCTTTAAAAATCCAAACTATAATATTATAAATGCGAAAGTAACTCTGTCTGTCTGTCTGTGTTCTTCACGCATAAACTACTGAACCGATTTGTGTAAAATTTGGTACAGACATAGTTTGGAACTTGAGTAAGGACAAAGGATAGTTTTTATTACCTGAAATAAAATAAAAAACAAAAATCTGTCGGAAGTCTACTATACCACGCGAACGAAGTCGCGGGCAAGAGCTAGTCTTATAAAAAAACCCCGCTTATTTCAAAACGTCCACCAAAAGTATCGTGAATTAATTAAATCGATACGATAAAATTAGTGTCACATCACTAAAGAAGCCCTCCGTTAATCGTCTCCTTATAATTATAGGTTATCGTCGCGCATGATTTCACTGGCTTCTTCCACTTGTTTCTTTCAAGCCAGACAGCCGCGTTAATTAGTTGTCATCACCAAACGAATACCGACCCTATTCGTAGCTTTGCACGGTTCACTTTCCCGTTCAACTACCCTCAGTCGCTTTCAATGACACTTCGGCAGGCTGAAGAACTATTCATTCGACAGCGCCTGATTTTTCCCTGATATTTTGTGTGACATTTTTGCTAGTTTCTTTTTTTGCGTTCCGTGCAAGGATTTTCGTGAAAATTCCCCTGTTACCACGGGATTGATGGGCTCGGCTTCTGACCGGTGTGTTTGAGAAGTCACGTTCTGTTTCATGCAAGCACCCGTGCCTTTTAATACGTTCTGAATGAATGACGTGTTTTTGTCGTTTTTGAATTCTCCTATTTTCTCAATGTGACTAAAAAAAAATTCCTTCAAAGGCGAAAAATAAATGAAAGACGTTTCGAATTTTTATTAAACCTGCAAATTTTAAAATTACTAAATACTTTTGCGAATTACATAAAAATATCCGTTAATTCAATATTCATGAGCATTCGTGAACTCTGTGGTCACAAAACGAAACAATATAAAATACTTTTAGTAATGAGTTTTCAGAGAGTCCCACTTGGGCGCCAATAAAATAAATTGGTGAATTAACGTTATTGGGAAGCTATTGATAAAATCTACTTAAGATTTATACGTACTAATTGGATTCCCACTTACTTCGATATATTTCCGCTTCAAGAATCACCTGAAATGAGAGACACCAGTAATTAGTAAGCTAATTACAATTTATGTGAGACATTCAATATGACTTATGTTTATTAATATATTTGTATGAAGAGGGTAATAACGATAATTAAATACGATTCTTTGATTTCGTTATGAGTAAACAACGAAACTTCGTGGAAAACTAATAGAATAGAGCGTTTTTCTTTGCCAAATTAATTAATTTAAAAAAGTGTCTATTATTTCTCGATACCCTAAAGAACTAAATAGATTTACAATTTATTTATGCTGATTAAAATAGTAGTAAAAGAGATTCCAGTAACTCTATTGTAATGAGAAACTCAGTAACAATGATACATCGCTTGCAATCCATAGTTTTAACAATAATAATTAAACAAAGCGCATCGGTTAATTTAACGTAAATCCAATACTTAATTACAGTTGATAAATCGAATACCAATTAATAACAAACTGAGTTTAACGAATGTGTAAATTTATTAAACCGCGTTAATCTTCGTATTGGTTGAATATTTATTTGTTAATTGAGAAATGGATTTTTAATACTACAGCTAATGCCAGCAACTTCGTCTATGGAAAATTCTATATTTTAAGTACCAAAATACATTTACCACACACTTAATTAATACTTAATTAATTTTAATTTTGGCACTAAAAATATTGAATTTACCACACACTTTTGAGTGAAGGCCTCTAATCATAACTTCCAATTTTGATTGGGAGTTTAAATTAATTTATGGTAGTTTTTTTTTTTTAATACTTGGACTTGAAAAAAAGAATTCTTACTTTCGTACCAAAAAGGGTTTAAAAGATTTTGCTTCACGTAAACCGCTGACATCAGCTAGTACATGTATTAACATAATAGATAACTAGCCGTTAATCGCGGTTTTGTCCGCGTTTCTGTCAAAAATTAACCCATGGGAACGTGATACTGGAATAAAAGATGGTACAGATTATAGGTAGGGTTACATTGAAAAAGAAAGAATAGACACAAATCCAAGAACTCTGTGTATCGTACCGTAACCAAGACAATGCCTAAAAAATAATTACGAAGAAACCAATCACACAAAACAAATAACTTCAGAGAATCTCATTTAGTTAACCAACCAAATAACAACCATGACAGAACTATTACAAACGAAATAATCGTTTAAGGCCCGATCCTTCCGAAATCGTCACTTCCTGTTTGGCCTAATAACCGCTGCAGAGCCAATTTCCGGACGCCATATTGAGAAATCCGGTCCATTACCATCTAAAGCTACTTTATCTGTGGCTCTAAGAAATTGGAACGATCATGATGAGTGTTTATGGTTTTATTTCAAGGTTATAATGCTACCTTGGTGGCAGGCAACTAGGTTATTTTTTTTTTATCTAGCGATAGGCTTTCGTTTGATCACTATCTCACCTGGTCGGGGTCGCGGGACTGTACGAATCACCGTGACCCCGGAACGTAAAGGGCTATTGAAGGACACCGTGGATTTTAGTCAGTACGAGTCTGACAGTCCCTCCCGCTCTGCCCTGGGTGGGAGGACACATTTGATGATTTTACCACGATAAAAAAAAAAACCCTGGTAGTACAAGGATTATAGACACCGTAGAAACAGGTTTTGTCGATCAAAGAATAAACAAAATGACAGAATGTAGAAACATTTCTGTCGTTTTAAACTTGCGGACGGCGAGTAATGGGTGACTTGTCGTCTGATCATGGATCATGCCCGGGTCGACAGCGGGTCGTGTTCCACGCGCGCCTCATAGTGCTGTCATCAAAGTGACGGAGCCCCTTAGAGAGCAATCTGCTGGGGTCGCGGGACTCACTTATTAGGTAACCGTGACCATGGAACGCAAAGGGTAACTTTATCTATTCTTGGTAGATTAGAAATGGATTTGGTCATGCTACACGCGTTCTGATCGACTGATATTCCCTAAATACACTTTCGACTAATCCCGGTAATGGAACACATGCAACTTTATTACGTTTACTCTCAGATTCTACAAGCAACCTGTACGATGTAATACGTTCTAGTCGACGAAAACTAACATCGCGAGCTTAAACGAGAATTGACTGATTCTCGGTTAAGTTTGTCTTGAAACTTTAATGTTATATATATTATTTACATTGAATTATATCAAAAAGCTTTGAGGAAAATCCGGGTTGGAATGTTTCGACAAACATAAATAAATCATTATGATTTTAATACATAATAATAATATACAATTATCCTCCGGTACGTACGTAAGCGTTTTCGGGAAATTCCACTCCTTAGCTGTCTAAGGAGAGGAATTTGCTGATAGCTACAACCTTCAAGTCGAGAGTGAAAAGGTTACTTCTAAGGAAGTGTGCCTCACATTAGGCCACATCGTCGCTCTCGCAAAAAAAAAAACATCTAAAGCAAGGCAATTTAGAGGGCCAAAGCCTGCCGGGGTCGCGGGACCAAGGGATTATCGTGACCCCGGAACGTAAAGGGCTATTGAAGGTCACCGTGGATTTTAGTCAGTACGAGTCTGACAGTCCCTCCCGCTCTGCCCTGGGTGGGAGGACTCTTTTGATGAATTTACAAACGTTAAAAAAAAAGCAAGGCTATTCCTTTTTTTTGTTGGTCGTAAAGGTACACACAGGTCGACAAAATCTTCTAATTAGAACGATCATACCTAAAAAAAACTTTTAATGAACATAAAATCACAGTGACTGTTAACATAAAAAAGGACCATTTTCAATAGATCGGTTGAAACCTTCGTTTTAAAAAGAAACCCTCGTAAAGCGGAATTCGAGTCTTAAGAGATTTTAACATTTAAAAAACATTTTCAACAGTCATTTGTGGAGTTTTTCACTGTGTCAGCAGAAATCTAGAGCGCTTCCAATAGGAAGCGGTTATGAATTTTGATTAAGAGAAGAACTTGGGGCTCGGAAAGAGGGCCCTTTTTAGTCTACAAAGAAATATTTAATGAAGTTTTTAATACTAAACCTAAGTAGGTAAGTAATGCCTGCCGGGGTCGCGGGACCAAGGGATTACCGTGACCCCGGTACGTAAAGGGCTGTTGAAGGACACCGTGGATTTTAGTCAGTACGAGTCTGACAGTCCCTCCCGATCTGCCCTGGATGGGAGGACTCATGTGATGATTTTACCACGTAAAAAAAAGGCCTCCGTTGGCGCAGGGACTGTCTCGGGTTCTCGGGACTGTCTTAACAGGTGACCGTGACCCTGGAACGTAAAAGGCTATTGAAAGAACACCGTAGATTTTAGTCAGTACGAGTGTGACAGACCCTTCCGCTCCACCTTGGGTGAGAGGACTCGAATGATGATAAGTATTACCAAGATAAAAAAATACGGCACTTGGGAACTGCCGCGGCAAAGCTATTGCATAGCATTTGCTGTTAACTTATGCAATTATTATTATTTATTTATTTTATTTATGAAAAAAAAGAAAAATGTTCACCTACCGCGGATATTTAACGAGAATATCATCCCATCGTTGATCTATGGAAAGTTACTCTACTAATTAGGCTATGGTCAGCCACGTCAATCAAATGAAACGTCAAAAAGTGACAGTGTTAGGTATATTTTCGTTACGGAATTTCTTGATTCGCTGCACTCAAAGCCCGCGATAAAGCTATGCAATAGCTTAAAAATATCGTTTATCGCAATGCATGTTGTGATTTTGACTTTTTTACCTTCAGATTTACAGAAAAGAAAAAATTAAAGACAAACATTTATGATTCTAGTACAAGTTCTAGTCAGAATACTTATTAGGCTTATCATATTGGTCTAAAACTAATACAAAGGTTAATCCATTACTTGTTAGACCTTTAAACCGTAAACTTGTTCTAACTTTCTGGCTCAAAGTGGTTTGCCAAAAGTCAAAGCTTTTGTATTTTCTGAGGTTCTCATTATAATATTAATTTAGATTTTTACACTGTCAACATTTTCTCTGACTTGATTTGAAGCTCGAGGCAAAGCCACAACAATTAAAAAAAAAAGCAGCAAGATATCCTAATTATATTATTATCCTTGTGGTTGTTTAAATGTAATTTTTCTACTGTCTGCAAGTGCGCAGGGAAGCGAGTAATGGGCAACTCGCTGTCCGACCATGGAGCATGACCAGGTCGACGGCGCGTTGTGTTCCACGCGCGCCTCAAAGAGTGTCAGCAAAATGACGGGCCCCCCCTCTAGAGGGCCAAAGCCTGCTGGAATCGCGGGACTCACGAATTACAGTGACCCCGGTACGTAAAGGGCTATTGAAGGACATCGTAGATTTTAGTCAGTACGAGTCTGACAGTCCCTCCCGTACCATACCACGTGAAAAAAAAAACTGTCTGCAAGTGTCATAATTGTCCAAAGCACAAGGTTGTGAGCTCTAATCCGGGTAAATGCCAATGTAACTTTTTAAATGCATATAATGTACTTTCCAAGTTTATCTTGAACATAACCGACAATCGGTAAAGGAAGAATATAGCGAGGAAACCTGGATTTATAATAATCAATATAAGTTCAAAGCGATGTCTACTCGAAATTAACTCTGATACCAGAGGTTAAAACCTCATCCAAAAAATTAATTGATTTAAATTGTGTAATTAACATAAAAAAATATAATGAGACTTTGGTCAACTGGACCCACACAAAATGGACTGACGGGATCACTCAACCAAATCAGATTATAAATGTGTCGACTGTCAGGGAGTGTACAGTCAAGGAGTAAAATATTTTTTTTAGTTTTATTATTTTACATTTCTAGAGAACAAAAATAATTGGATTGAGTTTTTATTAACAACTTCCCTGTCCCATACAATCATTATGATAATGCCCTACGTCCACAGGTTTTACGTATTGTTACGCTTATTAGCTTTTTTGAGTCGGAGGGCGTTAATTTTTCTTTACCACGTTTAATGAGTCATATGTGAACAAACACATACATACAGTAAAAATTTTAACGTTCCTATGAGTCATATATGACTCATTGGACAGGGAAGTTGTTAAATTGTGACTAACCAATTTTGTATTCGATTGTATTCACTAGTAGCTTTTATGATTTATGTCCCACCACTAATAATACAAAAAAAAATAACTATGTGGTATAGTGAACCCGCGGGTCCAGAAGCGAGGGGGTCCAGTTGACCCAAGACTCAAAATAATATTTAATGATCTTCGTGCGCAAATAAGTGACGATAAATATGTATTTATCATGCTTATATTTATTTAATATTTCGAGCGCGGTCGACGCGAAAGTGAGGGTATGAGCGAGACACAACACCAATAATACTCCTGCATGCGTAGCATGAGCACCGTAGAAAGGAGTTATATCGACGGAAGAATCGACATAATGACAGATTGAAGAAAGATCTCTATCGTCCCGAGCATGGCGATGTTTGACAAGTAGAAAAGAAATGTTTCTTCTCTACGATAGAGACAAGTCTACAACGTCAAGCATGCCGATAATATTTTCCCTACTTTTGACACTTGGGGGAAGACAAGTTTCTTCTCAACAAGAGAAATTTGTCTACTTCATATCAGACCTAGATAAGATTCTTTTTATAATATTCTTGGTGTTTATTGACTTAAATTTGTTTTAAAAACAAGTAAGGCTCCTCCCAATGCAATCGCATCAGTTTTTATGCCTTAAAGTTTAAAAATGGCTGCAAGAAACTTGTTGCCCATCACTCGTAAACATAAAGAATGGACCAAACATTATCTGAATAAAATTGTCATAATTATAATTTATCATATATTAAATATCTATCTCTCTCCTTTAACACATAGATCGTTTCCACACTTGTTTTTCTCTCTTTCTAGAAAGTTTGTTAAGTTTATTTAACATTTGGCTAGGAAAGACTCGAACCATACTGTACGTCTATGGGTTGTATACTTTTTTGCGTTTTGTTGTCGCTTTGATTTATGAGCAAAAACTTTTTTTAAATTGTAAATGAATGCACATATTACTAGAATTATGTATAATTGTGTCTGATTTCAATAAATCATTTTAATTGTATTGAAAAATTATGATTTTTACACGTTTTTTTGGTTAACTAAACGTCTTAGTTCAGTCACATTCAATCATTCACCGTTGCTATGGAAAGAGAACGTCTGTCTTTGTCTTCATAGAAACGCGAGTCTACAGCATCGCCATGCTCGGGCAGAAGACATCTCGAGTTGGAAAGAAAGAGCTTTGTCTTCTCTTGGTAGAATAGAGATAGAATCGCCATGCTACGCGTGCTGTGCTATGGCTATGGTTTGTTGTGATGATACCCTCGTATTAGTAAATTGATTTATTTATCATGTTTATGTCTATTATTATATTATTATAATTATTCACCTATTTATTTATTCACATTTAATTAATAATGTTGTTCGTATTTTGTACCTGTGTCTGTCTTTTTATCTAAGTATCTATTTATCATGATCCTAGCTTGATTTCCGTACACTTTTCTTTATTCTTCTTTTTTCAGGTGACCACTGAAAATCAGCGCTGTGCTGTGGGCCCCCCACAGCACAGCTTTATGCTGAGTGGTCGCCTTTCTTGTCACAGTCATGGCATACATCTATGTATTTATTTTTTTTTGTCATTATGGTTTTGATTTAATTTGTATTTTTTTTTCTGTTTATTATGTTTTTGTTTTTGTCTCTGTTGTATGTATGATGTCTGTGTCAAATAAAATAATTTTTCTTTCTTTTCTTTCTTTCTTTCTTTCTTATCTTATCAGACTTTTATATAACAAAAAAGTGCGAGCGCTTAACTCAATTTACTACTACTGCACACAACTTATATTTCTCTTGTACAGTAAATTTAACTCGAAGAAAGAGGTGTGAAAATAAATGAACTCACTCTTTAAATAAATCTCTTTCCCCTCTTGTTAGAAAATCGCTAATTCATGCGTATAACAGCTGAAGCCGTTGAGAAGCACTAGAAGTGTCAGAACTTGGAATGAAAGGGAATTGTTATTATGAAAGAGGTTGAACGCCGTGATATTCTTAAATGGGATTTATTGACACGTTGAGACTTTAATTTTAAATTAATAGTGATCGCCTAACGGACGAAATTCTTACGTAATTCATTTTAATTTGAAGTTGGAACGTTTCAACCTCGAGGTCTAGGTCAACTTCGATTTTTAACATAAAACAATTTCAAGAACGACAAATGACACACTGTACGACATTTGACATTGAATACGTGTTAAACGGTCAAACGCTTGGTACTATGTTATTTTTGAAGTGAAAACTTCTGTAGCGGCGTTGTGCACTTTTTTGGAATGGGTAAAAAATGTTAAACTCGCGCCAGGACACGTCACCTGATCGAAAATTCGTAAGACGGTGTGTTTATTACTATTCAAGTTTTCACTTCTGCCGGGACTCCCAGAGTGCAACCCGTCGTTTTTTTTATTAATGTAGTTTTTTGTAAGGCAGAGTATAAAATAAACTAGCTGCCTTTGCAAGGCTGTTAAGCCGACTTAAAAAACGGATGGGGTTTCAATTCAACTGTACTTGTTTTTTTTTTAGTCCGGCATTTTTGCCCAATTTTGGTTCATGATTAATTTCATGATTTTTTACTTCAGTTTCAGTATAACTTCACAGTGGTCCTACAAAATTAACGTATCCTAGTATATAACTGTTTATGTACACATAATAAATAACTTTAACAATTTTTTCCCAAAGGGGACACAGAAAAAATAAATAATAATAAGTTCCAAATTACTATTACTTGTATATTATAATAATATAATATGAATATAAAACCGGCATTATTCTATAAATAACAATAAAGAGGAAAAACTGTAAATAAAGGTAATAAATAGGTTTAACATTCTGAATAGATACGTTACTATTTTTAGAGGTTCCGTCCGAACCGGAAAGAGGACGCTCGGTCTCGCGAGAATTGGAAGGAGCTCCACTCCCTCCACTTTAGTGGAGGACTTTTTTTTATCGTGGTAAAATCATCAAATGAGTCCTCCCACCCAGGGCAGGGCGGGAGGGACTGTCAGACTTGTACTGACTAAAATCCACGGTGTCCTTTAGTAGCCCTTTACGTACCGGGGTCACGGTAATCTGTGAGTCCCGCGACCCTGGCAGGCTTTGGCCCTCTACAGGCCCCGTCACTATGCTGACACTCCTTGAGACGCGCGTGGAACACAACGCGCCGTCGACCCGGGCATGGTCCATGGTCGGACAGCGAGTCGCTCGTTACTTGCCGCCCGCATGCCCGCGCCTACGGTGGCCGGAGATCGTCTTGCGACGTCCGTCGCCGTGGGCGTCTACCACTGCGGCTGGGGTGGATGGAGGACGCTGTCCTCTCCCTCACGCGGCCCGCCTCCTCCTTCGCGAGCATGACTGTTTCGCAGAAGGAGGCGACCGCTTCCCACCCCGTCTCGCCCCGCAACTTTCGCCTAGGTGTGGGTTAGTGTAACTAACAAAAAAATATGTGTCGTCAATTTATATATTGACCGCGGTATCTTTTGACCAAATTTTCTACCAAGTAGGGGAACAGTGTATAAGACGGAGCGCGGGGTATGATGGGAAATCATACACTTAAGGCAAACTTAACACAATACTAACGTAGCGCAAGCGCCAACAGGAAGCCATTTGATAATGGCGGCTTGCAAATGACCTCCCGATGGCGCTTGCGCTACGTTATTGCTGTGTTAAGTATGCTTAAAGAGTGTATGTCTCCATTATACCTGGTGTACCCGTCTTATACACTGTTGCCCTATTTGTATAAAAGTGTCTTAAATAAAATTTTATTTTATCTAAATCATATACCTTTTCTTTAATAAATAGAACATAATTTCTTTGTGTTTTATAATATTTATTATTCCTCAGACGAGTAGTAGTAATAAGAAACCGAATCCTAATTAATTAATGAGTCTTATTTGATATGATTTTTTGTAAAGCTTTTCTTTTGAATAAAAATAATGGTGGGATTTTTTTTTTAAGTTTATGTAATAATTTGTTTTATTAAGAATATTTGGACTCTTTATAGGACTAATAAGTAACTTAGTACGAATGAATCTGTCTTATTTTGTTTGATCTATTTTTTTCTAATAATGAGTGTTAGATATTTTTCTTTTATTAATACTAAATATTAATATAGATTTTTTTATCTATCTAGATTATTTGTTTTGGTTAGAATATTTGGTTTTATTTCAAAATTTATAAATGTGTCAATTGTGATTTCAAACAATCTTTTTGAATGTTAATATACTCGTAGTTTATTCGTTTCCAGTACCGACGATGCTGCTAAAATTAAGAGATGTTTATGCCCAGTGACTTCCAAAATAATGGTACGATGCTGCTTTTTTTTAGCGCGGTAAAATCATCAAATGAGTCCTCCCACCCAGGGCAGATCGGGAGGGACTGTCAGATGTCTTCAATAGCCCTTTACGTTCCGGGGTCAGGGTAATTCGTGAGACCCGCGACCCCAGCGTACGATGCTGCTATACTAATTTTAAATGCCCAGTAACTAACAAAATAATAATATTTAGAATAGATAATGGTAGAAGGATACAGGAATAAATCACTAAGTAACTACGGTAGTACTCCAATATTCCGTATGGCAACACTAGGCTATCTTAGAGGGGATTATATCTACCTTGTGGACGCTAACTTGTACGAAGATTACTGCAGATTCATGGACTATATCTCTGCTTATACACCGGTTAGTAACAGCTGTCGTTATTCAATAAGGACCTATGTTGCAGAGTGGTTCTATATTAATGTATTTAATGCTTTCAAAGAGATTTTGTTGTATAGTTTACCATTTCAAATAGGTTTGATTTCAACGGTTTGAATGGATTGGAATCGACTTAAAAAAAAATAGATTTCAGTTCGATCCGTGTGTTTGTATGTATGTTAGTCCACGATTACCTCGCGTTTGGCTAAACCGTTGATGATTCGGTTTTCAGAAAAGTGTTTCTTACATTCTGGTGAAGGTTTTGGGATAAAACGATAATGGAAATCCAGTTTCGTCGTCGGTGTGGATCTGTTATTACTTACTATTTTATATCGTGGTAAAATCATCAAATGCGGTCCCTCGTACTGACTAAAATCCACGATGGTCCTTCAATAGTCCTTTACGTTCACGCCCTTTAGGGCCACGGTTACCAGATAAGACAGTACCGCAACCCCGGCTGTCCCTGGCATAGCCTGGCCCATGATCGGACGGCAAGTAAACTTTTTTAAGTATGTTTTTATTATTTCTGAAAATGGGTTTTCTCTTAGCTTTAATCTAACCCAGAAGCAAAATTGAAAACTAAGATGGAGCAAGCTCAACCTGATGAAAGCTTTAACCCTAGCCCACTGAAGGAACACAGTAAAATTATTTGGCGCCGGACTGCAATAGGATGATGGTCGCAAGCCGGACCTAACACTGTTGACGTCTAGTAAGAACGCTCAGCCAACATCGTAGATTACGCGTTTTTTTTAGCGTGGTAAAATCTTCAAATGAGTCCTCCCACCCAGGACAGCGGGAGGGACTGTCAGACTCGTACTGACTAAAATCTACGGTGTCCTTCAATAGCCCTTTACGTACCGGGGTCACGGTAAATCATAAATCTCGCGACCTTCGTAAATTACGTTAGAAATTTTTCAATACTAACTAGGAGACAGTGAGACGAGGTCGTGGCAGGCCACGTAGGAGATGGCGGGACGAACTGGACAGGTTCCGTCCGAATTGCAAGGAGGACAGTATCGTGAGAGGTGGAAGGAGTGGAATGAGGCCTTTGCCCAGGAGTCGGACAGAGAGGGCTACAAAAAAAAAACTAGGAATCGTCAGCTTTGATGATGAAGCATAAAAACAGCTTCATTAAATTGTATTCTACTTAATCCGCTAGTTATTTTAAAATACTTGATACGTATTATTTTCTGTCAATGAATTTACGCAAACTTAAAAGGCATTAAAACCTGAGTTACTCGTAATGTCAGATCTCAGTTAAAATTATAACACGGCAGTGACATTATTGTGCGTTTTAAAAGCGTCGTATGTTCGTAAATTTTTGTATACGCAACATGATTTTTTGATACCACGGAGTAATTACATTTTTGCAGCAACTTAAGCTAAGTTGTAGGTGGCTGTAGTTAAATTATTATGAATATCAGTTTTCAGAAGCCCTATCATGATTTTGCACATTTTTGTGAAGTAAAGTAAAATGCGAACTTTGACCTTAATTTGATGGAAAAGGTTCCTCCTTCGTACACTAGAGGCGATTTTCAACTTTCTATACAAAAAATGCAATAAATACTTCAAATAAAATAAAGTAATTTGATGATTTTACCATGCTAACAAAAAAAAACACTGATAATCAGCAAAATCAAGCCAATAAATCATAAAGTGCCTTCACACTTTCACCACGATGACATAAAACTGAACGAAGAAGATCCCTGCACAACTGTAAGGGGCAAAAACACATCACTGTAAAATGTATGTAG
The DNA here is from genome assembly GCA_943136025.2 of Agrotis puta. Taxonomy (NCBI): domain Eukaryota; kingdom Metazoa; phylum Arthropoda; class Insecta; order Lepidoptera; family Noctuidae; genus Agrotis; species Agrotis puta. Next base: position 14,564,138 of record OW964181.2, on the reverse strand, counting down.
TGTAATAACTTTTAACTCAGTATACGCATGTCAGTCCGAGTTTTGAATACAATTTTGCAACCAATCATAAGTTTATGTTGCAACTGTGATATGTCCGCCATGCCGCAAATGTTGACAATGGTGCATTTTTATTATAGACTAGCGGCCCGTTCCGGCTTCGCACGAGTAGTCTTATCTTTTCTAGTAATATATAGCCTATGTTACTCAGGGTGTAGCTTTCTAACGATGAAGAAAAAGGATAAATCGTCAACTGCCATCTCTGAGATCAAGAAATACTTCTTGATCTCAGAGATGGCAGTTACTAGCACTATAGACAGACAAAGCATTGAATAGGCGGACAGAACGATGTATGCATTAAACATATCCTTGGCTCACGCACAACTGTGTTAAAATGCGAAACGGAGGGTAGTTGAATATTTATCACTTACCCACAGAACGGGCGATGCAATTACTGAGGCATTGCCAATGACACTGTAACCGGGACATTGGATATTGTGGTTTTATCTCCTTGTGACTCATTGTTCATTACCATTGTGGTTTTAATAATGCTTCGGTGATAATTGATATCGGATACAACGGAATTACGAGGGCATCAGGGGTCGTATTATGACGTTTTGAAACCAGGCTTGTTCCAGTGAGTGAACGAGGTGGGGCTAGACGACTTATATATGTCTGTCTGTTTCACTCACTGGAACAAGCCTGGTTTTAAGACGTCATAATATGGCCGCAGGGCGGGAAGGAAAAATTTTTAATTTTCTTACTACTAGAACTTAGATACTTGGTTGTAGAGGTCAGATAAGCAGTTGCTCAATGTAAAATACAGATATTTATCTGGATTACATTGTATGACCATACAGCGACTGTGATCGAGTGCATTTTATAATGTACTCAATGTAAGCGACTTATCTCTACATGAAGCTTCACTGACGTTTGATTACCCCTGCCGCGAATAAAAGAAATAAAAAAGCAAAGAATGATTAAAAAGCTTATTAATATTATTACAACAGAGACCTGTGTGGTGTTTTTAGACAAAAGAATATAGAAAAAACATTTTAATCATCATAATTTCTTTCTATCAAATATTAAATTCATACTGATGACTCACAAAAAAACAAATCTGCTTCTGTTATCTCTGCCCACTTCAAATATTCCCTGCCAGTTCCTAACACCTAGTCAAAGATAACCTCCGCAATTTATTACACCGCAGTAGGTATCTAGACAGAATCGCCGCTCTAAGATTAATACCCCAAATTTGCACTAATTAAAACTGAGTTCCTTCCAACAAAAGCTAGGGTAGCCACAATTTATGCCGGCCGAGTGGACCGGGAAATTAATCTGGTCGGTTGTAAACAACCGCAGATGCGTTTGCTGAACTGTTTGTCGGCATTTGGCAAAGGTGCAATGAAAGGATTTTTGGCGGCGTTTTGAAATTTTGTAACAATTAGGTATTATATTTTTACAGGATGGAAGTCCTATTGGAAAAAAAATACTAAACTCACGAGTAAATTAAACTTTTAAGCCTTTGTCAAACAAACAGGCGATAGCGAACCGGCCCGATTCCGAAGCGATAACGGAACGGAGTGAGATCGGATGATACGAGACGTCAATCTGGGTGCAGCGAACCGAGGCGTGGCAGTTGCATGCTGGCTTTTTATGAACGACGTCAAACAGAGCAAATACGCCTTCGCCACGTCTTCGCATCGGTTCGGTCACGCTATCGGATCGCTTTCGCTTTTCTATGTGACTGGATTCAAACAATTCTATACTTTACAAATAAAAACGCCTCGCTTCGCATTGGCCACGCGTGTCTGTTTGACGAAGGCTTTCAGCCCACACCAGCTGTTGCCCTTAGATTTTTCTTACTAATATTATATATGCGAAAGCTTGTGAGGATGAATGAAAGGGTGGATCGATGTTTGTTACTCTTGCATACAAAAAGTACTGAACGGATTAGGACGAAATTTGGTAAACATAAACAGCTACTTTGTAACTTCTATAGGATAGGTTTCTTCAGAAAATCTTCACCCACCCTGGGCAGAGTGAGAGGGACTGTCAGACTCGTACTGACTAAAATCCACGGTGTCCTTCAATAGCCCTTTACGTTCCGGGCTCACGGTGATTCGTGAGTCCCGCGACCCTAGCAGGCTTTGGCCCTCTACAAGGGGCTCCGTCATTATGCTGACACTCCTAGAGGCGCGCGTGGAACACAACGCGCCGTCGACCCGGGGCAACGCACCGTCGACAGATAATTTTCGATTTGTAGCGGATAAAACCGCTGGCAACAACTAGGTCTAGATGTCTGGGTTCCCATTTAACTCTGCAATAATATTTGTATGGCCTACAAGTAGTTGTTCCGGGCCTGGCTGTTTATGAATGTGAATATAAAATGCGGATACAGGGGAAATTTCTGGAGTGGGATAACGTTAAAAAAAACCCAAAGTCATCATCATCTGCCTAGCCTTTCCCCAACTATATTGGAGTCGGCTTCCAGTCAAACCAGATGCAGCTGGATATCAGTATTTTACTTGGAGTGACTGCCTGACGGACCTCCACAACCCAGTAACTGGGTAATACGATACCCCAAGGTAAAAAAACCCAAAGCATTATCATCTAAATGACGATGATGATGATGTTGATATGCAACCATAGCAGTTTTAGGGATATCATCACGAGTTTATCGCTATCCCAATTTATTTTTAATCCCACAAGCAGACACGCATTTTGTCTCGGAATAAATTAGTGACTGTCAGCGTTTGTAATTAAGCACCTAAAGTATCCACGCCGCGACTTAGACGTGTCATGCCGCCGTGACACGCTACCGTGACAATGCCGTATCGTATTTCTAATGGCGTATAAGGTCGGCGAACACAAACTATTACGGAATAAATTATTTTTACTAGCTGTTGTCAGCGACTTTGTCCACTTTATCTCTAAAATTATTCCGCGATGATATATGTATATGTCCAGACTATAGCCAATCCCTGAGCAAAATTTCATATCATTTCATTTTTTTTTTCATTTCTAAAATAGTGGGTGTTCTCTTTTCGAAAGGTTTCAAGTTTGTACAACGAATTCCAACAAAATTTTTATTATTTATGTCGATCCAATAAATATTTGAAATTTACCTGAAAAATGTACCATCTGATTATGAATGATGTAAAAATTTTGGCGATTGAAAAACGTGTCTATGGAGTTCCTTGCCCATTCTTCTCCATAGAGATCTATGTTTCTGAATGGCCTACAGTACTTTTACAGTTATTATTTCTTGTGACTGGGACTGTACTATCATAATTAGTTTTGTACTTGTTTTATTTTATGTCTTTTGACAGTTCAAAAGTGCCTGTAATTGGCAGATTCTAAGTATAAACTTCAGTTTATTTTACATCACAAAAACGACAAAAGTCATGATAGAGCTCAGAGTTCACTGTAAAAAGCTTTAACAAATTAACTTCGGCCTGTAACTTATATAATCTTAAGCTTTGAAAGAAATTCTTCGAATAGAAGATATTTATTGTCATATTCTTGGAACATTCATAAACTTTAAGACTTAATCGGCTGCCAACACCCAACAAGGTATATTTTTTTCGGAGAATTTCCAGTACATTCTACACAACATGATATTTTGTTGTGAGTTGTTTCTTCTTCTATCAGGCAACAATAAATCGATGAGATTTTTATTAAAAAGATTCTTATCCACCTGAAAAGTATCGTAAAAGGAGACGACACGGTTCGCGCAGTGGCTGAGCCTTCGACTGGTACACAGCGTGTCGCGGCTTCGATTTCCGCTTGGAACAAATATTTATATGATCTACAAGTAGTTTTTCCGGGTCTGGGTGTTTGAAAATGGCGTGAAATATAATATGAGTAGATACATAAACTTTTGACTTTTGCCTTGGTGGCATACAAATTACGGAACGTCATCTGCTATTACATAACAATTCCTTCAAACTCGTACTGTGTATTGAAACATTTTAATAAAACCAAAGCTTTTATCCCTATTCAAGAGAGGCAAACATGATCTACATACAATATTTACATCTAGAAAGATATTCAACAAATACTTATTGAACACAGGACAGATTCAATACTGTTAGCAAATAGATACGATCCTATATGAGATCGTTATTGGGCGACAAAATCCCTAATAACGGCCGCTTTTGGATACAAAGTACCCGAAAACATCTTCAAATAGGCACCGTAATAGGAAAGAATGTTTTTAAATTATTTTCGCGGAGATTTTGGCGAACAGGAGGAAAATATAAAAATGTTATTAGAGAAATTGCTTTGCATACCGTAAGCGTTTTGGAGACAAAGAGTTTTCGAAACGGTTAGAATAATAAACATTGATAAGATCAAATGTTGAATTTTTGTATCATGTTAAAAGATCTTCCTCCCAAAGGAAGATCAGATATTTGCTTCCTTTTACTCGTCACCTTGATTCTTATGCTACTGTAATTTTGGTTTAAATTACATTGACATAATAAACGTTAATTAGCACCTTCTGTGCGGGGTCGCGGGACTCACGAATTACCGTGACCCCGGTACGTAAAGGGCTATTGAAGGACACAGTGGATTTTAGTCAGTCAAGTCTGACAGTATGGGTGGGAGGACTCATTTGATGATTTTACCACGATAAAAAAAAAAACTTGCAGTAGTCATTCATCACTGCATCAGATGATAGGGAAAAGCTAGGAAGCTTCCTATGCTCAATTATGTTGAAGTCAACTTTCTGACTATCCGGATACAACGGAATGCCAGTAGTTTACATGGAGCGACTGTTTGTCCACCACGATCCTATTAGTACTACGTAAATGTTACCCCTTGCTAAGGTGGGTTGTTTCAGATTCGGGCAACCTGTAATTACTGCCGAAGATTCAAAGACACAGAAAAACTCAGTACGAAATAGATAGGGACAGTCCCTGATAAGTGCTTATTAACCTTGAAGATTGACATACCGTCTTCTCGAGCTCATTAAAACAGTGTATACAGTAATACTGTGCAATATCACGTGCTGTTTTATTGTTTCATTCTCGGACTAAGAGTTAAAACAATACTTTGAAAACGGATTGCTGGAACTAACTGATTTAGTAACTGTCGTTCTCGATTAAATATATTTGCAAACTTTGAAGTCCAAACACTCAACAGGTCCACCAAAGGTGTAAACTGCAACACTTTCACAAAACAGCTGCAGTCAGAAGCAAACTCAACTCCTGAATCATAACTTTGAACAGACAATTACTTACGATCGCTTTGTCTATAACTAGAAACTACCCTCCAACCACATTTAGTTTCCATTCCTCCCTCCCTACAGTTGTTCCGGAAACATTAAACAAAGCAATTCTCATGAATGCTAAGAGGCATCACTTGACAACCGGATGTTTTTACTGCCAACTTAATATTAATTTTCTGAGCCGTCGATCCGTTTAAAATTGCGACTACCCTCCGAATGAAGTGGTCGACAGTTCAGCGGATTAACTTGTTTTTGGCCTGTTACAATTTATCGGTTTTTAACAAATGAAATGTTTCGTTCAATTCTTTATTTGGCACTGACACTTTTGTGGCTTTTAGAAAAACACAAAAGTGAGAGTTTTTTGATCATTGGTATTTTAAGTAGAGTTAGCAGATAATCCTTAGTTACTGAGATATACAGTATAGTAAAAGATTGCAAATCCTCTATTTATTATCTGCCTAGCCTTTTCCCAAATATATTAAGGTCGGCTTCCAGTCAAACCAGATGCAGCTGGATATCAGTATTTTACAAGGAGCGACTACTTATCGGACCTCCACAACCCAGTAACTGGGCAAAACGACCCATGGTAAGACTGACTGTCAGAATTTTGAGCGTCTGACTAACAGTAACGACTGTCAAAGATCTACAAATGATAGCCGGGACCAACGGCTTTACGTGTTTTCCGAGGCACGAAGGAAACTCGCTAAGACAAATGGCTTAACCCCGAAGATCGGCCTGTGCGACTGTAATTATTTAGCTCTATTGTTAGAGCTAAATAATAACAGTCGCACCTATCCCTAGGAAAAATGTTTCATTACTTTGAAAACAAATTAAACGTTGCTTGGAATATATATCATAACACTTGGAATTACTCCTGTATTGTGAAACTTTAAAAGCCACAATACTTAATCCACCATACCTGAAAGAAAGAAGAATTATTTGTACGCTATATTAATATTTGGTACGTAAAGAAACCCAAGCCATGACATAAAGCGCAGCTGCAGTGAATCGTTCAGCCAGTGCACCTATCGTGTAGTAAAATCAAATTAATCAATCTTAACCTCATCAACATTTACTGACCTACTATTTATACGAGATTACAAATTGAATAAAGTTCCAAGCTTCTGTCCCACGTTGGGCGCCAATAGACCGTTACTGGCGCCCAACAGGGGCTAATGAAATCAAAGTAGTTACTCTCCCAAAAATGTGTTAGAACTAATAACGGTTCTCATTTTCAGGCAAAATTGAGTCTAGAGTGAAACATGTTCACGCGAAATTGTTTTGTAACTGGTTTGCAGCTACGGTATATGTTTTTAGGCTTCCGTGATTTAAATTAGGTAGTGTTTTTATTAAGTGAAGCTTATATTAAGGTATTTTTTTTTCTGTACGAAAACAGTGCTTTGGTTTCAAAAATTAAATTAGCATACCCTGTATGGGGTGCTAAGGACAGGAAACCTCCTCGAGTGCCCGAGGCTGGAAGTTCCTTTCCGGATACGTCCGGGGGGAAGCCCAGATTCTCGGGACGGTGCGCCCCGGGATGCGGGCAAGTACTCCCCTACGGGGTCTCCTTGTTCGTATGCCAATGTCCTGTCGCGTCGCTCCACCGCGTGTCCCTCTGCTCAGCAGAGGGCACAGTGGTTGGAGCAAGAGCGGGCACGGTGTGCACTTACCCTGCCGCCGGGCAGGCAGGAGGAGGTATTGCACTCCCACCTCCTCTTGCCACCGCTATAATCTCGTAGCCCCGAAGATTGTCAGGATCACGTCTCTGACTTTCGACGGGGGTCGAGGGCCTTGGCTTAACCGCCCGGGCCGCGAGGTAGAAAACCTCTATAAAAAGTCACCCCGAATCTCAAGCGGCGGAGCACCGCGAGGAGATGTATGGCTGACGGGAGTTCTTTTGAACAATCAGTCGCTAGTGCTACCCTCGCCAGGGTACCGGCCGACCCCCTGGCGAGTAATAAATGTCGTAAAGACGCAGGCTTACCTAGGTACAGGGGTCTCTGCCTAGGTGGACCTTTTATATCCCCCACACTCGTGGGAATTACATGGAGAGTAAAAAAACATCCCCCCCCCAACAACCGGCAGTCGCCGCAGCGAGCCAAGGTGGCTCACGTGCCTGTGAGGTGGAGTCGCTGGACTTGTCCAGCACGTCCGCCTCACCGGCACCGAACGAGCGGGCACAGAGTGCCGCTCTGAAAAAGAGGATGGTGCTGACGCCGTCATCGATGTCGGAGTCCGACTCAGCGTCAGACGCCATCAGCGCCCAGAGCCCTGGCTCTGGGCGCGGAGGAGGAAAGGGGGCCGCCGAGAGGAGGAAACGCTTCCTCAAGCGGCCCCATTCGTCGTCCGAGGACGACGAGCCTGCCTCGGGCCGGAAGATCCCGACAAGTGTTCGGGGTAAAGGCCGAGGCAGGACCGGCGGTAGAGGGTGCGCCGAGGAGCCCACCCTGGAGGAGACGGTGAGGGCAGCCGTCCGCAGCCTGGCCTCTACCAATCCGGGAAAGCGGGCGACTAAAGACCGGGCCGCAGGCGCAGCCACTGCCAAAATTATGGCGGCAGTGGCGGCGGCTAGCCTCGGCCAGGCTCCGCCCGCATCGCCGACGGAAGCGGACGAAATGTCCAAAATGCGGGCGGACGTCGCCCGCTTGACGGCCGCGATGGAGGTTCTCCAGAAGGAGAACCTCCACCTAAAGACGGAGCTGGCCGGACTGCGGAAGGCAGGCCGCCAGGGGGAGGTCCCGCAGAAGCGGAACGGGGGGCCGCCGGCGCAGGCCGCACCAACAGAGGACGCTGTCCTAAAACTGGTGCGGCAGGAATTGGCGGCCTTCAATCAACGCTTCGCGGTGCTAGAAGGCCGCATCCTGCGTCCCCCGCTCGCGGCGACCTCGTACGCGGCTGCTGCGGCCTCCACGCCGCCTAAGCAGGCCCCGGAGAAGCGGGCCGCGGCGAAGCCTCCGGCGCCGCCCAAACAGCCCCCGGGGAGAGCCGCGGCGGCAAAAAAGGCGCCGACAAGGGCGGCCCCGGTGAGGGAGGTCCCGGCGGCGGCGGCAGCTCCAAAGCCCACGACGGCGGCAAAGAAGGGTGCCCCCCCGGCGGCGGCGGCGTCCCGGCTGCCTTCACAGCCTTCAGGGCACTCTCAGCCCCCTCCAGCCGATGCCGAATGGCAGGTGGTCGGAGAGCGAAGTGCCCAAAGAAGGCAAAGGCGGCGGCAGCGACAGCGCAAGAGGCGAACCGTCGCGGCCAGACTCCGCGCCCCTAAGACCGCGGCTGTAGTCATTACACTACAGCCGGAAGCGGTCAAGAGGGGCGTGACGTACCGCGACGTGTTCGCAAAGGCGAGGGAGGCGGTGGACCTCCGGGAGCTGGGAGTCGACGGGGGCCTCCGGGTGCACGTCACCGCGACGGGGGCCAGACTCCTGTCGATCCCCGGCGCGGACAGCGGCCCTACCGCTGACGCTCTGGCCGAAAGGCTCAGAGCGTCCCTAGACGCGGAGGAGGCCCGGGTGTCCAGGCCCATTAAGCGCGCGGACTTGCGCATTATGGGTCTGGACGACTCGGTCTCGGAGGGGGACGTGGTGGCCGCCGTTGCCAGGGCTGGGGAATGCCCTGCCGACCAGGTAAAGGCAGGCATCCTACGCCCTGGCTTCGCGGGGCTGCTGACCATCACAGTCAGCTGCCCCGTACCGGCGGCCAAAAAGATAGAGGAGAGCCGAAGGCTCCTGGTTGGCTGGGTGTCCGCGCAGGTGAAACTGCTCGAGCCCAGGCCTCTGAGGTGCTTCCGCTGCCAAGTGGGTAACCACGCGGCATGCATGTGCACCTCGGAGGTCGACCGCAGCGACAACTGCTTCCGCTGCGGTCAGCCCGGTCACAAGGCCGGCTCGTGCAACGCCCCGCCGCACTGCTTCGCATGTGCGGCGGCTGGCAAGCCGGCCGATCACCGGGCAGGGGGCAAGGCCTGCGCGCCCCCCGCCAAAACCAGGAGCAGAGGTAGGCCCTCTGCCGCCGCCGTCCCCGCCGCCGCCGCAGCTCCTGCTGCCGCCGCCGCCGCCGCTGCCACCGCCGCCGCCGCTTCTGCCGCTGCCGCCGTGGCTGCGCCCTCACAGAGGGCCCTGGAGGAGGCCGCAATGGACTCCAATTAATGGCTCCATTGCGCTTCCTCCAGGCGAACATCAACCACTGCGCCGCTGCTCAGGATCTCCTGCTCCAGAGCATGGCGCAGTGGTTGATTAATGTCGCCGTGGTCGCCGAGCCGTACTTTGTCCTGCCCAGAAATGACTGGGTGGCGGACCTGGACGGCTCGGTGACCCTAATTTCGTCGGCCGCCGCCGGTACCCCGCCCCTCGATCGCGTCGAGAGAGGGCACGGGATCGCCGCAGCACGGTTAGGGGAGATCGCTGTAATAGGCGTTTACTTCTCCCCGAACCGAACTGTCGCCGAGTTCCGCGACTCCCTATCGGAGCTAGGAGACATCGTCGTCGCATACGGTTCCCTCCCCGCGCTCGTCCTCGGGGACTTCAACGCCAAAAATGTGGCTTGGGGTTCCCGGGCCACGGACTATACGCGGGGTAGGATGCTCGAGTACTGGGCCCTGGCGCAGGGCCTGGTCATCGAGAACCAGGGTTCTGTCCCCACGTGCGTGCGGTGGAGGGGCGAGTCGGTGGTGGACGTTACGTTCGCCAGCGCCGCGCGTCACCGACTGGCGCGTTGTAGAGGAGGTGGAGACCTACTCCGATCACCGGTATATCCGGTTCGACGTCTCCGCCCAGACCTCAGACGCGCCGGTCCGACGGAACCCAAGTGGTCCGCGTTGGGCGCTGAAGCAGCTGGACCGGGAGCTATTCCTGGAAGCCTCGATCGTGCAGGCCTGGGTGTCACCACCGGACAGGCCTGCCGACATAAACGACGAGGCGGAGTGGTTCCGGGAGGCCATGTCGGAGATCTGTGACATGGCCATGCCCCGGGTCCGGCAAGGACGCGCCCGGCGTCAGCTGTACTGGTGGTCGCGCGAGCTTACATCGCTGCGCGAGGCGTGCGTGGCCGCGCGACGCCGGTACACCAGATTCCGCAGGCGCCGCACCCGACCTCCGGATGCGGCGACCGTAGAGGCGGAGCTGTACGAGGGCTACAGGGCAGCGAAGACCGCCCTCCGCGACGAGATCTGGCGGGCCAAGGAATTGGCCCGCAAGGAGATGCTGGAGACCCTGGACGGGGACCCATGGGGCCGACCCTATAAGTGGGTGAGACAAAAGCTCCGCCCCTGGGCTCCCCCGTTGACGCAGAGTCTCCAGCCTCAGTTCGCGGAGGACGTGGTGAGCGCCCTGTTCCCATCGCGGGGAGAGCATACTCCCCCGCCCATGGCTCCGTCTCCGACGGAATCCGACGGTGAAGCTGACGCAAACGCGGACCACAGCGACGGCGATGTCTACGACGCTCCAGAGGTGACCGAGGTAGACCTGAGAGTGGCGGTACAACGGCTCAAGGCCAAAAATACCGCCCCAGGACCCGACGGCCTGCCAGGAAAAGCCTGGGTCCTGGCCTCGGGGACTCTCGGGCCTCGACTGGGGGGGCTCTTTAGCGCATGCCTGGAGAGGGGCCAGTTCCCGCTTCCTTGGAAGACGGGGAAACTGGTCCTGATCCAGAAGCCCGGGCGCCCTGCGGACTCTCCGTCCGCATTCCGGCCCATCGTGCTGCTCGACGAGGTGGGCAAGCTCTTTGAAAGAGTAATTGCAGACCGCCTCGTCGGGCACCTGAATCGGGTGGGCCCGGACCTCTCGGAGAGCCAGTTTGGCTTCCGGAGGGGGCGCTCGACGGTGGACGCCATCATGCGCGTGAGAGCCCTCACGACGGGGGATGCGGTATCCCGGGGCAGGGTCGTCTTGGCGGTGTCCTTGGACATCACCAACGCCTTCAACACCCTGCCCTGGAGTTGCATAAGGGAGGCACTCCGGTATCACCGGGTGCCGACCTACCTCCGTCGCACAGTCGAGGACTACCTGACGGACAGGGCCGTCATCTACCCCGGTCACCGGGGAGAGTGGAACCGGCGAGAGATGTCGTGCGGTGTTCCACAGGGATCGGTCTTGGGGCCGCTCCTGTGGAACATCGGCTACGACTGGGTGCTGCGCGGCGACCTCCCTGACGGCGTCGGCGTAATATGTTACGCCGACGACACGCTCGTCCTGGCGGAGGGAGAGTCGCACCAGGCGGCGGCCGACCTGGCGACGCAAGCGGTGGCGACAGTCGCTCAGAGGATCCGGCAGTTGGGACTCGACGTGGCGCTGCATAAAACAGAGGCCATGTGCTTTCATGGCCGTCTGAACGCGCCACGTTCAGAGTCCCACATTACGGTGGAGGGGGTTCGCATCGGCGTCGGGAGGACGATGAAGTACCTGGGACTCGTCCTCGACAGCCGGTGGAACTTTAGGGAGCACTTCCTACGTTTGGCCCCAAAGCTGAACCGGGCAGCAGGCGCCCTCAGGCGACTCCTGCCCAATCTCGGCGGGCCAAACGCCTCCTGCCGGAGGCTGTACGCCGGTGTCGTGCGGTCCATGGCCCTCTACGGGGCCCCTGTGTGGGCCCTAAGCATCCGGACGCGACCACTCAAGCTGGTCGCATGCCAGAGGGTCATGGCTATCCGGATGATCCGGGGATACCGCACGATCGCCGGCGAATCAGCCAACCTCCTAGCGGGATTGCTGTCCTGGGATCTGGAGGCGACTGCCCTCCAGCGCGTCTACGAATGGCGCGTGGAGGCGCAGCGCCGGGGCGAATCCCCGCTGCCTCGACAGGTCGAGGCGCGGCGGGAAGAGCTCCGGCGCGATCTCAGGGCAGTATGGAGGGAGCGACTGTCGCAACCGAGGTCCGGGCACGCCGCAATCGCGGCGGTAAGACCCCTCTTTGAGGAGTGGCTGGATAGGCGTCACGGCGTCCTTACCTTCCGCATGACGCAGGTCCTCACCGGACACGGAAGTTTCGGGAGGTTCCTGTGTCTGATAGGGAGGGAAGAAACGCCTGGGTGTCACCACTGCGAGGATCGTCCGGAGGACACGGTGGAGCATACGGTGCAGGACTGCCCCGCTTGGGCAGAGCACCGCCGTGTCCTCACGACGGCGATAGGCGGAGACCTCTCGCGCCCGGCATTGGTCGAGGCCATGCTGCGGGGCGAGACGGAGTGGGAAGCGGTCGCCTCCTTCTGCGAAGCAGTCATGCTCGTGAAGGAGGAGGCGGGCCGCCTGAGGGAGAGGACAGCGTCCTCCCTCCATCCCAGCCGCAGTGGTAGACGCCCACGGCGTCGGACGTCACAGGACGATCTCCGGCCACCGTAGGCGCGGGCATGCGGGCAGCGAGTAATGGGCGACTTGCTGTCCGACCATGGACCATGCCCGGGTCGACGGCGCGTTGTGTTCCACGCGCGCCTCAAAGAGTGTCAGCAAATTGACGGGGCCTGTAGAGGGCCAGAGCCTGCCGGGGTCGCGGGACTTACCCATCACCGTAACCCCGGTACGTAAAGGGCTCGTGAAGGACACCGTGGATTTTAGTCAGTACAAGTCTGACAGTCCCTCCCGCCCTGCCCTGGGTGGGAGGACTCATTTGATGATTTTACCACGATAAAAAAAAAAAAAAAAAAAAAAAAAAAAAAAGCATACCCTGTATAACTCAATTACTTAAAAGAGGTCAGGACAACACAAAAAGGTTTGGGAACGGGTAGATTAGCCACGACAATGAACATTCAATTAAAGCAAGTCAAGTTACTCTTTCTAAACAACACGCACTAGTTATAATTGCACAAAGAAGAAAGAGTAAAGTAACTTCCAAGAAATCAAATAAAATATTTCTATTTTATTTTCCACTCTATTAGTTTTTGGTCAGCCTGTACAGCTGATCACTAATACTGTTTAAAGTTCTTGTCGAACGCTCTTTACGCGCCAGACCAGACTTTATTGAAAGAACCATCGGCTCTTCTTTCACCGTAGTTGTTCATTAATATCGGATGAAATACAACATTTACTGACCTACGAGGTCTAAAATTGAATAGTCTCTAGCTTATGTCCCACGTTGGGCGCCAATAGACCGTGATAGAGCAAAGAAAATGCAGTTACTTTAACCTTATTAATAGATACAAATTAATATGTTCGAAGATTTACAAATATGTATAAGATCTAAAATTACGAATGTGAGTTGATTGGCAGTTGTCAGATGAAGAACGGCGTCACCAAGGAGCAATATTATTGGTCCGCCGCGCCGGCTGTCAATCTAAGTTGGCAAGCCGCAATCGTCCGAGCATGGCGTACGGAAGTACGGATTGACGGCGCTACACTAACTTCAAACACTCCAGTATTATCAATCCTCGTCTTTCTGAAATGAACGTAATTTACCCAGACATAAAATTGACTATTAATTCGAAATCAAACGATCAAGTTGGGACCTATTCTTGTGTTTTCAACGAATTATTCAACTGCCTTTAAATATATGCTTTTGTTCGCAACCACTTTGGTTAAATGGAGATCAAGTAACGTGGAGGGCTCTAGAATTGATGTCAAGTATGACGTGTTTATTTTAAATATAGCTATGCAAATTACTTTGAAATTCTTTATTTTAAGTAGTTTTTAAAGATTATTTATCGGTGAGAGATTTTAGTTTTAGTTTAAAAAATCTTGGTTTATAATTATTTTTAATGACATCTTCAATGTCTAAGTTGCAGGGATATGATAAAAACAGGGATTTGATCAAATCACGGAGGATGTTAAAATAACAACACGATTTTATCATTTCCCTAAGCAAATTTGCTGACTTGACAAATCCCACTAAAGAAATCTAGTGATTTGAACAAATCCCAAAATTGGTTCAGTGAAATTACAAAAACCAACTTTTCTGTGGTAACACGAGTATGTCACAAAAAAACCCTTTTAAACTTTTTTATCATATCCCTGCGACATATACAACATTATTTTTTGTTTATGCGAAACCCGATACACCTGTCTAGTATTTTTGTGTAAAGAATCTATGTACAAAATTTTAAAACCGTATCATAAAAAATCACAAGGTTATAAGTTTGTTTATCTACTATCATGCTATTAATCCTCTATAAAAGAACCTATAACAATTAGCTTATTGCCAACATTAAAACACTCAATGCTATAATGATCATTATATCATCCAAACGCGTGTTATAATGAATTTCAAAAAAAGAACATTCTCATGCAATGACATTTTTACCACCAGATCGCTAACATTTTGAAAAAAGAACAACAAATTGTAGACTAATTCGTAATTTCGGATTCTCGTCTTATCGTGTTATTTCCCGCCATCTTGAATTCACATAGTGCTGTACAACACCCTATGGTATGAAAATCTTTTATAGAGAATTCACATCATGATTGTAGATAAAGTCTTGTATGCAACTGTTATAATTAGGTATTAAAACACTCATGTGATACTATTATCACACTCGGCTACGCCTCGTGTGATAAACTCACATTCGTGTTTTAATACCCCTGATTATACAACAGTTGCATAAATAACTAATATTACCTGGTAGTCCGTTCAAAAACATGCTCATTTCGCGGTACACCCGCGTAAACCGCGTCTCCTGTGTTATACACTCGTGATAATTGCTTGGCAATAGGTACCTAACCATACGGTGATTGTATTATAATTAACTGGTAATAAATTTTAATTAAAATATTTTTGAAAAAAAATATAACATGGTGTAAAAATTATTGGAATCGAATCAGTTACTGATTCTGAACAAACTATATTCAGGTTTCGCATATACTAAAAATAATGTTGTATATTTAATGATATATGTTTATGTATTTGATGACAAATATAAGAAACAATAACCATTTTAAAGTTAAACCTCATCCTATGAATTATTATACTTGATACCTCGGTTTCATAGTTAGGAGCTGTTCCCCCAGCCGAACTGCAATTCCGTAACACATCGAGTCGACGGATACTATTGTAACTTTTAATTACTTGCTAAACTGTTTCCCTAACTGGTATCATTGCAAATTGTACTACCCACCACCACAGTTACGTGAACCGAGCAACTTGTGTGTAATCTTTTTGTAATAAATATTTGACAATTCCACTCATTATTTATTTATTTTATCATCATTCTGCTGTCAATTTTTGCTCGTTCCTTTTTCTTTTGTTTTTGACGGCTGCTTATGGTTGGACATCATAAACACTCTGTTTTTGTTTACGTGGTAAAGTCATCACATGAGTCCTCCCACCCAGGGCAGAGCGGGAGGGACTGTCAGACTCGTACTGACTAAAATCCACGGTGTCCTTCAATAGTCCTTTACGTACCGGGTTCACGGTAATTCGTGAGTCCCGCGACCATAAAGCCTCTGATAGGAGAATTCGGTCGTTGATTTGTTACAGACAAAGATTCAACTGAATCGAGGGTCAATGTATCAGTTCCATACTCCTCTATTAGTTGTCATGTCAGTAATCATCATTATGACTAATTATGAAAACTAAATTTAACTGGATTTAACTGATAGATACATACAGCCCATTTACCACCTTGCCGCTGTGAGCGGTGACATAAGCCTTTGTCAAACAGACAGGCGTGGCGAATGCGAAGCGTAACGTTTTTATTTGTAATGTATAGATGTATGGAATTGTTTGTAATGTATTGAAAGTCACATAAAAAAGCGAAAGCGATCCGATAGCGTGACAGAACTATCGGACTGACGTCTCGCTTCGGTTCGGTAGCGCCTCGGACTCGCCTGTCTGTTTGACAAATGCATTAGCGTGGGGCGGCGAGCGGTAAGATCAAATGTATAGAAATGTTTGAATCACATCAAGAGGCGCCGCCTGTGGCGAATTCGCGTACGTACAAAATATCTAATGTCTTAGTCGCGCTGCCCGCCGCTCCGCTTACCACTTAGACCGGGCTGTAAGAGCGTCGTTACTGATTCCAACTGAGTTTCCGACTGTCAACGATCTTCAAATATAAAACCGGGATTAACAGCATGACGTGTTTCCCCAGGCAAGCAGGAAACTCTGTATAAAATAAAATAGAATAGAATAGAATAGAATATATGTTTATTTCCAGATAAATTGTTACAATGGTTACATGTGCAAAAAATATGATACGCGACAATGATATTTAGAGTATATCTCCTGGCTCCCAAACTAGGTTTATAGCCTGTGACTTGGGGACCAGTGATTCCATAATGGTACACAGTGTTAAAAGTCGGTTTTCACAAATAACATTATTTATCTTTATATAAACAAAAGAAATAAGTTACAAAAAAACAACAATTAAAATCTAATGAAAGTTAAAAAATTGGATGTGAGAATGAGTGTGTCGGGGAAGGTGTAGTCTGTGGTGTTGTGTGATTGTATGTGTAAAGTTGGAAGTGTGAATGTGTATATGTGTGTGTGTATATGAATGAGGGAAAATCTGTCTCAGGCAAGAGGGATGAGCAATTTTTCAATTTCGTCATACGATTTCTCCAACAGCCATTTTCTTACTCTTACAAATGTAATAACTTTCTTCTTACAAATGTTTTGAGTCCCATTCACAGATAGACCTAGGCAATCGTGGTTAAACTCGAATTATGCGGTAGATATCAATGAGCTAAAAGCTCCATAATAGTCAAACCACATGGACCACAGAAATCCAAAGAAAAGATTCTGTTTTATTTTTTCCAAACAAAAAATCACAATGTTATCAAACCGTTCAATCAGCGCCACACTAAAAACGAAACGCATAAACTGTAATCGTTTAAATTAATCGATCACTTAATTGAAAGTCCGTGTAACAGTTGGCTTAGTTAATCAGTCAAAGGAAAAGAAATAAAAGCTCCGTACGTTTGCCGCCATAACTGAGTTAACGGCCATTTTGTCGATGGCCAATAGTCTTGGGTTTGGCAGCTTAAGGGATGAGTGGGACCGAGTTGATGGATTGGGACGAATAGAGTGTTTTAGGACCGATTCCTTTTACTTACCCGATGGTTGAGAACGAGTAGAAAAGCTAACGCAATTGAGTTGGAATGGTCGATTATTATTGAAATCGTAATAGGGTTCGAGTGAAAAAATCTAATAACTCCGTAAATTATTTTTTTAATTTTAGTTATGTATAGGTATATTTCAATGACTTAATTTAAAATATAGTGTATTAGTCCGACAGTTGGATTATCAAAAAATATATGATACGTATTTTTTCCTAATAAAAATCGACGAATATAATTGCCAACACGTCAGAAGCAAGTGCAGTTTTAACTTGTTTCTGACGTCACCATTTATTGATGTTGTCAAGATGTCTATGGTGTAGGAAGTTCGTTTCGCTACGTTTAATATCCAGTGAAACCTTCTTCCTTTTGGGACTGTCTAGCAGGTTACTGCGGCTCTAGACGGTTTTTTTTAACATGGTTATGTTTTATCGTTGTTTTTAAATCAGTCTAAGTCTCTTCTCCTCCACCAAGTGAGTGATTTTACCACCACAAAAACATCTAAAATAATAGAAAGTAGCGAACGGCGGGAGATTAAAGTTTTGTCCCCCGACCTCTGCATCCCAAAAGGATGCCAACCTTTTTACGAAGGTTTTTCGAAAGTTTTTACTTTTGCACGGTATTGTTTTGATAGCTTGGCTAATATGTATAAATTATAGCTATAGTATTCTGAAATAATTAAAAAACAAGAATATTATAAATTGAGAATTGAATCATTTTGTCTCCATAAAATATTAATATAGATAATCTGTAGCCGATCCCTCCCGATCCTAATAAAACAAGAACATGATAACATAATTATTTCGCCTCTGGCACTGAAAATAAATACTACCGTTGACCTATGACCCAATTCCTTGAAAATTGATTCTTACTAATTACACTGGATACCAAAACACTATTAATTTATTTAGGACGGCGAATTTTAGCGTTAATTACTCTTTTAGTTCGGCCGCCACATACTGCGGTTCCCATTATTTCCTAAATTACAATTCTGGACATGAGTAGGGAACGAATGGAATGTTTTGTCGGCTTTGATATTAATAGCTACAATTTTAACGTGATAATTAATGTTTGTCTTTGGACAGTTGACAGCTATTATTGTGCCATAAAACAAAATAAACCTACTTTAAGCGGATTGTTGGTTACATATGTGACAGTATACTGACGCCTTTTGCTCACGAGCAAAGCTAGCCATACACGTACGGATTTGCCCGACAGATCTGTCAGACAGTCGTGCGTGCGGATAAAACAGTTAATGTTTGGTAAGAATAGGCATGTCAGACGAGTAAATCTGTGCCTGTTCTAGCCACACAATAGCAGTTTTGCCCGCAAAACGCGGTATTAATATCGCTGCTACGATTTTTCATCTTTATTTGAATTTGTTCACTAACATCAAAAACACTATAAAAATTGAACTTATTAAATTATTGTTAATATTGACAAAAAAAACATGTGTGCAATTCACACGTGATAGAAGTGAAACCTGCAAATATTTTAAAAGACAACCACGAACATAAACCCTGTATGATGCTTCCTGTCTCATTTTCTGCCACGTTACATCTTGTGAATTTATGTGTCTGTCTCTTTTTACTAAGGGTGCTAAGGAAGTTTTCACTTCAAAAATATGTGATTGATTTTAAGTACCTTGTACCTTACCTCAATATGACAACAGAATGCGCTCTGTATGCAAGCATGCACCGTGGCAATGATCCCTGACACTCCATTCATTCCTTACCCCATGACGTTTCATGCATTGTTCGACGTACCTACAATAATAATATTATGCAGCAAATGGCAACAATAGCTTCTGAATCAGCTATTTAGAATTGAACATGTGTGCTGCCATATTTTGACGCAAAATTACATTTGTTTGTAAGCCCGTTTTCAGGTAGAACGCTGAAAACTGTACACTAATTTGGGCAGCCTGATGCTTTGATGATACTAGAAAATTTAATTTTCGATATGTGTAAAGCTTGCACAGTTACGCCCGAAATTAATATTGTATCTCAATCCCAATCCTAATTCACTTTCATTGACTGCTCCGCTGCATCTGATTGGACATCTCTCATCATTTAAAACTCGGTTAGACAAATTAGGTGGTACAGACAAAGATCGTGATTAAAACTATGACCGGGATAGATTATTAACTTCCAACACCTTTCGTATCTATACATATAATAAATCTGTAGAAGGGTAAATTCTGTACATTGAAAATATTGAAAAAATAAATAGCGAAGGGTGTTGCTGGATCGATACCAAACCCAAATATGTGATTAAAAAAATTTTTGTCTGTCCGTCTGTCTGTCTGTCTGTATATGCAGGCATCACGTGAAAACTAACGGTTCGATTTCGATGAAACTTGGTATAATTATACCTTATCATCCTGGGCATAAAATGGGATAATTTTTATCCTGGAAAAATAGGAAAAAAAAACTTATTTTCCAGTTTCATTCATAGACGTTGTTCTGTAGAACCGCGAACACACGTTGCATCGCATTGTCACGATCACTTTTTTATTATTGCAAAGTTTTCGTCACTGTCAGTAATTTACTGCTACATGCTACTTATCAAGGTCGAAATTACTATGAAAAAAATACTTACTACAGAACGCGAGCTCAACAGCAATAGCTCTATAGAGGGATCTCCTAAATTATTATAGGCTTAGCCGTATTTGGGTCCAATAGATATTTATAAGATGTCATTGTCAGAGTTACTCAAAATGGAGAAATAAACCATCCACGCGAAGACCGACATCCACGCGGACGGAGTCGCAGGCGGAAGCTAGTTGTGAATATTTTTCTCAAATAAATGAAAATATCTAATATTAAAATTGATTACATTTGTTGCAGAGATAGGCGGGAACCTGGATACAGTTATGGACATTTAATGCATAAAACTTGAAGGGGAGAAAAAGTTACTAAACAAAAAATAAATAATAAAATTATTTAAATGAAAACAGTTTATGTATTCGTTAACCCGATCGTATTTAATAAACAACCGAACCATGCCTTTGAAAGCAGACCTTATAAATACCTATTAAAAATATTAAAAAAAAAACTGATTTTACTTGAATACCCCTTTGAATTCTTTTTGCCAGGGCTTTGAAAATAAAATTACACACGTTAAAGAACTTAATTTGGTTACTCACTGGACCGACAGCGAATAATTTGATAAAAACTTTTTCGAAAGATAAAAGAAAACATCAAATACCACAAGCATATTATACATACAGCGGTTGTATCTCTAGGCTATCCAATTTATTTTTGTTCCATGCGAGAATCAAACCCTTGACACGTAGCACAGCAATCAATCGCTCAGCCACTGCGCCA
Source organism: Agrotis puta (assembly GCA_943136025.2). Taxonomy (NCBI): domain Eukaryota; kingdom Metazoa; phylum Arthropoda; class Insecta; order Lepidoptera; family Noctuidae; genus Agrotis; species Agrotis puta. Next base: position 14,543,610 of record OW964181.2, on the reverse strand, counting down.
ATCGTGCCGTCGACTTATTTGACTTTTCCCTATACGCTGACGAGATTTTGTGGTGCGTGCCCTTCGTCCGCTTGGTCGGACAGAAGACAGAAACGGAATACTTCTGCGGAGTCGTGTGATAATTGATCACCGACTTCAAAAACAAGGAAGTTCTCAATCCGACGCATACGTTTGTATGTATGTATGTTTGTCTGCGATTTTGCCGTGAACCGATTTTTATGCGATTTCTAAACAGTGTTTGTAACGTTTTGGAAAAGATTAGGTATACAACAATATTGGATATCCTGTGACATCATTAATATTAATTCTTTTTTGCTGACTTGGATGACGCATTTTCAATGACACTCATTGTTCAAAGACTGCTTGGTAGATTTTTGTTGAATATATAAACTAAAAAGGTTAATGTGAAAACATTAAAAAAAAGAAGCGACTTCGAAAAGCAAACACAAAAAAATTTGAAGTCGGTTACCTTATTTTTGTGGTGAATAATCATCACAAGACTCCGGGAGCCTTCGGTGGAACGTGTGTAACTTAGACGGTTAGACTCTTACTCACTAAAAAACACCATGGCCCTTCAGTTGTTCTTTGCGATCCAGGCCGCGGTAAACTTCTAAAGACATTCTTCTATAGACAATTATTTATGGTATGTAGGAACCATAAATAATTGCTTGAACTTAGACCGAACCACTAACTAGTTTGACAATTAATACCAAGGAAGATCGTGTTGGTTTGAGAGTTTACGAATATTAACATTAATATAAAAAAAGATTTCATTTTATAAATACCTTTGTCAAACAGACAGGCGTGGTGAATGTGAAGCAAGAAGTTTTTATTTGTAATGTATGGAATTGCTTAAATCCAGTCACATAGAAAAACGAAAGCGATCCGATAGCGTGACCGAACCGATGCGAAGACGTGGCGAAGGCGTATTTGCTCTGTTTGACGTCGTTCATAAAAAGCCAGCTAATACAACTGCCACGCTTCGGTTCGCTGCACCCAGTTTGACGTCTCGTATCGGTTCGTTATCGCCTCAGATTTGGTCCGGTTCGCTATCGCCTGTCTGTTTGACAAGGGCTTAAATTCTGAAATGTTCACATTGCTCGTAATATGAACTTAGTCTTTTGCCCGTGCGAGACCTTGCCGCTGTAAGCGCTGGCTTAGCGCGGGGCGGCAAGCAGTAAGATCAAATGTTTGAAACACGTCACGAGCCGCCGCCAGTGGCAAATTCGCGCGCGGTTTTCTCTGAACGAATCGCTATATCGCGCGATGTTCAGAGCGGCGGGAACAAAAGAAGAAAGGTGCGATGCTTCAAAATAGAGCGATTCTTTTAAAATTTGGACATATTATCTCTGATAAAACTTGTCATGAATGTCTTCGAATTTATGGATAACCTATAACTTAAATTAAAACTAAAAATATTGTTAAAATAAAAACACAAAAAGGGAAGAGAGACATCGCTGTCATCCGGGAATGTGCCCAGAAGACTGGCAGCATTGCCACGTTGGATGGCAATGCTTATTCTTTGACCAGAAGGCTGCTCGGCATCGACCAATCGGGGAGATATGTCCTTAAAAAGGAGACGCGCACTCGGACCCCATGACCCGAGCGTTTGGACAACAAACGACTCAAAACTGTAGCAACCATTCAGGTTACAGTATTTGCGCCGTTTGAGGTTCTCAGCAGCCGCAGCAACAGCGCCAGCACAGCCCGCTGTGCTTGTAACTTTAACTTAAATATGTATTCATAATTTATCTGCATTACACAAGTACATTTCTATAAAGCTTTTCACACCTAAACAAATGCAAATTCCCTTGAAGACACGGCAAGCGTGTTAAACCACCATTTTATTTCCCACAATCGCACAGAAATTGTACAAAAATTTTTGGCACCGAAATGTTGCCAACATAATTTCAACCTGCACAATTCCCGTCCAAAAATATCTTACTACTTCAATTCAACTCGTAGTTTTCAAAAGTTATTAAACTTAATATAAATTCTATGTTTTTGACATTATTTAAAGGCTCACAGTTGCGGGTCATATGCAGAATTGTAACAGTAAATTACGGGTAATAATTTACACTCATGTGTATGGGGAAAACAGTGCAAGTTATGAGATAGAAGCGGGATTGGATGTGGGAATTGCGAAAAAAAAAATTTTCTAAAGAAATACCTATAATGGCTCAGAGATTAATACTGCTGCCCACTAACTAAAAGGCCGTGTAGCCACAGTTGTTCCTTTTTCACTTTTTTATGTAGTCTTATACAACTTCCGATGCTCTATCTTTTGGTCAATGAATTATTTTTCTATGATTAATAGTTTTAGAGATACAGAAGATTGCTGAGCAGTTAAACCACATAAAATGCTTAGCTAAAAGTGAGAAAATGAATTTAAATAATTATAATAAATATAAATAAATTAAATATATCACATATTGTGCATAAACACTATGCCTCGATATATAATTTGCAACCTTGTTCCTAGGGACATACTTATTAAGAGACATCAATTCAATTTCAAATTCAAACATAAATTTTTGCGTTTTCTCGAAAACTACTTTTTGCACTTAGCTGCGTTTTAGTTGGTGGATGGCAGAATAGGTGGAATAACACAAACTACATGACTAGATTCGGGGCTTTTTGGAGTGGGTGCGATTCAACTCCTAACGACGTTCGACACGGGCACCTCAGGCAAACTGAAGCCTGCGGTGACGGCTGAGCTAGCTTTTATGCCTTTGTCAAACAGACGCGCGAGTTCGAAGCGATACCGATCCGAAGCGAGACGTCAGTTCGATAGTTCTTCGACGTCAAACAGAGCAAATACGCCTTCGCCACTTTTTCGCATCCGTTCGGTCACGCTATCGGATCGCTTTCGCTTTTCTATGTGACTGGATTCAAACAATTCCATACATTACAAATAAAAACGTCACGCTTCGCATTCGCCACGCCAGTCTGTTTGACAAAGGCTTAACTGCGTTCCGTCAGAAGGAACTCTAGTTTCTCTTGGATGATTCTGCTCCCTCTTGAGGCATCAAATTTGCGTCTGGGCTAGATTGAGGCGAAGAGGAAACCCATTTTAGATAGAGCAAAAAATGCTGTACATACTTTTGCCATTTGTTAAGTTAATGACTATCGATCGAAGCTAGATTTCTACTGGCTGTAGGAATTTAGCTTCGCTGACGACCGTTTACTCTAAGTTTCGAAGGATTTATTTCAACGAAGTCGCTATTTACCAAACTTTAGACCAAACACCAAAGCAGGCATGCAAATTTTCCGACTAAAACCCACTTTAGGTTCGTTTTTTTTTATGAATAACGTTTGAATTTTAGCCGCGTCGAGTATATGGTAATATTTTTTGCGTATAATGAATTGTACAAAGCGGTTACCACATTCTAAAGGGGAAATTCAGTCTTTCTTACGTTTTTTTTTTTGAAGATATATGACGTACACGTAAATAATGTACTGAGTCCCTAGCACGAATTCTATGTATTTGACCGTAGTTTATATTTGAAGCATGTACGATTAAAACTGTTTGGAAAATGAAAAAGCACTTCTAGTGAAAATATTTTTTCCAATAAGTTCCCGTTTACTTCACGAAGCAAGAACGTCGTGCTAGAGCTACAGAACCTACCCTTTTTTTATCGTGATTCCCGCTCCCCGGCAGGCTTTGGCCCTCTACAGGCCCCGTCACGAAAGAACCTACACTAGGAAATCTTTCCTCTACAAATACATAATCCAGCAATTAAATTAACAATTAAAACATAAAACGAACATTAGCATTCTACATATGAACTCCCAATTAAGTGCAATGGGTTTACAAGTCTCTGAGGAGTGATCCCATTAAAATCACTGCTTCTAGGTATATGTATATTATTATGTATAATAATTAAGCTTGGAATGCTGTATAACAGTCGGTTTTCGTATTTTACGTTAGTCGTTTAATTATAACGTTTGATGATTTCATGCATTTTAGCTTTGGGCTTATATATTTTGAGGGGTTTTATAACGAAATAACAAAAGACAGGAGCACGACTTACCCCGTTTTTGTGTGGTAAAATAAACAGGAACTTTGACGTTAAATTAATGGAAAAAATGTTAGCCATATAGTTCGAAGTCATTTTAAACGGAAACCAAACAGTACTACGCCTTTGAGTATATTTTTTTTTACTGGTCCCATAACCTGATAAATGATACGCAGTTTGGCAGTTAAGAGGCCTCTTACAGTCCACTAGCGCGCCAATCGAAAACATGTCATAACTCGTAAATAGAATCAAAAATACAAAATGTGGTCTATTATTACTGTAGAAAAGGCAATAACGTAATTTTATAACACATTGTCAACACTTGAAATATAGCTGTTTAGCTAAATCGTGCCTTCAAAACATAAACGGCCGTTTTTGTTACTAATGCACGATTTAGCTAAACAAACTATAATTTTATCTTGACGGCTTATTAAAAAAGTCAATATATTTTTCATTTTTCCATTCAATAAACGCTGTAAATAAAATACAGAAATCCTGTGCTATGGACCTCTGATAATGATTTAGATATCTTGGCTACCTATTTAGGTCTATTTTTTAAAATAATAAATAAATTCGTTCACTTAATTATGCATTTCATAACTAGTATTCTATTTAGTTACGCGATTCTAATAAGTCTGATCTATTTAGAAGGCGATTGGTCCTATCATAATCATCATCATCATCATCAGCCGGAAGACGTCGACTGCTGAACATAGTCCTCCCCCTTAGACTGCCACGTCGAACCACAATTTGCCACTTACATCCATCGGTTGCCTACGACTCTCACGATGGTTTCTCGTCGGTCCACCTAGTAGGAGGCCTGCCTACTCTGCGTCTTCCGGTTTGTGGTCGCCACTCGAGAACTTTTTCCCCCATCGGTTGTCAGTTCTATGAGCGATGTGGCCTGACCATTGCCACTTCAACTTGCAAATTTTACGAGCCATGTCGGTGACTCTGGTTCTTCGCCGAATGTCCATGTTCCGTATTTCATCCCGCAAAGAAACTCCGAGTATAGTTCTTTCCATTGCTCGTTGAGTGAATCTTAGTCTTAAAAGGCCAGCAGTCAAAGACCACATTCCAGAGGCATATGTCATCACAAGTCTGACAGTCCCTCCCGCCCCGCACGGGGTAAAAAAGTACCACGATAAAAAAGTAAAATCGTGGGTACATTTACAAATATTTAAAACTCACACCCAAAAATATACAGACCCGGAACAACTACACAAAGTTGCAATTGCGCCAGTCGTGCCGTCGAAGTAGTACACTGGTAGTCCCTGAGTTTAAACTAACGACTTGTAAATCGAGGCCATTACCCTTGGGACACACTATGAAAGACTAAGTTAACTGAGTCTAAATTACTTACCGTTATGCTATCCTCCTCCCTACGGAAATTGAGCTCAAAGATAATCAAATACGTCCAACTGTAAACTAGAACAGTAACAGTAATTTGCTCAACTTGCGTAGACAAACCAGTTATGTCAACAACTCATTTGCACACTCACACACGCATCACTTATTCACAACACTGTACCAGAAACGCACTCATACAAACCAAACCGTATTTGTTTAGGCGCTCCGCAGACAGAGTAATTATAGTTGACGGAACTGTTAACTTTTTAAATGTTGACCGTCTGCAGTTGCCGCAAAATTTTATTTTAAATTTCTGTCAATTGCATTTCGTCGAGTGTGCGATGAAACTATTGACTTCAACTGGCCAGTTCCATCATCGAACCACAAAATGTTCGGTAACGCGCAATTGTTACTTAGTTGACATGTCACCCTTTCGTACAAAGCGTTTTGCCAATACTTTTAGTATGCGCACAGCCAAGGAGTGAATTTCCCTGCCGGAATCTGTATTTACTGATAGCTACCTTGTGGTGTTTAATTCAAGAGCGAGTAGATAATAATAACTTTGGCTATTCATTTGACGCTTCACCGTCGACTAAATTTTCACTGACAATCAGATGAAGTAGTGATTAAATGCAAGCCTATCGCTAAATAAAAATAATATAAAAGGGGTCGGTTATGATTTTAAACAGACTACAAATTATTCATTATAATACTGACAATGTAAAGGCAATAACTCAAAACATTGCAGTTGCCGGTTGATTTCGATTCACGTGCTTGTTGTAGCGATTTCGAGCTATGGTATAGGTTATGTAAAGGAAGTAACAACCAATGCGAAGTGAAGATACGGAAAAAAAACCTTTAAAAAAGTTGCAAGTTCTATGAACTATAGTTACTACTAGCACTATGCCCGCGACTTCGTCCGCGTGGGTTACGTACTTTCCGAATTCCCCCTTTCACCCCCTTAAAGGTTAAATTTCCAAAAACCCCTTCTTAGTGCTCCCCTACATTATAATAGGAAGCCGTGTGTAAAATTTCACATTCCTAGCCCCAGTAGTTTCGGCTGTACGTTGATATGTCAGTCAGTCAGTTCTCCTTTTATATATATAGATGTATGTGCTACCCCCTTTAGCTACTGTTTCTAGACGTCACCGCCTATAATTGTAAACAATTCCCTAAAGTTAAGGGTCCTCACATTATTATGAGGAACGTTTATTACGATTGTGGTCATACGCCCGAAATTAATATTCTCTCTCAATACAATTCTCGATCAGTTTCTTTGATGATTGCTTTTCATTGGACATCTTTATAACTCGGATACAACTTTGGTCGTGGTTTGGTTACAAACAATGATTTAAATCAAGAAAGATTATTAATTTCTAGCGATAATCAATGAAATAATTGAGATTTTTACAGGTCATTTTTGCCTCACCGTCGCCTTACAATGTTTACTTCTACACAACGCTTGTAGTCTGAAATCAAAGGCAGAAAATTAAATGTACATCTACATATCCCGGGGCGAGGCTCAGCATCTTTCTACCGTTATCTCATTCTACTTGTGATCGACACGTCACGTTTTGTTCTTCTATTATCGTCTGTCAGACGTCACGACATCATTTACTCCTTTTTCTTCTCAAACGATTTCCCTGGGCGGAAACTATTGCTCCAAACCAGGTTACCGTGATATCCTTGCAATCATAGACCAATGTGTTTTCACAGATCATGTATTTATGTTGCTGCTTTAACAATAAATACTAGAAAAAAATAAATACGAGTTTATTTTTGTGTGAACGTGTTGTTTTTTTTATAAACTGCGCAATAAGATTATTTAGCAAGTATGTTATTTACCATTACTAATATGATAGTATGTACTTACTTTTTTTTTAATGATAACAACAATTTTTAACCATTGTTCTTGGGTTTTATATTGTTAAGGTGTTTTTTAGATGACAATGATGACGCAAATCCACAGTGTAATTTAAGATGTTGTTCTATTATTATAATTAGAAATAAATATTCATAACCTCGATAAAAATCTCAAGATAACAAAACAATTATTACGTACCAAGTTGAGTGTTAAATTACATAAATATGTGTCTTTCATACTGCAGACTCTATAATATTCTATCAAAATCAATACTTAAAAACCAGCAACATATTATACGTATAATTATGTACAAATTAATGTAGGTATATTGCATCCAAAGTACGGAGGGAAAAGTAAGTTATCTTTGTACAGTAGTAGCAGGACAAAACGGACTAAATAAATAAAATAAAATAAAATGGACAGTGCAAAAATTAGGCCTGCAAATAGGTACTGCATTTGGATCATATCATATTACGATGATTAAATTTACCTACTTTCATATCAAGGTTATTAAGTTATTTAATTATACTGTCTGTACTTTCTTGTAAAAAATATTTCCTCTGAAGAAAGAAATACACTTCGGGACATTAGCACGCTGCTGGACTAGCGACCTTTACATCATTTTTGTTGTCTTTTACATCATTTTATATTTCCAAAACCGACATTTCTCGAGTTATCTACGCCGTATTTGCTGGTATGGTTCAGACATGATTTTTTTTTTTCAGTTTCGATTTTATAAAAATGTACTCGTGGAGTGACTGCAAAACGGTTAACAATTAACGGAATGAAACAGTTCTAAAATAACCTACCATTTGATACAGACGTCGTGTTTTAATGATAACGCAAGTTGGCTTGGCGGAATAAGCCAACCAAGCCAACTCTCTCTCACTGTTCATGAACGAGTAAGTTCATTTTTTAAGGGCAGTCAGCAGTTACTAGTTATTAAAATTTTCTACGTTAGATATACACGTGCAACAGATAGAGGATTGGACCTAGAACACAACCTTGAGATACGCTACCTTTCATAACTTTAGACTCGGAAAAGGATGAACGAAGGCTTAATCAAAATATTATTTCTGTCATTTATGTCTTTAGGATTTCATAATCAAACCTTTGGACAACATAAATCGCAGTTTTTACAGCATAACTCTTACACCAAACTGAATCAAAGGCTTAAGCCGTATTTTTTTTTTTTTTATTGGGACAAACCCACCACACTATTCCCTAACCACTGCAACTCCTGTGCGCCAGAATCAACAGTGGCAACCAACCAGAAAAGGGCCGAGACAATGAAGCTCGACGTGTCCCGGAGAATGAATTTACCTGTCTTGGATCCTGCAACGAAATTAATCAGAAAAGAATAGTGGAGGAGTAGGAAAAAATATATGTTTCCACTTCCCTCCCTGCAAGCAGGAGACAGAACAAAACAAGGCCAATAGGCACAAAGGGACATTACAACTGGGAGAAGCCCAGTTGCCTAGCACCACGGGTAAAATGACTACTAATATTAATGGGTCCTAAATTGTGAGCTGCTAAATTTGATTCCAATAATAGGTATGGCAAAAACGCTTGAACGCACGGAAGTTTGTTCGAGTTTCAACAAGGTCCGAGTAGTAAATGACTCCAGATGTAGTCTGAACAGTGTTCAACATAATATTACGTTCGTTCTGCCAAAGAATACACTCCCATAGAATATGATGTGCTGATTGTTCATATTCACAGTCAGATGTCGAACATTGACAAAAAGGCGAGGGAACAGGCTTGAAGGAAAATAAATATATAGAATAGGCTTAAGCCGTATCTAAATTACTATAAAATATTACCTTTAAATGGACAAGTATAATTTATTTATATGGTAACCATCCTAATAGTGTCGTCAATTTCATACCATTTTCATACGGAACCCTGTAAAGCAATTCTTGCAGTTTTTACAATTTTGAACGAAAACAATGCATTGAATATGACGCAGTTATCCCCCTTATATTTTATTAAAGTTATTTTTTTAAATTTAACGTGCATTACTTGATCAAATAAGGTAGTTATCAAATAAGATAAAAAATAAAACATTTACACGAAACAAAATAAAATATAATGTACGAGAAGATTATTATGAGATAAAATAATAATTGTTTATGATTGTCCAAATGTTCATTGTAAAATGTCTGTGAACAGCAGCAGACTGTTCTCAGACATTAATTTTACAATGAATATTAACTTCTCATTATACAGCATGTTTGTATTATCTGAATGGGAGCCCAATGACAACGGAAACTTAAGGGTTGCTGATCGTGGGTCTGAACTAAGATCGTACTGCGAAATTGGGCTATAAAAGCAGCTTCCCACGGTCTGCGATATCGCGGACGACACACCGTGGGAAGGGTATCTTCCGTGGTAGCAGAGGACATCTGTGGCGGTGCGCCGGTATCCGTCGCGAGTCGGTAAATTCAAAGGTGCGGTGCGGCACCGGCACCGGTAGGATCACAGGACAGGGAATATTTTATGTCATTCGATAGTTTATCGCAAAACCACGATTTGTAATAACGCTTGTGTAAACCGTAGTTTTACGAGATTTAAACCTGGGTTTATAGTTAAACCCCGTTTTTTAATAAGACGGATTAAGTCTAAACTTCCTACATACTCTTTGAAAGGGAAGTATCTCCCACTTGATGGGTGTCGTGTCTGTCGGGTGGGCGTTCTGCCCGAAAATCGTTGTTGGAATCTTCTATACCTTCTAAACTCACGTAGAAATTACCTTGATTTTTAGTTCCAGTATTGCCCGATAGACGTCACCTTATGGGTTATTCAACTCCGTTTCGACATCCAAAATACTCATAAAAACATCATGCTATATGTTTCGTCCTAAACTTCAACAAAGGATATGACGTGGTAGTGGCTTTTTTATTTTTTATCGTGGTAAAAAAGTGGTAGTGGCTTAACAAAATCAAACTGCGAGAAAGATTATACATTATTTGAATATGTGACTGTAAACTGTCCGTCCAGTGTTGATTTAAAAAAGAGGAAAATATAATCGTAAAAAAGTTCATAATCCGAATTGACAAAGAATCAATCTTCGACATTATTTAAATACATTAAAAATGTGAATAAGGGTTATTCAAAGAATTACAGTAGTTCGGTTGTTTTACAGGACAAGGTAATTATTACTGTCTTTCTTATTACTAAGTGTAACTAAGTGGTAAACTCATCAAACGAGTCCTTCCACCCAAGGCAGGGCGGGAGGGACTGTTAGACTTGTACTGACTAAAATCTACTGTGTCCCTTTACATTCCGGGGTCACGATAATTTTGTAGTCCCGCGACCTACGTCACTATGCTACCCTTGCCCTTAAAATGGTTATGAAAAACATAGTATTAAGGAAATGGTTATGAAAAGCTGTGAGCTAAAACTCGATAACATCTGACATCATTGATCGACACTCGTCCTGCTTTTTTTTTTTTTTATCGTGGTAAAATCATCAAATGAGTCCTCCCACCCAGGGCAGGGCGGGAGGGACTGTCAGACTTGTACTGACTAAAATCCACGGTGTCCTTCACTAGCCCTTTACGTACCGGGGTCACGGTAATCCCTTGGTCCCCTGTTAGTCCGATTATGGCGCATGGACTTGACGTCAACGTTCTAACAATAGAGTCTCTCGCAGAGAAAGAGAGAAGACTCGTATCCCATTATTAAGACTGATTATGCCAATTCTTCTCTTTTCCAAAGGTCTAACTGAAGCCATGTATTCTGCAAGTGTGGTGGACATAATCAAGACGGTTCAGACAGGTCTTAGATACCTGGCTCTGGTGCAGTTCACAGCCTGGATGATGCCCCAACAAGCAATCGTTCAAGGTTAGTTCAAGATGTAGTCTTTAACTTTTTCAATGAGACTTATATTGTAACGGTGGGACAATATTTAGCTGACTCATTATAAAAAATACTCGTATTTGTTTCATGATGGTATCATCAATAAAGTAATTCGATTCGATAAGATATACAACACCCTTAAATATGACTTCACTCTTCTGATTCGCGCTGTTTATAAGTTTGTGAACAGATCGATATGAAAGTATGTAATGTGACAAAATGATCAGAAAATCCTAATGTTTCAGATGGAGCCACTTTCGACTACATAATAGTAGGTGGAGGAACAGCCGGCAGTGTGATAGCAAACAGACTGACAGAAGATATTAACGTCAATGTTCTCCTGATTGAAGCAGGTGATGATACTCCTGTTGATGGCGTTGTAAGTTCAGAGTATTTCAATATGTTGCAGAGGTACTCGTTATTAAACTTGTAAAAGCAGAATGTTGTAGCTCTTGCGGATAAATAAGATTGCATTTCTTAATAAAAGATGAATTAACCAATAAACTTAAACCAATTTATCAAAGACCAGCCTTTGCCAGCGGCTTCGCCCGCTCCTAACTTTCCCGCCCCCTTATAGCCAATGTTACTCAGGACCAATACAGCTTTCTACCAGTGAAACAATTTTTAAAATCTGTTCATTACTTCCGGAGATTACCCCCTACATACAAACAAACAAATTTACCTCTTTATAATATTATAGTATAGATATAGACAAATAGTATTATTTATTTTAAGTAATATATATTATTTATTTCACAGGTACCAGGCTGCACTCTATTCCTAAAAAGATCACGTTATGACTGGAACTTCACAACAGAAAACAATGAGTTTATTAACAAATGCCACCAACAGCCATACTTTGAACCAAGCTCAGGGAAAATGTTAGGAGGTACCAGTGTCCTCAACTATATGCTCTACTTAAGAGGACATCCCACAGATTATGACAATTGGGCAGACATAACTAAAGATCCTGCTTGGAAGTGGGAAAACGTGCTTCCATACTTTAAGAAAAGTGAAAGAATCGAAGACGCAGACTTTCTCTTGTCTGAAGATTTGAGTAATTATGGCATCAATGGACTAGTGGGACTAACAAAAGATTCACGTGGACAGCTAAATGATATTTTACGAAGCTTCAAGGAGCTCGGTAATGATATCGTTAATGATGCAGGAACTACACTGGGTTATTCTAAACCGTTTTTGTATTTATCCACTGGTGGTCGACAGAGCAGTGCCTTTACCTTTTTAAGACCAGTTAAAGATCGTAAAAACCTTCATGTGCTGAAAAACACTTTGGTCACAAAAATAAATTTCGACGAAAACAAGAACGCTGTGGGAGTACAAGCAATCTTAGAAAATAGTGATAGTATAAATATTAAAGCATCCAAAGAAGTCATTGTTTCTGCTGGCACATTTAACTCTGCTAAGCTACTATTGCTATCAGGAATCGGGCCTAAAGAAGATTTAGAAAGCAAAAAGATTAATGTTATATCAGATCTCCCAGTAGGCAAGAATTTACAAGACCATACTGGAGTCGTTATACTTCATGCCATGGAAAAAAGTGACCCAGTACCTTTAAACCCTAACATACTCCCAGGTGCTCCTACGGTGGGATTTGCAGCACTCGACAAAAGTCAGAAGTATCCAGACTATGAAACGGTATCATTTTCAGCACATTCAAGATTGATTTTATTTTTTTGTTCCTTTGGTTACAGATTGAGTTACGATATATGTGACAAAACTTATGAGTCCATGGTGGGACGAATGGGTTTGTTCAACGAAATTATTAATTTACGTCCAAAATCCAGAGGCGAAGTTACACTAAGAAGTTTGAATCCAATGGATCCTCCGGTGATTAGAACTGGGTATTTTTCTGACGAGTCTGATCTCGACGACCTAGTGAAATATATAAAACACTTTATTCCCGTTGTCAATACAACGTATTTCAGAAGTGTGGATGCAGAAATGGTTGATCCTTCAAGTAGCTGCACTGAATTTGATAAGGGCAGTGATGAGTATTGGAAATGCTATGCTTCGTGCATGTTTTCTGGTATTAGTAATTATGTTGGGACTTGTGCGATGGGCAGTGTTGTTGACAGTACACTGAGAGTGATTGGCGTACAGCGGTTAAGAGTAGCAGATGCCAGTGTCATGCCTGTAATCACAAGAGGGAACACCAATGGTCCCGTGGTTATGATTGGTGAAAAAGTTTCTGATTTTATCAAGGCAGACAACAAAAAAGATTAAGTTAATTTTCATTTATCTGCATCCTCTTCTTAAAAATTTGTAAACTGTTAAGAAATAAATTCTTTAATCATTTCGCGTGTTCACCTAACTTTCGTAAAAGAAGCTCTTTTGTATCTTCACTGTATTTTGTTTATGTTTTTTGAATAGTTAAAAAAATGCTTTATAAAAAGTCCAATCGCTCAGCGCGCTGAGCTTACCGTGCTGCGCTAACCGTGTCGTCGTTTATGTGTTAGTTTTTTACATTTTTCTTCATTGCAAAATTCTAGAAATAAGATCTGTATAATTCTCACATCTGCTTTCGCAAAAGTCTGAGTAGATATCTTGAGTCAAGCCAACCTCTACAGTGTATATTTTTTCCTCTCCTTTACTTTTCTTTAGTATAAATAGTTAATCTCCGACTACGCACGCAACGCTCGCAATAACACAGAAAATAAACCCTGCAAAAAAACCTCACATACATAAACTGGATAAAACACCGTATTCGTATTTACTATTCAACAAAGGGTTAACGTTTATTGCCTCTCGACCGTTGAGTACACCGCAAAACCGGATTTATCCTGATATCCACGCCCGCCGTCACTAAACCAGTTCAAACCGCTTCATACCGGATAGGACCGGTAAACAGCTAGAAAATAGCGGAAATTATCGGGAAAATAAGACGGAGCTTTGTATTTAGTTTTTGTGAGGAGTTTCTTAATAAACAGTTACTCGTTAATTTTGTTAAAGTAGATTATATAAAATGTAATAATATCATTTTTGTAATTTTTGATCTGTAACACAGAGGTCACCGTAAAACAGAGGTCACATTCGCCAATTAGATATACCGATAATGTCCCTTAAGTTTCTTTTGGATTGCAATTTTTCAAGCATAATAATCAGACTGTCTCGAACTAGAAGCGATCGCATGCTCCACCCACATCTCCCTCCAAAGTAAAGTAAACTTCTCGATTCTCCAATCTAACGGATAACTGATCTAACAAGACAATTGACAAACCCTTAGGGACGTCGTCTCGATCCCGTGACGTAATACATTATGAATAAAAGATCGTGCTGTGTAAAGCGACCCTAGCCTAAAGCTCATCTCGTATTACGTGTCGTATTGACAGCCTTGAAATAGGGACGGGAAATTGTGCTAGCATGTTGGGGTTAATTTAATTGTTGGATGAACATGCCATTACGCTTGAATCTGTGTGGGTATTGGTTTGGTGGAAATTGAAGCGTTTTACTTTTGAGTAAACTATGATATAAAGTGATTTATAATTTTGTTATGGATTTTTAGAACAACGGCGTTTTATTTCGTTTTAGATTAGACGCGTTTATGTAAGACTTGTCCGACTTAAATACATCATAGAAAGAATTTTTTATCATTATTTATTTATCGACGATACTCGTAGTTTCGCGTTTTACCACCATCTCGCCTGATGGTAAGCGAAGATTTGGTCAGCGGTAAAACATGCTTGCCTAGAAGCAACCTATTCACTATGAACTTGAAACTGTCAGGAAGTTCCACTCCTGTGTGTGCGCACAGTAAAAGTATTGTCAAAACGCTTTGTACGTACCGTGGGATATTCACCACGTAAACGATGGCGCATTGCCGTACGTCTTGTTGTAGTTGATGATTATAGAGAAGAAGTCCAGCAGTGGTATAATAAAAATTGATTCTGACTTTTTCAGGGTACTATCATAGGGCGACGAATCGACGTCGTAGGATTTTTCATCCACACTGTTGACTGATAACTCTGCTCTAGAGTGCAGGTATGGTGCTGCTCCACCAACGATAAGGCACTTAATATCGTTCCCTGTTTGCTCTGCCGACTGTTTGTTGCAGGAGTTTATGCTGTGACGTTTCTGAGAGCGCTAAACTCGTGGCCTAATTCTGGGCCGATTCAATATAGATTGTCATCGACACGATAAGAAGAAGATCTACGATGTTAAGTTTGTTTTTTGAGATAAATTATTTTCAACTACCTTTTACCTGTAGTCCGCGCACTTGGTCAGTTTTTTTCCTTGTATATTCCAACAAATCTCCCAACAAGTTCGTCTCCCAACCCATCTTTCTGCGTCCACGACAAAAATGTCGCAAGGCATCATCTGAAACGTCTGTCATTTCTGGATGCCGTCTCATTTCGCGGCTGAACGACTCTATTCTCTTTGATTCCCCTTCATTATACTAAAGTGCGCCCTCCAGTAATGGAAACCATTCGGATAAGATAATATTGTATACTTCTCATGACAGCTTCAAATGTTTGTTTTGGCAGTTTTTTTTTTGTAATCAGTTGAGCAGTTTCGAGCAGTTGGGCAGTTTAGTTGACCAGTGGGGAAAAAGCGAAATAGACACAATTACAGACATTTATGATAGTACGTAGACGTAGTGGTCGCTGCGCAGCGTTTTGAGGGTTCGATTCCCACACAGAACAAACATTACGAGTACTGAGTTATTATTTGCGTTAATTCGATGAAGAGAATGACCTCTCTTCAGACAGGATAAGTCCTTGTTTAAATATTGTCTTACTTTGTACATAAAGTCCTTTTTAATGAGCCTTGACAAGAACATTGGACAACGAGAGGCCTTTTGATATCAAAGAGGTTTTTATCTTGTTTTATGTTTATGTTACGAGTAATTAGCGAAAATCTTTGTGTAGTCTTCTAAAAAGGTTATTACTTATTAAGGTTTATTATTTGAAAGGAAAAGCTCGTTCCTCAATAATAACAACCCTTGAGGTTCTTCTTTTATTTGTAATTCTGACGGCACGGTTAGCGTAGTGGTTGAGCGATTGGACTGCTGTGCAACGTGTCGCGGGTTCGATTCCCGCACGGAACAAATATTTTTATGACCTACAAGTCGTTATTCCGGGTGTGGGTGTTTGTGTATGTGAGTTCTATGTTTGTAAACGCACCCACAGGAAAAATTACTAGTGTGGGGCAATGTTTTTGACCTGACATCTAACAGAGATGAAACCAAACATGGCGCGAGCTCACCTGGAAGTGACTGGAACGCCTGCGCACTAACGGAACACAGTAAAAACTGTTTGGCGTCGGTCTCCAACGAGATGGAGGTCGCGGGCCAGGCGGGCCTAGCGAGGCCAACCACTGCTAGTAGAATTCGCTCAGTTACCTTGTGGTGCCGTTGTCAGGAGTGGATCGCTAGGAGTTGGATCACACCAACCCCAAAAACAAAGTCGATCTACAAGGTTAAACCACACTTGCCTAGGTCAATCTGTGCATGCATGTGTGTCCATTACATAACGAGCTTCATAAACCACGTTAAACCGTTGACCCCAGCAGCTCTCATTCAAGATCTTTGACAGTCATTACACGTAGTCGGTAGCCCGAAAGTCTGACAACCAACTTTAGCAAGGGGTATCGTATTACTCCTATACTATCGTACTCAGTACTAACTGGGGTGCATGAAAGGAGCCTCCCCGAGTGGCGTTAAAAACATCGGTTAAGCGATTCAAAACGCCCGGCGCACCCTGGACAGCTATCACTCGGTAACGCAGAACTCAGTACTAACTAGTACTGAGTACAACCCGCCTAATTGATCTCCACAACCCAGTTTGGTTGTGGAGAACAATTAGGCAGACGCTTCATGTAAAATACTGGCTTTAGCCAGTATTCCAGCCGGGGACTGGAGCTGGTTCGTAGGTGGGAAAAGGCTACAAAGGTGGAGTGGAGTACTTGAAAGTAAGTTTTCCATTTGAACTGACATACGTAAACTATTTTTTTCAATGTAAAAATTTAACACTCAGTACCCTGAGTGTTAAATTAACAGAGCGTGTACGAAACACAATACTGCGCTCCAAAACAAACATAACTGACGTGGCTAAGAAGACTGCTCAACTGAAATGGGACTGGGCAGGACATATCTGCCGCATGCCGGACAAACTGTGGGCCAAAATAACCCAAAACTGGTGCCCTGAGACAGTAGACGAGGTCGTGGCAGGCCACGTAGGAGATGGCGGGACGTCAGGCAGGTTCCGTCCGAACTGGAAGAAGGACGCGCAGTATCGTGAACGGTGGAAGGAGTGGAAGGAGGCCTTTGCCCAGGAGTGCGACAGAACAGGCTCTTAAAAAAATGTAAAAATCTATACATATAATAAATCTGTAGAAGGGTTCTGTACATTGAAAATATTGAAAAAATAAACACCGGGGGGTGTTGCTGGATCGATACCAAACCCAAATATGTGATTAAAAAAAAAATTATCTGTCTGTCTGTCTGTCTGTATGTGCAGGCATCATGTGAAAACTAACGGTTCGATTTCGATGAAACTTGGTATAATTATACCTTATTATCCTGGACATAAAATGGGATACTTTTTATCTTGGAAAAATACGTAGAAAAAAAATCTTATTTTTCAGTTTTATTCATAGACGTTGTTCTGTAGAACCGCGATCTCCTTAATTATTATAGGCTTAGCCGTATTTGGGTCCAATAGATATTTATAAGATGTCATTGTCAGAGTTACTCAAAATGGAGAAATAAACCATCCACGCGAAGACCGACATCCGCGCGGACGGAGTCGCGGGCGGAAGCTAGTTATTAATAATAATGTACAATAACCCTTTAGAAGGTTCCAACTAACGTTGTTCAACGGCGTGTTATTTATTTAATTAACGTTCTGCGCCATTTTCCCGTTATTTTTAAGACACCCGATACTTTTCCTTAATCTCCCCTTACAAAATCTGTCGACAAGGAAGACAATGGAGGAGGAAAATGAAAACGTTTATTTTATATCTCAGTAATCATCTCATAAAATAATGTAACGTTCACTGAAATATTTGAACAATAATATTTTGTTAAAACATTTTTGATAGACACCTAAGAAGGAGACATTTTTGTTACTTTTACTTTATACAATAGAGTGGACATGCAGTTTCTTGTCCGTTCTCCATAGAAATCTACTCTTTGGAAATCTACATAAAATAAAATGGTAGGAAAGTCAAAACTGTACATTGGATAATTTTTCTAAAGAAACTTGGGGTGTGATCCACAATCGATAGCGAATTCAAAAATATAGTTATTAGAGTTTTCGTCTGTTTGTCTGTATGTATGTCCGGGATAAGCTCAATATAGACTATATATTATCACGCTATCACCTACGGGGAACGAGTAGTGAACCTTTATTTATTCACGCAGACGAATTCGCGCACCCTTCGCGGGTAGCAGCTAGTTAGTAATAATTATTATGTAAGGGGGGGGGGGGAGCGGGCGTCGCAGCTGGCTTAAGCTAGTTATGTATATGACTGTAGCTCTATAATTTTCTTTTTTTGTCTTTTAACAATTTAAAAGCCTGTGATTTGCATATTTAAAATAATGCTTTGGAAGTACAGAAGTTTAATTATATCGTGCGGAGTTTAAAAAGTATATAATTTATTATGTCCCCTTTTTCCCAGTTCGAGTATTCACAACAATAAAAATAAACAATTTCATACAAAAAAAAAAAACAACAAAAAAACACCCTTTTCATCCCTGACACCTTTTTTCGCCAACAAAACAATTGACCAGCGCGGTGAATACCGGGAAAAAACTACACAAATACGGTTCACACGATAACCATAGTACGTAGACTATGTAGTTCTTCATTTATGCCACACTGCCTATTTCTGTCCAAGCCAGGCCGTAAAATAAATTGAAATTTTTCTATGCAGGTGGCCGGAGAGCACGTAATATACAGGGTGGCTTGTCCAACTTTTACGGACGCCTTTTGTCCAAAACTGGTACAAAAGCTTACTTATAGCTTGTATCGATGTATCTGAAGGAGAATAAAGGGGGCTTTTGTGTTTTAACTCATTTTTATAGTTATCTTGCGGTGGAGTTTATTTTTACTTTGTACCCTTTTTTAACTTCCGTGGACTGTTTTCTTTTTTAAGCTATTACATAGCTTTTATCGCGGGCTTTGAGCGCGTTGACCGAATCAAGAAATAACTTCCGTCCCAGAAAACAGTAGCCATCACCTTATTGGCCGATAAAACTGTTTTGACCATCTTCGGAGTTGGTTCGCCCCTACCAATCCATTGTTTCGATTGTTCCTTGGTTTCTGGTGTATGGTGGTGGATCCAAGTTTCGTCTACCGTTATATAACGACACAAAAAATCAGGTTTATTCCGTTGTAACAACGCTAAACCTGGCTTCGAAGTGGTAACTCGTATGCGTTTTTGATCAATAGTCAGTAAACGCGGCACCCATCGCGCGGAGAGCTTTTTCATATCTAAATGTTGGTATAAGATATTGCGCACACGTTCGTCTGAGATGCCTACTATCTCGATTATCTCACTCACTTTTACTCTTCGGTCGTTCAACACTATGTCATGGATTTTAGCCATCATCTATGGAGTAGTGACCTCAACTGGGCATCTTGAGCGTTCAGCATCACTTGTGCCTGTACAACCACACCGAAAATCCGTAAACCATAGATGAATCATTTTAATCGACGGGTCAGAGTCCCCATAGTATTTACCAAGCTTTTGTTCCGTTTAAGTAACAGTTTTTTTGCACAAAAAATTTTTAATCAACACTCGAAATTCACTTTTCACCATCTTTGCGAAAATGCGTTCAAAACTAACCGGCGGTACTGGCTGCAAATTTAAATGTAGTCCCTCAAAAGAGTTGTGAACAAGGAGGTTATATGCAATTTGCGAAAATTTTATTCCAAAATAGATTTTTACCAGATTTATCACTCCGCCTTCGTATCTTAGCCGTGTGTGGTGCTTAACTGGCGAAATGTTGGTGTACTTTAAGATATCTCTGCTTTCCTCTTTACATAAGTATTAACAAATACATTGGAAGAATGGCGTGTGGCGCCCGTAGGTTTCCCATGTTTGTAAAATCTAGAAGAGATTATAAGAATGTTTTAGAAATATCTGAACAGAAAGTTAGGTAATCACAATCTGTTTTTCTCCACCCTTTAGCTATCCTTTGACAGTCTGATTTTATCAAATGTCAAAGTCACTCACGTGAAGGGATGATATATTCTTTTTCAAGGATATTACCTACATAAAGCAATTTGGGAATTAGGATTTATTTATAGCTTTGTGTCCGAAAAAGGGGCACAAAGGTCTTTGTACGATTATACATCGGTTTGTACGAGTATTAAAACTTTAATCTTTTTTAGAATGAATTGTATTGGTACAGGAGTTTTTATATTTAAGATGGCTTTGCTGTTTAATTTAGTGTAGGTGATGGATGAAAGAAACAAAGTCGACGATGGAACGAGCATAACAAGAGTCACCTGTGTGTGTCATAAACATCAGAAATAACTTGATTGGCCATCTCTCCCGTATGGCCATCTCTAACGAATTTACCCTATACAAATTAGGTTAGAATTTCGTCACTTGACGTAAAAATTCTATATAAATTCAAGTAGAACAGCTCGACGCAACAATTTCCTTTTTCAAATATCTTTGAAATCACATATGGTAGAAAATATTCGAGGAGAAATACAGGAGATTGAAGAAAAAGAAGAATATTTTACACTAGCACTTTGCCCGCGACTTCGTCCGCGTGGGTTACGTACTTTTCCATACAAACAAAATTCCCCCTTTTCACCCCTTTAAAGGTTAAATTTCCAAAAACCCCTTCTTAGTGCTCCCCTACATTATAATAGGAAGCCGTGTGAAAATTTCACATTCCTAGCCCCAGTAGTTTCGGCTGTACGTTGATATGTCAGTTAGTCAGTTCTCCTTTTATATATATAGATAAATAATATAGATTATGTACAAAATGTATTACATTTTGTAAATAAATGACAAAAAATGTTATTGGTAAAAATAATGTCCCATTTTCTGCCGCCCTCATGCTCACAATAACTAACACTGCTACAAAACAATGCTATTATTCCAGTGCTATCTATTTCACGGTGTTGCACTGTCCCATTTCTGTCACGCATCGTTTATTTTACTACAACTTACACTGTAAAAGCATAGAGTTACTGAAGACATAATAGCTACGACATTATGAAAACGGTGAACTTTATTTATAATGCGTGGTAATGAGAAAAAGCAAAGCTTTTATCAAAACATTTCTTTTTTTTTAATTAACCGCCATCAAAGATAACCACTAAATAGTGTAAAATAACTTTGCTTTGGAAAGTCTCTGTGAATTTGTTTTTTTAAGATTTTTGTATGAATGTCTCTGTTAAGCTTTTGTCAAACGGACAGGCGGGACGAATTCGAAGCGAGGCGTTTTTATTTGGTCAGTTCGGACTCGCTTGTCTGTTTGACAAAGGCATTATTGTTGATGGCATCAATAAATTGCAAATGTTATTAGTACATCAGTAAGAATTTTGAAAAATTAAAAATAATGAACACTTTGTTTTTTAATATTTACATAAATAAACGCGAGGAGCTCGTGGCCAAATTATTACAGCCGCACAGGCCGATCTTCCGGGTTAAGCCGCGCTTGCCGAAGTTGGTCTGTGAATGGGAGACCATCTGTCATAGCGAGTTTCCTCCGTGCTTCGGAAACCGCGATGGAAACGCACGACGTAAACGGAAAGCCGTGGTCCCGGCTGTCATTTGTAGATCTTTGACAGTCGTTACTATTAGTCAGAAAATCCAAAGTCTAACATCCAGTCTTACCATGGGGTATCATATTACCCAGTTACTGGGTTGTGAAGGTCCGATAGGCAATCGCTCCATGTAAAATACTGTTCTGTTTCGACTGGAAGCCCACACCAATATAGTTGGGAAAAGGCTAGGCAGATGATGGCATAAATAAGACGAAAAAAAAAACGAGAGCCAGGCTCGTTACGTGAGAACTAAGTAAAATTATTGAACTTTCCTGTGACATATTGCCAATTTCCAACGGTGTAGTATCTTCGTCAATTTTGATTTACCTAAGTAACGACAATTTTTTTAATTCACTTTTCAAATATTTTTTGAAAATCTACTCGTAGTTTACGAACTAATTAGACCACCTACTTCTAGTACATTATTTCAATTTTCTATGAATGGCCAGTGTTAATTTCTGATGTAGATGTCTATTATTTTTTTATCAAAAGGCATCTAGATTAACTGCTTAGCATTTTTTTTTTATCGTGGTAAAATCATCAAATGAGTCCTCCCACCCAGGGCAAGGCGGGAGGGACTGCCAGACTTGTACTGACTAAAATCCACGATGTCCTTCAATAGCCCTTTACGTATCGGGGTCACGGTAATCCGTTAGTCCCGCGACCCCGGCAGGCTTTGGCCTTCTACAGGCCCCGTCACTATGCTGACACTCTTAGAGGCGCCCGTGAAACACAACGCGCCGTCGACCCGGGCATGGTCCATGGTCGGACAGCGAGTCGCCCATTACTCGCTGCCCGCATGCCCGCGCCTACGGTGGCCGGAGATCGTCTGGCGACGTTCGACACCGTGGGCGTCTACCACTGATGCTGAACTGCTTAGCATAGTCGCCGTTTGTGTGTAGATTCTTACACCGAGTTTATTAATAACAATTTATAAGAAAAAAGGGTTATCTAGTTAATCCGTGGTTTTGGAGCCCATATTCCTAAAACGTGACATAATTTCTTATTTCTTCTGTCACGTTGCCGTGAAGAATACGGTAACGTTATTTAACGTGGTAAAAAGATTAGTCAGCCAGCTAGGATTATTATTACTGATAAGACTATATTATTGCACGTTCTCTCACTTATTCACTCGGCTTTATAGAAGACAGAAATACGAGAAAAAAGCCGAAAACGTTTATTTTTAATCTTGGAAAGTCACAATCTTATACAAGAACCACAAAAATTTCCATTTTAATGCCTTCTCACTGTTTTATATTTTCGATTACCTAAAACAAAAGCCAAATCTAGGCTTTATTTTCTAGAATTTTATTGCCATAATAAAAATTTCAAGCTTTTTTGTAACAAAAACCATGTGACACGCAATTAAAATAACTTTTAACGACCCTCAAATGCCCTTAACCATAGTCTATATTGTACTAACTTTGCTTTTGCCCTTCACCTTGACCTTCGTCAAGGTCGAAGTCTAATACTGAACGTCAGTGAAGTCCGTTTTACTTTATTATAATAACTAGCTTCCACCCGCGACTCCGTCCGCGCGGATGTCGGTCTTCGCGTGGATGGTTTATTTCTCCATTTTGAGTAACTCTGACAATGACATCTTATAAATATCTATTGGACCCAAATACGGCTAAGCCACATAATTAAGGAGATCTCTCTATTGAACTACTGCTGTTCAGCTCGCGTTCTGTGTACTGAAAAATAAGATTTTTTTTTCTACGTATTTTTCCAGGATTAAAAGTATCCTATTTTATGCCCAGGATAATAAGGTATAATTATACCAAGTTTCATCGAAATCGAACCGTTAGTTTTCACGTGATGCCTGCACATACAGACAGACAGACAGACAGACAAAAAATTTTTTAACCACTTATTTGGGTTTGGTATCGATCCAGCAATACCCCCGCTATTTATTTTTTCAATATTTTCAATGTACAGAATTGACCCTTCTACAGATTTATTATATGTGTAGAGAAACTTCTCTCCAACTTAACAATAGTATCAATTGATACGATACGATTTTTGTCTGACTTCAAAAATTGGACAAGGTTCTCAATTCGTCGGAATCTGTTTTTTTTTAATTTTCATGTTCGTTCCCCAATTGCTCAAAGACGGCTGGACCGATTTCAGGTGAGGTAGAAAACAGGTGTAAATATGCCATACTTGTTAATTATTATTTTAGTTTTTTTTACGTGGTAAAATCATCACATGAGTCCTCCCACCCAGGGCAGAGTCGTACTGACTAAAATCCACGGTGTCCTTCAATAGCCCTTTACGTACCAGCCCCCTTTGGCCCTCTACAGGGGGCTCCGTCACTATGCTGACACTCTTTGAGGCGCTCGTGGAACACAACGCGCCTGCGACCCGGGTATGGTCCATGGTCGGACAGCGAGTCGCCCCACGCCATTCTTGCTTGCGGATGATGTTTCTATTTCCTTGGTGTTTCTACTTACTTATGAATGTGTAAATCGGCCTTAAGAAAAGAGTCGAATTCCGCCCGTCATGTCTACCGAATACGTATAGTACGTCTTTTTACGTAAGCCTATAATCATAATAAACAAAACACAAAATATCTCCATCATTATTCTTTAGCATTAAAACTCGAAACATGTCTCTCATTGATTACCATAAAGAAAAGAAAATCCATCAGTGTTGTCAGCAAAGAAAAATATCACAACTTGTATAACTCAATTCGTGACTCGGTGTCATTAAGAGTCGGCGGTGTACCGCGCAGTAATAAATAAAACGAGTGCACCCGGGTGGAAGAGCAAGCGAGAAGTGCGGTCTGAGTACGATGAATTTGTTAGAATTAAAATTTAATTTAGCATTTAGAGAAATGTTTTGCGGTGCAAAAGCAGAAGAGGAAATCAAACAAACGTTCACTATTTAACTATGTTTGTTCAAATTAAAGACACCTTCTTTTCAGGGGTTATACGCACTTCGTCTCATTCGCACTTTGTCTAGCGATCGCAGTGGGAAAGGGACAAAGTACTAATATGCTCTATATTAGTACTTCGTCCCATTCGCTATTCGTCCCACTCGAAGATTTTTCATTTGCAGTTATTCCCATTCCCAGTTCCATGCAAGCAGAACGATTTGATATTTTGTTTTTGAACATAGGTACTTATAAACGTTGTTATCTCATATCATTATATTATATTTAATACAATAAAAATTTAATCAACTTCGTGTTTGTCTATTTATGTTTAAATAGCAGTAAACGGATTTTCATTGTTTTTAAAAAGCAGTAAACAGATTTTGTTGTGATTCACCATAATTTGGAGAGGGTTTATTTTCATGAGATTGCATTGACGGAAATTTACTTTCTTAGATGTACCTAATAATTAATCACTTATGTTTCGCCAGATAGTTAACAAACGTACGAATTGAGGTGCAGTTGCCAGTATATAAATAAATAAACACTCTACTAGATTAGTATTCTATCTGTCAACATTGATTTTCTGCTGCATTGCCTCGGATTCAGAGCACCGTCAACAGACGTAAATACACGTCACAAGCTTACCTCGGGGATTTCTTTAGTTTTCCTTAGAATACTCGGAAAGATTCTAGAATTTCTAGGGAATATTCGAGACGTTCTACAAAACTTGAGCCGATATCAGACACTCAAAAGGCAAGTGAATGATGTTGAGTGCAAAGTCTGACATGGTCAGAACAGAAGTGTACACTCGTATTAACTTTAAAGCCTTTGTCAAACAGACAGGCGTGACGAATGCGAAGCGTGACGTTTTTATTTGTAATGTATGGAATTGTTTGAATCCAGTCACATAGAAAAGCGAAAGCGATCCGATAGCGTGACAGAACTATCGGAATGACGTCTCGCTTCGGTTCGGAAACGCTTCGCTTTCGCCTGTCTGTTTGACAAAAGCATTACTTTTTACATTCTCACACACAAAATTAAATTGTCAACTAAGTGAAAATGAAATAGGAAACCGTTTCAGACACCGATCAAATAGTTTTAAAAGAGGCAGAAGATCTATTCAGATGTGAAAACATTTTACTAATATTATAAATATGAAAGTTTGTGAGGATGGATAAATGTATGTAGGTATGTATGTGTGTTTGTGACTTTTTCACACCTAAACGACTGAATGGTTTTGGATGAAAGTTAGTACACAAATAGATAGGGTAATCTTCGAGTTGTAGCTCACGAAGCCGCTGGCAATAGCTAGTATAATTATATTGAAACGGCTCTAAAAATTATTCCACAGGAACATAGTACCAATGTAAAAGGTAGCCTATGTGTCATTCCAGACTATAATCTAACGATGTGTAATTTTTTTTCCAGATCCGTTTGCCGTTCTGACGTATTTGATTAACAAACATTCATCAAGGAATAAAATAACTCGAGTGAACCATTCACTCAAATGAAGCGTCTGACATTAGCTTCACAGAAATCCGAAATTTGCTATTCTGAATCCGCACTTTTTTATTATTAGAATCATAAGAGAGTTGTGTTGCAAAGCAATAAAGTTCTACCTCGTTTGCAATGAACTATTACAACTACTGATTAATATTTTAATTTTTTAGATTTAAATTAAGATACGGCACATGAATTGGTTGACCGCAGTTGATAAATTATCAAAGTTCAAACACCTTAGTATATTTAAAAAAGAATTGGTAAACCGAACAAAAACTCTACGTTGAATTTTAATGTTACTACATTAATTAGAAGAAAACTTTCAGGGGCGTTTTCAGCTACAAAGGTTTGCATTATATTGTAATTGTACACTATTATTTTAACGAACTTGAAAAGTTGGTTTACTGAAAAGCTGTTATGAAGTATGACAGCTGAAAGGCAAAGCCATTTGTCTATGTTTAATTGAACGACGCTCTTGGAAATAGTTAAAGATTTGAGATAAATAAATAAAATGGACTAAACATTTAATACTCTTAACTATCTGAACAGGCCTGTTGGTCTAGTGGTTAGTGACCCTGACTGCTATGCCGGAGGTCGTGGGTTCGATTCCCACCCAGGACAAATGTTTGTGTGATGAGCACGATCATTTGTTCTGTGTTTGGGTGTAATTTATCTATAATATGTATGTATTTAGAAATATATAAGTATGTTTATCAGTTGTCTAGTACCCATAACACAAGCTCTGCTTACCTTGGGACTAGATGGCGTCCTGAAATGCAAATACATTGACAGGAGTACAGAGACGGACACAGTGTATCTTACATCCCAAAAAAAACAAGAGAAACCTATGTTGTCGAGAAAAACAACAATAACTTTCACATTTCAGATGGCGCCACTTGTACGATTCGAATTGATCCTCAAAAATCTAAATTAACGCAAGCGAAGCCGCGGGCAAAAGATAATTGTTTAAACATATATATGAAGATAGATTTTACATCCCTTTTCACGTAAATTATGCGGATAGATATTGTCAAAAACTGTAGCAAGCTGCAGTGACAGTGGGATGGCCATGTCTGTCGCAGAACCGACCAAAGCCAAAGGTTGGAGTGGGGAGGTCCTCCAATAAAACGTAGCGTGCCTCCCCGGCATGATTGACAGGCCTGATGGTCTAGTGGTTAGTGACCCTGACTGCTATGCCAGAGGTCGTGGGTTCGATTCCCACCCAGGACAAATGTTTGTGTGATGAGCACGATCATTTGTTCTGTGTTTGGGTGTAATTTATCTATAATATGTATGTATTTAGAAATATATAAGTATGTTTATCAGTTGTCTAGTACCCATAACACAAGCTCTGCTTACCTTGGGACTAGATGGCGTTGTGTGATAGTTGTGAAATATTTATTTATTTATCTATTATAAGTACGAAAAATAATAATGAATTCGTACTAAGTGACCTTATAAAAAAAACATTTAACGAAAGTATAAAATAAATTATTTATTAATCTGACCAACTTCCGCCATCCCAATATATTTTATCTAGATTACTTATTATTGCCTCGGGGACTCTCGGGCCTCGACTGGGGGGGCTCTTTAGCGCGTGCCTGGAGAGGGGCCAGTTCCCGCTTCGTTGGAAGACGGGGAAACTGGTCCTGATCCAGAAGCCCGGGCGCCCTGCGGACTCTCCGTCCGCATTCCGGCCCATCGTGCTGCTCGACGAGGTGGGCAAGCTCTTTGAAAGAGTAATTGCAAACCGCCTCGTCGGGCACCTGAATCGGGTGGGCCCGGACCTTGCGGAGAGCCAGTTTGGCTTCCGCAGGGGGCGCTCGACGGTGGATGCCGTCACGCGCGTGAGAGCCCTCACGACGGGGGATGCGGTTTCCCGGGGCAGGGTCGTCTTGGGGGTGTCTTTAGACATCTCCAATGCCTTCAACACCCTGCCCTGGAGTTGCATCAGGGAAGCACTCCGGTATCACCGGGTGCCGACCTACCTCCGTCGTATAGTCGAGGACTACCTGACGGACAGAGCCGTCATCTACCCCGGTCACCGGGGAGAGTGGAACCGGCGAGAGATGTCGTGCGGTGTTCCACAGGGATCGGTCTTGGGGCCGCTCCTGTGGAACATCGGTTACGACTGGGTGCTGCGCGGCGACCTCCCTGACGGCGTCGGCGTAATTTGTTACGCCGACGACACGCTCGTCCTGGCGAAGGGAGAGTCGCACCAGGCGGCGGCCGACGTGGCGACGCAGGCGGTAGCGACAGTCGCTAGTAGGATCCGGCAGTTGGGACTCGACGTGGCGCTGCACAAAACAGAGGCCATGTGTTTTCATGGCCGTCTGAACGCGCCACGTTCAGAGTCCCACATTACGGTGGAGGGGGTTCGCATCGGCGTCGGGAGGACGATGAAGTACCTGGGACTCGTCCTCGACAGCCGGTGGAACTTCGGGGAGCATTTCCTGCATTTGGCCCCAAGGCTGAACCGGGCAGCAGCCGCTCTCAAGCGGCTCCTGCCCAATCTCGGCGGGCCAAATGCCTCCTGCCGGAGGCTGTACGCCGGTGTCGTGCGGTCCATGGCCCTCTACGGGGCCCCCGTGTGGGCCCTAAGCATCCGGACGCGACCAGTCAAGCTGGTCGCATGCCAGAGGGTCATGGCTATCCGGATGATCCGGGGATACCGCACGATCGCCGGCGAATCAGCCAACCTCCTAGCAGGATTGCTGCCCTGGGATCTGGAGGCGACTGCCCTCCAGCGCGTCTATGAATGGCGCGTGGAGGCGCAGCGTCGGGGCGAATCCACGCTGCCTCGACAAGTCGAGGCGCGGCGGGAAGAGCTCCGGCGTGATCTCAGGGCAGTATGGAGGGAGCGACTGTCGCAACCGAGGTCCGGGCACGCCGCAATCGCTGCGGTAAGACCCCTCTTTGAGGAGTGGCTGGATAGGCGTCACGGCGTCCTTACCTACCGCATGACGCAGGTCCTCACCGGACACGGAAGTTTCGGGAGGTTCCTGTGTCTGATAGGGAGGGAAGAAACGCCTGGGTGTCACCACTGCGAGGATCGACCGGAGGACACGGTGGAGCATACGGTGCAGGACTGCCCCGCTTGGGCAGAGCACCGCCGTGTCCTCACGACGGCGATAGGCGGAGACCTCTCGCGCCCGGCATTGGTCGAGGCCATGCTGCGGGGCGAGACGGAGTGGGAAGCGGTCGCCTCCTTCTGCGAAGCAGTCATGCTCGTGAAGGAGGAGGCGGGCCGCCTGAGGGAGAGGACAGCGTCCTCCCTCCACCCCAGCCGCAGTGGTAGACGCCCACGGCGTCGGACGTCGCAGGACGATCTCCGGCCACCGTAGGCGCGGGCATGCGGGCAGCGAGTAATGGGCGACTCGCTGTCCGACCATGGACCATGCCCGGGTCGACGGCGCGTTGTGTTCCACGCGCGCCTCAAAGAGTGTCAGCATAGTGACGGGGCCTGTAGAGGGCCAAAGCCTGCTGGGGTCGCGGGACCAAGGGATTACCGTGACCCCAGTACGTAAAGGGCTAGTGAAGGACACCGTGGATTTTAGTCAGTACAAGTCTGACAGTCCCTCCCGCCCTGCCCTGGGTGGGAGGACTCATTTGATGATTTTACCACGATAAAAAAAAAAAAAAAAGATTACTTATTATTAAGGAATCTAATTAACTCCTGTTAGCCAACTTTAAAAGCTGGCCAAGTGCGAGTCGGACTTGCCCATAAAGGGTTCCGTAGCAGCAAGTAATCTATATATATAAAAGGAGAACTGACTGACTGACATATCAACGTACAGCCGAAAGGGGCTAGGAATGTGAAATTTTGCACACGGCTTCCTATTATAATGTAGGGGAGCACTAAGAAGGGGTTTTTGGAAATTTAACCTTTAAGGGGGTGAAAAGGGGGAATTAGGAAAGTACGTAACCCACGCGGACGAAGTCGCGGGCAAAGTGCTAGTATAATATAAAAGTTCTTGTAGTTGGTTGTAACTTTGAAAGGTAAATTGCGGTTTACGATTTATGACGTATTAAAAATAAAACTGATTACTTGATCTCGTTCAAACCAATTTTCGCTGGTAGTTTGCATGGTAATGTACATCATACATATTTTTTTTAGTTTTATTATTCTCTTATTTTAAAAGTTACAGGGGGGGGGGACACATTTTACCACTTTGGAAGTCTCTGTCTCTGTGTCTCTGTTTCTGTAAATTATTCATTTTAGAAAACAAATATGTTAGTACTAACTTCAATATCAATTTTAAAGACCTATTCATAGCTACATAACTTATCCTAATCAATGAAGATTTTTCAAATAAAATCTTAAAAAGTTAGGTCTAATGCGTCAATATTGAGCAACGCGTGTGTGAATCTAACGCCGCGCACTTGCTCAAGGGCATTTTTTTTAAAACGTTGCCCGACACTAGAAATTTCAACTTCTTGTATATCGTACAAATATTTGTTCCGTGCGGGAATCGAACCCGCGATACGCAGTGCAGCAATCCAATCGCTCAGCTACTGCGCTAACCGTGAATTGGCGAATAATACACTGTATCTGAGTGACTAAAAACCAACCTGTTCCTTCTGTTGTCCTTTAGGTTCCAGGGCCGCAGTTCTTTTTTAAGTCAGTCCCGACCAGCGAGTAATGGGCAACTCGCTGTCCGACCATGGACCATGCCCGGGTCGACGGCGCGTTGTGTTCCACGTGCGCTTCAAAGAGTGTCAGCAAAATGACGGGGCCCCCCTCTAGAGAGCCAAAGCCTGCCGGGGTCGCAAAACTCACGAATTACCGTGACCCCGGTACGTAAAGGGTTATTGGAGGACACCTAGGACTTTAGTCAGTACGAGTCTTACAGTCCCTTCCGCTCTGCCCTGGGTGGGAGGACTCATTTGATGATTTTCCCACGTAAAAAAAGGCAGTCCCGACTCTTGATAAGTACCTTTACACTGTTTAGTTTCTAACTGGTTTAGTGCCTCTATTAACTAATAGAATAATATTATTATAACCTAGATTAATAATTCTAACTTCATAACTCCGTTAATAGCTTTCCATTCAGTCTAGACTTAATCTGTACCTACGAGTACATAGGTTAGTTACCAACCAATCTTGATCTTAGTACAGTTTATGAGCGATGTATCTACAAACAAATTAACGCGAAAAGTTAATTGGTAGATTATTTGTGGTTATTATTGCATTATTATAATTAAAATAGCAGTAGTCGCAGTTGTAGGTCGTGGGTTCGAACCCAGACAGGCAGATACTTTGTGTATTTTTTGAAGTGAAAACTTCTTTAGCGGCGTTGTGCACTATTTTTGGAATGGTTAAAAAATGTTTAATTCGGGTCAGGACACGTGACCTGATAGAAAATTCGTAAGACGGCGCAGGGCGCTTGCGCGAATGTTCGTGTGTGTTTATTACTATTCAAGTTTTCACTTCTGCCGGCACTCCCAGAGTGCAACCCGTCGTTTTTTTGAAGTGAAAACTTCTTAAGCGGTGTTGTGCACTTTTTTGGAATGGGTAAAAAAATTAAACTCGCGTCAGGAGACGTGACCTGATCGAAAATTCGTAAGCCGGCGCAGGGCGCTTGCGCGAATGTTCGTGTGTGTTTATTACTATTGAAGTTTTTACTTCTGCCGGCACTCCGAGAGTGCAACACGTCGTTTTTTTTTTTCATTACTACTGCTCTCAACAAACAAAAAACAAAGCATCTTGACGAAACCGGCATGTCCTAGAACCAATAATTCGAAGACGTGTAACATCTATTAACTCGCCCTGGGCCCGCGTGGTGATTTTTGGTGGCAATTTTTACCCAAAAAGAAACCCTTTGCCAGTGTTTTTTTTTTCGTGTTAAAATCATCAAATGAGTCCTCCCACCCAGGGCAGAGCGGGAGGGACTGTCAGACTCGTACTGACTAAAATCCACGGTGTCCTTCAATAGCCCTTTACGTTCCGGGGTTACGGTAATTCGTACAGTCCCGCGACCCCGGCAGGCTTTGGCCCTCTAGAGGGGGCCCCGTCACTTTGCTGACACTCTTTGAGATATTTTGCCAGTGTTATTAAATTTTTAGTCGCATGTTATCGAAGTGAACCATATTAATATTGTTAATATTATAATAACAGTTAATGATTTATTAGTTTTATCGAACACATCTCTTATTATTGTTGTGTATTATGTTTTAATTGGGTTCGCACTAGTTTTAGTTGTTCCAATATATTGTTGATGTTATCGTGTTTCGGAAATAGGTTTCAGTAATTTTGTTGTAGTACTAGCTATTGGTAGCGGCTTCGCCCGCGTGGAACTACAAAATGACTTCACGGCAACGTAATACCGGAATAAATGCTATCCTATACAGGGTGGGTCAAGGAGTCTTAAGGCCGATTTTGACGAAAACCAAAACTGCGTCATTGGATTTTAGAAAAATCAATAATCCTGGCCAAGAATCGAACCCGCTCAACTCGCTGTCCGACCATGGACCATGCCCGGGTCGACGGCTCGTTGTGTTCCACTAGCGCGTCAGCATAGTGACGACGGGAGGGACTGTCAGACATGTACTGACTAAAATCCACGGTATCCTTGTCCGGTTAGTTCCTGGGTCACGGTAATTTGTTAGTCCCGCGACCCCGGCAGGCTTAGGCCCTCTCAGGGTGGCCCCGTCATTGTGCTGACATTCTTTGAGGCGCGCGTGGAACATAACGCTCTGTCGACCCGGGCATGGTCCACGGTCGGACAGCGAGTTGAGCGGGTTCGATTCCGGGCCAGGATTATTAATTTAGTTTTGGTTTTTGTCAAAATCTCCTTTCAACGTTTTTTAATATTCCTCATGGTTTCAGATATAGCCATGCACGCCCAGTTGAAAAATTCACCCTGTATATTATTCCAAACCTAAACTGATCTTTGAGCAAAACATCAATATTCTTTAGCGATTCTGTACTTTTTTTTTTAGCGTGGTAAAGTCATGAAATGAGTCCTCCCACCGGCCAGGGCAGGGGAGGGACTGTCAGACTTGTACTGACTAAAATCCACGGTGTCCTTCAATAGCCCTTTACGTACCGGGGTTACGGTAATTTGCGAGTCCCGCGACCCCGGCAGGCTTTGGCCCTCTACAGGCCCCGTCATTGTGCTGACATTCTTTGAGGCGCACGTGGAACACAACGCGCCGTCGACCCGGGAGCGATTCTGTACTTAGTTAAACTTGGTATTTATAATAGCAGAAAAAAATATTAAAATGATATAGTTATTTTCATGTTTCGGTGGCATACAGAGACATTATAAGTATAGACGCAAAATTCCAAGATTTTTTATCACTAGAAAATCAGCTCCAGTATCCGTTTCATCGCCCTCAAGATACTTTATACATACTTCCCAACAAAACAGGGGTAAACTAAAATCCCTTAGATGTACAAAAAAGATACATACATATGTCGAGAGAAAACCCCAAAAATGTCAAACGTTAGCATCGAGTGTCTCTATGATGTAGAGGCGATATCCGGTCAGGCTTCCTTTATACCAAAAACGGATAGCAAAACGGATAGTAACAACAAAACGAATAGTACCCAACGAATCCGTTTTGTAGCTGTTAAAACTGATTCTGAATACGTTTAGAGCTTTTTTGAATGGGTGTTTTTGTGTTTGTGGCTAAATTGTTGTCATTTGTTTTTTATTGGTTTGTGATACTGAACGCTTTAGTGATCACTTTGGTACATGAACAAGTATTGTCCCCGTACGATTCTAATTTTAATATTGTAAAAAGTCTGTTTATTTGTTACTGTTTCACTTTTAAACCGCCGGAGTCATTTTAATAGATTTTTAGAAGGTACTATGCGGTGTTTGCGGTACTCACAAATTACCGTGACCCCGGTACGTAAAGGGTTATTGACGAACACCGTGGATTTTAGTCAGTACGAGTCTGACATTCTCTCCCGCTCTGTCCTGGGTGGGAGGACTCATGTGATGATTTTACCACGTAAAAAAAAGGTACTATGCGGTGTTGTGAGCGGGCATGCGGGCAGCGAGTAATGGGCGACTCGCCGTCCGACCATGGACCATGCCCGGGTCGACGGCGCGTTGTGTTCCACGCGCGCCTCAAGGAGTGTCAGCATAGTGACGGGGCCTGTAGAGGGCCAAAGCCTGCCGGGGTCGCGGGATTCACAGATTACCGTGACCCCGGTACGTAAAGGGTTATTGACGAACACCGTGGATTTTAGTCAGTACGAGTCTGACATTCTCTCCCGCTCTGCCCTGGGTGGGAGGACCCATGTGATGATTTTACCACGTTAAAAAAAGGGTACTATACGGTATTGTGACGTCATGCACACTTAAACATTTGCACGATTTTAAATAAACAATTACCGTATGAAAATACTATAAAGAAGTATTTGCACAAAGTATTTTATTGCTTAACGTTATTTTAAAGAAGTGACAGTTGACTGATGAAGGTCACTGACACTCTTATTCTTAATTGAACCGCATAGAATACATAAAGATGGGGCTCTAGTCTACAACTGAGCTAAACCCTCGCCGTTTTACTACAAAGTGTTAAACATCTGTTGAACACTTTTTTACCCGACTACGGCAAAGCCAAAAGGAGGGTTATGATTTTGACCGGTATGTATGTTTGTATGTATGTATGTATGTATGTATGTATGTATGTATGTATGTATGTATGTATGTATGTTTGTTTGTTCCCTCATAACTTCTAAACTACTTATCATTACATGACAAATGAGGTCTCGTTAGAAGCGTCTCAGTTGTCCGCTGGTTATAGGGTAGGTGAGGTGTCACCAAATCCAATGTGGCGCCCTCTAGGGGATGAGAAGTCGTTACCGAAAAAAAAAATTTTTTCGTACAATATCGACATGGGTATCAAATTAAAGGGCTTGATGAGCACATTTGAAATATATATACATTATATAGCTTTTACCAGCTAATTTTCTGTTTTTTAACAGTGTCAACATAGGAATCAAATGATAAATTCACAACTAAGAAACTATACATAAATTACTATGAATAATATAACCCCAAAATAGTGTAAATAAAAAATAAGTTAAAAATAACTAAAACCCGACTACAAAAAAATCGCGCACTGAAAAGTATAAAACAAGAACAAGCCGTGGTCGTATGCCACCTAGCCAATAAAGATTGTGTGAAACAATCGCAGGTGGCATACGACCACGGCTTGTTCTTGTTTTATACTTTTCAGTGCGCGATTTTGTCGTAGTCGGGTTTTAGTTATTTTTAACTTATTTTTTTTAAAAAAGTGTAACTGCAAAACAACCCTTATATCAACTTGAAATGTCGTTTTGACGTTGACAGTTTCTT
The DNA here is from genome assembly GCA_943136025.2 of Agrotis puta. NCBI lineage: Eukaryota > Metazoa > Arthropoda > Insecta > Lepidoptera > Noctuidae > Agrotis > Agrotis puta. The sequence goes on along the minus strand of OW964181.2, from coordinate 14,508,070 downwards.
TTTACCCGACTACGGCAAAGCCAAAAGGAGGGTTATGATTTTGACCGGTATGTATGTTTGTATGTATGTATGTATGTTTGTTTGTTCCCTCATAACTTCTAAACTACTTATCATTACATGACAAATGAGGTCTCGTTAGAAGCGTCTCAGTTGTCCGCTGGTTATAGGGTGGGTGGCGTGTCACCAAATCCAATATGGCGCCCTCTAGGGGATGAGAAATCGTTAACGAAAAAAATATATTTTCGCACAGTATCGACATGGGTATCAAATTAAAGGGCTTGATGAGCACATTTGAAATATATATACATTATATAGCTTTTACTAGCTAATTTTCTGTTTCTAACAGTGTCAACATGGGTATCAAAATGATAAATCTTAAATTCACAACTCAGAAACTATACATATTAGATAAATTGCTTACTTCAAATAATATAACCCCAAAATAGTGTAAATAAAAAATAAGTTAAAAATAACTAAAACCCGACTACGAAAAAATCGCGCACTGAAAAGTATAAAACAAGAACAAGCCGTTGTCGTATGCCACCTAGCCAATAAAGATTGTGTGAAACAATCGCAGGTGGCATACGACCACGGCTTGTTCTTGTTTTATACTTTTCAGTGCGCGATTTTGTCGTAGTCGGGTTTTAGTTATTTTTAATACGGTTTTGCCGTTTTAGACGTTTGATGTTTAGCTTGTTTAACATGTTGGTTGAAAATGTCTTACGGTTTTTTTTTAATATGTGTAAACATACTTCAATCTATTTGATCTATTTGGTCCTTTTGTAACTAAAGAGCAGATAATTCCAATTCTTAGATCATCACGTCATTTGTCTTGTTATTCATTTAAATTATAAAATTAAATTAGTGGTCAAAATTGTCATCACACAATGACATCCCGACAAAGGTCCCAATCGAAAGTTTGCGGTTCTAAAATAACCCTAATCGAACTATTGTGGTTCACCCGGGCCTAAAACAGCCATTTAACTTAATTGGCAAAAGGGTTGGGTACACGGACAATTTTTTTTATTGAATATATTGTCTGCTTTGATGTCGACAATTGCACGCACATAGTGAAATATTGAGCATAGAATGGAATGTCGATTTTGAATTTTGGTAGTTGGGTTATTCCGATTAGCCTTTCATATTACATGTGCTCTAAAAATCGTTGCTCAAACGGAAATATCTCAATAATTTCGCTGTAGTGATTAGCACTATTCTCGTTTAAATCGTGTGATATAACAAAAGATGTATAAAATAAAAATGTGTGGTAGAATGTAGTACCAGGTCTGGTTGTTTGTGTTTCTTGTGATGTTTGTAAATGCACCCATGATACAGAAAAATCCATAATGTTTTTTCATCAAAAATAAGGAAAACTTGACTTCACTTGAGAAAGGACATCGCAATTGCGGCGGTAAGACCCCTCTTTAAGGAATGGATGGATAAGCACCACGGCGTCGACCTACCGCCTGAAACAGGTCCTCACGGAGGGAGAAACACCAGGGTTTCACCACTGCGAGGATCCCCGGTGGAGCATACGGTGCAGGACTGCCCCGCTTGAGCAGCGCACCGCCGTGTCCTCTAGATATTTTTTTTATTTTGAATAAAATACCCAAGTTGCATCAGAAAGTGACAAAACTAGATTTAGAACACAATAACTAATAACCTGTCTCTCGAATCTTACAATCCAATCCATCTGTATATGCTCGAATGTGTTAGAAAGAAAGATAGAAAGAAAATAAGTTTATTTGACACGCCTGTTGTTGGTATTTTTCGCAGCACAGCGCAAATCTTAAACGGCTAATAGTATAAAAATATAGCTCCAACAGCTAATGCAATAAGTTAAGTGGTCAACTCAAGTAAAGTACGACGTACTTAAGCATCTTAGCGGAGGATCTTTTAATATAAGATCTAGCGGAATAATATCAGAGTACAAGCTAACATTTTGCATGTAAATGTCTAGTTTTTTTTATTTACAAGCTTGCTCTTGGATTAGTCTTTTTTTTATCGTGGTAACATCATCAAATGAGTCCTCCCACCCAGGGCAGGAGGGACTGTCAGACTTGGCTGACTAAAATCCACGGTGTCCTTCAATAGCCCTTTTAGTATATGTGACTGATGCAAAAAATAGATAAAAACAATCCTTGATGCGGATTATATATCATGCTATAACTTCAGCTCAATCGGTGCAGAACTTTTTAAGTTTTTGAAGCGTACACAAACCAATATAACATTTTTATTTATATTTGATATTTTGTGCACTCGTGGTGGCCAAAACATAAATGTTTTATTTTTTATGTAAGTTTGTGAGGTTGGATCGATACAGTGTCTCTTTTATCAACATCACCCACAGCGAGTGCACGCCACTGGTAGACCAAACGCCCGTCACATGTCATGCGATGGGCGCTTTCACATTATACGATATCGGTAACGACACGACACTGACGTATCGTCCACAAGATCGTAGAAGAAAAGTCGCCTTTGTTCTCCCAGGTGATATTTTTCCGAGATGAACAAAGGACACCAAACTTGTCCACTTTGTTCACCTGGGTGAACAAAGTGGAATAAACCAACTACCCACCCTACCGATATCGTATCGATATCGTTATTGTCTAATGTGAAAGCGTTCAAATGACGCAAATCTCCACTATGTATTAAATAAAAACTGAACCCGTTATACGAAGAGGGGCACCCTTTTTTTTTTTTTTTTAGGGTGGCAAAATCATCGAATGAGTCCTCCCGCCCTGGGCGGGGCGGAAGGGACTGTCAGACTCTTCCTGACTAAAATCCACCCGTGTTTCTTCGGATGCCCTTTACGTTCCGGGGCCGCGGTATCCTGGATTAAGAAAAAAGCCGCGACCCCAGCAGGCATAAGGGGCCCCGTCGGTGACGCGTGAAACACGACGCGCCACCGACCCGGGCTTGGTCCTTGGTCGGACGGCGAGCTTACCCATTACTCACCATCCGCAAGCCCGCTCCGCCGCTGTGCCCTCTGCTGTTCAGAGGGACACATGTTGGAGCATCCACCCGACAGGCTATTCGCATACGGGCAAAGAGACCCCTTAGGCACACAGCGCCTAAAAGAGTTTTTGCCCGCATCCCAGGGTGCACCGGCCCGAAAAACTTGTCTTCCTCCCGGACGTATCCGAAGGGGAAATTCCAGTCCACGGGCGCACGTGGAGGTTTCCTGTCTTAGCACCCCAAGAGGGGCACCTAATTGTTATAACTCAGTGTACACATCTGCCTAACCTTTCAGAGATTACAGGCGTGATGTTCAGTTATTATGTCAATGGGTCCCTTAATTTCAAACCCTAGTTTATATTTAATGACAATGGGGTAACATAACAATAGAATTCATCCTACCTGAACATATGAAAACCGTAACCGGAACGAGGTCTAACTAACTTAAAATCTCTAAAGTCGTTTCGGTAACCCTAAATCGGTCAATCTACACGAGTACGCAAAATACCCTATTTTAACCCTAAAGTTTTGGGGTTAAAGGTTTTGTCACCATAAAATGTTATATGGTGGGAAACAGAATGTATTTTTGCGGTGTTAGAAAGTCGAAGCTCACGACCACGTTTCTTTATTAAAGTGGTTTATGGGATGAAAGAATTTGGAATGACCTTTCCAAAAATGGCTCACGCCAACGCAGTTTTAAAGTAAAAATGCTGTATTTTTTCGAGATTCAAGAGGATTATGAAAACTTGAAAAAAAGATTGTACATACATCAAAGTTATATATTATTTAATAACAATATTCTTAATTCTATGATTCTAATGGCAGTCATATCGCTAATAGCGAAATCTTCCAGACAACCTTTGAATAAACCGTATGAACTAAAAATAAAAAGGTAACCTTTAAACAAAAGTTGTTTTAACGTCATTTTTACTCCGATTTTTCAGAACTGTAGAAAAGGCAATCAAGACTTAAATTAGGCCTTACGTTTAAAGCAAATTAAGAAAAATCTGCTTCTACGTTTTTGTTGAAAATGTTAATCGGTATATGACTTACTGTCTATTTTCAGTAGACAGGTTTTGGAACCAAGTTTATTCACAATTCCCTGAATATCAATCATGTCCAAACTTTGTAGGTATTGCAAAAATCTTTGGAAAAGATCTAGGTTATATGAAAAACTTTCGGTTATGTCAATTACTTTGGGTAAAGTCAATAACTTTGAGCGATGTGTAATCTGTATAGACTATCCTTTAAAATATTTTTACAAAAAAATAATAAAAAACATTTAAAAATATAAAAAATAGCAGTCCACCAGCATCGGGAACGAGGTCCGGGCTGCCGGTGGTCACGGTTCCTGAGATAGGAACCTCCTAACAATACGCGCCGTGTCTAGAAGTACTGCCTTCTGAATCAGACGCTTGATCCACCTGCCAAGTGAGAGCCTCCTCAGATGTTGTTCGAGGCTCTTGGCAATTAATCCATTGGCAGACACGACTATCGGCTCAATGACTGCTGTATTCACGTCCCACATGTCAACAACCTCGCGAACCAGATTAAGGTACTTGAATTGTTTATCTTTTAGTTTATTTTATTTAGTTTGCTTTGCTTTTTTTGGTAGAATATCATTATGTGAGTTGAACCTTGGGTTGTATGGAACAGTTGGCAGTCCAAGACTCGTACTGACTAAAACCACCCTGTTCATTCAGTTGTTCTTTACATTCTAGGACTACAATACCCTGACATGACAGAGCCGCGAATGGGTTTTCTCTCGGCGTCAATCTAACTCTTTTTTTATGGTGGTAAAATCATCAAATGAGTCGTCCCACCCGGGAAGGAACTGTCAGACTTGTACTGACTAAAATCCACGGTGATCCTTCAATAGCTGTTTACGTTCCAGGCAGACCCCGGTAGGCTTTGGCATTCTAAAGGCGCCTCGTAAGATTGCTTACAGCTCTTAGAGACGCGCCCGCACACACAACACGACGCGCCGTAGACCCGGGCATGGTCGGACGGCGAGTTACCCATTACTCACCGTCAGCATGCCCGTTATGATAATGATAGCTTCTTAATATACGATAGGTACTCATTTCTCGCTTGTCTAGCTTTACACAACAAATCTAATGTTCTCAATATTTCTTCTATGATACGTTACTCCATTTTACAAGTACTACAGTTTAGATCAGTACAAACAAGTACATTACTGTATCCGAGGAGTCGAAAGATATTTCTCAAAGCAAATTAGTGGAGAACGGGACAAAGGCTCACATTGTTGTTACAAGCGTGAGCGGCATTCCAAACGTACGTAGCTATATAACTTTTGTTGAAGAAGACTGTAGAGGCTATGTCATGTCTACCAACATGGTAACTGGGTAATTATGATCTTAGACCATTTTTTTTTACTTGGTAAAATCATCAAATGAGTCCTCCCACCCAGGGCAGAGCGGGAGGGACTGTCAGACTCGTACTGACTAAAATCCACGGTATCCTTCAATAGCCCTTTACATTCTGGGGTCACAGTAATGCGTACAGTCCCGCGACCCCGACAGGCTTTGGCCCTCTAGAGGGGGGGCCCCGTCATTTTAGCTAACACTCTTTGAGGTGCGCGTGGAACACAACGCGCCATCGACCCGGGCATGGTCCATGGTCGGACAGCGAGTTGCTAATTACTCGCTGCCCGCATGCTCGCGCCTACGGTGGCCGGAGATCGTCTGCCGACGTCCGTCGCCGTGGGCGTCTACCACTGCAGAGCGAGATGACTAGCGTTTTACAAAAAAATCCGGCAGACCGCCGACATTTTGATCGACATGTAATTCCAATCCCGACTTCATAGTGGTTGGTAAAAACAGAACATAACTTTGCCCAAAATAGAATTAGACTATAAATCTACTACAGAAAACATGTCTGCGTGTTTGGTAACTTCCAGGGAAAGGCAGGCATTTTATACATATAGATATGAGTTGCGTCACACCAAACAATGATACAGCCTAGCCAAACTAGACAGATATTACAAAAGTCCAACAAAAGAGTTCTTATCCCGAAATAGATCTCACCTAGGTCTTGTTTGAGAGGCTAAGTCTTCAGGATCAAAAGAGATTCCATCTAGTTCCTAACTTCTAAAAATGGGACATAAAAGTCAACAACAGTACAAGTCCTGACATTTATCTAGCGAAATCTTATTATGACGTAAAAGCCTACTTACTCCAAATTCGATTCCTTGTAACCGGATCTATCCAGATAATTCTAGTCAAATCTAATTCTATCTGCTGTACGGATTATCTGTTACAAAAACAACTAAATCCGGATAAAAAGACCTAGGAATTGTATTGCAATTCTATTTAGCCAGAAAAAAACGGTCAATTGTCTGTCGGAAAGCCACTTTGGGTTCCCCAGGTTAATGAAGTGGTTTAGATTGGATCTTTACGTAATTATTTATTTACTTGCTTTTGCCCACAGGTTTCCTCCTCCTTTCTAGTTTTACAAGTTGTTCTATAATAGATTCCAGGTGCCATCTTTCTTTATACCAAAATTCATTTCAATTCTTTCAGAAATTAAGGTTCAGAACGTGTAAATATCTTAGAGAGTTTTTGCGGTAAAATCATCAAATAAGGCCTACCCAGGGCGGGAGGGACTGTAAGACTTAAACTGACCAAAATCCACGGTGGTCCTTCAATAACCCTTTACGTTCCAGGGTCACGGTTATCTTATGAGACAGTCCCACGACCCGACAAACTTAGAGATGAAGTTGAGATTTACATTTTGTATAGACACACCCCACAGATTTATTTAGCAGAACATTACAAATTATATGGAATTTATTCCTTTCTTTAACCTATTATAATTACATATTACATATTTATTCCTTTTTTAACTTATTTAATAAGTTCATTGTTTCTTTTTGTTTTGAGTTTCCAATATTTCGGAACTTTTACAAGCACAAACAGGTGATCATAGTGCGGGCAACGTTTAAAAAAAAAATTAAAAACTTAGTTTCATTACTTTTATATTTCACACAACAAAAAAGCTCAATCAAAGGGATAACCTCTTTGATACAAAAATACATGCCGAAAGTACTAATTTGTGTTTGCCGTACGTGTAGGGAACCCTAAAAACAATGAAATCTCAGGAACAGATGCCGCCTAAATCAAGTTTTCCCGGAGCTTCCCTTGGCAAGGTAATCTAACCCTTTTTACTTAGTCCATATAATGCCTACGTTAGATTTTTTTTCAGGTATATTGGACCATCTTGGAAAGAATTAAAAATTGATGAGAAAATCTGTGTTGTGTTTTTGCGGAAAGATTTTTTTTAAGCTATTGCATAGCTTTTGTCACGGGCTTTGAGCACGGCGACCGAATCAAGAAATTCCGTAACGAAAATAAACCTAACACTGTAACTGCCACATCTGTCATGTCAATGTGAATGAATAAATTTGAAGGAATTAATTTTTTTCGTGGCGTCTTACTTGATTGACGTGGCTGACCAAAGCCTAATTAGTAGAGTAACTTCCCATAGAGCAACGATGGGATGATATTCTTGTTAAATATTCGCGGTGGGCGAATTTTTTTTCTTTTTTTTTTCATAAATAAATAAATAATTATAATTGCATAAGTTGATAAAAAATGCTACGCAGTAGCTTTACCGCGGCAGTCCCCGAGTGTCACACGTATTTTTTTGTCTCTACTTTAGGTCAAAGATGACACAGACAAAGTCTACCATGGAGTGAGCTGACCCAGAAGAAGCCTGTTCACTCTAACTTTGAAGTATGTATCCGGAAACCCAATTTCTTAATTGATAAAATGTATTTATTTATTTTAAATTGTGATGACATAGTTTTACTGTACTGATATATTTTGATCAACTTTTTAAACTTAATCTTTTGAAATCCCGCCTTAATTATAATTGTTTGTCTCCATTTGATTTTGTACGCCATTTCTTAGCAAAACATTGTGCACATATTTTTGACATTATACTATCTGTAATCTTCCTATGTTTTACTAAATGAATTATTTGATTCGATTTTGTTTGTTTTTTTTCAAAAATAGATTGTGATTTATGCAATCATTTGAAAGATCGCTTGCAAAATACGAAAATGCTAGAACGAGTGCATGATGTATACCTCAAGAAATTTTCGAAAAAGTCTTCCATTTTAATATTGAAAATATTCGTTTGTACTCACTCAATGATTTGGATTACTTTTTATATCTTTGAGAAAGAGATTGTGTTTGTCGCAAAAATTAGATTTAAATACTTAAAGAAACTTAGTTTCAATATTGTGTTTATTATAAGTAGGTTATTGAAACTTTTATATCTTTGTTCTAGCTATCGAATTGGGTTTATCCTATAATAGTAATCTCAGAGTTTTTGAACTAAATAAATAAATAAAAAGCGACGGACAGCTAACGCGTAGTAATAGTTATAGCGAAAAGATAGTAACTCAAATGTCAAGGATATTACTATCATAGTGAAAAACATATTTATATATTTTCACAAAAGAACTGTAAGTATACAGATTTTTGGACTCAAAAAAAAATAACTACGAGTATTAATCACAAACTACACAAAAAAAAATACAACTGCGTTACCCCATTTCCATGTCCAAATACTATAGCGACTAGCTTTACATTTTACGAGGTGAAAAATTGAGGTCACGTGACGTCTAACACGGATTTATTTCATGGGCCACACCACGTGCACAGGGACGTATGAGATCGGTACTATCGTAGCAATATCATGGGGGGAATTACAACATCGATTTTCATGTTTCTTGGGGAGTTGAAATTGGGGATTAGTGAGGGATTTTTTTTATCGTGGTAAATCATCAAATGAGTCTTCCCACCCTAACTTTTAGACATGTACTGAGTAAAATCCTCAGTGATCCTTCAATAGCTCTTTACATTCCAGGGTCACGGTTAACTGATGAGACAGTCCCGATATACCATTTGACGATATACTGTTTGTCGATATACCGTTTGTCGATATACTGTTTGTCAATATACTGTTTGTCAATATACTGTTTGTCAATATACTGTTTATCGATATACCGGTTGTTGATATACGTTTGTCTGTTCCCGTGGAATAATTTTCGAGTTCCACGTGGGCAAAGGCGCCAGCAGTTGCTAGTAATATATATATTATATATTACTAGCAACTGCTGGCGCCTTTGCCCACCATATATATATATATATATTTTAGTTCAGGAACAGGTAGAATTGTTTATTATCATCTTTTTACTTCTTTCATTTCTGATTTGCGCATGCCGAGTGTAAAGTTTCTCTTCCAAAAAGGTCAAATAGTGTGATCGTTGCAGTTTGCGCGAGTGGATATTTATGTATGTGTAAAAAGGAATTAAGCACAGTGGTTCCATCAGCTCTATAAGTTTTATTAAAACCAGTAAAAATCTAGAAGTACGGACTTGACTTTTGTAAAAAACACAACTCAGGCTTTCCATTTTGACGTAAAATAAAATATGTATTGTATACAGGGTGGCCAAAAAGTCGTGGATCAAACGAAACAGGGAGATAAAGGAGGTAATTTCCAACAAAAAATCTTTCCCCAGCATGGCCATAACTTCATTGCACGAAAAAATACTACAAAAATTGTATTGCAGCTCTTGGTATCAAACTTAACGAGCAATGATTTTTTTCCGTAAATTTTGAAGCGTTACAAAAAATTACTTATCACTTTAAGAGTACCATTTGAAAAAAAAATGTATTACGGAAAAGTGACCTTGTATTAAAAAAACTTGCTGGTTTAATGCTGATTCAAGTGAGATACAACACTTTACTCTTTGATCTTTAGTTTTGGATTTATGGTCGTTTTTTCGTATCAAGGTGCAAATTTAACAAAATGGTAAATTTAAGGAAAGAAAGATTTTTGAATCTTTCAATTATATCTTTAGTAAAACTCGCAAAAATGGTTGACTTTTTATTTCAATAATTTTCCAATGTGACGTACATCTTTTATAAACAATGTTACAAAAGAAAAAACGACCATAAATCCAAAACTAAAGATCAAAGAGTAAAGTGTTGTATCTCACTTGAATCAGCATTAAACCAGCAAGTTTTTTTAATACAAGGTCACTTTTCCGTAATACATTTTTTTTTTCAAATGGTGCTCTTAAAGTGAGAAGTAATTTTTTGTAACGCTTCAAAATTTACGGAAAAAAATCATTGCTCGTTAAGTTTGATACCAAGAGCTGCAATACAATTTTTGTAGTATTGATACATTATCGACTCATAATACTACACCTTTTGTTTTATTGTTTTTAATCAATTTAATTTTTTACTGATTAAATTGTAAAAAAACTCGGTAGTTTCATTGAAAAAACTAAAATAATTCATATCTTTTCGTGCAATGAAGTTATGGCCATGCTGGGGAAAGATTTTTTGTTGGAAATTACCTCCTTTATCTCCCTGTTTCGTTTGATCCACGACTTTTTGGCCACCCTGTATATCTTCCACATTTTAATAATTTTCTGAGAGTTCAGTGTAGAAAATATCTGCCGCGAAAGCCATCCCACCCGAAATCGAACGCCTGAACCAAAAAATATTATGAGGTCTATTTTTATTTTTTATATTATGTTCATCTTTCCACTATATACTTAGCTAGTCTATAAAACTGCCGATACAATATCAAAAATAAGTGCCGTATAAAAACAAGATCAAAACATGAATTGTGTGGGTTCTTCCATCATGCGTAACAAGGGGATAACAAAGCCTCTTAATCAAAAATATGGTAGGTACCAGAACAATGTCTAAGTAATGTTCTAACAAAACCCTTAAATGATACTTACGAGGAGAACGAAAAAACTGTCTAAATTAACGAACCTTAATACATTTAGAGTAGGTAACCGCCTAATCCGAAAATTGCGTACCGGTTTCTCGTCCAAAATACCTCAGTGCCTCAAGTCGAAAGTTGACCAATGTATGTTACCAGTGATGACGTATAGTGCCGAAACGTGGTCCTTTACTATATGCCTCACTAGCTTCCGCCCGCGACTCCGTCCGCGCGGATGTCGGTCTTCGCGTGGATGGTTTATTTCCCCATTTTGAGTAACTCTGACAATGACATCTTATAAATATTACGGCGCTGAATCCACTGCGGGTAATGCAACGTGTGTTCGCGGTTCTACAGAACAACGTCTATGAATAAAACTGAAAAATAAGATTTTTTTTCTACGTATTTGTCCAGGATAAAAAGTATCCTATGTTATGCCCAGGATAATAAGGAATAATTATACCAAGTTTCATCTAAATCGAACCGCTAGTTTTCACGTGATGCCTGCACAAACAGACAGACAGACAGACAAAAATTTTTTTAATCATATATTTGGGTTTGGTATCGATCCAACAACACCCCCCGCTATTTATTTTTTCAATATTTTCAATGTACAGAATTGACCCTTCTACAGATTTATTATAGTATAGATTAGTCTCCGGCCACCGTAAGCGCGGGATGCGGGCAGCGAGTAATGAGCAACTTGCTGTCCGACCATGGACCATGCCCGGGTCGATAGCTCGTTGTGTTCCACGCGCACCTCAAAGAGTGTCAGCATAATGACGGCGCCCCCCTCTAGAGGGCCAGAGCCTGCCGGGGTCACGCCACTCACGAATTACCGTGACCCCGTGGTACGTAAAGGGCTATTGAAGGACACAGTGAATTTTAGTCAGTACGAGTCTGACAGTCCCACCCGCTCTGCCCTGGGTGGGAGGACTCATTTGATGATTTTACCACTTAAAAAAAAATTTAAAAAATTATCCTCATTAGTAAGCTCAATATAGTCCAACGAGCTATGGAGAGGGCTATGCTCAGAGCCTCTCTGCGTGATCGCCCAGAAATGACGAGATTCGTAGACGGACCAAAGTTGCCGACATAGCCCAACGAATTAGCAAGTTGAAATGGCAGTGGGCAGGCCATATAGCACGCAGAGCTGATGGGCGACGGGGCCGTAAGGTTCTCGAATGGAGTCCACGCACCGGCAAGCGCAGTGTAGGACGTCCACAGACAAGGTGGGCAGACGATCTTATGAAGGCTGAATAAATAAAATCTGTTCAGCGTTGTTCTGTTAGGTGCGACAAACAATAAACAAAATTTTCACATAATATTTGGGTGGAGTAATAAGAATGCTCTGTTTTTGTCGTAAACAACATATAACAATGCAAAGAAACTTAATAGCAGACTATACAGATTAGATTATCTTAAATAACCTTTCTTTTACAAAAATGAAAAATCCCTTAAGTCAAAACCCGATTAAGACCGACCCTTAAAAAAACCCCAATATTTTTCGTAGAAAAACTGCCATACATCAAAGAGTTAATAGTATTCCTTACGTACATAAAAACCATTTCTTAGAATGCAGCCCTGTATTTTTTCTCTAAATTTTGTCTGGCATTTTCGATAAACGAAAAATACTTTTTTTTTACATATTTCTCTGGAACTCTGGATTACGCTTTTAGAATATTTAGTAGAAAGATAAATTTTCTGACGCTGATTTGTATTGAAAAGAAAAATATTAACAATAAAGGGAATTAGTTATCGTGACCCTTGTTCGAAGGTTAAGAAAAGGTTTTTTTTTTATCGTGGTAAAATCATCAAATGAGTCCTCCCACCCAGGGCAGGGCGGGAGGGACTGTCAGACTTGTACTGACTAAAATCCACGGTGTCCTTCACTAGCCCTTTACGTACCGGGGTCACGGTAATCCCTTGGTCCCGCGACAGGGTTAGGAAAAGCTAAAGAAACTTTATGGAACTTATCGGAGGAACAACTTACGAATTCTTGTCCAGAATTTGATTTGTCAGTAAAATTATTTTCACCGATTGACGACAGACGGACAGGTAATAATAATATTTTGATTAGAAGAGGTCGACTACTCATTCTATTCTTCATTTATTCTATATTCTCTTCTTTTTTATTGAATGTATTTGCTTTTAGCCTTATGTTGTCTAGAAGCAAAGACCTACAATGGAGCAACCCTGTCCAAAAAAAACAATTGAATCGAATCAGTAGTTCCGGAGATTACCCTATTTTATGTCTTTAATTTGCCCCGGCGATGGCCCAAACGAAACACAACTACTAATCCTACTAATATCCTATCCTACTTCTTACTAATATTATAAACGTGGAATTTGTTTGAAAGGAAGTTTGTTACTCTTTAACTCAAAAAATAAATTTGGTATTCGGATTTGGAAGGAATTTGGTATGCAGATAGTAATATGGACCAACACTTTTTTTAAGCGTGGTAAAATCATCAAATGAGTCCTCCCACCCAGGGCAGAACGGGAGGGACTTTCAGACTCGTACTGACTAAAATCCACGGTGTCGTTCAATAGTCCTTTACGTTCCGGGGTCACGGTAATTCGTGAGTCCCGCGACCCCGGCAGGCTTTGGCCCTCTAGAAGGGGGCCCCGTCATTTTTGCTGACACTTTTTGAGGCGCACGTAGAACACAACGCGCCGTCGACCCGGGCATGGTCGGACAGCGAGTTGCCCGTTACTCGCTGCCCGCATGCCCGCGCCGTATGCTCCACCGTGTCCCCTAGGCTATCCTCGCAGTGGTGATACCCAGGCGGTTCTTCCCTCCTTATCCGATACGAGTACCTGCCGAAACTTCCGTGTCCGGTGAGGACCTGCGTCATGCGGTAGGTCAGGACGCCGAAATGCCTATCCAGCCACTCCTCAAAGAGGGGTCTTACCGCCGAGATTGAGACGTACCCGATCTGGACTAACACTTAGGATAGAATAGTTATTATCCCGATTATATGTTTTTGTAGGATAATTTTCGAGTTGTAGCGGGTGAAACCGAACACAACAGCAAGTTGACAAAAACAAATGTTTCACAATGTACTAAAGCTAACACCTTTGCCCGAATGCTTACGGCCGAGACAAAGCCTTTTTGGAAAAACTATTCTTAGACTGCTTAGCAAGAGGGTTTTACGTGTTAAGCTGAAATGAAATTACTTACCATGAATTTTGTATGATGTTCTAAGTGAAAGGCTTGGTTGTTAGAGCTTGCAACAGCAACTGGAACACATGTTATCTTGGTAAAATCATCAAATAAGTCCTCTTATAGGCGGGATAGGAGGGACTGCCAGACTTGTGCTGGCTAAAATCCACGCTGTTCTTCAATTGCCGTTTACGCGAATTAAATAAGTAAGGAAGTAAAAACCACATGTGAACACCGCTCGGCAATAAGTATGGGCCTTAAGTCAATATTTAAGAATATTAACCTTAAGAACTTTAAAAATACAGAGGTTTAAATTAACCAATTAATATACTTATAAGTATCGATTAAAATACTTCCAAACACAGAGATTCCATACAGTTACAAATATTTTACTAACTAAATAAAATTCCGACTTCAGGGGTTAAAACAAAAAAAAACCTGTATAGAAAAACCAAAAAAATTTGCCCAACCACGTGGAATTTTTAGTACCCAATCCGGCTCTGTGACCACGTAAATTTTGTACGCTGCGACTAAACTTGCCATTTATTGTGGCATGTTGTGTAGGCACATGAATTTAGATTGGCTTTAGGAATGTATAAGTTTACCCCGTCAAGGGGGGGCCTGGGGCCTGTCAATTAGTGGCATACATTTATACTGCAAAAAAGTGTCCTTTTTTCCAAAACATTGCCTCACTCTAGGATAATTCTTTTTGTGTCGTGGATATACTTATAAACATTTTAAGTCACATTTTTTACAAGCACACAGACCCAGAACAACTATTTTAGATCGTATAAATGTTTTTTCCTCGCAGAAATCAAACCCGCAACACGCATTGCAGGAGTTAGTCGCTCAGCCACTGCGCCAACTATGCAGAATGAATGTATAAAATCGTAACGGGTAGCGTACTGCAGTTTCAGTATAACTTGTTGGATTACATTTTACACTTAAAAAAAAACACAAAAAAAAGTGCAAAGTAACTTTTGAATGAAAAGTTATTATGTTACAGTGACACAGGCGAAATAATTTTTATGGCCTTTGTCAAACAGACTGGCGTGGCAAATGCGAAGAGTGACGTTTTTATTTGTAATGTATGGAATTGTTTGAATCCAGTCACATAGAAAAGCGAAAGCGATCCGATGGCGTGACAGAACTATCGGACTGACGTCTCGCTTTGGTTCGGTATCGCTTCGGAAACGCTTCGCTTTCGCCTATATGTGTGACAAAAGCATAATGGAATAAGGCAATCACCACTGATTTGCTGTAATTTATTGAAGAGTTCCCTCGCTTTCCCTAAGATCCCGCCATCATATTCTAACCATGATTACCATGGAACCATCAGTTATGTATACCCGTTCAAACAAAAGGAGAATTTTCTAAATCGGTCCAGACGTCATCGAGAAATGGGGGAACATACATAAAAAAAGATAGAAGGGACCCATACATCTTTTTATGAAGTGGGTTAAAAAGGCGTGAGTTTTCTGTTTTCCTGTGAAAAAAAACGTAGTAGTTTTTAGTCAGTAAAAAGTCGTCCTGCTTGGGATGTAGCATTTTTTTTGTTGATTTTCTACCTCAAACAAAAATATTAAGTTACTAGCGGGCGCCCGCGGCTCCGCCCGCGTGAATGTCGGTTACCGCTGCAAAAAGCCTACTTAGGAAAGACACGGTCAGCAACATAATTCCCAGGTCTATTCACAGACACCGACACTAACATCGACGACGCAGTCATCACAAACACTCGACATAGATTGATATAGTGTGTCGCGGACTTTTTTGTAGACATTTATAAGATCAACAATTAATCTTTATAGTTTAGGCAGCATACGCAGAATAAGTAACTTTTCTGTTTGATTTTTTACACCTTGTGGCCGAAAAACCCGTATATCTTACGGAACCCTATTTTTCTCCAAAATAAAATATAGCCTATGTTACTCGTGGATAAATGTAGCTTTCGAATGGTGAAAGAATTTTTAAAATCGTTCTTGTAGTTATTGAGCCTATTCATTCAAACAAACAAAGTTTTCTTCTTTATAATATTAGTGTAGACTACCAAAATAACAAATTTCGTACCTACTATTGCTTCAACTATAAAGAAACAAAATGTAAACTATTAATATATTTAAACACTACCGAAACCCCTAATACCTATTTCATAAAATAACAACAAAACAAATCTAAAAATAAACTATTCAAAGACTAAAAGTCGCGCTGATAAGCACGGTTTGTAATTTTTTTTTACCGTGTCAAAATCATCAATTGAGTCCTCCCACCCAGGGCAAGGCGGGAGGGACTATCAGACTTGACTGACTAAAATCCACGGTGTCGTTTAATAGCCCTTTACGTACCGGGGTCACGGTAATTCCTGAGTCCCGCGACCACGGTTTGTAAATAACAATTATTGTCTGTCAATAAGGTAGAACAGTCTGAACGTCTATTCGCATAAACAACCAAATATTGTATGAAGCTCGCGTTTTTTTTGTGTTTGTGGCATCTCGCAGGTCATCCTCTAAATGTACACAGAATATCTGTCCTCTCTAAAATGATAATCTCTATCGCTCTAAGGTTTGCTGTAAGAAAACCCAATTCTGGGTTAAGCTCGCCTTTGTACATAAATTACCCTATTGTTAAATGTTATTTTAATTATATGTGTGTACAATAAAGAATAAGAATAGGTTGTGTACTGCTCAACCGGACTTTCCTGTGGATGCCTTAAGGCCTAACGCGGCAAAGCGCGTCTAGCACGGCAACCGATACACAAAAATAATCCTTATAGAAAACTCCGAATTGCTAAGCTATCGAGAGTTTCACGTGTTATTGTGAGTCAACCATAAAAGATAGACATATGCTGTCAATGAATATTTTTATATAATTTTAAGGAGAACATTTCCGTCATACATGATTTCTATGTAGCTTTAATCACTAAGGCTGTACACGCGACATAAGCATAAAAAATTGAGTAATTTCTCCCGTTTTCCTAATATTTCCCTTCACTGCTCTGCTCCTATTGATCGTAGCGAAATGAAAAGTATACTAGAACCTGCCCAGGAGTATGAAAAATAATTGTGCCAAATTTCGTTAAAATCCGTCGAGTAGTTTTTGTTTCTATAACGAACATACAGACAGACAGACAGACAGACAGACAAAAATTTTACTGATTGCATTTTTGGCATCAGTAGCGATCCCTAATCATCCCTTGATAGTTATTTTTTAAATATATTTCATGTACAGAATTGGCCTCTCTACAGATTTATTATAAGTATAGATTATGCACTGATTATTCCTATTGATATTTTAAAATTACCAAGAGCAAGGATCTAATCAACCCGACCCTGAACTGTTTTTTTACCGTTGATACATTTCGTAGCGATAAACATGTTTTACAAAGTTATTCAGAAAAGAGATGTTAGGGTAAAAGTGGCAAAAAAAAACAAGTTGTAAACGTGTGAAAAGGTTCAAGTTCTGACTAATTTCTAACATCTAATTCAGGGCTCAGTGGTGCGCTAAGATAAAAATAAAAATGCCCGATTTTTGTAGAATTTAATCCTTATCTTCTTACTTTATTTTATTTGAAAAAAAATACTTTCTACAATAACTGTGAAAGTATGTGAAGATGTATGAATGATCTAAGAATGTTTGTAACTCTTTCACGCCAAACGTAATGAACGGATATTGATTTTTCAAACAGATAGAATGAACAATTAGAATTTAAACAAAAATCTTTTATGTGTTGCAAATCCATAGTGACAATGCTATGGGTATAAGCTGTAAGGTAGTAAGTATAATCTTTTCTTTCCCTATCTTCAAATTAACGTCAGCTATCATAAACGTTTGCCGGGATCATGGGACTGTATTAACATGTAACTGTAACCTCGGAACGTAAAGGGCTATTGCAGGAATATCGTGGATTTTTAGTTAGTAAGAGTCTGACAGGGGCTCCCATCCGTTCCTGAACAGGAGAACTCATCTCATGATTTTACCTCGATAAAAAAGTTGAATTATATACAAATAAAATTTATTATTGAAGGGCTAAAAATACATAAATATAAAAATACAAAATTAAAATAAAACTAAGCTAAACTACATATTATAGAGCATCGAAAAATTCATCCTCAAAGCTGTCAGCTGGTAATGTGCCCAAGAGACTGGCGGCGTTGCCTCTCTGTATGGCAATACTTAGCCTCTGGCCAAGGTAAAAGCCAGCTCTTGGGTCACGGGAAGCGTCAATAAGTCTTTTAGAAATTTCTTTGTTGAGGCTGTGAGCACTCGGACCCCATGGCCCTATAGTTTCAACCCTATAGTTATATTATCTACATAAAATAGATAATGTACACAAAAGTTGAAATGCCAATCTTAATAAATAAAGCAGCTCAGAGTTGCTTAGCTTTTTGCCGAACATCGGGTGAGCCTATTACTTTACCAAGCACAATCCAAACTTAAATAAAACAAGTAAAAATGTTGGTGTAACCCAAAAAACACAACATGTTAAACCATTTTATGCTCAAAATATAAATTATAATTATAAAATGTATAAGTTATAATGATAGCGCATAAAAATGCAAAGTTGAATTTATTTTCGTTTGTTGCAGTTTATAAAATTGGACAGTGGACTGACGGCTCGGCTCGGTTTATTCCTTTAAATTTTATAATTGCGCTGTTGGTTATGCTCGCAGTGCAATTATTAATTTATTTTGTTTGTAATTAAGCTGCCTTTACTGATAGAGATACTGCAATATTTTTAAATAACATAAAATGTAAGAGATGGGTGACGACTTGGACCGTGAGTACTAGCTCGAGGTGACGCAGGACCTCGTCCCCCGCTCCTAACACGCACCACCATTCATTTCACTTCACTCATACGACACAGACCAGAGGCGTAAGTTCTTATAATATACAAAACTACCTATATTTACAGTCTTCTATTTTATTTCTACCACCTCTGAGTATTACCAACAAATGTGGGAAAAATTTGGGAGACTCCTCTGCTCACCAGTGGGACAGTGATAGTTAGACAAAAAAAAAAGAGATGTTAAAATTGAGCGAGACTCAAATGTAGCTTATCGGTATTTAACCTCGCGGGCATGCGGGCGGCTAGTAATGGGCGAATCGCTGTCCGACCATGGACCATGCCCAGGTCGACGGCGCCTTATGTACCACGCGCGCCTCAAAGAGTGTCAGCATAGTGACGGGACCTGTAGAGGGTCAAAGCCTGCCGGGGTTGCGGGACTCACAAATTACCGTGACCCCGGTACGTAAAGGGCTATTGAAGGACACCGTGGATTTTAGTCAGTCAAGTCTGACAGTCCCTCCCGCCCTGCCCTGGGTGGGAGGACTCATTTGATGATTTTACCATGACAAAATAAAAAAAAAACGGTATTTAACCTAAGCTCACTTATCCATGGCTGACTTCATGTAATTTATTCATCGCCACTGCTTTCAAAATTGTATACAATATCATGTAGAAACCGGTTAGTCTTAGAACCAAAACTTGTGATTTGAAGATGACGGTGTCATCCATAAATCTCTGCATAACCCTTCAGGGTTACAGGCGTGATGTTATGTTTATCAAAGAACTCACTAATTTAAATAACTTTGTAACACTCAAATGTTTTGCGAGAACAATCTTACGGTCTCTTAATGATCCTAGACATCGAAAACATACTTTTAAATAACAGTTTGAAATTGAAACCAACAAACAAATAAATGTTTCAAATTGCAACAATTAAATTTTTCTAAAACAATGAAAAGGTACCTAGACAAGGGCAATGTAAAACCAAGGATTTTTCACATTTATCGATTTTCTACCTTCATCTATTATTATTTCTTTATAAAAGTTGACAGACGAAAAGAAAGTCTTTGAAAAACTGTTTACAGTTTTTGTACTTTTTGTCTATAAAAAAGTCAAAAGAAGGATTCTTTTATCCTTTTTATTATAATTAAGAAAAATACCTAGACACCTTCAAAAAGTTACTTTCAAAGAAATCCTTTTGTTCTTCAATGTATTTTCTGAAGTCACTAAGTTTATGTCTAGCCGTATATAAATAGACTTTAAGATTGTGTACGCCGTACGGCATTTCATCTACAAACTTTAACTCCACTCCAATAAATGTCTGCTCCGACAACCGGTTTCACCCGCTATAACTCAAAAATTATCCCACGAGAATATAAATAAGTGTTTATAAAGGTTATAAACTATCTGTATATCAAATTTCGTCCAAATCCGTTTATTAGTATTTCCATGAAAGAGTAAGCTCGTGGCTAAATAATAACAACCGCACAAGCCGACCTTCTGGGTTAAGCCGCGCTTGCCGAGGTTGGTCTGTGGATGGGTGACCATCTGTCATAGTGAGTTTCTTTCGTGTCTCGGAAAGCACGTAAAGCCGTTGGTTTCGGCTTTCACTTTCAGATCTTTGACAGTCGTTACTATTAATCAGAAGCTCTAAAGTCTGATAACCAGTCTTACCATAGTATCGTATTACCCAGTTACTAGGTTGTGGAGGTCCGATAGGCAGTAGCTCCGTGTAAAATACTGATATTCAGCTGCATCTAGTTCAACTGGAAGACGACCCCAATATAGTTGGGGAAAGGCTAGGCAGATGATGAGTAACAAACATTAGATGTTTGTTACTATTACGATGAGTAACAAACATTAGATGTTTGTTACTCATCATCTGCCTAGCCTTTCCCCAACTATATTGGGGTCGTCTTCCAGTTGAACTAGATGCAGCTGAATATCAGTATTTTACACGGAGCTACTGCCTATCGGACCTCCACAACCTAGTAACTGGGTAATACGATACTATGGTAAGACTGGTTATCAAATGGTGGAATAAGTAAAGCCTAAATATGATAAGACAAACTGATTTTCTTTACTATATTTGTAACGTTGCTTCAGAATATAATCTCCTGTGCCTTATTAATATTGTAAATACGACAGTTAGAGAAGGCTAGGCAGATGATGAGTAACAAACATTAGATGTTTGTTACTATTACGATGAGTAACAAACATTAGATGTTTGTTACTCATCATCTGCCTAGCCTTCTCTAACTGTCGTATTTACAATATTAATAAGGCACAGGAGATTATATTCTGAAGCAACGTTACAAATATAGTAAAGAAAATCAGTTTGTCTTATCATATTTAGGCTTTACTTATTCCACACTATATACTCGTAATAACCTCAATATACTTTATCTAGTATCTCATAAATCGCAGCTCCTATATTAAGGCAGCAACCACAAGATCTCGTAAATACATAGTTTATTAAACAGAATATACGGTGAGATTATTCTGACGCCTGTGAGTTCAGAACTTGTATAAAAGATTTGATAGTTCCAACGAATCTTGTTTGAGAAACTTTGGATATATGTTTTGTTGAGAGTCTTAGTATGAGATTTCCGTATTCCGGGCCAAATAGCGGAACAGTGTATAAGACGGGGTCGCGAGGTATGATGGGAAATGACAAACTTAAGGCAAACTTATCACATTTCTAACGTAGCGCAAGCGCCAACACAAATGACGTCCTGATGGCCCTTGCGCTACGTTAGTGTTGTGTTAAGTATGCCTAAATATATGTCCCTATTATACCTCGCGTCCCCGTCCTATACACAGTTCCCCTAATGTGTTTACTAGGAGGCGCTCTCATCGCGCACATTTAAGTATACGAATACTGCACTAATTTAGTGTTGCAAAAAACAAAATTAGTGCAGTACACTTTTGTGTTTATTTTATACACTCTTGTAGATATAAAGTTACAGATATAAAGTTCAAAATAAAAAAAAAGCTCCTAAAACGAAACAACTACAATTCAAATTTGACTAAAATCCTTATTTATGCACTACAGCTTCTCCTAACTCCGAAAATACTAAACTGAAATGAGATTTATCTAGAAATTTTACTAGCGTTTGCAAGCTTCATAATATTTTATGAACTAAGTCGAATAGATATATTTTATTACCACTAACATTGGCTATTTATTATGGGCTGGCTCCCACAGCTTGTGTGGAATAGGCACTAAAGATAGTTTGTCCAGTTTAGTGCCTAAATCAAGCATTAATATTATTATATTGCGGTTTCTTCTAGTGGAGAGTAAGGCCGGATTTACACAGACTACTCGAGCAGATAGCAGTGGCTAACTGCTCCACTGCAGTTGTTGACTGTACGAGCGGTTCTGTGAAATTGTGCGTAGAAGACTAATTTGCTTTACGCTTAAGCAGACGCACAGCTTGTAGCAGTAAGCAATCGACAGGTATACACTGATCGCTCGAGCAGTACGTGTATTGCTCGCTGGCTAACTGCTCAAGCAGTCCGTGTGTTGCTCGCTGGCTAACTGTTTGAGCAATCCGTGTGTTGCTCGCTGGCTAATTGCTCGAACAGTCCGTGTTTGCTCGTTCGCTAATTGCTCGAGCAGTCCACGTCGGCTCATTCGCTAATTGTCCGAGCAGTCCGTATAGAAGCCGTAAGGCATTATTTATCAACATTTTGTTACCGTCTTCACGTCTGTGAGATTTGGTTTTCTTTTTACGGCCAAAAACTTTGTATTAGTTATAAATTATTACAAAAGGTATCAAAGAAAAAAAAAAACAATTTTATTACAGAACGAGCATGTCTGACGCAAACATTTGTAGGTACTTGACTAGTTATTTATTTTATTTTAGTTCTACCTATATCACACTTCAATGGTCGGTAAAATTATCGAGTCGAGTCTTCTCGCTCCGGGTGAAGCAAAAGAGACTATCACTCTTACTGACAAAAAATCCACCCTATGTATGTTATACCGTGAGCATAAAACACATGCACATTCAATAAAGTTTGATTTCTGTTGGTAAATATGTCGAATAATTAAATTCGTAAGCTCGATATTGAAACACTTCGAAATACCCTCGGCATCTACTCCCCTCAATATATAGATCAATATCCGTGAATGTCTTTATCACGTCGTGACGTCACGCCGCTGTCACTTTTCACAGCACTCACTGACAGTTGAACCTCGGTGTCTATTTGAATTCAGTCTAACATTCGAGAATTCAATCATTTTTGGTGAATCGTTTGTTTATTTCAATGGAGCGAGTGAAGTTGCGTTGTCTATGGAAACAATTTATTTTCTTTGATAAGTATTATGTTAGCTTTTCTTTGTAAACCAAATATTGTTGACAAGGCGCAGAGTATTTTGTAGGAAAATGTTGTTATTAATTTAATTATTTGAGATTATTTGCAACCAACTTCCGGTCGACCAAAAAGACTCATTAATTCCGGAAGTTGCTTGCAGCGCCACCTATTTGTATTGTTAGTTTAGATACTTAATATTATTACCGGAAGTTGATCACAGCGCCACCTATTTGTATTTTTAGTTTAAACACTTAATATTATCACCGGAAGTTGATCGCAGCGCCACCTATTTGTATTTTTAGTTTAAACACTTAATATTATTACCGGAAGTTGCTTGCAGCGCCATCTATTTTTATTTCTATTTTAAATACTTAATATTATTTCCGGAAGTTGCTCGCAAACGCCACCTATTTGTAGTTTTTGATGAAAGTAAGGTATATAAACCGATGTCCGTGCATTTTTAAATCAGTTCTGTGAAGAATAAAGAGTTAAAACGATCAACTGTTCTTATTCATGTGCCCATCCCTGCTGATTTCGTATATCAGAAGTGGGATAATACCGTGAGTGCTAATATGTATTTTTTTTTTCTCGTTTACCACCTATCGATAAGTATTTAGACATTGTTGCAAACTGAACTTTTGTGGTGAACTACGTGTGTATCTGTGCTCATCATGCCGAAACGCAATCGTGGTGCCAGTAGTGACTCTTCATCGAGTGAATCAAGTGAATATTCCTACAGTGAGAGACATTCAAGACGACGAAAGGATAAAAGACATTCGAATTCTAACAGTCGCACAAATACCCACAAAAAGAAAAAGAAATCTAGAAGAACACGCCGCTCGAAGGAAACCAGCAGGGTGTGTGAAACTCCGATACGACGACCTGGAGGCGAGGTTGCTTCGGCAGCGGTTGAAGATTGCCGTGGTGTTCCTCAACCAGGAGCCGCAGAAGAAAATAGGAGCTATGCAGTACAAACTGAACGAGAGGCAGTGCCAGGATCTTCGGGAAGAGTTCCAGATGGAGGTTTGGAAAATAACCTATTTAATTTAAATTTACCTGTCAATTTGCATGATTTAGTGAGCTTTATTTCTTCTCGTGTGAAACCTGATCATTCTTTTAATTCATCATTAAAATGTGATAAAAACATAATACCTGAATTTGACCCGTCCATTAAAAATCAAAGAATAGATACCTGGTTATCTAAAGTCGACGAATGTGCTCATATTTATGGTTGATCTGATCAACAAACGACCCATTTTGCTTTGCCACGATTGGTAGGTCATGCCAAAAAATGGTATGAGGGGCTTAAAACTATAAAATATACATGGTTAGAATGGCAACACAATTTAAAACGTGCGTTTCCTTCTGACACTAATTATGGTGCTTTGTTATTTGAAATGCTAGAAAAGAAATATAAAATAGGTGATTCTCTCGATGACTACTATTATGATAAAATGATTTTATTGAATGCGTGTGACATATCGGGTAAGAAAGCTGTTGATTGTATAGTTTATGGTCTTGAGGACCGCACTATTAGAGCAGGAGCTTCTTCAGCTCGTTTTGCTGAGCCTGAAGATTTGTTAAAATATCTTAAAGACATGTGTCGTGATCAAAGAGAGCCTAAAAATAAAGTGCCAATTAATTCCACCATCACTTGTAATATTTGTAGTAAAAGTGGTCATCGTGCAAATCAGTGTAGGCAAGCAAACAATACACCTTCAGTATGCTTCAATTGTAAACAATCTGGTCATAGAGTTTCTCAATGTTCAAAACCCATTATTAAGTGCGAAACTTGTAAAAAATTTGGGCATAAAACTGAAGACTGTTTTTCAAATAAAAATAAAGAACAAAATAATAATCAACTTAAGCGGGTTCTGATGACCACAACTAAAGATAGGGACGGTCCACAGAAAAAATATTACAAAAATGCTTCAATTAATAATAATTCTATTCAAGTTCAATGCTTTATAGACTTCGGAAGCCAATGCACACTTATTAGAGACCTGGTAGCTTATCAGTACAATTTAATAATAAGTGAGACTTCTTTACCTATCATTAAAGGGGTAGGGGAGACCAGCATTGTACCTATTGGTAAAGCTGAAATATTATTGGCTATAGATGGAGTTGAAGCTATGGTAACTGCTTATGTAGTTGCATCTGACCAGCTACATGTACCCTTATTAGTTGGACAAAATTTTACTGAACTACCAGATATTTTAGTTATAAAGACTAATAGTAGTCTAGACATTATTAAGCGAGACAATCTTTGTCATGAATTGCCTGGTATTGAACATGAAAATAATAGTAATATCAAATTATATGTTTGCAAGGACTACACTGTCACGAGTACTAATTTAATTAAATGTTATGCTCCTGCAGTTGAGGATCTTGTGATATTTGTCTTGGGCAGCTACCGCAATCATATTAATTGTCAATATTGGGTTAAAGAAGGTGTTTACAAGATAGCGGGGAACTGTTGTGAAATTCCTTTAATTATTTTAAATAACACAACGTTGCATTTAAAAAAGGATATGCTACTAGTTAGAGCGCATAAAATTGATTGTGATAAAAATATTAAAGAATTAAATTGTTTTGCAGTACAGTCTGATTACAGTCCAATTGAAGCTAATAATATTAACGTTAATTCGGAATTAACAAAAGAAGAAATTACTAAAGTAAAAGAGTTAATATCAAAATATAGGACAAGTTTTGCTCAAAATCTTTCGGAACTGGGTTGCACTAATGTCGCTGAAATGGAAATTAAATTAACTGATGACACACCTGTTGTTTATAGGCCATATAGGTTAAGTTTTAAAGAAAGGGAAATAGTACAAGAAATGGTTAGGGAGCTGTTAGTACATGATATTATCGAGGAGTCTTCCTCAAGTTACGCTAGTCCTATCATACTCGTATCAAAGAAAACTGGGGGACATCGCTTGTGTGTGGATTACAGAACTTTGAATGGTCGAACTGTTAAGGACCACTTTCCACTGCCGTTAATAGAGGATCAGTTGGACCAGTTAAGTGGCTGTAAGTTCTTTACAACTCTCGATTTAATGAGTGGGTATTATCAGGTCCCTATAAAAGGGGAAAGCAGGCATATCACTGCGTTTGTTACGCCTGATGGATTGTATCAATTTAAGAGGATGCCCTTCGGTTTGGCCAATGCGCCCTCTGTTTTCCAGAGGACTATGAATCAGGCCCTTGGGTTAAATTTTACCCAAAGTTATACTACAATTTCGTCTGATAAACCTGCAATTGCTTATATGGATGACCTGATAATACCCTCTAAAAGCTTTCAAGAAGGCATTCAAAAATTAGAGACAACTTTTCAGCTGCTTAGTGAAGCCAACTTAACTTTAAATATACAGAAATGTTATTTCTTTCAAACTTCTATAGATTACTTGGGGTACGAAATTACAAATGAAGGAGTCAAGCCAGGTCGAATTAAAATTAATGCTGTAAAAAACTTTCCCACACCGCGAAACGTACACGAAGTCAGACAATTTATTGGATTGGCTAGTTATTTCCGGAAATTCATTAAAAAATTTTCAATTATAGCGAGGCCACTAACTGATCTTACAAGAAAAAACTGTCCATGGAAATGGGACGATGAAACGGTTGTTGCTTTTCAGTCTCTTAAAGATAAATTAATAAAACGCCCATTGTTAGCTTTGTATAATCCAAATTATGTCACTGAATTGCACACTGATGCAAGTAAGATTGGACTGGCAGGCATACTCTTGCAGAAAGAAGACAGTCATGCTCCTTTTAGGCCCGTTGCCTACTTTAGTCGAAAAACTACTATTGATGAACAGAAGTTTCACGCGTACGATTTAGAAACGTTAGCAGTAGTTACTTCACTTCAACGTTTTCGTGTATATTTACTAGGACTGAAATTCACAATAGTAACAGACTGTAGTGCCTTAAGATCAACTTTTTCCAAAAGAGATATTCTCCCAAGAATAGCGAGATGGTGGTTGGCCTTGCAGGAATATGACTGTGACATCATTTATCGCCCTAATCATCAAATGACTCACGTTGATGCGTTGAGTAGAAACCCCCAAGAAACTCATGAAATAAATAATGAAGTAGGTTCGTTAAGAGTTCTAAATATTACACAAGACGATTGGTTACTCAGTGTTCAATTAACAGATCCTAAAATCAGTTTTATTAAAGATGTATTAAATGATCCAAAGTACGAAGAGATTATTGATATCAAACAAAATTTTGTTATTCAGCGCAACCGGCTATTTAGAAAAGTGAATGATGAATTAAAATGGGTAGTTCCAAAGGGGGCCAGATGGCAAATATGTCAGCAGAATCATGACGAAATCGGACATTTTTCAGTTGATAAAACTTTATCTAAAATTCGGAAAGATTTCTGGTTTCCCAAGATGAAAAAGTTTATTACAAAATATGTTAAATCCTGTTTACATTGTGCATATGGTAAATTGCCTGCGGGGAAAAAGGAAGGCTTTTTACATCCAATAACAAAAAATGAAGTTCCCTTTGAGACGGTTCATATTGATCATCTGGGCCCCTTTGTGAAAAGTTCGAGGGGTAATGTCTATTTACTTGTAATTGTTGACGGGTTTACCAAATTCTGTATTTTAAAACCACTACGAAATCTAAGGTCAAGTCTAACTATTAGATCATTGGTTGATGTTTTTACAACATTTGGCTACCCAAAGCGTTTAATTTCCGATCAAGGCACTTCTTTTACCGCCAATGAGTTCCAAAAGTTTTGCGAGAAAAATCACGTTAGGCACGTTTTAAACGCTGTCGCGTCACCTCGAGCCAATGGCCAGGTGGAGCGCTACAACCGGACCGTGTTAGGAGCGTTGACTGCATATACCGACAAATTAGGCGAGACCAAATGGGATTCAGAGCTGGGCAATATTCAGTGGGGGTTAAATAACACCCTAAATAAAGGTATAGGGAAAACTCCATCAGAAGCTCTGTTTGGTCGAAATTTAATCCACAGTAGTGAAAATATTATGAATGAATTATTTATAGATACAAGACCGGTGGATAAGGATATTAATGAAATAAGAACCGAAATTAGCGACCACATATCAAAGGATCAATGCAAACAGAAAGATAGAT
The DNA here is from genome assembly GCA_943136025.2 of Agrotis puta. Lineage (NCBI taxonomy): Eukaryota > Metazoa > Arthropoda > Insecta > Lepidoptera > Noctuidae > Agrotis > Agrotis puta. The sequence goes on along the minus strand of OW964181.2, from coordinate 14,479,964 downwards.
TTGATAAGACGCGTAAAGAAGCAAAAGTGTATTCAATAGGGGATTTAGTAAAAATTCAGAAACAGATAGGTCATAACGAAGGTCAAAGTAAAAAGCTATTACCTGTCTACTCGGGTCCCTATAGAGTCTCAAAAGTTTTAGATAACGGTAGGTATGAAGTTTCAAGCATACCAGGTTCTAATATTGGCAAAAAGCGGTATTGTAATGTTTGGGCTGTTGATCAGATACAGCCATGGATTAGCACAAGTATTAACGAAATAAGTTCAGGATCTGATTCTGAAAATGAATGATCAAGTTGATTAGGTAAGTGATAAGAGAAAGATACATTTATGTTATAAAGTATATAATTGGTGATAAGTTTGAAGAACTGGAAATAGATAATATATATATTAGTAATTTAATAATCGCAAGTGTTTGAAAGAAAATAGGAAATGCATATGAGATAATTATGATGTGGATTTGTTAAAAGAAAATATGAGATTAATACAGATAAATGTAAGTAATAATAGAGAAAAAAAAATGTTTTAGTTACTATAAAACTGTTGATTACGAGATGGAAGTCGTGGGGTGGCTGGCTAGACAAATGAGTGTCGATAAAGTTCACGTTAAGTGGTTTAGTGCCAGTGAAGTCTCACGATGCATCTCCCACTTACAAGCATTGCCATTTATTGGAAGTCGTACAGTGGCTGACAAGTGACAGAGCTTGACCAGTGAAGCTTGCGGTGCAATGTGTGGCATGCGCAGATTGTGATGTCAATCATTGGAAGTCGTACAGTGGCTGGAAGGTGAGAGAGCTGACCAGTGAAGCTTGCGGTGCAATGTGTGGCATGTGCAGGATATGATTTCTGATATCAGATAGTGTATACCTTTTGTTTTACCTTATTATGAATCACCCATTGGAAGTCGCATAGCGGCTGAGAAGTGAGAGAGCTTACCCAGTGACGCTTGCGGTGCAATGTGTGGCATAAGCAGAAAGTGATATGAGTTGCTTATTGGAAGTCGTACGGTGGCTGACAGGTGAGAGTACTTGATCAGTGAAGCCCACGATGCAATGAGACGGACGTAATTTATTGTGAAAAATTATATGTACTAAAGTGTCTCCAATTTATTATATCATTTATTTCAAGAATATTGTTATCTGATGCTTTATTTAGATTAGTATACTGTAATTTCGATAAAACACGCAAGCACCAAAATATTTATTGTATTATTTATAGTTTGAGGACAAACTGGATGTCAGGAAGGCCGAATGTTAGCTTTTCTTTGTAAACCAAATATTGTTGACAAGGCGCAGAGTATTTTGTAGGAAAATGTTGTTATTAATTTAATTATTTGAGATTATTTGCAACCAACTTCCGGTCGACCAAAAAGACTCATTAATTCCGGAAGTTGCTTGCAGCGCCACCTATTTGTATTGTTAGTTTAGATACTTAATATTATTACCGGAAGTTGATCACAGCGCCACCTATTTGTATTTTTAGTTTAAACACTTAATATTATCACCGGAAGTTGATCGCAGCGCCACCTATTTGTATTTTTAGTTTAAACACTTAATATTATTACCGGAAGTTGCTTGCAGCGCCATCTATTTTTATTTCTATTTTAAATACTTAATATTATTTCCGGAAGTTGCTCGCAAACGCCACCTATTTGTAGTTTTTGATGAAAGTAAGGTATATAAACCGATGTCCGTGCATTTTTAAATCAGTTCTGTGAAGAATAAAGAGTTAAAACGATCAACTGTTCTTATTCATGTGCCCATCCCTGCTGATTTCGTATAATTAAAACATCTGCTATTGTTTTGTTCATAGTTCATATAATAATTGCCGAAATGTTCCATCGAAGGTTTCCGATTGCCGAGGTCTAATTGTGGATGAATAATCAACTGATCAATAAAGTTTCTGTAGGGTCGGCTCCGTCGGCAGACGATCTCCGGCCACCGTAGGCGCGGGCATGCGGGCATAATGGGCAACTCACTGTCCGACCATGGACCATGCCCGGGTCGACGGCGCGTTGTGTTCCACGCGCGCCTCAAAAAGTGTCAGCAAAATGACGGGGCCCCTCTCTAGAGGGCCAAAGCCTGCCGGAGTCGCGGGACTGCACGAATTACCGTGACCCCGGAACGTAAAGGGCTATTGAAGGACACCGTGGATTTTAGTCAGTACGAGTCACTTGATAAAACCGATGACCAGTGGCCCACTTTGGCCCTGGATCGTGAAAACTGGAAGTCATGGGGAGAGGCCTTTGCCCAGTAGTGGGATGATGTAGGCTAACAGTATCAGTATCAGTATCAGTACGAGTCTGACAGTCCCTCCCGCTCTGCCCTGGGTGGGAGGACTCATTTGATGATTTTATCACGAAAAAAAAAAGTGTCGGCTCCATGCAGGCAATCGACTTCTCTGGTGTTACAAGTATCTATAGGCTACGGTGTCTCTTTCCATCAGATGGGTCGTATACTTGTATGTCGCCATAATGGTATAAAAAAGCCATTCACACCTAGATAAAATGTTGCTTTATCTACATATGTATTTAAATCTATTGCTGTTCGTTAGTCTCGCTAAAACTCGAGAATGGCTTGACAAATTTTGGTTTTGAATGATTTTTGGAAGTCCAGGAAAGGCTTAGAAGGTTGAATAAATATAATAAAAATATTCGGAATATAGTAAAAGCAACAATTTCGTTTTCCCAGAACTATTCCCACCTGTCAAATATTTGATGTCCGTCCCGTCGTTCAGAAATCAATTAAATTTAAAAATCGTTCTGGAAACTTTAATTGTGAAAAGTAAAGTTCTTTTAATCATTTCAACATTCTGCAATTATCATTCAACTTTTTTATTTATTGATTCTGAAGTGTTTCGAAGTTTGCCGGGTCAGCTAGTTTGACATAATTTTAAAGACACGAATGACTAATTTAATTTTCTATCCAAAATCAATACTGAGTTTCCTTAATTTCCAAGCATTAAAAAAGCTGCTTAGCAACATTAGAATTTATATTCATAAAGCTTATCATTCTAACCTAACCTAGTTGTAATTAGCGGATGAACAAAAAAACCGTTAATTATGAACAGCCGATCAACAAAGGCGTGCCCCGCTTTTAGGCAGAGCCAATTATTCTGGCTACACCCTGTATAGCGTTGTTAGCTGGCTGTGTTTATAGACTAACAAGGTCTATTTTAATGTCATAGTTACTAAGTTATTGTACAGCAAGCACATCAACCAGAAAATCTGCCAAATTTTCTCAATGAAACATGGACCTTTTACGTTTGTAATCATCTTCATCTGTCTAGTAGTGCAGGCCGCAAAAGGATTTTCGTTTGCAAAATATGAGGACCGCGATCTGTTTTATAAAATATACACCTGCGTTCTAGCGCTACATAAAAACGCATGTTGCCATGGTCCCTTCCCCTCCCCCCTCTACCTCTTCGGTAGCGTATGATATTAGTGTAGGCCCGCTGTTGTCAGTTCGTCAATGACGCCTCACCTTACTCAACATTAAAAAATCTGGGGAAGATTTAGTTAATATTATCGAAAATGAACGACTTGAGCTTAAAGAAAAAAGTGTCTTCGACACTATTAAGAAAGCGCCTTTCTGTAACTTTAATTATGAATTGAAATTTGAATTGAATTGAAAAAGACTAAAAGTTCAAATAAACAGTTACAAGATGCATAAGACTTTTTTTTCGTAGTAAAATCATCAAATGAGTCCTCCCACCTAGGGCAGGGCGGGAGGGACTGTCAGTCTTGTACTGACTAAAATCCACGGTGTCCTTTACGTACCGGGGTTACGGTAATTTGTCCCGCGACCCCAGCAGGCTTTGGCCCTCTACAGGCCCCGTCACTATGCTGACACTCTTTGAGACGCGCGTGGAACACAACGCACTGTCGACCCGGGCATTGTTCATGGTCGGACAGCGAGTCGCCCCTTACTTGCCGCCCGCATGCCCGCGCCTACGGTAGCCGGAGATCGTCTTGAGATGTCCGGCGCCGTGGGCGTCTACCACTGCGGTTGGGCTGTGAGATGGGCGCTGTCCTCTCCCTAGCAATTTAGGCTTTGCAACAAGTTTGACATGATAACATGAAATATGGCCCCCAAACATCGCGTAATCGGTCAATCTTGGCCCACCGCTTTGTCTTATGTGCATCGATGCCGAAGTTATGGCGGAAGCCGAAGCATACAGGTCAATTCACACCGATATGCGACGCCGCGCGTTCGTTTCAGTAAAGCGACTCAATATCTAACATTAGTTACTACACGAAAGTAAACACATTTACGGTGATACGACGGTTTATTCCACTTTGTTCACCTGGTTGATATCATCTGGATGAACAAAGTGGAATAAACCGATACGACAGCGCGACATCGTGCGCCCTTTTTAATATAGACCTTAATCTATTTTATTTACTACACAAAAAAAAACACATTTCTAGTATCGTCGCGTCACATCGCGTCTTGTTGTGAATTGACCCTAAGTCAGACACAGTCTTCAAAGATTGTCAGCACGATGACGCCCCCCCCCCCCTTAGAGGGCTAGAGACTGCTGGAGTCGCGGGACTAACGAATACCGCGACCCCGGAACGGAAAGACACCGTGGATTTTTTGTACAAGTCTGACAGTCCCTCCCGCTCTGCCCTGGGTAGGAGGACTCATTTGATGATATTACCACGCTAAAAAAAAAGCCAAAAGTGCTGAACCGATTCTGATGAATTAAGTAAATGGGGTGAGGGATCACCCCACCATGGCCGTATTTATTTATACAATACTAGTATCTATATATATAAAAATGTTATGTTGGTTTGTGTATGCTTTAAAAACTCAAAAAGTACTGCACTGATTGAGCTGAAACTTTAGCATGATATGTAATCCGCATCAAGGATTGTTTTTATCTATTTTTTGCATCAGTCACATATCCGCAACCGCGAAAAAACAGTTTTTTTAACGATCAGCTCTGTACCAGTGACCGCGCCATCTACCGGAAGCGAGGATAACACTCGCTGACAACCGCAGTCGTAATGACGCAGTCACATGAGAAGTTTTATCTATTTTTTTTGTTTGTTGAAAAAACAGTTTTTTGTGCCACAGCGAAGCGGGGCAGGGTACAGCTAGTATTGTATAAATAAATAAGGCCAACACATTTTTTCCTCAATAAAATAAAAAAGAAAATGAACAAAATAAAGACAATGTTGAAATCAATTTGTTACTGTTTTTAAAGTTTCGGCCGAGAATTGTAATGATACTCAATTAATCGGCTACGGCTTCGGTTTCTGTCAGAAATCGATTTCAGACACAATTCAAAGTAACTATGTTTTTTAGTCTCAATAAAAAAAAAGCAGTGATAGCCGAGTGGTACGACCGTTGGACTGCCAAGTCAAAGGTTGCAGGTTCGAACCCCGGCACGCACCAATGTCTTTTAGAATTCATGTGCGTATTATAAATTAATTATCACTTGCTAAAAACGGTGAAGGAAAACATCGTGAGGAAACCAGCACACCTTGAGAGATTTTTCAACGGTGTGAGAAGCCATGTCAGAGGCCTACGGGCGGTTTAAACTCTGACACCAGGTTGTTCATCAACCATACGATAAGAAGAAGAAGAAGTCTCAATAAAAATGTTTCTAAAGTTTTATGAAATTGTTTCCGCCAGCTAGGAGTCCCAACTAATGGACACAGGTCTCTCCAATCCAATCCCTCCCCATATCACTCGATAACCGGCTACTCTCATCCAGCTGTTACCGACCACCTTGCGAAGGTCGTCACTCCACAATCCACCTAGCAAGATGAACTCTCCACTCGAAACCACGTTGTTTCTAGGATTTGGAAAGAAAAAATCTAACGCGAGCAGGATTTGAACCAGCGACCTCAGGATTCGGTACACTTGACGCTCTTACCAATCGGACCACCAAGGTCTTGCCCACAAGCGTGTCGAATCTTTTTTTTTATGCGGTAAAACCATCAAATGAGTCCTCCCGTCCAAGATGGGAGGGACTGTTAGTCTGACTAAAATCCACGGTGATCCTCAAATTAGCCCATTACGTTCCAGGGTCACGGTTACCTGTTGAGACAGTGCCGTGACCATTCCTAATGCCTTTGTCAAACAGACAGGCAAAAGCGAAGCGTTTCCGAAGCGATACCGAACCGAAGTGAGACGTCATTCCGATAGTTCTGTCACGCTATCGGATCTCTTTCGCTTTTCTGTGTGACTGGATTCAAACAATTCCATACATTACAAATAAAAACATCACGCTTCGCATTCGCCACGCCAGTCTGTTTGACAAAGACTTAACTTCTTACGGTTATACACACATCAAAAGTGTCTAGGGATCAACATATATTTTTGCAATAACTTTTCTCCTGATTGATATTAATTTAAAAAAAATTTAAGGATTCATCAAATAAAGTGTTTTCGTTTGTCACAGTAACGATAAACCAAGTCACCTTTGCATTAATAAAGAAATTTGCCATTTTCCTAATAAAGGGATTTTTGACATTTGAACCACTAACACAAAAGTTCGAAAAAAAGACTGAAATAACAGTTTTCTTTAAAATTTTATTGGGTAACTTAAACAATTAATAATCCGTGTTTCTACCGCGAATACTAACAACACAAGAACATCGGTTTGCCATATTCAAAATGAGTTCATCCAAATCACGCTGTGGAATGGCCGCCCATGTTCGTTGCAACAACAAAAAAAGGTCTTCTTGCGACTGGATACCCTCCATATTCGGCAGAGCTCTTCTCTGTAGCATATCCCATGCATGCTCAATCGGATTCAAGTCTGGCGACTGAGCAGGCCAGGGCAGGACATTGATGTTAGCTGCGGCGAGAGTCTGTCTTACAACTCTTGCGGTGTGCGGTCGTGCATTATCATGCATTAACTGAAATAAGGGACCGATTTGCACTTGTAGAGGAACGATGACGTCTGATACAATCGTCTCAGCATAAATTTGAGCGTTGAGGTTGCCTCTGATCCAAATCAACTCAGTTCTTCCGCCGATCCAAATACCCGCCCATACCATGATGGTTCCACCACTATAAGGATGGACTTCCTGGCAGGATTTTAATCGCTGTTGGCGTCCAGGGCTTCTCCAGTGTCGTATACGTCTTGTATCCGGTCTCATACCAAAACGAGACTCATCAGAAAAGCACACGAAACGCCATTGTTCTTCTGCCCAATTTCTGTGTTCAAGAGCCCATTGATATCGAATCCTACGATTGTGCATTGCTATAGGTGGTACCCGTAGCGGTCTTCGGGAATGAAGGTTCACTTCATGCAAGCGGTTTCTGACTGTTTGGTCGCTAATTAAGTTCCCTGAAGAGTGATGAAGCCTCACGGCTAACATCATGGCGGTTATTGTTGGAGCTCTTCGAGTTAAGATTTGAATGTATCGGTCTTGTCTCCGTGTGGTGCAGCGATACCGTCCTCCATGGCGCACAGCCACGGTACCAGTGCTTCGGTAACGTGTCCAAAGTCGACTGATAATACTCTGACTTGTATTCAGAGCTAAAGCCACAGTACGTTGCCGGGAACCAGCTTCTATCATTCCCACGGCTCTGAGCATTTCTTCCCTGCTTAAATGACGTCGCCGCTCCATAATAACGTTGGTTTTAATCAGTAGTAGGGAAACAGTAGCACTAATAATGTCTTCAATGCGTTGTATGTTTTTATAGGGAAAATATTGACAGCTGATTTTCATCTTTTACTCGAATTTGATTCACAGTTTTTTGATGATTGAAAGGATCCATATAAATTTATAAAATCATAAATTTATTACAAAGCCACATCTCAATCTCAAGAAATCCGCATAAAAATGCTTGATCCCTAGACACTTTTGATGTGTGTATTTGCGCCATCTATTGCATGGTTTTCTTTTCACAGAATGTTTTTTGAAATTCGCGACGGCATGCGTCAATGCGTTTAACATAAAAAAAAAAAAACATTTCTAAAGAAAAAGATGATATTGTCACTCTCAAATTAATAAAAAAATGTTTTGCTTATTATATTTGGGTAATATAATAAAAAATCTCACTGCTAGAAATAAATGAGAACATTTTCTGTAAGATGATTACGTTTTCTCAACCGTGCTCACATCAAGAGAAATAAAATATTCAAATTAATAATTATTATAAGCTCGACTCGTCTGCTGGATCAAGGGACTTGAATGAAACAAAAGTACTTGTAAATTCAATAATTACATTGTGTATTAGAACAATGTTAATGAAAAAAAATTGATACAACTTACTTTCTTGAACATTCACGAACCTGCAACAAAAAGAAAAGTCGAATTATAGTCGATTAAATTGAAATTTGGTAAGCATATTAATTCCTGTGGCCCAAAAGCATAGGGTTTTTTTTTGTAATTTCTAAATTTCAGAGTTATTCAGGAAAATATACGAAAAATTACCATTAAACCCCACCCCTTATGTCCGATAGTAATGAGTCCATTAACCTTAAAAAAGAATACAGACGATAGTCCTATGATTTTATAGATTACAGGTTTTTTTTTGTATAGATCACATTTTATTTCTAGTACAAGTCTGACAGTCCCTCCTGTTCTGCCCTGGGTGGGAGGATTCATTTGATGATTTTACTACGCTGAAAAAACAAACTTTTTTAACTGCTTGCCTCGGGTAACAGTTAGTTACGATATATTACTGGCATAGAACCACGAAACTAAGCCGACTAGTCGGCAAATCTTTATTTGTCCTTATTCGTTACCAATTTACATAACTGTTATTAATTGTGGACATCCTACACCGGCAAATGTTTGACCGTGCAAGTAGACCGACTAGTATCGACTTGTCTCTACTATATGCGGTCGCAAAAGACAACATGGTTTTATTTTGCCGGCACCGACCAGTACGTATCCGTACTCACCTGTCTGTACCGACCTGCTTCGTTATAAAATCACCCTAACTATACGGTTATTTCATGAAATAATAGCTTCTGAATTTTGCTATGCTTACATTTCATTGCTCGGTACCTTGGTACAAGTAAAAAGTAATAACTTAGCAACTAGGCACATATGTACCAAACGTAATTGCTTTTGATTCTCATCAAGTAACCCTTTCGATTCATAGCACAAAAAATAACCCAGTCTTATGTATGAATCAGACTCAGACTTCCATTAAAAATCAAAATTCAGATAGCGAGTACTGACAGCGTATATTCGGATGTCGATTATTATTTTGTTTTACGAATCACTATAGGCTATCGGATAAAACTTACTACTTTTTACTATTTAAGAAAGAAAAGAGATTTATTGGCACACACAGGACAGAACAAAATAATTACATGAATGAAAACAACAAAAGGAAACAAAATATATACAAGAAAAACGACAAAAGGTAAAATCAATAAAAAAACAATTAGTCCTGTGCGAGGCCAAAAGACTCCTATCTCAGCATGTGCTGCGACATTTTTAAAATTGTCACAGCGCTGGTTTCCTGATCGGCCCAAAGTGATGTCACGGTCAGATACGTACTTATATGTTGTAATAAAATAAATAAATAACCAAAAATAAGATATAAATATACAAGTATAATAAGCAGATAACATTTTTAAAATAACATTATTTGATGAATGTTTCTTACTCGTTCACGCAAAACTGGCTGAACGGATTTCGATAAAAGGCACGCAGATTGTTTATAACCTGGATTAACAACTGATAGGATACTTTTATCCTGGTACTATGTTCCCGGGGATAATTTTCGCTTATGTATAAAGGAAAATTATGTCTTTTATTCATTTTATCACTTATAAATTACATTTTAAAATATTTTTACAACAAAGCTATAAAAAACAGCAGTACACCAGCACCGGGAACAGGGTCCGGGCTGCCGGCGGTCAGGGCTCCTGAGAGAGGAACCTCCTAACAATACGCACCGTGACCAGGAGTACTGCCTTCTCCCATGATCTGCAAAATGGCATGATGTGACAACGTTATTTGTTGAATAGATAATACTCGTAATTATATAAAACAACAAAAAAAAAAATATGAAATCGAAAAAGTTATCGTTAAAAAAATATTTATTAGGTTTTTTTTTTTTATTGTGGTAAAATCGTCAAATGAGTCCTTTCACCCAAGGCAGAGCGGGAGGAACTGTCAGACTCGTGATGACAAAAATCCACGGTGTCCTTCAATAGCCCTTTACGTTCCGGGGTTACGTTAATTCGTAAGTCCCGCGACCCCAGCAGGCTTCGGCCCTCCAGAGGCCCTTTGGCTTCGGAGAAAACATTGAAATCCTCTAAAAACTTATATTTTTTACGGTCCATTAACAACTCCGCTTGTAAAATACCTTTATAATTCCGTGAGGTCATATTTCATTTTATTTCGTTAAAAAATATACACATGCGAGCATGAAAACTGACACAGTTCATTTTATTTTTAAATTCAAAACCACAGTAATAAAGACATGCTTCGTTGATAGCGTAGGTATAAAGTATACTATAATGTAAGCTTCCACTCACGGCATCGCCCGCGTATTTAAATTTTTGTTTAAATAATAATAATTATTACAATATGCAATAAGTTGATGACGACGTAATATCGGAACGGTAGAGAAATTAATGCTTGTTTGTATTTTACATTTGTCGCCATAAAATACAACATTAATTTATGTTCATCAGGCAAAACAGTTAAACATAATTATCTTTTATACCTTTTCAAAGTAGATGATTTATATTTATTAATTAAAAAAATTCAATGATATGAAATATGCAATTTGGTAAACATTTTCCCTGCTAATAAAGATTATAAATTCGCGAAGTAGAAAATGACATCTTTAAAAGTATTACTTGAATAATAACTTCTCAATGCATAATTTTGTGCGATTACACTATATTTTGCGTGCCCCATTTTTCAAATATCCCATCGATATTTGTACCAAAAATCATCAAAATCGCAGTAGCAAACGAAATTAATTTTATTACCAAATGTAACACATTTTAAGCTTTGATTTTTCACTCGTCGCTCACTGACAGACAGACTCTTACTTGTAAAGCAGAGCATTTACATCAGACGAGGGATTAATAAAATATGATGGTGAGCAGTCTGTTCACTCTCAAGATAAAGTGTTTCCCTTACAAATACAATTTAGCTTGTTTCCCCAAACGCTCCCCCCGGGTAACTAACTATAAACATGTTTTTGATTGCATTTATTATTTACTTAGGAAAAGAGTACTGTAATGGAGCGAATGGAATTAAGAATAATGATTTTCGTTTGATATTATTAAGTGATGTGATTGATGGAGTCTTGTTACCTAATTGCATCAAATATTTTCAATATATTATGTGTTACTTAGACATAAGCTGAAAATATGTGATATTCTGAAATATGTATATAAAATCAAATGTTGTCTTAAGCAGTCTTATAAAGACACAGTTCGGTTTCGACTGCCTTTACCGATTAATGCGGGTTACGCATTTGCCGGTGCAGGATGTCTACAATTCAGAAACAAGGTAAACTGAGAAAGGATTAGGAAAACTGTGATGTTTTAAGTTTAGGAAATTCAACAGACGTGTTCTCCCACTACGAGTAGAGCAGAAGAGACTTGATTGGCTCAAACATTGACTCGTTAACATTTTTCTAACCTAGCTAGTACTGGTCGCGGGACTCACGAATTACCGTGACCCCGGTACGTTAAGGGCTATTGAAGGACACCGAGGATTTTAGTCAGTACGAGTCTGACAGTCCCTCCCGCTCTGCCCTGGGTGGGAGGACTCATATGATGATTTTACCACGATAAAAAAAAAGCTAGTACTGACTGGATTACCCCTTAGTACGACTGGTTGTCAGATTGTCAGACTTCAATGGAGAAAGCTTGGTACATATATGTAAGGAGTGGTCATCAATCTGATTTTGATGGGTATCGGTGGCGTATACTGCACTACGATGGGTGGATGGATTTGTTCTAGTCTAAGCTAGGTCAGAAGTGACAGGGACAAAGTATACGATGGAGTAAGCTTATCCAGAAGAAACCTGTTCACTCTAACTTTGTAGAGATTCCTGTTGAGTTGGGTTTTTTTTTTATCGTGGTAAAATCATCAAATGAGTCCTCCCACCCAGGGCAGGGCGGGAGGGACTGTGAGACTTGTACTGACTAAAATCCACGGTGTCCTTCAATAGCCCTTTACGTACCGGGGTCACGGTAATTCGTTAGTCCCGCGACCCCGGCAGGCTTCGGCCCTCTACAGGCCCCGTCACTATGCTGACACTCTTTGAGGCGCGCGTGGAACACAACGCGCCGTCAACCCGGGCATGGTCCATGGTCGGACAGCGAGTCGCCTATTACTCGCTGCCCGCATGCCCGCGCCTACGGTGGCCGGAGATCGTCTGGCGACGTCCGACGCCGTGGGCGCCTACCACTGCGGCTGGGGTGGAGGGAGGACGCTGTGCTCTCCCTCACGGTGCCCGCCGCCTCCTTCACGAGCATAACTGCTTCGCAGAAGGAGGCGACCGCTTCCCACTCCATCTCGCCCCGCAGCATGGCCTCGACCAATGCCGGGCACGAGAGATCTCCGCCTATCGCCGTCGTGAGGACACGGCGGTGCTCTGCCCAAGCGGGGCAGTCCTGCACCGTATGCTCCACCGTGTCCTCCGGACGATCCTCGCAGTGGTGACACCCAGGCATTTCTTCCTTGCCTATCAGACACAGGAACCTCCCGAAACTTCCGTGTCCGGTGAGGACCTGCGTCATGCGGTAGGTCAGGACGCCGTGACGCCTATCCAGCCACTCCTCAAAGAGGGGTCTTACCGCCGCGATTGCGGCGTGCCCGGTGTTGAGTTGGGTTAGACGACTAATTATTTGGCTACTAGCTCCTCCATATTTTAGTACGTATCAAAATTCAGAACCAGGAACATAATATGATCATTAAAGTAAATCAAAGAGGATAATTAAGGTATAATGAGTTTATTCCTAAGACCATCAAATTAATCTTGTAACTTAATCAAGTTGCTCAAGAATACGAATAAGTAATGGGATCTCTTTCATCATTGTCCTGTCGTATTTACAATACCCGTCTGTTATGATTCCTCGGTGGGATTAAGGCCCATTCTTAATGCTGTAAAGACATTCAAGATATAATTTTATCAAGACAATTTTGCTTACATTTTTTTTTTATGGTGTTCAAATCATCAAATGAGTCCGAGTCCGAATCTGACAGTCCCTCCCGTCCCGAACTGTCAGTCTCGTATACTAAAATTCCACGGTGATCCTTCAATAGCCCTTTAAGTTCCAGGGCACGGTTACCTGGTGAGGCAGTTCCGCGACCCCGGCAGGCTCTAGCCCTCTACAGAGATCCCCATCAGATTTCTGACAGCACTTTAAAGACGCGCGTTGAACATGACGCGACGTCGACTGCGGCATTGTCCACGATCGAACGGCGAGTCACCCATTACTCGCCGTCCACATACCCGCACAAATTTTTGAACTGTCTCATTGGTTTAGAAGTGGCAAGGGTGACCACTGAGTAAGAGACCCCGGGTTCAATTTCCAAACAAAGTGTTGTTGGAATTAATCGAAGGTACAGATGCCAGCACATCAAACTACCACAATTTGTCAAATTTATTTAATAGACTTTCAACCTTTAATTTTTAAACATGACAGATTTGGGTAGGTTGACCTACTGGCGTCTGTACAACGTTTGGTGCAGCAGCTGCGCTGCGTGATACAGCCTCGATTCCCACACGAAACACATAGGGTCCGGGTCTTGTTTATGTATGTTTGTAAACGCATTTACACCACAATAGTAATTAATGAAACAAAAAACGTTCTTTTTTTAAACCAAAAAAAGATACAAAACAAATCGTCGAGCGAAGGAACGTATGTTTTTTTTTCAAATAAAAAGAACAGATATATAGCCCTCTATTACTGACCCAACTCAAACCAAACCGACACAAAATCGTTTTTCTGAAAAACACATACTGTATTCTCGTAACTTGAGTCCAAGCCGTGATAATACTAGTTATCGGCCGTAAACGACTAGCAACATGTTACATCAGGTTATTGTCTACAAACATTTAGTGCTACACGCTGTCTTGAGCGCCAACATTGTTAGGCTTGGAGCTCTGCCCACCCGCTTGGAGTGACGGGTATGGCATAATAATATGTTTCAATCTTACTTGTTTATATTCTTTAAAACTTGAATACCTCTGACGCTTATGTCAGTCGCCTAAGTCGATCGATAATTGGATTTTAATTTAAAATTGCTCTCAGGAAGGCGTATTAATTTTTTATGTAAGTTTTGATCTTTTTTTGCAGGTTTAATTCGTAAATTCCTCCAGAACATAACTTTATTCTGTTTTCATAAGTTTCCACTAGGGAAATGAAAAAATATATGACTACAAGAAACATTGCGTCACAAACGTTCTACTTTAAAAAAAAGTGGTCATTTGAAAAAAGCGAGATGCTCGTGATTTATATAGAAACTCTCAAGCAGCTCGCCGTAGTAAAAAGTCATAGAAAAAAATAAGTACGTAAATAAAATAAAACTTCTTCGTACCAAATAATCATGTCGAAATCACAATACATCTCATGTACTCAACAAAATTAAGAGCTTGAGTAAAAATACACACGAAAATAAACCTTAGAAACATTACACATCCGGCCGACTCATTCCGTGAGCGGAATACACGTTAAGCCAAGATTTCCAGCATTACAACACTTTATCCTTCAAATTATAATGTTAACAATGCGCAGTTTATTTCGGCCTGACGTGTAATTCGTTGAACTCGCGTAGGAATTTAATAAAAATAATTATGTCTGTGTGCGTGAGTTTTGTTTGATTGTATGCGTATTCATTTATATGTAATTGTATACAGGATGGAACATAATCTAACTGGGTTGTCCATCCATCCTTTTGTCTAGTCCATTTATCTGAAGCAACTGTCGACATTTATATGGAGAGCGAGCACATAGAATACAACATTAAGCTGTATCTGATAAGATTGCCAGCCGAGTACAAAATAGTTGGGAAAAGGCTTGGTAGGTGACGATGTACACAGGGCTCAATCAGTAATTAAGTACTTTTTGCGTAAAGAGTAACAAAAATAAATAATTACATCTGGATGGATGTAATTATTTATGTCGTAAACTTCATTACATAGTATAAAACAATTTTATTTTACTTTTTTTTTTTTAATTGATAAGAGTGATTCAAGAGGAAGGTATGACGAATGAAGAGGAAGGAATGACGGTACGTTTGGCGCAGTGGCTGAGAAACTGGACTCCTGCACTATGTGTCGCGGGTTCGATTCCCGCACGGAACAAATATTTGTATAAACTGCAAGTGGTTGTTCCGGGTCTGGGTGTTTGTGTGTATGAGTTTCTATATTTGTAAACGCATCCACGATACAGGAGAAATTCCTAGTGTACCTAGGGGCAATGTTTTTTTTTTTAAAGGTTTATATGTATATTACATGCATAATATAGTAGATACTTCACCCGTGCAGAGCCGAGGCGGGTCGCTAGTATTATTGTAAATGCGAAATATATGCATTTATAACAGTAAGTTTACGACGTACTAAATATATGTGTATAAATTCCTGCAAAAACTACCACGCGTTATATACCCTCAAAATACCACCGTAAATCCTTCACATCCAATCTCGAGATATCCTTAAACGTACTTCCCTATCCTGTCTCTATTTTGAACGAGCGATCCCTTCTCAAAAAAAAACACTCTGTATATTCAAAGTAACTTTAGGGATGCCTCACAGTTCGGGCCCCCACTTACCCTTGAAAGGGTTACCTTTACAGCATAAATTATTTCATAGCGATGCTACTGCTCATGTACGAAATCGGGAATTTTGCGAAATTATTCATCAAATTTTGATCTAGTTGTGACGACGTTGATAATACTCGTAGCTTTTGTACGCAGCTTTATCTAACGTTTGATGATAGATTTTTTTAGAAATGAAATTGTTTTAAATTTGATATTGTTAATTCAGTTTTTAAAGAGAAATTCGAAACAACGTGTCTTCTAGTAGGTATGCTAAATTTACTGAAATTGGTACAAACGCACTATCACTTTTTTTTTTTCGTGGTAAAATCATCAAATGAGTCCCACCCAGGGTAGGGCGGGAGGGACTGTCAGACTTGTACTGAATAAAATCCACGGTGTCCTTCAATAGCCCTTTACACCAAACGGGGTACGGGTTTACTGTAATTTGCGAGTCCCGCGACCCCGATAAACGCATTATCACTACTATAACATTATTAATGATTTTTAGATAAACCATATTCATACGGCATTACAAAAAATTAATGAGGAACATTTTAGTTTTTTCAAGAAAAACTACCTCTTCAGTCTAGAAAAATAAATCTGAGCGAATCCACAGGCTTAACAAACATCACTTCGTATAGGTATTTCTCATCATGTTGCTACCTTAATACCATCTTAGGGTGTCAGCCGGCAGCGCTCTAATGAAATGCGTTAATGACTGGGAACAGGAAGGCGTGTCGAGTTCTTAGTAATTCAAATAGAGGATGCCATTGTGTTACTGGCATGTAATTTAACTAATTTATGAGGAGCTTTCTAAATGCAACGCGCATTTGTACATGTGAGATAATAATGTTTTTTAGAGAAATTTATGGTTTGATTCTCATTAAGTCTCTTGAAAGAAAGAAAAAACAATGCGGCGATAGCATGGCGTGGCCGCCCTTAGAGGGCCAAGCAAGGCAGGAAACCGTGGCACTGGGACGTAAAGTGCTATTGAAAGACACCGTGGATTTTAGTCAGTACGAGTCTGACAGTCCCTCCCGCTCTGCCCTGGGTGGGAGGACTCATTTGATGATTTTACCACGTAAAAAAAAAAGAAATTTGGTGCCCCTCTAGCGTCGCGCCGCGTCTAGCTTGTTAAAGCCGAAAATTAATAAACTATATCGTTTACTATCTGGACCTTTGTCTGTGACCAATCAATGAGCGAATTTGTCTATTCGAGTCCTTAAAATGTCCAGTCAGTAGCAGTCATTCCTTTGTTTTTGATGAAAAACAAAGGAATTGGATTAAGATTGAATAATTTCAAGCGTTAATGAATAAGGCCCACTTGCACTTACTTAGTGCTAAACTGATTTAAAACATCGTTCTGTCTCTGTCAACTTCAGACAATTTGACAGGGATACAATGATATTCTAAGGCAGTTTAGCGCTAAACCCGTTTAGTGATGTGTGGTGCAAGTGGGCCTAAGTGTTCCACTTTTATTATTTAATACAAGATGTTGCCGCTTTAGCATGTTTCGATATTCCTAATAGTTTCGGATATAGCCAACCACGCCCACTTGAAAAAGTCATCCTGTATTACTGGTCACGCACCGTTCAAATATTAATGCGTCGATTTTTCATATCAGTGATAATTATAGGAACATGTACATCGTGATACTGAAACTTATAATGAATTTACAGAACGTTTGAAAATTTATTCACGCAGTAATTATTATGTGATGATTGTTAAAAATTATACAATGGCAATAGCACGATTTTCGCGTTTTTGTGACGTAACGTAAACGGGAACTTTGATGTTAATTTGATGGGAAAAAAATAGTTCAACGTTCGTACGCAAGAGGCACTTTTTAATTTTCCATGCAATGCCGTACATACTTTAAGTCCGGTAAAATTCGGAAAACTTTTATAAAGGCCTCAAGTCATGTCTTTTTAAAAACTTTCAAACAAAGGAATAAAAGATTCAAAAACTTCAAAACGAGTGTGTGCGATGGCCTTATTGACAAGGCTTCTGGGGTACTTATCCAGAAGACGCAGGTTCGATTCCCACTCGCAGCTGATTTATGCTTTGCTCAAAAAATCTTAAATAAAAATCTATTTGAAGAGTCTTCCTTATCAAAGTAAAAAAAAATCTACTAAGAATTTTGATCATGGGATCAAATTAATCGAGAAAAGATAAAATCAGCTGTCCCAAATAAAATTTCAACACCTACTCGACCCCAAATGTTTGCAAAACTTTACAAACAACCTATCATCCTGACACTACACTTTCTATAATTAATTTCCCCATCAAATAAAAAAACTTGATTAAAAAAAACCGGCCAAGTGCGAGTCGGATTCGCCCATAAAGGGCTCCGTAGCAGCAAGTAACATAATATAAAAGTTCTTGTAGTTGGTTGTAACTTTGAAAGGTAGCGGTTTACGATTTATTACGTACTAAAAAAAAATACTTGATTTTGTTCAAACCAATTTTCGCTGGTAGTTTGCATGGTAATGTACATCATATTTTTTTTTAGTTTTATCATTCTCTTATTTTAGAAGTTACAGGTGGAGGGACACATAATACCACTTTGGAAGTGTCTCACGCGTTAACTGTTCACTTTAGAAAAAAAC
Source organism: Agrotis puta (assembly GCA_943136025.2). Classification (NCBI taxonomy): domain Eukaryota; kingdom Metazoa; phylum Arthropoda; class Insecta; order Lepidoptera; family Noctuidae; genus Agrotis; species Agrotis puta. The sequence goes on along the minus strand of OW964181.2, from coordinate 14,461,635 downwards.
TAAACAAGTGCGAGTCGGACTCGCCTTTAAAGGGTTCCGTAGCAGCAAGTAACATTATATAAAAGTTGGTTGTAACTTTGAAAGATAAATTGCGGTTTACGATTTATGACGTATTACAAAAAAAATGTAAGTTGGTACGCACAATATTGAGTGATTTACCATGTTATTTTAATATCATGGACTTCTTATAGGTTTTCCTATATCCTATAATTTTAGGTTCAATAGTTTCGGAGATAAGGGGGGGGGGAATGGTCAATTTTCGTCTATTTTCTTGAATAACTTGGAAACTATTTATTTTAAAATTACAAAAAAATACATTTAAGATCTTCTCAACAAGACCTTTCATTTGATATGCCACACGATGCAGTTTTCAGATTTTTTTTTTAATTTTCGCCTTCCCCCCCAAAATTGACCCCCCATATACAGATTTCATCTGCTCACGTCACACCTCTGTGTTTGGGTCACAGGAATTGATATGTGTACCAAATTTCAACTTAATCGGTCTAATAGATTCGGAGATAATTGACTGTAAGCGGCGGACGGACAGACACACGAGTGATCCTATAAGGGTTCCGTTTTTGTATTCAGACGTACGGAACCCTAAAAATGAAATTAGTAGCCTCAATATCATTTTTAAAGACCTATCCTAATATCAACACGTATGGGTTTGGTGTTTTTTTTTCAATTTCAATTCTAAGTGTTTTTTTTTATTAAAAGCCCCCATTTTTTATTTTTGTGTGAGAACCCTAATGCGGTTCACATAATACATCTACTTACCAACTTTCAACAGGATAGTTCTTATACTTTCGAAGAAAAGTGGCTGTGACGGACACGGACAGTCATGACGAATCTATAAGGGTTTAGTTTTTTGCCATTTGGCTACGGAACCCTAAAAATCGTATAGCACAGACAGTTTTTACTCTCGAATAAGCAAAACGCCATGCTTCAACCTCGACATTAATCAAAGATTGATAACGTTCCTATTTAACACACTCTTCATTAATTAATCACTCACTCGAACTCCGGAACTAGAAAGTTTGCAAAATCACTTAAAAACATAATCTAACTGCTACGCCTGCGTGGGTGGTTTCCCAAATACTCGTAGTTGGAACTTGTGGCATACCGTAGTTGGGGAACTTTGCTTACAATCAACTACCTGATATTTTGGGCCATTTATAGAACCATATATGAACATTTCACTGGTTAAAATTTATTGTTTGAGCTTGGCGTCAATTGTGTGGGACAAAGTTAGAGATACAATCATGAGTTGTTTCGAGAATATGAAGAAGTTTAGGCAAGTTATGAGCTCATTTCTGATTTCAAAGTGAACTAAGCGACTTCGTCCGCGTAAATTCAGTTTTTTTGTTTTTATATTTAGTAATTTTTGTGGTCCCCAAATTAACAGCGTTAAATTTTATCAATATTCGTTTATTTGCATGAAATATCTTGATTGGACGGCGAGCGATCCATTACTCACCGTCTACATGTCCGTGATAGTTCCATACGTGTTCATGGTAGGTATTAATTTTAATTTTGAACAAAATGTAACCCTATTTACGATACATTAAAATTCCATTATTGCCACATTGATAGGCGGATACCTTTCGCGACCGGCATTGGTCGAGGCCATGCTACGGGGTGAGACGGAGTGGGAGGCGGTCGCCTCCTTCTGCGAAGCAGTTATGCTAGCTAAGGAGGTGGCGCGCCACGTGAGGGAGAGGACAGCGTCCTCCCAGCCCAGCCACAGTGGTAGGCGCCCACGACGACGGACGTCGGCAGACGATCTCCAGCTACCGTAGGCGCGGGCATGCGGGTAGCGAGTAATGGGTGACTCGCTGTCCGACCATGGACCATGCCCGGGTCGACAGCGCGTTGTGGTATATTAATAAGGTAAAAAAAAGGTCAAATTGAACAAAATTGTTGTTTGCCGAACATAAACATGAATTGAACACAAAGTTTATAAATAATACAGCAGCAATAATGTCAAACACATTATTTAAGTTAGAAAGTTTATTATATACTTAGCTCTGATTGATACTTCAAGTATAGGAAAGATTTCATAACAGTGACGTACCCATATAATCCAGAAAGCCGACTATCCGACCTTACTTGTTTTCGGTAAATAATCGGCAAAAAAGACCGAATATTTGGCTCGAATGATGATTGAAATGAAATTATAACCTGTATTGCATAATCAGCGGTACAATTTGTAACGTAGTTAAAAAATCTGAACTTGAATTCTTATCTAGAAAAAAATATTACTTCTGTTAATAAGTTTTTAGATTAGGTAACCTTTAAAAACCAACGAGTCGGTCAGCCGTTTAGTCGGTTCGCTGATTAGTCAGATAGGCGTTCTGTCGGTTAGTCGATCCATCTCTACTTCATAACAAACAATACATAGGTCTCATTTCAAAAACAATATTGGAAGTTACTCAACTTCATAAATTGATATTTACTTTCTGAAACATGAGTTTATTTCGACTTCTATTGGTATAGGTCCATCCACTGTGACTATATTAAGTGCATTATGAATCTTCGGCAATACTTCTATTCTCGGAAAGCTATTAGTTATTTAAATGGCAAAATTTCCATACTGACTTAATTTTGTCCTGGGTGTAGCGGAAGAGAACGTAGCTCTAAAGCCTTTGTCAAACAGGCGTGGCGAATGCGAAGCGTGACGTTTTTATTTGTAATGTATGGAATTGATTTAATCCAGTCACATAGAAAAGCGAAAGCGATTCGATAGCGTGACAGAGCTATCGGACTGACGTCTCGCTTCGGTTCGGTATCGCTTCGGAATCGCTTCGGACTCGCCTGTCTATTTGACAAAGGCATTACAGACTGAAAACCATCCTTTTATTTCGTTTGCTCTTTTCCGTTTCTGGGGTTCTAAGCACGAACACCTTGACTTCGGCCTTAGTGACAGACGTTTTGACAACGAGCCCGAACTAAGAATTAAGCCTTTGTCAAACAGACAGGCGTGGCGAATGCGAAGCGTGACGTTTTTATTTGTAATGTGTAGAATTGTTTAAATGCAGCCACATAGAAAAGCGAAAGCGATCCGATAGCGTGACAGAGCTATCGGACTGACGTCTCGCTTCGGTTCGGTATCGCCTGGGAAACGCTTCGCTTTCGCCTGTCTGTTTGAAAAAGGCATACTTAAATGAAATTACGATTTGACAGATAGCTCCTTAGAGTCCACCTCACCAATCATGACCTGTGGAGTGGTACTACATTTTTTAAATGCCATTTCGCGTGTACACTAGCGCCGCGTCATAATGACTTCAGTCGTGGTGGTATTATCCTGACGTTAGTTACGTTCGTAAATCTGTATCATTTCCGTGTTTTCGTTGAAGGACTTAGAAAGTAGACATCCAGGACTGCAGTACCCTTTTTAGGCAGTCACACGCAGCATACTGGTAGTATCCATCTTCAAGTTTCCGAAACCACGGACATAAGCTAGTACATTAACTAATAACCATAAGTCGGAATTAGGTAGAGTTATTCATGTACTTACACTGATTTCATACAGCGAAAGAATAAAGTGGATATGCCCCAATGCCAATGCCGGGATTACTTTTAAAGAGCAGAAAAATCCCGTTATTTTAAATAAAAAAGTAATTTACTTTTACACAATTTAAGCCACTGCACGCGCGACGTTGGCAAATTTACATCAAAAACATCGGATGTTCGAATAAAAACTGCATGTTAATTATCTTTGTTTTATTTGTCTAATCTATCTCTGAGTTTTTTATTACTATTTAACTAACTCTACCTAATTCCGACCTCTGCTAATTACAGTATTAAGTATGTTTGAATGTACTATAAAATATTTAATTCAGCCAGAAAAATGCCTCCCAGGAAAAATTGTGTCAGGGAATACCACAATTTCTTCTAAAATAAGTAAGTCATGCATAATCGAGACCCCAAAACAGATAAGAGAGATCGTCTGAAACATTATTCCGTTCACGATCGAATACTAAACTGTCGTTATTGGCTTGAAACGTCGAATTTTGCTCGAAACGCTATATTTTGCTCGAAACGTCGATTCAGGCCGCAACGTCGCTTTCGACGAGAATGTATCAAATTTTACGAGTCTACATTGATACCCGACGTTTGTCGTTCTCCTTTGAATCGAATTGAAAAATAATGAGAATTGACATATATAAAAAAGAACATTATTCGTACATGCGACGACATACTGTTACTAGAAACCAGTTTAATCTGACCTCGCATTCTATAAACTTACCACATAATAATAGATCAGCTGAAACTGGATGTTTGTTAGTTGAAAACGACCAGCTTAGATCAGACCTCTCATTGAATTGTCTTGCGGGACAATGACAAATCAAGTTATACTGGATGTCTATAACTTGTTAGTAGTTGCCGTACGTTCGATGTGAAGGAAAAAATACGTTTAGTTGATAGCATTTCGTATTCAAAGGATTATAAAGTCTGTCTTAAGAGTCCATGATGTATCCTTTATGATCCTTTTCTTTGTATTTATTTTTTAGGCATGTTTGTTTCGGGCCTTTTTACTTAAGTACAGAATCCTACTAATATTATAAACGCGAAAGTTTATTTGGATGTATGTTTGTCAGTCTTTCACGCAAAAATCACTGAACGGATTTGAATAAAATTAGTAGTATCATATATAACACTAGCACTTTGCCCGCGACTTCGCCCGCGTGGGTTACGTACTTTCCTAATTCCCCCTTTTCACCCCCTTAAAGGTTAAATTTCCAAAAACCCCTTCTTAGTGCTCCCCTACATTATAATAGGAAGCCGTGTGCAAAATTTCACATTCCTAGCCCCAGTAATTTCGGCTGTACGTTGATATGTCAGTCAGTCAGTTCTCCTTTTATATATATAGATAATAGTAATATCATCAAATGTAATATCATGTATGTAATGTAAGATAATAGTAAAATCATCAAATGAGTTTGGGCAGGAGGGACTGTCAGACTTGACTGACTGAAATCCACGGTGTCCTTCCACAGCCCTTTACATACCGGGGTCACGGTAATTCGTAAGTCCCGCGATCCCGGCAGGCTTTGGCCCTCTACAGGCCCCGTCACTATGCTGACATTCTTTGAGGCGCGCGTGGAACACAATGCGCCGTCGACCCGGGCATGGTCCAAGGTCGGACAGCGAGTCGCCCGTTACTCGCTGCCCGCATGCCCGCGCCTATGGTGGCCAGAGATCGTCTTGCGACGTCCGTCGCCGTGGGCGTCTACCACTGTGGCTGGGGTGGAGGCAGGACGCTGTCCTCTCCCTCCTTATCAGACACAGGTACCTCCCGAAACTTCCGTGTCCGGTGTGGACCTGGGTCATGCGGTAGGTAAGGACGCGGTGACGCCTATCCAGCCACTCCTAAAACAGGGGTCTTACCGCCGCGATTGCGGCGTGCTCGATGCGATACCCCTTGGTAAAACTGAAACGGCCAACATCTACTATTTCAAAAACCCACACACGGTTCAAGAAAATTATAAGCCCCGAAAATTACAAAATGCGTTGAACAAATTGCCTGTCGAGGAGTTTTCCTTGAGGCATTAAGTATGGAGCGAAAGTAACTCCCTTAGCAATTTAGACAAAAATCAATGATGAATAATTTCAAAATTCTAAACCTAGTTTACTACGTCGAGTTTTGAAATTGAGCCAGAACATTCGAACGCGGAGTGTCCATAAATTTTATGCTGCATGAATTATTAAGAAGAGAAAGTTTTTGGTAGTTTGTTTTTTAATCTTTTTTATGTTATTGCATAGCTTTCATCACGGTATTTGACGCGTGGCGACCGCATCAAGAAATTCTGTAACGAAACTAAACCTAACACTGTCACATCTGTCAGGTCAACGTGAGTGAATAAAAATAAAATGAATGTATTTTTTCTTGACGTTTCACTTGATTGACGTGGCTGACCATAGCCTAATTAGTAGACTAACTTCCCATAGAGCAACGATGGCATGATATTCTCGTTAAATATTCACGGTAGGCGAATTTTTTTTTCTTTTTTTTCAAAAATAAAATAAATAAACAAATTATTATAATTGCATAAGTTGGTGAAAAATGCTATGCAATAGCTTTGAAAGCGTGATTGTTGTATAAATATTAGTTATAAATAGTGGGATAAAGTGGACTCTTATATATCTTACTACAGATCTCTAAAACACTCTTAATTGTCGACACTTAGCATGCCTAATAAGCCTGCCGGGGTCGCGGGACTGACTCATCCGAAAACCGTGACTCTGGAACGTAAAGGGGGACAGTGAAGGATCACTGTGGATTTTAGTCAGTACAAGTCTGACAGTCCCTCCCGCCCCGCCATAGGTTGGGAAGACACTCTTAATGATTTTACCACGTTTTAAAAAATGTAAAAACCTATCGGTAAAACCTTTTGTCCTTTACCTACTACTAGTACCAACGATATCGCAGCTGTTTGCGTCACAATACAAATATTCTAAGAAAATCGCAGGACAGCGAAACGCAATGGTCCTACTTCTGTTGTGTCGTTATTTTCGCAGCTGTGTTTAACTTCGTAGCCGCCCTAATACATAATGTATTAAACGCAGATAACGCATCCGGTGTTATCGACCGATAAAAACGCGACTGTGTGGGGGAGCCTTAATGGATGGGCCAAAAATCGCACGATATCGTGAAAAGTGAAAAAAGAGACACCATCAGATTGTTATAAGTGCGTTTCTAATGAAAGTACGAAATAAGTAGATGGGAATGTAATTCCAATTTATTTGTCAATTTTTAAATCATAAGTACGAAACAAAGACGCTAGCAAGAACCCGCGATTTTAGTATACGCCATTATTTTGTTTATTACATCCTTACATTTTCTTTTCAGTTAGTTTTTTTTATCAGTTTACCAAAATATGCTAGTTTATGTAGCATGATTTACGCAATAAATTACAAATCTAATTAGTCCGTCAGAGTTCTAAAACGCATCAAAATTCATAAATGGAGGTTATGACGTCAGGATGCTCTAAAAATGTTACCACGGCATGATGTATTAGAATTTTAAAACCGTCCTATCATGGTCAATTTTCGTTTACAAAATATTTTATCAAAAAAAAAATTAGGGGTCAAATGTTCTTTAATAATATATTGACGGACTATGTTATTACTGTTTTATCCAATTTTTATTATTTTATAACAATCGTTTTTTAATTACCATCACAACACCCCAATATTTGACTGCTACCAAAATCACATAGGAACATTTAATTTCACACACGAACCGAACCAAATATAAATAAGCCCAATACCCCCACCGTGGGACCAAACATGTGCGGCCTATTATTTATCGAAAATTCCATGACACGTATCCACAATCGGAAAATAGATATATAATAATCATCATTTTATTATTCGCCTAACTACTAATTACATATGTTAGGTAATGTATTCATTAGGGGACATCGTAAGAGGATTTACTTTACTTTTAGGTGGTAAAATTTAATTTTTTAAAATTACCCTAGGTGGCGCACGTAGATCACGACGAGCCGTCGATCCGCGCATGGTCGCTGGCCCTGCGATAGCGAACGGAACGAACAAAAACGCTCTGAAATGTTTAATAGATTTTCAACTCTATGCGTTAGGGTATAAAGTTGATAACGTATTAGAGACTGCTGAGCGTTAACGTTTATCGCATGCGTCTGTGTATTCTGATCGAACGGTGAGCTAACTATTACTCGTTGTCCTCAAGCCCGCGCCTAGCAACGGTGATCGAAAATCGCTTCTCGACGTTTGACGCTCCAAGCCAAAGTGGTCTACTTGCGGTAGACATGACGTCCGTAAAGTGTACATATTTGATGACCTCTTTATCGTTCATTCTGTAGAAGGGTCAGGAAAATATGTTTGCTTAAATGCTGTTTATTTTGAGGGCCTGCATTTAACTCGAAAATTATGCCACAGGAAAGTATATCGGGACAAACGGTAACTGTCCCTCTGAACAAAAGATCTGTTCAGCCATTCGTCCAAACGTTCTCATTTTTATTTTTTGTTAGATAAATAGACTAGCATTTGCCTGCGCCTTCCTTGAGTTTTATCATCCTCAGCAATCTGAAGGGACTCCCCTTAGATGGCCAAAGCCTGCCGGGATCGCGGGACGATCACATCAGGTAACAGTGACTCCCGAACGTAAAGGGCTACTGAAAGATCACCGTGGATTTGAGTCAGTCCAAATCTGACAGTCCCTCTCGACCCGCACTGGATGAGAGGACTCATTTGATCTCATTTATCGCGACAAAAATGTAAGTAAAGTAGTAATTTATTAAGAAGTTCAAGTCGTTGGATAACAGTCGCAACGGCGTAGGCTGTGGTTTCGAAACCAATCAAACGCCAGATTTCTCTAAATGGTAAAGGAAAATATCCTATCACTCCTGCTCACAGGCCTGTGACTGTGGTTTAAATACAGTTTTCAGAACCCAATCAGAGAGTCAGAAATAGTATAAAAGTTTTCCTTTGAAAGCGATTAACGTATTTTGTACGAGTTAGTACATCTTAATTGGTGAATCCTCTTTCAAAAGTTTTGTAAATCACAGCTACCCAGCCAGCAAAGGCTTTAAAAAACGATAAGAAACAGATAATTTACGAAAATCCCTTCTAAAACTCTTTACCCTCTAATGATTTCGTTTAAATGTGTCCAGCTCTTTGAACCGAAAATTGTTACCTTAAAAAAAAAACATTTTTCGTAGTCCAATCCGAATCTCTTTGGTAAAATCACAGGTACAGTGGACCACTTTGATAAAAAAAGATAAACTTAAAAATATAATTGCGAAAGTCCTTATTTACATAATAAATCGTTATTGGATTCACAAAGGACGGTTTGTCGAAAAATTTGCCAACAATTTGGACATCAAAGTATTCGCAAATGGGAGAGGAACTAGGGGCACGTTTAACCGGAGCTCCGTACACGCCAAATTTGCCATTACGGTGTTTGTACGAATTGAGACTTTGTGATGTGGTCCAATGTACGAATATAAGCGGTTCAATTTAACACTTTACACGCTTTCACTCTACCCTGGGTGGGAGGACTCATTCAATCGAAAACAAAGTAATTTTTATAAAATTTTTGTTCGAATATCGTAGATGACTGAAGAATAGAAACTGTTTTTTTATACATTTAAAACATCACTTTACATAGAACGTTAGAGAATTTAAAAATTTATCATTTTGTCGACAAATCCCGTTTCTACTGTATCATGTTACGCGTTCCAAAATAATTTAAATGCCCGGTTTTATGGGACTTAAAAATAAACAGTTTCTAACTTAACCCTTACAGAAAATCCATTTTTATAAGAGGTCATTGAAAGTCCCAGATATTCAATATTCTCATTCGAAAAAAATACCACCGATTTATACAAAATCCTCTCCTTAATAAAGTGTGGGATACAAAATTGACCTCTCCAGTTCTTTGCGTTTATTTTTTTGCTCTGGTATCATTCACATCGGGCCGAAGGTGTTTTGGGGTCGCCAACATTTTGTGGCTCTGGCAACATCTGAAAAACTTAATTTACCTTTATGACCACTCAATAGGATACACATTTATTATCTTTTGATAAAATATTACGTAGGTTTTTATGTTTTATGACGATGAGTACGTACGTAAGAGATTATTGTTGTTTATAGATGTTCGTCAGAAAAATATGGTTCTGTAATGTGTGTTTATCCAACTGTGTAATAACAATGGGTCTTTTGAACTTTACGTTGAAAATAACATTGATAAAAAAGATATCCAATATCTTGGATTCCAATGTTTTTACCTGGTTAGAAAATATTCCCTGATATTGTACAAATTATATTCTCGGGTTAAACAAATATATTTAGGAGATTTTGCCGTCTGGATTTTACTAAATGATTTTTTATTATCTTTGCCCCACTCTGGTAATACATCCTGTGCCGTGTGTGTTTCAACTCCTTCTATGATATATTACATAGATGTGACACAATGCGTTTTTCTCATGTTGCAGCGCCCGCACCGTATCACAATGGCGTTTCACATAGACATTAGAAGCGGTAACGCAGCGTAGTATCGTTAATAATGTCAATAATGTCGGTATTCGCCGCACGGTGATAATCGAATGTCTAAACGACGATACGATTAGGCCGCAAGTGTCTTTATTCCCAAACCCCCACGGAACGTAAAGGGCTATTGAAGGATACCGTGGATTTTAGTCAGTACGAGTCTGACAGTCCCTCCCGCTCTGGTGGGAGGACTCATTTGATGATTTTACCACGTAAAAAAAAAGCGCCATCTCATTCCTTGTGCGAAACTACTCACAATTTCACACTTTTGACAGGCCTGTTGGTCTAGTGGTTAGTGATCCCGACTGCTATGCCGGAGGTCGTGGGTTCGATTCCCACCCAGGACAAATGTTTGTGTGATGAGCACGATCATTTGTTCTGTGTCTGGGTGTAATTTATCCATAATATGTATGTATTTAGAAATATATAAGTATGTTTATCAGTTGTCTAGTACCCATAACACGAGCTCTGCTTAGCTTGGGACTAGATGGCGCTGTGTGATAGTTGTGGAATATTTATTTACTTTAGTACGTCATGGTAGGTCAGCTGTTCCTTAATCTTCAGGCAATACAGGCGTGATTTATTTGTACTTAGTTACCATTATAACCCTACGCAGAATGAGTGGGAGGTACGCTTTACTAAATAATTCCTTTTCATTTGTTTTACAATTGAAGAAGATATCTTTATATAAAGGCCTTATAAATTATATTTCTAGTCTATTTATAAATCTTAATAGAACCTCTTTCTACTTAATTATATAATTCTACTCTTAACCACTTCAAAAGTATAGGTAAAAGGATTATGTTATACACGTTAGACGACAGCAATGTCGACACGATATCGGTGGGATTGGTATATTCATACATCTCTTTTTTTTTATCGTGATAAAATCATCAAATGAGTACTCCCACCCAGGGCAGGGCGGGAGGGACTGTCAGACTTGTACTGACTAAAATCCACGGTGTCCTTCAATAGCCCTTTACGTACCGGGGTCACGGTAATCCCTTGGTCCCGCGACCCCGGCAGGCTTTGGCCTTCTACAGGCCCCGTTACTATGCTGACACTCTTGAGGCGCGCGTGGAACACAACGCGCCGTCGACCCGGGCATGGTCAATGGTCGGACAGCGAGTCGCCCAATTCATACATCTCTAGGAAAAATAAGCGAGAGAACGCGATATGTCAGTGTCATGTTTTTACCATTATCGTCTAACTTCTTTTATGTTATACGTATTAACATCACAGTAAGATGTTAACAAGGGATTTAAAGATTCGAGCTAGCAGGACAAGACTGCGGTGGCTTAGTTGGTAAGTCCGGTGTACTAAATCGGAAGGTCACAGGTTCAAGTCCGGTCCGCAATCGAATTTTTCTATCCACGAAAACACAAAAGTCATTGCGTTTACAAACATTTAATTTCAACTGAATAACCAGTATAACATGTATTGAGCGGCTGCCATTCTGACCTCTACATTTCACTACTACTATCTTAACACGAAACCCGTAGTTTCGGGCGCTTCCTACTCTTTATCACTTACGGACGGACATAAGATTAGGTTGTGATATAAACTAAAAAATTAGTGACAACATGATTGGATAGTTGTTCCAACTCCCGATGTCTCAAAACTTATGAATTCCAAAATAATAGGGAATATAGTTCACTCAATGGTTTCGAGTTACTTTCGTTCGGGTCCGTATTTTCGTTGACGGACTAACAGAGTAGATTTGCTGTGAGAATGGTTAAAAAAGAAAGTTTCTAATGCCAAAGATCTGCAAATGATAGCCGATGCGTGGTTTCCGAGGCACGTGCACGGAGCAAACTCGGTATGTCATAACCATACTACATAATTCAAATCTCTGAGATAATTTACATTTAATTATCTACTTGACTGAACTGAACTGAACACATACCTCGCATTACTTTTCGGAAATCCATGAAATTTAATGTTATGAAATATACTTTGTTTTAATTCCGTGACAAAAAATTCAGGAAAAGTGAGGAAAACAAAACATGCCATGCAATGGCATGTTAATATTTGGTCACTTTGTGCATCCAAGCCTGGATTTTTTTCATTTAGTGGATATTTAATGGACAGAAACCTATAATAGGGACTGCTACTGAAAAATCCATTGTTATGGAAAAATCCAATAAAGCTTTGACTGACCTAGGAATCGAACCTTAGCAATCGCGGTATCAAACACCAACCAGGCAATTTTGTAACAAATCTACTCTTTTAAAAATCATGTTTTAACGCGTCAACTGCCATCGAAGCTTTTCGGGCAATACAGGTACTCGTATGTCAATATGATCCGTCCGGCTTACGCAAGCGTCAGTCTGGGAGTTGAACGATTAAACCTTTTAATCTAAAGGGTCAGTGTTGCCGCTATATTGGAAATTCGAGACAGAAGATTGATTCCATAGCAATTATTGTTTTGATGTGTTAATGTTCAGATACAAGTTTATTGTTAACTAGCGACCCGTTCCGGCGCCGCACGGGTGCAATCTCTACTATATTATTGATATAAACCTTCCTCTAGTACAACTCTATCTATTAAAAAAAAGCCGCATCAAAAACCGTTGCGTAGTTTTAAAGTTCTAAGCATACATACGAACAGACAGCGGGAAGCGACATTGTTTTACGGCTCCTGTTCACGATGCCGCCGCCGACTATGTAGTGTTAAATAAATGACTAATGACTGAAGGGACAACTTTAAATAGAGAAGTAACAAGAAGGATGAGCACGATTCTACAAGTAGTTTTGGCAAGAGCGTTTGTGTCGCCGGTGTCGTGCGGTCCATGGCCCTCTACGGGGCCCCTGTGTGGGCCCTAAGCATCCGGACGCGACCACTCAAGCTGGTCGCATGCCAGAGTGTCATGGCTATCCGGATGATCCGGGGATACCGCACGATCGCCGGCGAATCAGCCAACCTCCTAGCGGGATTGCTGTCCTGGGATCTGGAGGCGACTGCCCTCCAGCGCGTCTACGAATGGCGCGTGGAGGCGCAGCGCCGGGGCGAATCCCCGCTGCCTCGACAGGTCGAGGCGCGGCGGGAAGAGCTCCGGCGCGATCTCAGGGCAGTATGGAGGGAGCGACTGTCGCAACTGAGGTCCGGGCACGCCGCAATCGCGGCGGTAAGACCCCTCTTTGAGGAGTGGCTGGATAGGCGTCACGGCGTCCTTACCTTCCGCATGACGCAGGTCCTCACCGGACACGGAAGTTTCGGGAGGTTCCTGTGTCTAATAGGGAGGGAAGAAACGCCTGGGTGTCACCACTGCGAGGATCTTCCGGAGGACACGGTGGAGCATACGGTGCAGGACTGCCCCGCTTGGGCAGAGCACCGCCGTGTCCTCACGACGGCGATAGGCGGAGACCTCTCGCGTCCGGCATTGGTCGAGGCCATGCTGCGGGGCGAGACGGAGTGGGAAGCGGTCGCCTCCTTCTGCGAAGCAGTCATGCTCGTGAAGGAGGAGGCGGGCCGCCTGAGGGAGAGGACAGCGTCCTCCCTCCATCCCAGCCGCAGTGGTAGACGCCCACGGCGTCGGACGTCACAGGACGATCTCCGGCCACCGTAGGCGCGGGCATGCGGGCAGCGAGTAATGGGCGACTTGCTGTCCGACCATGGACCATGCCCGGGTCGACGGCGCGTTGTGTTCCACGCGCGCCTCAAAGAGTGTCAGCATATTGACGGGGCCTGTAGAGGGCCAAAGCCTGCCGGGGTCGCGGGACTTACCCATTACCGTGACCCCGGTACGTAAAGGGCTTGTGAAGGACACCGTGGATTTTAGTCAGTACAAGTCTGACAGTCCCTCCCGCCCTGCCCTGGGTGGGAGAACTCATTTGATGATTTTACCACGCAAAAACAAAAAAAAAGAGCGTTTGTGTATATGAGTTTATAAATGTTTGTTAACGCACCCTCGACACAGGAGAATTGTGAGCTCCTAGCGTGGGGCAACTATATTGTTTTTATTAAAGGCCACTACCACATACGCCTATCGCTTACCTGCGGTGTCGGCTGAGTGGATCCAAGGTTCCTCGCGACAACTCATCCTGTCGAAGTCCGACGCCAAACAGTTTCTACTATCGGTTCGCAGGAGTTCGAGTAACTTCTGAGTCAGTTCGCTCCATCTTAGATCTCATCTTTGATTCTTGGCTGAATTTAAGCCCAGAGCAAACCCACTGTAAATAATAAAGGAGCTCTTGGCTAAATAGTAACCGCCACTGGAGTAGAACTTCAAGGTCAAGCAATGGTTACCAAGCTCAAGCAATGGTTATCAAGCTCAAACAGTTATTACCAAGGTCAAACAGTAGTTACCAAGGTCAATTTTTGAATACATGACCTTCCATTACATGATGAGTTTATTTTTTAGGTACCTCAAAAAATTCGATAAGCTATAATTGGTACCGGCCGTTTAGAGTAGTGGACCGAAATTCTGACATCCTGTCTTACAAACGGATATCGCAGTACCCAGTGTCTAAATTGTGGAGGTCAGTCGCTTCATGTAGAATATTATTTTTCAGCTGAATTCTGTTTAGAGTGAGCTTTCTGGTTTATCTCTATCGTGGCTACTACAGGGATTACGTTTTTATATACAACTTGCGGAAAAAGGCAATTATGTGTGTTTTTGCGTGCAGTCGATCGAAAGAGACCATTGCGGCTGTCCGGCACGGCTTAATAGATTGGAATAATTTATTTGCTTTTTTTTGTTTTTCGGGGTATCCTTTGTCCTAATATTGTATTGGGAATGCCCAAAAATCCTTATCAACCCAACAAATATATTTCTGTTTCATTTAAATTGTTTCCTGTATCATTGACTAAAAATCCACCCTGTTTTTTCAATTGACCTTTACGTTCCAAGGTCATGGTTGTCTTTACAGAGTGTCCCTTGACCACAGATAGTTTGTACCCTGGAATTTTACTATCAAACCTCGCGGGCGATTAGCATAAGCTAGTCATTCTATATGGCCTGGTTAGGTTTCCCAACTACAGACTGATCATACTCGTATCTGTAACTCCTTACCTCGAAATCGACCCAATTGGTCCTCTAAAATGTGGAAATTTGAAAACCAAACTGACTAACTCACGCTATTTACCCATGAGGGTGTGCAAACTATAAAACACCATAAATAAGCTACGACCCTGATATACTTTCTAAACCCGTCTACGTTCATATAGAATAAAAAGAAAAAAAGTCTTCCATCTAGCATACAACCACACCGGTTGTGAGTACAACGCAACCAACCTTTCTGAAGAAGCTCACCAACAAGGTTAATGTAGATCTTCCTAGGGTGTCCTCTCCTTGCGCGGGCATGAGGGAAGCGAGTAATGGGCAACTCGCTGTCCGACCATGGACCCTGCCCGGGTCGACGTCGCGTTGTGTTCCACGCGCGCCTCAAAGAGTGTCAGAAGATTGACGGGGCCCCCCTCTAGGAGGACTCATAAGATGATTTACCACGTAAAAAAAAAGGGTGTCCCCTCCCGCTCTCCATAACCCCCTCAACGTTTCAGCCTATTGCAATCAAAAGTTAGACATACGCCTCAGCCAAGGAACACGCTTTTTTCATCCTGTAATTTGCAACTACCTTCCTTCTTGAACTACCTTCTTCTACCTGTCTTGCCGGGAGGCGTCAACACACTACGTTAATTTACGTACGGTCTCCATTCAAGAACCTTCACACGAGACCTACATCACCTCCTTTCTTACGCCTACTTCACCTTTCGTCGGGTCGGTACCCTATTAACATGACCTCACTGAGATGCATCACTGAGCAATCATTACTGTCCAATTTTTTGGTCCTAACCCAGTTTCTTCCATATCATTCCTTAGACAATCCATCCATCTTTTCTTTGAAGAAGAAGGCTAAAGAAAAGATGGATGGATTGTCTAAGGAATTATATGGAAGAAAAAGGAGTAAATGTGACTACTGTGACGCCTGATAAAGGAGAATGGAAGAAAAAACGTGTTGCGCCGACCCCAAGTAAAATGTGATAAGGGCAGGAAGATGATGATTTTGGTCCTAACCATTTCTGGACAAATGCCCATTCTTTCGACTTCTCTCAATAATCGACTAGCAAGAAATGACTTTTAAATTTTTACACTGATGACTTTGTTTGAAAATATCATAAACCAAGTCCAGATTCAGTCTGAACACATTAAGAACACCGCACATACATATCGAATGGCAACATGAATTGCATTATCGTACAATGGCCGACTCAAAGCAACTCATGAAATTTAAATCACTCGTTACGTTTCAGTGCGGATCGCGAACCGGTAGGTATATCTCTAGAACTGGGAGGTAAACTTCTAGTACTTGTATAGTACAATCGAGAACATCAGCTTTTAGGTGTGAGTGTATGACTGATGTATGAATGTGGATGAGGCGAAAGGAGTATGTAAGCATCGTCACAGGAAGCGTTCTGTACTCTGTCTCCTCCATATGAAAAGTAAGCATTAGTTTAGAATAATTCAATGGAAATCCTTACTTAATATTTTATATCCAAAAGTCTGGATGTTTACATTCAATTATGGATGTTCCTTACTATTTCACAAAAAAAAAAACTATTTAAATATTTAGATGTTTGGTAACACAACATTATATTATATTGTTATTGGGTCTGTGCACGACTAACGCAGCGCCACCTAGCGTTCGCAACTTTGTTGGCTCTAACCGTCATATTTAAAATCAGAATATTTTAATAAATCACTTGGTTTTGGGTACCATAGCGATCCATCGGCACTGGAACTAAATTAAAAGAATCTCGGCACATGTTTTTTATAAGAAAAATATCAAATACGGGTTTAAATGATGATTATGTAGTTGCTTACTTTTTGCTCTAGACGGCAGGTATCCATTTCCTGCATTGTTCATCTTTAAAGCGCGTCACATACGGCTAAGATACTATAATATTTTTTCTTAAGATACCATATCGCTCGCATTTCGCGTATTTAATGGACCATCACACACCGTCGTGTGTCAAATTTATATCTTCGTCAAGATAATATATATTTCATATTTTGGTATCTTAAGATAAAACTGTACGGCGAGCGATATGGTATCTTAAAATAAAATATTATATTGTCTTAGCCGTGTGTATTATATTGTAATATTATATTGTCTTAGCCCTTAAATATGAAATACAGGATAAATCCTATCCTAATAAGAATTTTAATGTGACATACTTTTTGCTCTTGACGGCAGCTATTCATTTCCTGCATTGTTCACCTTTATGCAAACGCCAATGCTTTTTATCAAAACTTATTTTTTTGCGATAAGAAAAAATACGTACATCGGATTGATTCGACATTGACGATAGACGATAGAACCTATTTTTTTTTACTTTTTGCCACGATGCAATCGATTATAATATCTCCTCCTAGTACTTCGCACCCAGCGAATAGTTTATAACGTAAATTGTCTCGGTATTTCGTTCCCTTCATAAATTTCGAGCAAAACGCGGCCGAAGTCACTGCATGAACTATAGTCAAGTATAAATTCTTCAAATCATCTTGATCCGTACATCACGGCCATCCCTCCATTTAAAGGTATCAACATCCACCCTCACACAGCCTTTCCGAATCATAAATCACTCACAAAATTAACAAAACAATGAGACGGACCACCTTTTCTTTCCACCATAGACTCACAGGAAATGACCGGGAAGGGCAAAGAGAAAGTGTGACGTAATTTGTAATCTTCAGCCCGCATCCATTGTCTATGGACCCAACATTATGAATTCAGGAGGGGTGAGGACAGTACCGAATGATTACGGTCCCTGTTTACAGTACCGAATAAATAAAAACATATTTTTTTCGCCCTTTGAAGCATTTTAATGTTGACACACGTATCTGTGTTAGTGGAAGCGCCTGAGGTGGCTCGTATTTTGTGTGCGGATTTGTGTTTTTATTATTTTTTATATCTGTGTTGATGCTGGGTAATAAAAAGTCACAATTTGGGTTTTTTTGGGGTCGGTTCATGTAAAATACTGGCACTCAGCTGTGGTCGGTTAAACTGGAAGTTGGCCACAATAGCTTATGAAAGGGATTGGAAAGAATTGGGGTTTTTTGGGTGGCAAATCATTAAACGACTAATCACAACTATATATATATATACTATTGAGTTATTAAAGTTAAATTGTCGAAAAATTGTATTGTGTGCTTTTCCCTATTTTGAGAAATTGTCCTCTAGTCAAAACAATTATATTTACATGCTCAATAAGCATCTTAATTTATTAGTTAGTCTCTATAGTGACAAACTTATGTATTTTGATACCAACGTCTGTATGGATAAACTTTGGTCAACACGAAATACTGTGTATCTGCCTTATATGTATAGACGCGAAATAGCTAGGCTATTAGTTTTTTATATTCACACAGACATAAATAGTATGTCGAAGCTTAGTAGTATAGTTATTACTGATAGTGTTCACAACACTCCTTTTGATGCACCTAGTGATTTAAACTGTTAGATACGACAATAGGCAAGCCACATAATATGTTGAATGTTGTGCATCAAAATATGCAGGGTTTGTCTGGCAAGGAGTTAGAATTAAGTTTATTTATGGAACACTATCAGGTTCAGGTCTTATGTCTTACTGAACACTGGTTGAAGGAGCATGAATTACCGTTTTTCAATGATAACAATTTTACTGTCCAAAGTGCGTTTGTCAGAAGGGGCGCTATTCGTGGTGGTTCTTTGGTTCTTGTTTCAAACAAGTTAAAATGTAAGGAACGCTTAGATCTAGTTAATCTTTCTGTTGAGCGTATTATTGAGTTGTCTTGTGTGGAACTCGAGAAATATATAATAATTTGTGTTTATAGACCTCCTTCTGGGGATTTTACTCGCTTCGAATCTGTAATGGAGGATTCACTTAGTAAGTTAAAATCAAGTAATAAAAGTATAATTTTATGTGGAGATTTTAATGTTAATATTTTAGATGCAACATCATTAAGTGTCAGACTACTGAACCTTTTTAAATCTTTTAATTTAATTAACTTGTTTTTTGAACCAACAAGAATTACTGCATCTTCGTCGACTTGTCTTGACAACATGTTTACTGATTGTGTAGCCGAAAGTAAAGTAGTATTAAGTGACTTATCGTCTGATCACTGTGGATTGATGGCAAGCTTCCCTATGCCATCTCACAAAAAGCCAAACAAGATTGAATGTAGGCCCTATACAGTTAGTCGTTGTAACAAGTTTAAGAATAATGTAGCTGATAAACTTACACCAGCCATAGCTGAATCAGAAAATCCTAATGAAATCTATGAATCCCTTTTTGATATTGTTAAAGATGAATACCAGTCCACTTTTAAAACCAAAATCATTAACAAGAATGGATCCTCTGTTGGTTTCAATCAATGGGCTACACCTGGCATTTATAAAAGTAGGGCGAGATTGTACGAGTTGTATGGTTTGAAAAAATTTAGGTTTGATACACCTTTTGTGGAATATGTAAGAAATTATTCAAAATTATTTAAAAAGATTTGTGTTATTGCTAAGTCAAAATTTTTAAGCGAAAAAATTAAAAATTCTACTAACAAAGTTAAAGCTACTTGGCAAATTATCAACAGTGAAACAGGAAGATCGGTTAATAATGAAAATCAATTAGAGATTATGATAGACAGTCAACTAATTACAAATGCGACTAGCGCAGCAGACGCATTTAATGAATTCTTTGCAAATATTCCTATAACTACAACTCGCTCCTTAAGCTCGTCTCCGTCTAAAGCTGAAAGCATTCTGCAACGCAATGTGCCTAAATGCGGTAACCTGCTTAGTTTTAAACACATAACACCATATGATGTAATAAATGTATTCAACACGCTTAATTCTAAACATACTGGCGATTATTGGGGCATTTCAATTAAACTTTTAAGTAATATAATTGACATCGTTGCCCCCTATCTTGCAATTACTTTTAATAAATGTGTAGATCTGGGTACTTTCCCTGACCTCATGAAGAGTAGTAAAGTTATACCATTATTTAAATCAGGCAATAAAAATGATATTGGTAATTTCAGACCTATTTCTATCTTACCTGCTTTTAGCAAAATATTTGAAAAATTGATACTCAAGCAGTTGCTTAGTCATTTTAATGTAAATAGCCTCCTTCATAGTGAACAATATGGTTTTACGAAAGGTCGTTCAACAACTGATGCAGGTGTTGCTTTGCTGAAGCACATATTTAAGGCGTGGGAGAGCTGTAAGAATGCAATAGGTGTTTTCTGTGATCTATCCAAAGCCTTTGATTGCGTACACCATGATACACTTTTGCGAAAATTACATCATTACGGAGTCCAAAACGAAGCTCTTAATGTTATAGAATCGTACCTACGTAATAGATTTCAATGCGTAGATGTTAATGGCTCGAAATCTACTGGTCAACCTGTACAGCTAGGTGTGCCTCAAGGATCAATTCTGGGTCCGTTTTTGTTTTTGGTCTACGTCAATGACTTGCCATATCTTTTAAAGGGCATTTGTGACATTGTACTGTTTGCAGATGATACCTCTCTATTATTTAAAGTAGATAGAAATAGTCAAGATTTTGACGATGTTAACACCGCATTATCATTGGTCACGGATTGGTTTACTGCTAACAACCTGGTTCTCAATACCAAAAAAACTAAATGCATAAAGTTCGCCCTGCCAAATGTTACAAATCTAGGGCCTAACATTGTTCTAAGTAATGAAGAACTTGAAACTGTTGACTCAGCTGTGTTTCTGGGTATTAAATTAGATTCTCAAATTCAATGGGGTCCGCATATAACAAGTTTAGCGGGAAGACTAAGCTCGGCAGCCTACGCTGTCAGAAAAGTAAGACAATACACGGACGTTGATACAGCTCGACTAGTTTATTTTAGTTATTTTCACAGCCTTATGTCGTACGGCATTTTATTGTGGGGAAAAGCGGCTGATATTCAAAACATATTTGTTTTACAAAAACGAGCTGTTCGGGCAATTTACCAGCTGGGTACTAGAGTTTCTCTGAGGGATTTATTTAAGGAGATTGGCATTCTGACGGTGGCATCTCAATTCATCTTTGCAAACATTATATATATTAGGCAGAATTTACATCTGTATACCAAAAACAGTGATTTTCACACTTTTAACACAAGAAATAAGCACCACCTACGTGTTCCTTTTCATAGGCTTCATAAGGTTCATAGCTCATTTGTAGGCCTTGGTATAACATTCTATAATAAATTGCCTTCGTCATTGCTAGACTTGCCGTTTAATGTGTTTAAATCTAAGATTAAATCCAATCTTTGTTCTAAGGCATATTATTCCATAAACGATTACTTAGACGATAAAAACAGCTGGTCACTCTGTTGTAGTTAAGACGGCGTTCATGCTCTTTCCCCAGATTTCTTCTTTTTTTTTTTTCCCCGACTAGTTATATGAGTTCATATAATTGTTTATTTGTTTTTTTATGACTTAATTAAGTCATCTTGTTTTGTTTTATTTTATGTGTTTGTATTTGTTTTAGTATTTTATTTTGATCCACGGACATTTTGTCCTACTTTACATTTTATTGTTTGTCTTTTTGTGTGCATTGTTTATTATTTTAGTACGACAGTCGTAGGTTTCCTTCATCTTTTATTAATATTGTCGCAGCGGATGAAGAATGTACACCTATCTCCTGCATTGTATAGAGTGTATCCACCTAGTATTATATAGCGTCATACCCAGCATTGTGTGAGTACCATGTACTTCAGAGCTATCTTTGACTAGAAACCTACGTCTTTTATTGACTTGAATGACTCTGGCGGTTGAGAGTATGTCATGCTCACTCAAATGTCTCGCTGATGGTGGCGTGTGTGTCGGATCATTTAGTTCCCTTCAAAATGGTTGAGCTGAATGGTGCTGATATATGCGTCATGTTCGTGAACGGGCGCTGTCAGTTGGGACTGGTCATCTCTTAGCTGCCCGGGTCTATTTTAATTTTTAATTTAAAGTAACTTTATTTTTGAATTGTCTTTTTTATATTACTATGGACACTATTAACTTGCCACATCGTTCTCACATAATGTACCATCTGATGATGAATGATGTAACAAAAGTTTTGTAATAATTTTGGCGATTGAAAAAGAGTGTCCATGGAGTTTCTTGCTCATTCTTCTCCATAGAGATCTACGCTTTGGAATGAGCACCTACGGTACTTTCACAGTTTTTATGTCTTGTGACTGGGACTGTAGCACCATAACTATTTTTGTACTAGTTTTATTTTATGTCTTTTGACAATTCAAAAGTGCCTGTAATTGGCCTAGTTGAAATAAATGATTTGATTTGATTTGATTATATAGCTTTTTTTTAGCGTGGTAAAATCATCGAATGAGTCCTCCCACCCAGGGCAGAGCGGAAAGAACTGTCAGACTCGTACTGACTAAAATCCACGGTATCCTTCAATAGCCCTTTACGTTCCTCGGTCACGGTAATTCGTGAGTCCCGCGACCACAACTACACACCCAAGGAAAAGTAAGTGCATACAACTCACTCAAATAAACTCTACTTATATAACACTAGCGGGTGCAATCTTTACTATATTATTTATATAAAATATATCTCTACTATATAATACTATGTACAATTCTGCCTAAACGTTCACGGATCAGAGCCGTAACGTTATCGGGAGCTAAAAAAATAATTAAATGATAAAAACATGTTCTTTTATCTAATTTGAAATTATTTGTTACAATGTAACCGGTTGAGCAAACATTGAATAAAAATATAGGTTTTTAAAGGGTTCTTTATGGGTAATTTGTGGGGTTATTTTTTCCAAATGATTTGGGTTTAAAGGGTTGGGTACTCATTTGACGTCGGATGTGAGGTAAGCTTATTCGGATGTGGTCCGCCAGTTTTGTCGGAGTATTTTGTTTTACAAATAATTTTATATCGGCTGCATTTTAGTCAGAATATCTTATTTTTTCTTCAAAAACATAGATATAAAAAGTGTAGTTGAATGGTCTGGGTCGATCCCCGCACAAAACAAATATTTGTATGACCTACAAGTAGTTGTTCCGGGTCTGGGTGTTTGTATATGTGAATTTCAATGTTTGTCAACGAACCCACAGGACATACAGGAGAGATTTCTAATGTGAGGCAACGTTTTTAAGAAAGAAAATATACGTCAATCTAGACTCTTAACACTCTTTGTACGAAATTTCATTAAAATCAATTCAGTATTTTTTGGTGAAACGCCAACTAACATCTAGCCATTCATACGTCCTCATAAACTGTCGCAGATACAATAGAAGTATCGTTATTACACTAACTAATTTTGTGTATCACATAAACTAGGAGCTGAAACTTACAAAGTTGGGCAAAGATGAAAGTGCAAAAAGATTTCACAATTTTCATGTTCTGATAGCTGGGCCACAGTAACGTCATTTCCTGTTCAATTTCACTACTATAGTCTTTAAATGTTCGTATAAAAGTCCATCAATGATAAGAAAGAAAGAAAGCGATAATTAACGGCATTTCCCGTTCATGTGGCCCTGGTGTAACATAGCAACTGGTGAAGTAAAGTTATTTGGTGACACAGGCAATTCGGTGACAGTCTTAATGCCTTTGTCAAACAGACAGGCGAGTCCGAAGCGATAACGAACCGATACGAGACGTCATTCAGTCCGATAGTTCTGTCACGCTATCGGATCGCTTTCGCTTTTCTATGTGACTGGATTCAAACAATTCCATACATTATAAATAAAAACGCCTCGCTTCGCATTCGTCACGCCTGTCTGTTTGACAAAGGCTTTAAATTCTTTAAAAACGTTAATACGATAACATCTTGAAAGACTTTTAAGAGTCTCGCACCAAATTTCCTTCCCCACCAAATAACCTTGCTTTACTATACATAAAATAATAATTATTCTTCGAAGAAACTAAAACAAAGCACGTCAAGAAATGTCTCAGGAACACAGTACGTAACTAACAATTGTGGAAAACTTTCTGAAAGATCTCCCTCTTGAGCCGAAACTAAGTAAGAGCTAAAACGTTGGCAACACTGAGGACTTATCATTCTGCATTCAGTGCTTTTGTTCACTCATTGTCTGAGTTGTCAGACTGAGATGATATACAATGTATAGCAGAAATAATACTTTAATGGGGTGCTGGTTGCCTTCGTTGAATTAATGAATGATACTTTTATTTATAAGAAAACTAGCGACCCGCCCCGGCTTGGCACGGGTACAATCTTTACTATATTATGCATTTTATATACATGTAAACCTTCCCCTTGAATAACTCTATTAAAAAAACCGCATCAATATCCGTTGCGTAGTTTTAAAGATCTAAGCATACATAGGGACAGACAGACGGAAGCGACTTTGTACTAAATTTCACACAAATCGGTTCAGTAGTTTAGGCGTGAAGAAAATACAGACAGACAGACAGACAGACAGAGTTACTTTCGCATTTATAATATTAGTTTGGATTGTATTGTCAAAAAAATAAATTATATAATTAATAATTATGGTACTGGGACTGGTCGACTTACCCATTACCATGACCCCGGTACGTAAAGGGCTAGTGAAGGACACCGTGGATTTTAGTCATCACAAGTCTGACAGTCACTCCCGCCCTGCCCTGGGTGGGAGGACTCTGTTACTGTGTGATTCATATTGAGATGGTGCATTACGTGAGAACGATGTATCAAGTAAAAAGTGTCCACAGGAAATATAATGATCCAATGATTATTCAATAAAATAATCAATAATTAAAATAAACCTATTTCATCCCGAAAAAAAGTGTTGATCCCGAAGTAAAATCAAGAACGTTCCTTAGCACCAACCTTTGAGGCACAAGTAATCATTTCGATTTTAAATTCACTCCCATACATATTGACCTATGGTATATTAATTAATATTATATCGGATGCTACATATCTTCTACATTGTTCCTTTTTTTTTTTTTTTTTTTTTTATCGTGGTAAAATCATCAAATGAGTCCTCCCACCCAGGGCAGGGCGGGAGGGACTGTCAGACTTGTACTGACTAAAATCCACGGTGTCCTTCACTAGCCCTTTACGTACTGGGGTCACGGTAATCCCTTGGTCCCGCGACCCCAGCAGGCTTTGGCCCTCTACAGGCCCCGTCACTATGCTGACACTCTTTGAGGCGCGCGTGGAACACAACGCGCCGTCGACCCGGGCATGGTCCATGGTCGGACAGCGAGTCGCCCATTACTCGCTGCCCGCATGCCCGCGCCTACGGTGGCCGGAGATCGTCCTGCGACGTCCGACGCCGTGGGCGTCTACCACTGCGGCTGGGGTGGAGGGAGGACGCTGTCCTCTCCCTCAGGCGGCCCGCCTCCTCCTTCACGAGCATGACTGCTTCGCAGAAGGAGGCGACCGCTTCCCACTCCGTCTCGCCCCGCAGCATGGCCTCGACCAATGCCGGGCGCGAGAGGTCTCCGCCTATCGCCGTCGTGAGGACACGGCGGTGCTCTGCCCAAGCGGGGCAGTCCTGCACCGTATGCTCCACCGTGTCCTCCGGACGATCCTCGCAGTGGTGACACCCAGGCGTTTCTTCCCTCCCTATCAGACACAGGAACCTCCCGAAACTTCCGTGTCCGGTGAGGACCTGCGTCATGCGGTAGGTAAGGACGCCGTGACGCCTATCCAGCCACTCCTCAAAGAGGGGTCTTACCGCCGCGATTGCGGCGTGCCCACCTACATTGTTCCTAGTAAAATATTTTAAATGTAACAACTTTTCAAAACGAGTAAATAATCCGTGCTTTGCAACGTTGCTTACCTGCTATTAAAAGTTTACTGAGAGAAGCGGGGTTTTTATAAGTTCTGCGGCCTCTTGCAAAGGAAGTCTTATGGTTATATTGCCGATTTGATATCTATTAACATAATTTTAATAAACTTTGTCCCACGATACAATATTTTAATAGAGTCATTCATTAAGCCCTTTACCTACAGCGCTCGATCCTTGCCGCCGATACGATCCTGGAACACTTCTTGAAAATGGACTACTCGATCGGATCACAAAGATCTTTACACTGCTTCCAATCCGTTTTACGATACATAACCCTGGGAGTAGACTTCCAGATTAGAAATCTCTAAGCACGAAACCTGTGGTATCGGCCTTAGTTACGGGCGTTTTGACAACGAGCCCGAACTAAGAATGAAGCCTTTGCCAAACAGACAGGCGTGGCTAATGCGAAGCGAGGCGTTTTTATTTGTAATGTATGAAATTGTTTGAATCCAGTCACATAGAAAAGCGAAAGCGATCCGATAGCTTGACCGAACCGATGCGAAGATGTGGCGTAGGCGTATTTGCTCTGTTTGACGTCGTTCATAAAAAGCCAGCTTATACAACTGCCACGCCTCGGTTCGCTGCATCCGGTTTGACGTCTGGTATCGGTTCGTTACAGCTTCGGACTCGGTCCGGTGCGGTATCGCATGTCCGTTTGACAAAGGCTTGAATGATAATTGTGATTTGAGAGATAGCTCCTTATAGTCCGCGTCACCACTCATAACATGAAAAAGAGGTGGACAAGCACAACAAAAACAAATACAATATACTTTTATTCTAAGTCGGTTTATAGGTCTGGTCATTTAGATCACATCGTCACATTTGGCTGCATGGACCGGCCCTGTTTTTAATAGTTATTTATGCAGCTGTTGTATAATCAGGGGTATTAAAACACGAATGTGGGTTTATCACACTCGGCTACGCCTCGTGTGATAATAGTATCACATGAGTGTTTTAATACCTAATTATAACAGTTGCATACAAGATTGTATCTACAATCATGATGTGAATCCTCTATAAAAGATTCTCATACCATAGGGTGGTGTTGTACAGTGTTGTAAGAACTATGAAAATTCAAGATGGCGGGAAATAACACGATAAGACGAGAATCCGATATTACGAATTAGTCTACAATTTTTTGTTCTTTTTTCAACATTTTAGCGATCTGGTGGTGAAAATGTCATTGCATGAGAATGTTCTTTTTTTGAAATTCATTATATCATGCGTTTGGATGATATAATGATCATAATATCATTGATAGTTTCATGTTGGCAATAAGCTAATTGTTATAGGTTCTTTTATAGAGGATTAATAGCATGATAGTAGATAAAAGCCTTTATAACACCCTATTTCGAACAAGTTCCTTCACTTGTTTGCGACAAATATAAAGTAGAATACTCAACAAAGACATCTACATACATAAACTTGCGATAACTTTAAAACGACAACATATTTTTCAATGTTGAGAAGCAGGAGTTGGCAACGTGCACGCATTGCATACTAAAAACTCCAAGATGTATAGGTCGCAGAGTTAACAGCGTATTCTTGGCAACGCTTCAGTTGACTGAACAAAATATACGTTTCATAAAATTGAAAGATGGCCGTCTATTACATAAATGTAGTCATTTCTCGATGCTTCAGTGCCGGGAATTACGAAATCAGTGAATTCGACACGGAATTTACTATTGTATGAATTTCCTCCCACCCAGGGCAGAGGGGGAGGGACTGTCAGACTCGTACTGACTAAAATCCACGGTGTCCTTCAACAGCCCTTTACGTTCCGGGGTCACGGTAATTCGTGAGTCCCGCGACCGGGCAGGCCACATAGCACGCATAACTGATGGGGATGAATGAAGATCACGCATCGGTAATCGCAGCGTAAGACGTCTACATACAAGATGGAAAGTTGCTTTCATGATGACCACAGGATGCAAGACGCTTACAATCCACGGTGTCCTTCAGAAGCCCTTTACGTACCGGGGTTACGGTAATTTGTGAGTCCCGCAACCCCGGCAGGCTTTGGCCTTCTACAGGCCCCGTCACTATGCTGACACTCCTAGAGCCGCGCTCGGAACACAACGCGCCGTCGACCCGGGCATGGTCCATGGTCGGACAGCGAGTTGCCCATTACTCGCCGCCCGCACGCCCGCGCCTACGGTGGCCGGAGATCGTGTTCCGACGACGTTCGTCGCCGTGGGCGTCTACCACTACGGCTGGGGTGGAGGGAGGACGCTGTCCTCTCCCTCACGCAGCCCGCCTCCTCCTTCGCGAGTATGACTGCTTTGCAGAAGGAGGCGACAGAGGATGAATATTTAGTGAAAGTTTAACAATGGACGTTCAGCTGCCGATATGATTGCAATGATGATAAACAGTGTCCCGCAGCATACTCCGTAAGTTATTATTTTTTATAAACGTCTAAGGTACCGTTAAATTGGGTCGCGAGGCTGGCAGGACACCGTGGCCTTATAATACAAATTTTCAGTCAGCAAGTGTCTGACTGTAATTTCTGCTCTACCCGGGGTGGGATGTGCATGTAGCTAAGAGAATGTATATTCATTGATGGTTTGAGTAATATTGAAAAAGGAGGTAATAATATCGTGCTGTTTGACAGGGAAGATTGGAAGTAAAAACGTGTTGTAGAATGGGTTAAACGCCCAACGGCTAGCGTTTTTTCATTTGTAAATCTTTTTGAAAATTCGGCTCGATTTTCATTGTCGTGTTCTGATCTTCTGCTTAACCCCATAAGAAAGTGGGGTGAGTTGATGTTAGTGTTGGAAATAAATCACTTTTATTTAGTTACACTACGGACAATAATAACAGGATAACTTAAAAATACTTGAATGGCCCCCTTCAGCAATAAATCTTGAATTCTCCCGTGTTGACACTTAATGTCATATAAAAACAATACGAGTTTTACCTTCCCCTCGAGTCGACCCATCAAAAGACACGCAGAATGAGACGTAGAGGACTTCATAAAAATGTAAAATGTATGTTCCCCCTCGTCTTCAAGACATATTGGTTCAATGTTCACGAGACGAGATGACGTCACAAATGATGAGTAGTCATAACACATGAATGTTTTATTAGTATAACCTCCTTGTTTCACAGAGAGAGAAAAAATATTGGTTTTTGGAGTTTAGATGCGTCGCAAAACTTTATACTCGTAAAATCAATCCTTCTAAAATGATGAGTTGTAATACAACTCATCATTTTCATCAACACACATAATATATTAAGACTGTCCAACCAGGAAATCGAACCCAGGACCAGTTCAACAGTCGCGTTTACTATTAACAATTAAACAATTATGTATAAATTAAATTTAAATATTCCAGAGAATTAATAATTTAGAATCAATGCGAGGGCGTGGGTACGAAATCTCAACTCGTAAGCCTGAACTTATTTGCTGTAGCCGTTTTCCTTCACAGTTTAGTTTCATACCACCTACTTTACATAATCCCTATTCTCTGTCCCTTCTGCATAACTAATCTTTGTCAGAAACCTTTTTCCTTACCGACTCAAGGTGTGGTCAAACCGAGCCGAGTTGAGAAGACAGAACTGCATCATCGGCATTGACAGAAGTCCGCTGTCTGGATCGATCGGTTTAACCGCAACTTTAAGAACTGTTCAAAATGAGACGAAACTTCACAGAGAGACGAGACACTCAATATCACTCATTAAATTTAAAGGATCTAGTCACGGCAATTCAGGAAACGTGTGTCCTACATATGTGTTGGAGAAGAATATTCAACAAATGATTCATTATAAAGAGAAAGAAAGAAAAAAAAAGATCTACTGTTATTTTTATCTGATGTCTGTAGTTTCGCTATACTGGTTTAGGTGCGGCGAAGGTAAAGAATGTACCCAAATTATTTCTTGTTCTTTTCCTGTTCTTCAAATATAAAATAGTATATTACAATCTCTGCATTTCCAAAGCCACAACAGACTCGATTGCACATAAAGTGTGTCGTCTGCGCTGTACTTTAACCAATAAAAAAATATTAACACAATCGATGCAAGTGAATATTCACTTGCACCGATTGCGCGTTCCATGAGAGGGCTGCTCCGGTTTAACCAGAGCCTTACTTTGGTACAGTAAATACCAGTCTTCAGTTCGTTTTAATTTTGCTTCTTGGATTAATCACGCTTAGTTAAGTGACTGTGTAAAGTAAGTACCGAATTTTCTTTTGAAACAATTTCTGTGATAATGAGATTTAAGAATTTAAATACTTTTTCTTAAATGAAAATAACAGCATTTCAAGGATGCCAAGACTTGAGGCATTTTTTCAACTCAGCTTAGAATTAGGTGGCAACAAAGGAAGGGATTTTTGTGGACTATTCAAGAAATTTTAATTTAAAAAGTGTCCGTATTGAACGAACTTAGAATTTATTTTAATCCGAAAACAAAATGAAATCTTTTGTACGCTTAGTATTGCTATATTTCATTTAATACTTCGTCCTGAGGAGCTCGTGGTTAAATAATCAACAGCCGCAAGGATCAATCTTCAATAATGATTATGATGATGATGATGATGGATGGATGTAATAAGTCCTCCCGCCGTATGTGGAGCGGAAGGGACTGTCTCAGACTCTTTCCGACTAAATCCCACTCTGTTCCTCCATATTGACTGATTCATGATCAGATTTCTGACATGTCCTTGAGGCGTGTGTGAAACACGACGCGCCCTCACCTTAGGCCTGGTTCTTGGGTTATTTTTTTTTTCAAGTTTTTTACTTTACTCTTCTTAGTTCAAATATTGAACCCAAATTCTTTTCAGCATTGCCATACAACGTGGCAATGCTGCCAGCGTTCTGGGCACTGTTCCCGTTGACAGCGATGTGGACGTATTCTTTGACGCCCTTTGAATGCTTTTTTTTGTTTTTTTTTTGTACATATTACTAGTTAGTTTTTATTTATAGTCTGTATATAATCATTAGGTACATAATTAAAATTTTAATATATTAAAAAAAATCTTGTCAAATACATAATTTTCTTACATGTGCACTAGAACTTGTAATTCATAACAGCCGGTAATAACGTCGTCCAAGAACACAATAAGCGAAAAATGCTCATAAAATGAAAAGTACTGGTCCAAACTGAATGAAATTTTTAAGGGACTAAATGGCAGGTATACAGTATACTGCATCGAACAAAAAAAATAATAATACAAATCAGACCCGAAACATCGGAGTACATCCATAAAACAATCTACCGAATTCAGAACCTCCTTGTTTGTTAAAATTGATATACATATAACTAATGTACTTATATATTATTTTGAAGTGAAAACTTCTTTATCAGTGTTGTGCAATTTTTTTGGAATGGGTAAAAAATGTTAAACTCGCGTCAGGACACGTGACCTGATCGAAAATTCGTAAGACGGATGTAGAGTAGACAGCTGGCGCGGCGTAGGAGAGGGAGTATACCCCTCTCTTTATACGGCGCGGCGAAAATGCATGCCTGCTTTATGTAATATAAATTGTCATGTTTGTGTACGATAGCCCAATAAATAAATATTGTATTCTATCACATGAATGAGAGTACTTTTGTACGGATAATTAAAGCAATTCGTGCAAAATTATTCCCTAACCATTCCAAAATATCAAAAATGCACAACGTTAATATTCAAGTTTTCACTTCTGCCGGCACTCCCAGAGTGCAACCCGTCGTTTTTTTTAATAGCCTAGTTTATGTCCCACTGCTGGACAAAGGCCTCCCCTTTTTTCCTTAAAATTGATATACTCCTACAAAATTGTGTAGGTAAGAGTACTCGTATTAAGTTTACTTCCAAAACTGTGAACGCTATTGAGAGAAACAATTTAGTTTTTCGATTTTCGTTTTGCTACGGATGGAGATACAAGTGCTGAGAAAATTGCATTTATCTACCCTCCACTGAGATTTCGTTTCTCTTTCGATATCCAAGATAATCCTAATCTAACGGATTTATATTGAAACTGTTTAAAGGGTGGTAGTGAGCTGGCTTCATATCGAAACTTTTGCTCGATAACTGTGTACGATTGTATCCTTCTGCATTGTAGTAAAGAGCATTTGTGGCCCAGTGAATAAAGATCCAGACTTACAACTAGATCTTGGGTTCGAACCTTTTTTTTTAGACTGGGTGATATGCTCAAATGAGTCCTGAGCCCAGGGCAAGACGGGAGGGACTGTCAGAATCGTACTGACTAAAATCCACGATGTTCCTTCAATAACCTTACCTGGTTACTCGATGATATGGTTCCGAGTTCCCGGCAGGTCCTGTTCCCCGGCAGGTGGGTTCCAACCTAAGTAGGGGAACAGTGTATAAGACGGGGACGCGAGATATAATGGGGACATACACTCTTTAGGCATACTTAACACAACACCAACGTAGCGCAAGCGCCATCTGGACGTGATTTGCAAGCGGTCATTAACATGGCGTTCTGTTGGCGCTAACGCTATGTTAGTATTGTGTTAAGTTTGCCTTTGCCTTAAGTGTGTGATTTCCCATCAAACCCCGCGTCCCCTTCTTATACACTGTTCACTTATTATTTTGTGTAATTTATTTCACAGACCTCAGAAGCTTGTAGACTTAAAACTGGTGGATACCAAGGTTTACAGCTTGAATGATCGCCTGCTTGTCGGTCTTATATGGACTGTACTTCGGAGAGTTTGCGCATGATCTCCACGACATCATCCCACCGCCCCCTTTCATCGGACATCTAGACTTACTACTAATTACTTTATATCCTATGTGTGTGTAAACTATCTGTATACCATTTTTTTTTTCAAATTCGTTCAGTAGTTTTTGCGTGAATGAATAACAAACATCCATCCATCTTCACACGCATTTACAATGTTAAGTAAGATAGGAACTTGTCTACCTACCCTTCGATGGTAAAGAAACTGTGATATTATCTAATAAGTCTTTCGCAAAATTTGCCGCAAACAAGTTGTATCAAAACTTGTTCAAGTAAGGGACCGGGCTAGTCAAATATTGTATTGTGGGACAAAGTTTATTTAATATAGGTTTATAGTTTCCAAATACAAATATATACATAGCAACAAGTCTCCCTTTACAAGAGACCGCAGAACTAATAAATGGGTTTAGTTAATACCTCGTTTCTCAGTTCAATATTAATTACTACTCGTATTAATTAACCGACGTTGCAATTGCAAAGCAGAGAGTAATTACTCGCTTTTAAATGTTCTTACATATAAAATCTTTAATAGGTAATCTATTTAATGTAAATTGCACTTATCTTTGGCCCGCAACTTCGCTTGTATTAAAATAGAATTTGACAATCAATTCGGAGACAGTGACTGTTAATAATTAGATTAAGTTAGGATGTAGTGCAAAGCGCCTACTACTTTTTATTAGCAATCACTTCACACATACGTGTTTTATTGCGTCAACAAACTTTCAGTTTTTATCAACCGATTTCTGTATACCGCCTAGTTTTTATTTTTTCTGTTCTCCTCTGTAATTCGCATGGAATACAAGCATTATAACGTTGCTGAAATATTTTATTTAAAAATCAACCTAATAATCCCCAACATGGTCCTACGACACGGATTATAAAGAAAGTTATTCCGTAATCAGCGAAAACAAGAAGAATCACGGATTTATACTGGGATTACTATATTGAGAATTGGACGAAGTCACTTTGTACGGGGTACAAAGGTCATCACGAAGTTCGACGAGAACATCATGGAATATTTGAGATCCTGGATTGTTGGATACGGTGTTCAGTGTTCATTATCATAATTAGTAACACCCAGTATTCTAAATTAGGTTTATTTAAGGTAATACGTTGAGTAAGTTACAACAATTTGTTAAGGTCAGTACCTACTTCATTTATTTCATCGATTGTTACAACCAGATAATTATTTTCTGCAGTTAACCGATTACATTGTTATCATAATTGAGCAGGGACTAAGGTTATATTGTAATAAATATACCATTAAGTATGTTGTAGTTTCCTTAGCTTGAGTTTTTTATTTTTTGTGTAAAAGGTATTAAACAATCTGAGAGGTAGATGTTAACTTGAACTTTAAATTGTTTTTATTTCAGCTGTAAGACGCATTGTAAGCTGTGATTGTCTTGTAATTTCGTGCGTTATTAATTTTTTATTTCGGTATATTTCAGTAAAGTACCGGTTTCCCAGAATGACTGACAAAGAGGAGAAGGAGTTAACCAAAAGACGAGCAAGTTATAAGGGACGTTTAACTGCGTTTTCAAATTATTTAAACAGTTTGGAGGATTCGTTGAATCCATCACAGGTTAACGAGTTGCAACTACGCCTTGGTAAGATGGAACATTTATTTACTCAATACGACGAGGTTCAATTAAAATTAGAGTGTTTAGTGGATGACGTCAATAGTCAAATATCGGAACGAAACGACTTTGAGTCTACATATTATAAATTGTTTTCTGAAGCTCAAAACTTGCTGTCACGAAACATAAAATCAAACACCGATGAGTTTCCGGGGAGTGACAAAGGTTCGTCACGAATTCATAATCATAGGCTCGTTAAATTACCTACCATACAACTGCCAAAATTTAACGGTTCTTTTGAAAATTGGTTGGAGTTTCGAGACACATTCTCCAGTTTGATACACTCTAATGATGAGATGGATGACGTAAACAAGTTCCACTATTTAAGGGCCTCTCTCGAGGGTTCAGCTGCTGTGGTAATACAATCCATAGAATTTTCTGCAATTAATTATCCTGTCGCATGGAAAATATTGTGCGAAAGATTCGATAATAAACGTCTTTTGATTCAGAATCATGTATCTGCTTTATTTAATATTGAGGCAATAAAAAAGGAATCATCTTTCATTTTAAAACGAACCATCGATATCGTAAATAAAAACTTGCGTTCTTTGGAGTCATTAGGGGAACCAACAAAATATTGGGACACACTTTTAATTTATATTGTAACTAATAAATTAGATTCTAAAACTTATCGTGAATGGGAAGAATTTAGAGGTAATCTAGATGACAGTAAGTCAATTACATTAAAAATGTTTCTTGAATTTGTTCGAAAACGTGCAGACTTATTAGAAACCTTAGAAATGTCACACAATAATACAACTTATCCTAAAATTAATCATAAAATTAAAAGCATGGTATCTGTTACCAGTACGCCAAGTAGTCAGTCAAATAGTGGCACTAGCTTATCAAAACCGTGTCCCAAATGTCGAGGTGAACATAGTCTCACTAACTGTTCACAATTTTTGGGACTTAGTAATGAACAGAGGTTAGAATTGTTACCGCAATACAAAGTATGTTTCAATTGCTTTCGCACTGGCCATTATGCTAACCATTGCAAATCAAGTGGTTGCAAAGTGTGTAAACGCAAACACAACACACTTGTTCATGTGGATACCAAAGTTAAGTCAACATCAAAACCTTCAACTTCTGTTGTTGACAGCGATGTCACTGGTAAGGATAGTGATCAGTCGCCAAACAGTAATGTCACATTGTCTGCACAAGTTACGACATTTGTACACAATAAATCTCAAGTTCTTTTAGCCACATCATTATTAAAGATTTATGATGGAAGTAAACGGGAATACATATGTCGTGCTATTCTCGACAGTGGTAATTTATTGAATTTACCAACCATTCAAGTTAATGAGTCACTGATGGGTATTAATAATTCTACCTCACCTATAAGTAAAATGTGTTGTGTCCCAATTAAATCTTTAAATGAAAACTTTTCTACAAACATTTATTGTTTTATACTACCTTCTATAACTGATGAAGTACCTTGCCGTCAATTAAATATTAGTAATTTAAATATTCCGAGTGATTTGTGTCTGGCTGATCCGTACTTTTATATCCCTGCTTCTGTCGATTTGATTATAGGTGCAGATGTGTTCTGGGATCTATTGGGCACACAAAGAATTAACCTCGGCATAGGTAAGCCGGTATTATTCGAAACAAGACTTGGTTGGATAGCTTCAGGCCCTATATTAAATAGTAGTCAACTATCACAATCGTCTTCTATATTTTGCAATTTTGCAAATATTAGTAAGAATAATAATAATTCTCTGAGCAACTCGAATACTGATGATATTCAAAACCTTTTAATGCGTTTTTGGCAACTCGAGGAAGTTGACCATCAGTCATCAGTCTATTCTCGAGAAGAAAGGATGTGTGAAGAACACTTTATCACAAATACAACTCGTCTTAAAGACGGCCGTTTTTGTGTGAGAATACCATTAAAGAAATCATGTGATAACTTAGGTGACTCTCTGCAGCGAGCCAAGCATTGTCTATTCTCTTTAGAGCGCAGGTTTAAAAGTCAACCATCATTTAAAATAAGTTACTGTGATTTCATGAAAGAGTATGCTGTTTTAAACCATATGTCTGAGTGTGTACCTGATCCTCAAAAGGTATCATATTTCATTCCTCACCATGGCGTTGTGCGTGAGAGCAGTACAACCACCAAACTTAGGGTAGTGTTCAATGCCAGTAGTCCAACTACCTCAGGGTCATCCTTTAATCATTTACAAATGATAGGACCCACTGTACAAGATGACTTGCTGTCAATTCTTCTCCGATTTAGGAAATATAAATATGTTATTTCAGGAGATGTTGAGAAAATGTACAGGCAAGTCATTGTACATCCTGATGACAGGCATCTGCAGCAGATTTTATGGCGTGAGGATCCCTCAAAGCCTGTGGTAGCCTATAAGTTAAATACGGTTACATATGGTACCGCTAGTGCTCCGTATCTTGCTACGAGGTGTCTGCGTCAGATAGGCCTTGATTGTACTGATAGCAAAATTGCAACGATAATAAAACACGATTTTTACGTCGATGACTTGCTTTCTGGTGGGGATACAATTGAGGAGGTACTTGACATACGTCGTAAGGTAACCGCTGAATTGGCATCAGCTGGAATGTCATTACGTAAATGGAAATCTAATGATTACCATGTAGTGTCTGATAACACAGAACACTCTTCATTTAATTTAAATATCGGCTCCATAGAACCTTGTAAAACTTTGGGTCTCAGTTGGCTGACTGATTCAGATGTGCTGTGTTTTTTAATTAACTCTGATATTTTCAGCCCAATGACAAAACGTGGAATACTTTCTACTATTTCTCAAATTTTTGATCCGCTGGGTCTCTTGGCCCCGTGCATTATCGTTATGAAAATGATAATTCAAAAATTATGGATTCTAAAATTGGGTTGGGATGATCAGCTGCCACCTGATCTTCTAAAATTATGGACCGATATGATGCATAGCTTGCCGATTCTAAATGAATTACGTATTCCACGTATTGTACTATGTGACTTCTACAAGTACATAGACCTGCACATATTTAGTGATGCGTCACTAATTGCATACGGTGCATGTTTATATGTTCGAAGTTCACATCATGATAATGTATTGGTGCGTTTACTTACAGCCAAAAGCAGAGTGGCCCCAATCAAACCAACCACCATACCAAGGCTCGAGCTTTGTGCTGTGCTGGTTGGTGTTCGTCTTTACAAAAAGGTGATTGAGTCACTCCGAGCTCAAGTCAGAAGTGTCACCTTTTGGACTGACTCGATGGTAGTGTTGGGCTGGCTTAACATGTTACCAAGCAAATTACAACCCTTTGTGCGCAACCGTGTTGCTGATATATTGGACAAGACTGGTACATGTTCTTGGAGGCACATCCCTACTGATCTAAATCCAGCAGATCACATATCCCGTGGAATCGATGTAAGTCTTTTAAAATCTTTAGAAATGTGGTGGTCAGGCCCAGACTTTTTAAAATATGATTCCTCAAAGTGGCCTAATACTCCAACAGTAACTAGTGAGAAATTACCGGAATTGCGATCGGAGACTTCTTTACTTGTTACATCGGTAAATCAACCTGTTATAGATTTTTATAGATTTTCAAATTTTTCTAGACTTAAACGCGCGGTGGCCTACGTATTAAGATTTATAAATGTTTGCAAGAAGCAGCCATCTAAACATCAGTATCTTAGTGATGATGAGTTAAAACAATCTTTAAATTTCATTACAAAACTTTCACAAGTTGAATCGTTTCCAGAATATAAAATTCTATTAAATAGGCAACAATTGCCAAAAAAGAGTCCATTAATCAAATTTAATATTTTTCTAGATGACAATAATTTAATGCGTGTTGGTGGTCGTCTCGAAAACTCTCAATTTAGTTATGACAAGAAACACCCCTTATTATTACAGTCCACTCATATTGTTACAAAATTATTATTTGTTTACATGCATAAGAAACTTATGCACGCAGGACCACAACTTTTATTAGCGTCTATTAAAGAAAATTACTGGCCGATTGGTGGTCTAACTTTAGCAAAGGCAGTTTATCGGAAATGTGTGACATGTTGTCGCATTAAAGGGCAAGTAATATCTCCTCTCATGGGTAATTTACCGCAGCAGCGCTTGAATCCCGGGGGATATCCCTTTGAAACTGTTGGTGTCGACTACGCAGGGCCCATTTTATCAGCTAGTAGACAAGGACGTGGATGTCGCCTCACTAAAGTGTACATCGTTCTATTTGTTTGCTTCACCACAAAGGCTGTACATATAGAGTTGGTAGGTGATTTAACGAGCAACAATTTTTTATTATGTCTTCGTAGATTTGTGTCGCGTAGAGGAAAACCTAAACACATCTACTCTGATAATGGGACCTCGTTTGTTGGAGCTTATAACGAAATTGGCAAGTTTATTAAGGATAATTGCAATTCGTTGTCTGATGATTTGGCGAATGAAGAAATTAATTTCCATTTTGTCCCTCCGTACGCTCCACACTTTGGAGGTCTCTGGGAGGCCGGTATTAAAAGCACTAAGTATCATTTAAAGAGAATACTGGGAAATTGTAATCTTACATATGAGGAACTGAACACTGTGTTAGTCCAAATAGAAGCCCTACTGAATTCTCGTCCACTTACACCACTCTCATCGGACCCCAATGATTTGCTGCCGCTAACGCCTGGACACTTCATCATAGGACGACCACTCACAGCACTACCCACTCAAAATCTGGAAGACTGTTCCAAGCATCACTTGACCAGATATCACAGAATTGAGCAACTCAGACAACAATTTTGGTCAAGGTGGAGCAAAGAATATGTGTCGGAGCTACAACAGCGAGTGAAATGGAGATCCTGCTCACCACACACGGCTCTAAAACCGAACGCTCTTGTGCTCATCAAAGATGACCATCTTCCACCATTGAAATGGCGATTAGGCCGAGTTACGACGGTCTATCCGGGGCAGGATGGCATCAGTCGAGTCGCAGATATCAGGACGGCGTGTGGAGTGGTTCGTCGCGCCTTCAGTAAAATCTGTCCATTGCCTCAAGATGAAGAATCTGGTTGAGAGACAGTCTCTCAACGCCTGGGGGCATGTTAATAATTAGATTAAGTTAGGATGTAGTGCAAAGCGCCTACTACTTTTTATTAGCAATCACTTCACACATACGTGTTTTATTGCGTCAACAAACTTTCAGTTTTTATCAACCGATTTCTGTATACCGCCTAGTTTTTATTTTTTCTGTTCTCCTCTGTAATTCGCATGGAATACAAGCATTATAACGTTGCTGAAATATTTTATTTAAAAATCAACCTAATAATCCCCAACAGTGACACAGTATGTCAAGACGTCAAGACAGTGTTATATCTTTAGGATTCATGTATGTGTCGCGGGACTGACGAATTACCGTGACCTCGGAACGTAAAGGGCTATTGAAGGCCACCGTAGATTTTAGTCAGTACGAGTCTGAGAGTTCCTCCCGCTCTGCCCTGGGTGGGAGGTCTCATTTGATGATTTTACCACGACAAAAAAAAAAGGGTTCATGTATGTATGATTGGAGGTTCTTTATTCCACTAAAACTTTTGAACTACCTAAACGATTTTGTTGAATATTGTATTAGCCTGAAAAAATCTAATTTCAATTTTTTATTTTGTTACGCAAACGAAAATCGTCGAAAATACGATACTTTTAAAATTGCAAATACGTCACAAGCAAGTATTGTTTTAACCTGCTTCTGACGTCACAAGACCCCACTCTCGAATATTATCAGGCCTTTGTTAAATATGCATTGTTTTAATAAAAGAAAAAACATGTGCCTTACATGCCTATGGTAGTTGTGAATGGATTTTGAAATACAAACAGAAAACAAGTCCGAAAGGATAACCAACAAGGGTTAAGTACAAAGAAATGCTCCAAGAGTCCAACTGGTTGGTTTTTCTCTTCGACTTATTTATTTTTATTTTATTTGTTTATTTATCAAAATTTATTCTATCATTACAGGGTTTGCCTGCCGGGGTCGCGGGGCTCACGAATTACCGTGACCCCGGTACGTAAAGGACTATTGAAGGACACGTGGATTTTAATCATGACGAGTCTGACAGTCCCGCTCTGCCCTTTTTTTTTTTTTTTTTTGCGTGGTAAAATCATCAAATGAGTCCTCCCACCCAGGGCAGGGCGGGAGGGACTGTCAGACTTGTACTGACTAAAATCCACGGTGTCCTTCACGAGCCCTTTACGTACCGGGGTTACGGTGATGGGTAAGACCCGCGACCCCGGCAGGCTCTGGCCCTCTACAGGCCCCGTCAGTTTGCTGACACTCCTTGAGGCGCGCGTGGAACACAACGCGCCGTCGACCCGGGCATGGTCCATGGTCGGGCAGCGAGTCGCCCATTACTCGCTGCCCGCATGCCCGCGCCTACGGTGGCCGGAGATCGTCTGGCGACGTCCGTCGCCGTGGGCGTCTACCACTGCGGGTGGGTCGGAGGGAGGACACTGTTCTCTCCCTCACGCGGCACGCCTCCTCCTTCGCGAGCATGACTGCTTCGCAGAAGGAGGCGACCGCTTCCCACTCCGTCTCGCCCCGCAGCATGGCCTCGACCAATGCCGGGCGCGAGAGGTCTCCGCCTATCGCCGTCGTGAGGACACGGCGGTGCTCTGCCCAAGCGGGGCAGTCCTGCACCGTATGCTCCACCGTGTCCTCAGGACGGTCCTCGCAGTGGTGACACCCAGGCGTTTCCTCCCTCCTTATCAGACACAGGAACCTCCCGAAACTTCCGTGTCCGGTGAGGACCTGCGTCATGCGGAAGGTAAGGACGCCGTGACGCCTATCCAGCCACTCCTCAAAGAGGGGTCTTACCGCCGCGATTGCGGCGTGCCCGGCCGCTCTGCCCTGGGTGGGAGGACACATTTGATGATTTTACCATGTTAAAAAAATATCATTACAGGGTTTACCCTAATGCAATAGATAAGACCCTTTTATATTTCAATTCGCTATCTTCCGCCCGTCCGCGCGGACGAGCGGACTGAATTGCCATACGTCCATTTCAAGCCGTTTCATTGAACCGCGCACAAATCACTCGATGCAAGCCCGATGTTAAACTTTAATTCCTTCATATTCTGTTGCTCCTGGATTTCTTGAAAACTCCTGGAAGTGGATTCAGTAAAGCGTGTTTACATAATGAGTACTTCCTTTGAAAAGTTTTCAGAGATCCAAATGAAAATATTTGTATAGCAACTCGCTGGCTCTTCGAAACTTCGATGTTAGTTCTTTTTTTTTTGATGAAGCTTGTACTGAAGTGCTCTGGAAAAACGAGTGAAACGAAAAAAAAAATGAAAATATCAAAATCACACCGTATTGGTGTGATTTTGATATTTTCATTTTTTTTTTTATTAAAATGATGACTTCTTGTGCTTTCTTATGCCTTTGTCAAACAAACAGGCTAGTCCGAAGCGATACCGAACCGAAGCGAGACGCTAGTCCGATAGTTCCGTCACGCTATCGGATCGCTTTCGCTTTTCTATGTGACTGGATTCAAACAATTCCATACATTACAAATAAAACGTCACGCTTCGCATTCGCCACGCCTGTCTGTTTGACAAAGGCTTTAAAGCTGGTAACGTTAATACAAGCTGGCAAGCTGATAGCTTCGATAGTTTACACAGTTACGTTGTTTTAACGACAAGTTATATGATGTTATTCAGCGCATATCACTCAACAAAAAACACCATGGGCGTTTAGGACTCCCACACAAAACTGCGAATTCGCATCGTATCGCAAATTTTTCTGATCTCGCACGAATGCATCGCTAAACTTGTTTTTTACCTTTTCTCGCTCAAACTACCTACCTTCTGAATCGATCGTCCTGAAACGCAAATACATTGACAGGAGTACAGAGACGGACACAGTGTATCTTACATCCCAAAAAAAAAGAGAAACCTATGTTGCCGAGAAAAACAACAATAACTTCATCATCACATTTCAGATGGCGTCACTTGTACGATTCGAATTGATCCTCAAAAATCTAAATTAACGCAAGCGAAGCCGCGGGCAAAAGATAATTGCTTAAACAAATATGTGAAGATAGATTTTACATCCCTTTTCACGTAAATTATGCTGATAGATATTGTCAAAAACTGTAGCAAGCTGCAGTGACAGTGGGATGGCCATGTCTGTCGCAGAACCGACCAAAGGTTGGAGTGGGGAGGTCCTCCAATAAAACGTAGCGTGCCTCCCCGGCAAGATTGACAGGCCTGATGGTCTAGTGGTTAGTGACCCTGACTGCTATGCCAGAGGTCGTGGGTTCGATTCCCACCCAGGACAAATGTTTGTGTGATGAGCACGATCATTTGTTCTGTGTCTGGGTGTAATTTATCTATAATATGTATGTATTTAGAAATATATAAGTATGTTTATCAGTTGTCTAGTACCCATAACACAAGCTCTGCTTAGCTTGGGACTAGATGGCGTTGTGTGATAGTTGTGGAATATTTATTTATTTATTTAAGATGGACAGATGACTTGAAGACGGTAGCTGAATGAAAAAAGTGGGAAATCGTGACTGTAGCGGTCCTTGGGGGAGGCCTTTGTCCAGCATTGGAATGCAATAAGCTAAAATAATAAATGATGATGATGACTAAAAAATTTGTAAATTTTTAACCTAAATTAATCTGACGGCAGAGTGTGTAAGGCAAAATTAAAGTTAATGCAGTTTTTTTTTTTGGTCTTAAGATTTTAAAGAATTATGGTTGATTATTGTAAAAAAGAAACGTAATAAATGAAATAACAAAAATATAACGAACGAAATACTGTGGAAACTTCCTGCGCACTCAATGGCACCCACGCAAAGTTTCTACAAAACGTTTGAAAAGCCATACAAGGATAATAAACATCTCCTATTTTGGACGGGAGATAAATGTCATCCTCCCTTCAGGGTTATTGAAAATAGACCTATGTTCTATAAGTGGAGTTTATTTCAGTAGGTTTTTATCAGAAATTATTTATTAAATATGTTGGTGTGCGTCACAAAACCTCTAAAAGCCTTTGTCAAACAGACAGGCGTGACGAATGCGAAGCGTGACGTTTTTATTTGTAATGTATGGAATTGTTTGAATCAACTCACATAGAAAAGCGAAAGCGATCTGATAGCGTGACAGAACTAGAGGACTGACGTCTCTCTTCGGTTCGGTGTCGCTTCAGAAACG
This sequence comes from Agrotis puta, assembly GCA_943136025.2. Lineage (NCBI taxonomy): Eukaryota > Metazoa > Arthropoda > Insecta > Lepidoptera > Noctuidae > Agrotis > Agrotis puta. The sequence goes on along the minus strand of OW964181.2, from coordinate 14,418,363 downwards.
CTTTGCTTTCGCCTGTCTGTTTGACAAAGGCATAAGAGCTTTCGTGACGCACACCAAGACATTTGTACATAATTTTTGGATGACTTCATATTGACATTATTCGCCGGTTGTTATCTATACATAGGGTGTCTCGGAAAGCGTGAATTAAATTGAACAGGGGCATGAGATGAGTCACTTCCAATCAAGACAAATGGTGCTTTTTTATGGTTTCATGACAATTTTTCGTGTTCAGATAGGGAACAAATGCCTAGAGATTTCAATCAAATTTTCTAACTTTAAAAGTAATTAAAATATCCCAGGGATTAATACCTGGTCGCAGGACTTACGAATTACAGTGACCCTGCAACGTAAAGGGCTATTGAAGGACACCGTGGAATATGAGTCTGACAGTTCTTCCACCCAGGGCAGGGCGGGAGGACTCATTTGATATTATTTACATCATTTGTTTTTTTTTAATAAAAATAAAAAAGTTATGATTTTATTAATACCTCCAAAGAATCCCTATTCCTTAGGAAAGGCTCTCTAATACATAGTAAATTTTCGATAGTGTCACTTTGTTCCATGTAAATCGTCACTTAACCTAGTAACTTTTTTGTTTTAAATCTAAGTAAAAGTATGGCATATAATGGCATAGCAGTAGCAGATTTAACGTATGCAACATCGATTTATTTTCAATATTCCTCCAGTCGATTCTGTCTCGCGAAGCGGACACGACTCTTGTTGCGAATAAAGCGATATTTTGTGTTACGATTTTTCACTACAATGATAATTTTAAAATAGTCTGTTTATTTCAAACTAGCTGTTGCTAGCAGCTTTGCCCGCATGTAACTCGAAATTGGTCCACCGAATTGGCCAAATTAACAATTAGGAACGTACTACCGGAATAAAAGATATCCTATGTTTTAATCCAGATTATAATCTATCTGAATACTTTCATCCAAATCCGTCCAGCAGTTTTTGTATGAAAGACAAACTTATTCATTTATAACAGTAGTAATATATAACTACCCGTTACACAAAATTGTTGATCGAAACTGACCATCAATTAATATAAGCAAAACCCTCAAAAATAAATTTAAACATAAATAATGAATAAGAACTTTCTAGGAATAGAAAAACATTCCTTAAGTCGAATTTCAAGCAGTTCAAGTCAGTGTGGCGTGAAATGTACAAATTACAGAAGAATAAAAAACAGACAAGGTAGAGCCTTTTATTTTGCCACGAGATGGATTAAAGAAAGCCCCTGAGTGGAACCACGCACTGGGTTTAAATAATGTGGAGGATTTCAAGCGTTGTCATTTGATAAATACTAAGAAAAGAAATGAAGATAAAAGTATCATCGAACACATCACATTTGAAAATACACAATGAAATAAGAAAACTCCAAGAACCTAAACTAAAACTCTTGTTAAATTCTGTTGTAGGTATATTTTTGCAATCTACTCAACAAGTACTAGACGAAGATTTCATAAATAATTGGATTTTCAATTAAAAAAAAAACAAATTGGTTTTGTTTTTTGTGAACCATGGCCCTACACCTACATATTTTTACGTAGCTGATTTAACTCACAATAATGCAATAGTTGTAGTGATACCAAATACATTGAAATCCGTTTAGGCCTTTTAAAGAGCATTGAGAGCTGTTGAAACCACTGCATCGACCAATTGTAGGTCGTAGGTTTGAAACCCTACTGGCGAATTACTCTGTGTAATTTATTTCATCACTAGCTTTTGCCCGCGGCTTCGCTCGCGTAGAATTTGGTCTGCCTCATTAAGTTACGTGACATTTTTTTTAAATACTTATATATTTTTTTAATGTAACTTCACATCGATCGTACATCCCAAATTTCTAACTTCAAAATTAGTTTCCATACAATCTTTGAACACCTATACCTAATATTTAGAGGGAATCTCTTGAGGGTGGAGTTATCTGAATTCCTTTCTAAGTGCTCATTATTTTAGAGGGCCAAAGCCTGCCGGGGTCACGGGACTTACGAATTACCGTGACCCCGGTACGTAAAGGGCTGTTGAAGGACACCGTAGATTTTAGTCAGTCAAGTCTGACAGTCCCTCCCGCCCTGCCCTGGGTGGGAGGGCTCATTTGATGATTTTACCACGATAAAAATACAATAATAATAGAACTCTGCAAATTTCAAAATTCTACCAGTGGTTTCTTCATCAGTCTTTACCTGTATGGTGTGTTTATAAAAAGTAGCCCTATGTCCTTCCCCGGGCTTGAGATTATCCTATACAGCACAAACGGATTACTAAACACTGACTAATAAACAGGTCGGCCCAATGTGACTTGCATTTAATCACTACATAGTATAAAACAAAGCAGCTTTCTTTGTCCCTATGTATGCTTAAATTTTTAAAACTACGCTCGGCGTTGAGGCGATTGCGAGCAATAGCGAATTGCTTGGATTGCATTGTTCGCCGCGACGCCGTTTCGCGCTCCGCCCGTGCTGCCGCCGCCGTTAGGTGCTCCGTTCAAGTCAATCATATTGTCGTGATAACTTTTTAACTATTCGGCTAAATTACTTAGTGTGAAAGACAAAGTTTATCTAAATTAAATACTTCATGCGAGAAATGTATTCATTTTGATAAGAGTTTGATAATTATAAACTAACAACGCCATCTATCAAGCATAGTTACAACTCGGATTATATATCTGACGGATTTTCGAGCGGCTGAGACACCACGTGTCGCTGTTTATCCGTCATCTGTTGGTCCTCCATTATGGGCGTGTAGGTGCAGGTAGTTGAAAAATAATAATCACAAAATATCTCACTTGATTTAACTTTTAATATTTTAACAAAACTTCACCAAAATAACTAATGATTACAATAATAATTACTGATTAAATAACGGAAGAAAATAATTAAACTTTACTTTAGAGCCAATGGGTTTGTGCATGTGCCTCGGCCGACGGTCGCGTCAAAAGTGACCGTCACCACCGCCATGACACTCACAACTCCATTCGGTGTTACCCGCTCTAAATTAAAATTACCAATAAAGAAGTAATGCTTACACCACAGAGTAAAAATAATCGATTACAACTTATAAAAATTGTTAAAATAAATCAATTAAATGATGGCGCGCCGTTATATCTATACTCCGTTCGGGCATTTTCTTTGTACTAAAAGTTTTATTATATTGATATTATTTTTTTCATACCCTTTCTTCCATTTTATTTACTTTTTTCCGATGAATAAAAACAATAACATGAACCGAACTCGTGTAACGATCATTGCGCGATCACCGCCATCTATCGAGCATAAGGACCACTCGACATATAGTACTAATAGAATTATCTATACTCCGTTCATAATCTGTCTAGCCTTTTTCTCAACTACACACATCAAAAGTGTCTAGGGATCAAGCATTTTTATGCGGATTTCTTGAGATTGAGATGTGGCTTTGTAATAAATTTATGATTTTATAAATTTATATGGATCCTTTTTGGTGCATTTCATAATTTGAATCAGGAACTGTGAATCAAATTCGAGTAAAAGATGAAAATCAGCTGTCAATATTTTCCCTATAAAAACATACAACGCATTGAAGACATTATTAGTGCTACTGTTTCCCTACTACTGATTAAAACCAACGTTATTATGGAGCGGCGACGTCATTTAAGCAGGGAAGAAATGCTCAGAGCCGTGGGAATGATAGAAGTTGGTTCCCGGCAACGTACTGTGGCTTTAGCTCTGAATACAAGTCAGAGTATTATCAGTCGACTTTGGACACGTTACCGAAGCACTGGTACCGTGGCTGAGCGCCATGGAGGACGGTATCGCTGCACCACACGGAGACAAGACCGATACATTCAAATCTTAACTCGAAGAGCTCCAACAATAACCGCCATGATGTTAGCCGTGAGGCTTCATCACTCTTCAGGGAACTTAATTAGCGACCAAACAGTCAGAAACCGCTTGCATGAAGTGAACCTTCATTCCCGAAGACCGCTACGGGTACCACCTATAGCAATGCACAATCGTAGGATTCGATATCAATGGGCTCTTGAACACAGAAATTGGGCAGAAGAACAATGGCGTTTCGTGTGCTTTTCTGATGAGTCTCGTTTTGGTATGAGACCGGATACAAGACGTATACGACACTGGAGAAGCCCTGGACGCCAACAGCGATTAAAATCCTGCCAGGAAGTCCATCCTTATAGTGGTGGAACCATCATGGTATGGGCGGGTATTTGGATAGGCGGAAGAACTGAGTTGATTTGGATCAGAGGCAACCTCAACGCTCAAATTTATGCTGAGACGATTGTATCAGACGTCATCGTTCCTCTACAAGTGCAAATCGGTCCCTTATTTCAGTTAATGCATGATAATGCACGACCGCACACCGCAAGAGTTGTAAGACAGACTCTCGCCGCAGCTAACATCAATGTCCTGCCCTGGCCTGCTCAGTCGCCAGACTTGAATCCGATTGAGCATGCATGGGATATGCTACAGAGAAGAGCTCTGCCGAATATGGAGGGTATCCAGTCGCAAGAAGACCTTTTTTTGTTGTTGCAACGAACATGGGCGGCCATTCCACAGCGTGATTTGGATGAACTCATTTTGAGTATGCCAAACCGATGTTCTTGTGTTGTTAGTGTTCGCGGTAGAAACACGGATTATGAATTGTTTAAGGTTCAAATGTCAAAAATCCCTTTATTAGGAAAATGGCAAATTTCTTTATTAATGCAAAGGTGACTTGGTTTATCGTTACTGTGACAAACGAAAACACTTTATTTGATGAATCCTTACAATTTTTTTTTAATTAATATCAATCAAGAGAAAAGTTATTGCAAAAATATATGTTGATCCCTAGACACTTTTGATGTGTGTATATTGACGTCGGCTTCCAGTCAAACCAGATGCAGCTGGATATCAGTATTTTACATGGAGCGACTGCCTGTCGGACCTCCACAACCCAGTAACTGGGTAATACGATACCCCATGGTAAGACTGGTTGTCAGACTTTAGAGCTTTTGACAGTAACGACTGTCAAAGATCTTCAAATGACAGCCGGGACCAACGGCTTTACGTGCTTTCCGAGTGCTTTTTACCCATCCACAGACCAACCTCGGCAAGCGCGGCTTAACCCGTAAGAATATAATATAAAAACTATCCTTTATCCTTTCTCAAGTTCCAAACTATGTCTGTACCAAATTTTACACAAATCGGTTCAGTAGTTTAGGCGTGAAGAAAAGACAGACAGAGTTACTTTCGCATTTATAATATTAGTTTGGACTAGTTTGGATCACTGCTCTGAAAATGGTGAAGGGAAACATCGTGAGGAAATCTGAGAATCAAAAATTCGAAAACATGTGACATCTACCAACTTGCACTGGGCCCGCAGTGTATTATGGCCCACTCACTCTCACAGAGAAGAAACATGTATCCCAGCTGTTTGTAAATCAAAAGCTGATGATGTTTAGAAGATATGATAACACTACTTTTTTTAGGAAGTCCTGTCAAAAGGACCTTCAACATATCCTTAACTGGAAGGTTCTCAGGTGTGTTTGAGAACAAAAAAACAAAAGAAGAAAGATGATTTGTCACGTTAAAAAAAAGATATGTCGTAGTGGTAAGGAGTAGAAGTTGAAGTTTGTCGAATTGCGTCGCATCGTGGCATCAGCAAACTCGGTAAGGGTACACGACTGTCCAAAATGGAGCGTTATGTTTTTATTACATATTTTATTTGGACAATAAAAATGCAAGCAGAATTTTAACAACAGGAAATACCTTACTGCAGTTATTCCTAAAAATCAACAATAAATATCGAAATGGCTCATAAAATATTCAGTTAGGTCTAGTAGAACTGTATTTTTAATGTTCATGTCACGTTGTTCAAAAGTTATAAAAACTAAAACTGCCGTAAAACTATGGCACGCGATTTTCAAGTCATAAACAGTTACATTGCAGTGACTTTAGAGTTGAATTTTCTGTTTTTATTGTTACTAGCTCAGAATTCTTCCTGTTTTTCTTTAGAAGCGAATAAACTAGTCTTAAGTGCCGTAAATGCGAAGATTTACTTTCATTACGTAGTGTTGGTCGGTGTCAGTCCTGCAATGGAACAGTTGATCTATTTCAATATTTTAAATCTGGGTATCTGTTTGAAAGCTAAAGGATCGGTTTTTTTTATTTTTATTATTTTAAAACTATATGTATAAGGTGGACATGAAAAAAAATCTCCGTAACAGTACAATGTTAACGGGTCTTTTACATAGCCTCGCTAGATCCAGCGTGAAATAGAAAAATAGGAACACGTTCTATTCCGATCCAACCCTGGATACCGGAGGCCATACTAGATTGAATAATTTTTACATTTTTACAGTGCCAATCCAGCGCTAGATTCCAGACGATCGGGATCCTGCTGGGTTAATATAAATTAAAAAAAAAAAAAAAAACCACAACTATCACACAACGCCGTCTAGTCCCAAGCTAAGCAGAGCTTGTGATATTATAGATAAATTACACCCAGACACAGAACAAATGATCGTGCTCATCACACAAACATTTGTCCTGGGTGGGAATCGAACCCACGACCTCCGGAATAGCAGTCAGGGTCACTAACCACTAGACCAACAGGCCTGTCGAAATCAGCCTTAAAAACCTCTAGCACATTTAAATTGCACTTCGGGACCATAGTATGTAATGTATGGTCACTCATCCATAAACCGGCTGATGCACGCGTGGCTTAACTTTAATATTGACGCGAGCTGGTGCTGTTATTTTCTTCCAAGCTCCCTCGGAAGCTGGTCCATGGACTCGCTGTCCGACCATGGACCATGCCCGGGTCGACGACGCGATGTGTTCCACGCGCGCCTCAATGAGTGTCAGCATAGTGACGGGGCCTGTAGAGGACCAAAGCCTGCCGGGGTCGCGGGACTTACGAATTACCGTGACCCCGGTAAAGGGCTAGTGAAGGACACCATGGATTTTAGTCAGTACGAGTCTGACAGTCCCTCCCGCCCTGAACTCATTTGATGATTTAACCACGCTAAAAAAAAAAAATTATCGTCATTATCGTATCGGCTATACCTTCTACCTCAGTGCTTATATTTTTTCTGCAAGCGCGCCGTTTTAATCAACCAGTGCGTTTATGAGAAAATCCATGTCACCAAGTATGTTCGAAGAACTCGGGAATATTTCTTTTCGGTCACTTAACTGAATATCAAAAGATTTGTTGCGGATTTTAAGCTAAAAATTCAAATTCATGCGGCGTCGAGGAAAACGCCGAATTTAATATTTCATGGTAGTGTTGAAAATATGTGTGGCTTTTACTTCAATCGATATATTTACGAGTGCAAGAGAAATCTTAAACTGATTTAAAAGACTTATGGGATTTTTTAGGATTTAGTTAGATTTATTTGTGAAATGTTTTGTTTGAATAAAAATAATGACTGCTTGCAGTGTTTGTAAGTACCTCTATAGTAATCTGTTCAATAATTGTAAACAAATATACTTTCGCCTTACAAAATGGGACGAGCGCGTACCGACCAACATAAATAAAATGATGGATATTTGTTACCCATTCATGTCAGAAAGACTCAACAGATCTTAATGAAATTTCATTCAAAGATATGTTATAAGAAAACTGGTCCCGTGGGTTAATTTTCGAGTTAGACGCTGGCAAAGGTCATGCTAATTAGGTCAGAATTTAGCCAGCGTCATCTCACCACCCAGGGCTTCCAGTTTCTTCGATCCTAAGGGTTTGCGGGACTGCCTCATGAGGTAACCGTGACCCTGGAACGTACAGGGCTATTGGAGGATCACCTTGTAATTTAGTCTGTACAAGTCTAACAGTCCCTCTCGTCCCGCCCTAGTGAGAGGACTCATTTGATGATTTTACCACGAAAAAAAAAAGTCGAAGCCGCTGCTAACAGTTTGTAATGAACTGACTTTTGACAAAAAATTACATTACAGGGCAATACATGTGACACAATTGACCAACACTGCTAAAATAATACATGTTCAAATTGTTATATTAATTCACATTTTATAAAAAACCAACGACACCGCTTGTTCCACTCTACAGAAAGACAAAAAACACTTTTCCCCGAAACATTTTTCAGCGAAAGGAAATTATAACCCGCATCCCTGTTTAACATTTTACTGTTATATTGCCCACTGTTCTTTAAACTCTATGCAAAGAGGCAAAAAGTTGAATTTTAAACGATCAAATTTATGATGCCGTTCTTGTAACATATTTGCATGAAAGTTTTAGTGTAGACAGTACTGAAGTCCGACTACTGATGTACGAAAATGTATGCATAACTAGTTTTTATCCACGGTTTCACTCGTATCGATCGTATATCTGTAATCCCATCATAATCTGCCTAGCCTTTTCCCAACAATGGGCGACTCGCTGTCCGACCATGGACCATGCCCGAGTCGACGGCGCGTTGTGTTCCACGCGCGCCTCAAAGAGTGTCAGCATAGCGACGGGGCCTGTAGAGGGCCAAAGCCTGCCGGAGTCGCGGGACTAACGGATTACCGTGACCCCGATACGTAAAGGGCTATTGAAGGACACCGTGGATTTTAGTCGGTACAAGTCTGACAGTCCCTCCTGCCCTGTCCTGGGTGGGAGGACTCATTTGATGATTTTACCACGATAAAAAAAAGCCTTTTCCCAACTATATTGGGGTCGGTTTCCAGTCGAACCTGAATATCAGTATTTTACATGGAGCGACTGCCTATCGGGCCTCCACAACCCAGTAACTGGGTAATACGATACCCCATGGTAAGACTGGTTGTCAGACTTTTAGAGATTCTGACTAATAGTAACGAATGACAAAGATGATGTGATGATGAAGACATGACAGCCGAGACCAACGGCTTTAAGTGCTTTGACAGATCATCCATCTATTAACCCGGAAGATCGGCCTGTATTATTTAGCCACGAGCTTCTCCTCCATATCTGTTATCCTATCGCGCCGTCTAAATATATTGTTGTTTTTCTTGGGAACTGTACTTTTTCGGAATGAAAGAAATCCTATGTCCGTCTCTGTACGCCTGACAACGTACATACATCAAAAAAAGGTTGCGATCACTAGCATTAAGCTGCTTTTTTTATGGAAAACAATTGATCTGTTTATAAATAAAGAAACTGAAACGAAGAAGAAATAATTTCGATTTTATATAATGATCGAATACTTTTTTTTGATGCCGTATTATGACGTCTTAAAAGCAGGCTTGTTCCAGTGAGTGAACCAGATGGCACTAGACGACTTGTATAGCTGTGTCTCTTTCACTCACTGGAACAAAAGCCTGGTTTTAAGATATCATAATAAATAAGTAATATTCAGTGGTTTGGGCGTAAAAAAGGTAAAAACAAGCAAACAGGCGTTTTTTAGGATTAGGAAGTTAGGATTGATATCCTAAAAAATGCCTATATGTGTTAAAAAGGGTAGACAGACAGCCGTGAACAGTACACAGTATGTGAATACTTCTTTTTTTAAAACCTTATTTAACAACATTCTCTTCAATTATTAACGATCTAACCTAAAAGACTTTATTAATCTTTTCTGTTTTTTATTCCATAAATCCACGGTGATCCTTCGATAGCTATTTACGTTCCAGGGTCACTGTCACCTTATGAGACAGTCCTGCGACCCCCAAAGGCCTTTTTTTTTTTTTTTTTATCGTGGTAAAATCATCAAATGATTCCTCCCACCCAGGGCAGGGCGGGAGGGACTGTCAGACTTGTACTGACTAAAATCCACGGTGTCCTTCACTAGCCCTTTACGTACCGGGATCACGGTAATCCCTTGGTCCCGCGACCCCGGCAGGCACCCCCAAAGGCCTAGGCAACTTTTTGGCATCATTTTTTTTTGGGTCCATACTAAAAGTTGCATTCCCTTTTATATGCTACTTTATAAATTATGTTAAAACTAATAATAGTGTCCATTGACACTTTTAAACAAGTCTGTAGCACCTAGTCTGTTATATGGAAGGTATGGGGAAGCCTTTGCTCAGCTGTGGGACAAAAGAGACGAAAGAAAAATAAAAAATTAAATGGTCGAATCGACAACAACTAGTCGTAAATAATCTTTCGACACGGATTTGTTAGTCGTTTTGTAGAAAACTCTGTTTTTCCTTTAAATAAATATTTCTACCATTACAAACAGTTGAATACTCCAGAAATATTCGTGTCACTGAATTAGAATTTTATCTAAAACTCCTTGCCTGGAGAGGCAAAACTAGTTTTCAACAATAAAGTTTACATCGCAACTCTGCAGACATCTTTGTATGAAAGTGTAACGAGAGGGAAGTGAGTTCCGCAATACTAAGTAGGCACTATGACTGACATAGGCGCCAGAAAGTCAAGTCTGATAGTAAAATAGTTTTATTTTGATTGGCAGTATTCAGCAATCAAATCTTAGCGAGTTTCCTCCGTGCCCCGGAAAGCACGTAAAGCTGTAGGTCCTGACTGTCATTTTTGTATATTTGACAGTCGTTTTTGTATATTTGACGCAATTCAACTGATTTCAACTACAAGTGAAAATCTTTCTCACCACTTCTACGACTTATGACATAAAACGTGCGGTTTTCTACTGGTAGATGAAAAATAAAACATGCTCGCCCCGACGACGTAAGTCAGGCGATTTGCATCATTATTTCAATGTTAGTTAATAAAAATTACAAGTCGCACTAATGCCTTTGTCAAACACACCGGCGAAAGCGAAGCGTTTCCGAAGCGATACCGAACCAAAGCGAGACGTCAGCAAGACGTCAGTCCGATAGTTCTGTAACGCTATCGGATTGTATTCGCTTTAGTAAGAGTCTTATGCCTTTGTCTAACAGACCGGCGAAAGCGAAGCGATACCGAACCGAAGCGAGACGTCAGCGAGACGTCAGTCCGATAGTTCTGTAACGCTATCGGATCGTATTCGCTTTAGTAAGAGTCTTATGCCTTTGTCTAACAGATCGGCGAAAGCGAAGCGTTTCCGAACCGAAGGGAGACATCAGCGAGACGGCAGTCCGATAGTTCTGTAACGCTATCGGATCGTATTCGCTTTAGTAAGAGTCTTATGCCTTTGTCTAACAGACCGGCGAAAGCGAAGCGTTTCCGAACCGAAGCGAGACGTCAGCGAGACGGCAGTCCGATAGTTCTGTCGCACTCAGACGATAACATCTTCACAGTAATTTTTTGTCGCTTAGTACATCACGATAAACATTTTTTTTTTTTACATTTCGCCTCCACACTGTGAGAAGAGATATCTTATTCCGACAAAGAGTGTCTTATCTCGACAACAGCCCTTATTACAGAAGTGGTCGTACTCACCGTACCGACAAAATCGCTTACCCATCCCTTTTGTCACCCCTGAAATCTGATCAGGATTCTCAACTCAAGAATGTTCATTTTCAAGTACAGCTTTATTATGCATCTTTGGTAGATTTACACGACAGGGTATCATGACAAAGAGGTTCTTAGGAAATTGTTATCAGGAATTTATTCATCTGAAATACTCGTGGTTTCGTTATATTGTGTGAATTCTTATGAAGTTTATAAGGATGGATGAATGGATGATTTTAGCACAGCTTTTTTTACTAAATATTCAAGCAAAAGTAAAAAAAATCGTTTCTCCCGCTTTTTCAAAAAAACAGTATTGTGTTAAGTATCATGTGAAAAGTTTTGTTATCAGAGTTGTAATTTTTTTTTTGTAATTATTAAGTAACTAGCTTCCGCCCGCGACTCCGTCCACGCGGATGTCGGTCGGTCTTCGCGTGGATAGTTTATTTCTCCATTTTGAGTAACTCTGACAATGACATCTTATAAATATCTATTGGACCCAAATACGGCTAAGCCTATAATAATTAAGGAGATCGCGGTTCTACAGAACAACGTCTATGAATAAAACTGAAAAGTAAGATTTTTTTCCTACGTATTTTTCCAGGATAAAAAGTATCCCATTTTATGCCCAGGATAATAAAGTATAATTATACCAAGTTTCATCTAAATCGAACCGTTAGTTTTCACGTGATGCCTGCACATATAGACAGATAGACAGACAGACAAAAATTTTTTTAATCACATATTTGGGTTTGGTATTGATCCAGCAACACCCCCCGCTGGCTGTTAATTTTTTCAATATTTTCAATGTACAGAATTGACCCTTCTACAGATTTATTATATGTATAGATTAGTTTCAGAGTTATCCAACAGACAAAAAATTATCATTATAATTAATTAATTCATACGGGTCAAACTACGGGCGCAAACTATTAATAATACTTTTGGCATGCCATGTCACTAGAAAATAAACTGCTGGTTTTTATTTTCACCAGGACCTGAAAAAAGTTAAACTTAACTTGGCATCTCTCTGTAACATGCATGTCTTAAATATCTTTAACATCTCGTTACATGCTAGCTACTTTATTGCGTGTGTAATTCGATTATTGTCTCACGAAATCTTACTACATAAAAAATAAAAAATATCCTACATATCAAAAGAAGTTTGTGATGCATATGCTGATATATGCCTTTTATGAAAAACGATTGAAAAGTTTTATATTCTAAATCTATAGTTTTGAATAATAAATCTAAAAAGAAGCAGCAATCATAATATAATTTACAGTAACAAAAAAGATTTCGATTTTTCAAAGTGATCCCAAACTTTTTTTTATGTATGTATGTGTTAATCTAGGATATAAAGTACTACCTATTGCCAGCAGCTTCGCCCGCTACACGCCGATAATTATCCTACAAGTACGTAATACCGGGACAATAAATATCCTATGTATTAATCCAGGTTATTAACTAGGGTAAAACTCGGTTATACGCCCTAGTTTACAAAACGCTCCGTCATTCTAATACTCAAACTTACTGCTCGGAACCACACGCGAGAGAGGCCGCTGTTGGCGTACAACATGGCCGCGGCTGAGGGCCGTATGTATCGTATAAGGACATTACCAAGTTTTACTCTATCTGCCTACCAAATTGCATCCAAATCTGATCAGTATTTTTGCGTAGAGTAACAAACATCTATACACCGGCACGGTTGGCATAGTGATCGAGCGATTGACTGCTGTAGAGCGTGTCGCGGGTTCGATCCCCGCACGGAATAAATATTTGTTTGATCTGCAAGTTGTTGTTCCCGGTCTGGGTGTTTGTGTATGTGAGTTTCATGTTTGTAAAGGCACCTACGACACATGAGAAGTTCCTAGTGTGGGCAACGTCTTAAAAAAAAGACTGTTCAGAAGTTTTTGCGTAAAGTAACAAACATCTATTACATACATCCTCACAAAATTTCGCATCACTACATAATATAAAACAAAGTCGCTTCCCGCTGTCTGTTCGTCCCTATGTATGCTTATATCTTTAAAACTCCGTAACGAATTATGCATTTTTAAAAGATAGAGTGATTCAAGAGGAAGATTTTTACGCATAATATAGTACAGATTGCACCCGTGCGGAGCCGGGACGGGTCGCTAGTGTGTAATAATAGTAAGATAGTAAAATTAGCACGATAATAAATAAATATTCCACAACTATCACACAACGCCATCTAGTCCCAAGCTAAGCAGAGCTTGTGTTATGGGTACTAGACAGCTGATAAACATACTTATATATTTCTAAATACATACATATTATACATAAATTACACCAAATAATCTGTGTGCCAAACATCTCAACCCATTCAGCAGTTTTTGTATAAAGGAAAACAAACAAACATTTATTTATCCTCACAAATAGAAGAAGTTCAACCTTACAAGAGAAAGACAGATGAATCTTATGACAAGCTGTCTCACCTGACACCTGAGCTTCTGCTCTTACCTTCCTCGAGGAATCACGTCACGCGAGGAATGACAAATACGCGCACCTTGTAGAATAATATGTAAATATACATGTATGTACACCTTGATCTAAGGGAATACATGAGCAACTTACGTAAAAGATCTCACTATTCGCGTATAGACGTAACTCGATTTGTTCACGGAAAAATATCATCTTTTTTTGCACGAATTTCCATTTGTTATGTCTGCATCGTTGGTTTTGTGATGGGATGTGCGAAAGTCGATGCTAAGGTCGTGGGCTTAATCAATATATGTGTAACTGTTAACTGTATGTGTTTCTTCTATACCATGTGTTTAGAAATTTGCGGGCATGCGGGCGGCGAGTAATAGGCGACTTGCTGTCCGACCATGGACCATACCCGGGTCGACGGCGCGTTGTTTTCCACACGGGCCTGAAAGAGTGTCAGCAAAGTGACGGGGCCCCCCTCTAGAGGCCCAAAGCCTGCCGGGGTCGCGGGACTGTACGAATTACCGTGACCCCAGAACGTAAAGGGCTATTGAAGAACACCGTGGACAGGGCTCATTTGATGATTCTACCACGTCAAAAAAAACATCGCTCTACATAATGATGGCAGTTCTGTGAAATGTTTTCCCGCTTCCGGTACGATACCGTGTCAAAGGGATTGTCCATTTGAAGTAGAATCATTTGTAAGAAAAATAATTATACAGAAAGCCGATATGTTTGCCTCGTCATAAGAACTAAAAGGATTTTAAATTTTTAGGCACACAGATATACAATTTTTTGGTTTTAAATTCATCACAAGTTTCCTCCCGCCCTGTGTGGAACGGAAAGTTAAACTGTCAGACTAGTACTCACTAAAATCCATCGTATTCCATAAATTTCCCTTTACCATAACCTAGGAGATGGAACATATTTAATCCCAGTAATAAATCCCTATTGGATCTGACAACGACAAGGTCAAAGTCACATGTAATAGCAATGTTTTTTTTGACGGGTCATTTGTCACACTGGCTGAACGAATGACTGCTGTGCACCGTGTCGCGGGTTCGATCCCCGCACGGAACAAAATTAAATATTTGTATAACCTAAGTAGTCGTTTGGGGTCTGGGTGTTTGTGTATAAATAAATATTCCACAACTATCATACAACGCCATCTAGTCCCAACCTAAGCAGAGCTTGTGTTATGGGTACTAGACAACTGATAAACATACTTATATATTTCTAAATACATACATTATAGATAAATTACACCCAGGCACAGAACAAATGATCGTGCTCATCACACAAACATTTGTCCTGGGTGGGAAGCGAACCCACGACCTCCGGCATAGCAGTCAGGGTCATTAACCACTAGACCAACAAGCCTGTCAGACCAACAGGCTTCTATGTGAATTTCTGTGTTGTAAACGCACCCACGACACAAGAGAAATTTCTAAATTAGGGGCAATGTATTATAAAAAAGAAGTACTTACATCATATTTTCCCTAAACGTTTTCAACGTCAGTTGGTAGGTTATTTTTAGGATTCCGTATTCTATCATGAAACGTGTTGAAATTCCAGTTACCTTTCGTAAACATTTTAATATTCCACACGCATCATTGAACATTCTGATTTGAGTCTTGAAAATGTTGGACCTTTTGTATTCCTGGAGCCATTAGACAGCAGGTACGAATGACTTTTTATAAAATTATATTCCAAAAATAGCTGTTGCCAACGGCGCCACCTGCTACAAATCAAATGAACGTCAAAGTTCCCGTTTACTTTGTCACAGAGACTTGAAATTGTCGTTTTTTTTTTTCATAAAAATACTAAGTAATAATCACCAAAATCAGCCCATGTGAGTTAATAAGGTGCCACAAAAGAAAAATTATTCATAGACATCTAAATACTTAAAATTACCTATAGTTCTTTAAGTCTATCCTAAGGTTGTCTGGAAGATATCTTCTAGACAACCGCCCTCCCGCCATACCCTGGGTGGGAGGACTCATTTGATGATTTTACCACGATAAAAAATTATAAATATAGCTATTAGTGATAAGACTGCCGTTGTACCCTTTTTTTATCGTGGTAAAATCATCAAATGAGTCCTCCCACCAAGGGCAGGGCAGGAGGGACTGTCAGACTCGTACTGACTAAAATCCACGGTGTTCCCCGTCATTGTGCTGACACTCTTTGGGGCGCGCGTGGAACACAACGCGCCATCAACCCGGGCATTTTCCAATGGTCGGACAGCGAGTCGCCCATTACTCGCCGCCCGCATTCCCGCGCTGTTGTACACTTAGAATATTGTAAGTTGGTATTTATTCATTTCGGTGTGCCTACAATAAAGTATATTCTAAATAATATTCTATTCTAAACAAATTAAATTCCACAGTTGGACGCTTTCACATTAGAGGATAACAATTTCGAAACGATATCGGTGGGAGAAGTAGATTCATACATTTCTAGGACAAATGACGATATGCCAATGTCTTGTCGTTACGTCGTGAAAGCGCTCGTTGTCACTCACCCTTAAGCCTTTGTCAAACAGACTGGCGTGGCAAATGAGAAGCGTGACGTTTTTATTTATTACTAGCACTTTTCCCGCGACTTCGTCCGCGTGGGTTACGTACTTTCCTAATTCCCCCTTTTCACCCCCTTAAAGGTTAAATTTCCAAAAACCCCTTCTTAGTGCTCCCCTTTTTTTTTTTATCGTGGTAAAATCATCAAATGAGTCCTCCTACCCAGGGCAGGGCGGAAGGGACTGTCAGACTTGTACTGACTAAAATCCACGGTGTCTTACACTAGCCCTTTACGTACCGGGGTCACGGTAATGTGAAAGTCCCGCGACCCCGGCAGGCTATGGCCCTCTACAGGCCCCGTCACTATGCTGACACTCCTTGAGGCGCGCGTGGAACACAACGCGCCGTCGACCCGGGCATGGTCCATGGTCGGACAGCGAGTCGCCCATTACTCGCCGCCCGCATGCCCGCGCCTACGGTGGCCGGAGATCGTCTTGCGACGTCCGACGCCGTGGGCGTCTACCACTGCGGCTGGGGTGGAGGGAGGACGCTGTCCTCTCCCTCAGGCGGCCCGCCTCCTCCTTCGCGAGCATGACTGCTTCGCAGAAGGAGGCGACCGCTTCCCACTCCGTCTCGCCCCGCAGCATGGCCTCGACCAACGCCGGGCGCGAGAGGTCTCCGCCTATCGCCGTCGTGAGGACACGGCGGTGCTCTGCCCAAGCGGGACAGTCCTGCACTGTATGCTCCACCGTGTCCTCCGGACGATCTTCGCAGTGGTGACACCCAGGCGTTTCTTCCCTCCTTATCAGACACAGGAACCTCCCGAAACTCCCGTGTCCGGTGAGGACCTGCGTCATGCGGTAGGTAAGGATGCCGTGACGCCTATCCAGCCACTCCTCAAAGAGGGGACTTACCGCCGCGATTGCGGCGTGCCCGGACCTCGGTTGCGACAGTCGCTCCCTCCATACTGCCCTGAGATCGCGCCGGAGCTCTTCTCGCCGCGCCTCGACTTGTCGAGGCAGCGGGGATTCGCCCCGGCGCTGCGCCTCCACGCGCTGGAGGGCAGTCGCCTCCAGATCCCAGGGCATCGATCCGGCAAGGAGGTTAGCCGATTCGCCGGCGATCGTGCGGTATCCTCGGACCATCCGGATAGCCATGACCCTCTGGCATGCGACCAGCTTGAGTGGTCGCGTCCGAATGCTTAGGGCCCACACAGGGGCCCCGTAGAGGGCCATGGACCGCACGACACCGGCGTACAGCCTCCGGCAGGAGGCGTTTGGCCCGCTGAGATTGGGCAGGAGTCGCCTGAGGGCGGCAGCTGCCCGGTTCAGCTTTGGGGCCAAACGTAGGAAATGCTCCCTAAAGTTCCACCGGCTGTCGAGGACGAGTCCCAGGTACTTCATCGTCCTCCCGACGCCGATGCGAACCCCCTCCACCGTTATGTGGGACTCTGACCGTGGCGCGTTCAGACGGCCATGAAAGCACATGGCCTCTGTTTTGTGCAGCGCCACGTCGAGTCCCAACTGCCGGATCCTATTAGCGACTGTCGCTGCCGCTTAGTGCTCCCCTGCATTATAATAGGAAGCCGTGTGCAAAATTTCACATTCCTAGCCCCAATAGTTTCGGCTGTACGTTGATATGTCAGTCAGTCAGTTCTGCTTTTATATATATAGATAGAAGATGTATGGAATTGTTTGAAACCAGTCACATAGAAACGCGAAAGCGATCCGATAGCGTGACAGAACTATCGGACTGACGTCTCGCTGACGTCTCGCTTCGGTTCGGTATCGCTTAGGAAACGCTTCGCTTTCGCCAGTCTGTTTGACAAAGGTGTTAAGGTGCTGATAAACTTGAGCATTCACTTTAATGAGCATTCTTGCGAATGTTACATTACTTAAACGTTTTCAGCGAAAAAAAAACGAGAACGTGAGCGTTCTGGCGAGCTTTTTTGCCGAGTCGACTGTCAATAGGTGAAATAATTCATGAAGAAACATTTTTGACGACTGTCGACTTGAGTATTGACTAGAAAGATCGTGATTTTCGTAGCGATGTTTGACTCTGTTCGTTGTTCAGGTCGACAAAATTAAAAAGGGGAGTGCTCGGTGTTCTGTTACAAGTGAATGCCCAAATCTATGAGCACCTTTACAGAAAGCAGACCTATGCTGCAATGGAAATAAACAATAAAGCCTTTGTCAAACAGACTGGCGTGGCGAATGTGAAGCGAACAAAGAAAGCGATCCGATAGCGTGACAGAACTATCGGTATGACGTCTCGCTTCGGTTCGGTATCGCTTCGGAAACGCTTCGCTTTCACCAGTCTTTTTGACAAAGGCTTAAAGTCTGCTACTCACTGCAAAGTAATCCACTAAACCAGCTTGATATTTATTCACACGGACGTGTACTTACACTTAGTGACAACAAAAATGCCGCTCGTTTAACTAGCTGCATGAAAATATAAACTCCATGAATACGTAACGAAGACTTTCCTTCCCCCCTCCTCGGGCCTCTTTTGGCTCGGAAACATTTATTTTAACCCCAGAAATAGGTCAGGTGCCTAGGCTGATGTATAATTATTCGCTTCCTGTGAAACGAAAGTTTTGAACCTAGTAATTTGTTTGAATATCTTTATTATTCCGGTCTTTAGTCTGAGGTGTACATTGGCTTGCTAAATGTAAATTCCACACAACTTAGATAATTTTTGCTGAGTTCTGACGTCACAAGCCAGCACTGTCGAGTTTTGAGTTACATATTATATTTGTAAATATTCATTGATTTAAAATGAATAAGATAAAACATACATGTCTTTTTTTTCTAAAACGGACTGATTGAGGAATTTGACAACATAAATCATCATCTGCCTAGCCTTTTCCCAACTGTATTGGGGTCGGCTTCCAGTCAAACCAGATGCCAACAACATAAATAATTTGCAATTTATTGATTTTGTCCAATTGCCTAGATAAGTAAGCTATCTATCAATTAAAATGCAATATACTAATGGTTAAATAATGTGTAGAGTTTAACTGTTTTGAGGACAGTGGTGTCGAAATAAATGACACAAAGTCATGCGTCTTCCTGAGGCCAACGCTATGTCCAAGGTAGGTACCCCTACCTTGGACATAGCGTTGGCCTCAGGAACCCTTAGTACCCCTAGTGTATTCAAGCATGATACCTACCATTTATAATGTATTTTCATTTAACACATAGTATTTCTCCACTATATTTATACGAACGGTTTAATACCTGTTATCCCATCGCCATACATATTTATACTGAAACACAGAACTGAACAGAACAACAAGTGATGCTTTTAAACTAATTGAAACTTTAATTAAACCAAGTTACATTGTTTATGTACACACGTATACAAGGTAACAGAATGAGTAATTCTTTAACGCATACGTTAAAAATAATGCAAATTAAGAACCTCCTTCTTTTTATGAACTCGGTTAAAGAGTAATACCTTTTGGATGGTAATTCCAATCATGGAAAGTTTTCCATTTGATGTTTGAAATCGATGGATCTGATCTATCAGCGTCCCATTTTGAACATCAGAAAAAAAAATACTCCGCATACATTGGCAAGAAAAAGCCTCATAGGTTGAGCTATTCAGACGAATGCTCGCAGAGCAACAGCGATAGATTCTTCAAATACCTTATTTCCAAGTCTCTCCACTTATTTTCCCCAGCACACTGCTCCTGGGACATGCGGTTGATGTTTTATTTTGTTTTATGTTCAATGGGTTTGCTCTTGACTTTAGTCTAGGTCAGGAGTGACTAAAACAAGGTCGACGATGGAGCGAGCTTACCCAGAAGAAGTCTGTTCACTCTAACTTTGAAGAGATTAGGGTTGTATGCGTTCGGAAACACAGTCGCAGGCAGAGAGTTCCACTCCTTCGCTGCCCGCATTATAAAAGACGTTTGGAAACGCTTAGTGCGAATTGGATATGACCAACCCAGTTCCACTTGAAAAAAAAGTAAAGATAATCAAATATATTTAATTTTTTATATTTAAATTTTTGCTCAAGACTACACCAACATCTGTAATCATGTGCTTGATTATATCTTCTTTTGATAACCTGCCTATAGTATCTATTTTACGCAACATTTATTCAGCCGTCCCAATTTCACAAAAAAAAAACTCGAAACCAAAAACTTTTCATTCACTATATTAGTCTGGATTTACAATTTACATTTACACTCCAAACTTATCGTCCAGTATAAAAGCTAGTTCACTATATAAAGTGCTTGAACTAAAATAAAGTCTTTATTTTACGATAAAGCTATGAAAACCCGAGTTTTTCAAGAAGGCGATAAGGGTCACGAAGCTTATCGACTAACCGTTTGATATAGAATTAAGTCATTATGTGTTGCCACTAATGACCTATGGCTAATGTGAACCCTTGAGCAAAGACGTAATTAAAAATGTTTCAGCGGATTTTTTTTTGGTTTTGATAAGAGATTACCGAGGGTTTGAAATTGCTTTTGATTGTTTAAGCGATAAGAGTTTCATAATTACAGCCGCATAGGCCGATCTTCCGGGTTAAGCTGCGCTTTCCGAGGTTGGTCTGTGGATGGGTGACCATCTATCATAGTTGGTTTCATAATTACAGCCGCACAGGCCGATCTTCCGGGTTAAGCTGCGCTTGCGAGGTTGGTCTGTGGATGGCTGACCATCTGTCATAGTTGGTTTTATAATTACAGCCGCACAAGCCGATTTTCAGGGTTAAGATGCGCTTGCGAGGTTGGTCTGTGGATGGGTGTCCAATGTGATCATCTATCATAGTTTACTCCGTACCTCGGAAAGCACGTACAGCCGTTGGCCTCGACTGTCATTTGTACATCTTTAACAATCGTTACTGTGGAGGTCAGACAGGCAGTCGGTCCATGTAAAATACTGATTTTCAGCTCCATCAGGTTCAACTGAGAGCCGACCCATCATCTGTTCGCTTCGGGCAGATTATGATGATGGCGATAGCTAGTACGAATATCACGGCTGTAATCTCTATGGGTCAGGCAGTGATGTATCTAAAGCCATTGGCATAAAGCAAAGCACGTACAATTATTGGCCCCAGCAGTCATTTGTAGATTTTAACGATCGTTACTGCGAGTCAGAAGCTCGAAGTCTACCATCCAGTGTTAGCAAGGGTATTACCCAGTAACTAGGTTAAAACACTTTTTGATTACGGCTGCTCCATCTCAAAGCTTCAGTATTTTTACAGCAACAATGTGGTGACCAACAATCGGAAAAAAATATCATCATCATCATCTCAGCCATAGGACGTCCAC
This sequence comes from Agrotis puta, assembly GCA_943136025.2. Taxonomy (NCBI): domain Eukaryota; kingdom Metazoa; phylum Arthropoda; class Insecta; order Lepidoptera; family Noctuidae; genus Agrotis; species Agrotis puta. Next base: position 14,396,808 of record OW964181.2, on the reverse strand, counting down.
TGCTGAACATAGGCCTCCCCTTTAGATCTCCACATGTACCGGTTGGAAGCGACCTGCATCCAGCGTCTTCCGGCGACCTTTATAAGGTCGTCTGTCCACCTTGTTGGTGGACGTCCTACGCTGCGCTTGCTAGTCCGTGGTCTCCACTCTAGTACTTTTCGACCCCATCGGCCATCTGCTCTGCGAGCAGTATAGCCTGCCCATTGCCACTTCAGCTTGCTAATCCGGTGGGCTATATCGGTGACTTTAGTTCGTCTACGGATCTCCTCATTTCGGATTCGATCACGTAGAGAAACACCGAGCATAGCTCTCTCGCTCGTTGAGCGACTTTGAGCTTTGAGATGAGGCCGATAGTAAAAGACCATCGGAAAAAAATATCTTCATAGAAAAATCTACTTCTCGGCCCATAAATCGAATTTACAACCTCGTGCTCAGCAGTCATGCTTGCGATCTACTAGAACATATTTTTTTTTAAATTTTAATTTCGAAACAGAAATCCCGAAAAATATTACAAAAGAGAGGAATTAGAAGAGAGGAAATATTATAATTAATTCTTCTCACGCGTGTCAAGTTTTCAAGAGTCTCGTCACTTTGAGATAACGACCTCGTGATTACAAAAACAGACGTAACCATATGAATTTCATCTAGACTCTTTAGGGATTATAATAATTATTTTTAACCAACTTCAATAAAAGAGGATGTTATTATCTATACTTCTAATATTATAAAGCGAAGAGTTCGTTTGGTTGAACGTGATATTCTCAGGAACTATGGGTTCGAATTGAAAAAATGTGTTTGAGTTGGATAGTCCATTTATCGAGGAAGGCCACAGGACAAAAAAAACAAAATAGGTGGAAAAGATCAAGGAGCAATCCGATCTACACTCAATTTTTCATTAGCTACTCGCGGGGTGCAGGACTGCCCCGCTTGGGCAGAGCAACGCCGTGTCCTCACGACGGCGTTAGGCGGAGACTTCTCGCGCCCGACATACATACGACACAGTAATGGGCAACTCGCTGTCCGACCATTGACCATGCCCGGGTCAACGGCGCGTTGTGTTCCACGCGCGATTCAAGGAGTGTCAGCATAGTGACGGGGCCCACTGTAGGGGGCCAAAGCCTGCCGGGGTCGCGGGACTCATGAATTACCGTGACCCCGGTACGTAAAGGGCTATTGAAGCACACCGTGGATTTTAGTCAGTACGAGTCTGACAGTCCCTCCCCATCTGCCCTGGGTGGAAGGACTCAATTGATGATTTTACCACGTTAAAAAAAAAAGATACTGATTCATGTTGTTATTTTTACTTATTTAGTCCCTCGATTAAAACCCTCGCTTCGCTCGAGCACTAAACCCGGTCTCGAGACTAAGTTACTTTCACCCTTTTTTTTTTCGTGGTAAAGTTATTATCACTGAGATATTTTTTTTGTTTTACTTTTCCAGTAAGACAATTTCTAAACACTTAAAGTAAAAATAGCACCGACCGAATCAGGTAAAATTATTAAAATATTAGAAATTACCTTACCCATTCGATTTTCGACTTTGTCCTTGCTAGCTTCAAAACATAACTACTGAAACCCACCAATAACTTAAATACAACTTAATTTTAAGTAGCCACTAAGTAAGTTATCTTAACTGTAAGTTGTATTTTAGCAGCAGAAATAACCCCTCTCTCACCGCGAACATTCGCCTGTAATTTAACGTTACAGATTCAAGCATTTCATCAGTGAGGGTGGAAAATCGAGCATTACAATGCGCACCGTGTAATGATACAATGTGTAATACCTATTTGATATGCCCAATACAATTCCACTTGAAAAAATCTTAATCTATAAAAACCACGTGGAAAGATGTTTGTCCGTTCGCTCCGAAGTCACCGACCCGTTTGAAAAATAGATAGGTACGTTTTGGACCCGATAGGTCTCAGTGTTGTTAGCAAATTGTACCCGTGCTAAGCCGGGGTGGGTCGCTAGAGACCTATAAAAATCTCTCTATAGAACCCAACCTTTTCATAAAGTTGTTATAACACATTACGGCTGGGCATTGAACCTAATACAGCTATGGAGCAAGTTTGAAAATTACTTGTTACAGAAGTACTTTTCCTTACAAACAAACTTGACAAAGCTGATCAAAGGCAATTTATCAAAATAGATTGACAAAGAATCCAATGAAGAAATCTCATTTTCTGTCAATTTTCCAGTATATTATCTACCACGTTACGCACCATTAACAGACTATAAAACTCACTTATAGGGCGTAATACCCCATATTATAAGCCCCTTTCTAATAAATCAAGGCCTCCTGCATTGTCAACTTCCATCACGCGAAAGTTACTAATAGTACTCGTAGCGGACTTTTATGTGTTTTTCATGGGGTATTAAAGGTCACACTATAAAAAATAAGTACCCGTAACTTTGCGCCCTGAAGATTACGCATTTTAAGGTCAACTTAGATAAGAAATATTACATTTAAAGCGCGACAAATGAAACCATATTTTCAAGCGACCATAAACTTGATTATAAATCTTGAACAGTAAATCTAAGATAAAGTTCAATCAAGTAATAAGAAAGAGATTTGAAATATAGAAAATAATTTTAGTTTACTAAAACCCTTGATATAATGTATTAAAAACCATCAACGTGAAAATAAAACGCAGTATTGCAGATAAAATGGCACGATATCTGAAAAAAACGTATTCATCATGGACCCACATTTTGCGATCCTAACAAAAAGTTGAAATGGAATCGTTCCGAAAAATTCCAGGATTCCTTTATTCGTACGTCATATCTTTATCTCTGTCTTTTTGTAAATAAAAGACAAAGGGGTTTTATATTCACGACCGTATTATCGTTGAATAAAGAGTTGGGATCTTGTAGTCATGGGGAAAGGCACAGATTTATGTTCCAAAAATGGTATGAGGGATTTGCAGGACAGGCACATGGTATGGCAATTCATCAAAAACAGGACGAGGCCTTGGCCCCGTTACGAAACAGCCCATTTTAGAGTCCCTGTGCAAAATGGCCTTGTCATATTTAGGAAACGGTTTTTTTATCGGCATTTTATCCTACACATTTTTTACCAGCATGCAAAAAGTACCTAATGCCTTTAAATCATGCAAGCTTTATTGAATAATAATGGGTATGACGCAATTTTTTTGTATAATGTTTCCTTTTACTTACCTCTTTTTCATTATAGGTTTTTCTCGATGCTTTTTCGGGCTCCAGTAAGCTTATAAGATCATTTCTTTTATCTATGAAATAGTAGGCTTGACACGGATTTACTGTCATTTTGCCGTCGTTAAACCTTGGGGACACCAGATTTTCCTGATATCAATATACAAATGGCTGCTGTTACGACGCCCGTGAGGGATGCTATTCTTAGAGAGAACGGAGCGGCGGGAATCAATAAATATCCTGGCCCGGAAACCTGTCACTTAAGTTCAAGACAACCGGCAGTAATACACGCCAGATTGTTTTACTAGTACCTTATCTAACCTGATGAAGAGTAAACCGAGTCCGTACCTCCTAACATTTATAAAACAGGAGTTAAAGCCTAAAAGGAACGCCATAAATCTTAATTTTCCCCGAAAAAGGCTCAGGGCGGGAATAAAAAACATAAGTATGACTTAACCAACGGAAGGCACTTCAGGAGGAAAAAAGGCCTTATTCAGTAAAATTAATGCCATCATTAAAGCGAAATCTAACAGAATTTACTCTTCATTATAATTTTTACGACTCCAGGCAATTATACGTGGGCTATCTCTTATTTGGATTAATTTCCATATCCTGACTTGTAATTGCTCCCCAACTCATCAAGGTCCCTTGAGATTGGAAGAAGAACGATATAACCTCTTGGCCACACTTTAAAGTGATACGCTTATTGCGAAAACAAATGAATAGGTATACATTCCTACCTATAGCTTAGACCATATCAGAAGCCAGAAGCCACCGCGACGGGATTAGCGATACAAAGTATGCAACGGACGCGCATGTTGTATCGTGTGAGGTCATGAGCGGAGCATAAGTTTAACTGTGAGCCTTTTCAAAGTAAACGAGGATTCTGGGGGTCTGTCTATCCCACCCCGGAGATTCGTGGAATCCACCCCAAGATTGTAATTATAATGAAAGGAATTATTCGAGTGCAAAAGGTCCCAAAAATACATATTTTGATGAGATTTTTAAGAATTGTTTATTATTACCGTTTCTTTGTTTGCGTAAATTGTTTTTTATCTTAAAAACGAGGTCAGGTGGGTAGTACTAAACCCGAGTTCGTGTTCGGACCAGTTATACAAGAATGAACTTGTATGAAACAAAACAAGAAAATAATTATGTAAGAATTACTGTAGAATTCGTTATTTAGTTTCTGTCTACTTTTTTTAATCCACTGGGAACTGACAGGCTCGTACTGACTGAAAACCACCCTGTTTCCCATTGCGTTTCAGGGCTGCGGTAACCTCTCAAAACAGACGCAGTTTCAGCCAACTCTTAAGCCTTTGTCCAACAGACAGGCGTGGCGAATGCGAAGCGTGACGTTTTTATTTTTAATGTATGGAATTGTTTGAATCCAGTCACATAGAAAAACGAAAGCGATCCGATAGCGTGACCGAACTATCGGACTGACGTCTCGTATCTTTTCGTTATCGCTTCGGACTCGCCTGTCTGTTTGACAAAGGCTTTATCGGGGAAAAAGAGTGATTTTTGATGTTATGTAGGTACAAAATGAATTTTTAAAAACATCAGATGTGCGTCTTCTTTTGAAACGTATGTATCGTAATGGTAAAGGGATGATAAATAAATTTGATGAGGGTACTTTGACACTTAACCGCTACCCTTTATTTTGAAATAAAATTGTTTGTTTTATTTATGACATTTGGATTTGTTCAACATTGATAAACCAATTTTGGTCTGTCTAAGCAGATTACCGTGATCCCGGAATGTAAAGGGCAATTGGAGGCCACCGTGGATTTTAGTCAGTACGAGTCTGACAGTCCCTCCCGCTCTGCCCTGGATGGGAGGACTCATTTGATGATTTTACCACGTAAAAAAAAATGGAGGAAGACAAATTTTAATCAGTACGAGTCCACCCACGGCGGGAAGACCTATTTGATAGCATCACCAACAAAGAAAAAAAAATGTCTAAAGGTACTTCTTTCGATTCTGGCTGTTCGTGAGTTTAAATGTTTATAAATGTACCGACGAACAGGATTAATTTCTAAATTGGGGCAGCGTATATTTACAAAAAAAAATACATTTTAGAAGTCGTTGTAGAAAGAAAAAGTATTTATTTGTAACAAAGCATGACATGTTAACATGGCACAAATTATAAGAAATTAAAAAAAAAAGAAAAAAGGCGACTTTCGTCTTATAAATTTCTCAGTTCCATGTTAAGGAATATAAACAAAGTTTTAAATTATCCTCCATTTTGTTACATGGTGACAGTTACTGTTCTCGGTCAACTTTTTAATGACTGTTTATTCAGTAATTTAATATTACAATGTTATATACAAAGTAAGGCGGGCTCAAACCTTGTCCACGTTTAAAAATCTGGTAAAAAATCACTACTTCTCTCCTTAAACGTGTGGCTAGAATGCTTCTTTGTTTTTTGTTTATTATTTTTATATGTATTGTGTAAAAAAAAGCATTTGAGGGAAGAAATACAGTGCTGTTGAATTTAAAACTTTAGAAACTGCTGCTAAAGTTTAAAATCCACCAGCAAAGTGTCTCTTAGGTTATTTCAGATTCCCAGCTTCGCATTCACACGCAAATTATAGAGGATTATAATCATACTATTAATATCACACAAACAATAACAAATTCGATGATAATCTACCAACACTGAACCAATTTAACTTTATTAAACACGTTCAAATGATCTTAACATCAACATATTTAATACTAGCTTCCGCCCGCGACTCCGTCCGCGCGGATGTCGGTCTTCGCGTGGATGGTTTATTTCCCCATTTTGAGAAACTCTGACAATGACATCTTATAAATATTACGGCGCTGAATCCACTGCGGGTAATGCAACGTGTGTTCCCGGTTCTACAGAACAACGTCTATGAATAAAACTGAAAAATAAGATTTTTTTTCTACGTATTTTTCCAGGATAAAAAGTATCCTATGTTATGCCCAGGATAATAAGGAATAATTATACCAAGTTTCATCGAAATCGAACCGTTAGTTTTCACGTGATGCCTGCACAAACAGACAGACAGACAGACAGACAGACAGACAGACAAAAATTTTTTTAATCATATATTTGGGTTTGGTATCGATCCAGCAACACCCCCCGCTATTTATTTTTTCAATATTTTCAATGTACAGAATTGACCCTTCTACAGATTTATTATATGTATAGATAACCATTATTTTATTAAAGTTTGAATGGATTAATATGGATGTATGAATGTTTCTTACTCAATCACATCAGAGAGGGCCAAAGCCTGAAGGGTTGCGGGTCTTAACACATAACCGTGGCTCTGGAACATAAATTTAGAAGGAACGGATACATATATAAAAGGCACACAGTGGATTTTAGTCAGTACAAGTCTGACAGTACCTTCCGCTCCGCCCAGGGGCCGTACTATGACGTCTTAAAACCAGGCTTGATCCAGTGAGTGAACGAGGTGGCGCTAGACGACTTGTATAGCTCTGTCTCTTTCACTCACTGGAACAAGTCTGCTTTTAAGACGTCATAATACGGCCACAGGTTGGGAGGACTCATTGGCTGATTTAACCACGTAAAAAAACACTACCAAACAACTGGACGAATCTTAATTTTAACTAAGAGATAGGTATTTTTAAGATCATCCCGGTTCCCGCGCAAATAATTCAAATTACGCGCACGCGAAGCTGCTTACAGTTAATAATTAACAGTTAATAATGTAAATAAGAAAATGTGTATGTTTTGTCGTGAAAACGGCTGAATTGATTTTAATGGATTTTAGTACAGGGATAAATATAACCCTAGTAGGATAACAGATTTAGAATATAATAGAATATACTTTATTGTACACCAAAATGAATAAATACAAACTTACAATATTGTTAATTCTAAGGGTACAACGGCGGTCTTATCGCTAATAGCGATATCTTCCAGACAACCTTAGGATGGACTTAAAAACTTTAATCAAAAACGAGGGTAGGCAGTGATGTACAACAAATGACAGATAATATAATAATAGATATGTGAGTTGTAAGTGACGCCGCAAGCAACAGATAGTAAGGAGAATGAAAACCTTGCCATACCAAAACATAGGGCTTTTCAAGGAAAGCATTTTTTTATATATTATATAGTATTTCTGAAGGCAAGTAAATTTCTACAAATTCTCTTCCAATATTGTTTATTTAATAGTCGACAACCTAGTCGATTTATAGTATGACATAAATTGTCTGTAGTCTTGTCAACAGCGACTCACTCAATTGAAGATAAATTGTTCGCTGTCAAATACAATTACTGGAATAGATCGTTTTATTCTTAGAGTGAAATACTCCTGAACATTTGTTCAGATGGAAAATATACAAATGTTAAAATTGTTTTTTTTTTTTTGTTAGTTTCGCCGCTTTAGTATTAGTATAATTGTCGTCTAAGGGGGAGGCCTATATTCAGCATTGGACGTCTTCCGGCTGATGATGATGTTGATGATGATGAAGGTCATGATCGTTATTTTTCATTATACCTTAATATTTGGGGTTGGCGCTGCAAGCCTTCTTCTACACTTGCACTGTATTTTTAAAATGTGCAAGCATACTAAGAAACCTAGAAGCCGAGAATCCATCACCTTCTGCCTTGCTTTTTCCTAATGGAGTGGGAACAGTCGGTTTCCAGTCTAACCGAATACAATGCGATCTGACCTCCACAACCCAGATACTACTTGGTAATACGATATTGGTGAGACTGGTTCAAGTTCTCAGACTTTCTGGACACTGATTATCTGTAACAACTGTTAAAGATCTTCAAATGACAGCCTAGACCAATTTCTTTCAGACACACGGAGTATACATAAACATATGTAGTAATTGGTCACTAATCCACAGGTTATCCTTTTAACGCTCATCAGAGCTAGTCAAGTGCTTTAAAAAAAACATAATATCATCAACATGAAACAATCGCCTCCTTTTCCCAGCCATCTTAATTGACAACGAATTCAATCATCCTAAACACATGGTTTCATACTAAATCTACTTTCGAGTCTCAAAGTCACTTCATCTCACTAATAGTCAAAGTTCTTTTGTTCATAGATCTGCCTTACTTAAGATCCTATTATCGTTCCCTACTTGGTGAAACGCCTCGGGCAACGCAAGCTTTAAGTGGGGGCCCTTATAACTCCTAAAACCATATTTCATTTACCCGAGTTTACCGTTGCAGGATCCCTACTGAATATGTAAGTTGCGGTCGCGGTGTTATTTCGGTGAGCCGATCTGTGGAGCGATTTGGGTTAGCTTTGTTTTTATTTTGTGAGGTTAAGATTGCATTTTTATGTGTCGTTTTTTGAAGTGAAAACTTCTTTAGCGGCGTTGAGCACTTTTTCTGTAATGGGTATAAAATCTTAAACTCGCGTCAGGACACGTGACCTGATCGAAAAAGCGTAGGACGTCAGGAAAAAGCGTAGGACGGCGCAGGGCGCTTGCGTGAATGTTCGTGTGACTTTATTACTTTTAAAGAAGTTTGTATGCTGGATACATTCGTTGCTAGGTAACATTGTTTATAAAAGATGTACGTCACATTGGAAAATTATTGAAATAAAAAGTCAACCATTTTTGCGAGTTTTACTAAAATCTGTTCACAAGATATTTCCAACAATTACTATTCAAGTTTTCACTTCTGCCGGCACTCCCAGAGTGCAACCCGTCGTTTTTTTTAATTTTAATCTTGCGACACAATCTTTCTTCGCACTCTACTTGACATAAACAAACAAAGATTTATTTACATATACGTTTAATATTAATTTATAAGAAAACGAGTACACGAAATTTCACTAGTGGGTGCCTAAAGACGGTTCTCATTACGTCAAGAAACATCGTTGTGAATATTTATTAAACTCATAATTTATTGGTTGTACACGGTGAGACAGAAAGGGTATAATTGGAAAGTAACGGGATAAGTTTTTTGCCAGCAGTGGCAGCACAGGCAAAAACCTTCCGTCACAAGTTGTCTACATGATGATGACAACTACATTATCAGTTAGCCCCATCTCAAAACTGGAATTCAGTTTCATCCTGTTTGATGTAAAGTAAACCCAATATACTTATATAGAAAAAGGTCAGGCAGACGACGATGATGAACCATCCAAATGACGATAACATTCACTCCAAGTACCGGTCCATCATCATAGCATTATGTCTTTCATTACCGATTAACGTTATATCACGATAAATCCCTTCGCCCTCGTTATAACAACTAATTACCTCTCAATAGTCGATCCTCCGGGTTAATTATATTAAGGTTCAATAGAGGGCCCATTTTCCCTAACCACTATCGATTCTGGAATAGCTATTGATTGTATTCACATCATTAGTCACCTGATGAAGGTTCAGAATTGCGTTTCTTTCTAATAGATGGTGATTTACTGAAATTCTTTGTTTCAGAGGGTCTTTCAACGATGGGGCGAACTACTTCTACGATTTATTAATTAGGGTGACTATTAGTGCAGCGGCTGGGTGTTGGACTGCTGAACTGCGTGTTGTGGGTTCGAGCACCGCATGGAATAAATATTTGTAAGGCGTAGGGTCTAGCTGTTAGTGTATATGATTTTGTAAAGTCATAAACAATAAAAAAGTAACACAAAGTGAGGAACAACGTTTAAAAAATAAAAGTAAAGTAGAACAATCACGTATTCTTTAAGGTCACTATTTTTTGTAAAATAAAAGTAGAAATTCTTTTGATTGCTACATAATTTTTTTAATTGTCAGTAATTTTAAATTTACTTTGGAAGTTTTATTTTGGAAGTTTTTTCAAACTTTTCCACTTATATAATTTTTTTTTCCAATTTAAACTTTCTCGAATTCAATAGACTCACTGTTATGAAACGTTTATTCCTAAATCAGATAAGCAAAGTCGAAATTTCATTGAAAACCTTAATTATAAGACTAGTAAATTCTTTCTCTGAACACAAATGTTTTCCTCATTCCTTCAATATCGTATTTTCCCACTGATTACAATCTAAATTGTTCTTCTAACATAACCCTGGTATTCATCAGCTTTAAGAGCGTCAATACAGCCGCACAGGCCAATTTTCCGGGTTAAGCCGTGCTTGCCGAGGTTGGTATGTGGATGGGTGACCATCTGTCATAGCGAGTTTCCTCCGTGCCTCGGAAAGCACGTGGTCCCGGCTGTCATATGTAGATCTTTGACAGTCGTTACTGTTAGTCAGAAGCTCTAAAGTCTGACAACCAGTCTTACCGTGGGGTATCGTATTACCCAGTTACTGGGTTTCGGAGAGATATCCAGCTGCATCTGGTTTGACTGGAAGCCGACCCCAATATAGTTGGGAAAAGGCTAGGCAGATGATGCTAACTTTCAAGCTCTTATTTTTCGAAATAACAAAACATTATTTTAATGAAACTTCATGCCCTAACATTATTTTTATATTACCTTTTTATTTACCTTCATATGATAACTTTCTAATTATTTGATTATAATATGTTTTCTACTAACTTTTACATCAAAAAAAGTGTTCAACTGTGGCTCGGTAGACACAACTTTGAAAAATAAGCTGACGGAAGAATCCAGTTAGGTTGGGCGGCATTTAAAAAAATCGGTCATTTCTTCTCGTCTCCCATCTCGCAATGCTTGAAAACTAAGGTTTTCAACCAGTGAGTCCTAGGCGTTAAATACGGTGACGATACGTGGACGCCGACGGTTGCTCTGGTCCAAAAATTCAAGCGCGCAGTGAAGCGAGCTATGCTTTTTTTTATCGTGGTAAAATCATCAAATGAGTCCTCCCACCCAGGGCAGGGCGGGAGGGACTGTCAGACTTGTACTGACTAAAATCCACGGTGTCCTTCACATGCCCTTTACGTACCGGGGTCACGGTAATCCCTTGGTCCCGCGACCCCGGCAGGCTTTGGCCCTCTACAGGCCCCGTCACTATGCTGACACTCTTTGAGGCGCGCGTGGAACACAGCGCGCCGTCGACCCGGGCATGGGCCATGGTCGGACAGCGAGTCGCCCATTACTCGCTGCCCGCATGCCCGCGCCTACGGTGGCCGGAGATCGTCTTGCGACGTCCGACGCCGTGGGCGTCTACCACTGCGGCTGGGGTGGAGGGAGGACGCTGTCCTCTCCCTCAGGCGGCCCGCCTCTTCCTTCACGAGCATGACTGCTTCGTAGAAGGAGGCGACCGCCTCCCACTCCGTCTCGCCCCGCAGCATGGCCTCGACCAATGCCGGGCGCGAGAGGTCTCCGCCTATCGCCGTCGTGAGGACACGGCGGTGCTCTGCCCAAGCGGGGCAGTCCTGCACCGTATGCTCCACCGTGTCCTCCGGACGATCCTCGCAGTGGTGACACCCAGGCGTTTCTTCCCTCCCTATCAGACACAGGAACCTCCCGAAACTTCCGTGTCCGGTGAGGACCTGCGTCATGCGGTAGGTCAGGACGCCGTGACGCCTATCCAGCCACTCCTCAAAGAGGGGTCTTACCGCCGCAATTGCGGCGTGCCCGGACCTCGGTTGCGACAGTCGCTCCCTCCATACTGCCCTGAGATCGCGCCGGAGCTCTTCCCGCCGCGCCTCGACTTGTCGAGGCAGCGGGGATTCGCCCCGACGCTGCGCCTCCACGCGCCATTCATAGACGCGCTGGAGGGCAGTCGCCTCCAGATCCCAGGGCAGCAATCCCGCTAGGAGGTTGGCTGATTCGCCGGCGATCGTGCGGTATCCCCGGATCATCCGGATAGCCATGACCCTCTGGCATGCGACCAGCTTGAGTGGTCGCGTCCGGATGCTTAGGGCCCACACAGGGGCCCCGTAGAGGGCCATGGACCGCACGACACCGGCGTACAGCCTCCGGCAGGAGGCATTTGGCCCGCCGAGATTGGGCAGGAGCCGCTTGAGAGCGGCTGCTGCCCGGTTCAGCCTTGGGGCCAAATGCAGGAAATGCTCCCTGAAGTTCCACCGGCTGTCGAGGACGAGTCCCAGGTACTTCATCGTCCTCCCGACGCCGATGCGAACCCCCTCCACCGTAATGTGGGACTCTGAACGTGGCGCGTTCAGACGGCCATGAAAGCACATGGCCTCTGTTTTGTGCAGCGCCACGTCGAGTCCCAATGCCGGATCCTATTAGCGACTGTCGCTACCGCCTGCGTCGCCACGTCGGCCGCCGCCTGGTGCGACTCTCCCTTCGCCAGGACGAGCGTGTCGTCGGCGTAACAAATCACGCCGACGCCGTCAGGGAGGTCGCCGCGCAGCACCCAGTCGTAACCGATGTTCCACAGGAGCGGCCCCAAGACCGATCCCTGTGGAACACCGCACGACATCTCTCGCCGGTTCCACTCTCCCCGGTGACCGGGGTAGATGACGGCTCTGTCCGTCAGGTAGTCCTCGACTATACGACGGAGGTAGGTCGGCACCCGGTGATACCGGAGTGCCTCCCTGATGCAACTCCAGGGCAGGGTGTTAAAGGCATTGGAGATGTCTAAAGACAACCCCAAGACGACCCTGCCCCGGGAAACCGCATCCCCCGTCGTGAGGGCTCTCACGCGCGTGATGGCATCCACCGTCGAGCGCCCCCTGCGGAAGCCAAACTGGCTCTCCGCAAGGTCCGGGCCCACCCGATTCAGGTGCCCGACGAGGCGGTTTGCAATTACTCTTTCAAAGAGCTTGCCCACCTCGTCGAGCAGCACGATGGGCCGGAATGCGGACGGAGAGTCCGCAGGGCGCCCGGGCTTCTGGATCAGGACCAGTTTCCCCGTCTTCCAACGAAGCGGGAACCGGCCCCTCTCCAGGCACGCACTAAAGAGCCCCCCCAGTCGAGGCCTGAGAGTCCCCGAGGCCAGGACCCAGGCTTTTCCTGGCAAGCCGTCGGGTCCTGGGGCGGTATTCTTGGCTTTGAGCCGTTGTACCGCCACTCTCAGGTCTACCTCGGTCACCTCCGGAGCGTCGTAGACGTCGTCGTCGCTGTGGTCCGCGTCTGCGTCAGCGTCAGGCACCGCCGGAGACGGAGCCATGGGCGGGGGAGTGTGCTCCTCCCGCGAGGGGAACAGGGCGCTCACCACGTCCTCCACGAACTGAGGCTGGAGACTCTGCGTCAACGGGGGAGCCCAGGGGCGGAGCCTCTCTCTCAGCGGAGCGGAGCCTCTCTCTCAGAAAAATGAAGTTATCCAGAAAAGAACCGAAGTAACCGACATAGCTTGCAGACTCAAGTGAACAGAATAGCTTGTAGAAAGTCCGATGGCGATGGGCGGTGGAGCAGACAACTTCTGGAATGGCGATCACGTAATGGCAAGTGTAGTTTGGGACATCCCCCCGCCAGATGGACGGACGACCTTAAGAAAGTGGCTGGAACAGACCGGATTCGGAAGGCAAAGACACGGTGATGTGGCGCAGTCAGACAGAGGTCTATGTCTAGCAGTGGATTAAGGCTAAGTTGATTTCAAAAATGTTTAAATGGCAGTGGCAGTGAAAAAAACATGCTCTTAAGTAAATCTTTTAGATTTCACGAAGGGTTTGGATTCTCACCGCTTTCAAAGGAAAATGTATTCGCGGTCGCCGCCATATTATAGGGTCATTCCCCGGTATTCAAAGATGGAAGCCGTTGATTTTTGCGGTCACCTAAATAAATAAATAAACGCGGTGTTCGCCGCTTTATGTATTTTTTATGAAAATGTACGCGTGGAGTAAATGTTTGGTATTTGGGGCGAGAACAAGCGAAGATTTAATGGTACTGGGAGATTGATTTCATGAATATTTAATAGATTAAATAACAGTACAGTACCCGCCGTGTCAGAACACAACAACTGTATGGACATTTGAATCGGTGCTTTATAGGGCATTCAAAAATTCAATTTAAATATTTTAAAGGTATTGATAGATTTGAATATTCACTTGTAACAGAACGTCGAGCATCCGTCGTTTCCAACTAAACTAAGAACAGAGCCAAACATTGCTACGAACATTTTCACAATATTTCTAGCGAATGCTCGAGTCGTCAGAAAATGTTTATTCACGAAGGTGTCATACTTGACAGTTGGCTCAGAAAAAACGCTCTCTCATTCATCACTCATTACAAATGAATGCTCAAGTTTATCAGCACTTTAAAGTATCGTTAAAGAGTTATTAAAAGATACTAAGAGCAGAGCTCCGTTGTAAACTGGGCAAGGGTTTTTCAACACAAAATTAATCATTTGTGTCCAAGAAAATTAATCTATTAAATCTATCTAGAAAATTAAATCTATTTAAGATTTTCAGATTTGTAATACAATGCTTACAAAATTAAATACATACATACATACAAACATATTCTTAGCAACAGACCATGAAATTAAATGAAACTAAAATACGAAACAACAATGTATCTTTGTTTCTGAAACTTAACTTTAAGGTTAAGGTTAACCACAGCAGCTGTGTTTTATATCTATTGAAACAGCAAATGTTTGTGTTTTTAATTACATTACGTTATTTTGGCATTTTAGTACATTTTAACACTTAGGCGAATGTACCCTAATTCATAGTATTTACAACATACAACCTTACTTTCAGACATAAAAGTGTGTGAAAACGTGTTGTGATGTTATGTATATTTTTGTTTGTTGTAAGTTTATTTTATTTTAATGCGTTAGTATTTTAGCACAAATATAAATAACTACTAAATAATAATAGTCGCACTGTTAATCTTATGTTTGTAAACGCACCCACGACACAGGGGAAATTCCTAGTGTGGGGTATATACTACGTAAAAAAAATCACTCATGCTGCCTCTTGTAAATAATATCTGGTAGATAACTACTATTATTCTTATTACTCAACATGAAAATCAGAGGGGATAGATGGTTGGATTCTTATAATGCTTCGCTCACACGGTGCTTAACATGACACGTAAAATCACGCACAGGGCTACGACATATACACGCCATCGCCTGTTATTTCAAACAAAAATCAGACGCGCCAGCCCTAGTATGTGCAAAAACTATTTCACGTATTTGGATGTTTGGCACACAAATAGTTTATATCCTGGATTAACGAAACCACGGCCATATTGTAATTCCAAAATACTAAAAAAACATTTGTAACAAAAACTCTATCCGTTGCGGTTTACATTTCCATCTTTCTCTAAGAGTGCACTCCAAACTCAATGCACAAAGTTTTGTGCAAAACAGAAAACTAGCCCTTTACATCTTAAGTCCATAGCACACATACAAATACCTCACTGAATTATAACCTCGCCTCATTCAAAAACTACGGTTTGTTTTGTTAATTCGATTCAATTTATTATTAATAGTTTTTTTATACTTCTTTCATTATTTTTCCTTATTATTTTCATTATTTTTTTTAAATTATTATTATAGGGTTTTACTATACTTATAGCTAAAATGGAATCTATTATGAACCTTTTAATTTAAAATAAAAATATAGGGAGGAATAACTTTATTTTTGTTTAAATTATTAAATAACAGAAACATAAAATTATTAATTTGATAAATATTGTTTAAGACGCAGTTCCATTAACATTGATTTTATTTATGTGTATCTATTGCATTCTGTTATCGTATAGAATATCACGAAAAGAGCATAACTAAAGATCTCTAGGCAAAATAATAACAGGAAAACGGATCGATCTTCAAGTTAAAGTGGCGCGTTCGCCGAGGTCGGCCTATGAATTGATGACCATTAATTATATAATTGAGTTTCCTTCGCGACTCGGTAAACTGGATAATCCGTAAGTCCCAGCTATCATTTGTATTAACTAAAACTTCAAACAGGTAACCAGTGGCCTGAAAGTTTGCCTATCAGCCATACCAAGGGTAAGAGTAGTACCCATTACGAACCGAGTTGTGGACGTCAGAGAAACTCGTACAGAGATCAAATGCATAACCTTTTTTTTTGTTTTTTTCTTTGTTCATGAGATACAGCCTGGTCACAGACGAACAGACAGACAGACGGACATACAGCAGAGTCTTAGTAACAGGTTTCCGTTTTACCCTTTGGGTAGCGAAACCTAAAAATGGGGAACAACTCTAGTTGCAAATGAAGTAAATCCCGTGTATATACGTGTACGGTAACCTTCATCCCAATCTTTGAAACCGCCACATTTCTGAGACACGTCTTTGCACTCCATCCAACAAAGTACTGTTTTCTGCACTCAATTAATATAGCGTTCTAATTAATTATTTTAGTATTTTAGAGCTAAATGAAGACAAAATATGAAACGCTTTTCTGTTGTTTTCAATAATTTTGAAAGCCGAGAGAGTATTCTCGCGCCCGGCATTGGTCGAGGCCATGCTACGGGGCGAGACGGAGTGGGAAGCGGTCGCCTCCTTCTGCCTAGCAGTCATGCTCGCGAAGGAGGAGGCGGGCCGCGTGAGGGAGAGGACAGCGTCCTCCCTCCACCCCAGCCGCAGTGGTAGACGCCCACGGCGACAGACGTCGCCAGACGATCTCCGGCCACCGTAAGCGCGGGCATGCGGGCAGCGAGGAATGGGCAACCCGCTGTCCGACCATGGACCATGCCCGGGTCGACGGCGCGTTGTGTTCCACGCGCGCCTCAAAGAGTGTCAGCAGAGTGACGGGGCCCCCCTCCTGGTAAGAATAACTAAGGAATCTTCTACAAAATTGTCATTTTAAAACTCCCTTTGAAAGTTGACAAAGTATCGTAATCTCGACAAGATTAAGGTAATCTAATTTACCTTTTACTCAAATAGGAGAATAATCTTGATTATTATTTATAAAATACTTCTGAGACGAAATGTCCCTGGTGGCAATGGACTTTTTTTTTGTCTTTTATTCAAGGCTGCACCCTCGTGTATTTCGGGATCTGTGCCGCATCTTTTCATTCTATACAAGGTCAGAATGCAAGGGTGTGTAACTAATCGCGTTAAGATTGGAAGTCACTTTTTGACTAGTCTTCCAATCTACACAAGACTAGCAGCCCGGTACGTGGTTCGCTACGTATAACTGTCAACACTGTAAAAAGATTCAATTTGACAGCAAAATCCCCAATAACAAAATTATCCGCCATTTATTGAATTCATTTGTTACAAAAAATGTGATAAATGAAGAACCGCTCCACCGATTTTGTGCAAACTTCGAATAACCCATGTACTAAATAGTCCGAACAAAACCTAAACATTTGGTTTGGATAGGTGCGCCCGTTCTTGAGTTATAAAATTACAACGAAAACTGGCACTGATTTTGATATATTGATTGATTTAGTACGCAAATACTCGTGTATACTTCGTTGTAACCTAATCACTTACCCCTACTCCTACTACCTTACTCCATAATATGCAGTCCTAGTACTCTTAAGGACTATTCTAAACATGACATCCTATTTAGGCACGTTCCATAAGCCTATTGTTTTACACGTTTGAATCAGAAGAAAACGGTTGACGTCAGGGGCACATTGAGGTACGGTTTGGTTAGGTTAGGTAAGTAATGTCATAATGGCAACCTGGAACAACATCTAAAGAGGCTCTCGCTTGGCAGCAGGATCAAGCGCCTGATTCAGGTTCTTCTCTCAAGAACCCTGACCGACAGCAGGCTCCCGAGAGAAGAACCTGAATTCCCGGACCCTGTTCCCGATGCTGGTGGACTGCTATTTTTATATTTTTAAAAGATTGTTTTATGTTTTAGTAAACATTTAAATATGTGCAAAAAGGAATAATGGCAGAATTATTATGAAATTAGTTTCAGAGTCGCATAAATATTTCCAAAGATTACTTTTTATACCTACCCAAAAATTCCTTTTCATACTATTAGTTGTTTCTAGAGTTTTTTTACATTTATTTCTGTATTAACTTTAATTTGTTTGTTTGGTGTGTCTTTGTGACATCGTGCCAGATAAATATTCTTTCTTCCTTCCTTTACATAAAACACACAAATGTTCAAGCAAAGTAACGTAACAAAAAACACAAGAGATATTAAAACCGTCCTTGGCCGCCATATGGTAAACGCCAACATTTAACGTGATACAGAAAGCCGAAAGGATAACATCGCCACAAAACTTGTGTCTGCGCCATAATTTTGTGACCTCTACAAAGGATAGATCTGCATAAAGACTGTATAGTAAAAAAGGGAACATATGGACCAAGTTATGCTCTATATGAAGGCCAGTAATCTTTGTGTGGAATAAGTTAGAAGAAACTTGCTTTTTTTTGTCTATTTTTTGTAATAGAAATGTACTGATATGTGTAAATAGTATAAAACAAATATGTTACGTGACCGTTTAGATCCACATCATCATCAGCCTATAATGTTCCCACTGCTGGGACACAGGCCTCCAGAGTGGGCCACCACGCGAGCAAAATCCGGATTGATATATTTCACAATACGAGTTTACGATTTTTTGGTTCTAGAACATACCGAAAGAGGATTTGGTACTAGGACTCCACAAAGTAAAGCCAAAGTAGTAGTAGGATTCGAACCCACGACCTACAACTAATAAGTCAATACCACTGAGTCTCTCGTCTCAACATCATTGAACACTTTTTTTTTATCGTGGTAAAATCATCAAATGAGTCCTCCCACCCAGGGTAGGGCGGGAGGGACTGTCAGACTTGTACTGACTTAAATCTACGGTGTCCTTTAATAGCCCTTTACGTACCGGGGTCACGGTAATCCGTTAGTCCCGCGACCCCGGCAGGCATCATTGAACACTAATGTTACATAGAACGCAGTCGTATTAATATCTCAGAATAATAAGTGGGGTACCATTAAACACACCGCTTTTTTTTTTAACATACTTGAATCTTCCGCCCTGTCTCTTCTATTGCCCTTTGCGTTCCAGCGTCACGCAAAGCAGGGCATGCGGACGAGAAACGGATGACTGTCCGTCCGATCATGAACCGTGGCCGGTCGACGACGCGTCGTTTCGACGCGCGTCTCTAAGAGCTGTCAGCAATCAGACGGGGCCGGCCAAATCCTGCCGAGACTGTCTTATCAATCAACCGTGACCCCGGAACGTAAAGAGCTTATTGAAGGACACCGTGGATTTTAGTCAGTACGAGTATGACAGTAGGTTGGAGGACTCACTTGATTACTTTACCAAGTAAAAAAAAAGGTTAACCGTGTGTTTTGCAGACAATCCTCTGACATAATAAATCCTCCTGGAATTGGCTATTTTACTGAAAATTATAATTAGTCCGTCACTTAGATTATCAAAAAATATTCGACCCTTATTTTTTCTTTTGTTTCGTAAACCAAAATTGACGGAGATACGATGCTGCAAAATTGGCAATACGTCACAATTCAGTCAATTTCTACTGAATTCTGACGTCACTAGCCCCCACTCTCGAGTGTTGATGCGTTGTATTTTGGTGAATATTCAATGATTTTACAAAAGAAAAAAAAAATGTCCGTTATTTTTTAAACTGCAAATGACGGACTAATTTTTTGTAATTTATAGCTACTGTCAAATAGCCAATTATTTCTAATACCTAGGTAATGGCTAATATTCTTACTATTAAATGCGAAATATTATGAGAAGAGACGGTTCTTTGTTACTCTTTGACGCAATAACTACTGAACGGATTTAGATAAAAAAATTGTACCCAGATGCTTTATAACCTGGATTAAGACATGGAATACTTTTATGCCGGTATGATGTTCCCGTAGAATAATTTTCGAACTTAACACGAGCAACGCCACGGGCTTAAGCTAGTGTTTAATAATCTTTTGGCAGCTTCCTTTCCTTTGTTAGTCTGATGACAGCGATCAGAACAATAACCTAATTTCCTTCGAAATAAATTGGTTCGCCTTCATTTCAGCTACAGTAAGTTTAGATTCAGCGGCTGAATGCTCAGTAATTATATTAGTACTGGAGCTCTGTTCGTCTTGGAAATTAAAGCGTTCGTTCTAGAGTAATTGGTTAAATAATTTATAAATTTTGCCTTTTGCCGAGATAGTTCAGTCGTAGATTTTGTTGTATCCGTTTTGTAACTGACACTTTCCAATGAGTTGTTCGTTTGAAATTGTACTAATTGTAGTTGTAATCTTACAGACATCATTTCATAGTTAAATTATTAAATTGTATCTCTAAAATTACGTATCAAAGATTTATTATTACAATAATACATTTGATTTAAATTATACACTTGAAGTCCTTATTCAAAAGTTTAGTTTCTTTAAACCAATTATGAAAATCAGAGTAAATCTCCCCGGTCCACTTTGACCCTTAATGACTAAAAACAAACCTGTTCCACTGTTGCAGGGTGGATGCCTTATTAAAACTGTCCCTCGACCACTTTTAAATCCCCTCAAAAAACCCTAGGAAGGTTAAACTTCATTGTCGTCTCTATATGGCCATGCAAATCTCATAATACAAAGATAATAAAAATATGAAAAGTGAATATAAACTCCCATACAAAGAATAAGTAGAAAAATAGTGCAAATAATTTGTACTTAGTGCCAATTATTTGTATTTGTGTCCTTTTAAACCTTCCCTGGACTTCCAAAAATAATTTAAAACCAATATTAGCCAAATCGGTCTATCCATTCTCGAGTTATAGCGAGACTAACGAAAACCAATTGATTATTATGTATATAGATTTATTATCTTTATTTGGAACATTGTTATATTTTTTTGACATGATTATTGTTTATTGAAGAGCATGGAATCGTTATAAAATCGTGTGTGATGTCACAATAGAGCGTCATCAAACATTCGCCGTAAATTTTGACGCACAATAATTCAATTTAATACTTTTATAGTAAAGCTCCTCGGTCATACAACTTAAGCTGGGCAGATGGTGTACAGTATACCAGACAGATTACAGTGTCAGGGGAACTTGGACACAAATGTCAGTCGAGCGGCGAGCTTAAGGCGTTTCGGACATAATCCTTGGTCTATGCCTGGCTAACAAACATTTGGGCAAAGTTTACTGCCTAGTAGTAAACTTTGCCCAAATGTATTTAAATAACGGGACCACTAATCATGATAATGCTTTTAGAGGGCTTTCTGCAGAAGCGACCAGAGGGCATTATCACGAGTTTTCACGTTTCTGTGACGTTAAGTAACCGAGGAACGTATAATACGGTAAACTTGTGCTAAGGTGTCTTGTGTGCCACCGTAGGCGCGGGCATGCGGGCAGCGAGTAATGGGCGACTCGCTGTCCGACCATGGACCATGCCCGGGTCGACGGCGCGTTGTATTCCACGCGCGCCTCAAAGAGTGTCAGCATAGTGACGGGGCCTGTAGAGGGCCAAAGCCCGCCGAGGTCGCGGGACCAAGGGATTACCGTAACCCCGGTACGTAAAGGGCTATTGAAGGACACCGTGGATTTTAGTCAGTACAAGAATGACAGTCTTTCCCGCCCTGCCCTGGGTGGGAGGACTCATTTGATGATTTTACCACGTAATAAAAAAAAGATACTGATTCATGTTGTTATTTTTACTTATTTAGTCCCTCGATGAAAACCCTCGCTTCGCTCGAGCACCAAACCCGGTCTCGAGACCCTGCCCTGGGTGGGAGGACTCATTTGATGATTTCACCACGATAAAAAAAAAAAACAAAAAAGCCATTTTGACGTGAATCATACTCGTAACATACACAGACTGTACGACTGAAGAAGGAGGAGAATTGTGGTATTGGTTTTTAATGCGATATAGTTTAATGATATAGACACTAGCGACACGTCAAAGGGACATCAGTAATATTTGCGCGGACTATTCATACATACACACTTTCGCATTTATAATATTAGTAAGAGTCTTATGCCTTTGTAAAACAGACCGGCGAAAGCGAAGCGTTTCCGAACCGAAGCGAAACGTCAGCGAGACGTCAGTCCGATAGTTCTGTCACGCTTTCGCGTTTCTATGTGGCTGGATTTAAACAATTCCATACATTACAAATGAAAACGTCACGCTTCGCATTCGCCACGCCAGTCTGTTTGACAAAGGCTTTAAAGTAACATTTACTTTACACTAGATGCCAATCACAACAATTACTGCTGCTTAACTGTCTGTCAAAATCATAGATTAATGCAAAAGAAGTTTTTATACTACAAAACCTGGAGGCTCAAGTCTTGGGCCTTGCTGTTAGAATTGCTAGTTACAAAAAAAAACTAGGCATATTTTTAACCCAGGAATATTCAAACTACGATCGCCTGTCTCACTTGCCACAGCACGTTTCTTGTGAAAAACTTTAGCCCCAGGCCGCAACCACAGCTGTGTTCAACTTTTGTTTGAAATACGATACAACCGGCTATTTTTATGAAAAAAAGCCGCTTTGCTGGGATATTATCGTGTTGCTGGACCCATTTTTATGTTAATCGACTTAACGAATAAATGCGTGGAAGTATTTTTGTTAAAGTGAAATTTGTTTTAGTAGGTTTTGATCGGGAATTTATAATAATAATTGTAAATTTAAGAATGGTTATTGCGATATCGTAAAAATGTTAATAAAAACTATAAACTAGCCAAGGTCGCGGGACTATCTCATCAGATAACCGTGACCCTGGAACGTAAAGGGCTATTGGAGAATCACTGTAGATTTTAGTCAGCACAAGTCTGACAGTCTCTACCGCCGCGTGTGGGAGGACTCATTTGATGATATTAACATGATATTAAAAAAATACTGTTAACTATCTGCGTCTCAGAGACAGTGACAATCAGTTCAGTTATTTTTGCGTCAGAGAGTAAAGCCTGATGGGATTACCCGCGCGACAATTAATACATTTAGAAAAGAGATTAGCATGTCATCTTGCCGGGAGCTAAGATCGCACCCGGGTGCGATCTTCTTCCATAACTCTTGTGTGGTCTTCTTCCATAACTCTCTTTGATTTACTATCCCAGTAGGCACGTCCTTTCTAGCCATATCATACTTAACACAGTCTTTCCATCGGTTATTTGATCTTCCTCGACTCTTACAGTTAAACATTCATTCTAAAAACGGAACATATCTGACAAAAAATATCAACATTGGTTGTGGTTATAAAAAGTTAAAAATAACACAAAATGAAGTTCTTTAAAATAATCCACTTGTGTCACAAAAAGACGCGTTTAAAATTAAACACATTAATTTTATTTCTTGAGAGATACTATCTAAAATAAGATTTATATCTTCGTCGTTGTTCGTATTTAATTAAACTCAATTGTTACTTGATCGGTATATCAGACTTAATTTAAATTAAAAAGATACTGAGAATCTGCAATATTAATTCATTGACTACTCTGAATATAAAGCAATTTTTAGTAACTGTCAGACTCGTACTGACTAAAATCCTGACTAGAATACTGACTAAATCCTTCAATAGCCCTTTACGTACCGGGGTCACGGTAATTCGTGAGTCCCGCGACCATCTGTTACTTATGGAAGAAGTTCTACTTTAGTTCAAAATTGTGACTTTTCAGCGACTTACGATGGTTTTGCCAACCGTACTTGGCAACCGCTTAGCGTGCCGACGCTGTGAAAACGCCTCAACTATGCGCTGTAATACATATTTTTTCAAACGCCGAGGAACGGAAAGCAAGTTGAAATATTACAGGCAACCCGCAAATATTCATAAATGTTTGCAAAACTTTTTAAGTAATGTGAATTTTAATTATGGTGGAAGAAGAAATAGTAAGCCTTTGTTTTGTTTTTTTTTTATATGTATTTATAAAGCAGGAACAATAGTTTGAAAATATAAAATAATTAATCCTTGGACCGGCACCGTTGGCTCAGGGGCTAAGCGAACGACTGCTCTGCTGCGTGTCGCGGCTTCGATTCCCGCACTAAACAAATACTTTCGTGATCTACAAATGGTTGTTCCGGGTCTGGGTTTTTTTATGTGTAAGTTTAACCTTTTAAGCGCTTGGCTAAATATCAATTGCCGTGCCCCTAGCGCCCGGCTACGAATCGTGCTTTCCTCTTCTCCTCTCTTTCTGCTCCTTTTAAGCTTCGATTTGTAAAATATCATGGTGTACAATAAAAAGTATTATATCTGTCTATCTACATAAATAGAGAGATATAGAATAGATGCAATAAAATCGAACAAAACAACAAAAATCGTGAATATTCTCTGTCGGATAAATACGACACGGGCGACAGGGGCACGGAAATGTTTGTCGGATATATACAACTCTGGCGGTTAAAGGGTTAAAGATCAGATCACACCACCACCGCGGCGAAGGTGGTGTGTCGATCTGATCATATTCGTGGGGCAGACATGGCCAAAAATAGCCCAAAACAGAGACCGTAGATTTTAGTCAGTACGAGTCCGACAGTCCCTCCCGCTCCGCCCTGGGTGGGAGGACTCATTTGATGATTTAACCACGATGATAAAATGGTTTGTGAGGATAGAACTTTTTATATTACGTAACGTTTATATATTTGTTAACGAAATTCAAATGCGATGCTGTCGTAAAATACTGGTTTCTACTTTGTAATAAGACCTATTTCGTAATAGCATGGCTTCCGAAATAGAAAATTAATGAAATCGCAAACGGTTAATCAATATGGCAGGAGAACATTGCTTTTGAATTCTGCTAAGAGTATTCATATAATTACTCGTGACGGTACACAGATAATAACGTGGGTAATATAGATAATACGTAGGATGCTTTTTATCCACATATGATACGTTGGGATAATATTATATAGCTATTTTACTCAAATAATTTAATTAGTCCGAAAAATAGATTATCAAAAAATATTCGACCCGTATTTTTTCTTTTGTTACGTAAACCAAAATTGACGACAAAACGTCACTCGGTCGATACAATTTTACAGGTGTTATGACGTCACAAGCCCCCACTCTCGAATTTCAAAGCGTTTTATCTTTGTCAATATTCATTGGTACGAGTTTATTATTTTTCAATTATGTACCTCACGGATTAAACACATTTCCAATTTATTTATGCAGTAAACTACGATAAATGCACGCGGTCAACGCCGCGGCCGAAAACTAGTGAATTTATAAATCACTAAAGAGTGCCCATTTTCTATTCACAACTAACTAAAAGTACGTAAGTTCTCATTACGATGCTACAACGGTCTGTAATCCACATGTTGTATCAAATTAGCGAGGGTAGGCCACACTAATTTAAAATTTAATTCGCCTATTATGAAGGTAGTTGAGTGAAGATTTACTTAGGTTATTTGTTTAGTCCGGGTTACGGGATGCACGTATTTTTAACATAATAATGTTTTAACATTACGTTACATGTTTCCTGATTACCCGACTGATTAAGAAAGAAGTAATCTTTTTTTTAATCTATACTAACTGCTGCCAGCAGGATTTATTCAAAAATTATCGCACAGGTACATAATACCGAGGTAAACGGTGTTATTCCAAACTATAATAACAGGCCTGTTGGTCTAGTGGTTAGTGACCCTGACTGCTATGCCGGAGGTCGTGGGTTCGATTCCCACCCAGGACAAATGTTTGTGTGATGAGCACGATCATTTGTTCTGTGTCTGGGTGTAATTAATCTATAATATGTATGTATTTAGAAATATATAAGTATGTTTATCAGTTGTCTAGTACCCATAACACAAGCTCTGCTTAGCTTGGGACTAGATGGCGTTGTGTGATAGTTGTGGAATATTTATTTATTTATTTATAATAACCTTTAGTCATCATTTTCATCATACCAGCCGTTAGACGTCCACTGTTGAACATATCCCCTATAGATTTCGAATAGGACCGGCTATTTTTTAACATTGCCCCACACTAAGAATTTCTCCTGTGTCGTGGGTGCGTTTACAAACATATAAACTCACATACAGAAACGCCCAGACGCGAAGCAACAACTTGTAGTTCATACAAATATTTGCTCCGTGCGGGAATCGAACTCGCGATACGAAGCGCAGGAGTCCAAACGCTTAGCCACTGCGCTAACCGTGCCGTCGGGTTGGAAGCCGGTTACATCCAGCGTGATCCTGTGTGCTTGCTGATGCGTGGTCTCTATTCTAGAACCTTACAGCCCTATCGGCCATTAGTTCTACGTGCTATATGGCCTGCGCACTGCCACTTCAACTTGCTAATTCGCTGGGCTATGTCGGCAACTTTGGTTCGTCTACGAATCTCTTCATTTCTGAGTCGATCACGCAGCATCGAGCATAGTCCGAGCATAGTCAGAGCATAGCCCTCTCCATAGCTCGTTGAACTATGTTGTGCTTACCAATGAGGCCTCTTTTCGGTGCCATAAGTCATAACCTATCTGTAAGCTAGATTTTATTAAAATCATTCTGACGTGATGGAATCATTTAATGATACCCAACTAAAAAAAGGGATCGAAGCGAAAGGTGGTTCCGTGTTTCTGCCTTGCCCCAAAAGGCATGAATTTATACACGTATCGACCCAGAAACAATCTCTCACAGCTAAAGAACGCCGGTAATGAAAACCAAAGGCGCTACATCACGCGATTAAATACTCCTTCGCGTGGCACACTTAGTGGGTAGCGCAGTAAAGCGGTGAATTTTCTCAAAAATAAACTTTACACAAAGCTTAGAGTGATTATCTTAAGAAGCTCTCAGTTGCAGGCTTTTGTAAAGAAACTCGTAATATAAGAGAAATCTACTAATGGTACGAGTACCGGCCTCTTTACAAGTTTGGCCTCGAAATACGCCTTAATAAGTTTCGATGTACAGTCAACAGAAAGATAGCATTTTCAAAATTATATTGGGATAGGATTCCAATATTACAGGGTGAGCAGTGGATTGTTTTCTTTATCAAACTTCGTGCACTGCGTGTTTATATCAATCCTACATTTATATACGATACCCGTAAGTAAGACAGGTTGTCACACTATATGAAAAACAATAGAAAATTTCATAATTATTTCATGGACGCTTTAGACATTTTTGTCTTGTATAACATATCTTTTGTATTGATGTTAGCTATTTTGTCATTTGAATGAAATGTCGGAAAATACTTAGTAAAATGTATGTAATAAAATATTTGTAATAATCAATTTACTGAATATAATATTATAAAACATTATTAGAAGCAAAGATATTATAATATCATGATTGTGTCATTAATATGCTTCTTGAAAGTCGCTCAACTCTTTTGCATACAAAGATTAAATGTTTTAATCAATTTATTTCGTCCAAAGTTTGACTTACATTGACTAAAAAAACTATAAACAAAATTACCAACAATTCAGTTTTAATTAAATTTTTAAGTTTCAATTAAGACTAGATGACATTTTCTTAAAATTGTTAATTTATATTTACAACAAAAAAAAACTAGACAAAATAAAATAACTAAATTCGTTCACGAATTTAGTTATTTATATGAAGTCGTGACAGATACCCCCAAAGCATCAAATAATTCACTTAAACTTTTACTGATGCAATAAAAATTGAAACAGTCACTGGTACTTTTGATACTGACCGTACAATGTGGGTTTGCCCGCGATTTCAAACGATTTGTCATCGAATAATAAGAAAGGGTACTACATCATTTTGGTTCGGTTTATATCAATAGCTGAGCGCGAGATCTCTGTCTAGATCGACTCCCGTGAGTTAGTTTTTTTTATTTAGTGTCCTGTTTGTTTATGAGGAATTATTTACACGCTCTGATTTTATAACTAAGCAACGCGAAAGTAACAAAACATTATTACAACACCAACTAAATAGATATACCAAAGAAAGCGTCAAGTAATCATCATATAATTTACTACTCTATCTACTCTATTAACTCAGACATGGATTTTACAACTCACCAATATTTTACGTCTTCAATTTGGATTCACGAAAATAGTACAGTTCAAGGTTGAACTAGAAAATATCAGATTTATAATCTAGTTTGTAAAGTAAATTATCGTATTATTTTAACGTGAAAATAATGTGACTCCATAATTTACTGAAAAACCCTGCAGAAAGAAATAGGAGCCCCGCGGCGGGGGCTTATTATTTTATTTTATTTTTATTTATTTAATAAAGGACGAGTTGTACGTTACGCCTTGTATGACTTAATAGTTGACGTACAAAGTTATAAAATTTAATGTCGGTAGAATTACTTCGTTAGTGTTAAAATATTTAAAAAGTTTTACATTTGAAAACGACAAATGTAGATTCTAAAATATAAATACCACTCTGAGTTGTACATATTTAGTTGCTTACATAAAAGATACATAGTTACTTAGACAGTACTTTTCAGACGCGCATTTATGGTAGCAAACTTAGTAATTCAGAATACAATGTAGAATTTTAGTGGAGAAAAATGATAAGAAGTAGAAGTGTGTTCAAATACGAGTAGCACCCTTTCTTTACATAAATATCCAGAAACACTGGTAGTTACGAAAAAGGATTCAAGATAAAATAATAGTAATTACAAGTAAAACTATGTAATGAAATAAGAGAACACTAATTTACCTTTATATTGACCGTTCTGCTTTACAATCCAGAATCCTGAAAAGAAAAAAAAGTTGTTAATTAAATAAATACAAAATTGTAAATAAAGTAATATTTGAATTCTATTTTATTAAATTTATTGATTATAATGAAGGTGAAAATTCTCTCGTAAATAACTGGTAGTCTGTGGTGCCGTTCCATGGGGTGGACCGTTAGGAGGACCGTACCACCCAATAACTAGATATTACGATACTCTTTTTTATCGTGGTAAAATCATCAAATGAGTCCTCCCACCCAGGGCGGGACGAGACGGACTGTCAGACTTGTTTTGACTAAAATCCATGGTGATCATTCAATAGCTCTTTACTATCCAGGGTCACGATTACCTGATTAGGCTTTGGCAAGGAGGGCCCCGACAGATTGCTGACAGCTCTTTGAGGCGCACGTGGAACACGACGCGCCCGACATGGTCCATGATCGGACGGCGAGTCACTCATTACTCGCCATCTGCATGCCCATGACGATACCCTTACCAAATAGTAGCACAGAATAAAAGTTCTTTTTCTATTTCTCAAATGAAATACAGCCAAAGTTATCGATCTTTCTATCCGACAGCTTAAGATTTACAACCGAAAGCGATTCTTTTACACATGCAATAATTTATACAATTTCCTTAGAAGGAAATCACTAACAAGAAGAAATAAAAAGGCAAATGTATTCCCTTGGGAATAAAGAAACAGAATACTTGCATGATATATGTTGGAACTTGGGGCAGTTATGACACAAATCTTTGCTACATATGTACGGAAGCCAGGACATCAATCTGTCATTTTTTTCCAATCCAACATGAACCTTCTGCTATTGTGATAAAGTTGAAAATCTGTTCAAGTTTGACGGCCAAGGTAGCCTGTTGTGCAATGTTTGAAGATTTTTGTTCGTATTCAGGAAATGCTGACACAAAGGAGCAGTGGTGGCCAAGTGGAAATTTATGCGAGTTCCGAGTTGTAGGATATAGGTTTGATTCTAGACATGCGATTTAATTTATGATATTTATTAAATTATCACTGCTCCTCCTTAAAGCGATATCGCGTAAAAAACAGGAGCATAACGTGGTGTTGAAATTTAAACTCATTTCATTTTTAAATTTGTTTATTATCATTAATGTAGAAGTTTGTGACGGTGAATGGATTCGAATTAATCTTAAACGCAAAACATACTGGATGGTTTTGTATGAAAATAGCCCCACTGATCCAAACTAATATTATAAATGCGAAAGTAACTCTGTCTGTCTGTCTTTTCTTCACGCCTAATTTACTGAACCGATTTGTGTGAAATTTGGTACAGACATAGTTTGGAACTTGAGAAAGGACATAAGATAGTTTTCACTATTCCACGCGAACGAAGTCGCGGGCAAAAGCTAGTATTTAATAACATGTATTGATAATTTAAAGTAATTTTAATGATGACCCATATTATGACAATCGCAAAGCAATATTCACATTACAAATTCGTAATTTTTTTTTTTTTGTTTCGACAAAACGTTGCCCCACACTAGGAATTTCTCCTGTATCGTGGTTTCGTTTACAAACATAGAAACTCACACACACAAACACCCAGATCCGAAACAACTACTTGTAGATCATAGAAATATTTATTCCGTGCGGGAATCGAACCCGCGACACATAGTGTAGGAGTCCAATTGCGCCAAACGTGCCATCGAATATTATATTCCGACAAATATTTTTACTCATCATCATTATTCTATAATGTTCCCACTGCTGGGACACAGGCCTCCTCTCTTGTGAGAGGGAGTGGGCCATAATCCACCACGCGGGCTCAGTGCGGGTTGGTAATAAATCCATTATATTCCATTAAAAATCTATCTCAATTTTTTGCCCCGCTAATCTCACAGACTTAAATTTTTAATCCTATGCACCATGAAAAGCACATTCCAGATTTTTGTGTAGGTTCGTATGCTGCTGAAATTTTTGCCGTACAAAGTGAATAGAATTCTTTATGAGCCAACAAAATTTTAGCACTGCCCCAGTAACCGCTGAAAAACGTAGTTAGTAAGTTTGTGTATTTCATTTTATGTTGTTAGCTTAGTTTTATTTGGAAGATTGAACTTTGGCTGAGAACGCTAACGGCTTAACGCACTTGCTTTTGTAGGTTTTTTCCTAGATTGAAAAGATGGCACGGTGCAGTGGCTGTGCTGCTTTGAGAGTCGTGGGTTTGATTCTCGCACGGCACAAAGGCTTCAAGTGGTTGCGAGTCTGGCAGCTTGTGTATGTGAATTTAAATATTAAGTATGTGGTGCATTTCGATCAAGAATCAGGCCCGAGTCAACGTAGCACCGTGAAAGGATACTGTGGCCCTGAAACGCAACGGGAGACCTAAAGGACGGAGTGAATTTTAAGTCACAGTGAGTCTCTTCCGGTCCACCACAGGAGAGAGGACTCATTTAACGATTTTTATTATTTCTGTCTTTTCTCGGGTGGTCAGTGGTTACAAAAAAAAAACACTAATATGAAATAACATACTGATTAATTTTAGAACAGAGTCATCATTATCACCATCTTCCTGCCCTTATCCCATTTTACTTGGGGTCGGCGCAATACGTCTTTTCTTCCATTCTTCTCTATCAAACGTCACAGTATCATTTACTCCTTTTTCTTCCATATCATTCCTTAGACAATCCATCTATCTTTTCTTTGGCCTTCCTTTTCCTCTCCATCCGTCGACATTTTTTATTTTTCATTCATACTCATCACTCTCTTAGTCACATGAGTCATTTTAGAACAGAGTGCATCAAAATATATATAAATAATAATAAATTTGAATATTCCACAACTATCACACAACGCAATCTAGTCCTGACAATTGACCAACCTGACAAGACAACTGATACTGATACTTATATATTTATAAATACATAGATATTATAGACTAGCACTTTGCCCGCGACTTCGTCCGCGTGGGTTACGTTCTTTCCTAATTCCCCCTTTTCACCCCCTTAAAGGGTAAATTTCCAAAAACCCCTTCTTAGTGCTCCCCTACATTATAATAGGAAGCCGTGTGCAAAATTTCACATTCCTAGCCCCAGTACTTTCGGCTGTACGTTGATATGTCAGTCAGTCAGTTCTCCTTCTATATATATAGATAAATAACACCCAGACACAGAACAAATGATCGTGCTCATCACACAAACTTTTGTCCTGGGTGGGAATCGAACCCACGACCTCCGGCATAGCAGTCAGGGTCATTAACCACTAGACCAACAGGCCTGTCTCTCAATATTCGCCTTGTCAAAATAAATGTACAACACAACACAAACACCCGGTCACTTCCTTAATCCAGTATTATAATTAAAAACTGAATAATTTCCAGCAAGTTTGCTTGTAATTAAGGCGCGACGAAACAGCCGCATTAATACTAAATGGGGTACACATACATACACATTCGTCGTCAGTACAAACGGGAATATGCGTTTAATTAGAATAGAAACACTGCACTGAATTACGTAAGCATTTAATGGGATTGCGTTGCTCATGTTTATATATACGCTGATCTGATTAAAGAAGAACACGGAATATGCATTTGAATTAATGGAAACAGCTCTTTGACGGCTATAGATTAAGATAGTTGTCGGCTATGATATTGTAGCCGTCGATGTAGCCGTTTGTCTACGCCGTAGCCAATTCTCGACGCGGTAGCCAAAGCTCTACGCCGTAGCAGATTGTCTACGTCGTAGTAACTCTTGATGGACTGAGATCAAGTAAGGATTTTAGAACAATTACAGCTTTTTGAAATTGATTTTTTATTTGGCAGAATTTAGGTACACAATTATTTACAATACTGCTAATTCTGCTAACAAAAACTTTCATTAATAGAAATACTACGACTACAAGAACATCTTTGAAATATATTACTAATTTTATAGACGTATTAGGTATTAACTATTTTCAGGGCACCTATGTTAAGACTATAACTTATTGTTGAAATGGATTAAGAATTAATATTGGTACACAAATAAATAATAAATAAATATTCCACAACTATCACACAACGCCATCTAGTCCCAAGCTAAGCAGAGCTTGTGTTATGGTACTAGACAACTGATAAACATACTTATATATTTCTAAATACATACATATTATAGATAAATTACACCCAGACACAGAACAAATGATCGTGCTCATCACACAAACTTTTGTCCTGGGTGGGAATCGAACCTACGACCTCCGGCATAGTAGTCAGGGTCGCTAACCACTAGACCAACAGGCCTGTCAGTAAAATACATATATAGTTTATAACATAGGTGAACACACAATGTGTTTATTAATTTATACGTTTGTAAACGTACCCACTACACAGGAGAAATTAAAGGTGAGGGCCAATGTTGAAAAACATTGATTTTTCTTCCGAAATATGAATCCACACAGACAATACGATTTGACGACACGATTGGCGCAGTGGTTGAGTAATCAACTGCTGTGCAACGTGTCGCGGGTTCGATCCCCGCACGGAACAAATATTTGTATGATCTGCAAGTATTTGTTCCGGGTCTGGGTGTTTGTGTATGTGAGTTTCTATGTTTGTTAACGCACCCACGATACAGAACAAATTCCTAGTGTGGGGCAACGTTCTAAAAAAAAAATATCGTAAGAAGTAGATGTAACTAACATACTATGTGTAAACTGACATCCTAAACATCCTTTGTCGGCTCGGCTAGCGCAGTGGCTGAGTGATCGACCGCTGTGCAACGTGTCGCGGGTTCGATCCCCGCACGGAACAAATATTTGTATGATCTGTAAGTATTTGTTCCGGGACTGAGTGTTTGTGTATGTGAGTTTCTATGTTTGTAAACGTACCCACGATACAGGACAAATTCCTAATGTAGTAGTGAAGTAGATGTAACTAACATACTATGTATAAACTGACATCCTAAACAAAATAACAGGAAAAAGTCTAAACTCTAAAGAACTGTTTCAAATACGAGAAACGAAATAATGCTGCTATAAACAACAATAAAATAAAAGTACTTATAAGTATAAAGTATTCAATGGACCGTGAATTTTTCCCAGGGCCGCATTTAGAATAAGAAAGGAAGAAATTTTGAAGTAAAAATGTGTACTGACCCAGGAACACACCGATTAAGTTTTAACTGCGTTATCAATCTATTTTCTGACTCTTGATGTTCAGAGTGGTGTCAATTTTTTTTTTTAGCGTGGTATACACTTCAAGTGTGTCATCCCACCCAGGGCAGAGAGGGACTCTAAGTGACGGACTAATTATAATTTTCAGTCAAATAGCCAATTCCAGGAGCCAATTCCAATTCCATTTATTATGTCAGAGGATTGTCTGCAAAACGCACGGTTACCCTTTTTTTTTACTTGGTAAAGTAATTAAATTAGTCCTCCAACCTAGGGCGGGACGGGAGGGACTCTCAGACTCGTACTGACTAAAATCCACGGTGTCCTTCAATTACCCTTAACGTTTCGGGGTCACGGTAATTCGTAGGTCCCGGTAGGAAAAAAACAACTCGGACCTGAGGTCTTATCACGAGAACGTGTATTTTATTTTCAGCGTACTTTAACTATTTAATGCGATTATTGTATTGAAAATTGAAAAAGGATTGGCTACCTAGAGCCGCTTTATACGAACGAGGAACAATTTTTTTCTAATAAATTAACGTCACAGTTTCAATTTACTCACAAACTTACTTCACTTAAACGTGAAAAGTCATTATAGAGCTTCTGGTTCTTGATCAGACTGCAAGTACCCCGCGCATCACCTCACGGTATCCATCGCCCTGGGCGTTTTTCCCTTACCGTCAGTTCACACCGAGACGCGACGCGGTTCGACGTGACGCAACGATACTGCAAATGTGTATCTTATAGTGTAGTAAATAAAGTTAGACTTTGAGTCGCTATTACTCGTAAAATGCAACGTAGCGCCACGCTGCGTCGCGCTGCGTTGCGAAAGGTATACCTTTTCGTGCAGGAAATAGAGTAAGATTTTGAGTAGCTCTATTGAAATGTGCGCGCAGCGCCGCGTCTCGGTCTGAGCTGACCCTTATAATCAACTACGGAGTCAAAATATGTGTTTGGTAATGCACTTTATGTTCTTGTTTTTTGTTACTCTCATTAGAAGCTTCTACTGTATGGTGAATATTTTTACTCTACCTGAACCCGGAATAATGATTTGTAGGCCCTTTTTATGTGTTCTGTGCCAGCGTCGAATCCACAATACTCAGCGCGGTAGTTAATCGCTCAATCACTGCGCTTTACTGTCATTGTCGAGATCTATCAGTAATAGTGCTGCAAATGCAAAGTGACAACTCTGGCTTGACTTGTGACACGAGATTGAACTCAACCGCACTAGTACGCTCTAATTTGCAGATTTTGCACAATTCATCACGGGTGCGGACAGTTCTAAACGATAACGATAATGAAAATGTACAGCCGATGTTTTTGTTTTGTTTGTTTTTGTAAAAATATAAAGAATAAGTGAAAAATATGATTTCTTATTCGAAAAATTATTTACAAGTTTGCTACAAAACTAACATTATATTGGAAAATTAAACCTTAACTTCCTGTATTGAAGTTTTATTAAAACATCCTTTTTCTTTCAAGGCATGTTTCTCAAAATAAATGTTAAATACTTGGTTGGCAAACTACAGAAAAAACGTTATTGTCTAATGACCTTTCTAAAATGGCGCCACGGTACCCACTTTTAGTTGGTGTCTAACCAGATAATTAAGGTTATTTCTATCAATAAGCACTTAATGAGGGACAAGAATTTTTTTATCGAAAAATCTTAGAAGTTCGATATCTCCAAAACCAGTCAGTTTGGATCCCATGTTGTCGGGACTAAAATTGTTGCAAATAAGGTCTAGTATCACTCATTTGAAGAAATGCCACCAATGATAACCAAACTGTATACAGTGCGCTATAAACATTAGGAGCCGAGCAGTGGGGTTAATATCACTAACTTATATAGCCAATAACGGTTTCATTAACATCTATTATTTTTGAAAACGGGTAATAATTTTATTTGTCACCAAAAACTCCATGTACTTTTTCTATCAATTAAATAAAATTTTAATTTATAAAAAAAAATGTTTGTTATTAAATTACCAACTTTTGAAAACTGTGTTGAAATGTACGTGGGTTTGACAAATCCTGAGGTAAACTAAGCATGATTTTATTCATTAGCCTTAATGAAGCGTGGGCAGAAGGTACTAGGTAGAAATCTAGCAAACCTAGACTTTAACCCAAGCTGAAAGTGCCCAGTGCGCTTCATTTAAAAATAAACCTTACTACTATATCTTTAAGGTACATATTCGTATGATAGGAATTTTCATACAAATAAAGTTAATTTTGGTTTGAAAGGCTTTATAGACCCTTGTCTAAGAACCTGTGATTAAAATTAACATTAATTTACATTAGAAAGTTAACAAAAAAAGGCTCTGTGTGAGTTACCCGTAGAGAATTACGTTATTATTAGCCTACAAAGAAAAATAAAAGTTAGGGTTTATTTTTCTCTGCCTAATCCTTAGGGATTATAGGCGCTCTAATTATCTGTCATAATAAGAAGACAAAAGGTCACATATATTTATAATTAGTAAATATACGTTAATAAGTACAGAACTTGAAGGCAGCAAAAAATCTTATAAAAGTGGTGGCTTCTAAATTATAAAGTAAAATAAAAAAAGTCAAGCTGTTAACACCAAACGCCCTTTCAAAGTGATTTGAATGGAAATTAATTGAATGGCCTAATTAGCGTAATTAATACCAGAGTTCTGCGACTAATAATGCCAGGACAGATTAATTATGGGTCTAAAGCAACGCAAATAGCTTCTGAAAGCACTTTTGTAGATCATGCATGTAATTCTACATAATCCCACAGACCCATATGAGTCAAGCTGTTTTTTTTAAATATTATATCGATTGTCTGACAGTTTGAGTAACTTAAGCGGCCTACACAAGTGTCCTTTCTTCGGTATTGTTCGTCGTGTCCTTGAATTATGAGTCGAGCTACACGATTACTGACAAATGCTTACACTGACTGGACAGGTCCACTCGAGTTTGTGTGATTCTTTTTCAAAAGACCATTTTAGACACTAACTTGTATGGTCCTCGTATAACCTGATCTACATTATATTGTCTGGACTTTAAAAGAGACTGTGACCTCTAAGTTTATTTCAGCTGTTTCTTCTCAGAATAGTCAGGTACGAAACTCCGGCCTCTCCTAGTTTTATGAAGAGCGTTAATATTCTAATCTGTTTTAATCTACTTACATAAATAAACATCACTTCAACATCATTTCATTTCATTTAGTATATGCGAAACTGAATATAGTTTGTTCAGAATCAGTAACTGATTCTATTCGAATAATTTTACACCATGTAACATTTTATTCCAAAAATATTTTAATTAAATTTTACCACCAATTAATTTCAATACAATCACCGTACGGTTTGGCATGTTAAATCAACATATTTGTTACATGTCAACCAGTTGACATGTAACAAATATGTAACTTTGCGATTTCTCATGATACAGTTTTGAAATTTTGTACATAGATTCTTTACACAAAAATACTAGACAGGTGTATCGGGTTTCGTATACCTAAATAAAAAATAATGTTATAAATCTTGAAAGGTCAGAATGGATGTATAGATGTTTGTTACCCTTTCACGAAAAAGTACTGAACGGATGTGGATGTTATCTGATACACTGATAACACTGATAGTTTATAACCTGGAGTAACTCATAGGCTGGTTATCATCCCGATTTTATCTTCCCGTGGGATCAGCTGGAAATTTTAGTATTTAAAAATATTCCTTTTCGGGATTCTCAATTGTAAGTTATTATTTCAAGAGTTTTTTTTTTACGTAAAAGTTAAAACAAGTAAATATACCCGATTTGATTACCTATATAATAAAAACACTAAAGTTGATTCCGAAATCTCAAGATTTTATCGATACAAAAGAGCAATCCATATTAGCCAACACCTACACTTTAGGTAGATATGCATCCGATTACTGAATATAACACATAGAATACCGATAATCTCGGTATTACGTTTTGGGATACGCATTTTCGAAATTCACGCAGGCAAAGTAGCTGGCGCCTGCGATAATTAAAATATTTCGAACTGCAGTATTTGAAAGACCTGTGGATACAAATTATTTCAGCGTGTAATTTCACGGGCTTATAATTAGTAGTCCGGACCAACGCTGTGAGTCTGCTTTCGCTCTGTAATCACTATTTACTCCAGGAAAACGGATTCGGGTTGCAATTCTGTGAAATAATTTTACAGTATATACTTAGGTTTCAAATATTTTTTTAAGAAATTCTTAGTAGTAGGCAACGTTTTATATAAAAAAAAATATATTTTTTTCCGAAAGGAGCCATAAATATAACTCGTGACATGTACCAGGACTATAAAAATACGTTCACCACTTACCTTTATTTTAATGTGTAAATATGTATTTAATTTGTAGATAATTACATAAACCTAATACTAATAACTGCCCTTTTTTATCGTGTGAGGTAACCTATGTAAGGTTCAAATATAATAATTATAATTGTAGATTTTAGTTTTAGTTGTTAACTGAAATATTGTAATAATGTTAGTGTAACAATTTATTGAAATTCACGCGACACCTCTATGCAAAAAATGTTAAAAAAAAATAACAAGTACCTGAATCCAGTCCTGTTA
This sequence comes from Agrotis puta, assembly GCA_943136025.2. Lineage (NCBI taxonomy): Eukaryota > Metazoa > Arthropoda > Insecta > Lepidoptera > Noctuidae > Agrotis > Agrotis puta. The sequence continues at coordinate 14,358,651 of OW964181.2, read as the reverse complement.
TTTCTAAAATTACACAGCGGATTGAAAGTCCACGAAGCCGTATTGCTTCTTCAATTCAAGTACACAAGTTACACTTGAATGGAGACGAGAGCAAATCATTACAAAAAATCGGTCAAGTGATTCGGACTCAACAATTGAGGATTGTAGATTTATTAATAGTTCGTTCAGCATTGACATTTTGAAATCTATATATAAAAATGAAGACCTATTTCCCTTGCGGGAGAGTTTCCCAAGTGCTATTATCCCATGTGTATTCAGATCTATAACAAGATTCCTAATCAAATTAAAGAACTCCCAATGGCTCGTTTCAAAAAGGCTTTACGTAGGTGGTTAATTGAGAATCCCTTCTATAATATAAAAGAATTCTTTCAGTTTAAGTCTAATTAATGTAATTGTATCTATCTATAACAAAAATTTGCATGTCATCATGTTATGATTAAATATGTTAAGCTACTAATATTACCTACCATTTTAAGAACTTTTGTAACCATATTTTACTGCAAATAAATCTTTGACTTTGACTTTGACCACGCCATCGCGCGTGAACGGTTGGACCGATTTCACAAATTTTTTAATGACTACGTCTGTCAGGTTAGCTAGTGAACTATAAATACGTGTAAGTTTGTAATGTTCTTTTTTTGTTGTATTATAACTAAAAGTTACCAATTTCAGAACTGTTTTCTTTTTTTCGTCCGCGCAATACAATCAATCAGTACAAAAGCCTGTGAAAGACCTGTTGGGTTTTCAGAGGCGACTTATAACTGTGATACCAGAGGGTGGTTACATCCTCATATGAAAAAGAAAGAAAGACAAAACATACACACAAAATACGCAAAATAGTACTAAGACAAGAAGTAGGCTCCCTGACGGCGTCGGCGTAATTTGTTACGCCGACGACACGCTCGTCCTGGCGAAGGGAGAGTCGCACCAGGCGGCGGCCGACGTGGCGACGCAGGCGGTAGCGACAGTCGCTAGTAGGATCCGGCAGTTGGGACTCGACGTGGCGCTGCACAAAACAGAGGCCATGTGTTTTCATGGCCGTCTGAACGCGCCACGTTCAGAGTCCCACATTACGGTGGAGGGGGTTCGCATCGGCGTCGGGAGGACGATGAAGTACCTGGGACTCGTCCTCGACAGCCGGTGGAACTTCAGGGAGCATTTCCTGCATTTGGCCCCAAGGCTGAACCGGGCAGCAGCCGCTCTCAAGCGGCTCCTGCCCAATCTCGGCGGGCCAAATGCCTCCTGCCGGAGGCTGCACGCCGGTGTCGTGCGGTCCATGGCCCTCTACGGGGCCCCCGTGTGGGCCCTAAGCATCCGGACGCGACCAGTCAAGCTGGTCGCATGCCAGAGGGTCATGGCTATCCGGATGATCCGGGGATACCGCACGATCGCCGGCGAATCAGCCAACCTCCTAGCAGGATTGCTGCCCTGGGATCTGGAGGCGACTGCCCTCCAGCGCGTCTATGAATGGCGCGTGGAGGCGCAGCGTCGGGGCGAATCCCCGCTGCCTCGACAAGTCGAGGCGCGGCGGGAAGAGCTCCGGCGTGATCTCAGGGCAGTATGGAGGGAGCGACTGTCGCAACCGAGGTCTGGGCACGCCGCAATCGCGGCGGTAAGACCCCTCTTTGAGGAGTGGCTGGATAGGCGTCACGGCGTCCTTACCTACCGCATGACGCAGGTCCTCACCGGACACGGAAGTTTCGGGAGGTTCCTGTGTCTGATAGGGAGGGAAGAAACGCCTGGGTGTCACCACTGCGAGGATCGTCCGGAGGACACGGTGGAGCATACGGTGCAGGACTGCCCTGCTTGGGCAGAGCACCGCCGTGTCCTCACGACGGCGATAGGCGGAGACCTCTCGCGCCCGGCATTGGTCGAGGCCATGCTGCGGGGCGAGACGGAGTGGGAAGCGGTCGCCTCCTTCTGCGAAGCAGTCATGCTCGTGAAGGAGGAGGCGGGCCGCCTGAGGGAGAGGACAGCGTCCTCCCTCCACCCCAGCCGCAGTGGTAGACGCCCACGGCGTCGGACGTGGCAGGACGATCTCCGGCCACCGTAGGCGCGGGCATGCGGGCAGCGAGTAATGGGCGACTCGCTGTCCGACCATGGACCATGCCCGGGTCGACGGCGCGTTGTGTTCCACGCGCGCCTCAAAGAGTGTCAGCATAGTGACGGGGCCTGTAGAGGGCCAAAGCCTGCTGGGGTCGCGGGACCAAGGGATTACCGTGACCCCAGTACGTAAAGGGCTAGTGAAGGACACCGTGGATTTTAGTCAGTACAAGTCTGACAGTCCCTCCCGCCCTGCCCTGGGTGGGAGGACTCATTTGATGATTTTACAAAAAAAAAAAAAAAAAAGACAAGAAGTAGGCGGTCGCGGGACTCACGAATTACCGTGACCCCGGTATGTAAAGGGCTATTGAAGGACACTGTGGATTTTAGTCAGTACGAGTCTGACAGTCCCTCCCGCTCTGCCCTGTGGGGTTGATGATATTACCACGATAAAAAAAAGACAAGAAGTAAATATCCTACCCAGTAGAACAAAACCAAAGCATTAATATTCAGAGAACATAGCTTAGGTAGTGTGAGAGGGAAGTAGGCCGTGGATTACAGCCTACTGTCAGCCATTGTCAGGCCTGTTGGTCTAGTGGTTAGTGACCCTGACTGCTATGCCGGAGGTCGTGGGTTCGATTCCCACCCAGGACAAATGTTTGTGTGATGAGCACGATCATTTGTTCTGTGTCTGGGTGTAATTTATCCATAATATGTATGTATTTAGAAATATATAAGTATGTTTATCAGCTGTCTAGTACCCATAACACAAGCTCTGCTTAGCTTGGGACCAGGGGCGGTCTCTCATAGTACTGATTTAGGCCAAGCCTACCCTACCACAAAATCGCATAAATAAAACAAACGCATTTATTGTAACCTTGTAATAAAATAAAACAAAAATATAAAACATAACGCCTCACATAATGCATTAGCAAATTTCCGCGCGGCCGCCGTGTGACGTCATCACGTCCAGATTACTATAACCGAAGGCAAGCGGTCCTGTGGTCTTAAAAATTCTAAAATTCATTCAATAATTCATGCATATGTATGCATCCGTGTTCATATTTTCGTGTATATGAAACCGCACACATGTATAAATTACTACGCAGCTCCTTACGCTGTAGTTGACGAGTACGCGTTTTATGAATGAAAACGCACGGGTAAAATAAACAGAGTTGCCAATTCGGGAAACAGATTACACACAGAAACGACAATTTCGTAAAAGACTAATAAAGACAATTAAAAAAACAGAGTAGTATTGTCAAATCTATACATTTCAAATTAAATGTTACATTTTAAGGAATAGCAAAGACCTATTATAATAATTAAAAACTGTAAGAATTTTATTTCGAATTTGGTTTTTGGGGAATTGTGTAAATTAATACTGGCAACTCCGTGTGCAAGTGTCAGTTTATGCCGGCTAAAATTAGATAATGTTTTGCACTTTTGTTTTTATTTAATCATATTTAGCTATAAGTAATACATTTTGAAACAAAAAGTAGTGTAAATATTAAAGAAGATTCGTTTGTTTACTTAAAATGGTCCTAGTTTGTGTGACTTGTGCTGACAATGTGTGTTTATACTGATTACGATAGTTGTGAAAACTTATTTTTCACAACTCTTATGAAGAACTACTAATATTTTCGTTTAAATTTCAAGTTTTGTCTAAATGTTACGAGAATTAATCCAACAATTTCAATCTTCGAGAGTTATTCTTGCAAGTGACGTGTTTTGTAACTATCACCCACTTGGAAAGATATTTGAGGTGACAGATCTTCTATTTGAATCGTCAGAATATCGTGATTATTAATCTTACGTGAAGAATGTGGTGAGTGTTTTAAATTATAAGTTTTGAAGTGGGCCGAAGCTTTCTTCCATTCGCATCGTCAGTATTGAGAATGTAGTTTTTTTTTTTTCCTGGCCTACCCTTAGTCTGGAACCACTGCACGCTACTGCTTGGGACTAGATGGTGTTGTGTGATAGTTGTCGTTTTTTTTTAATTTTTTTTTTACTTGCCTCTCACACTATCACACATGCGGCCCCAGAGCTTGATTGTGGACATTTCTCCATGATGTTTTCACCGTTTTGAGTAGTAATGTTAAAATAAATTACTTTTTTACATACGATCGGTATATTTTTTTTGTGGGAAAATCATCAAATGGTTCCTCCCAGGGCGGGACGGGAAGGGCTAAAATCCACGACGATCCTTCAATAGCACTTTACGTTCCAGCGTCATGAATACTTGATGAGACAGTCCCACGAGTCCGGCTAGCAAGATGGGTTTGCTCCTGATTTTAGTCTCGGTCAGGGGTAACAAACACAAAGTCGACGATGGACCAAACTTATTCAGAAGATGCCTGTCCACTCTAACTTTGAAGAGATTATCATTAGTATGCGTTCGAAAATACAGACGTAGGCAGTTGTACTCCTTTGATTGGCGCCAAATAAAAGACGTTTGGAAATGTTTAGTACGAATTGGTGGAATATCAACAAATTGGGGATGATGCCGTCTAGATCTGCGGGCTAAAAGGGGGCTGGCGGGATAAGGTCGTGGAGTTCTTGAGCACATATACCGAAGTACAATCTGTAGACAGGTACGAGTAACCTTACGGCGATATAAGTCAAATACAAGTCATTACACAAAGTTCGCGCCTGACTGGATTTGATAATTTCATTTTTTTTTTGTTCAATGGGTTTGCTCTTGACCTTAGTCTACGTCAGGAGTGACTAAGACAAGGTCGACGATGGAGCGAGCTTACCCAGAAGAAGCCTGTTCACTCTAACTTTGAAGAGATTAGAGTTGTATGCGTTCGGAGACACAGTAGCAGGCAGAGAGTTCCACTCCTTCGCTGTCCGCATTATAAAAGACGTTTGGAAACGCTTAGTGCGAATTGGTGGAATAGCAATAAGGTGAGGATGGAAATTTGCCCTTCATTTTAAATCGTGAATCATTAAGCTGAAAGGTCCTGTGATCCGCAGACAAACACAATGGGTTTAGCTATTAATTTTATAAAACCACCAATTAAAGGTAAAAGTCCTTTAGGAAGTAGAATCTCTTAATTGAACAGACACTTTTAAAACAATAGATCTATTATTGGATCAAGCGCACATTCCGGAACGATGGAGTTCAATAGACCTTTTATATTTACTGGGAGAGGTAGAAAATTGTTCTGAGCGAAGGATTTTTCGTTGCTGTTTTTTTTATATATTTTGCGCAATTCCGTTGTATGAAGAGGATTATTTGATGTTTGTCGCGTTACTGAGGATCTTTTTTCTAAGTCGCGCGAGACCCTTTGTTGTAAGATGACTTGGTTTCGTTTTATTTCTAACCAGGATCTGAAAGACTCAAAGAGGCCTCACAAAGCTGATGTCGTTGACTATCACATTTGGTATAAGTACAAGGTAGCCTCGCGCGAGCATCGCAAGCAAATATATTTTATTCTGATGAAAAAGGGCCTCGCAGATGCGTCTTGCCCCCTCCTAGAATCGGTCTCGCTACGCTGCGAACGAGAGGGAGAGATCAGCGTCCTCCCTCCACCCCAGCCGCAGTGGCAGCCGCCCACGGCGACGGACGTCAGCAGACGATCTCAGACCACCGTGGCGCGGGCATGCGGGAAGCGAGTAATGGGCAACACGCTGTCCGACCATGGACCATGCCCGGGTCGACGGCGCGTTGTGTTCCACGCGCGCCTCAAGGAGTGTCAGCATAGTGACGGGGCCTGTAGAGGGCCAAAGCCTGTCGTGGTCGCGGAACTAACGAATTACCGTGACCCCGGTACGTAAAGGGTTATTGAAGGACACCGTGGATTTTCCAGTCAAGTCTGACAGTCCCTCCCGCCCTGTCCTGGGTGGGAGGACTCATTTGATGATTTTACCACGATAAAAAAAAGGGGACAGGATTGGTCGCGTTACTGAGGGTATTTTTTCTAAGTCTGTGAACGAGCGGGCATGCGGGCAGCGAGTAATGGGCGACTCGCTGTCCGACCATGGACCATGCCCGGGTCGACGGCGCGTTGTGTTCCACGCGCGCCTCAAGGAGTGTCAGCATAGTGACGGGGCCTGTAGAGGGCCAAAGCCTGCCGGGGTCGCGGGACTTTCAGATTACCGTGACCCCGGTACGTAAAGAGCTGCTGAAGGACATCGTGGATTTTAGTCAGTACAAGTCTGACAGTCCCTCCCGCCCTGCCCTGGGTGGGAGGACTCATTTGATGATTTTACAACGATAAAAAAAAAGGCTGTGAACGAAGACGGATACGGATGTACGAACGTAATTAACGTCAAAATCAAATTTACGGATTTCAGCTAAAAAAATCGTAAAAAAAACTCTCAACAATACGGTCCCTTAACGCGGCAAACGACGAAGGTCGACAGTTTAACTATCGATACCCCTAGGGAACCGTATCTTGTCCCAACACTGTTCTTATAAAGCCTAAAGTACCCTTTTAAAAGGTATTTGCTCTTGACATGAAACATTAAATAATAATGTATTGAGAAATGAAAGAGCTATTTCATTTATTACTTATGCGTTTTTTGATAGTGTATCTGTATGGGAGGTTTTATTAAGAAACTAGTGATTGCCCTGGCTTCGCTCGGGACCAATTTAAAAATAACAAAAGAAGAAGTGTATTTACTGTATCATTATTTTGTAATGCTGTCTTCATTCCACGATAACTCTTAAGATATTGTTCATTAAAATTCAATAGTGTCGGAAAAAATTACTCATTTTCATCTTCAGTATTATGTAAAAAGTAATGCACTATTTTAGAAGCTTACTCACAGTGCTCCGTATATAATAATCTTTACAGATAGTTAAACCACACGAAAATCTGTACACGTCTTTTTGAGTTTATCACAAACGGACAAACAGAAAGACAGACGCGGCGAGGGACCTATTATCTGAAGTGATGATAGAAAAATAATCTTAAGTGAAAAAGAACCGTGAAGAGGGGTTAATTTATAAAATCCCTTTCAAAGTTTTGTCACGATTCACCCACCCAGCGTATTCCCCTATGTCACCCTATTCCACCCGTTTGACTGAACTTAAAATGATTTATAGTATGTTGACCAGCTATAAATAATTTTATGTTCTATTTCAGTTCATCAGGACAGGCCTGTTGGTCAAGTGGTTAGTGACCCTGACTGCTATGCCGCAGGTCGTGGGTTCGATTCCCACCCTGGACAAATGTTTGTGTGATGAGCACGATCATTTGTTCTGTATCTGGGTGTAATTTATCTATAATATGTATGTATTTAGAAATATATAAGTATGTTTATCAGTTATCTAGTACCCATAACACAAGCTCTGCTTAGCTTGGGACTAGATGGCGTTGTGTGATAGTTGTGGAATATTTATTTATTTTATCAGAAGATTATGCCTGTCAGCCCCGAAGGTTTAGGCAGAGGGTACCTAACAGTACATCCACATTTCGCCATTTATGCCTATAGCTACCTTATACCCTTCCATCGGACACGACAACAGACTTCGTGGCTTCTACTGAAAAAATCCTAATGGAAAAAGTCAATAACACTTTTCCCAGCCTGAGAATCGAATCCTGGACCTCTTGGTCAGCAATCGCGCTTGCAGCTACTAAACCAACAAGGCAGCCATATATGATTTTTAGTCATATAACGTTTGTGAAGATCGTTATATCGTAGGTACTTAACGATCTTCAAACAAAAATAAAGTTGTGGATGACGGTGTCACTTTTATTACAAAATTACCGTGACCCCGGAACGTTAAGGGCTATCGAATGACACCGTGGATTTTAGTCAGTACGAGTCTGACAGACCCTCCCGCTCTGCCCTGGGTGGGGAGGACTTATTTGATGATTTTACCACGATAAAAAATATGCTATGCACGATAATATATAAAGCTATGCTCATAATATATTATATTAGAAAAAATAGACACACACTATAATTTAAATGTGTAATTACTTTATATAGACGACAAATTAATTAGATACAAATTATGAAGTTGTCGATCGTACAACTTTGTAATTTACGGCATTAATAACTAAGTTTATAATTTACGTGGTTCTTGTAAAAAGTAATTATATAACAATCTTCCTTTGGCTAAAAACAAAAATCGAAAACTCAAATTATAGAATTTAAACTTCGCTGGCAGAAAACTAGCTCTAGCTAGCTCAAGTCCGGGCACGCCGCAATCGCGGCGGTAAGACCCCTCTTTGAGGAGTGGCTGGATAGGCGTCACGGCGTCCTTACCTTCCGCATGACGCAGGTCCTCACCGGACACGGAAGTTTCGGGAGGTTCCTGTGTCTGATAGGGAGGGAAGAAACGCCTGGGTGTCACCACTGCGAGGATCGTCCGGAGGACACGGTGGAGCATACGGTGCAGGACTGCCCCGCTTGGGCAGAGCACCGCCGTGTCCTCACGACGGCGATAGGCGGAGACCTCTCGCGCCCGGCATTGGTCGAGGCCATGCTGCGGGGCGAGACGGAGTGGGAAGCGGTCGCCTCCTTCTGCGAAGCAGTCATGCTCGTGAAGGAGGAGGCGGGCCGCCTGAGGGAGAGGACAGCGTCCTCCCTCCATCCCAGCCGCAGTGGTAGACGCCCACGGCGTCGGACGTCACAGGACGATCTCCGGCCACCGTAGGCGCGGGCATGCGGGCAGCGAGTAATGGGCGACTTGCTGTCCGACCATGGACCATGCCCGGGTCGACGGCGCGTTGTGTTCCACGCGCGCCTCAAAGAGTGTCAGCAAATTGACGGGGCCTGTAGAGGGCCAGAGCCTGCCGGGGTCGCGGGACTTACCCATCACCGTAACCCCGGTACGTAAAGGGCTCGTGAAGGACACCGTGGATTTTAGTCAGTACAAGTCTGACAGTCCCTGCCGCCCTGCCCTGGGTGGGAGGACTCATTTGATGATTTTACCACGATAAAAAAAAAAAAAAAAAAAAGAAAAAAAAGCTAGCTCAAGTCCGCGGCGTCGCCCACTTAAAATTCAATAATTATCCCACGGAAATAAAATCCGTTCAGTAGTTCTTGTGTGCAAGAGTTACAAACATGCATCCTCATAAACTTTTGCATTAACATACTTTATTTTAGTGGCAAGATTAATTATCCTATAGTATTTGCTTACGCGCTCTTCAGAAATGAATTGTGGTGTTTATTGATTCTGGATATTATTATAAGCCAGTGGCGGCGCTAGGCGTCGGCGACGTCGGCGACCGCCGACGGCCTCGCGCTTGAGGGGGCCTCGCAAAAAAAAATTATTATTTAAAATTTATTTTTTCACACGTCGTGCGAACTCTGACCGTATAACAGTGTACGTCAGTTGTCTCTTAGATAATAATTTATATTTCGTGTTAAAAGTTCAATAAAGTGAAAAGTAAATATTGATAAACATTTAGTGGCATTGGTTTAACGTTAACCCGTAAAAACAATATTAAAAATATCACAACTAGTGTCGTAAATATATAAATAAAACAAACTTAAACGTGGTGCCGTGTCATTCCTGTGACCGTATAGTGTGTGTGCGAAGAGTACAGTTTGCTCTTACTCACTCTAACATTTACGTACACTCAAGCTCTGAAGCATATGGTCACTAATTTTAACCTAATCTGTCAAGATACCTTGGTCGAGTGGCGTAGCAGTGTACCTCGTTATTACTTGATTAAGGTGGCGCTGGTTCAAACCCCACGAATGCTTCGTCGTCTTTTTGTATTTTCTTAGTGTTTGGACGACCGATAAATATAAGTAAAAGTTAATAAACATGTTCGATTCGAATGATAAATGCTCATCAGACAGCGCTTTAAATAAAGTGCCTTCGATTAGTGACGAGCAAAATGTAGCTATTCGTAAACGCAAGAAACCGGAATCAGAACTTGCCGAGGCAATGAATGCACTGAGTGCGGAGTTAAGGGCTACTTTAACCGATTGGCGTAAAGATATGAATGAAAACATCTCAAAAATATCGGATAATGTAGCTGTTATTCACACTGATTTATCGAACTTAACCCAAACGACTAACGAAATAAAAGCCGAAATAAACAATATCAGATCGGAACATACTCAATTTAAGCAGCAGCTACGCGACTTAGAATCCAAGTATAATGTTAATGCGAACGATATTGCCAGTCTACAGGACTCTGTCCAGTTTACTGATGAACAACAAAGAACTATGAATAGCCGTATTGAAACCTTGAATAAAAATATGCAAGACACTTCGTATTTACAAAATACAATTAAAGAGTTGGGCACTAAGATAGACTATTTGGAGCAGAGTGCTAGACAGTGCAATATAGAATTGTGCAATATACCAGAAAGGAAAAATGAGGAGTTATTGTCAATAATTGAAAAAATAGGGGTCAAAATAAATTGTGCTATTCGTCAACAAGATATTATTTCAATTCATCGCGTTCCACACGCACATCGAGAGAACACAAATCCCAAGAACATCGTGGTGAAACTGACCTCACGTATACTACGTGATAATGTACTCAGCGCGTACCGTTTAGCTAAAGAACTGAATACCGAACAAATAGGCATATCTGGATCTACAAACAAAGTTATGATACATGAACATCTCACCTTAAAAAATAAACATTTATTTCGTGAATGTAAAGAAGCATGTAAAAAATTCAATTATAAATTCGTGTGGGTTAAACACGGAACGATTCTCGTCCGTGAAAAAGAAACTCTCAAAGCATTTCCTATTCGATCGCAACAAGACATTGCCAAAATTAAGCCCGGACACGCTTCTGCATTGTCTACTTAGATTTGTGTTTGCATCCTTACTATGTTCTATAAATAAGCTTTATTCTTTTTTACTTTTTCTTGCAAAACTTTCAGTTTTAATATATTGTTTTAGGCTCAAAATATTTACATGTATAAATGATATGAAATATCACTTAGTAGTATTTATATCTAGTGTACACAATGTGTCTGCAAATTTCAGATTTTCCTACAACATAGCTAATTTGATGAGTTTTTTAATGCTACACATTAATTTTTCGCAAATGGGCGACTGCTTTTGGCTATTTAGCTTATGTTTTATCAATAAACTTTTCTCACGCTTGTATAATTTGGTTAATCTAAATCATAACAAAAACCCATTTTATAATATCAATAGTGCAAATGGCTAACAGTAACTTAGTAATATACTATCAGAACTGTAGGGGACTCCGCACTAAACTGCATCTGTTGTATGTAAGTATTTTATCTAATTGCTATGATATTATCATCCTAACAGAAACCTGGTTAACACCAGATATCTTGAACAACGAGTTTATTGACCAGAGGTACGTAGTACATAGGTGCGATCGTGATCGCGCAGCAACTAGGAAAAAAGATGGGGGTGGTGTTCTTGTTGCAGTTTCCAGAAATCTAAATAACGTGCAAATAGCATCGGATATTTCGTTACACACCCATATAGAACATGTTCTCGTACGTGTTCCAGGCTCCAGTAAAAACAAATACCAAGTTATTAGTGCAGTATACGCCCCGCCAAACACCCCAGATTTTGTATATGTGTCTTATTTCAACATGATGCGATCTCATCTTAGTAATAATAATATTGAATATTTCTACTTAATAGGCGATTACAATTTACCGGAAATAGAATGGGTTTTATGTCCAAATGATCCCTCAATACAAAACCAAACTTGCAAAGGTAGCTCTAATAATAGTATACAATTAAATATTTTCATGAATTTGATTAATGCTCATCAATACAATACGGTAAAAAACGTAAATAGCACAATTTTAGATTTGGTTATTACCAACAATATCGTGGCAGTTTGTGCGTCTTCTGATGTGCTAGTCAAGCCTGATGACTATCATCCACCTCTTTGTATCACAGTACCCGTAAATCTTAAACAAAAATTTATAAAAAGTAAACCTTTAAAAAAATATAATTACTTTAAAGCTGACTATAACATTATAAAACGCGAATTAGATAAAATAGACTGGTATGAATCTTTAAATAATAATTGTTTGTCTGTTGATGACGCAGTGGACACATTCTACGACAGTATATTCCGTGTCATAAAAACTTATGTACCTTTGACTACAGTTAAATCTACAAGTTTCCCTGTTTGGTTTTCCCCCTCCCTTATACATATATTTAAAAATAAGACAAAAACATGGATTAAATGGAAAAAATTTCATAACATTTCGGACTATGAACTGTTTTCGATGTATAGGTATCGCTTTCAAATTGAATGTAAACGCTGTTACCGTGATTATATAGCTACAGTTGAACACAGTATTAAGAACAACATGAAATATTTTTGGAAATTCATTTCAGATCGCAAATGTAAAACCGGTATCCCTGCAACAATGCACTACCAGAATGTGTACACCAGTGATGCATATGAAATTTGTAATCTATTTTCGAACTATTTTCATTCGGTTTATGAACCATCTGCTAATAACCGTTCTGATCTAACATGTGAATATGCAGATAATTGCTTTTTGATAAATAACATTAATTTTAACGTAGAATCAATCCTGAAAGCACTTAAATCTCTAGACTCTTCAAAAGGGCCTGGACCCGATGGTTTACCAGTAATATTTCTTAAAAATACAGCTTCTAATCTATGCGTTCCCTTGCAGATTCTTTTTAATAAGTCTTTGTCTGAAGGTATATTTCCAGTAATGTGGAAACACGCAAATATCACTCCAGTTTACAAATCGGGCCCTAAGAGTGATGTAGAAAACTATCGTCCGATATCTATTTTATCGGCCTTGTCAAAGCTTTTCGAGAGGTTAGTCCATGACGAATTGTACCCAGTTCTTCATAATAATATAACTCAGTACCAACACGGTTTCGTAAAAAAAAGGTCAACAACTACTAACCTAGTAACTTTTTTGGATTATGTGTTTAATAGTATGGACTCACGCGTACAGGTTGACTGTGTATACACTGATTTCCGAAAAGCATTTGACAAGGTCGATCACGTACTACTACTAAAGAAAATAGCATATAACGGTATACGTGGTAATTTACTCAGATGGCTTTCTTCCTACATATCCAATAGAACTCAGAGAGTTGTAGCCAACGGTTTTCAATCAGATACAATAAAAGTAACATCAGGAGTCCCACAAGGGTCAATATTAGGACCCTTACTCTTTATAATATTCATTAACGACATACAGACATGTTTCAAAAACTCAAAAATATTACTATATGCAGATGATCTTAAAGTTTATAGACAAATTAAAAGCAGCCATGACAGTGACCTCTTTCAAGATGACCTTAATAGTTTTTCTGATTATTGTTTACAAAATAAACTTCAGCTTAACATCTCAAAATGCTATTGTATTAGCTATACAAAGAAAAAAAATGTCGTTAAATACTCTTATTCTTTAAATAATATAAGCCTCAACAGAGTATCATTGATACGAGATCTTGGTGTGCTACTTGATGAAAAACTACATCTTGATGCGCACGTTGATAAAATTGTTGGCAATGCATATCGAATGTATGGATTCATTATGAGATCTGCAAAAGAATTTAGAAAACCTGGTACATATCTGTACCTTTATAAAGCACTGGTTCGATCACAACTGGAGTACGCAGTTACAGTGTGGAATCCCCATTATGCCAAATACTCCGATTGTATTGAGAGAGTTCAACGGAAATATTTAAAAGCTATGCATTATCGATGTTATCGTTCTACTTTGTCGTACGAGAACTTACTTAAAAAGTACAAAATATCTAAGCTAAAGAGCAGACGCTTATTTCTTGAAGCAATGTTTTTATTTGATGTATGTAACCATTCGTATGACTGTCCAGATATTGGCAATAAATTATTTTATGTAGTTCCGAGGAAGACGTTGATACGTACTGTCTGTAATCGACCTGTGTTTGCTGTAACACCATGCAAAACTAAAGCAGGTATCCGTGCGCCGTTGCGCCGAGTAACTAATAATTATAACACATATTTTAAAGACCTTGACTTGTCTGCCAATCCTGCTGGTAAGTTTAGAAACCTTGCAATTAAAACACTAGATTCACTAGATATCTAAATGTAACTGTTACTTAACTTTGAGCTAAACTCTATTTAAACTTTTCATTTACAAAATTATAATATATATATTTTCTTTTATTCTTTGAGACTGTATTGCATGACGTAGTTTTATTTTTAGCATTACAACTCACATATTTTGTGGATAACGTGATTGGATATACAATTGTATAATTTTGTTACTACCTACTTGTACACTATATTTAAGCAAATTAAGTATGTAAATGTTACTCCTTATATAACATATATTGTATATCTGTTTGTTGTTCCAAATAAATAAAATAAAAAAAAAAAAAAAATTTAGTTATTCATTTTTATTTATTTTCATGTATAACTTGTTAAGTGAGTGAGTTTCTCGAAAACTAGAAGTTCAGTAGTTTTTGTGCTATGAGCACTTTACGGGCAGAATAGTCTGGCAACACTATGAAAGTTATACAACTTCGTGCGCGAGACGGGGAATACCCGTGTCGTCTTTGTATTTCTTCTGTGAGCGAAACGTAAACAATCATTCCTTTTGTGAATGCAACGCAACACTCGCAGACTAGGCTCGCATGGACAAAATTTCTTTTTATTGTGTTGTAATAGTTATTTATGCAACTGTTGTATAATCAGGGGTATTAAAACACGAATGTGGGTTTATCACACGAGGCGTAGCCGAGTGTGATAATAGTATCACATGAGTGTTTTAATACCTAATTATAACAGTTGCATACAAGACTTTATCTACAATCATGATGTGAATTCTCTATAAAAGATTTTCATACCATAGGGTGTTGTACAGAACTATGTGAATTCAAGATGGCGGGAAATAACACGATAAGACGAGAATCCGAAATTACGAATTAGTCTACAATTTATTGTTCTTTTTTCAAAATGTTAGCGATCTGGTGGTAAAAATGTCATTGCATGAGAATGTTCTTTTTTTGAAATTCATTATAACACGCGTTTGGATGATATAATGATCATTATAGCATTGAGTGTTTTAATGTTGGCAATAAGCTAATTGTTATAGGTTCTTTTATAGAGGATTAATAGCATGATAGTAGATAAAGTCATTTATTGTGTTGTAAAGTCAGTCAGTACCCCGGTGGTTGAGTGATGATTTAGTGGACAAAAGTGTTAATTTATATTGTGATTTCGTTCATACTTCGAAGGTTATAAGATAAGGTAAGTCAATATGAACTTTTATAACAACTTTAACGTAAAGTATTTGTCAACATCAATATAATAATTTTATAAGTCTTAATTGCAATGTATTTCTTTGAGGATATCGAAATTTTAAAAAGTGGATAGTTTATGTAGTTTTAAATTCAAACTGTGCTAGTTTTTTTTTTTTCAAGAACTAAAATTTTTAGCTGTTCGAGTATGTTTACAAGCACGCACGTGCTTATAAAAATATTAGCCTCAAAATTGTCAACAAATTTTTATCGAGTTTTTCTATCGTTGCGCCTAGATCTTTAGATCTAGATTACTTTGTATTAAAAGAACTCCGCACTAGAATCTGGTGTTGTTTCAGTACAAAATAACGTAAGTAAATAATTTTATTCAGTTGTCTATCAAAAGCATTGGCGTATCTATAGTTTTTATAATCTGCTACACAAAAAACATCGAACTACAGATCGATAGATCTCGTATCGCATTAATATTAACTTTGACGCTATTGGGCGTCACTAATAAAAATTAGTAGTAGTAATAGTAGTTATTTATTACATACATAAATATACCTAATTTATGATTAATTAAATAAACAATACTTCTAATTGTTATTTAATTTCAATGTTGTTGTTTTTATTTTTAGGTCATCATGTCTGCAGGACCAAGTAGAGACAGAGATAAAGGGAGGAAATGGGAATCCGGAGCATTCAAAAGAAAAAGAAAGGCTGAAGCTGTTATATCCAACCAAGCTCTAAGTTCCAGTATGATGAAATTTCTCAAGAAACCTTCTTCGAGTCATCTGATGAAACTTTAGTTTCTGAGCCAGCATCAGAGTCAAATGAATCTTTTTTTGGAAGTTCTGATACAGTTTTACCGGCAACATCGAGCGAACCTACTATGATCCAAATGTCGGAACCCAATAAAGAGTTAGAAAGTGAAACGTTGTGTGACTCAGAAGTGGAAGGAGTTCATTTAAAAGAGTCATTTATAGACTTAGATCCAGGGAAGTGGGTATTTACAGTAAACGATGCGCAGCGTCATGACCTAATTCAAAACGGACCCAATCAAGATCTAGAGAAATCTGATGACAGTTACCCAAAAGACGCAAATAAAAGACATTTTTCTAAATTTCATTTCACTCGAAAATTAAGTAACGGCGAAACGCAACATCGCCGATGGTTAGTTTACTCCATTTTTCAAGATAAAGTTTATTGCTTTCCATGTAGACTTTTTTCAAATTTGCATACACAGATGGTAAAAGAAGGATGTTGTGACTGGAAAGATTTGAGTCGGATATTGCAAAGACATGAACAAAGTCAAGGACACATGGAATGCATGATTAAATGGATGGAATTCTATAAAGGAATCAAACACGGAAAAACAATAGATAAAGATAATGAGAGATCTATTAAAGAATCGCAAAAGTACTGGTATAATTTGTTTGAAAGAATGATTGATATCATAAACTACTTAGCCTCACACAATTTGGCATTTAGAGCTCATCGAGAAACCTTTAAATTGAACGATAGCAAAAACAGTGGCAACTTTATAGATTTATTTAAGTTGTTATCCAAATATGATCTGACACTACGGGAGCACATGCAACGTATTAATGAAAAGCAACTATCTCAACATTATCTGAGCCACGACGTCCAAAATGAATTGATTGCATTTATGTCTAAATCAGTTATTGAAGAAATCATACACAGCGTTAAACAAGCAAAATACTATGCCTTCTTGATCGATTGTACCAGGGATGTCAGCCGCGTTGAACAAATGTCAATAATATTAAGATTTTGCAATTCTTCAACTGGAGCAATAGAGGAACATTTTGTTGGGTTTATTGCCGTCACAGAAACAACGGGAGAATATGTAACAAATTCCATACTACAAGAACTGGAAAGAAATGGTCTAGATATCCAAAACTGTCGAGGACAAGGATATGACAACGGCGCCAATATGGTCGGTATTAATAAAGGTGTCAGAACAAGAATACTTAATATAAACCCAAGAGCATTCTTTACGCCGTGCGGATGTCACAGTTGGAATTTGCTTTTGATGGATGCAGCTAAGTCTTCTACAGCAGCCAAAACGTTTTTTGGCTTCATCAATAAAATCTATGTGCTGTTTTCAAAGTCAAGTAAGCGTTGGGATATTGTGAAAACTAAATTAAAATTGACATTAAAACCTCTGTCTGAAACACGATGGGAGAGTAGAATCGGAGCAGTAAAAGCAATATTTTTGCAATTTGATGATGTTATCGAATGCGTGAATGACCTGAAAAATAAAAGTGATGATTCTGAAACTCTCAGCGACTGTGACGCAGTTTTCAATGAAATGTTAACTTTTGAGTTTGTTGTTGCGATACACGTATGGTACGAGATTTTATTACGTGTGAACAATATAAGCAAACTATGG
Organism: Agrotis puta; assembly: GCA_943136025.2. Classification (NCBI taxonomy): domain Eukaryota; kingdom Metazoa; phylum Arthropoda; class Insecta; order Lepidoptera; family Noctuidae; genus Agrotis; species Agrotis puta. Next base: position 14,341,042 of record OW964181.2, on the reverse strand, counting down.
CAAACGGTTCAAGTCAACTTGAAAGTCGCTATTGATACTTTACGGTCATTTTGCAGCTGGATTCAAGAATTCCGTAATACAGGATTTGACAATAGTGTCGCACAAGCTCGATTATTTGTAGAGAAGAGTACTTTCGAAATTGAGACTCAATTTAAAGAAAAAAGAACAGCCAGGAGAAAACGAATGTTCGATTATGAACATATTGATGAACCTATTCTATCTTTTGAAATGCAGTACAGAGTTACCTTTTTTAACACTATGATTGATGCTATTATAGTTGATACCGAATGTCGATTTAAAGCGCTCAATGAATATTTTGAACGATTTGGTTTTATTTATGATATCAGATATTTAAATTCTATATCAAAAGAAGATCTCCTCAAGTGCTGTAATGATTTAGGTACAATACTTCGGGAAGGCGAAAACAACGACATACAGCCTTTCGAACTGTATGAAGAACTCCAACTTTTAAAAACAAATTCACTAGACTCTATCAACGACGCGAAACAACTCATTCAATATATTTTAGAAAATAATTTGGAAGAAATATATCCAAATGTTTATATAGCAATTAGAATCATGCTCACAGTTCCTGTCAGTACAGCTTCCGCTGAGAGAAGCTTCTCAAAGTTAAAATTGATTAAGACCTACTTGAGAAGCACGATGAGTCAAGAGAGATTATCTTCGTTATCAGTTCTATCAATTGAAGCTGAAATAGCGTCTGGTATTAGCTATGACGTAATCCTGAAAAAGTTCAGTGAGGCCAAAAGCCGAAAAGTTCGTTTATTTTAACTTCTATTTATGTAAGTTTTGCAATCATTTGATAAGCAATAAAACTTGTTTAATAGCAATAAAATATTTAATAAAACTTGTTGTTAATATTATTTTAACTATAATTCTGCTTACGTAATTTAATATTTTCTTGATTGGGAAAAAAGGAGGCCTCGCGAACCTAATTTCGCCGACGTCCACGCGAGATCTAGCGCCGCCTCTGATAAGGACAATGGACATGGACAATGTCTATAATACGTTGAGTGAAAAATACTCAGCACTGAAGTCCGCCACAGACACGCGGGACCTTACGTCCTTTCGTACACAAAGCGAGGCAAGTCTCCGACATCTTACGACTTTTTTTTTTGGGCAACTATCGCTTGCCCGGGTCGACGGCACGTTATGTTCCGCGTGCGCCTCAAGGAGTGTCAGCATAGTGACTCACGAATTACCGTGATCCCGGTACGTAAAGGGCTATTGAAGGACACCGTGGATTTTAGTCAGTACGAATCTGACAGTCCCTCCCGCTCTGCCCTGGGTGGGAGGACTCATGTGATGATTTTACCACGTAAAAAAGAAAGAATGGCAACTATCGCAACACAAATCCATAGAGCGCGACGCTAGCGCAACGTGCTTACTATGAATATAATCATACAAAACACGACACGGTAGCGCCGACGTCAGTTTGCTGACAGCTCTTAGAGGGCCAAAGCCTGCCGGGGTGTCGCGATATTGTCTCATCAGGTAAACGTGACCCTGGAAAATAACGGGCTATTGAAGGATGACCATGGATTTCAGTCAGTCAGTAGTCAGTACAAGTCTGACAGCCCCTCCCGTCCCGCCCTGGGTGGGAGGACTCAGTTGATGATTTTTCCACGATAAAAAAAAGCTAGAGACGCGCTACCGTGAGCTCCCTGTTTGGCAAAACCTTTAATCGTAAAATATACATATGCCTCTACATTACCCTTTACGGATTACCTGAGTGTTATTAAATTATGTAAGAACATAAAATTTTACCAACAAGTTTGATATTTTTTATTCATCATCTCCCTGGATTTACCCAATAATGTTGGGGTCAGCTTCCAGTCGAGCCGGATGCCACCTTTCAGACCGCCACAACCCACTAAGTACTTGATTATACGATACCCACCACGTTTGTAAAAATTGACAACGATTAATGAACTACTGTTATGGACGTGGAGCCGAATTGTGACGTCTTAAAACCAGGCTTGTTCCAGTGAGTGAAAGAGACAGAGCTATACAAGTCGTCTAGCGCCACCTCGTTCACTCGATTTTAATACGTCATAATACGGCCGCAGGGTCCATAACAGTAGTTATACAATGCTCCTATTCGTCGCAGCGTGGTGTATCATAGCCGTGTTCTTCGATAAATGGACTATATAAAACAAAAAGAGATCAGCGTGTTCAATCAATAAATAAAGTCTACAGCTTTATAATATTAATATTAATGTATCCAAGTTCAAAGCGCGGGCATGCGGGCAACGAGTAATGGGCGACTCGCTGTCCGACCATGGACCATGCCCAGGTCGACGGCGCGTTGTGTTCCACGCGCGCCTCAAAAAGTGTCAGCATAGTGACGGGGCCTGTAGAGGGCCCCGTCACCGCCCGGTAACGAATTACCGTGACCCCGGTATGTAAAGGGCTATTGAAGGACACTGTGGATTTTAGTCAGTACAAGTCTGACAGTCCCTCCCGCCCTGCCCTGGGTGGGAGGACTCATTTGATGATTTTACCACGATTTTTATCGGATACCGGCGGACTTCAGGTTCTTGAGAGTCTGCGTCAACAAACTCATCATCCGAGACCGTTTCCTGTTCCCTATGAGAAACCTGTCCCGGTGATGACATAACCGGTTCTGATACAAAACCAGCTTCGTTTGACTGACCGATCTCCTCAGGGAAACCATCACCCAAAAAAAAAGTCCAAGTTCAAAGCGCAAGTTTAACCTTTGACAAAAATTCACAGCTAATTCGTTGTTCAACCAAATAATGAAGGCAAAAAATCGTTATGCAAAATGGATGACACGTCGAATGCCGCTTATTCAATATATTATTACTTTCTACTAAGGTTCCTGTCCCATCGTCAGCGACTAGCGTCAAGTGAGGGAAGCTAGCTACTAGAAACACAACAATGTGATAGATTTGAGACTTGTTTTGTTTTTTGAGCAAAAAGTCGTTAAAGAAATTGTTTTCTTATGGAATCTATATATATAAAAGGAGAACTGACTGACTGACATATCAACGTACAGCCGAAACTACTGGGGCTAGGAATGTGAAATTTTGTACACGGCTTCCTATTATAATGGGAGCATTAAGAAGGGGTTTTTGGAAATTTAACCTTTAAGGGGGTGAAAAGGGGGAATTAGGAAAGTACGTAACCCACGCGGACAAAGTCGCGGGCAAAGTGCTAGTAGTGTATAAATTGTAGTCTCTAAGGTTTTACTGCCAAAAAAGGATCCTATGTGGTCCCAAAAAAAATAACTCAATATATTGTTATAGTAAGCAAAATTCTGTACTGGCACGTAGTATCTGTGGAAGGCCCAAGTGCAGGCTGAAGGAAGTCATATGTCTTCGAATTTTTGGTTCTAGAACATGCCTTTCCACACGATGTGTTTTCTTGCACCGTATTGAGATTAAATTAATAATTGTGATTTAATCAATTACACAAAGTAATGCGTCTGGCTCCGGGGTCGCGGGACTTACCTATCACCGTAACCCCGGTACGTAAAGGGCTAGTGAAGGACACCGTGGATTTTAGTCAGTACAAGACTGACAGTCCCTCCCGCTCTGCCCTGGGAGGACTCATTTGATGATTTTACCACGATAAAAAAAAGGTTGTTTCTACTAGGCCATTACTTTTCTCTTTGCATTCACACCGGCAGTCTCTTCAATTATTAAATTATTTTAGTATAATGAAGTCTGATGTATTTTTAACCGACTTTCAAAAGGAGGAAGTTATTCCTGAGCGAGAAAATAATCGTCGTTTATCGCCAGCAATGGGACACGTGCCTTAAGCTTGTCTTTTGACAAATGAGGTGCTACACGATTCATGAAAGTCTCGAGGTTTAACAAAGATCTATTTCATGTTATAAATCATTTGATGTATGAAAATTGAAATGTGAATTTTATTGCTTTATTAGGTTTGGTTTATCAAAACAAGTAAAGCAATTAAATTTTAATATTAGAAAATGGATTATCGTAATCTCTTTATTTTTGTTTTGGTAGATCCCAGAATTTCATTAGCTTATCAGGCTCTAATCCTCTATTTCGACTCAATTACCCAAGAACTTAAGAACCCCAGTAACATGAATACTAGACCAAGTATAAATCGAATTTCAGTACTTAATAGTACGCCTAAAGAGTGTATGTCCCCATTATACCTCGCATCCCCGTCTTATACACTGTTCCCCTAAACAGGTAAATGACAGACAATTTTACATTTACGACATTAAAATAGATTAACACAGGAAATGGTAAAAGAAATTATAACAAAGAGGAATCTAGATAAAAGCCTAAATTAATAATGTAACTGTTCACTCGAAACACGAGTTTAGGCCATTACCTAAATAATAGTCATAATGGAATTTCAGAATATTAGTCCAAACAGAGATTTGTATTTTTAACGGTCTAGGTTGTTACGGTTTGTAATAAGAATAACAAAAATTTCAGGTTATTTTCTTTTTTACATTCCCTGTACATGTACATTTTTTTTTATCGTGGTAAAATCATCAAATGAATTCTCCCGCCCGCCAGACTTGGCTGACTAAAATCCACGGTGTCCTTCAATAGCCCTTTATGTACCGGGGTCACGGTAATTCGTGAGTCCCGCGACCCCGGCAGGCTTTGGCCCTCTACAGGCCCCGTCTGTACAGGTACATTGGCATAGATTATATACAATTCAATCATGTCTGTCGCAGAATCGACGAAAGGTGGAGTAAGAAGGTTCTTGAACGGAGACCGCGTAGTGTAGGTAAACGGGTTGGGTTTCTTTTTTTTTTGAAGTGAAAACTTCTTTAGCGGCGTTGAGCACTTTTTCTGTAATGGGTATAAAATCTTAAACTTGCGTCAGGACACGTGACCCTGATCGAAAAAGCGTAGGACGGATGGAGAGTAGACAGCTATCCCCTCTCTACGGCGCGGCGAAAATGTATGCCTGGGCCTACTGTTTCGTTTAGGCGGCGCAGGGCGCTTGCGCGAATGTTCGTCTATGTTACAACGTGCCACGAATCGAGGTCGAGGTCGAGGTCGAGAACGAGGTCGAGGTCGAGGTCGAGGTCGAGGTCGAGGTCGAGGTCAAGGTCGATGTCGAGGTCGGGGTCGAGGTCGAGGTCGAGGTCGAGGTACGATAGCGCAATAAATGAATATTGTATTCTACCACATAAATGATAGTACTTTTATACTGATAAAGCAATTGGTGCAAAATTATTCCCTTACCATTCCAAAATATCAAACATGCTCAACGTTAATAATCAAGTTTTCACTTCTGCCGGCACTCCCAGAGTGCAACCCGTCGTTTTTTTTTTTTTAAACGTTGCCCCACACTAGGAATTTTTCCTGTGTCGTGGGTGCGTTTACAAACATATAAATTCACATACACAAACGCCCAGACCCGAAACAACTACTTGTAGATGTTATATTTGTTCCGTGCGGGAATCGAACCCGCGACACCCAGCGCAGCACTCCAATCGCTCAGCCACTGCGCTAACCGTGCCGTCAATGACGTCAATTTAATGATAGGTTCGCGTTTGTCCAGAATCTCGCCTGACGGTTAACGAAGATGTGATAGAAGATGAAGCACGCTTGCCTAAAAGTAACCTATTCACTCTTCAGTTGAAGACCCCGCTGTCTGTCAGCAGGGAACTCCACTCCTTAGCTGTGTACACAATAAAAGTATTGGCAAAACGCTTTATACATTCGGGAGGGATGTCCACCTTATATCGATGGCGCATTGCCATACGTCTTGTAGTCCGATGATCGAAAGGTCCAGGCGGAATGAAATTTTGCACTTCCATCGCACACTCACCGAAATGTAACCGATAAGAACCGACAGGCTGGCAATTCGCGCGTAGATGTTCAAGGCTCTGGAGCTTAGAATCAACCAGAGCATCGTTGACTCAAGTGCATCGAGTTGATATTTGGATGACATTTTGCGTTGTTATTTAACCATTTATAACTTTATAACGAAATAACAGACACACAAAAATACTTTGATAAACGAATCAATCCCCAAAACGCCAATACTTTTACAAAGAAATTACCCTGTGATTACGACAGAAAAAAAAAACGAAAAACTAATCTATTTTATGTGAATAGCGTGGCCCCTACGAATATGATTACCTACTTTAGAATACTAAACAAGAATAACTGTTATTTGTTAGGAAAATAGTTTTTGTTTATGCTAAAGGAAAATGATTAAATGTTAATTTATGGTTCGTTTTTCTTCACACGCAACTGTTTCGTAGCGAAAACCTTTGTCTTCTCGGTCCAATAAATTGTTAGAACTGAAACGGTTATTGTTAAAAGCAGTAACATTGTATTATTATGTTTCTAGTTTAGTCTGCGAGCTTGTTTGAAGGGCGGGTTATATGAGTCCTGGATTTGGATTTCCCGATGTCTAAGGTTGCCATGTACCACATAGTAAGGCAGAAAGGAATCTATATAATCTAACGAATAGTATAAAAATGAAAGTTTACAAGGATGGATGTTTGTTACTCTCTCACACAGACTAATCATCTGTCTAGCCTTTTATCAACTATATTGGGATCGAATCAGATGCAACTGAATATCAGTATTTTACATGAAGTAACTGCCAATCGGACCTCTACAACCCAGTAATTGGGTAATACGATACCTCATGGTAAGACTGGTTGTCAGACTTTTAAAGCTTCTGACTAACAAAGAAGAAATAACGACGAAGTAACGACTGTCAAAGATCTAAAAATCATAGCCGGGACCAACGGTTGCATACGTGCTTTCCGAGACACGGAGGAAACTCGCTGTGATGGATGGTCACCCATACACTGACCAACCTTGGCAAGTGCGGCTTAACCTGGAAAATCGGCTTGTGCGGATGTAATTATTCTTTAAACTGAACAGGCTAAAACTTTCATGACCACTTATTTACGATTACGATAGAATATCATATTTTTTGTTTCTTTGACTGCCTTTCAGTCAGTCCAATATGCTATATTTTCTTCAGGCCCACTGATCAAAGCTGTAAAAAGCTCTATGTTGCTCTAGTAAGCTACAATTTTCACATATAGTTTAAAATCCAAATATGGTCGTACATGTTATTGCCCGCTGGCACGCTCGCGAACACTACATCAACACCGTTACGCTATTAGCCGCCTTTATAACTTCCGCTTGAATAAATTGCTAATGTCAGCTATATTGTTTTTATACATACACTCTTAAAAAAGTGGGCGCAGGATGTATTCGACTATATAGAAAGGGCCAGAGATGTCGCGGCCCCCTTAGAGGGTCAAAGTCAAACGAACGTAAAGGGCTATTGAAGGAGACCGTGGATTTTACTCAGTACAAGTCTGACAATCCCTCCTGCCCTGCCCTGGGTGGCAGGAGGTGTTCTTCAACAGCCCTTAACGTTCCGGGGTCACGGTACCTCGTTAGTCCCGCGACCCTGTCTACTTAGTGCTAGGACTCATTTAATAAAAAAGAATATGCCGCGCTAAGGAACGTTGAGCGAGAATAAGACATAGGATATACCAAATACCCCTATGTTACGTTCCTATGGGATGTTCTTCAAGTTACACGCAAGCGAAGCCGCCGACAACAGCTAGTAGTTACCTAAAATACCATTCACTCCCTTTTCCATTAAGATACCAAGGCAAAAATTTACCTTTTACATTAGGTAAAACTCATTAACGCTTTGTAAGTAGGTATACTGCGCTGTGAGGGAAGTTCGACCCTCTAATAGCCTCAGGTCACGACAAACAAGCTATTATGAGCCTTGTTTATATTATTATAGAAACCATGTAATAATCATTTCTATAATTGTAACGAAATTCAATTGGCGTAGTGGATCTTATTGTGTGTTTGTTTTCAATTTAAAGGCAGTTTATACTGTTATTAAGGTTAATTTGTTTATGAGTAGTTTTTGTTTAGTTTATGGAAACTTATAAAGATTATATGAGTTTCTGGGGTTTTAATCTTTAAGCTCGAAACCGTGAAACTCGAACTCGTGATTTCGGCATTAGTTACAGGTGTTTTAAAAACGAGCCCGAACTAAGAATTAACGGTATTACGAGTTGACATAGAGCTTAGAGTCTGGCCTACCACTCAAGATCTGCGGAAAATTGTTTGTACTACATTCATTTAATGCAATTAGATAAAAAGACATAGACACTAGCGCCGCGTCAAAATGACTTCAATCGTGGCGGTTTTTACCGCAAATTTGATTTTGATGTTAGTTACGTTCTTACATCTGTATCCATTCCTTTGTTGACGGACTCAGATTTTAGAACAGCCCCGCGATAGCTGGTAGTCATTTGGGCCATTCGGTTTTTTTAAAGTTCCTTGAGACACGCGTGGACTCCTGACCCATGCGACTGTTCCTTCTGAACACTAATCCAACAGCATATATGAAAACATGCATGGCAAAATAATCTCTAAAGGCACTGTATTGTACCATGATTAAGCACATTTCAGTTGGTACCTCGAAGTTAAAGACCATTTTTCACAAGTTCAATTCTCCCGAACACAATTGTGTGTCGACACACTGTTCAAAAGGTCCCTTTAATATTGATTGCTCACCTCAAGGCGTCTGCATGTATAAAATTCGTTCATTCCACTTAATAGGATATGTTTTAGGGTTATCAAGCACATTATGTGCTTTTACGACTGCCTCGTTGCTCTTAGTCAGAAGCGGGACTGGTAAACAAGTAGATCCGCGTTCGATTTCTAAGTCAGGCAGTGTTTTTGGGTTTTTCCATTTGACATTTCTCAGCAGCTGACTTATCTGTTAAAATGGGACGTAAACACATGGCGATATGTGGATTTACTATTAGGTGTATTGCACCTCTGCAAAATCTTCAGGAATCACAGGGTTGATGTTATGTTTTTTAAAAGCTTTGTGCGATGTGTTCCACGCCCGCCTTAAGGAGTGTCAGCATAGTTACGGGGCCTATAGAGGGCCAAAGCCTGCCGGGGTCGCGGGACTAGCGAATCACCATGCCCCCGGTACGTAAAGGGTTATTGAAGGACACCGTGGATTTTAGTCAGTCAAGTCTGACAGTCCCTCCCGCCCTGCCCTGGGTGGGAGGACTCATTTGATGATTTTACCACGATAAAAAAAAGGATATTACAACGTGCGATTTATATTTTATTGTCCATTTTATGCTGTTTTGGAGTGATTTTCGACCAAGGTGTATCAACTGGCTTACATGATGGTGGCAGGCATAGCGTTTCCTATGACCTAGACTAGACTCAACAGTAAACCTAAACTAACTCAAGAATAAATCTTAAAATAAATAAACATTATAAATCTCCAATTCTTCATCATTCGATTTTAGCTGAACATATTGTGACTGATTCTTTTCGCAAAGGCGTCAAAAATTATTACTGAAGACAAGACGGTCTGGACATTGACTATATTGAAGTAAAACAATTTATTTCAGTTAATCACTAAAATAAACTTTTGGACTTTAAAACATACCTTTTTTTATCGTGGCTAAATCATCAGTTGAGTCCTCCCTCACAGGGCGGGGCGGGAAGGACTGTCAGACTTGTACTGACTAAAATCCACGGTGATCCTTCAAAAGCCCTCTACGTTCCAGGGTCACGGATACCTAATGAGACAGTCCCGCGACCCAATATGTGATACTTAGAATAAATAAGCAATAGTTATGTAAAAAAATTTGACACTCCACAAACGTACATTCCGGAGATTTTACGAAATGTCTGCTAATTCATAGAATCTTATTATATTACGAGATCTATCCTACAAACCATAATCGGCTTACACAAAACCCACAAACGTATGTCTATCGAATATTTTCCCAGCCAGCCAACCATACGTAAAAAACACTAAAAATACTACCCATTTCCACGATCCTCTGTAATAAAATTATAATTCGCTCCAATAACTCTGTCCTTCAAATTACAATATTTTGTCCATTACCCGAATTCGATTTGGCAGCCCTACCTCTACGCCATTTAAGCCTACCCTAACTGCTGCTAAATGGTCCATGGCTGGGAAATACTGCGCTCGGGAAGCCTGGCCTTTACCTCGGGTTGTTTTTTTAGACCGTGTTGACAAGTATTTCTTCCCTTTTACATTGAGTGAAGCAGTGACGGATAGCTAAGGGCTCTGGTATAGCTATTTACTTACATCTAAGGCGATTCTCACACGGTATCGCTTTACCGTGCGATTACGCATTGAAGCGTATCTTACGTCGAGTTGAATGTTATCCGTTGACGCCTGAGACTCAATTTACATTGCCGCGTAATATTCTATTACGAAAGCGATTTTTTACATAGTGGGATTAATCGCGCATCCTCAGGAATTTCCGCAGTTAGATTACATTACATAAAAGTTCACAATGCTTTGGTCGGATCGCGTTAAAAAATAAACGCTTAAATTCAATTCTGCATAATGTAAAGTGATCCTTATACTTCTACACTACCGCACCACGCGGACAAATGCGTACTTAGCGCGTCATTACTCGGCGATACTGCCACAATTTCAACTCCGCGCATCCGCCTATCCGCGCGGACCAGCGGAATCGCGTGACAACCGCCTGCGCTGACATTTTACCGCACGCTTTTGACAGAGTATACCGGCCCGACCCTATGTGTAGTAAACCCTTACACACATAAATAGCAAAATTGATGTATTAGTTTTATTTGCGACTAGAAGGCTTTTTTGTGTACTTTCAGGCAAAAATAGAAGGTTTTTCTACTCGTACGTGTCGTAAAAGGGATCCAAAAGGTCAAATGTCTACTATTAAGGGTAAAATGCAGTGAAGAATGAAATAGAATATATTTCTTTGGGCTTAAACGCATTTACAGATAAAAAATACACGTAAAGAACATACATTTTTTTTTAATGTCTTTCTGAAGCTTACAGGACAAAAGTTTTTTTTTATTTATACATTTTTGTTTTATCTTATATTGTTATTTATGTAAATACTAATTATTTAAAACGAACTTGAAAAAAAGGTTTTAAAAATAAATAAACAGATTCAAATATACAATAAAAAAGATTTCAATGCAGTGTTGTTTGTAACCTGTTCAGTATTATGACCACACAAGAAACTGCTCATCGTTTCAAAGTTCATCGACCATATCCTTAATAATGGAATAGGAATCGCCAAACTTAAAGGAGGAAATTCGTAAATAAGCACGCATCAGTAACTAAGTTAGTAACTAGTTAACAGCATTAGTATGTACTTACATTCCCCGATTCAATCCACTTCGCACTTTTAACGGTTGCGTCTTGATACACACGGGTTGGAAAAATGGACAACTTTTATAGCGCCCATACACGGACTCCTCGAATAGTTAGCCATTGAACATCTCATCATCGTTCTTGTATGTTGATCAAAAACAGGCATGTAATTCTTGAAGGGTTGAGCGGAATAGTACACATTTACATAGTTAGGCGAATCTAGCGCCATCAACCAACGGCGACCGACGTCGGCAGACTATCTCCGGCCACCGTAGGCGCGGGCATGCGGGCAGCGAGTAATGGGCAAATCGCTGTTTGACCATGGACCATGCCGGTTCGACGGCGCGTTGTGTTCCACGCGCGCCTCAAAGAGTGTCAGGATAGTGACACCGGAACGTAAAGGGCTATTTAAGGACACCGTCGATTTTAGTGAGTTCGAGTCTGACAATCCCTCCCGCTCTGCCCTGGGTGGACTCATTTGAAGATTTTACCACGCTAAAAGAAAAAGGTACCATCAACCAGGCACAAATCCAGGTTCCTATGCTATGAATGAAACTCTCTGCCTGCGTCTGTGTTTCCAAACGCATACTACCTTAATCTCTTCAACGTTAGAATGAACAGGCTTCTTTTGTTCGCTTGATCGTAAACTTTGTCTCTGTCACTTCTTGCCTAGACTAGAGTATCAGTATTTTTTTAATGTTCAAAAATATCCTGGGACTTCAATTAATTAAATTCAAAAATGTTCCCGTTAAGAGGAAGAAATCGGTATGCTATCTTGGTTTAGCCTTAGAGAGGAATTTCACATTCATAGAACATATAAAAACAGTTGGTGAAAAAACTAAAAATATTTTTTATGCCCTAACTAGAATATCCAAATCTACTTGGGGTTTGTCGTACCCCGCTCTAGGAATTTCTCCAGCCTTATGGGTGCGTTTACAAACATATAAACTCATATACACAAACGTCCAGACCCGGAACAACTACTCATAGATCGTACAAATATTTGCTCCGTGCGGGAATCGAACCCGCGACACGCACCGCAGCAGTCCAATTGCTCAGTCAATGCGGTAATCGTAACGTCGAATTTATTATTTCAAAACTACTTATAACTGTATTGCATACAGAACGAAACTTTTATTTTTTTGCACATCTAAGAAACAGCTGATCTGATTACAGTGAAATCAGTACTTTATTTATTAATGGTGTTAATGGTGTGCTTGATAGAGATTAGACTTGATAATAATGCGTTATATTCAATAGAGTCTATTACAATTTATAATAAACCCGACAGTAAATTAAAGTCCGTGATGCGGACGCGGGCGAGAGAGCGGAAGCAATGGAAGTGTCAAAAACGAAGTTGCCATGCGCGAAATGGTGTTACCAAGTCCGGAATGGTGTTGCCGACGTCGAAGACGTCGTAATGCCTGGTACGTACACTTGTTAGGCGTTAACAGATGGTAAAAACATCAAGGTTAGCCTTTTCCATTCCAGGGCCACGGTTATCTCTAAAGACGGTCCTGCACAATCAGCAGGCTTTGGCCCTATGGGTGTCTCGTCAGTTTGTCAGCATATTTCTTGATGCGCACATGGAACACTACGCGCCGTCGACCCGGTGTTGATCGAACGGCGAGTTACCACATTACACGCATCTGCGCATGCCTATAAGTTTTTTTTCCGGTAGTAACTTGATATGTTTATATTATTTTCTACGAAAGCGAAGCTGCAGGAGCGAGCTAGTATATTTTATAAGTAGTTATATTTTATTAATGTTATGTATATTACAATTTATTAAACTACGAGAAATATTTTGGCCCAACTTCATAATATAACACACCATCAAATACATATATCATTTTTATTAGTCCCCATTATGTTTTGTGGGACCAACAAGGATATGAGTTGGATGGTCCTTGAGACAATGTGTCACGAATAACTAAAATATTAAAGTGGCCTGCCGCATTGCGGGCCGTCCAAGGACAAACATTCGGACACCGTACATGTGGTGCAAATTACGGGGTCACAGGGTACCGACAATGTTTAAGAACCCTTTAAGGGAACGACTAAGATGCAGCTTTATTGCTAGAGTAAAATAAATCAGTGAATTTCTGCAAAAAATACTTGCTTTACGATTAGGTACCTTTATCCTTAGCATTAAAGTTCAGTTTACGTTAAATTAGAAAGAACGTATCTGAATCTGAAAAAAAATATAGTAAAAAACTAGTGGAATTCCCATTCGATAATATTTTTTTTTAATCGGATTTGTAGTTCTAAGACTAAATGCAACACACACACACGCATACTAGTTGTTTGTAACATTACTATTTTTTTTTAATTAGCCTTCTTGTGCAAAGGCCTCCCTGCACTCATTGCTACATTACTATTTTATGATATGACTTATTTATGTTCACAAACCATTTAGTAAATAAAATAGTACCCTTTTTACGAGAATTCCGGAGGTAATATGAAAGGTACAGTTAAAGTTTGTATGGAGAGAGTGAGTGCAGAAATTTAAAAATTTTATTTAATAATGCATTAGGAAAATCTACCTACAAAAATCTAAAAAAAAACACGTTATATAAGCATTCAGTGGTTTAGGCTTAAAAGTCTGCCAAACAAACATACACACTTTCACAAAGATATAATACTAAAGATCGGATCAGGTTTCGCATGAGTGCTTTTTTTATCGTGGTAAAATCATCAAATGAGTCCTCCCTCCCAGGGCAGAGCGGGAGGGACTGTCAGACTCGTACTGACTAAAATCCATGGTGTAATTCAATAGCCCTTTACGTACCGTGGTCACGATAATTCGTGAGTCCCGCGACCCTGGCAGGCTTTGGCCCTCTAGAGGGGGGCCCCGTCATTTTGCTGACGCTCTTTGAGGCGCGCGTGGAACACAACGCGCCGTCGACCCGGGCATGGTCTATGATCGGACAGCGAGTCGCCCATTACTTGTTGCTGCCCAGACGACCAGCGGCCCAGACGAACTTTGTTTAATGCTATATACATATAGAACATAAGTAAGATAAGATGTTAGATTCCTATCAGGTGGCGTTCTGTAGCTCCCGCTTGGAAATACCCTCATGGGAAAATTCCCAACTACCCTCAAATGAAAAGGTAGGAACAACTCTTCAATGCCAAAGAAAATACCATTGTGACGACACAATCGCATATACAACAATAGATCCGCCGAAAATTGAACTGAACAGCCAATTCTGAATCGCATTTAAGTTTTCGTCCGCTGAAGGAATTTTATTTATTTTCATACAATTCTTATAACGCATGTCTGTTAAACCTAAATGTTGAAGAAAAAAGGTCGATATTGGCTCGTCTTTGGTGCCATATTCGTGGTATACGGAACTTGCATGTAGAGAAATTCTGTATTGTCTATGTATACAAGACGGGCTTGTATCAGACTGGAAATGAAAAGTTATGTATTTTTACAATTTTGGATTGGTGCAGTAGCTGAGCGATTGGACTGCTGCGGTGCGTGTCGCGGACTCGATTCCCGCACGGAGCAAACATGTGTTTGATCTATAAGTAGTTGTTCCGGATCTGGGCGTTTGTGTTTGTAGGTTTATTTTTTTATAAACGCACCTACGGTACAGGAGAAATTCTTAGAGTGGGGCAACGTCTTTTTTTTATAAAAACAAAATCTACTTTAGCATCCTGTAGAACTTCCCGTCCTAAAACAGATTTACACTCGTCACGTTCAAATAGAAGCTAGTAAATAAAAAACTAACTTTACCTCATACTATATACACAGTGCCCACAGCTCACTAAACCTACTAAAACACCATGAACTGACCTGATTGAATGAACGAATAGTAAAAAATGAATGAAATCCGAACCTCAATACTCTGGCGCGGGAATTGAATCCAGTACCCTTGGGACACAATCATTGATTTCACCGCAGTCTGAGCGAAAGCGAACAGAGTGGGAGTGTCTAAATAATTTCCTGTTTAATTTTTTTTTTCTTTCTGTGATGAGAAACTGGATTTACTATGTAATAAATGCTCTTTGCTTTTATTGAAATAAAATGGCCGCTCAATTTCTAAGGAAAGTTCTCTGACGACATATTGTGACGTTATGCATGTTTTTTAACACTTTATTCATATCAAAATAACTCTCATCATCATCATCATTTCAGCCTATTGCAGTCCACTGCTGGACTTAGACCTTTCCCTCTCGCTTTTTTCATCCAGCCACAGCCATCCACTTCAGGTCATCGGTCCATCTTGCCGGAGTCGTCCCACCCTACGCTTACCTACGTTCGGTTTTCATTCGAGAACGTTCCTAATCCAGCTTTGGTCGGATCTGCGTCAGACATGACCAGAAAATAACCCAACAAGATAACAAAAATAATTATTAACACTTTTAATAAGTGACAGTTGACAGATAGAGGTCATTGACATCAAGAGTTAATCAAAAGTTGGGTCGCATAGTACAGTTCGTTGTGCACGTAACTGCACAACCCAAAAGCAACCTAGTACTGAAGGAAATAATGTTCACAGTAGAAATTTCAGTGGTAACAACCCTTTTTCTTTAGTTTGACAATAATCAAATTAGCTCTCCCCCTTTAGCGTACATGAAATATGAACAGCGTGTAGTATATGAAAAAGCGTACTAAAGCTTTTTCAATTAACGTCAAAGTTCCCGTTTACTTTACGTCAAAAAAATGTGAAAGGTCCTTTGTACCATTTTTTTTCCTTGGTTAAGACATCAAATGAATCCTCCTACTTTCAGACTCTTACTGTCTAAAAGTCCAAACTGTTCAGTTGCCCTTTGAGTTCCAGGATCATGGTTACCCTTACAGACGGTCCCCCAACCGGACCTGTTCTATCAGTTATTTTATAACACGAAAAGAAATGATTTAAAATTCCAATAAACATTTGCCGAATCACAAATGTACCTTCAACATGACGTAAAGTATCGAGGCGTATCTTTATTTTATAACCACATAATATTTGTGAGAGAAAACTAGCGAGAGCGAATTCCGTGGGGGTATTCGCCCTCGGTCGTTTTTTTCGTAAGATTAGTTTGCGCTCATTCGAGTTTCGCTCTAGTGATGGGCAACGTAAGCCGGTTATTCGATTTGCTTTACAAAAAGTCGACTATGAATTTTGGGAGGGAAAGATTTAGGTCGGGTTTGTCACGTGTCTGCCATTGTTTGGTTTACTAAAAGGTAACGGATATGAGATTCCAGCTTATACTTTTTTTGGTAAAAATCTGTTGCTGTTGATTTTAATTTTATAGTGAAACTAAGATATTTTAAACAGCGTATATGAAGATATGCAGGTACAAAAAAAGATATTAGTCATGATAATTTACTAGCTGTTACAAATTGATAATAATTCATTTTTAACAGGTACTTATTTAATTATTTAAAACATACACTTTATACATACATTTAACATAACATTTTATTAAATATAATTTTATCTTAAACCACGAGGAAGTGAATAATGAAAAGACAAACTTTGGAACACAAGAACCAAGGAAATAGGACACAGGTGCTACAAGGATGCGAATTATGATGATGATGGTGATGATGATGGTCTTTAATCCTACTTCACTCACTATTCAGATTCAAGCTATTGTTTTCTTTCACCAATTTCGGCTGACAAAACCAGTTTCGATATTTACTAAATAAATATTGCCCCCATCACTAGTAGGATCGCCATTGGTGTCAAACTTCCTCGTTTTTCCAGCTCTATAACATTTTTTGCGGAAAGCTATTAATATCGTATTGGAAAAAGAAAAAAATACCAATATCAGTACGTGGTTTAATAGTGTGACTTCTAAAATTGGATAAATATGAGTTAAAGTTTCTATGAAAACGTTCGGTCATTAGAGCGCGTTCGGATTCGGCGATTTTTTGCGCGTTTCATAAACATACTTGTACATCGCTACTATTGTAGCAATATTGGTATTTAGGAGATATTTTTCCCCATTTTTTGGGAAAAACATCGTTCTTGGGGTTTTAGAAAAAATCTCCAACTACAAAACTTAGGTAATCAGGAGATACGCACGAGTACCTACGACAGGGCCTGTTGGTCTAGTGGTTAGTGACCCTGACTGCTAAGCCGGAGGTCGTGGGTTCGATTCCCACCCAGGACAAATGTTTGTGTGATGAGCACGATCATTTGTTCTATGTCTGGGTGTAATTTATCTATAATATGTATGTATTTAGAAATATATAAGTATGTTTATCAGTTGTCTAGTACCCATAACACAAGCTCTGCTTAGCTTGGGACTATATGGCGTTGTGTGATAGTTGTGGAATATTTATTTATTTAATTACCTGTGATCTGTAGCTCAGGTTTTTCTTCAAAAACCTATTTCAGGCACCAGTCTCTCACAAAGCAGCTCAACCATTTCTTTGTACTGTAGCTTTAAGGCATCTTTGTGAGAGAATAAATGTTTTTTTTATTCGTTTATTCATTTCCTTAACTTATTAAGTATATTTTTAAATATTTTTACAAAAACAAAACAAAAAAATAAAAACATTTAAAAATATAAATAATAGTGGCCCACCGGTATCGGGAACAGGGTCCAAGCTACCGGCGGTCAGGGCTCTAGAGAAAGGAACCTCCTAACAATGCGCGCCGTGTCCAGAAGAACTGCTTTCTGAATCAGGCCCTTGATCCAGCTGCCTAACGAGAGCCTCCTTAGATGTTGGTCGAGGCTCTTGGCAATTAAGCCATGGGCCGACACGACTATCGGCACAATGATCGCTGAATCCAAATCCCACATATCGACAACCTCGTGAGCCAAATCAAGATACTTGAGTTGTTTATCTTTCTCAGTTTTCACGAGGTTCCCGTCATGTGGGACGGTTATGTCAACAATCATTGCGCGCCGCTCAGATCGATCCACCACCACTATATCAGGTCTATTGGCTACAATAGTTCTGTCAGTGATGATGGATTGATCCCAGTACAGTGTGATATTGCCACTTTCAAGAACTGGGTCGGGCACATACCTGTAGTACGGCACTTCCGATTCCACTAGGTTGTATTTCAGAGCAAGTTGCTGATGGATAATCCTGGCTACAAGGTTATGTCTATGCAAGTATTCTCCGTTAGCGAGATGAGAACACCCGGAAATAATGTGACGAATTGATTCACCAGGACGGTGGCATGCCCGACATATGTCAACCGTGCCATCCTTCACAATAAATCTCCGGTAGTTATTTGTCATCATAACTTCATCCATAATTGCACAGACAAAACCCTCGGTTTCTCCAAAGAGGTCCCCAGATCGTAGCCAGGCCACGGACGCTGACAAATCTACATCAGGCCCATGTAGGGCCCGGAAAAAGCGCCCGTGAAGCTCCTTGCTTTGCCATACCTCCATGCGATCATTAGTGTCAAGCACTGCAGGTTTGCGCCAGTTCTCTTTAGCCAAGGAGAGCGGAGTGAGGCCCTTGTCCACCGCTACCACATCTCGATGCATTCCCACGTCGGCTTTTAGGAAATATTCCCTGAGATTGCATATCTCGCGATTGTGGAGAGTCTTAGCGTTTAGAAAACCTCGACCTCCACATTTTCGCGGGATATACAATCTCATAACCGAAGACCGTGGGTGATGCATTCGATATGCAGTCAGCAATGTACGGATCCTCCTATCCAGGGCATCAAGTTATGTCTGAGTCCATTTGAGTATGCCAAAAGTGTACATCAAGACTGGCATGACCCAGCCGTTGAAGGCGCGCACCTTATTACCACCTGTTAAAAGGCTATTAAATACTTTTTTCAGGCGGCCAAAGAAACGCTCCTTCAAGGATTGTTTCATGTCAATAACATTGATGCCCAACGCTTCCGACATACCCAAATACTTATAGGTTTCGGTTGCTGAGAGGGATCTAAGGCTTATGGAATCCGAGAGTTGGGTGCTCACGGATTCCACAATCTCCCCACGCTTTACATGCATGACCGCACATTTGTCCACACCAAATCCCATCCTGATGGCGCTACTGAAGGTTTCAGTTATCTTCAGTAGCTTCATCAGTTGCAAATTGTTGGGGGCAAAGAGTTTAAGGTCATCCATGTAAAGGAGATGAGATATAACCTGACCGCCTCTCCTCAACCGATAGCCAAAGCCTGAATGCTCTAGCAGTGTGCTAAGAGGATTCAGGGCCAAGCAGAACCAAAGTGGACTCAAACTATCACCCTGGAAAATACCTCGCTCTATCCTTATCGGTTCGCTAGTTCTCTGGATATGCCGACATCCCGGATAGCGAAGGACTGTCCTCCATTGCCTCATACACGACATCAGGAAAGAAAACTTTTTTTTATTATTATTATGATCATTTATTCATTTTTTCACTTATAAATTACATTTTTAATTATTTTTACAAAAAAGAAATTATTATTAATTACACACTTGATACCTATCTAGTGTAGGCTGATAAAAGTTGGGTGATGGTTTGTTAGCATGTTTGTGATCGTTTAGTAAACAAATTTTTACAGTTTTATATCTTTACAAGGAAACGGAATAGGGAAAATACTTAGTAACTGGCGAAATTGAATGAATAGAACCTGTTCTAACTACCCTGAATTCTGCCGGAGTCGCGGGGCTGTCTCATCAGGAAGGGTTAGTGTAGGACACCGTCGATTTTAAGATAAAAACTACTTAAAAACAGAAGCGATGCAAATGCGCGTTGCAACCGATGCAAACGCGCTTTGTACCCGATGCAAAAGCGCGATGACATTTAAATGGAGTTCATCTTGCAACAACTTCGTTTATAGCGATATGTATTGCTATACAGAATCGTGAGCAAAGGAACACAGCTAAAGACAACATCGCGACTGTAATGCGACTATTTTAAACGTTTTAATCGCTACAAAAAGTTTCGGTGAGCGAGCACCCTAAGTTTGTAGAGTCAGTTTATCTGTAGTTTTATAAAAAGAAGCAGTTCATTAACTTTCGGATGTTACGAAAGATTTATGGCGTTACGTTTTTTCAGATGACGGCCCGATATTTTTTTGTGTTTTTCAATAGAACTTGTGGCTTCGCCCGTGTCTTAAATAGGTTTGATCCCCATGAACGTTCCAGGTTCCAGGTTACCTGTTAAGACTGTCCTACAACCCCAACAGTCGTTTGGCCCTCTATGGGACCCTGTCAGAAAAAAAATATTATACTTCGCTTAGGTTAGCCGTAAACCTACTTTTTATGAAGGCAACTTTACACTTTAACCCCACGCTTTATGCTTAACCTTCTCCAATCATTGTGCTACACAAAATCGATCCTTATTGACATCCATTCGAAAATATGATGAATGGCGAGCGGCGGGACTAGTTGTTACGTATTGTGTGTGACGTTTAACAAGGGTCCGTAGGGACGAAAAAAGGGAGACCCCTAAAGAACCATTAAAGGTCAAATTTAGCTATTTTGCATGTTTAAGGGATGTTAGTTATTTTTTTGTTGTAGTTTTAATGGGCCAATGTCGTCACGCAGTGAATGCCGGAAGCCGGGTGTTTTTACCGAGAGAGGCCTAGAAACCGCTGACGTGACGACATAGAATGTTTTATGTGAGATTGGTAGGACAAAACTGTACAAAATAGTCCCGTAGTGGTACAAAATAGATCGAGAAGAAGTTTAAGTGGAATTCTTGCACAAGATAGAGTACAGACACTTTTTTTATTACGTGGTAAAATCACTTCAATGAGGACTCCCACACAGGGCAGTGCGGGAGGGACTGTCAGACTCGTACTGACTAAAATTCACAGTGTCCTTCAATAGCCCTTTACGTACCGGGGTCACGGTAATTCGTGAGTCCCGCGATCAGCGTATAGACACTGGAGACGATAATAGGATAGGAGAAATTGTAGGACGAAAGAAACTGCGTGCTTAATAGTTTACGAATTACTGAAAACATACAACAACATCATCTGAAAAATGTAACCTCAAAATCTTACCCACATCGGAAAGTTATAAAGTTTTTAGTTTTATAGTAACCGGTAGCATAATACTATTTTTTTTAACCACCATACATTAGATCGAATCATGCCTACTTTTTACTTTTTAACTTAATTACATCCTGTAATCGTAACTCGTACAATCGTAATCGTAGTTTGGCTGCTTTATGAAAAATTTTATCTGGCGATAGCATTTTTTTTTAACGACGAAAATCATCAAATGAGTCCTCCCACCCAGGGCAGAGCGGGATAGTTTGTCAGACTCGTACTGACTAAAATCCACGGTGTCCTTCAATAGCCCTTTACGTTCCGGGGTCACGGTAATTCGTGAATCCCGGACCACCTGTCGATAGCATACAAAGACTTTTAAACTTAAGGTGCTCCCTCACCATTAGCATTCGCATGTAATGTAACATTAGAGATTCGACTTTCAGCATTACAATATAATACTACGTTTCTGTCTGGGTCGCGAGACTGTAAGAATTACCGGGACCCTAGAACGTAAAGGGCTATTGAAGGACACCGTGGATTTTAGTCAGTACGAGTCTGACAGTCCCTCCCGCTCTGCCCTGGGTGAGAGGACTCATTTGATGATTTTACCACGATAAAAAAAGGCCTTTCTGTCTGACGAGCATTTGTGTGTAATGTAACACTTTATTACAAGTGGAGCGCATTGATATTAAAAGTTATAACACGTATTATCAAGATGCGCATTGTAATGCTCGGTTCTCTTCCTTCACTAATGCAATACTCTTTTTGTATCATTACAAAGTGCGCGCTGTAATGCTCGATTTTTCTCCCACACTAGTGTGAAGCTCGAATCTGTAACGTTACATTACATTATTATCTTTACATTACACCCTTACATGCGGGTAGCAAAAAATCATTTCCTTCATATTATAATACATAAAAGTTGAACACAAATGATGAAGGAGGTGCATGAATGAATAGAAGTGTGTTCTTTAATTAATTATTTCATGTTTATTTATAATGTGCGTGTATTGTAGTTGTGCTAAATAAACTGCTGTTGCTTTTTCCAGTTTCGCGATAAGTACAGTGGCCTTATCACATGATTTCTGATTTTATTATCAGCTTACTTGAAGAATTTACTACGTTTATTACATGGAAAATGCGCCTCAAGTATACGAACCAGGAACTAATTATTTCCACCAAATTAACGTCAAAAATCGTATCCATTGACGCCCTTTGAACGATTTTCCTATTTTATTATTTGTACATATATCTATCAGATGTTTATTACTTCTATGGCTTGTATATCTGCCGTGGCCGTGGGACTAACGTGCTACCGTGACTCCGTTACGAAAAGGGCTATTGGACACCGTGGATTTTAGTCAGTACAAGTCTGACAGTCCCTCCTGCCCTGCCCTCGGTGGGAGGACTCATTTGATGATGTTACCACGCTAAATATAACAATAATTGGTTTGTTTATCTATATATAGTATGAAACAAAGTCGCCCCTTTCTGTCTGTACGCTTAAATCTTTTTAACTACATAGGAAGTAAACGGAAAAGCCTTCACTTTCCAATATAAAAAGCATTTACAGTATTGTAATCACTACGTAGTCAAGGCTGGCATGTTTGTGGAGCTAATTATAATAATCTTGTGAAAAGAGTCGCGTGCCAAACTTATATTGTAGAAAACCCAAGGTCTTATTGTGACCCATAAGAACATGTTAGTTTGTTAGGTTGATTACAATCTGTAACCTTATTTTGAAGTATACTTTGTTATTGACAAGGTAAATGTAAACAGTCTGTAATGTTAACCCTGTTATGTAGCCATAATGCATAACAGGGTTACCAAAAAAATCGTTCGGAAATCGGTGGTGTTTCGTTTCTTAAATTATTAAATTTTTTGCAACCGACTTTTGTGTTTTTTTTTAGAAATCGTATTTTTTTTATACTTCGCTTATAATATTCGACGCGAAATTCTTGTCATTGATTTTCTTACACGCGCACGTAATCCGTAGGTAAGTCTCATTAATAATCTCATTAATAAAAACTTCTCATTCAAATTGAATGAAAGTAAAGCACAAAGTAGCAGAAGTTTGACTTTTTAACCGCCTTGATTCATTTTATACGGTTGTATGAAAAGAGCGACAGATGTGATCGAGAACTGTCATCAGCAGATGACGATGATATGTGACACTCGTCCGCGAACGTTTTAACGAGCGACGTCGGGTCATATAAATAGTGATGGAATACTATTTTGAATAAAAGTTTTCCATTTTTTGCCGAGTTTCTAAAACGGGGATGGAAACTACGTATTGAGTTCTGATACATATAATAAAAGTGTTACAGACCGATATATTTAAAGCAACAGTTTTTTGGAACTGTCTGTCTGTCTGTATGTCAACGCAACACTCGAAAACTACTGCATGAAATTGAATGCAGGTGAATAATATAAGTATAACATAAAATATAGGACAAGAATAAGCAGAAAAATATATCAGATCCCAGTGGGTTTCCCTAAATTTCCTAGATTTCCTTTCTTACATACAAATCTTGTCTTAGCAAAAACAAACACAACAAAACAAAGTATTATCTAATTTAGTGCAATCATTCTGAAGTTGAGGAAAACAAAGCGACACGCGTATACACAGACTAAAGCATCTTTGTCTGTCTACGAGTAAAAAGAGTAATCATTTTAATATTCACTCGAATTTTAATTTTTTAATGGACTCTATTTAAACTAAATTATTGAAAGCTTTCGTTTGTATTCTTTTGTATAAGATTACATGCATGCATGCATGCTTCATCTAATATAGCATGAATAAAAAGGTTCCAAATTAACCGAGCGTAGGTAAACGTGATGTGGGACGCTTCCCGGCAAGATAGAGAGATGAACTGAAACCCACTGACTTAATGACAAAGGCTTTGATATCGTGGGTTGTGGTCTTCCTTGGAAACTAATTAAAAGGTAATATTTAAAATATGCTCTATCCACGTTGTGAGTGATTGCGGGACTCACGAGTTACCGTTACCCCGGAACGTAAAGGGCTATTGAAGGACACCGTGGATTTTTGTCAGTACGAGTCTGACAGTCCCTCCCGCTCTGCCCTGGGTGGGAGGACTAAGTTGATGATTTTACGACGTTAAAAATAAACACGTTGTGTAGATCATAAAAAGGAAAAATGTAATGAAGAAAATGTAAAAACTAGGCTTAAAACTAGTTAGTACAGTGTTAAAAACAACGAAGATCGGTTAAACAGTGGTTGTCACACAAGTCCATGTAATCCGTGATTCAACTCGAAAGTCTTCAAACCGTTTGAGGATTACTTCAATGAGAAGTTTGGCTGTACAGTCACGACCATCAATATGAAAACAGAACCTATAAAAAGTGATTTTTCACAACTGACAGAAAGTGAAATTTTTACTTCCTGTCAATTGTGAAGCTACTGTTTAGAAAATAAATAACAAAGTTCAACATTGTAATCGCGCTTGAGATCATTAATGTTTGACAAAGTCATGGGTTTAGGCAGTTAAATCTACGGAACTTTAGCAGGGTCGATGAAGACCCGCTTCGCGGGCTTCTTGTTTTGTGTAAGGTATTTAAAGGAACCTAACATGAAAGGAATGATGGAGACACCCTCTAACCTAACTTATCCGCGACGAGGTTCCCCAGTTTCTGGAGGTCGCTTTTGTGGGTGGGTTAATCCCATGGTACTTACATATTATAGATAAATTATCGTCTATAGACCAAATCTATTTGTTTTACACATTGCCGGTGGACCTGTGTTTAATCTATACAATCCCTATAAAATGTCTATATTACCTAGGCAAATTATGTAACGGCGAATAATATTTTATACATTTCCTGGACGCCCGAGTTTCACGATACATTGCGTAGATATTATATCGAATACCGTATTATTCGGATTATCGGTAACAAATACATATTTTACTCCAAAAATTAATAAGTCCGAAAATCTATTTTTTTACCAAAAAATATTTCACACACATTTTTTCTTTTGTTACGTAAACCAAAATTGATGAACATATAACACAAAAAACACAAAACGTCACTAGGTTGGTATATTCAAACCAGCGTTATGACGTCACAAGACCCCACTCTCGAATTTGGAAGCGTCTTTGCCAATACTGATTGATTTAAAAAAAAAAGTCTGCTTTATTTTTCAATCTAACTGACGGACTAAACAGATTTTAAATTTAGTTATACAGGAACTACCCTATTGCTCTTGACTGTACACAATCCAGAGGTTTGGACGTTAATCCTTTTGTGTGACACCATTGTTTAGAGGTGACATCTGGATAATTACGGTGCGTTATGAGACAAAGAGAGTTTTTATCCTTTTCTGGGCGCTATTACTGCTTACATTCTGATGGTTTGAGGAGGTCTAATCTTGTGAAACCCTTTCAGTTTTCATATTAAACGTACTATTTATCATCGTCATCGTGGATTTAATTCATAACATTACGCTTCGTTTTCTTTTAAGGGTAGGTAGGGGAGACGATTATACCATTTAGAAGGGGGTGAGCCTATAGCTTTCAATCGGGCCCAAATCCAGACTTCATGGCTGGTACTGAGGGATTCCTAATGAAGAAATCGAAATAAATTTGGCCGGGAATGGAACCCGGGACCTCATGTTCAACATGACGGCACAGTTGGCGCAGTGGCTGAGCGATCGACTTTTGTTCAGCGTGTCGTGGTGTCGATTCCCACACGAAACAAATATTACCCACTACACAGAAAAAGTCATAGTTGGGGCAACGATTTAAAAAAAAACACTATCGTGCTTGAGACTGTTACACCAACAAGGTGAATACTACATCTTCACACCCTATATCACTTTTCCCCACCTGAGAATCAAACTTCAGACCTCATGCTCAAGTAGCGCTATTTGTCACGTGGCAGTGTTTAGTTCTTACCGTAATCATAAGTATATCATTCCAACATAAAACTGGTACTTTAAGAACGACATATTTTTCTAAAAAATATGAAGTCACTGAAACGTAGAGTGAAAACTAGAAACCTACTTGCGAAGTTTTTCCTACAGTGGGAGCTCGTCAGAGCCTCGTCAGTCACCTGTAAACGCTTTGAATGCAGGTGAAGTTGAGAAGCTAGCTGTTCCAGCCCCCCCCCTCACCCCCCACTCGTTATCAAAATGTGCTCGACGATTGCAGATGGGGCGGCGAAAATTTATTGTATCGCCCTCTTGCCAACATTTGTAAAATAAAACATGGAAGTTTTTCTCTGCAAATGTTTATTTGAAAATTCTACTGTAGGAAGTACGTAACATATATTATGTATATTACTCGTACTACCACGTATCTCGTCTCTGGGGACTGAATAGAGGTGTATTGCCGAACTTATAGTTTATTTCGCACAAGAACCATACATTTTGAATGAAGAAATTCTTAAAATACAAATAGCTAACAAAATAAACATTAGATTTCTAGTTTCTAGTGCACTCAATCCCACACAGTTTGAAAATATAGAAAAGTGAAATAAAAATAGATCACCGGCCCTCGAAGCTACGGCGTAGCCACGAGAGTGCTACGAGCTACGACGTAGCGTGCACGTAGTCGGTAAATCTTTGGGGCCGGCATGCGTCCGGTTGTGGGCAAATAACTCCCTATTATATACTTGTATTGTTCTCCGACATTGTCTGAGAAAATATTTATTTTAGAAAAATGGCAATTGAAAGTAGAGAAGAAAAATAACTTTTACGCTGAACCATCTACTACGAGAACGTACTGGACTTATCGGTCTAAGTGTTTTGAAGTCAAAAGGTTAGCAAAAGTTTTATTTTAGAAAAATAACCTCGAGTGCTTTATGTTGCTTATAATTTTGTGTTAATTTAAGAAGCTACTTTGGTAAAAATCCTTTGGAATTTTATGTGAGTAAATAAATATATACTCTCTATAAAGAGACAACTGGTACAAGAAGTAAGTTTGTATGTCAAAGCATTTTCGAACCAGGTTTGCGGGACCGTCCGTGTAAAAATAACGTCGACTCTGGAACGAAAAGGTGGATTAAAAACAATGTTTTAAATTTTCTGTAAGCTATGTCAAGTGATATGAGAGCAGTGAGTTGTAGCCCCGTTGTATCGGCCCCGACTTACTAGTTGTCACATTACTTTTTTTTTATCGTGGTAAAATCATCAAATTAGTCCTCACACCTTCCACCCACGGCAGGGCGGGAGGAACTGTCAGACTTGACTGACTAAAATCCACGGTGTCCTTCAATAGCCCTTTACATACCGGGGTCACGGTAATTCGTGAGTCCCGCGACCCCGGCAGGCTTTGGCCCTCTACAGGGGCCGTCACTATGCTGACACTCCTTGAGGCGCGCATGGAACACAACGCGCCGTCGACCCGGGCATGGTCCATGGTCGGACAGCGAGTCACCCATTACTCGCCGCCCGCATACCCACGCTAGTTGTCACATTACTTTGTGTAATTTATTTCATCACGACTGCTCTCAAAACGATGAAGGAAAACATTGTGAGGAAACAAGCATGTCCTAGAAACATCAAATTCGCGTGGTGGATTATAGACCTCTCCCTCTTACAGAGAGGAGGCCTGTGTGCCAGCAGTGGGAACATTAAAGGCTCATGATGAATGAATGATGATGAATGTCAACTGGTTTTGATCCTCTTTTGAATAAATAAATAAATAATAAATATTCCACAACTATCACACAACGCCATCTAGTCCCAAGCTAAGCAGAGCTTGTGTTATGGGTACTAGACAACTGATAAACATACTTATATATTTCTAAATACATACATATTATAGATAAATGACACCCAGACACAGAACAAATGATCGTGCTCATCGCACAAACATTTGTCCTGGGTGGGAATCGAACCCACGACCTCCGGCATAGCAGTCAGGGTCACTAACCACTAGACCAACAGGCCTGTCAAATGATTGATTTAACCGATGAATGATTTAACCATCTGTGTTCGGATGAATACCTTTCTATTTAAAATACATTTATACCCTCCGTGTATCAACAACACTCTTTTGATCGCTTAAAGCGGCTTAATCGCTTAAGCTGCAGCGCTCAATGTAAAACGTGCCGCTTTTCATAGAGATTCAGCGCTTTACCGCACAAACACTTAATATGTTTATAGCTACGTGGGTAATTAACATTATATTTTAAAGCAGCGGATTATGGATTTTCTGATTAATAACTAGGTTCATCATCTGCCTAGCCTTTTCCCAACTATATTGCGGTCGGCTTCCGGTTGAACCAGATGCAGCTGAATATCAGTATTTTACATGGAGCCTATAGGACCTACACAACCCAGTAACTGGACGTAGGATATTATTGGGCATTCTATCCCACCTTCCGTTCCGTCGGCTCACTCCGTTCGCCTCGTCACTCTCGGTGGGATAGAATGCCCAATAATATAAATGAAATCCGTGCAGTAAAATACTGGTTCGGCGCCTATTCCACCCGATGAAACGGAAAGTGGAGTATGAATTCCTACATAGTGCAGTAAAATACTGGTTATTAATGTTAATGTAATATATTGATTGGAATAGGCGCCGAACCAGTATTAGATTTTACTTCACCGAGAGTGACGAGGCGAACGTTCCATCGGGTGGAATAGGCGCCGAACCAGTATTTTACTGCACGGATTTCATTTATATTATTGGGCATTCTATCCCACCGAGAGTGACGAGGCGAACGGAGTGAGCCGACGGAACGGAAAGTGGGATAGAATGCCCAATAATATCCTACTACTGGACAATATAATATCTCATGGTAATACTGGTTGTCAGACTAATGAGCTTATTACTAACAGTAACGCCTGTCAAAGATCTACAAATAGCAGCCGGGACCAACGGCTTTACGTACTTTCCGAGGCACGGAGGAAACTCGCTATGACAGATGGTCACCGATCCACAGACCAACCTCGGCAAGCGCGGCTTACCCGGAAGATCGGCTTGTGCGGCTGTAATTATTTAACCACGAGCTCCTCAAGAGAACCTCCGCCAAAAGGCCCACAGCAAATTAAAAACTTAAATTTTTGTATGTCGATGTGAACATCTTCTGACTACAGTTACCGGAAGCGGCTTAACTAACCATTAAGCCGCTTTTGGAAAACCCCACGAGCGTCGGCTTTGGATTTTATTGATTCTAAAAATTTCCAGGTTAACTCACGATAATTTTTCTTCACTGTTTTAAAAGTAGAGATGATAAAATGTATTACTCAAAGCAATGCGCATGTGTGTCTATTTTTTAAGTTCGTCAACGAAAACACGGGAACGGATTCGGATGTACGACCGTAACTAACGTCAAAAACAATTTGTGGACGGATAATACCGCCACGACTGAAGTCATTTTGACTCGACGCTAGTGTCTATGTCATTATATCAAATTGCATTAACGCGCAGGTTATGAGTGGTGGCGTAGATTCTAAGGAACTATCTGTCAAATTGTAATACGACTATCATTCATTCTTGGTTCGGGCTCGTTGTCAAAACGTCGGTCACTAAGTCCGAAACCACGGGTCTAATCGCTAAGCACGAAGTTTAGAGATTAGACCCCCCTGGCCCCTCCTAGCCAAATGGTTACAGCGCGACCCCCCGTTTCGAAACATCGGGGCCGTAACCACTTGGCCACCCCTACTGTGAGGAACATTATTGTAATGTAGCAACACCGTGCTTGGTTGTCAGTCTATGACAGGAATGTCGCTCGACTCTGTGGACTGGCTGGAATCATGTAACGACTTACCTGTATTGTAAAAGTTGATTAATAAATAATTAACACAAATAGAGATGTATTTAATTATATAAACATACATCTTACATGGCGCTGAGGACAACTTAAAGAAAGAATCGACGCTGACAACAGTAAAAAGAGGTAAAAGATGGAGCAACTACAACCGCCGCCGCCATTATCCTTGGTTGGGTCGAAATCGAAAAAGAGAAGTTTCGAGAACTGGAAACAGCGGTTTGACCTATATTTTCTCGCCAGTGGAGCAGATACACGTCTAAATGACGAACAAAAGAAAGCTCTTTTATTGCACTGCATCGGTGAAGAGGGATTGCTAATATATAACAGTTTTGAGGACAAGGCGAGCATAACATTCGATGAGGTACTCATACGTCTGGAGAAACACTGTAGTCCACCCACAAATGAAACGTATAACAGGTACCTATTCTTCTCAAGAAAGCAGAAAACAGGCGAACAATACGAAGAATATCACACTGCACTAAAATCTCTCAGTTTGGATTGCAACTTTGGAAACCTAAAGGATAGTCTTATAAAAGATCAAATAGTACTTGGAATCACGGATGGTAATATCAGAGAAAAATTACTAAGAATACCGGACTTGACTCTTGACAAGTGCAAGAAGAACATCCAGTGGCAGACAAACAAATTATCAAGAAAGGCCAGGTGAGCACATTAAAAGAGATGCCAGTACTTCAAGACCATGCAGAAAATGCAACAAGTTTCATGGTTATGCGAAATGCCCAGCATATGGTCAAAAATGTGTAAAATGTAATAAATTTAATCATTTTGCTTCATGTTGTACTTATAAATGCTCAGTAGTCAACAGTGAAAATATAGAAAATTTTAGAATAGATACAGTTTATGCAGTAAACTCAGTAAACAAAGAGTGGTATTTAAATATCCAAGTAAATAATAAATATGTAAAATTTAAAATTGATACAGGTTCTCAAGTAGATATTATAAATAGAAATACAATGACTCAATTAAAATTGCAATTGTACAAATGTAGGAATATAAGATTGACTAATTTTGATGGATCTGACATCAAAATACTTGGAACTTGTGATGCAAAATTAAGATATAACAACAGTGACTGTTTAAGTAAACTCTTTGTAGTGAATTTTGACACACCCAGTGTTTTAAGTTACTCAACTGCAGTAAAGCTTGGTATTATTAATAGGGTGAGTCTGGTAAATAAAAGGGACATTGTGTCAGAATATAGTGAATTATTCACTGGATTAGGTGAGTTAAAATATGAATATGATATCAAATTAAAGGAAAATTGTGTGCCTATTGTAGAAAGACCTAGAAAAATTCCATTTAAATTACAAGAACAAATTAAAAGTGAATTAGATAAATTAGTGAGGTTAGGTGTCATTAGAAAAGTAAATGAACCTACGGAATGGGTTAATTCTATGGTTGTAACAAAAAAGAATGATGGTTCTATCAGACTCTGTTTAGATCCACAGAATTTGAATAAATGTATTATCAGAGAAAGATTTAAAATGAGTACTTTTGAGGAATTAGTAGCTAGAATGCCCAATGCTAAGTATTTTTCGGTGCTAGACGCCTCTAAAGGATTTTACATGATTAAATTATCAGAAAAAAGTCAACTATATACAACATTTAATGCTGGTGAATTTGGTAGGTATTGTTATAAAAGATTACCCTTTGGTTTAAACTCAGCACCTGAAGTTTTTAGTAAATGTTTTCATGACATATTTTGTGACATTAAAGGGGTAGAACAATATGTTGACGAATTGTTAATATGGGGAGAAACTCAAGAATCCCATGATAAGAGATTAAAACAAGTGTTGGACAGGGCTAAACAAGCAGGAGTAAAATTCAACAAAGATAAGTGTCAGTTTGGGGTAACTGAGGTCAAATATGTAGGCCATATATTGAGTAGCACAGGTATTAGACCTGATACAGAGAAAATTAGAGCTATTGTTAATATGAAAGAGCCCACAAATAAAAAAGAGTTACAAACATTTTTAGGAATCATAACTTATGTATCTAAATTTATACCTAACTTATCAGATATTACAAATTCCTTGAGAGAATTAGTGAAAAAAGATTCTGTATTTGTATGGGGTGAAAAACAAAAGGAAGATTTCAATAAATTAAAACAAATCTTAACTACAGAACCAGTATTAATTTTTTTTGAGATGAACAGTCCTATTACATTGTCGGTTGATAGTAGTAGTACAGGGTTAGGAGCAGTTTTATTGCAACATAATGCACCAGTAGCATATGCTTCTAAAGCATTAACTGAGTCGCAGAAATCATGGGCACAAATTGAGAAGGAATTATTAGCAATTGTATATGCATGTGAAAAGTTCCATCAATACATATATGGCAAACAGGTTACAGTAGAAACTGATCATAAACCACTTGAACAGATATTTAAAAAATCTATGAATGAAACACCTTTAAGATTGCAAAAATTAAGAATGCGCATACAGGGTTATGACTTAGATATTAAATATAAACCTGGTAAGGAACTTTTAGTGGCTGATGCATTATCTAGGGCTTATGTACAAGATAACATATGTAATCAGGATATTGATGAAAAGATAGAAATGCATGTCTGTATGATTATAGAAAATTTAAATATTAGTGAACAAAAATTAAAAATATTTCAAGAACAAACAGCTAAAGATGAAAACTTAATATTGCTTATTAATTATATTCAAAATGATTGGCCTAAATATTCAGAGATTCCATTTCAATTAAAGTTTTATCATTCTATTAAAGAAAGCTTATATGTAGCAAATGGTTTAATATTCAAAGACTCCGCTTTGTTAGTACCAAAATCATTACGTTCTGACATGTTAAAGCAAATTCATTACAATCATATGGGTTATGAAAAGTGTAAAAATCGAATAAAAGGATTGTTATATTGGCCACATATGTATAAAGAAATAGAAGATATGATTAAAAATTGTGACATTTGCTTACAGTATCAAAAAAGTCATAGTTATGAACCATTAAAATTAAGAGAAGTTCCTGATAAACCATGGAGTACAATAGGAGCTGATATGTTTTTCTTTAATAATAAAATCTTTTTATTAATAGTAGATTATCTCACTAAGTATATAGAGATTAGTGAATTAAAAAATCAATCAGCTGAGGAGCATATAAAAGCTTTACAAAAATCATTCTCTAGATGGGGAATACCTGAATTATTATATACAGATGATGGAGCTCAATACAGAAGTTCTGTATTTGTAGATTTCTGTCAGCAATTTGGTTTTAAACATAAGACATCAACACCATATTATGCTAGGTCTAATGGGATGGTTGAACGCCACATTCAAACAGTTAAAAAGATGTTAAAAAAATGTTTATTAGATAATAAGAATATAGATTTAGCTATGTTAGAATACAGGAATATGCCTATCGATAACGAGTTAAAGTCGCCAAATGAGATGATGATTGGCAGACAAGTAGCTTCTTTGTTACCTGTGAATAGACAAGGTTATGAAACAAAGTATGAGAAAATAAAAAACTATGTACAAAAGAAAAATGAAAGTTACAAAATGTATCATGATAAGAAATTTAAAGGTAAAGGAATGGTATTCTATAATGGACAAAATGTTTACATTAGAGATAGAAATAAGAATAAGTTAATCCCAGGGAAGATTGTAAAAGAAGGGGATAAAGATAGATCCTATGTGGTATTATTGGAAAATGGTCAGAAAGTTCTGAGAAACAGATACAATATATTTAAAGGTTCAAAATATAAAAAGTTTAATGTAAAAAATACATATGATTATGATGATGAGGATCTAGAATGTATAATACAAAATAATACATCAAATGAAAAATGTTATGATAATGTAACTAACAATGACTTTGTAGACAATTTAGCTTATAGAGATATAGACGTTAATAATTGTAGCAAAGAAAATATAGATGACAGTGTAGAAAATAATGATAATTTAAATTTTGAATATGTTAATTGTGATATGGATAACTTTGTAGATTGTCCAGATGAACAGACTGATCTTGGAGATAATAATGACGTAGTAAATAGTAAACCTAAGAAGACTGTTACATTTAATTTTGACAATATTGTTGTAGAAAATCAAAAAACTAAAAGTGGTCGAATTGTTAAGAAACCAAATTATTTGCATGATTATTGTAATGACTAATTATTTCAAAATGAAAAGAGAGGGGATGTGAGGAACATTATTGTAATGTAGCAACACCGTGCTTGGTTGTCAGTCTATGACAGGAATGTCGCTCGACTCTGTGGACTGGCTGGAATCATGTAACGACTTACCTGTATTGTAAAAGTTGATTAATAAATAATTAACACAAATAGAGATGTATTTAATTATATAAACATACATCTTACACCTACTCTGTAATAATTATAATTATTATTCAATACAAATGTCGATATTTCCATAAATATTGATAACCTGGTAGATAAAAAAAACTGCGCTCAGTCTAATATGAACTAATACAAAATGACTCACTGAATAATAAAAATCGACAGAAACCGGTACCGATGTTGCTATCTTCTTCCAATGAACGATGCAAGAAAGAGACGGACTCCCTTCCTTAAATCTACCCGTCTCAGAACGGAAAATGGAAGTTTAAATACAGTCAGTTTACCATCATAAATAACGGAGTATCTGCCAATTTTTCAAAACATTATTTCTACCGTTGACCTTAATAACAGCGTCTGTTTTGGAATTCGAGTATTTCGCAGTTGCCTTAATATTTAAGATTCTGGAAATTGAATAAGAAACAAAGTAATCATGAATTAATGTTGATATGTTTTCTGAGAATAGATAGCATACTCTTTATTATGAACACCATAAAAATTACAGATACATAATATCTTTTAAATAGGGTGACACAATGGGCGGGCTTATCTTTTAAAGCGATCCTTTCAATAAAACCTTTACCATACAAACAATGGATGGATTTGAAAAATAAGAAGAAAGAATATTGTAGATTAGAATATTAAATTTCTATAATGAAATTAAAAAAACAGCTTCTATTTTACTGTACATTCGGTACAGTTTCTGAGCAATGGTCTTCTACGCTGCGTGTCGCGGGTTCACACCCTAAAACAAATATTTGTATGATCTACAGATAATTGTTCCGGATCTGGCTGTTTTTGTGTGAATGTAAATGTTCGAAAACGCAACCACGATACCGGAGAAAATCCAAGAACGGGGTAACGTTTTAAAAACCATAATTATGTATGTTTTGACAGGCATGATTTTTTTATTTTTAGTTTAAAACAGGACCCTATTACTAAGACTCCGCTGCCTGTCTGTGTGTCCGACCGTCTGTCACCAAGCTGTACCTCGAAAACCGTGATAGTAGACATTTTCACAGATGATGTTTTCTTAAAACAAATACTAAAAAAACAGAATAAAATAAATAATTAAAAGGGCTCCCAAAAAACAAACGTGATTGTTTTACCTTTTTTATATGTAGATGTGCGAGTTCTTAAAAAAAAAAAACATAAAAAATTAATTGTTTTGGAACAAAGTCCTTGTCTGTTTTTCTGCATTATCCAACGCACTTGGCTGGCTGAGCAAACAAGGAACATTGTTATGTCACGCGACACTGCTGAAGCCTGGCTCTCGGCCAGCTTTCAAGAAAACTATTCAAAATGTACCCCTTTATGATTCTTCTGGTTGAGTGGAAGGTCACGTAACGTCCATTTTATTCATTGTACTGCATGCAGACGATAATTCGAGTTTTGTTACTGTCTGGCATAGCGAAATTGTGGGAATATATTTTACTCTTCGTGGTAGAATCTTCAAATGAGTCCTCCCACCCAGGACGGAACGCAAGGGATTGTCGGTCTTGTACTGACTAAAATTCACAGTGTCATTTAATAGCCCTTTACGTTCCGGAGCCACGGTTAGCCGAAAGTCCCGCAACCCAGGCAGGCTTTGGCCCGCTAAGGGAGTCCCCGTCATATTCCTGACAGCTCTTTGAGATACGACATGCCGTCGACCCCGACATGGTTAATGGTCGGACAGCGAGTCACCTATTACTCGTCGTACGCATGCAACCGTAACTGTCTGGTATAGCCGAATAGTGGGACTATAGTTAACTTAGTAATAAAACCTTGTAATAAATAAAGCTTTAGGACTCTGTAACGTACCGGAGGGATCATGTGTTCGAAAAGGAAAGCGAGAGAAAGAGATGGGACGAGGGCTAGTGGCCATTAAGACGTAGACGTATGAAAATAGATTTAGATTAATCTATACTTTATTATATTATAAAACTTAAACCTTACTGGTTCGAATTGAAAACATATTTTTGTGTTGGACAACGCTGAAATGGCACCTGAGATAATGGCACCTAAGCTATTCCATATACAGCACCTATCAAAACTTTTTACATGCCCTTAGTGGAATAGTTTTGATGTAACTTCTTAAGGAAAAGCAACGTTTCTTTAAAAACAAAAAAAAAATCTTCATGCTTACAGAATCTAAGTGCAGTTTCAAAAAATCTTACCATTATTTTTCTCACTGTGACAGTCACAGTGCAATAAACATCAGTAGAGCAAGCTGCACATGTAATGAGAAAGAAACGAACGTGGGTCGTCGCGCTGTTTCTTTTTTTACAACTTTTCCTACACTGTGGCCACTAAATGATGGTGAAAAAAAAAAACTCGAGTACGGCTGAATGTGTACTATTTCAGTGAAGGTAGAAAAGGCTTTGGAAACTTTTAATGAGCCGTGCGTGTCAGTGTTTTTAAAGTAGGTAACAGCATCTGAAAGTTGCAGAGTTTTTTTTTTCTTTATTTTTCTGTGGACGTTCGTTTCCCCAAGGGTGTCGTTTCAGGTGTAGGATTATTTCACAAGTTTTTATCAATATCACTCTTCCATAGTTCATTAGGTATAAGGTCTGAGGCGATAGTCTAATTGAAAGATATTGTTGAGTTTCTATTGGATTCGAGCCCACGACCTGCAACTCACGAGTTGGAGTAATGACCACCGGGCTACTACTGCTCTTATCAATATACTTGTGTCATGTTTTTTTAATCACACTATTAAGAATACTTTTTTTTTCGTGGTAAAATCATCAAATGAATCCTCCCAACCAGGGCAGGGCGGGAGAGACTGTCAGACTTGTACTGACTAAAATCCACTGTGTTCTTCACTAGCCCTTTACGTACCGGGGTCACGGTAATTCGTAAGTCCCGCGACCACTATTAAGAATACTTTGGGTGGTGCAAAGATAAAACCAAAGTAGAACACTATGAAGGAGCAATCATGTACAGAAAGAGAAAACCAGTTTTAGAAGTTGTCTAATGGATATATAATGATAATCGCAACTGTACCTACGAATGTTATGCCCAAATTTCGCTCAAGGCGAGTACATTGTCCGAAGCCGGACAAATTCAGGATTCAGGCTGAATTAGGGTATTGTTTCACTATAATTGAATCCAAAACCCTCAAAACATATCTAACCTAAGGGAACTCAGTAGTTTTTGAGGTTGTCCCAATTCAAACAAGCCAACACCGGAGGTGAGATCCCATGAAAGTTTAGCTGTTTGCTCCAAACTTTTACAAAGCGAACTCGCCCTAATTCATTACACGGTCGGTCAAAAACAGAGGTATATGTCCTTAGTTTAAATAGTTTTCGACCGAACTAACTGCGAGTTTGTATAAAAAATGGTATTAAAACTTTTTCGTTGGGATTTTTGGTTCAAGGATAGTAAACCAAATAAATGAAAGACTATTGTATAGTAGATAATACGAACACCAGGGAGGTGATGAGATATGGTTGGAGAAAACGACACAACGGCACGGTTGGCGCAATGTCCGACCGATCGACTACTGCGCTGCCTGTAAGCCCCTTCGTACACTAGACGATGAAAGTCTCCGATACTTTACGAATTTGGGACCCATTGACGCGTGCCTTTTTACGAACCTCTATGGATTTGTATTGCGATAGTCGCTTGGATATCAAACTCGTAAGGTATCGGGGAGACTTGCGTTGCCTTGTGTGCGAAGGGTTCAATTCCCGCACAGAATAAATATTTGACCTACAATTACTTACTATCCTTAGAAATACAAGTAGTTGTTCTGGGCGGGTGCGGCCGTTTGTGAACGTGGATTTAATATTTGTAGCCACGATTTGGAGAAATACGTAGTCTTTTCTACGGCTTTTGTGTAAAGAAAAACAAACATCCATTCGTTCATCTATCTATACATTCAAATTCATTCACTTTTACGTAAATTGTAATTGAAGTAAGAAAAGATTTTCTTTATTAATAAAATAAAATAAAAAAATTAATATTCCACAACTATCACACAACGCCATCTAGTCCCAAGCTAAGCAGAGCTTGTGTTATGGGTACTAGACAACTGATAAATATACTTATATATTTCTAATAAATACATACATATTATAGATAAATTACACCCAGACACAGAACAAATGATCGTGCTCATCACACAAACATTTGTCCTGGGTGGGAATCGAACCCACGACCTCCGGCATAGCAGTCAGGGTCACTAACCACTAAACCAACAGGCCTAACAGATATGATATAACGGTATAAGTTTGGGTAAAATATTGACCTCCATTATTTGATTTGACCAACATTCCTAATTCGGCGAACTATGACCGCTAATTACTCTTGTGCCGAGCCCTTAGATTACTTAGTCGATGTGATGACGTCAACAATACCGTACATTGCCCTTGCTATTAAAGGCTCGTTTCCATTACGCGAGTCTTGCATACAAGTATGACGTCAAAATATATTTATGTTACTTGAATAGGAAACATGCTTTCGAGAGTATGCAAATTGCATGTAGGTTTTACTTGTATACAAGTCATGATGTTCTACAAAGGAGTCGCGATTTCTGCAATCGCATATTTGCAAAATAAACAATGGGTGCAGGTGTAATATTATGTTGCTAAAATGCTAAAATGGGTTACATAAAAACTTTTTTGACTATTAAAACAACACAAAAAATTAAAAATGTCACTTACGGGTTATCTGACTATTTAAAGGTTTGAGTTCTAGATATTTCGACGCTGCCGCTGTTGCAAGCGCCATGATCGCGGGTTGACTGGAGAATACCGGTGGAAGAAAATAATTTGTTAGGAGCAGGCAATTCTGTCTACCCTCTCCCTTTGTTTACTTTTTCTTTCGGAAGTCGCACTGACCTTTTCTTCGACACTGTCCGCATTTAGCTCCTGGCTCCCGGAAGCCTAAGATCGTAACTTTTTATGGGAACCCCTCAATTCCCACGCACCTCACGTTATGCCATGACATAGGTACTGATATTTGAAAGTCGTTTACCCGCATGCGTTTTGAATTTATAAGCTAGTAATGTAATAATTTCCCATAATTTTATGTTTTTTCAGAGGCCGGACGAGATGGCCACGAAACCCACTGTAAGAAAATCAATATTTAATTATTTTTTTATGTGTTGCCGCCTACACTTCTGTTTTATTTCATCACTTTCCTGATTCGACAACCAAACTAACTACATGCTAAACAAGTGAAAAGAAAAAATGACGTGTGACGGTAGGCCCAGTGGCTGGACGATCGACTACTCCGCAGCGGGTCGCGTGTTCGATCCCCGCAGGGCACAATTATTTGTATGACCTACAAGTAGTTGTGCCGGATCTGGGTGTTTGTGTGTGTCTATGTTTATATACTCACCGATGATACAGAAGAAATTTGTACGGGGGCAAAGTTTAAAAAAAAATACAAAAAACATTTGAACATTTACGGAAGTACTTATTTAAATACAAAATTCATCGAGCAAAGAATTAGGTCAACACAATTCGTATATTATTCAATTGTCTTATTGAAAGTGATTGTGATGACAAGTTTATTGCGTCATTACGTTACGTATACAAAATCTCGCAAATCCGGCTCGTTTCTATTCCGAGAAAATGTATTGTAAATCAGCCTTATACAGAAAACATCCCACGCGCGGGTCTTTACATTTCTTAATACAGGACGCGTTAGAACATTCATAATTCAGCAAAACGTATGATACTAAATTTTCGGAAAGACATTGACTTTTTTTTAGCGTGGTAAAATCATCAAATGAGTCCTCCCACCCAGGGCAGAGCGGGAGGGACTGTCAGACTCGTACCGACTAAAATCCACGGTGTCCTTCAATAGCCCTTTACGTTCCGGGATCACGGTATTCGTTAGACCCGCGACGCCGGCAGGCTCTGGCCCTCTAGGGGGGGGGGGCTGTCATCGTACCGACACTCTTTGAGGCGTGCGTGGAACACAACACGCCGTCGACCTGGACATGGTCCATGGTCGGACAGCGAGTCGCCTGTTACTCGCCGCCCTTTGCCCGCGCCTTCGGTGACCGGAGATCGTCTTGCGACGTCCTTCCCCGTGGGCGTCTGGTACACGGCTGAGCTGTGAAGTGGACACTGTCCTCTCCCTCACGCATCCTGCCGCCTCCTTAGAAAGACATCGACTTAGGATACAATTTCTCGTTTCGTTTGTATGACATCAATTTATGACGTTTTTATTGCCTTGCGACTTGATGTCTGACCTAACCGTTTCCCAAATATGTTGGGTCGACCTCCATTCTAACCGAATGAAGCTAAATAAATGTATTTTTCCTGATCAACATTGCCCCACACTGGGAATTTCTCCTGTGTCGTGGGGGCGTACAAATATAGAACTCACATACACAAACACCCAGACCCGGAACAACTACTTGTAGGTCATAGCAGCAGGCCAATCGCTCAGTCACTGCGCTAATCGTGCCATCAATTATTTTACATGGAATATGCTTATGTTAACTCCAGAAACTAGAACTGGGTAATACAATACCCCTTGGTAAGGCTGGTTCTCATACTGCCGGGCCACTAACTACCTGTAACGACTGTCAAAGATTTACAAACGACAGCCGGTACAAAAGGATGAGGAGAAGAGGTACGTGTTTTCCGGAGGAAACTTGTTATAGAATGAATGACCACTGCACACCCTTTCACGAACCGACTTACGCATTCGAATCTTAACTTCAAACTAAATTAAAACATCAACAAAAATTAGGAACAAATGTAAATATTGAGATACGTAAACCTGTAAAAAAGTAATTTAAGAAACAATTTTGTGAAATAAATTTTGACTTTGGATAAAGACCAAAGGCGGTTGTAGCCATCAGCTAAGCTTGACCGTCTCAAAGTTTGCCATCCAATAACAAAAAGAAAGAAATCAACCCCAACAATCGTCCAAGAAATTGGTCCTTGATCTAACGGACGTGTCCGAAGGCTTTTTCGATAATGTTCCATCTCAAATTATTATCTTTTGTCCGTTTGAAATATCGGCCACGATTTCGCCCCCTTCAACCCCCTGTCCAGTCTAGACTCGGGTTGAAAGGGTAGGGGAGAGGGGGTTATTGCTTATTTCTTCTTTTGACGACAGATATGAGTATACTTATTGTGTTTGATGTAACGATTGAGGCTATTTGAGGGTAGTCGATCGAATACGTCTTGATGTAGGTATATAGATATGAAACTAATTGCCCGCGAATTTTGTATTTATTGGTAGTTAAGTTTCGATGTATTATTTTTCTTGTTTTTCACGTTTTAAGTGATCCTATCTTAAAATATACGAGTTTTTACGCCGAAACCACTGAACCAGTTATACTGTATTTTTGCAGTTATGTGTCAGGTGTGAAGACACGGACATTATGATACTTATCGTCTCGAAAAAAGTAATGTACCCAAGGACAACAATAATAAGGTTTTCATGATAATAGATAGAGTAACGTGTACAACTAGCTTTACAAGCGAAGCAGTGGGCAACTACTATAATATTGGACATTCGTTTATTGATTAAAACGTGTAACAGACTCTTTATATTGATGGCACGGTTGGCGCAATGGCTGAGCAATCGGACTGCTGTGCTGCGTGCCGCGGGTTCAATTCCCGCATGGAGCAAATATCTGTATGATCTACAAATAGTTGTTCCGGGTCTGGGTGTTTGTACATGTGAGTTTAATTGTTCGTAAATGCACCCACGACACAGGCAAAATTCCTAGTAAAAAAAATTACATTTAGCAAGGTAAAGCATAAAGTTCATCATCTGCCTTTTCCAGTCACACTGGGGACGGTTCCCAGACTAGACTGACTACAGACTATACCACATCCAAGCCGGATAGAAAAGTGGCCGATATGTCCCGGCTTTTTCGAACTACATACCGACTATTTTTGAGAAAGAATTTGGAAAAAAATCTTCTTCTTTTTATGGCAAGCGAACTCCAGAGTTCCCAATGTTCCCATTGATGGCCCAGTTTCACCGCCACTGCTCTCAAAACGGTGAAGGATAACATCGTGAGGAAAGCGGCATGTACTAGAACCAAGATATGCGACCGAATTCGAAGATATGCGACAGCTACCACGCATTGGGCCCGCGTGGTGGATTACGGCCCACTCAATCTCACAGAGAGGAGGCCTGTTCCCAGCAGCATGAACTAGGCTGAAGACGACAAATACTAAAAGAATTAGACAAGAAAGACGCATAAAAAACACAAACATCATCCGGTTGACGTCATAAATGTCAGACTTACGTTATTACGTAAAACATAAACGAAATTAAAGCAAACTAAAATAATCAAATTCTATTCTTAACCGACGACCGAAATACTTTAAAACTTTTTTTTTTATCTTGATAAAAGAAAAAAAAACTTGATAAAAGAAGACAATTGCCTTCGGAAGGCACCTTCGGTTCGTCAAATTAAATTGGAAGACACTTTCCTTGAGATCGATTTACGAGTTTCCGCGTCAAAGTAGTTAATTAAACGAAGATTGATTTTCTAAGGAATTTATTGGACCCTGTTTGAGACGCGCCGATTAGACGAGCTGTTTACTAAACGGATTTTAGAATGAAGAATCTATTGAGAGAAAAGAAAGTTGGAAATTCCTACAATTTGGAGTTCCAAATTGTAGGAGTTAAATTGATTTAAAGCGATTTTAAATTGAATGAGTGGTGTTTTATTTTTTAATAATTATTTTTAGGTTTTTCTTTTTTATTATCAGTCATGGTTTCTCCTGTTTGGTTTTGTTTTCAGAAAAAAGTTGGCCCACGCTAGGAATTTCTCCTGTGTCGTAGGTGCGTTTACAAACATATAAACTCACATATACAAACGCCCAGACCCGAAACAACTACTTGTAGATCATCCAAATATTAGTTCCGTGCGGGAATCGAACCCAATCATGTTTACGAAACGGAAAAATAAATAATAATAAATAACTTGACTGACTCAGTTGCCCATTAGGTTCCAGAGCCGCGTTACCCTTTTACGACAGACCCACAACCATCTGTACAACCTTTCAGGAAGTATTATATTTGTTTTTTTTTATATATCATTTGTACGGTATTTTTACAAGACTGCGCCAGAAGGTGGGTATGTTTTTAATGGTATTTTATATTGTTTTTGTCGTAGTATTTTTACAGTTATATTTTTTTGAAATTTTTACAGCACTTTCAATTCTAACTTAATGTTATCTATTTTTTTGTGGTAATAGGTAGTAGGTATGGCTTTAGTTATAGTATAACTGTTAAATTACAATTTAAATAATTTTGAATATATTTTTATACAATTTTAATAATCTAGGAAAATACGAAACCCACTCAAATTACGACAAGCATTCAAAAAACGAACGTCGATTACAGATTCATCTAAAATTAAATCGACAAAATTCTCGGGCGTCTCGATTGACAACCGCCTCATCCTTTTATAAAGAAAGTTAATTTAATACGTAGTTTGTTTCCTAAGATAAGAGGCTGGAAGCAGTGACTGATTACTT
This sequence comes from Agrotis puta, assembly GCA_943136025.2. Lineage (NCBI taxonomy): Eukaryota > Metazoa > Arthropoda > Insecta > Lepidoptera > Noctuidae > Agrotis > Agrotis puta. The sequence continues at coordinate 14,297,399 of OW964181.2, read as the reverse complement.
ATTATATTATGGCTTATAAAATTCAAGCCCTTATCGCGGCGTCCATACTGTTTTTGTTAAAATTAGACGACACTCAGCTTCCTTAGAAGATCGTGACGTAATTTTAAGATGGCATGATGCCATGCTGTTGATACTGCTTCGGTAAATGAGTAAATTATCCTGGAAGACCACCGGCCGTATTATAACGTCTTAAAACCAGGCCTGATCCAGTGAGTGAAAGAGACAGAGCTATACAAGTCATCTAGCGCCATCTCGTTCACTCAATGGAACAAGCCTGGTTTTAAGACGTCATAATACGGCCCAGGATGTGTTGCCTATGTCCTGGGAAATAAAAATCATTTTTGGGCTGATGATCGCGATTTGGCAAGAAGATCCTAAAAGTCACTCAACAAGCAATGCAAAGAGTTATGCTCGGAGTTTCTTTGCGGGATAAAATCTGGAACAAGAATATTTGACGAAGCACCAGAGTAACCGACGTAGCTTGTATTTGAAGGTTGGAGTGGAAATGGGCAGGCCACATCGCTCATAGAACTGATATCCGATGGGCAGCGTAGGCAGGCCTCGCATTAGTTGGACCGACAACTTCGTGAGAGCCGCGGTCAACCGATAGATGCAAGTAGCGAATTGTCGTGCAGCGTAGCGGTCTAAGGGGGAGGCCTATGTTCAGCTGTGGACGTCTTCCAGTTGTTGATGATGATGATGACAATGTGACGGATGAGGTCCCGGGTATGATTTCCTCATCTCACATTTATATAAATATTAGTAATATGGGGACATGACTAGGATAGGTTTCAAAAGCTCCCACCCCGAGGACAGAATGAAACTCGTTTACACATTTTGTAAAATTAAATATAATTAAGTGAATTGTAAAATTATAACTAGAGAAATAAATGATTTCTGATTCTGATACGATTTCCAACTTGGACAAAGTGTTATTGCAATTTTTAATCAAGAATTACCACTTAGCGGATATGGCTATAGACTCGCCCCCTTTTACACGGTACTTAAACATAACTGACGAAATTTGGGTGTACTTATTGGATATACTTCTGCCTAACCTTTCGGGAATTAGGTAAGTATAAAATTAAATGATTATCGTTACAATAGGCGTACTGTAGACTATGCCATGCAGTTGATTTTTTATTCTGCCAGGAAAATTATTAACATCATATAACATGAAGCGAATACAAAACGATAAAATTAAATTTAGATCGAAGAAGACAATATTTCGCCTAAGAACAAAATTGAAAACAAATATTTTGTATTTTTTTTATTTACGTCAAACTGTTGAGGAAAAATCATTATAATTTGAATAAATAAATAGAAATATATATTTTAAATATATTTATAATACCTACATATCAACATAATTTACGAATAATTTAGATGATATACTAAAAATATAATAATTTTATCATAAAGAGTTATATTATCTAAAATTTAATTAAGATTGAGTTTCTAACACTGATGAGTTGATATGTTTTATTAAATTAAATTTGAATTAATTTTATGAGTACATTTAGCTAAATTTGATAATTAATTTTACTTTTGAAGATTATTCTTGTGTGTTAATAATCTACATGTCTCTGAAAGAGAAACCACCACGATAATAGATATTAAATATTTGCTAACATGTAGATTTATCTGAACAATGTATCATGTTTGAAGAATTAATTTAGTCATAACTAGAATCCCTCGAGACGCCTGTTTGTAATACTATAATTCAATCTTGGTTCGAAAGACAAAAACGTTATTTTTGTTTTCTTTTGGAATCAGGTTTTTTTTTTAATTTCGAACAAAAATACTGAAATGTTACACTCTGTCTGTACACCTGATCAAAAATTCGGGATGATCAGTTTAAGCGTGAAAATATATCAAACAATCAAACAAACAATACTTCGTACTTTATTACTGTAGTCGGAGCCGCGAGAATTATATTAAAAAGGCTATATTTTATACTCCATCCTTTTGAAGCTTTTTTTCACCAAATTTTTAAGTCAAAAATACGCATTCAACTAGCCATCAAAAACATTCTCTCCAATCACTGATAGCAAAACATTATTTTTCAAACGTAAATTGAGCAAAAATTTTACCAAATAACAACATTACAGCCAACACTAAAGTGGTGAAACATTGTTCCTTATTTCGAATGTTTAATTGCAGAACCTTAAAAGTGCAAAAAGCCTCAATTTATGAAACATCACAAGTTTTCAATAACAACAGCGGTAAAGAAAAAAAGAAAACAAAATGTTTATCGGTTTTTTTTTTCTTTTTTAATTCACAACAACCAGTACAAAAGCCGCTCGCGGCTAGAACGGGAAACGATAAATAAAAATCCGGTATAGTTTCGATAGAGATCGGCACGGTTTACCGGTTTTTATGGCGAATCGGAAAAGTTTGTTTTCACTACTTTTTTTCGAGCACGCCTCTAGGGTGTTGTCAAACACAATATTTTTGGACGGCAGTCGTAAGTAAACTAATGCGCTAGTTCCAGGCTCTGCTTAGCATGAATGTCACGTACTACCATTATTTCACTTCAGTTGCTGAGAACTGGCTCATTTTTAGTCCGTTTCATCTCTTTGGAAAGGATCAGTTTTGAGTAAATGAAAGCTACTTAAATAAAAACTACTTTTCCCGTTTAAAAAAATGTTCTTGAGTTATCAGTGGTAGAACTAACAATTTTTTAAAATCTGTACATTTTTTAACCACATTTCCATTTGTATACAAAAATATGAGTTTTTAATTAATAGTTAGCATACCTAGTGTTCAAGATCGGGACTCACGTACGTAAAGGGCTATTGAAGAACACTGTGGATTTTAGTCAATACGAGTCTGACAGTACCTCCCGCTCTGTCCTGGGTGGGAGGACTCATTTGATGATTTTACCACGATAAAAAAAAGTGATCAAACAACTGGGGGTAAGTTACTATCTAGAAATGACATTTTTTAAAACATGTTGTTAATTTCCTGTATCTTCTTAAATAATTTATTTAGTCTTACTAAACCATTTATTAATTTTACTCAAACTTAGAATTTATCTAGCGTAAGGTGTAATAAACAAATAACTTATAAAGAAAATACATATACAAATATAATTGGGGGGGGTTGGTTGATGTAGGCCTTAGTGGGGCGTGTTTTTATTTGCCAGGGAACATGCACCTAAAAAATGCTAGGTTTGCCAGTAGCGTACGCCTAGGTGTGCGGAGCTAGGCTATCAGGCGCGCATCAACAAGTTCTTCATACACGTCCCCGCCATCTTTAGACTGCCGACGCGGTCTATTGATGGGCTCACATACTTTCATCTTTGTGGGTCGTCCCCTCCGGGCAATGTTGCGGTCTATAACGAGCCCCGCACTTATCACCTACCTCGTGACCGCAGCAGCTGAGTATGAAGAACGACGGCGAATCTTCGGCGCCATAACCGAACCAACTGGCAATGGGAAGACAACCCAAATTTAAAAAAAAAAAAATTACACTTACTATGGAAGAAGCAAAACTTAAAGATAAACTACCCCAGGAGGGTACCGGCGGAGCCGGAGAATCCCTCCCTGAGCATAGCTCGGGCTGCCCCATGTATTCTGGGGGGGGCAAAGGATTGCTACCCATTGAAACTTTACCGGAAAAACCAAAGAAAACGTTGACTCAACAATTATTCCATCCAGGCCTATTTCATCGGCAAAGATCAGCATCAGTCAGCGAAATGAGCCAGAAAAAACATACTGACAACTTACAATCAAAAGATGAACAAAGCAGACTCTACAACCACAACGCACCATGGCAACGAGTGCCAAATCAAAAAAGAAACCGTTCTCCTGATGAAAAGGAGGCAAGAGCTAATCAAGCAAAAAGAACACAGCGACGGGACACAATTATTAACCAACATAGAGGAATAAATAATGGTGAACAGGATTCTTCCTCAGAAGTAGCAACAAGTAACAGCTTTGCATTGCTAGATGTGGAAGTGGGAGATGCTCCAGCCAAAAGAATACCCAAACCACCTCCGATAATACTGTATGGCGTTGACAACTTATCGAAACTCACTCAACTCATCGAAGAAGTTGTGGAAAAGGATGACTACACTTACAAAATTGTGTCCAAAAATCAACTCATCATCTCTTCCCATTCTGTCGACAAATATAAAACCCTGATAGAGCATATAAGAAGCAAAGGACTCATAGGTCACACTTTTACATGCAAGGATCAAAAATGCACAAGGATTGTTATAAAACATCTCCACTTCAGTACACCAAAAGAGGCTATTATAGAAGCAATAGAGAAAACTGGAAACAGGGTACAAGGGGAAATAGTCACTGCTCGGAAACAAGGAACCAAAGAACCTCTAAATACATTCTTTGTCAATGTGGCGCCGCATGAAAATAACAGGCTCGTCAAGGAAATAAAATACATATACAACCAGAAAGTTACCATAGAAGATCCAATAAGAAAAGCGACTGTGGTCCAATGTCAGAGGTGCCAGCAATATGGGCACAGCAAAAATAATTGCATGAGACCGTACAGATGCGTGAAATGTGCCGGGGCACATAAAACCACCATGTGCCCAATTGATGAAAACACCCCAGCTGTATGTGCGCTCTGCTCAGGAAGTCATCCGGCTAGCTACAAAGGATGCCATGTTTACAAGGAAATTGTAGCAAGAAAGCATACTGGAAACAAACGCCCACCAAATCCGAAAACTAGACCCAATGAGAAAGTACTGAAAAATGACACTGCAACTGATGAGCTTCAAACTGACACAAACAAGAAAACCGTCAAGCCTGTAAGTACCTCCAGGTTTTCCCAACCAAAAAGTCGACAGTCAAGCATTACAGAAAGCTTGGGACTCTACAGTGAAGCTGTCAGCGGATCTAATATAGCTGTTGTAGACCTTACTGAGACACAGAAAGCTCACCCGATAAACAACACTGACCACACAAAACCACAGAGAACACAGATGGACCAAGGTTACCATACCGTGTCACAGAGAATACATTCGAAAAATCACGTTGACCATGAGTCACAGAGAACACATTTTACAAAAATAGAACTTGAACGGGAAAATAAATATAGCTTAGAAGCACTCTTACGAAGACAGACAGAAAGGATCGACCAACTCATATCGCAGTTTAGCACAATGATGAATCTCATCATGACACTCATCAGAAGGCTCCCACAATGACATCGTTACGTATTGCTGCCTGGAACATTAATGGCCTAACGCCAAATAAACAAGAGCTAGAGATACTGTTGAAGGATAACAAGGTTGATATTGCTCTCATAGCTGAGACACACCTTAATGACCGTAAGAACTTCAAGATGGATAACTATTGTGTATATTGTACCAATCATCCTGATACCACATCGCACGGAGGGTCCGCTGTTATTATAAAAAATAACATCAAACATCACCTCCATAGCCAGTTTCAGGAGGATTGGATGCAAGCAACTACCATCACTTTATACGAAAGTATGGGCCCTATTAATATAAGCGCTATCTATTGCCCTCCAAAGCACAATTTGAAACAACAAATGTTTGACTGCTACTTTCAGAGCTTAGGAAACAGATTCATAAGCGGTGGGGACTGGAACTGTAAACACACTTACTGGGGATCTAGATTGACCACTACTAAAGGACGAGAATTGAAGAAATGTATTGACAAACATAAACTTATAACACTAGCAACAGGCGAACCAACTTACTGGCCGACTGATGTTAACAAGGTGCCCGATCTGGTAGACTTCTTCATTGCAAAAGGACTGTCTGATATATATTTTGATGTAAAATCATCGCTTGATAGCGTATCTGACCACACCCCTATCATAGCAACATTTAGCGTGTCGGCAATACACAGACCGCAAAGCCCAGCATTGTATAATCACAAAACAGACTGGGATGCATTTACCGAATATCTGGAAGATGAAGTCAACCTAAAGGTCAAACTTAAAACAGAAGAAGATATAGATGAGGCCACGTTCTATATCACAAACCTCATACAAGTAGCTGCGTGGCGTGCTACTCCGACGTTAAGCCTCTCCACCCATAAAAATAATATACCGCTGGAAATACGTAACAAACTGGAAGAAAAACGGAGACAACGAAGGAAATTACACACAAGCAGGTCCGATTTAGACAGGGCAGAATACAATAGAATTTCTAGAGAACTAAAAGAACTAATCAAAGAGAATCAGAACACATCTTTTCAAGAAAAACTTTCCACACTCTCAGCCCATAAGAAGGATAATTACTCATTATGGAAATTAACAAAGAATTTTAAAAGACCAGTTAGTCACGTTCCACCTTTAAGGATCTCCTCCAATGATCCTTGGGCTAGAAGTGGAAGAGAAAAAGCTGAGCTTTTCGCTAAACATCTCAGTAAAGTCTTCACTCCAAACCAGTCATCTATGACAGAATTTGAAGAGGAAGTTGATCGAATGATCAATAGTGACCAGCAGTTATCGCCACCGCTGAAAATTGTCACCCCAAAGGAATTAACCCGAACTATTCGTTACTTAAAAAACAAAAAAGCTCCTGGCTTTGACCTTATAACGAGTGAAGTCCTTAAGCAACTGCCTAGAAAAGCAGTGGTATTTCTAACAATGCTATTTAATGCCATTCTTAGAATACAGTACTATCCAAAGCTATGGAAAATATCCCAAATCTGTATGGTTGCAAAACCAGGAAAGCCACCAACAGAACCTAGCTCATACAGACCTATAAGTCTTCTCCCTATTCTATCTAAGGTATTCGAAAAAATTCTCTTAATAAGACTTAAACCAGTCCTGGACGAAAACAAAATTGTACCTGATCACCAGTTTGGATTTCGGGATAAACATTCTACTATAGAGCAGGTACATCGTGTGGTTCACAAAATTAGACAGTCACTAGAGAGAAAGGAGTATTGTTCTGCAGTATTCATTGACATCCAGCAAGCATTCGATAGAGTCTGGCATAAAGGACTGCTGTACAAGCTAAAAACCCTCCTACCAAACTCATTCTACATGCTCCTGAAATCATACTTGTATCAAAGAAGATTCCAAATAAAATACGAAGAAGAGCTGTCACAGCTTTACTACATCACCGCTTCAGTTCCACAAGGCTCGGTGCTTGGCCCGGTCCTTTACTCCATATATACGGCCGACTTGCCTGAGACAGAAAATGTTGTAACTGCAACTTACGCAGATGACACCGCATGCCTTGCCAGTGATACAAACCCGAACAACGCATCGCTGATGCTGCAAGAACAGCTCAATAAAGTCGATCTATGGCTCAAGAAGTGGAGAATTAAGGCTAGTGTAACTAAATCGTCACAAATAACATTCACACTCCGGAAAGGCGACTGTCCGCCTGTGCATATGGAGGACAAACTATTACCAAACAATAACAACGTGAAATATCTCGGTCTACACCTAGATAGAAGTCTTACCTGGGCTAACCATATCAAAGCCAAGAAAACAGAAGCTACCCTACAATTCAAAGGACTATCTTGGTTACTGGGTCGTCAGTCCCGGCTGTCCCTCAGAAACAAACTACTTGTATACAAGGCTGTTATTAAGCCAATCTGGACCTACGGGATAGAGCTCTGGGGCTGTGCTAGCAACTCCAATATCGAGATCCTTCAGAGATTCCAAAACATTGCTTTAAGAACAATTTCAAGTGCACATTGGTTCGTGAGAAACACTGAAATTCATGAATACTTGGAGATGCCAACCATAAAGGAAGAAGCTTGTAAAATAAGCAAGAGATACAAGGAGAGGCTCCGCAAGCACACAAATGAATTGGCTAAGAACTTATTAACCCGACAGGAAGATGTGACTCGCCTAAAAAGGTGGCAAATATTAGACATAGACCAGAGGAACTAACTATTTAGTCTCTACTGACATAAACGGTGCCGTTTAATGGAATCGCACCCAATCCAAATTAATCCCAGACAACATCTGATTATGGTTTAAAGCCGATTGCAGATAAAAAGGAAAAAAAAAAAAAAAAAAAAAAAAAAAGAAAATAAGCGAGAGATGTCGCAAGCTAGACAGAAAAAGCTTGCAATGGGACCATAATTGACGGATATCGTACTCGTTAATACGACAGGACAATGATGAAACAGATCCCATTACTCATTTGCTTTCTTGAGCAACTTGATTAAGTTACAAGGATTAATTTGATGGCTTTCATAATTAACTCGTTGTACATTAATTATTCTCCTTGATTAAGTAAAATGATTGAATTTAGACCCTAAAAAAATGTTTTCTTAATGTTTGTTAATAATTATTTTGTTAAATACAACCAGCTGATCAACTGATATGTTTTATAAACAACATTAATAAAAACATACATTCCTTTAAAAACAACAAGACGAAAACAAAAATTGTTCATCGCTGGGGTTTGAACCCGCAGTCATCAGGTTAGAACAACAAGAAATCAGTTAAACATTCAGGCGGCGTGGGCGCTGGTTTCTGCAAAATTATGGAACCTATTGTGTTTTTTTTCATTCAGATATAGAAAACAATTATCCATGGGTCTAGCTACCTATATCAATTTTTTGCTTCCGGGAACTCTCATTATCAACCCTGTTTTGGAGAAGTCGAAAGCATGTAAAATATTTACAAATATTGCTCGTTTCAAAGATATTTTTTTTAGTTAGCCTGTTTTGTCCCACTTCTGGGCAACTCACTGGACCTCCCATGTATACTTCCACTCGTTTTTTTTTAATTTTGACTTTTCTGGCCCGTCTCTCAAGAAGGTGTCCAACTCGTAAGATATACTCGTAGATTAAATTATTTACTGAAACAAACTGATGGGCGCTACTTCTTCTTCAACCTTCGGCCACTCAATGCTAAGAGCAGATCTTTCCACATGGCTCTCCATTTTCTTCCGTCCACTTCTGTCCACCTATTGATTAAGACACAGAAATCGTGGGTAATCATCTGCCAAACCTTTTCCCAACAATATTGGGGTTGGCTTTCAGTCGAACCAGGTGCAGCTGAATACCAGTACTTTACATGGAGAGAACGATTATCGGACCTCCACAATCCAGTAACTGGGTTATACGATACCCCATGGTAAGACTGGTTGTCAGACTTTAGAGCTTCTAACTAACAGTAACGACTGTCAAAAATCAACAAATGACAGCCGGGACCTACGGTTTTACGTGCTTTCCGAGGCACAGAGGAAACTCGCTATAACAGATGGTCACCCATCCACAGACCAACCTCGGAAAGCAGCTTAACCCGAAAGATCGGCCTGTGCGGCTGTAATTATTTACCCACGAGCGACCGTGGGTAAGACATCAAAATATTCTCAGGCTTCTGCTTGAAACTTGAACTATGATACATGATACACATTTGGTGTGCGGTGTGCCTGGCCTTGAACGTATTAATAGAGCAGACCTACTAACCTACATGAATCTTTACTACCTTAGTCGGTATTACTGAGTCAGTCAGTCGACCATTCTAGAAACAAATAACTTCTAGAATGGTCGACTGACCGTCTAGGATGAGACGGATGGGACTGTCAGACTCCTACTGACTAAAATCCACGCTATTCCTTCAGTAGCCTTTACGTTACAGATAACCGTGACACTGAGGTCACGGGTACCTTTCAGAGTAGTCCCAAGACCACGACAGGCTTTGGCCGTCTATGGGGACCCGACATATTACTGACGGCTCTTTGAGGCGCATGTGGAACACCACTCGCCGTCGGCTAGTGGCGAGTCACCTATTACTCTCCGTTCACATGCCCATGCCTACGGTGGTCAGAAATCGCATTAGCTGATCGTTCACTGTGTGAAAAGATCATAGAAAGCGAGGCCAGGATAACCTGGTTTTGTATAGATTGTGTGTGTGCTTGTATTTGCGTGTACAATACCTGCAAAATGAATTCATTGAATAATGCAACCTTGTAATTAAGTCTGAATAATTTTAATTACAATTCATGAGAGCAATTTAAACAAAACATAAATAATTAATATTTTCGATTGCTATTTATTTTCGATGTTTACGAGTTGATAAATAAATAATGCTACTTTTAAAGCGTCGCATCGCAAATTGAGTATGCGTAAGCCATATTTTTCATTTTTTCATGTTGAAATGTGCCCGCCCGATCTCACCCATTACAGTCAGAGTTAATTAAGCGGTCCTTTGGAAACCCCACAGGCCTCTGACCTAGTTTCGCCTTTATATTGATTGAATAAAATCCAGGTTTCTTCACGATATTAAAAAGTCCAGAATTCCTCACGATGTTCCTTATGCCGTCAAGAGGGCCCTAGGCTGTATCTTCACTAGTAGGAGCAAATACCAAGTGTTTAAGTGACGCCGGTAATAAACGAAACGAAATACTTAGATAAGAGCCGTCGACCTCAATAAACCGCAACAAGTCAGATCCCTCACTAGTTCACAACTTACTGTCAGAAATAAGTTAAAAGGAGAAAACAAAGGTTTTTCTCGCCCACTTCCAGATGCCTCGTTTACCTTCAAAACAGTCCCCAGACAGCTTTAAGGTCATGTCTACTGAACTGTCATGGCGTTCGTGTGAGGAATATATCCGAACTTTTTGTTTTGGGAATTAAGACATTACCAAGGGACGCCATCTGTGTCGATAGATCAAATAATGTCATTTGTGTGGATTTTCTTGTTCGGGTCGGCATTTTATGAGAGTTTTGCCGACCCGAAGTAGAAAAAAATATTTGGCTAAAAAGAAAGTGACTGCTGAAAAGACTGACTTTCATTTGACAGCTAAGTCGAACGGTACTTTTCTGATATTAAAATATAAACCTACATACTTATATAGTTCACATATTGCAAAAGGTCGACCATTCCTACTTTGAAGAAGACGTATTTGATATTGTTCTCTTCTATTTTCAGATATTTCGTAATATTAGACTTTCTTGTGTTTCCATTTGTGCCACGTTTCTTATTAATAAACGAGTGACTATTGTTATAAGAACTATCGTATTTTCTTTGCCTTTATAGGAAACGACGCTGTTATTTAGGAAACCTTTCATTTCATACTCAGACTAATATACAAGCTTCGGCCTGGACGCCCCTTCGAACAGCAGTTAAGACAAAGTCTTTTTGAGTGATGACATGCTTAGCACAGTCACTAGGCGATTGACTACTACGCTGTGTATCTAATGTGAATATGTTACTGTAAAATCCCGAAGAACGGAGGATTTACTGGGAAATCTTAAATCTTAAGATTTCCCAGTAAATCCTAAGATTTAGTTGATCAATATCCGAATTTTATAAAAAAGAAATATTATTTCGGACTTTTACCAGCAGAGTTTGGGAAATGCTAAGATTTACCAATGATAAACACTTTTCCAATATAAAACTAAAAGGATTGACACTTGTTTAAATCTTCTAGTTAATCAAAACGAATGGCGATCTATAAGATCCAAGATTTGTTCGAAACTAACTGTATTTCATCAAGACATATAAGTTCAAACCTACACGTGAAAACGTAAGCCATACCAATTAAAACTTCTATCATTATTCGACGAAAAAAAATCGATTAGAACACTCGTATCTCGATCATTAACAGCACAATACCGAGTCGTTCCACACGAGGTGTTAAATTTCGGAAGTTGCAAAAGTTTAGATACTAAACATTTTCGTACGTTGCCAATAACATTGGTTGCTAATGCTAGAATCGCGTGACGATATTCCAGCGGATTTATTCACGAAGTTCTTCTTACTTGGAAAGTTTTCGCCTTGTGTGTTCGGGCCCATGGCAACGAATATTTAACTATCTATTCTTTGTTGGCCAGATTGCCTGAAGGTATTGTTATTTTTTGTTGAAAGAAGTTATGATTAACCTAATTGTTAAAGGCTAAAAGAATTGTTTTGTTATTCAGTTACGATACTAAGTTCAGACGGCCATTTTGAAATATTAGGAGTTCGAAAATACTGTTGTCGTATCACGAGAATGACATATATTTAATAAAATAAAATGTCTTACATGGAAACTTTGTAAATACTGAACACAACAAAAAATTGTTATTTGTGTTATAAGAGCGTAAAGTTGCTTTTTAACCCCGCGCTCAATTTTAATGCCCGAGCAAGCGAAGGTTTCTAAAATTGAATCACGAGCGCAGCGTTTGATACAAAAATTAGATCTTGAGCGTTAGCGAGGAAAAGAGGCCTCACCGAACATAAAAGGCGCCAAGTTGCGTAGATAACGTTATTAATAGATATCGGAACATTATTCTATAATTATGAATAATCAGTATCTCGCACTATTGTGCATTTATCCCCTAAATAGTGAATTGGTATAGTGGTGAGTATAGCTGATAGTTATAATTCACGCGTCACTGATTACGAATCACGTTAATGTTCAGTACACACAGCGACACATCATGCTAAACGAAACCAGTTTATCTTAGCCTCGCTTCGTATGGACTTTCCACACAATAATACTGGTTTGTGTAGCTTGATGTGTTGCCGTGTGTACATACTATGTTAATAATTATAATAAATGATTGCAGCTCTATTCGAAATAGCATAAGTGCTTAATAATGCACATATTATGTCATTTTCATGATTGCGTTGCCCATATCACTAACACTCCCTTGTCATTCAATATATGGTTGACCGAAAAGTGGTGAATTTAGAGAAAAAACATAACAAACAAAAACCAAATTAATAAATTAATCTTAATGAAGTTGCACCATTCCAACTGAAAAACCAAAATTAAAATGTAATGTTCCCGATATCTTTATGATTTGTTGAATAAAGTAATTTGCGCTTTTATAAAAAAATTGGCAAAGAAGGCAACCGCTTCAACCATTAGGCTGTTCAGACAGTAGTGGTCGCGGTGCGATAACGAAAAATCTTTAATTAATTGGTTCATTATCTGAATGTCATCTTACTACTTACAAAGTCTTTTTCAATGCTTGCCTACTGTCTAAGTCTGGGGTGGCCAACCGATCGATCGGTCGGTCGATTAGTCCAGTCGATCGTGGCAAGCCAAAAAATATAAATGAGTAGACCAGACTGCGCAACGTAATAACCAACTACTGCAACATCATCTTGTATAATCTTTCAATCGCTGCTCCGTTACGGCATTTATTCTCTATTCGCATACATTTTAGGAAACAATCTCACATGTGATATGAAAAGGAACTCCTAAGACTGGTCAATAAAAATACTAAATGATTGTGTACTAAACTATGCTGCTTCATTTAAAATTTCAAGAATTATGTAATTGGTAGATCGTATAGAGTTTCGTTAGTAAACAAAAGATCTTATGTCTAATCAAGTTGGCCACCCCTGGTCTAAGTTTATCTTGTGGTGAAGGAAAACATTTTGAAGAAGCCCGGACCCCGACTTATATGTATATAAGTCTAAAGCCATGTCATAGGCCTGTGGGGTTCCTGTTGGCTTAATTAACTCTGAATACAAAGAGGTGGGCGCTGGCCCCAACCTCACATGAAAAAGGAAAACTTGCAACTATTTGTAAACTCGAGCAAAAACCGGATATTTTAAGGAAACTTACAGCAATATACTCGTATCTTAATAGAATAGATCCATTATAAGGCTTTAAGTGTCAAAGACAAAAAAAATACTATAAATGCGGGCGAAGTCGCGGGTTGAAACTATTCATTAATAATGACTTACATAAACTAGACCTTCTTAAAACTATGTTGACCCTTGACATCTATTTGTAGCAAGATAAGAGCTTGTAATAAGGTAAACAAAACTTGCAAATACAAACTTAGGTACTTACTGATTAAGTCGGGGTAAAGTGCGGAACACGTACTAGTCAGAAATAAGGGCTACTGTTCACATGTTCGGTTCGGTATTATTCATCAAAGCCGGGCGGCAAAATTGAGCATTACGAAGAATTAGCAAGTATCCAGAAGGCTTATTTTATTTCTTTTATCTTGAAAAAAACTGACAATTAGGTTAATGAGAGTAAACATGAGCGGAAGACAATAATTGCAAGTTTTCACGAAAACATTAAGAAAGAAAAAGTAAGAAGTAAAAGCACTAGGGGTGAACTAAAAATGTAACATGAGAAATAATCGTTTGAGGCCGGATGGAGCGGAAGGAATTGACTAACTAAAAACCGACGTATGTTTTCAGTTGCCCTTTGCGTTCTAAGGCCGAGGTAATCCTTTTAAAACGGTCTAGCGATAGATCAAGACATACCGGTGTAGGTACTTTTTCAGCCGCTAAGTCATAAACAGCATAACACAGAGTATAAATCGATCTCACCATGGTTTGGTAGTGGTACCTTTATTATGCCAAAGAAAGTTTTCCGTTTAACAAAACCGAAAGAAAATCGAAATAATACTTTTAGAAATTGCTACGAAGAAATCCCTGTTGTCCGGTCCATACTACTCTATCAATTGATGTTGTGGGCTATGTTAATCAAAAAAATGCCGACCCGTACAGGTATATAGCCTCTCTTACATTACTACGTATTTAGCACTACGCCTGCGGAACTTTATTTTAGGCTAGAACGTAGAATACGTTAGTAGTATGAGGTTGCCTTCCAACCAGCAATATGTGAGGATACGAAGCGAGAAATGCTTGATAAACTAACATCTTCATCTATCCAACTTCATTTCATTTATTCATTCCAAAGAGTTTTTTTTTTTGTTTTTATTTTTACCTCACACTAGACAATTTCTCCCGTATGTTGAGTGCGGGTGTAGTTCCTAAGTCCGATAGCGAAGACACGGGTACGAATACGGATGAACGACCGTAACTAAGGTCACAATCTTTGCGGACAATACTAAGAAATCGCGACACGGCTGAAGTCCTCTTGACGCGGCGCTAGTGGCTATGCCATTAGATCAAATTCCATTAAAAAAATGAAGTACCACGAATTTTCCGCAGATCATGAGTGGTGACGCGGACTCTAAGAAGCTATCTAAACGTAATATCATTCATTCTTAGTTCGCGCTCGTTGTCGAAACGCCCGTAACCAAGGCAGAAACCACGGATTCCGTGCTTGATAGATAGTTCTTTAAAATTGTATCGAAAATTATATATTCAAATTAAAACTACTACATTGCTATTTCAATTCTCAATTACAATATTCAAATGTCAAATGGACTACAACATTTCAATTCAATTTTCATTTCAATTTCCTTTACGACTCCAGTAATAATGATAGAATGTCAAATTAATAAATTGTTATATTATTCAGCTCAGACCGAAACGTGATTTTCAATAGAGCTACTCAAAATCTTAACTCTATTTCCTACACGAAGATACACCTTTCGCAACGCAGCGCGACGCCGCGCTGCATTTTAATAGCGACTGAAAATCTATCTTATTTACTATATGATAACATACACATTTGCAGTATCGTTGCGTCACGTCACACCGCATCGCGGCTCGGTATGAACTGACCGTTATAAATTTATTATTCAATTAATAGACTGACAATTGCCATCACTGATTAAGACAGTTACCAGCCAGTTATCAACGTTCAACTTACTAAAGAACGTTGCTACAACGATAAAAGACTTCTAAATGAAAATAATGATTGCTAGGTATATCTGCATACTATAGCGTTGCATGCTAATTACCATAGTGTCGTGCGGTCACGCAACGGTTACAAAAATAACGTTATGCCAGCCAACGTTTTTAGAGTTCCGTAACTAACAGATTCAACCCTCTTAGTTTTTCATAGAAATCTAGAAATAAAATACTCTTAATTCAAAATACAGTGTACGACAAAGTCCCTATAACATCGCAATCACTTGGCTTGTTTTTTATTTGAACTGTACCCTACAATACAATTTTTTCCAGTGTCGTAGGTGCGTTTACGAACATGTATACCCACGTACACAAACACAGACCGACGCGAAATAACTACATGTAGATCATACAATAATTTGAGCGGTGCGGGAATCGAAGCCACGCTCAGCCGCTGTGGTCATCGCTTTAACTCCTTAAAATAATGCACTATAGGTAACATCACACCCACTTAGAATAATATCATCAAGCTAATAACAGGACTTTTTACGTTACCGAAATCGCTAACTACTTTAGCTATGTTCTTTATTGATTTATTGTCTAGCACTTAAGGCCGATTTACATACCTATAGGTAAGTTAAAAACGTCCAAGTGCGAGTCGGACTCACGCACGATGGGTTCTGTACTATCTACACTAATATTATAAAGAAGAAAGATTTGATTGTTTGTTTGTATTGAATTATAGGCTCCGAAACTACTGTACTGGTTTCAAAAATCCTTTCACCAGTTGAAATCTGCTTTGGTTCTAGGTGACATATGCAATAACGGGCAGCTGGCAAAAGATAGTAAAACAATAAAACAG
The DNA here is from genome assembly GCA_943136025.2 of Agrotis puta. Taxonomy (NCBI): domain Eukaryota; kingdom Metazoa; phylum Arthropoda; class Insecta; order Lepidoptera; family Noctuidae; genus Agrotis; species Agrotis puta. The sequence continues at coordinate 14,281,114 of OW964181.2, read as the reverse complement.
TTAAATTGTTTTTCTAATTCCATTGTTCTACATAATCTTTTATAATCATCCGCTGGCATAAGCAAGTTACTTATAAAACGGCAAAACAAATCACATTTGTTGAATGTAAGTCCCCTTATTATTATTTTTTTTGTTATGTTTTTTACTATTTATGGTAACAAAAGCAACAGAAATATATCTATCTATGAAAATTTATTGTCTCTAAGGTTCATGAGGTACAGCCTGGTGACAGACAGTCTGTTTTACCTGATTTATACCGATAGGGTCCCGTTTTACCTAATGATCTTGGAACCCTAAAAGTACGTGTGTGAAGTGAGTAAGTTGGCCTTTACACGTTATTATTTGCCTCGATTGTCATCATTGTACGTACTATTCTAAAAAATGCGTTTTTTTTTTTCGATTACTTCGCGCGTGTTTACTTCGGTTACTGGACTAAACATATCATCTCATCATCTGCCTCGCCTTTTCGCAACTATATTGGGGTCGACTTCCAGTCAAACCAGATGCAGCTGGATATCAGTATTTTACATGGAGTGACTGCCTGTCGGCTACTGGACTAAACATGAAATAAAATAGTCGAAAAAAATCCATTTTTTTTATCAGTTTCTTTTATATTTTGACTCTATTCTAGGTCACGGGTGACAAAATTGACGACGGAGCGAGCATACTGAGAAGAATAGTTTTTTGAACAAGATTTTTTTTTCTTTTTAGACCTATGTATCCTGCTTATGTGTCTAAAGTTTCATTGAAATCAGTTCAGACATTTTGAAAAATAAGCACCTACTTGATGTTTATGAAATTAACTCTGCCTATTTCAAACTCTGTACAGAACCTTTAGCGCTGAAATCAGAATCATGCTTGGTGGTTTTTACTGGCATGGCAATCGTTTTAAGTTGATAAATTATTTATTTATGTCCTTTATTATTCATCTATATATATATAAATGTTATGTTGGTTTGTGTATGCTCTAAAAACTCAAAAAGTACTGCACTGATTGAGCTGAAATTTTAGCATGATATATAATCCGCATCAAGGATGGTTTTTATCTATTTTTTGCATCAATCACATATCCGCAACCGCGAAAAAACAGTTTTTTTAACGATCAGCTCTGTACCAGTGACCGCGCCATCTACCGGAAGCGAGGATAACACTCGCTGACAACCGCAGTCGTAATGACGCAGTCACATGAGAAGAAATTTTAGCATGATATATAATCCGCATCAAGGATTGTTTTTATCTATTTTTTTTTTTTTGTTGATAAAACAGTTTTTTGTGCCACAGCGAAGCGGGGCAGGGTACAGCTAGTACTTTATAATTTTGATGACCCTAACGTTTAATTTACAGGTGTCTGGAATACAAACTGTTAATTATGGGAAAGACAGGCATATGGTTTTTTTTTGTCAGAATCGTTGGACAGAAAATAATATACAAACGTCAACTTATAACAATCTATTTTTTAACAATCGAACATGAACCTTCTCCTTTTCATGTAAAGTTGATTAATATTTTGAAACCATACCACAATTCCTTATGTCGTGTGTAAATGTTGTGTTATTGGGTTTTTTCTATATGTTGGTGAAATGTTATTGTATTATTTATTAGATACACCTTTGTCTAACCCATCGGGGATTACAGGCATGATAAACGATTTTACTTTTCACTGAGCACTGCACCGTTTTCAGATTATTATTCTCACGTAATCTCCCGAAACTGTTACTACGGAATCGAGGACCGGGATTTACGCGACTGTACCTTCAAAAACCCGAGATTCTCGGAACTTCCAGCACAATATTGTTTCTATTTTCATTTTTGTCATGACACTAAAATGATAGGATCATAAACTTTAAAAAAGAGTATTGATTCTAATTAAAATTACACAACCAACATAAATCGTTGGCCTAATAAACAAACAAGTGCTAATTATTTTTTAGTTTAATATAATTATGTTTGATTTTGGTCAGAGGTGACCGACACTACAGTGTACTATGTTACCCTTCAATATTACTATAAACTAGCCTTGTCAAAGATAAACTAAGATAAAGCATATTAGACTGACCACAACTTAGTACCTAAGAAGTTGCGTCAATAAACTATGAGCCGACCTGAAGATTTACTTTATACCTGAAACTAGAGTTAATGTGAAATATTGAGGTGTTCCGATTAGTCAGGTATGGAAGCCGACACTAACATAGAGCGTTTTCATAAGCGATTACGGTATCAATACGATATCGGTTGTTTCATAAATTTCTAGGGAAAATGAGCGAGACCGGATAATACTATACATCAGTGTCCTGTCATTACCGTGAACGTCTAATGTGGAAGCGTGTATACTAGGGAAAAGGCAGGCAAATGATGTGAAATTCCGAAATCGTGATAGGTACTTGGCAAAAACGATTTTCATCGGCGACTGTGAAAATGTTATCATTTGATTGTTAATTAAATTAATAGTGTTTTTTTATCGTGGTAAAATCATCAAATGAGTCCTCCCACCCAGGTCAGGGCGGGAGGGACTGTCAGACTTGTACTGACTAAAATCCACAGTGTCCTTCAATAGCCCTTTACGTACCGGGGTCACGGTAATTCGTTAGTCCCGCGACCCCGGCAGGCTTTGGCCCTCCACAGGCCCCGTCACTATGCTGACACTCTTTGAGGCGCGCGTGGAACACAACGCGCCGTCGACCGAAATTAAATTAATAGATATGATAAATATGTCTAATTAAAGTAAATAAAAATAACACATATTGTCACATTTGGGACGGAATGTTACTTAAGCGACTTCGCGGTTTTCGCATAAAAGTTTATTTTTTTGAAAATCCATTGAAACTATCGGCCAATTAAACGCTACCGGAACGAAGTCAGCGCAAGTCGCTAATATTTAATAGACAGTTCAGTTTCCTTCTAACCCAACAATAATGTACGTTTTGTTTTGTTCGTGACTGTCCCATTTCTGGGACACTTTGTAATACATTTTTCCTACATCACGCGCCGTCTTTAATTCCCTATATTACTATCGAAGCCATGCCAGATTACATTGATATTTTACTTTGCACTAATTGCTTTGGCAATAAAAACTGGATTGGAAAAGATTGTAACTCTTTCGTGAAACACTTTGGCATATCTCAAGTTTTCTTTTTAATAATACTTATCTGTAACTGAAAAGTAGTAATTTTTGGTCAGTGGGTCGTCTTAGGAACTTTTCCCATCCCTTAACTTTTACCTTCACTTTGCCATGCTTAAAAAGTAGCAATGCCAGCCAATAACCAATTAACAACGTTAAGCTTTATTTTCACGCATTTTTTTTCATTTTTTTTAAATTCATTATTTTATTTGATAAGTGTTGTAGTGTAATTGTTTTTATATTTAGCTGACGGTTTAAAAAATCTATTAACACTTGCACCCAATTGTTTTGGGTAATATTCATCGAATGACAACGATAATTCAAAGTTCGTAATGTAAAAGCTTGTATTAATTGCAAGCCCTGTGTGTTAAATTAGTGTCCATAGTCATAGTATCATTATTCATTAACTATTTTTAAATAGGTACACGACAGTATTTATAACCATCTTTTTCAGCCCGACTAAAGAAATAGTCTCAATATTTTTTAAATGAATGACTGTGGTTGTTGCGATCATAAATAACGAGTTTACTAAATAGACTCTTTAACAGATAATTTCGAAATAAAATTAAATCACTCACCTTAATTCCAAATAGCACTAATGAACAACACTTGCACAAAAATATCACAAAGTATTTTCACTCACACTCACTTAAAAAAACATAACACACGGAGAAGTTGACACTTTTCATAAAAAAAAAAACGATTAACCACCGATTCGATTCGTTTAAAAATCAATTTATATTACTGTTGACACGCACATCACTATTTCAAGTTTTATTTTATTTATCGAGTTTAATTTTCTCGTAAAACGAAGGGCGGCGCGGCGCGACCACCCCTACCCTTGGTTAGCGAGCAACTGAATATAGGCTGTGCTAAGTATACGTTCGTATAGCAGCGTATCGCGTCGCGAAATATGCCTGCATAAGTAAATAGTGGACTGCGAGCCATATACGATCGTGAATATTAATTAATAATGTGCATTTGAAAAAAGGAATGGAATCACGTCGCGGTCAGCGCAATATTGTGGCTTGATATACGTTTTCTAATATTTACATGGTCATAAAGAAACAAAATAACAATGAGAGCAGTGTTGGTGCTCGCCGGGCGCAAAAATGTATTGAAAATCCATATTCTTAATATGGCAACCGAGGCATTCTTTTTTGTTTTCCGATTAGTTTTGTATCATAAACTGTTGTGTATGCCAATAAAACGTATACCGATTTATATCTTAGAATAAAAAGGGCAATAAATGAACTAAACCATCTACCGGGTGATTTAGAAATACGTAAATCGAAATGTGTAACAATATTCATAAATGAAGGTATCTCGATATTTTATGGTGAGAATGCAATGTTCAACAAAAAGAAGGTAGTAAGATTTTAAAAAAATCGGTTAGATTTTACATAATCTTTCGTCAGACTGTATTGAATTGGTTACTTTTTAACCGACTACAAAAAAAGGAGGAGGTCAAAAAATTATCCTTGAGCACCGTGAAGTTTGTTCTAGATGGAAATAATCCAGCGTCTCAACACACGATCACTTTGGAGAGAGCTTGGTTCTCATCCACAATTTGTGCTTAGATAGCCCATTAGCCCATTTATTTAAGAAGGCTATAAGTTATAAAACATCATGCTAAGATCAGTGGGAGCTTAGCAGGGGGTTAAACCACGGGGAACAGCTAGTAATAAATATTCTAAGAAAATTCAAATGCAACAAGAAAAAATGTATAATGTAATACCTCGCCTCCCCATATTTCAGAGGGCGACGGTAGAGAAATTAAAAATTCCTCAGTACCGAACAGAAGCGGCCTAACCCGTAACTTTAGAAACGCTTACAACTCCATAATGTGTTTGCAAGAAAAAATTAACTTTAAAAGGAAGGAGTTTAACGTTTTGGAGTAATATTACGTACGGTAAATGGCAGAGTTTTTATTATTTTATGCCAAGCTCGCGACCTCTGACGGGGCCTTTAGAGGGCCAAATACTGCCGGGGTTGCGAGACTCACAAATTACCGTGACCCCGGTACATAAAGGGCTATTGAAGGACACCGTGGATTTTAGTCAGTCAAGTCTGACAGTCCCTCCCGCCCTGCTCTGGGTGGGAGGACTCATTTGATGATTTTACCACGCTAAAAAAAAAGTTCGCGACCTCAGGCTTTGCGACTCCCGAGACACAACGCGCCTTCGCCGTCGGCTCGGTACGCTCCGTAGCGTACCGAGCCGACGGCGACGGCGCGTTGTGTTCCATGGTATGACGGCCCTTAGAGGGCCAAAGCCTGTCTTATCAGATAACCGTGGGCCCGGAACGTAAAGGGCTATAGAAGGGCACCGTGGATGATAGTCACTACATGTCTGACAGTCCCTCCCGTCCTGCCCTGCGTGGGAGGACTCATTTAATGATGTTACCAAGTAAAAAAAAAGGCATTGCGACTTCGATCGGGTTCAACTTCATTCGATTTCGGGTTACGGGTTCGATCCCCGCACGGATCAATTAATATTTGTATGATCTGAAAGTAGTTGTTCCAGGCCTGGGTGTTAGTGTTTGTAAACGCACCCACGACACAGGAGAAATTCTAGTGTGGGGCAAAGTTCTTTTAAAAAGAAAAACAGTAAATAATATTTTTTTTTCTTATATTGGCCGGATTTTCGATTGGCGTGACGTTACAGCGTATTAATGTACAGAAACCAGCAGGTTAACCTACCCCAGATACCAATCGAACATTAACCTTCCACTATTGTGATGATTTGACAGATTGAGGTAGGTGGATGTGCTGGCGTCTATACACATCGACGAATACATTATCACTATTGGTATACAGATGTAGTTGTTCGTAAATATTTTAAATTGAAAAATGTTCAACATCAGTGGGATGCCATATCTGAATAATATTTTTTAATTTGTTTCCCACTCCAGAGTTGGCGCTTCGAACTCTTCATTTTACAATCGAAATAAAATTAATTTGGAAAAAGTTTACTGGAACATTGTTCCGATACAAATAATGGACTCGGTGCTAAATAAATACAAGCTGTATGATTGCTATGAGATACCAAGCTGCGTATGAGCCACTCAAAATCCAACTTTATTTCCAATTTTATATTACACGACAAGATATACATTTCCAGTATCGTCACGTCACGTCGCGTCGCGTCTTGGTGTGAACTGACCTTTAGGCGTTCTATTCGTCGCAAAAAGCGTGCTGCTGCCTTTTTTTGCGAATCTGAACGTATCGCTGTAGCGCGTCTTAGGGTCAGCTGACGGGTCATGGGTCTTAAAGGGTACTGCGACCTTGAAACGCAAAGGTCAATTAAAGGAATAGGATTGGGTGGATTCTGAGGCAGTAAGAGTCTAACAGCCGTCTACCGAAGCCATGACCTACTTACAACTCGTAATTCGGAGATAATACCACTGGGATACAACTGCTCTTTCTTATACCTTGTATAACTCTAACATTTTTTTTTAAACTTTGCCCCACACTAGGAATTTGGGGTGCTAAAACAGGAAACCTCCACGTGCGCCCGTGGACTGGAGTTCCCCTTCGGATACGTCCGGGGGGAAGACCAGTTTTTCGGGCCGGTGCACCCTGGGATGCGGGCAAAAACTCTTTTAGGCACTGTGTGCCTAAGGGGTCTCTTTGCCCGTATGCGAATAGCCTGTCGGGTGGATGCTCCAACGCGTGTCCCTCTGAACAGCAGCTTGCGGACGGTGAGTAATGGGTAAGCTCGCCGTCCGACCAACGACCAAGCCCGGGTCGGTGGCGCGTCGTGTTTCACGCGTCACCGACGGGGCCCCTTACGGGGCCAAATGCCTGCTGGGGTCGCGGCTTTTTTCTTAATCCAGGATACCGCGGCCCCGGAACGTAAAGGGCATCCGAAGAAACACGGGTGGATTTTAGTCAGTAAGAGTCTGACAGTCCCTTTTGATGATTTAGCCACCCTAAAAAAAAAAAAAAAAAAAACACTACGAATTTCTCCAGTATCGTGGGTGCGTTTACAAACATAGAAACTCACATACACAAACACCCAGACCCGGAACAACTACTTGCAGATCATACAGATATTAAATATTTGTATAATCTGCAAATTTTGTCCCGTGCGGGGATCGAACCAGCGACACGCAGCGCAGCAGTCGATCACTCATCCATTGCGCCAACCGTGCCGTGAAATCAATCCTTCAACACAAAATTTTATGAACATGGGCAGCCATCATAATAAATACCTACGAACATAATAAAACAGTCTGGAACACTTGCTACAATTAAACTTTTCACATTGGACTACAGGTCAGCACGACCCGTTTAATGAACAAACTTCAGGAATCTTGTTCCTTGGCGTTGATTCAAGTTAAAAGCCTTCATTACGTAACTAGAAGCGAAAATTTACAAAGAAATTGAACGCTATCGGCACGGACACACTGCGTTTTGGCATAGTGAGTAACCACCACCTCCCATGTTCCCACCAATTTTATGTCCGATCGTCCTCCAGAAATATGTACATATTTGTAAGGTTACAAATAGTTATTCCGGGACTAGCTGACGATGACGTCTTAAAATAAATGTATATTTCACACATGACAGACACACAGACATGTTTCCGGAGCCACACCCGAAATCTGCCCATACTACTTTTTTGTTGTTCCTTGCGGAAATAGGACAATCGAGTAATCAAACAAATTCTCGATATTCCCGAACCTTAACTTCACGATAATTTTGACAGTTTCAATCGCCATCACACCATGACATAACCAATCTCTATTGTCATCTTAACACGTAATAAATACCAACATGTTACATAAACTCATTTGGGCATCGGTATTCGGAATTAGAGAGGCCTTGACGGAAGCTAGTTCACACATTCGATATGGAATACGTATAATTTCACTACAATAAATCGGTTTCGGTCTTTGACTGCTGGCGTTTTAGAGAGACTAAAGCCTTTGTCAAACAGACACGCGTGGCGAATACGAAGCGTGACGTTTTATTTGTAATGTATGGAATTGTTTGAATCCAGTCACATAGAAAAGCGAAAGCGATCCGATAGCGTGACAGAACTATCGGACTGACGTCTCGTATCAGTTCGGTATCGCTTCGGGCTCGCCTGTCTGTTTGACAAAGGCATAAGAGTCTCTCAACGAGCAATGGAAAGAGCTATGGTACGAGTTACTTTGCAGGATAAGATCCGCCGAACAAGGATATTCGGCGAAGAACCAGTCACCGACATAGCTCGTAAGATTTGCAGGTTGAAGTGACAATCGGCAGACCACATCACTCGTAAAACTTGGTTATCAGTTTAAGTAAAGTTTTCCTGTGCCATTTTAAGAGCAGTAATGATGAGATATAAGGCATCAAAGATATACTTGTGGTTGGGTTCGAACGACTTAAATGTACGCCGGGGCTAAAGTAAATCATTAAATGAGTTCTCCCGCCCAGGGAGGAATGGAAGGGACTGTCACACTTCATGCTGACTAAAATCCACAGTGTTCGTTTATTCCACGGGCACGGTTACCTGTCCCGCGACCCCGGCAGAACACATTTATAACCCTTCGCTTAGGTTAGAAAAAATTACCTGCTTAGATTAAATAATAGCACATTTTTAGCCCAGTTAGGGGCACAGCCTCGGATAACAGTTGATTTAGGTCAAAAATGATTTTAAAAAGGTATTTAAGCCGTATATGTGGATGTGTGAGGACGCAGTTACGGAAACGGAAGACATAAAGTGCGCTGAGCGCGCGATAGCACTGGTAATGCGATGATGACGACTAGATGCGAACGCCGACATTAATATATTTTGAACGCGACCGATAACAGTTTTGGGAACGGATTTCACCTACTTTTTTATGTGTGGCAAGATTTTAACGCCACTTTTTTCGCAGTTCTTTCGTGTCGCCGTGAAATAGGGAAAAGAAGCATGACGTTTCACGTTTTTGTGACGTGAAGTAAACGGGAACATGACGATAATTTGATAGAGAAAAAATAGTTTCATGATCGTTCACTAATGGGGCTTTTTCATTTTCCATATAATAAAATCTGTATATATTTCGACTACGTAAATAAAATATGGAAACGAAAATTAATTAACTTTTATTTAAAGTTATAATTTATTATAAACTTTTATTTTGAAAAAGTTTGTCACGCGCTTGACACGTAATACTTGTTTACCCGAATGCGCATATAACATACTGATGCTGGCCGAGGTTTCTGGACTCGCTTAATAAAGACAATGTGACCCTGTAACATAAAGCACAACTGTCAAAACAGGTTGTTTTTTGAGCAAATCAAATTTCTTCTGCTCCATCCAGTGCAGGAGGATGAGGACGTTTAACACATACCAAAAACTTTTGAACCTATGGACGCCTGCAACACCAGAGGTATCGCCTGCACATTGCCAATCCTGCTAAATATTTTCGGAACTACTAGCGCCATCTCTTATCTGAGTTTTGAACAACAATTAAAATGTTTAAAGTAGATGGCATTGTGCGACATTAAAATACAATGCTAGAGTCTGACGTAGGTATCAATTTTATTGTGTGTAAAAAAAATATTGAACATCAAGTATCAGTTGGTACCACAGGGGTTTCTAAACTTGTAATTATTGAACTCTAAACAGAAACGACAAGTGTGCTAATTCGCTTGGAGACAATCAAATCGATCGCCGCGCGTTATGTGACAGCTGACAGCTTATGTATAAAATAACTAGCTGTTGCCAGCGGCCCCGCCCGCTACAAGTCGAAAATTATCCCATGGGAACATAAAATCGGGATAAAACTATCCTATGTGCTAATCCAGGTTATAAACTATTTGTGTACCTCATCCAAATCCTTTCAGTATTTTTTGCGTGAAAGAGTTACAAACATCCATCCATCCATACAAACTTTCACTTTCATAATATTAGTAGGATTTTAAAGAACAAGCCAAAAATGTTTATTAATATATCTTGTTGGCGATAATTGGCAGATATTATGGTCCCCAGTAATGTGGACACTAGGAGGCGCTGACATCACGCACACCGGTTATTACAATGGTGATTTTGATTTTATTAGCAGGTATCGCATAAGAACTCGTTTTAATGCCCATCTGTCCAGCATCCCGGGACGACCCCGCGTCGTGTCCCACGCGCGCCTCAAAGAGCTGTCAGCACAATGGTGGGGATTCTTAGTGGGCCAAAGCCTGCCGGGGTCGCGGGACTAACGAGCTACCATGACCCCGAAACGTAAAAGGCTATTGAAGGACACCGTGGATTTAAGTCAGTACAAGTCTGATAGTCCCTCCTGTCCTGAGGTAACAGATTTGATGATTTTACCACGTTAAAAAAAATCTCTACAGCATGTCCCAATTTTGGCGAGTGATTAATAGCCCGAGTAAACTTGCCGACGTTTCTATCGACACAGCACGAAATATGTCTAGTCATTCAACACACTGACCTGACCCAAAAAATGGATAGTTGAACAATTTCACCCATCAACATTTTTTCATAGTACTCATTTGCTCGGGGTCGCGGGACCCACGAGCTACGTGACCCCGGAACGTAAAGGGCTACTGAAGGACACCGCGGAGTCCGTTTAGTCAGTACAAGTCGGACAGTCCCTCTTGCCCTGCCCTGGATGGGAGGACTCATTTGATGACTTTACCACGCTAAAAAAAAGACACTCTTTTGCAGACAATATTTAAATTCAGACAATATGCTGTTATTTGAGAACTACATGACTTTGTCAAGAGCATAAGCTTGAAAATGTTGTTCCAAAAAAGAGTTAATACACCAAAAGCCTAGTGTCCATACCACAGAGACGTGAAGCCGCCATTTTGCACGGAAACGGAAGTTATAAACCATCCGGCTGCGTTCGATAAGCTCTAATGTCATGGCGCTGTTAATGCCACTTTATACTATGCAAATTTTAATGCTGGCAATACGCGGTATCATGCCGAGCTTTATGGCGATGCAAACCATCACACGTTTGCATCCTGTGATCTTGACGTGACTAGGCAGAATTAATATTCGTACAACTCAGAAGTCAAACTAGGTACACTTATTTCAAAATATTTTAATTAAGTTAACGTTAATTAAGCACTGGAGCAATGGATTGTTTTTCAAAAATCCAAACAAGGATATTGATTTTGATGAAAACAACTGCATGTTCGAGGAAACTAAACTACTCATTAAAAAAAAACACATTTTGTATTATCACCTTAACTTCTCGACAGTTCCGCTAATAAGGATCAAATTCTGGGTAGTAATATTATTACTACACCGTCATAGGGAAATTAAAATACATTTTAACTATGAAAGCATTTGGCAAAGTCTAAATACCGACATTTTTTTTTCTATCCTCTCTGTGCCACTGCTGGGCGAAGGCCTATAATTAAATACTAACTACTATATTTTGTCTCTTTAAAAATTATATGAAAAGGTGAAGGTACAACGTTTCCATATACCTCCAGGACTTTGCGACATCAAAATAATTATCTATAATATAAAAATGGATCACTAAATGTGTTGGTAAGCGCATAACTCAACAACGCCTGGACCAATTTGTACAATTCTTTTTTTGTTATCTTCGTCATTGTGAGGAGAAGGTTTTTATGAAAAAATAATATAATTATTTAGGGTGTAGGGTAGAGTAGGTTTATTTTAGAAACAAGCGTTAAATAGCGGAACTTCACGCGGGCGAAACCGCGTTACAGCTAGTTATCAATAAAAAAACAATAGATCAACTTTCCTCTTCTCCCCAGCCAGCTCTATAAATTTTATATTTGCATAATATTGGAGGAGTCATGGACAAGTTTTCAAGGTGCCTCAAAAGCAGCCGAAAAATCCAACCAGATGTTGTTTAAAATTAATAACATATTTTATTAAAAAAAAATATTCCTTATTCGATAAAGTGGCATCTGTACAATCCCAGTGGAACTAGAGTCAGCGACCTCAGCGACACGTGTCTTTTTCTTACATTGTAACGTTTGTGCAAAGAACAGTATACATACGCTATTCACAGTGCGAAGTACTAGGTGGGGGTAGTACTATTTGATTGCAGCGCACGTAGTGGCGAACACTGCAAGATTCCCAAGCGCGTCTTGGAAAGATGAACAATGCAAGAAATGGATAGCTGCCGTGAAGTGGAAAAAAAAATAACATCATAATCCTCATTTAAATCCTGTATTATCATTTTGCCTACATTTTTGATTTTATTCAGTGCCGATGCATCGCCAAATCAGAGTTAACATAGTTGCGGTCACTAGGTGGCGCTAAAGTTGTGCACTGTGCCATTTGCCCGCGGAAAATTTGTGCTGCCAAACTTGTTGAAACTTTTTGAAATAAAGCATTTAGAAATAATTCAACAAATAAATGTTTGTTCCTGTTTAGACATTTTTACAACTTTTGACTAAAAAATCTTCAAATAGGTTTGTTATGCATAGCGGCCGGTGATTGAAATTTGCGTAAGCACCATCTATGTCACATATACGCACTAAATAAACTCACCGAAATTTACGCGAACATGGTACAAAATGGTGCTAGTATCTTCGTGAAAAATGGACACATAATATATCAAGTAATGCTAAATATATAAGTTTCTTGAGTATGGCAGTGTGTGTATCCCCCTCCTACCTCGTGGTGGCGCGCATAGACTCATAAAGTATGGCCTGCGCAATAGCAGCCTAAGATTGACCCCACTCAACTAGAGAGAGAGAGGAATTGAAGGGCGACCATTGTCCATCTATTTCTTTCCCGTAAGACATGGTCAACATCTATGGTAATATCCAAAGCGGAGTATAGAATTATTCAAAATCAAAATCAAAATCAAAAGTTTTTATTTCACATAGGCCCATGAGGGCACTTATAAAACGTCGACAGCAGGTGCTATTAGGATTATTTACTGTTATTACAATGATTCAATATTTATAAATAGCTTTTAATCAAACTGTTTTATTAATCAGGAGAAACTCTTATCACAAATTAAATAAAATAACAGTAAAAAAAAACAATTTTAAAAACAAGCTTTTATTTAAATGCTCTAAAAAGGACAAAATAAACTTTAAATTAAATCAAACATATAACTTAAGTATAATATAAAAGCTTGTCGCGAGATTTACCTGTGTAAAGTATGTTATGATACATACATTTTGTCGTTGAATTACTTGTTTGTTTTGTTTGTGACAAGTAAATCTCGCGACAAGCTTTTATATTATACTTAAGTTATATGTTTGATTTAATTTAAAGTTTATTTTGTCCTTTTTAGAGCATTTAAATAAAAGCTTGTTTTTAAAATTGTTTTTTTTTACTGTTATTTTATTATTAAATTTTTAGTTTTCGTTTGACATATTTCGCAGTCTTTCCATTTCATTTAGTGCGTCATTGTTGCATGGTCGTTTACCTGTTAATTTCGTACAGTCAAGTTCTTCAATAAGGAGACCTTCTAGCGATTTGACTCTACTTAAGGCCACGTATTCTTGGCCAGCAGTGAAGAGCTTTGAGCCTAAATAGGCGACAAATAGTTTTTTTTTTATCGTGGTATAATCATCAAATGAGTCCTCCCACCCAGGGCAGGGCGGGAGGGACTGTCAGACTTGTACTGACTAAAATCCACGGTGTCCTTCAATAGCCCTTTAAGTACCGGGGTCACGGTAATCCGTTAGTCCCGCGACCCCGGCAGGCTATGGCTCTCTACAGGCCCCGTCACTATGCAGACACTCTTAGAGGCGCGCGCGGAACACAACGCGCCGTCGACCCGGGCATGGTCCATGGTCGGACAGCGAGTCGCCCATTACTCGCTGCCCGCATGCCCGCGCCTACGGTGGCCGGAGATCGTCTGGCGACGTCGGACGCCGTGGGCGTCTACCACTGCGGCTGGGGTGGAGGGAGGACGCTGTCCTCTGCATCACGTGGCCCGCCTCCTCCTTCACGAGCATGACTGCTTCGCAGAAGGAGGCGACCGCTTCTCACTCCGTCTCGCCCCGCAGCATGACCTCGACCAATGCCGGGCGCGAGAGGTCTCCGCCTATCGCTGTCGTGAGGACACGGCGGTGCTCTGCCCAAGCGGGGCACTCCTGCACCGTATGCTCCACCGTGTCCTCCGGACGATCCTCGCAGTGGTGACACCCAGGCGATTTTTCCCTCCTTATCAGACACAGGAACCTCCCGAAACTTCCGTGTCCGGTGAGGACCTGTGTCATGCGGAAGGTAAGGACGCCGTGACGCCTATCCAGCCACTCCTCAAAGAGGGGTCTTACCGCCGCGATTGCGGCGTGCTCGGACTTCGGTTGCGAGACTCGCTCCCTCCATACTGCCCTGAGATCACGCCGGAGCTCTTCCCGCCGCGCCTCGACTTGTCGAGGCAGCGGGGATTCGCCCCGACGCTGCGCCTTCACGCGCCACTCATAGACGCGCTGGAGGGCAGTCGCCTCCAGATCCCAGGGCACGACAAAATAGATTAATATAATAATTAATTTTATTAATAGCCTAAATAGATTTCATTATCGTTGTGACCATTTTCTATCGGGAGCAGCTGATCCTGGCTGCACGACCAAGACACTGTCACCATATTATTGTATTATCATTTGGGTTGCCATATATTATGTTCAATGTTATAGCTCGGTACTATTAACCTTTGAGGAGTTCTCTCGTGAGCAGACGATCCTGGCTGCACCACCAGATCGCACTTATCATATTATTGCATTTTTATCGGGTTTCCATATATATTTCAAGTTTTATTTGTGTACTATTAACCATTGAGGAGTTCTCTCGTGAGCAGACGATCCTGGCTGCACCACCAGATCGCACTTATCATATTATTGCATTGTTACCGGGTTTCCATATATATTTCAAGTTTTAGTTGTGTACTATTAACCATTGAGGAATTCTCTCGTGAGCAGACGATCCTGGCTGCACCACCTGATCGCACTTATCATATTATTGCATTGTTACCGGGTTTCCGTATATATTTCAAGTTTTAGTTATGTACTATTAACCATTGAGGAGTTCTCTCGTGAGCAGACGATCCTGGCTGCACCACCAAGTCGCTGTCACCATATTATTGCATTGTCATCGGGGTTCCATATTAATACCAAGTTTCAGATCGATTGAGCAATTAGAAGTGATTCTAATTTGACTTGCAAGATTTGATCTAAACAAACATACAAACATTGCAAGTTAAATAAAAGCTTGTAAAAAACGACGGGTTGCACTCCGGGAGTGCCGGCAGAAGTGAAAACTTGAATAGTAATAAACACACATGAACATTCGCGCAAGCGCCCTGCGCCGTCTTACGAATTTTCGATCAGGTCACGTGTCCTGACGTGAGTTTAAATTTTTTTACCCATTCCAAAAAAAGTGCACAACGCCGCTAGAGAAGTTTTCACTTCAAAACAAAAAACCATAGACCTCTTGCTACACTGTGTATTGTGCTCACCATATTCTGTGGTTTGGCGTAAAGGCCTTGAAGCCATGCGAGAAGCCAAAAACATTACGAAAAATCTTCATTCAGTTTGTCGGTGGTGCTCACACTAACACACACTGGCTCACACTATTTGAGATAGATGTATTGCTGAAAATATTTAAGAAAGTTAAGTGTGGTAGACCAATAAAAGTATTTTTAATAAACGTATTTCCAATGCCTCGCAAACCGTGCTACTGGACGCGAAAGCTAGAACTAGATTTAGTTGTATTTGTCCGCCAGAGAGAATACATATGGCGGCCTGCTGGGAACACGAATCATCAAATTCAACAAAAATACAAGGCGTATGCTGAATTTGCAGCGACTCTGGGCCGCGGATTTACTGGTAAGATTTTAGACATTTGGATTATGTGTAGTGACCATGTTTGATGGATATTTTACCCTTGTTCTGGGAACAAAATACACCGCTATGGTTTCATCAATCCTGTTTGTGTTTATAAAGCTTTCATATTGTGTAATTACATTGAATGTAATGTGATTGTAGCATTGGAGTAGGTGAGAATACCTAAAATCACTTAATATAGTTAACATTGGGCCTCCAATCCAATCCATCCGTGTTTTACTTATTGTCTTCTTAGTAGGTTTTTATTTATTTTATCCTAATATACTTATTGTCTATAAAAAAATAATTATGTTTAATATATAAAGGAAGACTTACCCATTTGTTCTCTGTCTACTCATATTCGTTTATTTGCATTGAAGAAGGTACTAGGTACAACAAGTTGTTAACAAAAAGGTTAGAGCCGAGTGCCGTGTAGACCTGGCACAGCAAAACAAAAGTATTGAGAGTACATTACTAAGGTTCTAAAATCTATATTGTAAAATGTATATATGAAATATTGGTTAGTGGGTCGTCGTAGGGGCGGAGTAAGTTTACCTTAAAAATATCATTAGGGGAAAAATTAACCACTTATAAAATGTATGTGGTATTTAATGTGTCTATGCTATCATAATTATGTTTTTATGTAACATGATACAATCACTAAATGTTTGATACATAGATGAATAAGTGACTACGTTGACAAACCCTGCTTACCTGTGAAGTCACAGTATCTTGAAAGTAGGTTTTATTGACTTAGTGACCCCTGTTTTTTTTTTCGTTGTAAAATGATTAAATGAGTCCTCCCACCCAGGGCGGGAGGCACTGTCAGACTCGGACTGACTAAAATCCACGGTGTCCTTCACTAGCCTTTTAGGTACCGGGGTCACCGTAATTCGTTAGTCCCGCGACCACACATTGAAAATATTAAAAACAAGATCTCTTATTTCTAATCATTAAGATTTTTGTTTAACTTACTCATAGGTGGTCAATAATGATTTAACTTTTTTTTTTTTCTCAGCTCGCTCGGTGAGAGATCGTTGGGTTAACATTAGAAGCACTTTCAACCACAACCATCGGAGAGTTGAACGGTCCAAGCTTAAAGCAAAGAGTCCAGCAGATATTTATGTTCCTTGCTGGCCGTTATGGAAGCCTTTGCAGTTCTTAAAAGATGTATGCAAGAAAGAAGTTTATGAGGTGAGTTATTTTGAGTATGACTTAATTTACAAATACATTTAATGTAGGTATGCATAACAAAGTAAAATGTATTGTTTAATTTATTAATGCCTCAACGTTTGCCATTGAGTATAACCCTGGTAGGTTCATAAGAAAGGTCGGGCAAGGTGTAATTCCTTCATACGGCATGCCTGCATTAAACAGATGAAACATCTGCAAAGCCAGTAGCCGGTCATATTTTGTAGTTTCTTCCTATCCGACAATATCTACAGAAAGTAAATATCTAGCTAGTACTAAATGGTCACGGGATTTTAGTCAGTATGAGTCTGACAGTCCCTCCCTCTCTGCCCTGGGTGGGAGGACTCATTTGATGATTTTAACATGTTAAAAAAAAAACTACTACTATATTCTTATTATTTATTTGTGAAATATAGTTACAAACAAAACTACACAAAATTAAAAAGTTTTATATATGAGTTTTGAACAGAACCAATGAAATATTGCTAATCTAAGTGCTTAAATCTTGCCAAGGACTGGAAACAGTGGATAAAATTGAGGAGACTGCATGTCCTACTCTTACTGACCAAAAAATGAAGACTATTTTACAGTCAAAGTCAGACAGTTGAGATCATTAAAACATAGTGTTATACTAAATAACTAATTTTTAAATTCTATTCTATTTCATTTCAGAACTACGAACCAGTCCCTGATGACTACAAAAATCTTTCAAGTGGTCTAAATGTCAAAGAAGAACAACAATCTGAACTTGAAAATGATTTAGAGATAAACATCCGCCAGCAGAGCAGGCGGACTGATCGGCCTCGTCGTAAAACTAAACAACTACCAAAATCTGTTAAAAGAACCAGATGTAAACAAGTTATAGACGATCTTCTGCTGGCTATGAACCCTTTACTTTCTGAGGGATTGCCAGAGCAAAACTATTGGTTTTTCGGAAAGCATGTCACAGAAAGGCTAAATTCTATGAGAAGTATAGATGCAGACAGTGCCTGTCATGATATTATGAGTCTCTTAAATGAATGGCAGCAAGGTGAACCTGCTTGAAGAATCTATTTTTCGGATTGGATCTTATTGCTCTCACATGGCATTGCATTAAGCTATTGGAAGGTTTTTCACAGTGTACTGTACTTGTCAATTCATGCTATAAAATGTAAATGGTTTTATTCAAGTTAGTTTATGGATTTCTTGAGCCCAATGAATCTCAGATTGTCAGCTGGATATTTGGTCATGGGTGGATACGATACAGTCACTACTTTATAGAATGACAGACTCCCAAAGCTGGTCAGTTAGTGGTACTCTATAGTTTATTAATTAATTGGTTTCTCGAGTCGAGTACCTCAGTTATTTCTCTTCTTGAAATAATATCCTGCATTGACCGAAAACAATATTCTTTTAGTTTTCTTGAACTCAGTAATCTTGGTTGCAGACTTTGGACTGACAGTTGGCCGCTGTCTAGACCGATACTTGTCGAATAAATATAACAAAATGATGTAGACTCGTGTTTGCTACATAGCTCTTTCGAATTACTTCCTCTATCGTAAAATTGATTGAAAAGTATTGCCGGATTTCTATATCTTTGTCGACCTACTGAAATTAGCTCTTGTGTGGATCATGTCTCGTCAAAAATGCCGCACTGTTGTAAAATGATTTTGCCGTTAAGAATGCTTTGGTTCTGTTTCTTTTCTGAAAAATGATTCTTGCATAGTGTTTTACTTTTCGAATAGTTTTCTCTTGAAAATGTGTGGTTAATATTACGGGATAGGGGTCTAGTGCCTTGTTTTCCGTATCTCTTGGTTGTCTAATAAAAATTGAAACATGAACTTGAAAGGTAAAGGATTACCCCAAATATATTTTTCTATTCTTGAAAATTGGGTATGGTTTAGATTATTCAATAAGGGCCTTGTACCCCTTTTCTATAAAAAAATGGATCTCTATTCTTTTTATTGATTGTCTCTGGTTTAGATAATTCCTTATCAAAATAAAGACACTATAGTAAAAAATTATTTAAATAAACAAAAAACACGGCTGCGTGAAAAAATGTGAAATAACTGAAAAGATAAAAACGAGCTAAGAAATATATATTTTTTGTTTTTTAAGCGATCGTGGTGGACAATTTTCACAAACGCAGTCGGAGGCATCAAATGTTCACACCGCGACAATGGTGTAGAGTTAACCACTGCTGAGTCATCGTGTACACTGTCTGTGAATGAGTAGAAGACTGAATTGGATATAATTAGGATAAGAAGAAGAAGCTTGTGCAGCTTCTTCGGAATTTCATTGATAGTTAGTACAATTATGAAATTCTCGTAATCGTTGTAGCTCATTCAAAGAATTTTGGTCATGTGGCCGATTTAGAAGCTTTTTAGGATCAAGATGACTGATAGCCAATCCAGCTAATGTTTTCACGCGACAGTGGACATTCGAGGTCTTGAACTATTTTTGCATGCTCACGCGTTTGTTCGAGCCGCAAATACGTCGAATCCCTACTGCGCGATAGATTCGATATTTCGAAAATTTTTGGCATGCTCACGCTTTTCTTTGAGCTGCATAGAGCGTGACAATGGAGATTCGAGTTCTCGAACATTTTCGGCATGCTCTCGCATTTTTTTGTAATCTCTGATTACGGATTGACGGCAACTCTTTGTCATGTTTATACTTAGCTCGTTCGCTAATACTTTTTATAAGCTCTTACGAGCTTCTTGTGGAAGCTGACTATAATATTGAGAGGATCTCTCTCTTTGTTTTTTTAGGCGCTTCTCGCGTTTACTAGGAGTTTCCTTTTGTAATTTAGAGATTTTAGGTTTGTTATTTTTTGTTTTACGGGATAAAGCCATTTTATATAACTAAAATAAAGAATTTAATAAAAAATAAAATTTACCTATCCTCAAGTGATTTTAATATTGATACTAAAAGTAAATAGTTTAAAACACAAACGTTCGCTAGATGGCTGCCTCCCTGCGTTACCGGGATGGCAGAGCCAAATAGGAATATCCAAAATACACAACAACTAAACATAAGCCCGAAGGCATTAATGAGTTTAATGGGAGTTTTAGCCAGATAAACTGTTACCGCCTTCCCCGCGTGGAGGTACTCCCAGCTTATGTTATTAATATTGCTGCGCACACGCCGCACGCTTGTTGCCAGTTGCCCAGGGTATATAAATGTTGTCTGCTCACACACAGGGACAACAACAAAAAGCTCGGCAATATTGGTATATTTATTATCCCTTAATAGGGCATGGGCAAACTGTGGGTGTTTGAAACAAAAACGCAGTCGATTTCGCATTATGGGTGTATAGTGTTGTCGGATAGTAAATCATTTGCTCCCCAAGTGTTTTCAGTTTTTCAGGAAAATTTATGGGAAAATAATTCCTCTTGCCCATTTAGATAAACACATTTAAGTGCTATTTGGGAAATTATTTCCCTACTTATGGGAAATATATTACATACACATCCAGTAGTAGGGGCAAGAAACTAATATATTGTGATTATTTTATTACAGGATAATCATTTTATGTATAAAAACACAAATAAATATAAATGTTTATTTATTGGTGGAACATTTCAAAGCAAGGAGCAGCGCACAAAGAGACCTTACAAATTTTACAAATGTATTTCCTTTGCACGTGTACTACACCCACACTTCCGAAATTTAGATAGTTCTGGCGTGTGTGTTCCAAAATCCGCTTAGTTCCTCAGGTACTGCAGTGGCACCTCCTTTTTTGGTTTTGAATACTGGAGCATTTTTTTTTTCGTGACGTTAAATTATTTATTAGGCCCCGGCCTAATCGCAGACGAAATTCTTTATGAGTATTTCGCCGTTCCGAATGAGATGTCATATTAACAATGTGTGCACTGATCACAGCTGCCTCCAGCAAAAACCAAAAAAGTCGGTGCCAATTATTTCGAGATTTGCGCCCAAGTGGATATGAAGCTCTAAAGTGATCAAAGTGATCAACTCCTCCCATAAACTCAGTGTACTTGATTGAAAAAGGGCAAAACATTTTTTTTTGTACCATCTTTTTGTTTCCGCTCAATCATTTCCACAGCTCGAGGATTGAATGCAGTAGTTGCAACAAAAACATCTTTAGTATCTTTCCATTCAATAGATTATTTTATAAGAACATTTTTTTTACTGGCATCAGTTTCATGTTTAATTCTGCCTGAAAGCTCCAAACACTTCGAGCAAACATCGGTCTGCGTTGATCCAAACCCTGTATTGTAATAGTTGTTGTAGTTATATTTCTAAAGTAAGATTTTTTCACATTTGGAAGCGAGTATTCGCTTCTTTTGTAAACGTAATACAACTTTGATAAGTTCAGATCGGAAGGTAGGTATTT
This sequence comes from Agrotis puta, assembly GCA_943136025.2. Lineage (NCBI taxonomy): Eukaryota > Metazoa > Arthropoda > Insecta > Lepidoptera > Noctuidae > Agrotis > Agrotis puta. Next base: position 14,259,706 of record OW964181.2, on the reverse strand, counting down.
TCTTTCAGTGTGCTTTGTTTTGAGACAGTAATGAGTTTCTACACATTGAATATTTCTAATAAAATTATGGATTGATTGTTTCTGTTCCTTTATTTTCTTTATGGTTTCCACCACCCCGTTCAACAGCAAATTTACCAACAAAAAAAGACTTCGCATAACATACGCCACCCAGTGCTTAGTTATGTCAAATATTTTAAGAAAGAACTTTTGGCATGTGGGCACTTTTCGTTTGTCAATTTGTACTGCGTATTTAATGCTTGTCTATCTTTTCCCCTTAAAACCAGGCCTGAGCTTCACGGGTACAATAGAGCAAAATTTTAAAATTAGTGCGTCTTGTTTCTGTTTATTCGGATGGGCATAAACTGTTGTATTTGCCAGTGTTACTTTGCAACATTGAAGAGCTTTTGTATCGTGATCGCACACCCTTTCTGGCAATTTTTTTGAAAATACCCTTACCGCGGAGCAAGTCCAGGGGCAAATTGTCTTAATGATCGGGTAGCGTATTGGTGAGGAAATTTAAATAGGTGGCACAGTTTAACCTTGGCAAATAAATAGGTCCTATCACATGGCCTTTTACTATGCCGGCCCAAACGTTCACGGAAAAACGGTGCTGGAATGAATCTGTACGGGCTAGGTGCGGGTTTTCATGAACCCAGTAGTGACTGTTGTGAATGTTGTACAGTTCGCGACGCGTAAAAGTACACTCATCAGTCCAAAGAATGTTGGCGTCGCGATTATTCAGCCACCACCGGCAAAATTCAATTCGTGGTTCACGATCATTGTCGCACAGTCCTTGGGCACGTCGAAAATGGTATGGAAATTGTCCATCATCGAACTGGTGGCCAACTCTATCAAGTCGAACGTCTTTGGTAGGCATAGAAGGTAAGTTAGCTGTCCTTTTCTTTTTACAAATAGCTTCTTCCAGACTTGAGTTTGGTCTTCCTCTTTAACTCTCTCTGTGTGTCACTGCGAAACTCTGCCAAGTCACTGCGAAACTCTCCCAAATCCATAAGGCTTTTAGGGTTCACTCCTTTTTGTTTGTTTACTTTAAGATATAGTACCCAGGCGTTTATAATAATAGTTATATCCCAGAGATGATAAAAAATTCTGAAACCACTTTTTTCATACGGACGCGGTAACGACCTAAAAAACTGTCCATAAGATCGACCCCACTCATGAGCTTTATTTTTTTTTTCATCATCTCCGGGCCAAAATAAATTTCGTTTTAATGGCGATGGAATATGTGTATTTCCCACTTTATTTGGTACAAATCTTGATGTATAATTAGGTACTGTCATGTCTTTTAAAGGTGTTTTTTCTGCAGCACTTTGGTCGCGGGACTTACCCATTACCGTGACCCCGGTACGTAAAGGGCTCGTGAAGGACACCGTGGATTTTAGTCAGTACAAGTCTGACAGTCCCTCCCGCCCTGCCCTGGGTGGGAGGACTCATTTGATGATTTTACCACGCAAAAAAAAAAAGCACTTTGAATACATATTGAAGAAGTTGAAGCTAACTGAAGTGAACCATTTGTTTGGATCGATGAACTTGACTGATCTTTATAGGACTCGCAGAAAATTCAGATGTGATCGTCTCTTTTGAAGATGTTGTGTAGGAATTTGAAGCTGTCTGAAGAGAGTATTGGTTGGAAGAACTTGGCTTATTGACAATCAATTCGTCATTGGACATTTCTTTGGGTTCAGGTCTGGTCGTCTATTTTAAAAATGGGGTTCTGCGGCCGCTGAAGTTAAAGAACAAGATGTCGAAGCTATTGAAACTGAGTCTGTTATGTTGAAGCAACTTGGCTGACAAGCCAAGTTGCAGTTTGAATCGAAGATCGTTCATTAACGTGATCTGAACTTTCGACTGTCTGTTTATTACTAGATTTTGGCGGACATATTGAGATACCAAAACAGCTACTTCTTTTCTAGTTAACGGGAAACCATGTTTGTCTATAACATGTAAGCTATGTATGGGCAATTCTTCTTTCGACATCTTCCCCGAGAGCTATAGGTCTTCCAACGTTGTCGTTCATATGATTATTGTAAACTCCAGTTACAATAGTTGATCTAGGAATGTCATATATTTCTTCAGCTTGGTAACTCGTCATTACTTTATTTTTGACATCTTGCACTGCTTGCTGCAATTCTGCCATTGTGTATGACTTGTCCGTTTTTTTTTCTATAGTGGCGAACCATCTGCAATAAATTAATAAAGTAGTAAGACATACCATTACCTTAATGTACCGTAATATAGTTATTTTTATCATTATTTTAATTTTGTTGATTTTGTAAAATAATGAATTATTTAATGGAATTTAAATGAAAGAAGTTCTGTATAAAATAATAATGATTTATTTATTCAAATTTATTTTATACTATGTAATTTTAGAAACAAAGTGTAATGTTTTTCAAAATTAAGAATTCAACAAAATTATTATTCTTTGGAATGTAAATCAACTTAAAACTAAAATATAATGTGATCCACCTCGTAAAAAAAACTAATTTAGTATTTTTTTATTGAAATAAGTAATAATCAGCACTGTTGAGATCAGCGCAATTTTCGCAAATAAATTTTGCATGTTCCAAACATATGGGCTTGCCACAAACATTGCAGGAATGTTTATTTTTTTTGTCCTTATATGGACAATCCTGGCATCTGACATATCGTCCGGGTGCAATTGTAGGTGTAGTAGTCTAACGTCTGCTCTTCGATTCGCTGGTGGATGTACCTTTTTTTTTTGCGTGGTAAAATCATCAAATGAGTCCTCCCACCCAGGGCAGGGCGGGAGGGACTGTCAGACTTGTACTGACTAAAATCCACGGTGTCCTTCACGAGCCCTTTACGTACCGGGGTTACGGTGGTGGGTAAGTCCCGCGACCCCGGCAGGCTCTGGCCCTCTACAGGCCCCGTCAATTTGCTGACACTCCTTGAGGCGCGCGTGGAACACAACGCGCCGTCGACCCGGGCATGGTCCATGGTCGGTCTGCTAGTCGCCCATTACTCCCTGCCCGCATGCCCGCGCCTACGGTGGCCGGAGATCGTCTGGCGACGTCCGTCGCCGTGGGCGTCTACCACTGCGGCTGGGTCGGAGGGAGGACACTGTTCTCTCCCTCACGCGGCACGCCTCCTCCTTCGCGAGCATGACTGCTTCGCAGAAGGAGGCGACCGCTTCCCACTCCGTCTCGCCCCGCAGCATGGCCTCGACCAATGCCGGGCGCGAGAGGTCTCCGCCTATCGCCGTCGTGAGGACACGACGGTGCTCCGCCCAAGCGGGGCAGTCCTGCACCGTATGCTCCACCGTGTCCTCAGGACGGTCCTCGCAGTGGTGACACCCAGGCGTTTCCTCCTTCCTTATCCGACACAGGAACCTCCCGAAACTTCCGTGTCCAGTGAGGACCTGCGTCATGCGGAAGGTAAGGACGCCGTGACGCCTATCCAGCCACTCCTCAAAGAGGGGTCTTACCGCCGCGATTGCGGCGTGCCCGGTGGTGGATGTACCTTGGAATATTTTTTTAGTTTTTCGTGAATATAGGTGTTGATAAACCATTGATAAGCCCAAATTACGAATGAATTCTGTTCTTTTGGTCGTAACGTTTTTGTTTGCTAGATATATAATGCAAGCATTGATAGCTGCCATGTTCAAAATACCATAGCACAAAGTCATAGCCCATCGTTTACTGTTGCGACTAACGTTGTAATTAGCGCTCAATTCGTCGAACCACGTCAATGCCAGCTTTGGTTGAATTATAAAATGTTATCATTTCAGATTTTTGTTTCTCATCTATAGATTCATTTATTGAATTATAATGATGCATGGTGGACTTAACAAGAACCACCTTGTTTTTCTTTGGCGCATAGGAAACAAGTGTATTATCTTTCTGAAATCCAAAGAGTGAACTGTTAGGTTGCCTGTTAGTTCTAATGAAAGATTCAGGAATCTGTGTCTTGTTCTTTCTTACAGTTCCAACCGACGTAAGGCGATGCTCCTTTAGTAGATGGAACATTAGCTCATATCCAGTGAACCTATTATCAAATGTTATGTTTCGGTGTGAACCAGAAACTAGTTGAATGAGTCTCTCCACTACCTCAAATGGTTTATTACTGACTGCATATGGTCCCGATGGTTATTTGCCTGCGTACACTTCCAAATTCCAAATTTAGAATGTAGACGCGGAAAAGACATCGACCTCTAAATGCTAGTAACATCTCGTCGATAGTCAGAAACTCACTTGGAGAGTACGCATTTTGACAGCGTTGAACGAACTGATCAAAAATGCTTCGGAAGGCTGCCATATTATCAATTTGTTTACGCTGCTCTCTTGTGGCTTTGTCATCGAAACGTATAGCATTTTGAAGAAACTCGAATCTCTGCAGTGACATGGTAGTACGAAAATATAGCTAGTTCCATCAGTTCGCCAAAGATCTTTCAAATTTTGACGATTAGATTTGATGAGGCCAGCGAAGTACAGTGAGCCAATAAATGCTTTCAACTCGCGTAAAGTGGTTTCTTGCAAGTAACAAGAAGCATTACTATTAGAATTATTTGCTGCACTTTTAATTTATCTTTAGCGATTTTTTGAATTAGTGTGGATCAAGATTTCTTGAAGCATTTCTGGAGTCATAAAAAATATTCCAGCATTCAAACTCTGTAGAAGCATCTTTTCCGATTCGATCTAGTGTCGCTAGACGAGGATTTTAAAATATACAGTGCTTTTAAATTTTAACAGGGTATGAGATACCCTGGATCATTCTTGACAGGTTAATAAAACAACTAGCTTTTAAAAATCTTGTTTATATATATATATAAAATCAATCCACTTCTTTCTGTGCAAAGTCCGGTTCACCGCCAAACCCGTCCATATCGTCATGAAGACTCGAGTTGCCCCTTAAAGATTTATAGAAATCCAGGCAGTCTAGGTACTCGTATTAAGACACAGTTTTCATTATTAATGTGTATTAACTCGGAATTACGAAAAACTTCAAAGTCAAATCATTTATTTCAATTAGACGATCAAAGAGGCACTTTTGAACGTCGATTATTAAATAAAAGGAAATGGGATGGGAAGGGATTGATTCTACACCCTTTCAAGTTTCATTTCCCATTCAAGTTCATAAACACCTGTTTGCTTGATATGCTCACTGCAATAAGAGCGGGCGATTTTCAAGTGATACGTGCCCACAGCAATCAAAATCAAATCTTCATGTGTTAGTCTTGGGAAGTCTGCCAATTCAGGAAGATCAGCTTGCATTCGTATAAACGCCACCCTTTGTCGATTTAAGTCGTGTTCAAGCACATAATCACATAAATGATTGTAATTATTTACATTATTTATTATATCAATGAATTGGTTTGTGTACCTACTGTCCTCGTAGGGCTCTTGAAAACAGTTGATGATGGCTGCGGCTAATGATCTTAAAATCCTTAATGGTGTTTGGTAAAGTGCGATTAAATACTTTGTGTCTAAATATTTTAAAGTCGCGCTTAAATCGACCGTTAATTGTCTCAACGACCCACTGCATAAAGTGACTCTTAGTGAAGACGTCACCTTCTGCCAAAAAATAATTAATCGGGGCCTCTTCCATAGGACCGTCGTGGTTTTGTAAAATCTGCTGCATTATTTATGCATCAGAGGTTGTTGCATCGTATGGACCTGTAACGTCTATAATGTATCCGTCCCCACATACAATCATAAACGGTTTTATCAAGTTATGATATTTTTGCAAGCTGTAACTGTTTCTTTGAAAGAGGAAGTTCGAGCTCTTTTGGATAAAAATTTATGAACTATCACATATTAAAATAGCTTTAGGTGTTTCACGACTCCCAAAAATATGATTTGGTAAAACTCTTTTTCGTTCGATGATTCCGCTACGTGTCATGTAATCGAGTCCTAAATGCAGGGAACAAAATCATTGAACAGATATCTTCTTGTTAAAAACTGTACTCAGACGTATGCTCGCAGACGTTTTAAATCACAATCAGTTCAATGAACTCCTTGATCAATCAAGCAGTACATTGAACTGATTGTGATTTAAACCAGTCCAGAAATGAAGATCTTCCACTGTTATTTCGTCAATATTTTCAAAATCTATGAGAGTTCCTTGTTCTAGTGCCTAAACATACATATTTCTAATATCCAGATAATTGTCAGCACTGAAATCGAAATGACGCCGTGTAGATATGTTAGTCAAATGATTTTGACATATCCGTGCAAGTAGGGGTATAAGCAAGTCGTTATAACTCATAAGATATACCTTAATGCTGTTAGGCATTTGGCGGAGTTGCAAGTTATGGCAATCATCTATCATACAACGCCGTGATGTATTTTTACTCTACTAAGACACGGAACAGGAATCGCAGCGACAGCTAGAGGGGGGGCGGGTTGGAGTGCTGGATCGCGGTGCACTTCCTGATTAATCCTGTGCCAACAAGCATGACAGATTGATCTCGTTCCATCAAATGCTATCTGTAACAAGAAACAAAAATACTAATTCAGAAAAATGGTCTGGAAAAGATCGTTTGTAGCGATAAGACCGCCTTTGCCTACTAGTTTAGTTGCTTTTTGTAATCTATACGAAGAGAAAACGGTAAAAATTTCAAAATACGTCGCCATTTTAAGGGGTTGTGAGTGGTTGGGGGAGGGGTCGGACCCCCCCTTAACCCTTTTCACCCGCCGGTAATACTTGGTTTCCTTAGAAAAAAATTAAACAGAAATTTGTACAAAAATTGTTTATTCAACTTTATAAACATGTTTTATAGCTTTTATTAATTCCATGAATGGATCTTTTCTTTATTTTAAGTTATTTCGCCGCCACAAATATTCAAATATAACATTTACAAAATTTTCTGTGTTATTCAAAATTGTCCTTAAAATATCTTTTGACTGCCCTCCACTGGGACTCAATTCGTTGAGTATGAGTCCCATCTTCAGCTATAAATGGGCTGTCACGATCCGAGTGGTTGACTTTTTTGTGTATGTAGCCATGTTCTGACAAGCAATCATATGCTCTCCAAAAATCGGTACGGATGGTGGTACCAACTTCCACATTCTTCAATATAAGTGGCACCAAAACCTCAGCAGAGCGAATATTGTCTGGGCACACTTCCAACCTCAGATCTTCAGATCCATCCTCAATCATACCGAGAAACCAATGGCCCTCAATATGGCGACCTATAACAAAAAAAAATATGTATATATAAAACTGGCTTTAATTACGATTCGACGGAGCCCCGGGGCTCCTACTTCTGGGTGGTTTAAAAAAAAATAACCAAACCGAATGAAGTCGGACTGTGCCAACTCAGTAATACATTGCTATTAATTACCTAACAATTATAATTATATTTCCTATAACACATCTAATATATAACATATAATTACCTCGATTGTATTTTCTTTTTCAAAATTTAGATTCATCTGGACAATTTTTCCGGGACCACCAATCTTTCCAACGACTTGATTTTTGTCCATTTGGTATGCCACAATGGTTTCTCGGCAATAATTATACCAGTCACATATATGGTGACTCGGCTCAGGCACCTTTCAAAATTTCCCTTGTAGGGATCTTCATTTATGGTGTCGTTGTAGCTTCATTTTATTGAATATGCATAAAATAGATAAAAAACAAGCACCAAATCCAAAATTTTTATATTTTCAAAAAATGCCCCATTGTTGCGTGGTATTTTAGATTTAGATTTACAATTGCCTTTAGTGCAACACCAAGAACCAAATGACCTGTTGGTCAATTTGGCTATTTTCATAGGAGTGCGATGTGTTCTGCATAATTTTTGAGTCTGCACCAATCCATTTTCTTAGGCGAATGCCACACACTGCTCATTGGTGCCCAATTTTTTAATTATTCTCGCTAAATACCACATCATAACCACCTCTTCTGTGTAGAAATGTCTATCGAGAAAGGGCCCGTCGTCCTCGACAACATTATACTGCCGATGCAAAATCAAATCAAAATCAAAACTTTTAATTTTTAATTTAATATGTTTGCATTGTTATTTATTAAATTAGTTATACCAATTCTTGGAGAACTTTATGGTCATACTACTACGCACGCAACGCACACAGTCGCATAAGCAGTTACCACGCATTCGCGCACACGACACTGACAATACACGATTTACGTTAAAGAAATATTATTAAACATTAACAGACGATGTCCGAGAAAATTATTTATTTATGGTCTATGTCTAGTAAACATTATGATTGCATCTTTCCATCACACTTTTCAGGCTTTGGACTGTCGACTCTGAATAATTTCGTTTATTGAGTTTGATATCCAAACCGTATAAGCTGCTGAAAATAAGATGAGATACGACAACATTATTCAGAGACGGCGTGTTTAATAGATTGAATCAAAATATTTACAGTAATTAAAAAAATCAAATATCTTACATACTGATTGCAAACACTCATACGGCGTTGTCTTTTTAACACACTTTCAAAATGTCCACCACCTTATTCAATACATTTTAATGCCCGTTTTCATAATTGATGTTTTAATTTAGAAAGCGATTTCAGTGTCATTTCTCACTATTTGAAAAGCGTTCACTATCCTATTTTTTAGGTCCTCGGCACTTGTTGTATCACTAAAATAAACTAACGATTTAATTCATCCCCACAAAAAAAGTCAAGAAGTGTCAAATCAGCTGATCTGGGGGGCCACTGCACAGGGCCGCCGCGACCGATCCAGCGCTCTCCAAACTCTTCATCTAGGTGCTGCCGAACACTTTTAGTGAAATGGGCAGGGGCACCATCGTGTTAGTAGAAAACCTCTTGTAAATCACGAAGAGGAATGTCTTCTAGTAGCGTAGGTAGAGTTTCTCGCAAAAACAGTCAATATGCGTCTCCTGTTAATCTTTGTAAGAAGACTGGTCTCAGTATGTGTGAATCAATGACACCGGCCCAGACGTTAACTGAGAAACGGTGTTGGAAGGAATCCACTCTGCATGCGTGAGGATTTTCGTGCATCCACAAATATCGATATAGAATAAAGATATAGAACATATCATTATTTTGAAAGTATTGTCTGAGAAGAGAGTTTTCATCCTTAAAAAGAGACTTCATTATATCTGCATCAGATGTGGTAGCTTTGTATGGGCCAAAGCAGTCTACAATGTAACCATCAGGTGTTACCAGCAAAAACGGTTTTAACAGGTTTCTGTACTTATGCAAGGAATATGTTTCCTTTTGGAACATATAATTAGAACTTTTATTCAGGTAAATATACATAAGTCCCGTCACATATAATGATTGTGTTTTCATTATTTTGATTATAAATTGCATTTGGTATCATTAAATGTGTTGCAACAATTGTTCACGGGATATGTGTTCTATACCCAGATATCTAGGCACAGAGTTCTGCACCAATATTTCCCTAACCTTATCCATCACGGGGTTGCGGGACCATCGGATTACCGTGACCCCGGTACGTAAAGGGCTATTGAAGGACACCGTGGATTTTAGTCAGTACAAGTCTGACAGTCCCTCCCGCCCTGCCCTGGGTGGGAGGAATCATTTGATGATTTTACCACGAAAAAAAAAACCCTTTACGTACCGGGGTCACGGTAATGGGTAAGTCCCGCGACCATGTTCTTTTGACCTTGGCATTGTTTTACGGACTGATAACTACCGCTTGTGACGATTATTTTGTGCTTTTGATTTCTGGACACCGATTTTGCTTTTTGGGATTTTTGTGAGAAATTAATATGCAGACGCCACAAGCAGCCCTGCTATTACTTTGTGTAAATTGCAATATACGCATTGATACACTTCCCTGCCATCTCGTTTTTGAGCTAGACACGAGAGTAATTTCTATGATTTGCGAGTGGAATTCATCAATAATAGTACGTATTTAAATACCATTACCTTATCTTAATTTATTACAGATACATAAACATCATACATAAAATGATACATACAAATTGCATTAGCTATAGACGTCAAAGCAATTGTGATATTGCTAAAGTTTTCAGATAATTGAGCAAATGCATGCGTTGTAATTAATTCCGCTTCAACCCGCCGCGCTTCGATTCTCGTCATCTGCTCCATATCTGTATCCAACGACCTCGGAATTGAAGAGCGGCGCCGGCGGGGTCGTGGTGGTATAGCACTCTGAAGTGGCGTGTGAGGCGCAGATACTGAAATATAAAAATTAATAATGTAAAATCAGCACTTGACCTAACAAGTTTCAAACTTCTAAGTCGTTACAAAAAATATAACAGGAGTTTTTTTTTTTTTGCTATAGCCGGGCAATGTGATTAGTCCCAAAACACTTGAGTGTTACAAACTCACTAATATGTGTGTATTTGGGTAGCGTGATTGATGGACAGCTTATTCAAAATGTTTAAACATTCCTAAACCAATTCGAGTAAAGACTTACTTGTGGATGTTGCTGGTATTGCGTCATTCTGTGACGTGCTAGGAATAGGGGAAATGTTTCGCATAGAATCTATTGCCGTGTCCTCTTGTACTGTTTCAATATGATCAATCACAACTGGTGACTCAGTAGATCTAGTCTAAAATAATGAAATGAATATTATTAGATTAATTAAATATTTAGTACCCATAGGTACCTATTTAATATAAATATCATAGGTATGATAAAACTGTAAGTAAATATTAAAATATATTACTGATTGAGGAAATAGATTAACTGTCCATCTTGCATCTCCAGTCGCAAACTCTTGTCCACCCATCACCGCCACCAATCTATTGTCTAAGGCGGACAATGTTGGCAAAGTGTCTACTGTCCAACCACCAGTGCGCCTCATTGAAGCTGAGACTTCTGCACACTGCTTCTTTAGAGAACATTTCTTCTCAGCCCAATACTGAAAGAAAACATGCAATAATTTTAATATAATTGCTCTGATGATACAATTATTCTTAATAGATACTAAGTAAACACTTGATTATATTGAATCACCTTAGCCCAGCCTTGACCGCTTTTATTTGCTCCTCCAAGAGAATTTAAGTTTGTTGCCAAAGTCTCGCATTTTCTCTTCGTTTCTAATTTGCCTTGAGCTGTCCGAAGCAAATCCTTAGCTATGCCTGGGTTTTGCTCCAAGAATTCCACCAAACCTTCTAATTGAGCGTAACTAGGACGATTTGTCATAATAACTGAAATTGATAATCTTTTATTATGTACAACATAATAAAATATAAAATAAATAATCACATTGACAAAACACAAATATTTCACTTATTAAATTAATCATCTTGTTTGACAGGCCTGTTGGTCTAGTGGTTAGTGATCCTGACTGCTATGCCGGAGGTCGTGGGTTCGATTCCCACCCAGGACAAATGTTTGTGTGATGAGCACGATCGTTTGTTCTGTGTCTGGGTGTAATTTATCTATAATATGTATGTATTTAGAAATATATAAGTATGTTTATCAGTTGTCTAGTACCCATAACACAAGCTCTGCTTAGCTTGGGACTAGATGGCGTTGTGTGATAGTTGTGGAATATTTATTTATTTATTTATTATTTATCTAATAAAGTAAAACATTACTATAAGTTACACAAGTATATTTACTTACCACTTGTATGAAACTTTGATATTGCTGAGTAACTTAACGCACAATAATTATTTCTAACCTATAAGTTACCAAACGCGAACTATATCTTTACGTTAATGTTCTACACAAACTTGCATTTCGAATTCATTTCTATCCACTTGACTTTATTTTTGAAATTGGAGGACTTTTGCCCCGAGGTTTTATTTTTTTAAGTAGTGTAAGGCAACGATCATAACGCATGAAGCCACAGTCATGGTTAACTTTATGATTTAAATCATTTTCTCACACTCAAAAGAATTTAACACGTTAAAATTAATCAATTGAACAACGACTTATATGATATTTATTTATTAACCGTGTTTTTTAAGAATGAAACAGTTAAAAGCCCTATTACCAGTTTATCGTAATGAGTTAAACAACACTATTGCGACTCTTAACGTAGCTATACTTCACGTGTAACAAAATAATCGCGGCGCAATCCCAATTTCAATCCAATGTTGACAATATTGTTTTCAAGAGTACCGAATCACGTGACTGCAAAATTAACATTGGAATTGTATTGGCTTTAGTTTGGAATTGATATTAGTTTCAAGAGTTAGCCCCCTGGGTGGGAGGACTCATTCGATGATTTTACCACGATAAAAAAAAAGGTTAAAAGAACAGAAGGTAATCCAAAATAGTACTCGTAAAACAATAATTCACAACAACAATCGTATCGAAAGCGTTTTTTTGTTATTAGTTATATCCGCGGACTGATGCGTCCGTGCCTTTGTTTATGTGTTTCATTGTTTACAATAATAATTTTTTAAATGCAGGCAGTTGCTGCACTCCTACATCGGAGTCTAATCTAGTATCTTAGATATATCTTAATGACTAAGTGAGTCCATTTTTTTTTTGTCAAGTCTTATTACATTTTTTCTTGGTGTTTTGTTTTTTATTTAACTACGATTACAATTCTGAGATTATTATACATTATAATAAGCGAAAGCGTTAGCGAATGATCACTGTCAGATGTCAGTCAATCGATGGCGCCGGTCGATGCCATGTAACGTTTCGTTGTATGCATAGACCGTGCAATTAAACAAAAAGCTCATACTCAATTTGTAGTTACTTAATTATTTTTATGATAAAAGATCTTTAGATACCTAAAATAACTAGTTGATCAGATGCCTAAGTATTCATTAAATTACGGCTAACAAGTATATAGAAATAGAAAGTAATTTATACATAGTCTATGAATATTAAATCATTTCATGTGCGAATTGAATCGTGAATCCTAATAATTTTTAAATAAGTTACCAAAACACACAAAAAAAAAATCTTTTAAATGTGGTTGAATAACAAGATTTGGCTTATATTTTCTAAAACCTCTAAAAATAAGGGATTTTTTGACATATATGGCATATTGTTACGTCATCGTTTCCTCATCAGGTATAATTTGGCCATCCTTCTTTGACATTAGCTGTCAATATCATCCATCCAAAATGGCGGGTTGCGTTTTGTTTCACGTTTTTCACTTAAAACCTAAAAATTACATTCGAAAAACTGTACTAAAGCATAAAGACTACGTTCCGTTTTGGATAATTGCATTAGTCTTTAAGAATTTTCGGAAATTGTTTGAAAATATTTAGACGCAACTCCGGCAGCCATAATTACTTTGGGGGGATTAAGACTAACTTAGAACCCTTAAGCCCCTACACCACCAATACCCTAAAATTTAGGCGACTCGTTCGGAAAATGCTTGTGCCGATTGTTAAGGTAGGTACATAAAAAAATTTCTTTATGTTACACAATTACAAATTATTTACTGAAAAATACTTTCGTCTACTAGGACATGTTCGAAATTCTTTATTATTAAATTTTATAGTATAATAAATTCTCATTCTAATGTATAGCTTCTTTAAATAAACTATTGGGAAACAAGGACAGGGTGCTATAAAACCAATTTTGTCTAATTCTTTGTAAATTAATACAGCTATTTTGCAGTTAATGTGTTCTCTTTTAAAGCAACAACGAAAAATTTCATCCATTTTCTCGATATATTGTACAAAATCATCTGTTGGTACAACTTCAAAAGCTTCGGTCAGTATCTTTGCTGTATTCTCTGTATGCGGTTTGCTTTGGTTGAATATAAGATTTCATAATTTGACACTCGTTATGACGTTCGCCAAATTTCTTCAAAAGATAACCGCAAACATAAAAAAGCGAGTTTTTTCGGTAATATCTAGTTGATTATATTCTAAACTCATAATTTGAAGGTTGTTATCTGAGTCTTCATTGCTTATACCCGGAGATTCTTTTTCCTCAGTAGGTGGTGTTTCATCATTCAGTTGACTTATCACGCTGGTCTGAATAAGAAGTTTACCCAAATCGACTTCACAATTACCTGCTTTTGGAGGTTTTATGATGTTGGAAAAAAAAAATTGCAAAGCAGATATAAACTGTCTGCTCGCGGGTTCTGTGGCCAGACCATTTTTGGTTCGTATTTGTAAAAAAAAATTCTCAAGCACATCTTGATTGAGCCTCCCTTGTTAGTAAAAACGAGCACCCTTCTGACTTTAAATCTTCAAAAAGCAGCAAAATAGAAGAAATTATTACTTGAAAGCCGTATATAAACTTAACGGATGAGGTAACATTTTTTCCACTTTTCGGATTGATTAACTTCAGATGTTGAAAAAACAATTTCATTGAAGAAAGTTATCTGCGATTCTTTTCCACAAAACGCTCTTCTATATTCATATTTATCATTAAGATTTGATGAGTTTAATGCATCAAATACATAATTCATCTTTTTTATAAGTTCAGCAGTGTCTCTCCCGGATTCTTGAATGACATTAAAGTCCACGTACGTTGATATACCAGCGGCAACAGAATTACTTAAAAGTTGAGTAGCATATCGAACTTTCATCTTTTCAAAATTTGTTGGATCTCATGATTTGGCTTGGACTGTGAACCTGTTAAAGCATAATTTATGTCGTATTTCTGTAACGTACTGTTACTTGTTGAATGTCCATTAGTAAAAATTAAAATCTTTTGCCATGCCGTCCCGGTCTGCGTAGGCCCTCAGTCTTCCAGTACGATTCCAGCGTTGGAAACTTGATGATTCCAGTTAATATGTAAATGTCAAGATTTTTTTTATTTCCGCGTTGTCAACAGGTTTCCAGCAAGTCATCCGATCACTTGGATTAGAAGCCATAGTTTGTTCGGCATAAATGTTGGTTTGTTCCGTCATCAAGTTCAGTACATTGTCATCGACCATTGTGTAGAATAGACTATACAAATTCGCATGGTCAGGTATATTTTCAGTTTGAACAAAATCTTGAGAAAGTAATGGTTTCCGAGATAATGCCTGGATTCTGTAAACCCAACCTTCTTGTTCGTCTTGACTATGTAGGACTCGTTCATGATGTGGCCTACAATTTACACTTCTATCAGCTGCATCATCAGCTTCTGATGAAGATCCATACAGAGATTGGGTAACGACTCGCGGGCCGTAGCGTGCGAGCGCTCCGCGTGTGGCGTGTTCCTCGCGCCAACGTTCAACGCACCTGATGGGCCGTTGGGCTGATCTTTGATTGGCTGCCACGTACAGTGCAGCCAACATCACTAACAGCCGGATTTTTTTTTGTTTTGGCAGGAGTGGGAAATCCCCAAGGACACCTCGATTATCTCACGCAAGCTGTGAGACAGTCGAGGTAGTGCGGGACTCGAACCCGCTATAACCCACTCCTGCCCCGCCAGTGTACCTCTAACGGAGTCAGAGTCCTTTTCGCGTTTGTTTCTTTGGCGTCTGCAAGTGGCCGGAGAGACCGCTTGATGAATGCTATCTTTTACTTTTTTGATTGTTTTTTTTTTTTGTTTTTAATACACTACTTTATGTTAAAGGACAATGCTAGAAACTCTATAGAGCGTTGACCCATCAAATAAATGTTGGTTTACAAGCAAGCCAAATGTAGCATTCTATTGGTGCTTTATTAGTGATAACTAAAAAAATGTTTAAATGCTTTTAGAACTTGCGGTTTTTGTTTAAATCCAAGAAAAAATATTACATTATTTTAGGTTATGTACCTACCATAAGTTTAGGTTAATTGCAGTTATAATTGTTGATATAATTAAATAAGTGCTGTATATTGTTACAATGCTATTCTAGGATGTTTGGCTATGAAAGGAAGGAATGACATATCACCAACATTAACCTTAGACTGTTGATCGGTAATAAAATAAAACAAGTTGTTTTATTAATCTTCAAACGTTATTAAAACATTATCAAGAAAAGCTGCTGGCTGATCAATATTGTCTTGATGACGTGCCCAACCACGGTACCATATAATGGTCATTAGGTACATGGCAACAACAGCCAACCGTTCGATTACCCACAATACAATTGCAGCAATATCCTTATATAGAGTCGATTGCACAGCTACTGTTAGGCTCTCTATCAACTAGGATATAGGTGAAATAGTATCTTTGGCCAATGTGCCTAGACTTTATTCTGCCTCTTATTAAAAATGGGTAGTTTCCACCAATCTGTAACACCATTTCATGTGAGTGCTCCACTTCTGGACACACCTCTATTAAATAGAGCCCATTTTCGCGCATATGCTCTCCAAAATATGAACGGGCCTGTTTAACTTGATATGGCCCCCAAAGCTATCAAAATCAATTCACTATATGTTAATATAGGAAACTGCTGTAGTTGTGGTAGATTTCCACAATCCTAGAAAACATTGTTCTACGTCTATTTAAATTAAATTCCTGAACAAATCGGGCTAAATGATTTGGCTCATTTAAAAAACGCAATGCTCGTGATATTATTTGTTGGCCGGTCGTGAATCGGTGGATGAAAACGATTAATCAAAGCCGCTGCAATTCGAAAGTCATCCATTAAATGTAATGAGGCCCTATTAATAAATCTTGTCTAAATAGCTTGAAGTCACGTTTGAAGCGCCCATTCACAACTTCCACTACCCATCTGCACAATGTTACACAGCGACTTTTATTGGCTTGCAATGTCGTTAATTGTGTTGCTCCTTCATCCACTGATTCAGGCTTAAATACTTTATAGCCATAAGATTCTAGAAAAGGTATGCTATCACGAAATCCTCTGTCTAAAACAAAAATATCATTTGATCTAAAAAAAGACCTCATAGGCCCATTTTCAAACAAATGCCTCATTATTTCAGAATCTGTTTGTGTTGCTGCATAGGGACCCGAAACATCGATAATATATCCATCACAGGCAACTATTAGAAAGGGCTTTATTAAGTTGTCATATTTGTGCAGACTGTATGTCCTTTTCTGGTAAAGGTATTTGCAACTTTCTTGAATAAAAATATATGTACCATCACAAATAGCAATAACAGGCATTTTTTCTATTGAAATATTTGGGCTACCGAATAGATTATTTGGTATTAATAAATTCCGCTGAGCTACCTCTTCTCTAGTAGTATGCTGCAACCCAACATGATTTGGAACAAAATGATTTATAAAATAGTTCCGCATTTTTTTTGTGGTTTAACCCTAGTGGTTCGCTCAATGCGTTTGCGATCTTGTTTAGTCGAGCCTGTTTTCGCTGTAACACAGGAAGTGGGCGCAACGAAGACAATAAGCTATTGCTAACTGCCGGATTCTGGGCTATAAGGTCCAATAATCTTGTCATTTCAAATGAGTCCTCCCACCCAGGGCAGGGCGGGAGGGACTGTCAGACTTGTACTGACTAAAGTCCACGGTGTCCTTCACGAGCCCTTTACGTACCGGGGTTACGGTGATGGGTAAGTCCCGCGACCCCGGCAGGCTCTGGCCCTCTACAGGGCCCGTCAATTTGCTGACACTCCTTGAGGCGCGCGTGGAACACAACGCGCCGTCGACCCGGGCATGGTCCATGGTCGGGCAGCGAGTCGCCCATTACTCGCTGCCCGCATGAACAGTACAAACTTCAGGAAATCATTATCTTCTGCAAACTTGTCTAGTACAGTCAGCATCAAAAGTTAGTTCACTCACTACGCGGGTCAACAATCACATCCGTTCTATAGGAAGTTACTCAGGATACTAAGGGCGATTCTCTAGTGCGAATCACGCGCGAACGTTGCGTCTAGAAAGAGCGTACGAACGCGACCTAAACGAACCTATTCATTATTATTATACTTAATATAATATTCGACTTGTTTCGTCACTTCCGTTTTTCAACTTCTTCATTATGTCATTCTTCTTCATTCATTCATTTGTCATTTGTCTTCTTCATTGTCACTTATATCTTGATGATTGGTTACACAAAAATGGGTATTATTATTCAGTGTTCGAGCTGTTTCGGAAACTACATTGTCACTCACATTTTGATCATTCGTTTCATAAAATTGAGTTTTTGTTGTTACTGTAACATCAAAAACTCAATTTTATGAAACGATTTTTGTATTTAGATGCGAAGTATTTGAATATTGTATTGTTTGGTTCCGAATCACAGGTAGCGGCGTCCTCAATAGTTCGCGTTTTTGGAACATATTAATTTCGGCATCATGCATGAGTTTATGCATTTGAAACTTAATATTAACTTGGTTGCTGAGAAAATAGGTCTTGAAAGACAGACGGACAAACAAAGTGATCTTATAAGGGTTCCTGTTTTCCTTTAGACGTACGGAACCCTAAAAACAAGCAGGTACTTACTAATAAATGTAATTTATGAGGTACCTATTTTTCTGATAAATAATTAGAAACTGTACTGACAGAAAGTAGGTGAGTAAATGGGAAAAATTAAATTTTATTGAAGACTTACCTGTAGTATGCAATTGGTCTGCAATTTCTTCCCAAGCATTATTTCAAATACAGGGTGGCCCAGAGAGAAATGCATTTTTGAACATTCAAGGAAAAAAAACTGTATAATTTTATAGAACTTTATTTATTACAATTTGAAGAAAATTAAATGAAATTTATTTTTAAATTTACTTTTTAAAAATTACGTCGTCCAAGTGATAACCTTGACGGTTACAGCATTCTTCCAATCTGGCATCAAAATCTTGGAAAACTTTTGTTAGAGTTATGGTCGAAATGGATTCCATTTCTTGTCGAATGTTCAGCTTCAGTTGCTGCAGAGTTGTTGGATTATTAGAGTATACTCTGCTCTTAAAAAGTTCTTAAGTCAAGGATTCCTGTAAGACTAAAGAAAAAAGTACTGGATTCGTGTATATTGCCTTCTCTTTCTTATGCGTCACAAACATGGATATTCAACAGGTATACAAGTAATAAGTTACAAACCACGCAAAGAGCCATGGAGCGGAGCACGCTAAATATAAAGTTAAAACATAAAAGGACAAATGTATATGTCAGAAATACAACTCAAGTTATAGATGCTTTACAGCACTGTAAAAAATTAAAATGGAAATGGGCTGGCCATGTTGCACGCATGAATAACTATAGATGGACGAAAAGGATAACTACTTGGAAAGGGCCGTCAGGAAAGAGAAAGAGAGGTAGACCAAGGGAGAGGTGGCTCGACGAAATACTGAACACAGTGGGAAATGACTGGATAGAAAAGGCTTTAGATAGAGATCAATGGAGAAAAATGGAGGAGGCCTTTACTCTGTAGAGAGGTCCTTAATTATAATTATATTTTATTTCGCATGATATCAATTATTAAATTATAAAATTTGCTGTATATATATTTTTTTTAGTCAATTTTAATTTAATACTGAATTGTTATTACAAATTTATTTATTATTTGAAATTGTACAAAACATCATGTAAATTAATATTAAGGAATAAACGAGGCTTTATTATTATTACTCTGCTCTTAAGGTAACCCCATAAAAAGAAGTCTGCTGGAGTGAGACCGGGGCTTCTTGGTGGCCAGGAGATGTCACCCCTACGTGAAATTAATTTTTGTGGGAACATGTTTCTTACCGCCTCGATGCTCTCATTTGACGTGTGACACGTAGCCCCATCTTGCTGGAACCAAGTGCTCCTGTTATAACCTCGCGATTCTTGCAGCTTTGGAATAAAAAAACTTCTCAGCATGACAGTATAGCGCTCTGAATTGACGGTCACCGCTTGACTACGATTGTTCTCAAAAAAAAATGGTCCGATGATTCCCCATTTCGCAATTGCGGCCCAAACTGTAACTTTCGGTGAGTGCAACGGCTTCTGATGTTTCAACCGCGGATTTTCTGCTGCCCAATACCTACAGTTCTGTTTATTTACAAATCCGTTCAGGTAAAAATGGGCTTCATCCGAAAACAGGATGTTATTGAAATTATTGAACTTATCGCGCATTTCATTTGCAAATCTCAATCTCGATTCGAAGTCTTCTGCCTTTAGTTCCTGTACTAATTGCATCTTATAAGGATGTAATTTCAAATCAAGCCGTAAAATTCGATGCAATGTCGATCTAGACACTCCCAAAGTCGATGAACGTTTGCGCTCCGACATTCGTGGATTCGCGCGTACAGATTCTCGAACTCGCTGAATGTTTTCGTCGGTCCGTGCTACTCTTTGGCGACCGCGAGGCCGCATTTTTTGCGACGATCCTGTCTTTTCGAATCTTTCAATCCATTGCTTAATTAAATTAGTGCTTGGACACTCACTGATGCGCCGCAATTTGAATTCAGTACGGTAAAGCCGTCGAACAGTCACATATGATCGAGCATTCTCGTAAAATGCGCGGACACAAAACGCGCGCTGCTCTCCCGTGTAACGACTCATGGTGACTAAAATTACAAAGCCCGCGCACCGCAATGCAACCATTCCCGCGCCCCGCCATTTTGATTTTTAGAAAAGCGCGCGAAATCAAAAGTGCATTTCTCTCTGGGCCACCCTGTACTATGATCACGATAATGAATTGAACTCAGATCATATAACACTGAGTACCGCGCGCACTCACTAATTCTATTAATTCTTCATCCGACATTATAAACCAAAACTAACAAAAACTATCTTTCTTTTATCTCAACCTTCAGAATGTTCTCGAAAGAATGACGCGTGGCGTCGGGTGTTAACTAGAAACACACTGCGCTGATTCGTCCGGTGGCGTGTGTCCCCCCTCTCCCGGCAACACGCTGATCCAAATCAATTGTCACATAGCGTGTTGTCTATGCGCTTCTGACTGATATTAAATATATGGAATTGATAAGTACTGACATGCGTCGGGTGGCGTGGCGTTGTGTCACGTTTTGGTAGTATGTTTCCACGTGAAAATTACGTTCCACGCGAGGATGTTGTTTCAGCAATAGGTAAGTAATTTTATTCATATACCTTTGTTATATAATACTAATTCAGTCTTTAACTATAAACAATCATATTTACTAATAAAAATTAAATCAATTGACCGATGATAATCCTTTTATGGCATTTTCATCGCTGATATTTACACAGTCTTTATACACATTCACCGCGTCGATAAAACCTTCTGTGTCTTCGGGTTTTCCACTAAATCAAACGGTACACTTCGTGAAGTTACCGCCGGGGATTATAACAGACGCGTCGAAATGTGGCGCCGGCATCGAGGTACGCACCTCGTGGATGAGTCGCGCGAAAATATCAGCTTGGCTCTGCTGCAATGTCTGCATCATAGCCGCAAATTGCTCCGACCCCATAGTGATTGTGGAAGGCTCCTCAGCCCCGTCCTCTTCAGGTCCTTATCCTATCCGAGAGGGAACTCCAGTCCACGGGCGCACGTGGAGGTTTCCTGTCTTAGCAGCCCGAGAATCAGGGCTAGCTACGAGCTTTGGTCACCAGCAATTGACTCTGGAGTATTCTCGCTCAAACTTTGTAGTAGTCGCTCATTACGTTTTTATTCTGTATATTCCTAGCTTTACGTTCTCGCCATACACGTTGTTTACCACGTTCTCTTGGAGTCATTTCGAATACTAGTTTTAACTGTTTATTGCGTCGTTTTTCTGCATAACGCAGGTTATCTTTTCTCTTATTGGCTTCATACAAGTCGGGGTTATCCTCAATACGAGCTTTTCGTTTTCGCCACATCGATCACTATGTTTTATTACTTTACTTAGAATAATACACCTGTATGTAATCTGCAATATTACCCATTGACCAACATTTAAAATGTTTTCAGTAACAATAAGTATTTTTACCCGACTGCGAGGGAACCCTAAAGGAGGGTTATTTTGAATTTTGGTAACATTCGTCCAAGTGTTAAACTACACAATACTGACGTCTTTAAATATGTCTTGATTTTATTTTCCCTTTTATAAGGGAATTTTGAGTGGCTGTTGATATAGTTGCTTTGGTAGTAAAGTTCCACGACTAGCTCTTCGTTGTGCTAAGATGGTCCATTCGTTAGGATGTCGCAATTTACATAAAACAGACCCATTTGGCAAGTAATTCAGTCCTCGTATATCGACCACAACTGGATCACCTTTTTTCTTACCTGGTCTAATAGACTCGAAGTTGGATTCTAGTTCTTCATAATTAAGAAAGAAGTCGTAGTGGATTGATTTTACATCGTAAGGATTTCTTGGTCGACCTTGCTGCATTCGAGCTACATAGTCACACGATGCATAAATAGGGGGTTTAATGTACTGTTCAATTGTTTAATGGACACTATTAACTTCCATCATGGTATGGCTTTTTTCCAAGTACAACTGCTCAACACTAAGATTCTTTGCGAGAGATCACTTAAAGCGCTGGACAAAATCCGGTTTCGATTTTGATGGCCACACCCATCAGAAATTACAGTGACTTGTTCAGTTTCTGGCGCTAGGTTTGCGGATACGCCGCTATCAGCTTCATGCCAAAAGTAAATAGTTACTTTTCTCGTCTTGCTTTTGGTTCGCCGACTCTATGGCATCTTTTTTAGCTTGGCGCGCTTCATTATTTTTAATTATGTGGTCGTCATACCCCTTTTGTGAAATATTACCCGCTTTAAAACTACAACAAGTATCACACTGGTCTTTGCGTGGATGGTGAATTGCTATATTCTCCTGTTTCATAACTCTTAGGAAAATCAGTCTGCTTGCTGCTTGGTAACTGTGTTCTCTACACCATTCCACGAAAACGTCTTGCATGTGTTTTTCAGACGTAAATGTCGACTCAACATACAGCTTGCTGGAACTTGCTCGGCAATAATGACTCGGTACTTTAGGAATCAAGTCTATCCAAATTTTTACTTTTTGTGTTACGTGTGTATACTTTGGTACCTGCACCATGTGGATCGTCTTAATATGAGACAGTTCCTTTTGAACGTATTACTCCAGTTCACACGCGAAGCAAGTTAGCTTACAACCAGCGTGATGATCCCAATTCACAAAATATTGGATTTATACACGATAACAACCAAAATCAACAATCACTAGTTCGGATTTCAATAAATATCCTCAAATTTGCCAACGATGCAAAGGGATTGCGGAATTATATCAAGATATTTCAATTTTTATCAAGCGGCTTCGAATCAGCCTTTTTCAAAAACAATGCAAAAATGACAAGTGAAAAACGTCATATGTCACACGTCAGATTCGACGCGTTCAGATGGGCGCGTTCTGTTTCACGTTCGGGACGTAACAAAATCTTTCAACTCATCTTCAAATTTTTGAATCAAATCTTCAGCAGTGATTTTTTGTATTGTTATTTTGTTTTATGTTCTTGCTGATTTTAACCTTTCTTCCATCTTTCTCGACAATATCTGTGATTCTGACCCATTGTGGTAATTCCAAAACTTTTTCTTTTGCGATCGTGGTTGTATCATAATTGAGATTTTTTGCTTTACATTTTTCGCATTTCCCTTTCATACATGGTAATGAATTTATATCGCATACAGTTTGTAAGATTATCTGGTTCATGTCATTTGTCTTTATAACTTCATTTTAATACAAAATAACTCTCATGAATGCAATGTTTGCGTGTACCTTGCACATACAGGTTTCACGACTGTCAACTGAAGGTCTGAAAGTCTGGTTTTTTCAGGACTATCTATATAAATCCTCGATTTTCCTGGCAGTTTTTTTTTATTTTTTTATAAATTTCTGTCCACCCTGGGATAGAGCCGGATTATCTCAGGAGTTATGATTGGCACAGTAGCTGAATATGAAGTACTAGGTGATAGCATGGAAGGTGATGTACGCGTAGAGCTTCGCGGCAAAACTTGTTTCGTAAGTTCTATTCCTGCAAGATGGGTTTCGGGAACACTGGTTCTTCTTCTGGTGTAGAATTAGACGGGCCACTTTGTGCGTACTCTAAAAACTGTGGCGCTAAACTAGCATGCTCTAACATCGGAGGCACATTTTCAGGAATAATTTGTTCCCTGTCAACGTCTGGGGTTTGTGTAGAATCAGAATGATAAACACCCACGGGTGCAAAATCGCCATCACTGGAAGCTAACTTATTAAATGGCCAAATTCCTGTCTTCTCAAAAGCACTTGTTATATTTTTACCATTGAATGACTCAAAATTTGCTACTTTTGCCAGTTTCGGTATGTCGTGTATGTTGATAGTTTGGCCTGCATTATTAACATGCCAATAATTAAACGCAACCTTCAATTTGGCTTTAAAAGGTCCAAATACGCCAACGTCTAAGGGTTGGAGCCGATGTGTTGTGTGAGGTGGGAACGATGTACTGTTTTATTTAATAAAGCAATTTCAAAATAAAGACATTTATCCTCTGACCATTCACTCATAATGACGGAGGAATAACTCGAAATTACAGCTGGTTCGCAGCGGCTAGAAAAAACCTCTCCTCTTGACGTCCACAAGCGCACTGCCTGGCCATCTAAAATGAATTTATCATTTGTTTGGAGATACAATCTGAGAGGAGAATTCTCATTTCTAATTAGAGATCTCATTATCTCTGCATTAGAAGTGGTTGCTTTGTATGGACCAACACAGTCGATAATATATCCATCACATCCCACAATTAAAAATGGTTTAAGGAGATTTCTGTACTTATGAGTATCTTTTTGAAACATGTAGTTCCAACTTTCATCACAAATCAAAATCACTTGTTCATTATTATCATTATTATAAATACCATTTGGCAAGACCAATTTATGCTGTATCAAATTCTCCCTTGTAATATGGGAGAGACCCAGATGACTAGGAACAGTCTGTGTGAGCAATTCTCTTACTTTGTTCATTAGTCTTTCCATTGTGCGACGGGGCACTCCTATCAGTTTTGCGATTCTGTCATCCGATTCCCCCGTACTTAACTTGACATGTTCATCGATGCACCTTTCAATGTCTCCTGGTGAGCTTGCATAACTGATGAACGCTCTTGATACTTCAGAGCTAGCAGACTTCTATTTCTTTCCTTTGGATTTTACTAGTACGGGAGCTATTTGCTTGAGCAGGCACGGAATACACCTAAGCGCAGCGACACTTCCTTGTTCCTCCCCAACTAGTAAGAATAAAAAAAATAAGAAATTACATAATCTCAGTTACGAGCACTGGTGGTCTAGTGGTAGCGGCCATGTCTTCCGATCCTACAGTCGTGGGTTCAAATCCTTACTATGCCAGTATACTTAAAACGGTGAAGGAAAACATCGTGAGGAAACCTTCATGTGGTAGAACTTTAATGTTTAAAAACATTTTTCAAGTTCAAGAAAGGAGCATTTTAAATCCTTTCACCACACTGGTAAAAAACTAGTGACACGGCAAGAAGAAGATCCCCATTGCAATGTTTATTAACCCTAGAAAGATAACCATGCGTAGATGTTTTTATTTACTAGATTTTTTTTAAATGTGGGTAATGGACTAATAATATAAAACTTTTTTTACTGAAATATTTTATATATTTTAAACATTAAACTTAAATCAAAAAACCTCTAGAAAAAATCAACAAAAACCTACTTGTTATTAATTGTTTACAGGAACATAGTATCAAAAAATAATATTTTTTTTCTTAAAATCGAATTATATTATTTCTTAGTAACTAATCAACTAAAAATAAATCAGTCAAAACTATAATCGTTTCGCTCAAATTTGGTTTGATAGGCATTCAAAACAAACATCATTTTTGTGTTCACAGCAAACTGTTTTCCAGCATTTGACGCAAGTCATCTTAGACATTCTTTTTTTTATTAGTGCAAAAGGTGCAGTACCGCCTTTTACTGGCAGGAGGTTCTGCTTCATTATCTGTATCGTTCTGCACAACTGGTTTCGGAAGAATATTTGCGATATTATCTCTCACATGCTTTGGCAAAGTAGGAGCTTCCAGTCTTTCCTTCATCCACGATTCGGGTAACTGGGCGCTTAACTTTTTCAAATAACCCCTTCTATTTAGAGGCTTTTCATTTTTCGCAAGAATGTTGTGACAATATATAACATAAGAATTGACGAATGCTAAGTTCAGAATGCTATAATACATAGACATTGACCATCTATTGGTTTTCCTCGAACATGATATTGAGGAACACATTTGATTGAAAGTGTCCACCCCTCCTTTGGTCTGATTATAATACAATATAATTTCAGGCTTACCAGTTATTGGGTTGATGTCACCGTCTTCATCGATGATAGCAGGTAATCCATCTTAGAGGGCTTCGGCTTGTACGAGACTTGGGTTAAACATGCATCGTAGCAGAACATTGACGTGCCTACCGAACGAGACCGAGTGTTTTTCTGTTCTTCGGGGATTTCTCGTTTATTGGATCTTATAGTGCCAACGAGGTGTATGTTAGGAGTTCGAGGGATCAATCAAACAACCATCTCGCTTAAAGTACTATCTTTTAATGGCTCAGTTACACTTTAAACGTTCACTTTCCTGAAGACTACTGCGCAGTGGGCGCACGCTCAGCAGCGATTGGTGCAGCTGATGTCCTGCGTCTCGATGAACCTCGGAAGCTCCGGAACGTAGCGTGGAACACTTCTTGCCTTATTCACCGTTTATGGCATTTCTCGTAAAACTTATAAGCCATGTATAGGAAAACAATCAAACCCATAAACACCAAAATAGACAGAATCAGGCTATTCATGCCCAGATACCAGCCTGGGTCTTGTTGCGCGTTTCCTTTATTGTTGCCAGCTGCATTTTGGATAAGAAAAACCTCCTTCTTATTTTGCGTTGATTGACACATTATTTCAAAATTAGTCGTCCGTTCTTGTTAAGTCCGTGATCACAAGTATTGTTTTTGCCACACATTGTCACTGCTGTTGTTTTAAAATTCCGAATAAAACGCGGTTGGTGGTCGTGGTTGCGCCATCACCAGTTACTGGCTGGCTAGGGATTTCGCTAGAAGAACCGAAGTAAACCTATTTATTAATAAATTCCCATTGTTTGGAATGGTCAGCCAATTGCCAAAAGCTTGAATGAATTTTTTGACGGGTCATTTCATTAAATGCTCATAGCATTTTAACTTACAAGTGGCTGTACAGATCGGTCCCATCACTCTCTTATGACGTACCTTACCAATCCTGCTAACATATTGTTGACCGATGTTTACTGCAGCTTTCCTTTTAACGTCTATCCAGTTTTCTTTGCATCTTTTTCTTTTTTTTTCCAAGATTAACTTTAAAAGTACATTTCCTTTTTTTGTAACAGCTGATGGAGACTCACATTCTGCTACCGTCATAAGTGGAGAATCATTTTCCGATAAGGTTATAAGTGACGCGATACTCGGTATGGCCGCACTATGAGAAACAATGTTAGTATCTAAATCTTTTCCATCTGGAACAGGCATTTGCTAATCAGGTGTAGAAGCAGGCAATGATGTATTGTTCGGTAAATCAAAATCTACACACGGAGATGGAACTGGAGTAATTTACGAACTATCGAGCATAAACGAGATATCATCATGATTCGAAATTTGAATTAAATATTTTTATTTAATTAATATAAATCTTCTGGCTTCAAATTGCTATCTGAGGATAGCTCATCGTCAATCATCCATTCTAATGCTTTCCAATCTGAATCATTAAAAGTGCATTCTTTAGGCAGTGTAGATGCTGAAATGAAAAAAATAAAACATTAATCTAACATATTGAAATAAGTAATTTCATATTTACTAGTTTTTTTTAATAACATGTATCGAAATAAAACAGCAAAATAAAATGTATTCCCAATGAAACTGTCGTAAATGGTATTTTCGATAGGGTTATTGACTCATATACCCGCGTATAATAACGAATGTAGGTACTAGATTTGATTATGCAAATAAATAAAATACCAGCGAATAATATCGAAACAGTCACTTTCGATACCCCAATTTTTTTTTATCGATGAATAAAATCGAATCTGGGACTTTCGATAGTATACTGCGTGTGCGTGATTATTTACTTCTATAAAGCATTTTTTTAATTTAAAATTTCACTTATTTTACAGGGCAGATAATGAAATAAATAAAAATGCGTATCATGCGCTTAAAAAAACTATAACACCATTTCTTTCGTGTTGCTCAGCAACATCGTACGTATTGAGTAGTCTTAGTATTCGTGAAGATCCTGTATTTTCTTTAGTTAACCTACTCATGATGATATCAGCATAACATAATTATCTAAAAACGTTTGTATGTGCATTATACGTGGCACGCACGGCGATAGCCCCACAACGATTCAAAACGATGAGTGCGGCGAGGTGCTCTGGCTCGGGGCACGGGGAGCGGTGTATAGCAACGGAAGCGGTAATTTCATCCCACTCGCACGCTTCGTGCCCCGCGTTTATTTATTTATTTATTTATTTTTAAAGAAAGCTTACAGACTAATAACAAATATAAATATCTTTTATAAAATAAGGACAATTGCTAATGACAAGCTTCCACATATAAATGTCCATTTAGTAACAAGTCATTTGCGTTGGTCGTTGGTGACTTCAATTAACTGGTTAAAAAAAAAATATTAATATATCAAAACAACTTACTACCATATCAAGTCGTGCAACATCATAAACAGGATTGAAGAGCTATTTGCGACTATCAAAATATTCATTGCTCAATATTTTTCTAATTTTATTTGCGCTGGTGCAGAATAAGTCAATTTCCAAGTGTGATGGTAAACTATTAAAGGCTATAGCACTACGTATACAGAAGGCGTTTCGCCTGTACTTTGTTGATGTGTATGGTACATGGAGTAGTGGCCGTTTTCTTAGGTTTAGGTTTGTGCGAAGGCGTATCTTGTTTAGCAGTTCGGGACAATCGACCGAGCCGTTTGCGATATTTGCCAAGTAACAGATGTCATTGACATTTCGTCTTAGTTCCAATGGTAAGAAATGGTATCGCTTGCAGCGGTGTTCATAGTCAACTGAGAATTGCCTAGCCTTGAAGTCCAAGTACCGCAAAAATTTCCTCTGAACAGACTCAATACGAGATTTATAAATCTCATATTGAGGATTCCATATCTGGGAAGCATACTCCAGGTGACTACGCACAAGGGAACAGTAAAGGACTTTGAGTGGTTTTATGGAACGAAAGCCAGAGCAAGCTCTAATGAGGAAACCCAAAGTTTTGAACGCCTTGTTGACAACCGTCTCTATGTGTTCATCAAAAAGTAGCTTGCTATCGTGTACTACACCAAGATCTCTGACACTGGTTTCTTTGCGTATGTAAGTACCGTCTAGTCTATACTTTGAACCAATGACAGATTTCTGGCGAGTGAATGTTACATGGAAACATTTAGTGACATTTAGATGCAATTTCATGGTTTTACAATATTGCACGAATCTGTCAAGGTCTGACTGGAGTAGCTCAGTGTCGGATAGTGTGCGTATGATTTTTAAGACCTTCATGTCATCAGCAAACAGTAAGATACGTGAGTTTATAAAGCATTTTTTTATGTCCATGATGAATATTGTAAATAATAAAGGTCCTAAAATTGAGCCCTGAGGCACTCCTGATGGGACAGACTTCCATCCCGATATGAATCCACGTAAGACTACAGCCTGCGTCCGATTATCTATATAAGACGTAAACCACCGGTATAGGTCACCGTGAATACCTGCAGACAGTAGCTTCTGAAGAAGCACTCTATGATCTATGCGGTCGAAACATTTACTGTAATCCGTAAAAATCGCATCGTTTAGTCCCATAATGCAACATTCGATCGTTAACGCAGGATCTCTTCTTGAGTATCGATATTGTACTAGTTAAAAAATATGAAAATAGGCATTTAATTGCATAGTCCCTTTTCAGTGTGGAAAATATACTGAAAATGGTATGTGTTAGGCAGCGATAGAAAAAAAAACCTTAATTTTCAATTTCGATAGTGTACATAGGGACAGTCGATACGCGCGCTCATTAGAAAGGGACAGCGATGTCAAACCGACGCGGGCGCCTCTAAAGCGTAGGTTATCTTTCTAGGGTTAATAAATCTAGCTACGGCGGCGTACATAATTAACTTAAATTTAGTAAGTAATTACAAATAAAAAGTTTTCAGTGAAGAAATTTCGTATGACATCTTGAAACTAAAATGTAAAATTGAACAAAAACTTACTAGTTGCTAAGTCCAGGAGGTCAGTGATTGCCGGTTCAGCTCTAATATCAGTCCCTTTCTTCAGTAAAAGCTCCAAGTCTTTTTTTGACTAGCGGGAAACGCTCCTCGAAGGTGGCTGACGCTAGTGGATAGATTTTTTCGAAATCATTCGCCAACTAAAAAATAAAAAAGGTAAACATCAAAACGATAACCCGTTCGGCCACAAATACAAAGACAAACATTACTATTGTTAACTATCTACTATTTTTTACTAACCAATTGGTGACCGGTCAGTAGCCGCAAAGACAAAAACTGACTAAAATAATCGTTGATCGACTTATTTTTTAACATTTCATGTCTTGCTTGAAATGATGCCATCCATTTTTCTATGACAATTTCATAGGGCGATGAAGACGCCTCTAGCCATTTTACGAGTACTTCTGAAGTGTTTGTAACTTTAATAGTAATTTGTTTTTTACATTTAACTTCCAATAAATCTATTTGTAGTTACCTACTAATTAAAATTAATGTAAGATCTGGAATACAACACTTGTTAAAGAACTTTATGTATTTATCAAAATATTTATTTAAAATATATCTAGATATATATTAACTAAAATGCCTTGCAATAAAAGCAGCCCTAGTAATGCTACCCCGTGCAGTATTTGTAGAGAGGGACACTGGAATAGGGTCAGTATCAGTGATGGGTTCTGGCAATTCTTGATTTGTTTGTATACTAATGTTGTGTAGCACAGCACATGCCACTATTATGCTACATGTGTTTGAAAGATTGTTTTGTAACTTCCTATTCAAACATGCAAATCTTCTTTTCCATACGCCATTAAATCTTTCTATTATATTCCTTGTTGTTATGTGAGCTCTGTTATATCTTATTTCAGGTTCTGATTGAGGATTAAGCACGGGCGTATACATAAAAGACGATTGTGCATATCCACTATCACCAAGTAGTATACCTGCAAGTTCCCCTTCTTCGAATCTCATATGACACCTGCTATTAGAAAATATTCTTGAGTCATGTACAGAGCCAGGCCAGCGTGCCACTATATCATATATTTCCATTTGTGGTCCACACACTATTTGGACATTAATTGAAAACCAGGCTTTGCGGTTCCGAAATACTTCACCGTTTTGTCTGCTGGAATTTTTGATTGGTATATGATTCCAATCAATGCATCCTATAGCCCCAGGAAATCCAGCAATACGGTGAAATCTGATCTTCACATCAGCTCGCTCAGTAACGTCAGGAAATTTGATAAAGCGTCTTATTTTGAATGCTAATATTTTAGAAATTCTGACTACAATTCTTGAAACTATAGATTGGCTGATTTTGTGCAAATCCCCGCAAACAATCTGTTGGGGTAATCAACTTCAATAATTAGACTCGAAGTAGGTTTCAGCGTTTAGTCTTGACATGAATTAGAAAAAACAGAATTATTAGAAAGAATAGAATTAAATTATAGCGACATGCAGTCATGCGCGTCTTGTCTCGTTCGTGCAGTGTGGAAGAGAAAAAAAAGATGGCCGCCGCCGGCGCAGGACCGCCCGTCGCGTTTCATCCGCGACGCATCGACGAGCTTCAGCATTGGCGCGTTCCAGCTCCGTTGTGAACACAATCTGAAAATACATAATACCAATTGAGTATGTATGTACTGTAGGTAATAAATCATTAATTATAATTGAAAACTTCTTGTTTGTGCGAAAAAAAAATCAACTTACCTGAAAATTCCCTGTGGCATAAAATCGTAAAGCGGCTAACACTTGAATAATGGGTGGAATTGGCAATCCACGTCTGTTTCCACCAATACTTTGTAACAATAGAGGCAACAAAAAGTTCATTACGACATTTTTATTGAAGTGAAATCTAATTTTAAATTCATTTTCATCATAAATTCAACTGGATTTTCTGCATCTCGTAAAAAGCGACTAGATATCGTCACTAGAAAAGCAAAATTACTGGAGCACCAAAAAGCCATTTCGAGAAAAAGCCGTTTTTTTAATTTATTTTTTAAAATTAAAAAGGTACATTTTTTTTTGTTATCATCCGATTTTAATCAAATAACTTGATATGTAAACCTTTTCTATTTTTATTCATATTCTTTATGACACTATAAAGGCTCTTTTTGGAAATAAGTGGTGGATAAGTAATTATGATCTCATTTCAGAGTAAGTTAAACTTTTGTTGACGCCTAGCTTTCTGCGTATAGACACCCACGCACACGGCATAGCATCGACCCTGTTCCATCTATTCGTCTATGCAAGCCTATGGGGCAACGCAAATAGAAGACGGCGAGACGAAGGTACGGTACAGACACGGCGCAGATACGGTGCAGGCGCGATATCTGCGCAAACAGACGCGGGGACGATACGGCAAGTTAAGTCATTATAGAGCGTGATATTGACGGGATAAGGCCGGGACTCCACCAAAGCGGAGATGTGTGCGGTGTGCTGTGTGCTGTGCGAGAAGAGATGTTTTTCAGCTCGCGGGACTCCACCAAAGCAGAGATGTGTGCGGTGTGCTGTGTGCTGTGCGAGAAGAGATGTTTTTCAGCTCGCGGGACTCCACCAAAGCGGAGATGTGTGCGGTGTGCTGTGTGCTGTGCGAGAAGAGATGTTTTTCAGCTCGGGTGCGAGGCGTTGAGTGCTCAGTACGCATTCTGACACGAAAGGTAGACGATGTCGCTATTATTACAAAAAAAGTATCTTCTTTTACTTGAAGAAGAACTACAGTCTGAAGAGGCAGAATTGATAGCTTTATACTACCTAAACAAAAGAAAACATTGGTTTTGGAAAAGAAGTCACTTGTATTACCATACCAGTCATGGAGAATTTTTTACTCTGTTTAATGAGTTAGATGATGAAAGTTTTACCAAGTCCTACAGACTACCGAGGAATATATTCTATGAACTACATAACTTAATTAAACCGCATATATTTAAGCAAGATACTAACTACAGGAGATCTATCTGCACCCAAGAGCGGCTAGCAGTATGTTTGAAGTAAGTACCTACCTAATTATTTTTTTGTTAATGTGTGTTTGTGTTTATGTGTGTTATCTGCGTTTGAATGTGATCAGTCTTTTTTGAGTGTTTGTTTTTTTTTGTGTAAAAGGGCTAAGTGAGAAGTACTCAAAACGAGAATCAAGAAGTACGAGAATACATGAAAAATATGTAAACTGAGGTATGTAAGGATTACGAGAAATCGAGATCCGTTGTCTCTTTCTACCCCTCCGGGAGACTGGAGTGATGCATATTATGTAAAAACCAAATATATTTTTATATTATCTTATTTATTCATAAAGAAAACAAAAAAATCAACTGCCGTTCTGGGAGTAGCAAAAAAAACGTAAGGTTATATTAGAAACATAACGTACAAAAAAATTATAACAGTAAATCACATGAGCCATATTGCTTTCTTTTCCATATAGTTACAAATTATCATATGTGTCTTCTTCGTTTCTGAATGCTTCTTCTATCTGTTCATCGGTCATGTGCGTATCTTCCAAGCTTGGAACAGGTGCCTGTGTCGAACTTGGACCCGGTGTTTGTGTTGAGCTAGGAACCGGTGCCTGTGTTGAGTTAGGACCACCGGCCTGTGTTGATGTAAGAACCGGTGCCTGTGTTGAGCTAGGACCCGGTGTCGAACTTGGACCCGGTGCTGAAGTGTAACCGGGGGAATACCAATTATTTTCATTTGTGTTATACCATGTGTTTTGTAGCTCAAGTTCTTCCAATTCTAAAAGAACATTGAAAATTTTACGTTTAGCCTGAAGCTGCATATATTGAGAAAGTTTTTTTACACTTTTTGATATCGACAGAAAAAAAGTGTCCATTTCGTCAAGGGTATTATTTTTCTCTATCAATGATTGTATTTCTAGTTTTTCTTGGCGTATTCTTTCACGGTTTGCATGGTGCTGTATAAGTAAATTACTTATTTCATCCGATTTTCTTGTTGCATTTCTGCATGTCGAGGCTGAGACGCTTGATGTCGGTGACGGCGAATGTTGTACAGATGGACGATCTTCTGGAGTGCTTCTTGTATGATTGCTTGATGTTTCAAAAAACTCATCGGTTACATTACTTTCCAATGAATTTGTTTCCTGTTCATTTATATTTGTTTGTGAGGTATAATTTGTAGTCCTGTTTCTATTCGTCATATATGGTATCAAAAATTCCATTACCTTCTCATATTTCCATTCACGAATTTGTTTACCACTCTGTCCACTTCTAGTGGCATTCTTCCTTTTTAATGCGTCCCGGTGGCTGTCTCTCAACTTTTTCCACTTAGATTTAGCCGTTTTTACTGAAATAAAAATAATTGAAATCATTATAAATATTAAATGTTGACATTGCCATAGTCAAAATATACTTACCGCATTATCACTCATGCAGAATTTATAACCATTATAAATATTTAAAAAATACCAGAGTTTCAAGGGAAACCAATTTATAAATAAAAATATCTGAAATCAAACATACAAAACGGATTGTATCTCTCGTACGTGGTCGCGGCAGACGGCGGCGTCGAAATTTGAAATGTTAATAAATAACGAGTGATAAATCCATTTTATTTGTTTGATTTCAATGTGTTGTGCTCGTGTGAATCTTAGACTTTTAATTGTTTATTTTCTATTATTTAAAAATGGCTATAACTTTTGAACGAGTGAAAATTCTGTAAATACATAATTTCAGTAATGCCTAATCTTTTATAGTTCCGGAAACAACACGACACTGATTAAGATATTATTTTGAAATGACCCTTCTATTCTAACTGAAACCACGACACAAATATAAATCTATATTATAATTATCACAGGTATTTGGCGACTGGTTCAAAATTTTCACAAATAGCTGAAAATTTTAGGATTGGAAAATCGACTGTTCCAAGAATTATAGAAGATGTCTGCGATGCCTTGTGGACAGTATTACAACCTTTGGTTATGCCAGAACTTAATGAAAATGATTGGAAAAAAATTTCAAAGCAATTTGAAGAAATCTGGCAATTCAAAAACTGCGTCGGGACCATTGATGGCAAGCATGTGTACATGTTTGCACCCCCAAAATCTGGGTCCTCATATTACTGTTATAAACACAGGTTTTCAACTGTAATGATGTGCGTAGCCGACGCTACCCGAAGAATAATTATGGTAGATATAGGTTCAATGGGAAGGTTCAGCGATGGTGGTATTTTTGCTGATAGTATATTCGGAATTCGTTTGAGAGAAAACAGACTAAATCTACCACAGCCACAACCCTTGTACCAAAATGGAGAACCTGTACCGTTTGTTTTTATTGGAGACGAAGCATTCCCTTTGATGCCTAACTTAATGAGACCATATCCACGCGATAATTTAAATAACGAAAAACGAACATACAATTATAGACTTTCAAGAGCTCGTCGTATTGTGGAAGCTACATTTGGTGTATTATCACGGAAATGGTACGTATACCGTAAAGAATTTGAATGTAAAATAGAAACAGTGGAAAAAGTGATAAAAGCAACGTGTGTTCTACACAACTTTTTAAGGCGATGTGTTCCCGTTTTTGCCTGTTTTAGAATTCACTTTTGATAGGCAAATTATAACATTTTGAATCTGAAATAAATATATATTTAGGAAACATTCTTTCTCTTTACCATGTACCCGTTCAATACACGATGCAATACAATTTTCTCGATAGAAAAAAATACTGAAGTTACTTCGATTTGCAGTTTTTTTACAAGTAAATTTCATACTAAACGAGTACTATTATACTCCATATTTTATAAATAATATCAATTTATAGGAAATTAATTTTAGAATCGATTCTACCCGATCGTTTTTTCATTGAACTTATAATTTTTTTATCGATTATTTCAAGTAAATTTCGATCCACGCGTCGCTTCTCAGTGTCCCGCGAGACGTTACCGAGGAGAGACTTGTGCCAAATTTTTGCGCGCGCGCTTCGCTGCTTTTGTTTGTTTATTTCTCATTGTGTAGATAATTTGTATTTTATTAAGACAATTTATATTTTTGGTTTGGTGAAAATGACAAATAAAAGAAATAGAATAAGGGCAAAATCAGGTTGAAGGCGAGAATGAAAATGTTTATACAAAATGCATAGAAAAGGATGACATATTTTGGGAAACCAAAATGAATCCGAAATTAATATTTTTTTATATGAAATGCTTGCTGCCCGAAATAATAGATAGCAGAAAGGCACGTGGCATGCCCATTAGAAATTTATCCCTGCAAGATAATAAAATTGTTCACCCTTATGATAATGAAAACGTTGAACCTAATGATTTGCAACTGGGACAAAGCACACGTCAATTACATTTAGAGGATTTTTAAAGAATTTATATATGATAAGTATTTGTCCGAAAAAAAAAATCACGTGCCAATAATATAATCAACATTAAATAAGAAATATAACTAAAACCGATAAGTAAGTTTACGGTTTTGAGGTTAGAATAATATAATTTGCTTGAAAATACTGCATATAAGAGTACACTCATCGTTATTTTACCTGCAAAATTACTATAGCAACTGTAGCTATTGTCAAATATAGTTTGATTTGTATTATGTTTTGTTTTTGTTTATTCAAAAATGGCGATAAATGTTATACAGCCTAAAGTGTATCTGGAGGGTATTATAGACCCTGTAGCTGTACTACGCAGTTTTTTGATTCGATTGTACAGCTATTGGCATTAAATGTTTTTTATTTTTTATCGTAGTAAAATCATCAAATGAGTCCTCCCACCCAGGGCAGGGCGGGAGGGACTGTCAGACTTGTACTGACTAAAATCCACGGTGTCCTTCACGAGCCCTTTACGTACCGGGGTTACGGTGACGGGTAAGTCCCGCGACCCCGGCAGGCTCTGGCCCTCTACAGGCCCCGTCAATTTGCTGACACTCCTTGAGGCGCGCGTGGAACACAACGCGCCGTCGACCCGGGCATGGTCCATGGTCGGGCAGCGAGTCGCCCACTACTCGCTGCCCGCATGCCCGCGCCTACGGTGGCCGGAGATCGTCTGGCGACGTCCGTCGCCGTGGGCGTCTACCACTGCGGGTGGGTCGGAGGGAGGACACTGTTCTCTCCCTCACGCGGCACGCCTCCTCCTTCGCGAGCATGACTGCTTCGCAGAAGGAGGCGACCGCTTCCCACTCCGTCTCGCCCCGCAGCATGGCCTCGACCAATGCCGGGCGCGAGAGGTCTCCGTCTATCGCCGTCGTGAGGACACGGCGGTGCTCTGCCCAAGCGGGGCAGTCCTGCACCGTATGCTCCACCGTGTCCTCAGGACGGTCCTCGCAGTGGTGACACCCAGGCGTTTCCTCCTTCCTTATCCGACACAGGAACCTCCCGAAACTTCCGTGTCCGGTGAGGACCTGCGTCATGCGGAAGGTAAGGACGCCGTGACGCCTATCCAGCCACTCCACAAAGAGGGGTCTTACCGCCGCGATTGCGGCGTGCCCGGACCTCGGTTGCGACAGTCGCCCCCTCCATACTGCCCTGAGATGATTCGCCGGCGATCGTGCGGTATCCTCGGACCATTCGGATTGCCATGACCCTCTGGCATGCGACCAGCTTTAGTGGTCGTGTCCGAATGCTCAGGGCCCACACAGGGGCCCCGTAGAGGGCCATGGACCGCACGACACCGGCGTACAGCCTCCGGCAGGAGGCGTTTGACCCGCTGAGATTGGGCAGGAGTCGCCTGAGGGCGGCTGCTGCCCGGTTCAGCTTCGGGGCCAAACGTAGGAAGTGCTCCCTAAAGTTCCACCGGCTGTCGAGGACGAGTCCCAGGTACTTCATCGTCCTCCCGACGCCGAT
Organism: Agrotis puta; assembly: GCA_943136025.2. Taxonomy (NCBI): domain Eukaryota; kingdom Metazoa; phylum Arthropoda; class Insecta; order Lepidoptera; family Noctuidae; genus Agrotis; species Agrotis puta. The sequence goes on along the minus strand of OW964181.2, from coordinate 14,222,015 downwards.
GCGAACCCCCTCCACCGTAATGTGGGACTCTGAACGTGGCGCGTTCAGACGGCCATGAAAGCACATGGCCTCTGTTTTGTGCAGCGCCACGTCGAGTCCCAACTGCCGGATCCTTTGAGCGACTGTCGCCACCGCTTGCGTCGCCAGGTCGGCCGCCGCCTGGTGCGACTCTCCCTCCGCCAGGACGAGCGTGTCGTCGGCGTAACATATTACGCCGACGCCGTCAGGGAGGTCGCCGCGCAGCACCCAGTCGTAGCCGATGTTCCACAGGAGCGGCCCCAAGACCGATCCCTGTGGAACACCGCACGACATCTCTCGCCGGTTCCACTCTCCCCGGTGACCGGGGTAGATGACGGCCCTGTCCGTCAGGTAGTCCTCGACCGTGCGACGGAGGTAGGTCGGCACCCGGTGATACCGGAGTGCCTCCCTGATGCAACTCCAGGGCAGGGTGTTGAAGGCGTTGGTGATGTCCAAAGACACCGCCAAGACGACCCTGCCCCGGGATACCGCATCCCCCGTCGTGAGGGCTCTTACACGCATGATAGCGTCCACGGTCGAGCGCCCCCTCCGGAAGCCAAACTGGCTCTCCGAGAGGTCCGGGCCTACCCGATTCAGGTGCCCGACGAGGCGGTCTGCAATAACTCTTTCAAAGAGTTTGCCCACCTCGTCGAGCAGCACGATGGGCCGGAATGCGGACGGAGAGTCCACAGGGCGCCCGGGCTTCTGGATCAGGACCAGTTTCCCCGTCTTCCAACGAAGCGGGAACTGGCCCCTCTCCAGGCATGCGCTAAAGAGCCCCCCCAGTCGAGGCCCGAGAGTCCCCGAGGCCAGGACCCAGGCTTTTCCTGGCAAGCCGTCGGGTCCTGGGGCGTACCTATTGATAAATGATAAATGATATTTATTTTGCAAATTGGTTTTGACAAACTCTTTTACACGTCAAATCACATTCCTTATTATTATTTTTTTAAACTAGATGAGGCCGGTGTTTCGTACCTGACTACTCTGAGAAGAAACAGCCGAAACAAACTCAGAGGTCACAGTCTCTTTTAAAGTCCAGACATTTTGTAAGAAAGAAACGTATGAGAACCATGCAGGTGTCTGAGGTGATCTTTTGAAGAAAGAATCAACCAGTTTGAGTGGACCTGTCCAGTCAGTGCAAGCATTTGTCGGTAATCGTGTAGCTCAACTCATAACTCAAGGAGCTCAACGTAACGACGAACAATACCAAAGAAGGGACATTTGCGTAGGCCACATAAATTACTCAAACTGTCAGACTATATAAATATATGATAAATAAAAAAAAAAAAAAAAAAAAGTCCCACATTTGTCCTCATATTCACAATAGTGAATAAAACAAAATTAAATAAATAAAAAAAAAACAACAAATAAAAATAAAACGGCATAAAAAATAAAATAAAATTACGACGTAATTCATGTCAACACATGTCAAATAATATAAAAATATAAAATTACAGAGTAAACATGTCAAAAACATAAAAATAAATGTAAATGTCATAGTGTATAAAACGAACACAAATACAAAAAATTACAAAGTAATAAAAAAAAAACCTCAAGTCAAATAAAATAAAAATAAAAAATATATATAAAAACAAAACATTAAATGTCAGTTTGTATAAAAAATGGGTATAAAAAAAAACAAACGAACTTGAACACACACAGAGTGAATTTAATTGGAGCAGTTTAATCCCATGCATTTCTATCCTCTAAATAATGATTTATATGATAATAAGCTTTTTGGCACAATTTCTGTTTTATGTATAACTTGAATTTATTTATGCTTAGCGTTTGAATAGGAACTGGAAGTTTATTATAAAAACGCACGCATTGACATCTAAACGTACCCCCTATTTTTTTGAGCCGGGTTGCTGGAACAATGAATTTATCTTTATTTCTCGTGTTTATACTGTGAATATCACTATATTTTTTAAAAAGATTAATATTTTTATGCGCGTACAAAAGATTTTCATAAATAAACTGAGAAGGCATAGTCAGTATATTAATCTCTTTAAACTTTTCCTTGAGGGAGTGTCTGGGACTCAATTTATAAATAGACCGAATTGCCCTTTTTTGCAATACGAAAATAGTTTGAATATCGGCGGCACTGCCCCATAAAAGAATACCGTACGACATCACACTGTGGAAGTAGCTAAAATAAACTAAACGGGCAGTATCTACATCAGTTAAATCTCGAATTTTTCTAACGGCGAATGCTGCAGAACTGAGTTTTTTTGCCAATTTTTCTATATGGGGGCCCCATTGAAGTTTGTTGTCTAAAGTTATGCCTAAAAAGATTGTGGAATCTTCCGGTTTTAATTCTTGATCCTTGATTAATATAACAGTTTCCACTTGTTTAACATGCGGTATTGTAAATTTGATGCATTTTGTTTTTTTCTCATTTAGTAGAAGATTATTGCAATTGAACCAATATACTACATTTGCAAGAGCACTATTAACATCTTCAGTTACTAGCTGCTGGCGTTTAAGTTTAAATAAAAGGGAAGTATCGTCTGCAAACAGCACTATATCATGATGGTCCTTTATGAGGTAAGGTAAGTCATTTATATAAATGAGAAACAAAAAAGGCCCAAGAATTGAGCCCTGGGGTACTCCCATTTTTACTACAGTTCCGGGGGATTTTTTTCCATTGACATCGACTCTCTGGATCCTATCATTTAAATAAGAGGTAAGAAGATTCAGAGACGCGTTCCGAATACCGTAGTGGTGTAGTTTTCTGATCAATGTTTCATGAAGGACGCAATCGAAAGCCTTGGACAAATCGCAAAAAATGCCCAAAGCATCACATTTGTCCTCCCATGCATTATAAATGTGTTTTAAAAGTTCAACACCGGCATCAGTAGTTGAACGACCCCTTGTAAAACCGAACTGTTTATTGTGTAATAATTTGTGTTTGTTAAAAAAAGTTTGCATTTGAACTAAAACAAGTTTTTCAAAAATTTTGCTAAATGTAGGTAGTACGGAAATAGGTCTGTAATTAGTGGGGTCCGATGTACTACCCGATTTAAATAGTGGTATTATTTTACTATGTTTCATTAGATCAGGAAACTCTCCACTGTCAATACAATCATTAAAAATAGAAGCTAAGAAAGGAGCTACAATATTTATAATGGACTTAGTAATGTCCACTGAATGACCCCATAGATCAGCGGTCTTCTTAACATTTAGAGTATGAAAAATTTTGATTATATCTTTATAAGTAACATATTGAAATTTAAATTCGGAATCACAAACAGGGACATTATCCTTTAATAAAGATTCAGCAGCAGCAGGTGACGAGTTTAACGATTTAGTAGTCGATACAGGAATGTCGGCGAAGAATCTCTCAAAGGCTGTAGCAACTTGAGTATCTGAATTTAAAATATTATCACCAATAGTAAGGCTGTACTCACTATCTCTCCTGCACGACCTTCCCGTTTCGCTATTAATAATATTCCATGTCGTTCTAATTACATTACTGCTGTTTTTAATTTTTAAACTGAGGTATTGAGACTTCGCTATATAACAAACTTTTTTAAATAATTTTGAATAATTCTTTACATATTTATTAACCTTTTCACCGCCACGCCATATCGGTATTCCTATGCCCTGTACGCCAAGCCCGAAAATCTTAATTAAATACCTACAAAAAAATAGGGATTTCAACATTATATCGATACCCATTATTATTATTTTTTTTATCAATACTTGCCAGATAAATGGTCGATCATTAATATGTTAAAAAGAACATTCCAATATTAAATATTTTACAACGTTCCACTCAAGTAGTTCCGAAGTTGTTAATAACATAAAAACAATGATTAAGACACACAACAGTTAAAATGAAAATAACTCTAGGTACAGCACTATTCTCAGTACTGATGTACCTCACTGTCGGGAATAGCCGACATTGGCGCCGTCGACGAGTCTTTTATAAGACATCGTTGCATGTACATTAGAGTTGTACCATAGTGTCATACAGTTTATCGATGTTAGTATCTAATTAAATTCAAAGGCCACAGTAGTTTGTTTTTATTATTCTTGAAATTTACACTTATTGCAACAATTTGGGTTGTTAATGGATTGAATGCAAATAAAACTATTTATTTACCAATCATTTAGTTTAATTATTGAGTTATATTATTAATAATTACTTTGAGATCATATTACTTACATGTCACTTATGAATAATATTATCACGTGATATTATTACATAGCAACAATTTTTATAACAGGAACTTTCTAATATTCTCACTAATCAGATTAATTATATGTATAAAATAAATCAAAATTTTCGTATGAAATTGCGTAGTATATACGTAACGATTTTTAAGTATAACGATATTTATATTCTTAAAATAGATACATTATTTAGTTTCTCGTATCTAACCTAATTAAACATTAAAGGATCAACAATCAACAATTATAAATGCTCACTGATCAGTGTTCAAAAACTACAAAACTCACTAAAAATACTTATAAAATATCAACAATAGTACATAATTAGGTATAGTGTAATAGTGTTGCAATAATAGAAATATCTCTTAAAATGAACTACTGAAAATAAAATTTACTAAACCATTTTTTAAATTAGTCCTAAATCTCGTAAAAATCTATAAAAATTCAAAACATACAAATGTCAGTTATATTAATTATCATAGGTACTCAATAGTCAGTCTTGTAACGATAAAATGACAGAAAAATAATAATATTCTTATAATAATCAACAATTGTATATAGATAATTTTAAATATCACAGATCAACATTAAAATCACATATTTTGTTAAAAATCAACATGTTATACAACAATAAAATATCTATTTATTGTGATATTTTTCGAAACATGGTGCAGCACAAAGATAAACGTTACATATTTTACACCAGTAGCGAGTCTCCTTTCGTTTTTTTTTTATTGCACAGAACTTACATCTTTGATGTTTTGCTATGCGAGTAGGCATGTGGTCTTTTGCATTGCCGGGTAATATGCTAAGGGGATTGTTAAAACCTCGTCCAGTTCTTATGGGTCTTTCTAAAACGTTACCAGTGTTGTAACAATCTATCATTTGCCGAATTAGGCTCAGTTGGAAGTCGGCAAATGCTAAATTCGGTATACCTTTTATCATTTTAAAACAAAAAAATGCATTTAAAAGGTGCATATCAAATATATGAAAGAATAGTTTTTTGTACCATTTTACTGTTTTTCGTATGCACTGAAGTGACGATAACAACATGTCTGCAGTATCAACACTACCCATATTTTTAGAGTAGTCTAAAACAGCTTTAGGTTTCATGACTGGTAAACCCGTTTCTCTATTTATTCTAGCTGATGGTTCCATGGAATTATCATGAATGGTTGATAACATGTATATATATTTTTTGTCCCTCCATTTACATGCCATAAGGGATCCAGAATACTGCGTTTCCATTTCATGTAGATTTAGTTTTCTGCTTAAATTAGCCATACACTTTCTATTTTGTTTTACAGTACCGCAAGCATAAATGTTGTTATCATATAAATATTTAAATAATAGTGGACTTGTGTACCAATTATCTACATACAAATGACGGTTTGAGCCAAAAAAGTCTTTCAGTAAAGACGATACAACGGCTCCCCCAACGCCTAAATTTGCTGGATCGTCAATATCTGTAGCTGCACCACAGTAAACTATAAAGTCTATTATTAAACCGGAATGTACATCGCATAAAACAAATAATTTTACCCCAAATCTATTTCTTTTTTTTGGTAAGTATTGTTTAATTGTTAAACGGCCCTTGAAAGGAACAATACTTTCATCTATACACACATCTCTATACGGCGTAATGATACTTTTAAATTTTCCTCTCGCGTGAGCGACACATGCTTCTATTTTAGAAAGAATTGAATTTTCTTCATTTGGCCGGGAAAAATGTAGCATGCCTAAAATCATGCAAAATCTATTTCGTGACATTAATTTAGAAAAAATGGGGGCATTTAATAAAATATCTGTCGACCAATGTTCTTCAATAGTCAAATGACGATTTCGGGTCATCAGCATCATAATTGTTAAAAAACATTGCATTTCTGGGACTGTAACATCATACCATCTATGCAGGCGTGAATGCATTCGTAAGTCTACTTTCAACAGAAAATTGTTGTGAAATTTATTTGTCATTTCGACAATGAATGACATAAAATCATTGTCCATAAAATGTTGAAACACGTCGAGTTCAGTAAAATTTTCAGAGGGAGTAAAATGCAATCCAGATGAAAAGTCATCAAAAGCGGCAACTTCTGGTGGCCGTCCTTCTGTAGTCCACTTAAACTGTTCTGTCTCACGATTTCTGTAATGACGATCATGTCCAGAAGTTGAGGGCGTTTCATCAGACAGTTCTTGGTGACCAGCAATCGTCGGCTGTAACGCATAAACCACTAATTAAATATTTGTGATCAAATAACACAACCATATAAATTTAGGAAGTTTGTTTGTTTAATCGTTTAAAATCAAACATTTATAATAAATAAAAATTCACCTAAATATCTAAAAAAGTATTTCAAAAAATCCTGATAGTAATTTTTCTATAGTCTACTGTATTTAATTGTATATTTTTGTATACTGTATTTTATATGAATTGATGGTAAATTAAAAATCTAATCTGGTAATACTGAAACCAGCTAATGACAATTCGCCGAATATTATTTATAAAATTTCGTCTGCGTGAAGTTATATTTGTGTGTCGCAGTTAAATAATTTGGCAAAATAAATATATTGTACTTATATTAGTTTGATTTCACACTGACAATAAATATAACAAGTAGGTAAGTATAATCAAGTACTATTATCATTTATTTACTTATTATAATCATTTATTATCTGAATCATTTGTTTAATTTCAGGATTAAAACAATGTCACAAAAACGACCAGGATCTCCGTCGATACTATCTGGGTATATAAAGCTTCGTTGCAAAGAAGATACAATAAAAAAAGAAGTAGCCACACAAACAGTCAATGAGCCTTACGTGGCTCGTAACAAAAACAATATATTATTTGAACCAGGCGCATTGTCCAGAGTGGACTTCTATAATCAACGCCCTTCAGATGAGAGGAACGAAAATTTCTCCAGATTAATCGCATTTGAAATGGAAAGAGTACCAGAAGATAGGCGTACTAATTTGTACGCGCAAATAATTAATTTAATCAGAATATACCGGGGTGATTCCGATTTATCCGAAAGTGTTGATTTCATACCAGAATGTCCTTCTGACGAAGATGAAAATCCTTTACCATTAAATATACGGTACAAGAAAATTGATTAAATTTTGATTAAGGTTAATTAAGGTTTGATTCAATCAATCAATCAATCAAAAGGTTTGATTATTTGTTTTTAATTATTATTTCATGATTAAGTTCCCAAATAATTTTGTATTGTTACTATTTGATTCTTACAAGACTGATTAGCATAATGCAAATAAACAATTTTCAATTTTTTTTAAGTTAGGTTCGACAAGTAGGAACATGTTTGCCGGCAAACTCGCGTCGAAGCTCATGCGTGATACAATAGGGATTTATTACTTGTTATTGTAGGTAATATTGTAAGTCAACATAAAATATTATTATTAGGTATGCTCATTTTGTAAAAGTTTGTTAAATTAAATAAATTGTAGACATCTATGGTGTTTCATTTCATTTGTTAGTAACTACAAATGCATATTTATGTAAACTATTCATAATTGTTTCTGATTTATGAAACACGGTAGATTCACACCGAAGTGGCAGCGCAGCGGCCGGCACTTTTACTGTTAAACGATTTTAAGCTTTATCTCGACTAGGAAATGCGCAGTATCGCTTGAAAATTCAAAAAGGCATGCGGCTCCGCGAGACCTTGAGAGTTCACAGGCGATACTGCGCATTTTGCAGTTGAGGTAAAGCTTAAAATCGTTTGCTAGTAACAGTGCCGGCCGTTTGGTTTGAATTGTGCCATAAGCTAATTTTAATTTGTGGGTAAAAATTGATTGTGGGTAAAAATTGTTTTCGTAATTTCTCAAGCTCAGTTGAATATGATTATATAGGTACCCTTACAAAATGTAAGCGAGTAGGCGAAATAAGAGAGCACTCTTTAGAATATAATAACCAATTAAGTATGTACATACTTACATGTAAAGCAAAACATAACTTTAAATTAAAATTAACTTACCTCTAAATCATCTTCATCTAAAGATTCAGAAAACTCATCGTCTTCAGTACCTTCCAAGATACGTAATAATTGTTCAGTGGTAAATACTTCTTGTTGTTCCATATTTCCCGCACTAAAATTCACTTTATACGCTAACGACGTCACGAGTCAGTCGACTTCTGCCGACAATGGCGCAGAGGGGACTGCTTATCGAGAGCTTGCTAGGGATGCGCATGATTGGCGATAAGGGAATATCGAAAATGTATTTACGCAACTATGTTTCAGTTTTTAATATAGTAAAACTACTTTTTTCTCAGTGCTTACAATCGTTTATATTTTGTTAGAACAATAAAAACTGTAATGACAAATATTACAATACCTTAAGTTACCTAAATTAATTTAAAAATATAATATACGTCAACATGATACTACATCACTAGCAGTCGGCTCTGCACGACATTGGCGTCATGGGACTTACTTTTTTAACCATAAATTATTTTACTTTTTATCATCAAATATTTAAATGAGGAATATGCATTTTTGTTTACTGTATGCAACTAAATAATGTTTAGACATTCAGCTTTCAAGGTGTATCAATAAAATACATAAAAGTAATGATTTAATAGGTTTATTTTGTATTTTTCTGCGACCTGTTTTTTGTCGAGTATAGCCGTCGTTGGCGCACAGGGCACGCTTGCTCATGTCGGCTATAGCCGACATTGGCGTTCAAAAGGTTAAATTCCACAGTGTTCACATGAGACCGCTCTCCATACAGCTCATAAAGTCGTTTTCTACTTCTATGAATACCAATGGTGGCCCAGTCACTGAAAGAAGCTTTATTATTAACAGATATTGTCTTGGGAACAAATGTGGTATCAAACTGTTTGCAGTACATACTGAAAAAATTGTTAAATTTTTGATTTGGGGCATCATTAATTGACAAAAGTGGTAATTTATATAAAAGTTTATTTTGAAAAGTTTCTACACGAGCTTTGGTTTTTGGGTTAACTATGATATCCTTTTTAATTATTTGTTTGTTTACATTCTCAATAGTTATAAGTTGACCGCAATGATCTGAATCTATAAGGTTAATAATTGCTTTATGAGTTTCTTTGACATTAGTATATATATTATCTATGCAAGTGGCACTAGAGGGGGTTATTCTAGTGGGCTCCAAAAATTTATTTTCAAGGTTGTATGACTGGAATAGGCTTAGAATTTTAGTACTTAATGCAGAATTTTCTAGCAAATTAATATTGAAGTCACCACAAGTTATAATAGCCTTTTTTGAATTACTAATTCTGTGTAGCACTTCATCCATTACCTTCTCAAAACAGTCATACAATCCTGTAGGTGGTCTGTATACACTCAATACAATAAACTGCTCCAATTCTATACAGGCTATTTCAATTGTCCGCTCAACGGATAGGCTTACAATATCCTTACGTTCTTTAAATTTGAGGAGATTATTTACTAGGATTAATGCGCCGCCATGTATAGCATTCACTCTGCTGAATGAGCTACCAACCTGATGATTGCTAAAATTGAACATGAACTGGTGACTTTTGAGCCAGTGCTCTGTTATACAAAGAATATCTATTTTATTACAATTCAGAATTGCATTTGGAACAACAAACCTAGACACTAAAACATCAATTAATTTAATAGATCACAGTTTATTCTATTTCACATATCTACTCAAACAAATTTATTATAATAAAACAAGTTTTTAATGAATCAAATCTCTTATATTATTTTTAAAATAAATCAATAAAATAAGTTGACCTACTGCCTGCTTATCTGTAATGTGACACTCCCCGCGACGTAAGCGCACGGCTCGCTTTGCGGTAATTGCAGGCAACTCTTGGTAGCGTTAAATGCCTATTTCGCTGGGTCTACCCGCCCTTAATTGACAAGATGCCTGGCTATCTAGATAATAATGAAACGGGTTTGGCCACGACTATGTTTAACGACACAAACGTGGAAAATCTATTATCGAATGACAATATGGATGCCTATCAAGTTCGAGAAAAATTCTGTAGTTATTTCAACAACGAGGGCGCCGTTCCATGGCAAGACACTCGTATTACAATATTACTTGAACGAAATACTTAGTATAATAAATTGCACTTACCGTCAGATAATTGAGTTTCTTTCAAAACGTTCTCCCAAGCTGCATCTTTGACGTCAGTAAGTTTATAGGTATCTATTGATGTGTTCCATAGACATGGATATTTTTTTACTGATTCAATAAATTGTTCATCCATTACGTTTTATTTAAATTAACTAATTGTTTACGTTGAAAAATACAAACTGCACGAATTATTCACGATAAAAGCGTGTGCTCGCGTGCACGGTACTAGCAAGATGGCCGGCCGGCCGGCGCGCGCGCGGGGTTCTGCGGGTTGCTAGCGGGCGAGAGGGGGGAGGGTGACATCGCTCACTGCACGCCGCTCACATCTCTCGTCTCCACTGCGCGTCGTCCGCGCACAGCTCACATCTCCGCTTCCATCGCGACATACAAATATTACACATCTCCGCACAGCGATCTCCACTGAAGCTGAGCGGAGAGGAGACGTGTCAATAACTTAATTCTATTGGTTGTTTAAAAAACATCTCCTCTCCGCTCGTCTCGTCTCCGCTTTGGTGGAGTCCCGGCCTAAGACATGTATTCCTCTTCAGACGAAGATGAAGATGCACTGGCTTTGCTACAGATTATTAATTTACAGCAAAGACCAAGAAGGTATTGGATACATCCAGTGTGGAGAAATGCAGAAGAGCACAGGTACTATAAAATAATGGAAACATTATATGAATATCCTGATCGTTTTCGCACAGTTTATAAAATGTCACTGGAATGTTACCATATCGTATTGTCAAAAGTAAGAGAAGGACTTCGGAAGCATGTTACAAATTGGAGAAAACCAATCAGCCCTGAAGAAAGACTACTGATAACTTTAAGGTAAGTGAAACTATTTTTTACAGATCAAACTTTTATTGACAAATCAAAAGATAATATTCATTGAAAATGTTTTTGGTTTAGCATCTTTGCTACAATTAGTATTTATAAATTGCTCTCAGTGTTACAGCTAATTTGAGTATCTGTCAAGCTGTCATCATGTGCTGTCCTTATCTCACAATACAGAATCAGCGCATGCGGACAGGGACAGCACATGACTACTCCAGCTAGCTGTCGCACTAAGAGCCATTTATAAATAAAGTTCAAGGCATTGGATAGTTCTCATTAAAATCACTTATTTCGTCTTCATGAGATTGGATAGATGTCTCTGGATTCGGGTGAGGTGTAGCTGGAGTTATTGGTGAAAATATTGGCAAACATAATGTAGTTGGAGTTGCCGGAGGTGCTAAGGATTGTGCTCTTTCATAAGCTCCCGGTGTCCGCGTTTGCTGATATTCTGAAATGCTGAGTTGATAATAAGCTTTCTCATCATAAGTTCGGTGTCTTGAAGGTCCAGCTATTTGTTCAATTACAGCCACTGCCGCCGGTGGTGCTGGATTTATATACTCTCCGGATATCAAAGTCAGCTGAGTTTCCGGATTTTTGTTAGCTGCTGCAGTATGTTTAGCTGTCTGCTGAGTCGAGGTAAACGAAGGTGCTGGACTTGTATTAGCTCTGGATGTAAGAGTCTGCTGGGTTGCACCTTCATTAGGATCATAATCTGTCTCTCGAGAAGGTGTTCGTGGATAATACGGCTGTGTCCTAGGATAACTAGGTACTGGGTCATTTAAAATTTGCTCTGATAAATTGAGAACGCCCATTTTAAATCTTCGTTTTTGGGCTGGTGTCATTGATTTCATATCTGGAAGCATGCTTTGAAAAAAAGCTAGATCGCTGTCTGTTTCAGGCTCAGCTCTATGTATGGTTTTCATTTGTAATGCTCTTTGACTGAAATATTCATGTTCTGATTTATTAACATCTTTTAAAAAGATTGCCCTAGATTTATTTAATAGTGGTAGCAGTGGCGGTGTTGGCGTGGATTGATTGGAGATGGAATCCGAATTTGTGTTTTCAGAAGCTAGTTGACCAGTAAACAGTGTCTCATCGACTTCTTCACTATCATTACCGTCTGTGCAATCATATTTGCTTAGATTGCTTTTGGTTGGTCGGGACTTCAAGTAATTGTCTAAAAAACGTAGATGTGGTGAAAGGTAGTACTCTTTAATCGTCTTTGCACCTGATCCAGATGGCAAATCTAGCCTTTTCTTGTTTTTGCTGTAACTACATCGAATATTCTTCCACCGTTCTTTACATTCTTGGGCTGAAAAATATTTAAGGAGATTAGTTACAATGTGTGTTTAGATTGAGGTGCCACTTTTCGCATCGTAAAGTGGCTAATGGAGTTATTTAGTAGTAGTTTAGAAAATTTTGTAGAACGGATATTGGATTTTGTATTAGAATACTTCAAAAGTTAAATGAAAATAAAGGTGGCACCTCAATCTGTTTGGATTGAGGTACCACTCAGAACTGGGAATATTATGGATGAGTTTTCATCAAAATTTCGTAGTACTCCAGAATTCTGGAGTACTACAAAATAATACAAAATTTTGATAAAATTTCATCCATAATTTTCCAGTTCTGAGTGGCACCTCAATGCAAACAGTTAGATTGAGGTGCCACCTTTAAGGCCTGCGCAGACGAAGTACTTTTGTCCCTGGAGGACAAAAATCCCTGTACGGTGGAAAAAATGTCCTCCGAGGACTTGCCAAGGACTTAACGCAGACGGTGTGCGGTCATTTGTTGCCCAGAAGTGAAGCGCACCGCACGCTATGGAAGCAAATATTCTGAAATTGCGTTGTGTTATAATTTACATACACTTTAAGAATAAAAAAAGACGTTTTAAAAGAAAATACTGGGTCCATCCCTTTATTTCAGATCGATTATTGAATGGATATTTTCATGTGAAGCATGGTCAGTTAAAACAATATCCAGAAAGATTTTTCAAATGTTATAAAATGTCGGTAGGAACTTTTGATGAGTTGCTGTCAATTTTGGAACCTGCTATAAGTCATTCTGAAACAGTGATGAGGAAATGTATTGGTCCAGAAGAGAGACTGTCAGTAACTTTAAAGTAAGTAAATAAACGCATTTCCAGTTCGTAATAATCATTTAATCATCTTAGATTTGGTAATCATCATCAATCACAATAAAATATTTTTTCACATTAGGTACAACTTTTCATATTTTTTTTTGGAAGGATGCATAATTATTAATCAGTCTTTATGTTATATAATAAATCCCACCAAAAACATTAAAATAATGTAAAAAAATGCCAAGTCTCTCGATGCAGTCTTTCCATCGTAAAAAGTTTTGAGATCTCATAGAAGCCAAGTCCTATTCAAATTATTTTGTAGTTATAAATCAACATTTAGTAATTGTATCAATAGTTTTCTTTATATTATAATTATAGTGACTTGGCAATGAGCACCAATTAAAAGCTGCTTGCTGCCTGGAATTATGTGCAAATGTTACTGACGAGACCTGTGATCAGATCACTACCGACTACATGCTCCAATGCAATAATAAAAAATAAGTACCTTACGGGCCATCGCTTTATGAAAGTAAATGAACCGAGAGTACACTAACACTAGTGTTTGCGTACACACTTGTGCAATTGTGCATTATAATTTATGTCCTGCGCAGTTTACTAGTCTTGGATGAGACTGACTGCCGTTGCCGAAATTCGGTTGGGACGACACGGATAAACCAAAAGAAAATTAATTTTGTGATATTAATGTTTACGCATGCGGTGTGTGACTTTCAACTCCAAATATGCCGTTTTGTTTCTTCTTGTGCTCATTGCCAAGTCACTATAATTATAATATAAAGAAAACTATTGATACAATTACTAAATGTTGATTTATAACTACAAAATAATTTGAATAGGACTTGGCTTCTATGAGATCTCAAAACTTTTTACGATGGAAAGACTGCATCGAGAGACTTGGCATTTTTTTACATTATTTTAATGTTTTTGGTGGGATCTCATTTATTTTTTGTAAGTGTATTTCTTTCTTTTTTTTAGGTGACCTCATAATTTCTTGGACTTCAGCTACTGCTTTGCTTAGAACCCATTCTCTATCTCTTTTGTTTCTTTTCAACGAGCTAAATAAACATAAATCTACTAACTTACAAAATAAATATAACTAAACTAAATAACACGTAAACAACTAGATATTGTAACTACCTATGTCTATGTTATATTAATAAACTATTCGCCTAAATAACTGTTTCAGTAACAATAATAAATCTACTATCTAATCCGGCTAACTTAAGTTCTCCGAATATAGCTACAATATTTTTTTAGTTTCGAAATGGTTTTTCATAGGTAGGTGGCGCTATCAAATGAAAATTATCGAATTATTTTAAAGTACTACTTATACTGCGCTCGGTAACGAAACCATAGCGCGATTCAGACAGGTACAACGCCATCTATCGAGCGCGCATACAATCGAAATTTATCGCAATACAATGGAGTTTTAGCTTTATTAATTTAATGAATTATGAACTTTATGTATCAATTAATTATAGTCTATGTATTACATTTTTATTATTCTTTTCTATTCCATGTATTTATTCATCCAATTGAATACTTAAACAACGAACAAAGTTAACAATGCAGTCAAAATCCATACATAATGTTCTTGCCAAACCGCAAATATAAAATTGTTTTCTATGGTATATTATTTTTTAATGTTTTTATAATTTTTCCTTTATATGTGGCTAATGACCTATCTTGGTGCAAAATTTGAAGTTTCTAAGTCTGCTAGAAGTACCTTAGATTTTTGATGATCGGTCAGTGAGTCAGTGAGTGAGTGACAAAATGGTGTAACTTTGATCGACCGTAACTCCTAAACTATTAATTCAATTGGCATGTAATTTCGAACTTAAGCTTGTTCTAATGCCTACTATTATTCACCGAAAACCTAAACTCCTAGCTTTGTCCACGTCGAAGATATAGGGGGGGCGAAACAGCCGCGAATCGCATCGAGAAAAGATGGTACGGCCGTGCCCGTTTTGCTCGAGACTTGGCTGGGGCACTGCCGTGCCCCCAGATCTACCATAATTAAAGTACCTACTGAGGCTTGAGCCAGACACTTAATTTTCTTCATCGCCATCGCCAAGACTGAATAAAGTGTCGCAGGTATCATTTTCTGGAGATGTGATTAAAACGTAATCCCGATGCACAGGTGTTGGTGTATAAGATACTACATTTGAGAGCTGTGATGTCGATGGTTGAGGAATATATTCAAGATTTTCAGACAAGTCATTTGCGGTGGTGTACGATACAGACGGCTCTCTCCTAGGTGTTTCATTTCTAACATTAGGTGTTACGGTCATTTGAGAAAATCTTGAATTGTCGTTTGATGATTGCTTAAAATTTAAAATTAACTTTAAAATTTCCATTCTCAATAATAATTTTTGTTCTTCAGAAAATCCCTTCATATATGAAGTAAGCGAACGTAAAAAAAACTCATCTTCGTCTTGCCCGCTATCGCATGTTTTTGATTTAGAAAGCATTTGATTACCTTCTTTAAGTAGAGTTACTATTTCTTCATCGGTGTTTTTTCTCACCGTTCTTGGTTTTGAAAACCTTGCTTCAGCTTGAGAAGTTATATCTCTCCTATTTTCCACATTGCTCAGCTCAGGTTCATCGTTTTCAATAGATCCTTCTGTATCTACAATTTCTGTAAAAGGCAACAAAAATAGAAGAGAATCGAAGTACATGTATTTCCTCCTCTTCTTGGCTGCACTTCCAGACGGCGTATTTTTTTGGGCGGCGAGTTCTCTTCTAAAACAATGTCTAAGAGAAGTCCATCTCTTCTGTAACTCCTTTCCTGCAAAATAAAATGACAATATAAAAGGCTGCAAGATTTTTAATTTCTCCGGTTTATTTTACAGGTATTTAGCACGAGGTTCATCGTTTGTTGATCTTGAAGAAGACTACTTAATTGGAGCATCTACTATACGTTCTATCGTTAAAGAAACTTGTACAGCAATTTGGCAGCTGTGTAAAAATGCATGTTTTCCTGCCTTTAATGAGGAAAGATGGCTAGAGATTGCAAGTGAATTGAATGTTGATATGAAATTTGCAATAACAATAATAAAAGCTGCATGTACTCTTCATAATTTTGTCCGTAAAAGGGATGGCATTCATTTTGAAGATACACTGTATTCTTGTACTTTCGAGGATATACCTCCAGTTGGTGTAAGAGGTACAGATACTGGTATCGAAACTCGAAATTACATGGCCAATTACTTTACGTCTCCTCAAGGATCTGTACCATGGCAGTATAACCAAATTTAATAAATAAGTGGCAACTTTCCTGAATAAAAACAATAAATCACTAAATACGCATTTTATTGAAAATCCGAAAAACTTACCATATTTGGTTTTGTCCTCACTCGACATTAAATCCCAAACTGAAGAGGAATAAACTTCCTGACATACCTCGTTACACAACTTTTTCTTTAAATTTCGGTCGTGATACTCTTTTCTTGACGTATCATATAATGGAGTTCTTTTTTCAATCTCACTTATTAAAATTTTACAATCGATATCGTGCGCCATTGTTTGTCGTGCACGCGTGCGTCACCATCGAGGGTTCAATGCAGACTAAAGTTCGCTGTGTGCGTTGCTGGGCCTAGTCACGTTGGTTCTATTTTTTTCGGGGACTCCCCCTTACTTTTGTCTAGTCCGGTCCCTCGGTGTCCTCGGTGGTTCGGGGGACTTTTTGTACGGGGTACTTTTAATCCTTTGTGTGCGTTATTCCGTACAGTTATAAGAGATCTATAATGAGGGACAAAAAAGTACCCGGGGGACAGTACCTCGTCTGCGCAGGCCTTTATATTCATTTAACTTTTGAAGTATTCTAATACAAAATCCAATATCCGTTCTACAAATTTTTCTAAACTACTACTAAATAACTCCATTAGCCACTTTACGATGCGAAAAGTGGCACCTCAATCTAAACACACAAATGTTACATACTTATTGCTATTTTATTTTTGTTACAGATACTACTCAGATGGCTGTTCGTTTACATCACTTTCTGGATATGTATTGAGAGGAGGCAGTACCGTCCGGCAAATTGTGCATGAAACCTCTAGCGTTTTGTGGGAATGCCTACAGCCGGAATATATGCCTGTACCTACACGACAAAAATGGGTAGAAGTTGCTGAACGGTTTTACACTCTCTGGAATTTACCGAATTGTGTTGGGGGTTTAGATGGAAAGCATATTAGAATTACAGCGCCCATCAACTCGGGTTCGACTTTCATAAATTATAAGGGATATTTCTCTATTGTATTGTTAGCAGTTGTAGATGCAGATGGTTTCTTTTTAACTATAGATGTTGGTGAATACGGCCGAAATAGTGATGGGCGAGTATTACAAGTTAGCTCTTTTGGACAAGCTATGGATCTAGGCGATCTCGATTTACCGAACCCTACACCTTTGCCTGGAGAAACACAGAATGTGCCCTTTTATTTTGTGGCAGATGAAGCTTTTCCACTAAAAAGAAATATTCTGAGACCATATGGTCGAAATCAATTGACTAATGAGAGAAGAGCTTATAATAACAGGTTGTCAAGGGCACGTAAGTCAGTAGAATGTGCCTATGGTATGTTAGCGTCAAAGTTTGGTGGACTTTACACGCCTATTTGCTGCAAACCAGAATATGTTGATAATATTATAAAAGCAATGTGTGTGTTGCATAACGTAATTCGCACATGTGATGGTAAAAAATCAAATCCACGGTTTAGAAATAATTTGATAGGAGCAAACATTAACATGCGATTAATGGGAGAAAATCCCTACCATATCAGGGAATATCTTACAACATATCTAACACAACGATCTCCGATTCCGTTTCAGACTAGACATAATGTTTAAAATTTAAATAAAATACATACCTGTTGCACCGACTTTTATTGCTATTTCTTGCCATATTTTGTCTTGCACATTTCTGTTACTGTACCCTGTCTTAGTGTAGTCATAGATATTCGGGTATTGCTCAATTAACTCGCAAAACTCAATATTAAACTCAATATCGTCACGCATCCTGTATACGAAGCGACGTGCGTCTTGCGTTATCTTTTGTTCGTGACTGAAGGCGGCAAGCGGATGGCGCAGGCACGCCGCTCCTCGCCCCCCGCCACGTGGCCAGCAGATGTAGGCGCAAGCGGCGTCTCGCATTATATACAGTATGAACAAAGATACGTAGCGATATATTTTAAACTGTTCAAATTTTCGTCCATATGGATATTTAAAGGCTGATTTACATTGATACAGTAGCTGGCGCCAGCTACTGTATCAATGTAAATCAGCCTTAATCCATGATTTTAATGAAAATCCGATGTAATTTAACTTATTATGATTTGATTTATGTATTTCGATGTTATTCGTATTTTAAAGTAGTTAAATAGCAAACATAGCGGTTACATATTGCAAACATAAGTACAGTCGACAGCACATCAAGCTATACAGTTTGACCTTGAGCACGCCTTTATTGCACTTGTAATAGTGGCGGCTTTCGTAGCGCAATGTTACACTTGATGTGCTCTCGACTGTACATAGGAATTATAATGATACAAAAGGAGGGAATTAGTATTCGAAAAAAAACCGAAAGGAGGTGTATTAAATGTTATTTTCACTAAATAGCACCTTGTATAATAATACTCTGTGCCGTACCGTCCCCGCGTCTGTTTGCGCAGATATCGCGCCTGCACCGTATCTGCGCCGTGTCTGTACCGTACCTTCGTCTCGCCGTCTTCTATTTGCGTTGCCCCTATGGATTTCGACAGGCGCGCGCGCCTCCCGCCGCGCACGCCACTCGACCTCGACCGCGTCCATCTCAACACGCATGTATTAATTTTTTTTTGAACATGTAACTTGGAATATACGGATAAAAAAAAAGGTATTTTGCTTGGAATGGCTTGATGTCCATGTAATTTTTCTCCAATGATAAGAATGATGAGATGCCTTGTAGAAATGAATTTCGTATGATGTTGTATGACTTGACTCGTTGAAACTTGAACACGGAATTGGAATCTTCATAATGGCCGCCATCCACGCAGCGCAGTATTTCCTTTGGTCCTACGATCCCGGATAATTTCAACCACACACAGCATCAAGAACACCACCACCCAGGGCAGGGCGGGAGGGACCAACGCGCCGTCGACCCGGGCATGGTCCATGGTTGGACAGCGGCCGGAGATCGTCTTGCGACGTCCGACGCCGTGGGCGTCTACCCCTGCGGCTGGGGTGGAGGGAGGTCGCTGTTCTCTCCCTCACGCGGCATGCCTCCTCCTTCGCGAGCATGACTGCTTCGCAGAAAGAGGCGATGCGCCCGGCATTATTTTAGTTGGACGGCGTTATATTCTTATTCTTCGTGATTTCAATTTGTTCAGTTTCCGCATCTGGATTCATAGAGAATTTTACATAAGCCATGTTTGTGGTCGTTTTTTTAAATGTTACCGTTCTTAGTTGGCTTATTGTACCGGCCAAACCCTTGAAGTATTTATCTGCAATTATGTTCCATTTATTAAAGTCAGTATATTTAAGAACCTCTACTTCATAGGGTTTCGGTGTCCTAGCCAGGGTGAAAACTGTACTCCACTGTGAAGGTGCCCAGATTATAACGCCACTTAAGCTTTTTTCAATGACGGAATTTACCGTATCTACTGGCATGTACGTAAAGTAACAAATGTTTTATTGTACCCCTTAGATCCACCTCGGTGATGTACTTCTGTAAAATTGAAGATATTTCATTGGCTCCTCTTTTCCCGTCAATTTCAGACCATGTGTAACAAAACCCATTTCTTGTGCCAGATTCACAAAAAGTTAAATTGTACACTGCTAATTTGCGGCTGTAATAAAGCATCATATTTTCGCCGTGAGGCGTATTCAAGACTTTTTGTAGGTTTAATGTTTCCGTTTTTGTTCTTCGCTAATGTTTTTATCATTCTCAAATTGTGTACATTTCAAACACTTCGCTCCTTTAAAATAAAACCTTTGTTACCCGTTACTAAACGAAATTATAAAATTTTACAGAAGAGCCAATATTAGAAAAAAGTCACCATTTTTTGTCAATAAAATCTGAGTGCAGGGTTCTTTAAGACATTTAATGAGGTCTTATTATAGATCTCTGCTTACATTATGACACGTGATTTACGAACTATATTTTTTTTTCATTTACAGTATCATTTATATTATTATAGTTACAGTTTACCATTAATAATTTGTTCATTATGGTATATTACTATGAAATTACAGTGCAACTGATGTTACTAAATAGAAAACTATAAAAATTTCATAAATACAATAATATTATTTAGCATTTAAATTAATTATTAAATATTAAATAATTTCAATCATAAATTTGGCATTTGTTGTGGTGTTATAATGTTACCAAATAAAAAAACATTCCAAAATTAATAGTGTTTTCAAATTTAAAGAGAGATCCATACAATTATTTGGAATAGTTATTTATCAATCAGTCTTGAGAAATTTGTACCTTTAAATCACAGCATGTAAAGTATCTTACTATATTAACTACCTGTTATGTATCTTATTACATTTACAATCAGTTTGACGAGGAACAAACCAATTGGGAATAGCATTTTTCTTAATTTAACAAAGTTACAATCACAGCATTATTTCCCTATCCACGAAAGCCCCGGGTCGACGGCGCGTTGTGTTCCACGCGCGCCTCAAAGAGTGTCAGCATAGTGACGGGGCCTGTAGAGGGTCAAAGCCTGCCGGGGTCGCGGGACCAAGGGATTACCGTGACCCCGGTACGTAAAGGGCTAGTGAAGGACACCGTGGATTTTAGTCAGTACAAGTCTGACAGTCCCTCCCGCCCTGCCCTGGGTGGGAGGACTCATTTGATGATTGTACCACGATAAAAAAAAAAACCACGAAAGCTACTCAGGGCTAATCAAAGTTATGTTGACTTATATCACTTAATTAGAATTATGAGGCAAACCTATTGCCATATAAAATGTTATATAAAAAATAAATCTCGTAAAAACTTAAAAATAATGTTAAGTACTTATTGTTTTTATAAATCAATAATCAACAGTAATAAGTTGTCTTATTACAATAACATCTCGTTTTAGTATTGCTAAAACAAGAAGCTGTTGTAATATAACAATGCGTAACTCTGTGGTATTATATTACTGTTAATTAAACTCTTTCGGTCGCTGTTTTTCTATCATTTAATTTTAATCTAGACTTATATAAAAGCTTCAACTGGAAATCTTGAAGATCAGTGCTAGTACGTGTTCGAGACGAACGATTGTTACGGAATTGCTTTTTTTTACCTGAAATGTGCACAGCTCACTCTTTTCTAAAGGATCAAATTAAAGTAAGTAATATATACTTACTTTAATTTGATCCTTTAGAGTATGTAAAAACTCTTTATTTTTTATATAATAATATAGGAACTAAGGCTAATACTGTAGTTAAAACACAGGATGTTCATTCAGAATTTAAGAAAGCAGTCTTTATAATATTACTAGCACTTTGCCCGCGACTTCGTCCGCATGGGTTACGTACTTTCCTAATTCCCCCTTTTCCCCCCTAAAGGTTAAATTTCCAAAAACCCCTTCTTAGTGCTCCCCTACATTATAATAGGAAGCTGTGTGCAAAATTTCACATTCCTAGCCCCAGTAGTTTCGGCTGTACGTTGATATGTCAGTCAGTCAGTTCTCCTTTTATATATATAGATTTGCTGGTGATAGGATTTCTTCAGATAATACATGAATTTTTTTACGGAGTTCTGATGCATGATGAACTATATTTCGTGATGTTGTCGTAAGTAGGGATTCTGAATTCTGCCATTTGCACTATCTTCTGGTATTCTTATTGACACTGAACATGGTGGTATGTTATTGGCTGGAGATTGTTGAATGGTTTAGGCTTTTTTTTTTATCGTGGTAAAATCATCAATTGAGTCCTCCCACCCAGGGCAGAGCGGGAGGGACTGTCAGACTTGTACTGACTAAAATCCACGGTGTCATTCACCAGCCCTTTACGTACCGGGGTTACGGTAATGGGAAAGTCCCGCGACCCAGGCTGGCTTTGGCCCTCTAGAGGGGGGCCCCGTCACTTTGCTAACACTCTTTGAGGCGCGCGTGGAATACAACGCGCCGTCAACCCGGGATGGTCCATGGTTCCTATCTTTGGCTCTAGTGCATAAATAGCAGCGGGAACTTGAAGTTGATCGAGCTTGGGCTACCTGAGCACTGTTTTTTTCATTTACTCCCAAAACATGAAGCATTATCACTTTAAGAGATGTGGGCAAATTTTTGATCTCATCAAGGCGGCGTTTCACGTAGGGCTGTACTAATTGAAGGCTTAGGTTGTAAGGTCCTTACGTCTCTTACCACCAGCTGCCAGCGTAGATTGCCATGAGACTAACGGGTTCTGTTCGCATGAGGTGTTGATTGAAATAAAAGAGATGCTTCCGTCTTCTCAGCTATTTAATGTTGGTGCACACTTCAATATGTACAGGATCACAGCACTTGTCAAGCTTCCCTACAATGTTAGGTTATAGATATAACACTTACTTCAGGTAGAACATACAACCATCTATCCACGTCGAACCGTGGATATGTAACGCAGACAGCATTCGCAGCCTGTGTGATTTGTAGAATATAACACGTGGCTTGGAACCAGAGCTTGTCCTAGCCTACTTCATGATAATGTGCCAAGCGTTGAGAAGACGTCTTGTTATTTATTTAATTAATTTAAAATTAATGGATGGAACCCTGAGAACAATATCAGAAAGAAATCCGTGAGCATTTCAATACACCTTCATGGCGGGTGATGCCATGTAATTGCAACAAAACAGGAAATAATTATGGATACATACGCATATGCGGTTCCTTTATATTAGTGCATTTTCATCTTAGCCGCTGTACCACGTCTTGTCCGCGTCATGAGATATTTAATTAAATTTCAATTGTTTTTTTTTTAACAATCCGCGTCTTAATCGCTTGCACAGGTTCCAAGAAAAAAAGGAAGCCAAGCCAAAAGTTCAACGTCATCCTATTAAACCACGCTCAGACCAGCTTCTAGGCTTTTGCCTTTTAGACCATGCGTTATTTATAATTAAACTTAATTCAACTGAAATCTATCACAATTAATTATTTGAATTTTATCTATGTACTTATTATATTTTATTTAAAATTTAAAGTATCGAGAAAATAAATATGTTACTCTCTAACGCCATCTATTATCACTATTGCACAATTAACTGTAACTATTTACTATTAGTTCGCGTTTTTGTCAATAGAGGGTGCTACCCGTCTAAAATAATCAATAACTACTTTTATACTTGTTACAAGGTTTCTTAGAAAGTACATATGTAGTTCCTTTTCACTTTACTCCTGCGAATGTTTGCCTTGAGTATTACATATGAATTTATACCTCCAGCATCAAGCATGCCGTAGAAAAATCTTCGGCCACCTTCGTGTTTTTTTTGCTGTTGTCTTAGAATGACTTAATTGGTCAAACGTGTCAACGCCGCCTTTCGTGGCGTTATAATCCAGTATTACTGCGGGTGTTTGTGTATTAGGGTCAATTTTACCGCTGTTGTGCATTGTAGAAATCGGGACAACACATTTGTTTTTCTTCGGGACATGAGATACTAATGTGATGTTTTTATCAAACGCAAATACCGAAGTAGGGAAATCTTTTTTCTTTGCTAAAAACTTTGGAGGTATTCCGGGTTTGTTCTTTCGCAACGTGCCTATCATTGTTACTCCAATATTGCGTAACTCATTTGCAAGTTGAATTGAGGAGAACCAGTTATCCATAGTGATGTTTCGGTTTGTATGATGAATAGGTTCCGATAGCTTCAAAACATAATAGGATGGGATAGACTGTCCTGTTCGACATTCTGTCATTCTACCTACATATGGAATTGCAGATATCATGTAAGCAGTCTTAGCATCACACATCATTACAACTTTCATGCCATATTTATCAGGTTTTTGTGGCATATATACAATAAATTTACAGCGACCACGGAATCCAAGTATTTGTTCGTCTACTGTTACATGTTCCGACGGAGTGTAGTACTCAGAGCATAGTACTTGAAATTTGTCCCATAGGGTAAAGTTAGGGCACGCCGCAATCGCGGCGGTAAGACCCCTCCTTGAGGAGTAGCTGGATAGGCGATGAGGGGGAGGACAGCGTCCACCCTCCACCCCAGCCGCAGTGGTGGACGCCCACGGCGTCGGACGTCGCAAGACGATCTCCGGCCACCGTAGGCGCGGGCATGCGGGCGGCGAGTAATGGGCGACTCGCTGTCCGACCATGGACCATGCCCGGATTGACGGCGCGTTGTGTTCCACGCGCGCCTTAAGGAGTGTCAGCATAATGACGGGGCCTGTAGAGGGCCATAGCCTGCCGGGACCGCCCGCGACCCCGGCAGGCTATTTCCCTACTTTCCCATTACCGTAACCCCGGTACGTAAAGGGCTGGTGAAGGACACCGTGGATTTTAGTCAGTACAAGTCTGACAGTCCCTCCCGCCCTGCCCTGGGTGGGAGGAATCATTTGATGCTTTAATAACGATAAAAAAAAATGGGTAAAGTTGCCTATATTGTACCAGTTAACAAACCTTAGAAGCACACAAACTATTTAACTTTGGAGGAATAAATTACTAGAAATA
This sequence comes from Agrotis puta, assembly GCA_943136025.2. Classification (NCBI taxonomy): domain Eukaryota; kingdom Metazoa; phylum Arthropoda; class Insecta; order Lepidoptera; family Noctuidae; genus Agrotis; species Agrotis puta. The sequence goes on along the minus strand of OW964181.2, from coordinate 14,197,144 downwards.
AAAAGGTTGTTCTATTAGCGATCTTTTTTTTTTTGAAAGAAAATGAGGAATTTCAAAAATAAATATGAAAATTAAAGTTTTTAAAAAAGTCGGAAAAAGTACAATTTAGGAAACCGGTTTCCTTCATAGTACCATAGGTATCTTAAATTCTACTTCATATTCTAAATGAGATCAAGTGCTTGTTATTAACTAAAAGTACAAACATCTTTATGAAAAATATTATTCAAATAGGTGTGAATATTAATTTTGTATTTATGTACTCCAAATAAAGTATGAATGAACAACATATTATGAACATAATATTATTAGATTTGTTAACAAGTTAAAGTTTCTCTTATTCTACTTTTATTTTAATCAGTCTAAATAAAGCTTTCACTTTGATTTATGAACTAAAATCAGCCTTGCATTTTCAATATAGGTACTTGTATATCTTAAATATCCAAAATAACTTTTAATAAAATATGAAATTAGAAAAAACAAGAAATAATTGAAGAGAAAATATTAATTAATTCACTCTTTTCCTCTTCCAACATTTTTGTTTCATGAAACCATTTTTGGCATCTTACACACTTGACCCATTCTACTATTGGCCCCTTTTTATCAAAGTAATAGCCATTACACACACAGCAATAATTTTCATCATCCATTTCAATTTCTTCATCATCGTCAGATTCGTCTTGTAGCACAATTTCTTCTATTTCAGATTCACTACTTATGGATGATTATTTTTTCATCTTCCGCTTTTTAGTTTCTAATTTAAGTATTTTCTTAGATTTTTGTTTTTGAGTATCTGTCCCAGTCTTAGCTGTCAATTTCCGAAGTTTAGGAATTCTTAGAGATTTTTTTGCGCTTGCTTCTTCCAGTTCTTGTTTGTAGGGACTCTCAGTAAGTATAACCGCCTTTTGAGGTATTTCTTTGGTATTTCTTTTTTGGGTTGGTTTGGATATTGGTAATAGAGACGGTATTCCAATTTTCAGGTATGATGTTGTTGCTTCATCGTTTCTGACTTTTACAGTGGGGCTGCTTGTGCTGGTAGCAACAATTTCTTTGCTCGAGTTTGCATTAGAAGCTGGTATATTTGTAGTGGATTGAAGTTCTTGAGAACTTACAATATGCGACAATGACTGGCCCTCTAAAGATACTTCTTGAACAGGTGTGTCTTTATCTGATTTTTTTTGGTTGCTCATGGTGGTTTTACGAGACTCCTCGTTTACCTCTGGCTGCGAAGTCGATATTTTGGAAGTACTAGGTTGGTCTGCATAAGGTAATGGCCCATTTAGTGTGAAAAAAATACCCACGGCGTACAGAAATAAATTATAGCAAGTGGCGCATTGCTGTGGCTCATGGGGATCATGAAAGAATAATAATAAAAAAATGTAGTCTACCTAGTATGAAAACTTAACTTATAACTTGTGGTTTTAGGGAGGAGAAAATAAAATATATTTTTTTAAATGTTTTTTCAGCCCCATCAATGTCTAAAACTTTGTCCAAGAAAGCCGCAGGTGTTTCAATATTTTTTTGATGTCTGGCCCACGATAAAAAGTACACTATGCCCACAATATGGGCACAACTTCAACGTGCGGCGGCCGTGAATGCATGAGCAGTAGTATCCCTCGATACTCTCTCGACCATGTCGTGTTGCATTCACCAAAACATAAGTATAATATTGTTTACTCCTGACATGTCGAGACTGTATTCTCCCTCTAATTAATATTTTGTTGTCAACCAACGTGCGGTGTCTGTATACTTCTAATGTGTACAGACCATTTGATCGCATGTGCTCGTGGCAGTAAGATCTGGCTAATCTCAAGTGATAACTCCCCAATGTAAACAAAGTCAATTCTTCATATGTAAGTTGAGGAAAATCACCGAAAGATGGATCATTACCATCAATAGGCACGAAGGCTACTCTTTGCCTATTCATATTATTTTCTTGTACATATTGTGCCAATTCATTCTCTCTATTTATATTCTCATTTATAATATTTATAAATTGCTCTACGTACACGCTATCTTCGTAAGGACGTCGGGTTGCATTAATTAGTGCAGCAATCATCCTAAAGTCCGTCATCATATTAGGCAACGCAAGATTAAAATACGTATGCCGAAATATTTTTTTTTTTAAATCGGCCATTTATGGTCTCTACTGGCCATCGGACCATTGTTATCAATCTCTCGTTGGCTTCGGCCGTTGATAATTGTTCTCCTCTGGGTCTGCTAGGTGGTATGTGTGGATTATAACCACAACCTTCGATTGTTGAAATGGAATCCCGAAATCCGCGGTCCAATATAAATACATCATTAGACCTTAGAAACCAATGCCAATCTGAGTTTTCTTGCATGATACTGCGCATTATTGTAGCATCTGAGGTTGTTGCTGCATATGGGCCTATGAGCTCCAGTATCCAACGTACAGAGAACATTTAACCAGTTGTTATTGAACTTCAAACAGATTTCCACTTCCTTGTGGCCAGAGTGTTGATTTGTCCTGATTTTGTATATTTATATACTTGTTTGAGACTGCTCTAGTAGAGATGCGCAAAATGTGTCACTAAAAAGAAATGAATGAAGTATATCTTTTCGCTTAACGAAGTAGTCCACTCATTTAGTTCAGTACTTCATTTAGTTCAGTAAATCAGAACAAGTCCGTAACCAATCCCTATGATGAGAAGAGAGTGCGATTGACAAGTTCGGTACGAAGAATAATTCACGTCACTAGTTCAGTTTTATACCTATCTCGATTTTCCTTCATACTTTAAACAGGCTTAGGACTGTCAACCTTGAAATATGAATTTATGCAAAACTATTTGGAGTAGGAACAGGAAATACATTTTCTGTTTTTTTTTACTGCTACTTAGATCTTTTGTCAAAGTTGGCGTATTTAAAAATCGAAATATGTACAGTGATTTAAAATTATTTACAGGATATATACATAGGGACCTATTTACATTTTACATACGATACATACATACATTTTACGATTATTTACAATTACTATTTACAAATAACAATTGGGATAGTTTTTTGGTTGTTAACCGTGTCCTTCTATCATTCAATATATGCCCGGCTTTTGAAAAAATCCTTTCGCACGGGACGGAAGTCGCCACTAGGTGCAATCTTTTTAAGGCGTATTTAAAAAGAATTGGGTAAAATGACCGGCGCTCGTGCCACCAGCGCAGTGGATCATTGCAGCGTTGCAAAATTGGTTCCTGGAGGTATTTGTCTATCTCCACAATGCCAGCGGCCAAAGGGTTTGTGGGTGTCAACTTTGCCACTTCTGCGTCAAATTGGTCCCATACGGACGTCATGGTAGTAGACACTGACGTTGTTGGCTCTGATGTTGAAGGCAACATCGTTGTAGTTTGCTGCACTTTACCAACTTTCCTCTTTAATGTAGCCACAGCCTGGTCAAAATTATTTTTTTCACTGAATCCTTTACTTTTGAATCGAGGATCCAATATCGTCGCCTCGCTATAAAGAACGTGTTTTTCAACGTTGGAGAAACGCTTTTCTAACTGCCTATCGAGTGTTATCAGCATTAACTGCACTTGCGTTGGAAGCGTGTTATTATTTAAGTGCGCTTTAACATGATTCTTCATGATGCCACACAGGGGGATGACTTTAGCCAGCGTAACGTTCTTCTCGGCACTAATTTCGACGGTGATGTCGTAAAACAGTTTTAAAATTGGCGCCGCGTTTTCTATGACGCCCCAATCGTCGTTATTGAGCGCCAGTTCAGGTCGCATTATAGCGACCGTGGCGATCACGGCATCCCTGGCTGATAACAGTCGCTGCAGCATGTCATAGGTGGAATTCCACCGCGTTTGGACATCCTGCTTTAATTTTAGCTGGGCAAGGTTCAGCTGTTTTTGCATTTCTCGTAGCTTATGTTGAGCGTGAGAGCTTCTTTTAAAAAACTCGACGATACTTTTTACTTTTACCAACGTTTCTGATAGATGCGTCAGAGCGGCTTGCACACACAAGTTAATAGAATGCGCAAAGCATGGTATTTGCCATCTACCGGTATCTCTTATTGCAGCAGTGATGTTGGCAGCATTGTCACTCGCAATAGCTGTAGTATATTCTGCTATATTCCATTCTGCCATTATATCGCGTAGAAAAGCTGTTAAATTTTCGCTTGTGTGTCGTTCGTTGTATTCAATACATCCGATTAAATTGGACTTTAATTTAGTTTCATCCGATGTGGCGCTAATATAATGTACAGTCAGGGCTATAAAACTGTCATTGTTAATAGAGGTCCAACCATCTGTTTTCAAGCAGAAAGCCTGTCCCTCTTGGACCTCACTTTTAACCTTTTCTAACCTTGTATTATAAAGTTTGGGCAAAATACTTTCCGATATGGTTTTCCGTGTTGGGAGTGCGTACTGTGGGTTAAGCAATGAAATTAATTTTTGAAATTCGACGTCTTCGACCATACTGAAGGGGTAGTGCCCTGTGGCAATCATTTTTATAAGCTGCTGGTCGATTTGTTCGGAAAACCGTAGTGGTAGCGGCCTCTTGCTTTGTGCATACGATTTTATTGATGGCTGACTAGAAGAAGTCGCTCGAAGTAGATTTTGACTTTCAACATCAACACTGGCAACTGGAAGTATGTGGGTCAGGTCTGGCTGTGCAGATTCGATAGGCGGCTGCCTTTCTTCAACTAACTTTATCGTGGGGTGCTTGGTGCGTAAATGCCTGATAAGGTTTCCCACATTACCACCAGACACAGATAATTCACTAGAACAGTATGAACATTTTGCCTTTTTAGGTCCGTGTTCCACAAAATGATTCCACACATAACTTCTCTTTCTACTTACAGTCTCCATTTTTTTATATAGGTATTTAGATAATTTACACAAAACACTAAACAGATAGGTAGGAATTCGTCTTTTTATTAGGTCCGTTTTCCTTAAAAAATAGTTCCACCACACAGCACTTTTCTTTCTATTTACTATAGTTTTTATATGAAATAATAAATAAAAGATAGGATAAAATAATGTATTTTTATCACAATTAAACGTATTATTATTAAGCACAAGTGAATTAACGAGTGCATTCCGTTGTGACCTCAACCTCAAAACGAAACGAACTGAATTATTGAAAAAAGTAGTTAAAGAATTTCAAATATTATAAAATTCAAATGGCTAAAAGGAAACAATATTTTTTTTCGAACATTATGCGCTTTATCTCTATGGCAAAAAGCTCAGTTCTGATTGCAATTGAAACTATAATAAATATTATTTCATAAACGAACTTCTGTTATACCTATGTAGTTTACGTACATTGTTGTACGCTAAATTAGACCTTATAACTATATACAGAAAGTTCATATATCAGTGTGTTTTACACTGTTTGTTGGACGGTAATAATTCCGAGTCGGCGAGGCGCCACCCCGCCCGCGCCCGCGCCCGTCGCTCGTCCGTCAGCCGAACGTCAGCCGACCAGCCGGCGAAGTGACACGAACGTGTACGAGAGAGACTGGCTCTGGCAGAGTGTGAGTAGTTCGGTACTCGGTAGTGTGCCTGGCGGCGTTCAGTTTGCGCGAACGAAAAGAAAGGCTGAACTAAGTGAAGTAGAGACACATTTGAATGACTACTGATTGAATGATAAGTTTATTTTACGAAATGAAGTAGTTCATTTCCTTCAATCGTTCGCGAACTACCCATGTCTCTGCTCTAGCAGCCCCAACGTGTCCGCGTTACGCGGAGCTAAACCAACAAAATACAGACACTTACCGGACGCCTCACGTGCGTTGTCGAGGAAACGACCGGCTGTGCCCAATTTCGGTCTGTGTGTAGGCAGGGTAAGTATTTGTGCATAGTGATGTGTGTGCAGTAAATACCGAAAGATTTGACCCTCAAATTAGGCGCTCAGCTCCCTCCGGAGCGCTTGGTCACCAGAAACATCGTCGATGCTTTCACAGGATAAGCACAGGCTTTTAGCTCACAATATCGGTTATACACCGTGACTTTTTAGTGGTCTTACAAAAGTGGTCCACTCAATGTATCCGTCATAAAATATATCTAGGCCCGATTATAATTTTTTTATCATTAATAATATTTATTATAATTAATAAATAGGTACATCAGAAATATGAAACACCGTGTTAAAATGTTTACGTATCAAACTGTAGAGTATGCCTAGCCAGCGCACGAGTCGAGCAGATCATTCCATCTCCATTTTTTATGAGACAAGGGTGTTTCTAACTACACCCTGTGTCATAATAATGAATAATATTTTTATTTTTTTATGATCAAAATCTCATAAATACCATTTTTTTATTATGAACGTTTACTATTCATTGGATACATGAACTGGGCTGCCGTTGTAAGACGACTAAAAAGTCACGGTGTATAGTTCGTCCCGGTTTAATAACTCAAACGGGGGGAATTGTCCAGTTCAAATTAATCGAGTTCATACGCGAAGCAAAGTTAGCTTACAAGGGGCGTGGTGAGCATAATTCACAAAATATTGGATTTATACACGATAACAACCGAAATCAACAATAACTAGTTCGGATTTCAATAAATATCCTCAAATTTGCCAACGATGCAAAGGGATTGGGGAATTATATCAAGATATTTCAATTTTTATCAAGCGGCTTCGAATCAGCCCTTTTTCAAAACAATGCAAGAAAGACAAGTGAAAAACGTCATATGTCAAACGTCAGATTGGACGCGTTCAGATGGGCGCGTTCCGTTTCACCTTCGGGACAATACTATTATCACTGGTTTCTTCTTCAGAGTCTTCTTTGAGTAATTCTTTCACCATTTTGGTTTTCTTACATACTTTTTTGGAATGATTCCTACCTTGACAATTTTTACATCTTTTTCCCCAAGCAGGACAAATTTTCTTTTTGAATACATGTTTCTCTCCACAAAACTTGCACAGCAATGGTCTGTTGTCAGTTCTTGTCTGTTTTTTGTCAATTTTATAAAGTTTTGCCACTTGTTCGGAACACAAATTCTGAAGTTGTTCAGTTGTTGCTTCGGCTGATTTGCAAATATTAATAGTTTGGGTGTTGATCCAGTTGATCTCTCCGTAATAACTCTTTTTGAATTTCCGGATTTCTAATGCCCACCACAATTCTGTCACGTAGCATTTCATCAATTGTATTTGTACTGTATCTGCAAGTTTTGATTAACTTTCTTAATTCCATTATATATGTATCTATGTCTTCGTCCTCTGATTGTGATCTTTTGTTGAACAAGTATCGGCTGTAGATTATGTTGTGCTTCTTCCTAATCTTTTCCTCTAGCTTCTCAAATATCTTCGCCTCACTTTTCATATCTATAGCGTCTAGGCCGAAGTGCATGTACTTTTTCATAGCAGCATGACCTATAGCATTAATAAGAAGTGTAGGTCTTTGTTCTTCCTTCAGACCTGTGGGTGTAGCGTAGTTCAACCAGGTGGTTTTGAAAAAATCTAAGGCTTCTCCCGGATCCGCTGATTCTACATCAAGAGGTGAAGGCCATGGAAGGTTGGTCTGTGACTGAAGATGTTGAAGGGATGGTGGGTAGTATTATGTTAGAAGAGGAAGGTGTGGAGGGTGGAATGTCAATGGATGAAGGGATGTAAATTATTTCTGGCTCGGGTAATAATGATGTGTCTGGTGGTGGTTGTGTTACTAAAATCTGAAATAATAAATATAAATTACAATCACATAATATATGAGAATAGTATTAACATAATATAAGACAATAGTATAAACACAATCTCAGAAAATATATATAAATATAATATATATATCAATGTAACATCCCATCACCTCTCCGAATGAAGTTTCAGATTGGCCAGCCATGCCATAAGCGCTCTCTGTGCCTATAATATTTAATATTCTGACAGTTGTGTCTGAGATGCTGGGTATACGTTCATTGTTGCCTGTAATAGCACGAGCTGCATTGACACGTGCACCATCAGCCCTTTGCTTTCTTTTTGAGATCCCGCCAAGTCTAAAAAAGCACAGTATAGGTATAAAGTTTAGGATTAGGGAACAATCATGACTATAGGGATGCTTTTTCCCACAAGTGGGAAAATACAGGCATAGCTAAAATAAAATTATAAGTTTAAAAGTAATTAAATAAAATACCGTCCGCCACTGTTCCACAGTCTTGTTGGGTCCATATTCTTTCAGCAGCCGCTGAATACGGACCCATTCTTCATCGTGGCCTCCTTTTCCTAATGGACCCCGATACTCGCCATTGGCAAAATGAGTGTGGGTAGACATATAGTCTACCAACATCTCAATTTGTCGGATGGTACTTCGTACGCTGTAAAAAGATTGAATTTGTAATGAGTAAAGTAGAAACACTTTGGACGATATTAAAGAGAAAAGTATGGCAAAGTTTTCTTCAGATAATGCCACCAATCACCTTTTATTTAGAATATTATATTCTCTTCTCATCAAATGGTAGAATATCATGTTCACATTTTTTTTTTATCGTGGTAAAATCATCAAATGAGTCCTCCCACCCAGGGCAGGGCGGGAGGGACTGTCAGACTTGTACTGACTAAAATCCACGGTGTCCTTCACTAGCCGTTTACGTACCGGGGTCACGGTAATCCCTTGGTCCCGCGACCCCGGCAGGCTTTGGCCCTCTACAGGCCCCGTCACTATGCTGACACTCTTTGAGGCGCGCGTGGAACACAACGCGCCGTTGACCCGGGCATGGTCCATGTTCGGACAGCGAGTCGCCCATTACTCGCTGGCCGCATGCCCGCGCCTACGGTGGCCAGAGATCGTCTCGCGACGTCCGACGCCGTGGGCGTCTACCACTGCGGCTGGGGTGGAGGGAGGACGCTGTCCTCTCCCTCAGGCGGCCCGCCTCCTCCTTCACGAGCATGACTGCTTCGCAGAAGGAGGCGACCGCTTCCCACTCCGTCTCGCCCCGCAGCATGGCCTCGGCCAATGCCGGGCGCGAGAGGTCTCCGCCTATCGCCGTCGTGAGGACACGGCGGTGCTCTGCCCAAGCGGGGCAGTCCTGCAACGTATGCTCCACCGTGTCCTCCGGACGATCCTCGCAGTGGTGACACCCAGGCGTTTCTTCCCTCCCTATCAGACACAGGAACCTCCCGAAACTTCCGTGTCCGGTGAGGACCTGCGTCATGCGGTAGGTCAGGACGCCGTGACGCCTATCCAGCCACTCCTCAAAGAGGGGTCTTACCGCCGCGATTGCGGCGTGCCCGATATCATGTTCACTTAGATTAATTACACAGGTCTGCAATGGTTTTCCTCTCTGAGATCTGATTAAAGTTTTCTATAGTTTCTGATGTGCTGATTACGAGAAAAATAATAAAAAAATTCTATCACGTCAGGATTCTTTGATATTGAATATTTAAGATTTTAACTAAAAATGTCTGAGCGCATACATTTTAAAATCTATAAAACGTTACTTAATTACTTCAGCTTAATTCTTATTGCATTTAATTAGTTTAAGACGACATAGAAATGAATGCAAATCAGTAATTTGTTAATTACTACATAATAAGTGTAAGTAATTCGCATTAACCATTTCGAAAACGGGTCATTTTGGCTTCATTTAGTAATGAGCTCATTAATACACGATGTTTAGGTGATATTGCCTAATTGTTGTTAATGTTGTTCAAAAAGGGTATAATGAAGAAAACAAAAGGTTTTTTTTGTATAAGTACCTGTTCACGCCATCTAGTGACAAAGAAATAAAACACAACCAGCAACCTGCGGACGAGCAGACGACTGGCGACATCCACCGGCGAAGATAGCAACTACGTTCAAGGCCGACATCATACATCCCGTATTCGGTCGCCGTTCAAGGAGAACTCAATCATTCAGTTTAGTTAGTTGCTCACGTTCGGTCCGCGTGTCGTTCATTCGCGCCCTATAAAACCCCGTTTTTGAATTGTATCCCGCTCTTCTCTCGCGAGCCGCCACCTACTAAACAACAAGTCAAGTGTAATCATTGTATACGTGACTCTGCTCAAATATAAAATTTGTACCTACGCCATCTTGTTGCTTAATTGAAGAAACCCCTGATCCTGCACACACATGCACACAGCCTGCACATAATTTGGTCCTTCGAGCCGGATAAAACCTGGACAACACCGAGACACGGAGCGCCGCCTGCCGATCACAAGCAGCAGCGAAGCCCCGTCGTTGGACCAGCAGCCATTTTGTTCAAGAGAAGAAACGGGCAGGTCATGGTTTCCTTCCCTTCCCTTCACGCTTGATTTGTGTCTAAAGTTGTTTTACGATTACAGTTGTACGCGACGCGAGAGTTGCAGCCAAGCGGTTCCGTTGATGCTTGCACGTGAGTACATACCTACATACCCACACAACACTTACACATAGTCGCCAAAATGTCTAGTAAGTCTGTAGAGGAAATTCTTTCGGAACTTAAAAAACGCAGGGGTAGTTTAAAGGGCCGGTTAACCCAATTTAAGCACATAGTAGATTCATTTGTAGGGGCCACGTTGACGGCCTTACAAGTAGACGAAATTAAGATTCGAGTACAGGCCGCCATCGATGTATTTGCAAAATTAAATAACGTTCAAAGTGAAATAGAATTAGTTTTACCGGAGACAGAATTAACCTCAAATATAGAATACATAAATTCATTAGAATCGATGTATTTTACGGCTATGGCCAATGCAAATAGTCTTATTAAAAACGCAGAGACCACCATGAGCGGGTTCCCTACTGCATCAGCTCGCGACGGTTTCCGTCACCCGGTTAACATTAAATTACCAGATGGATGCTGATAAGCAATAGTGTGTCAACCCACAAAAAGTAAAATTTGGATATATTGATGTATTCTCATAATGTGTTACGTATTTAACATTTCAAAAAAGTGTTTCAAGTCACTTAAATCAAAAAAGTTCCAGAAAATGTATTTTTATCATGAAACAAACAAGAAATCACGTATACTACATTTTTCAATACGCCATCAAGTTCCTCAACACTTTCGTTATTTAAATCAGTGCCATCTATCATCACAATAAAAATGTTACGACACTTGACACTTTATTGCAAAATATCATTCAGTGATTCGGTGCAGTCGCAAATAACAAACTCCGGCAAAAAACTCAATATTCCCTTTGTAAAACAACTTGTAGTGACCTGTTTTTATTTATAAACTGTTGTTGTAGACTAATTGTACGCTATCCACGTTGGGGTAATGAAGGTAAGTCAGTAATTATTGTGTTATTAGGATTTTATTTTACGAAATTTATTTAGAGATTAGGTTGCCGATAAAAATCGCAAAACAAACCAGTTAAGGACTCAATAATAATTGCTTATATATATTTTAAAGGTACAGCTTCATTTTATATTGAAATAATGTAGTTTGGTCCAATCAGATTGACGTGTTTGTAGCCCACAGCAATGACATCCACTTGATTGACTATTGCTAAATACAAAACAATATTATTTCTCGTACTATGAAACATAACATATTATTGCTAAACGGACTAAGGACTTCAAAGTGAAACGTATATCACAGTTAAGGTACTTGACATATTATAGCTGAATTTAGAGTTTTTATTTACGATAAATATTTAAATTTTAATTACCTTAAAATATTATTGTTAAAACCGCTATTATTCAAGAGCCTGGTAATTTATGTACAAAAAAGTGTAACGCTTGAGTTATGTTGAGGGGATTGTTTTATTTTTAAAGAACATCACCACCATTACTCACTTTTCCTTATTTTGTTGTAGAAAGATGTCACCGCCAAAATCAAGAGGTCAGCTACTGGTCAATCTTGCTAACTCCAATACGAAAGACTGGATAGTTAGATCAATTTCAGTAACGTTTTATGAATCAACAACTTTTAACCAGTATCATTTTAAAATCTCCATAGATTTATCTGATCACTTTAAGGCGATTCGCCACGAAGCCACGTAGTAGTCCGCGTAATTCAAATTTTCATGTACTCAAAATAAATTAGATTTTGGAAATTTTACCAACTTTGACCAAATATTTGTGAGAGCTAATGGAGCGAATGTTTTGATCATTCTTATATTTAAAATTATACTTGTTATTATCGCGAATCATATTTTGAACAAGTTACAACTTGTCACTGATAAGCAAATTGCAAAAACACATAAAAATTTGAATTGCGCGGTCTACTATGGAGGAATCCTCTTAACTAATATAATCGAGGAATTACAACTCTTTAATCTTCAATAAAATTTTCTTCTATACAGAAATCAATAGAATTACCCAAACCATCAGCATCATCGATGAAATCACCCGACGCAACATTCTTTAAAAAGGTATAAAAGCCTTTTGTATCTGTTGGAACCAGTTTTAATAATTCTTTCAGATCTGTAATTTTTGCAGCTGATAGTTCACGCCCATTTGGGTATAGAACAGGAAGATCAAGTGCAAAGTTCGGTTTGTTTTTGCGAGTTCTTTTGAATTTTTCAAGTTCCTCAAGTTTGGATTTCATAAAGAGTTCCGATGGTTCATCACGACGTAATTCTATTTCAAAAGTTGAAAGCCAAGAAATTTTTTGTTTATCTAAATCACATTTTCGGTTCATCAATAACACCTTTAATAAATATCATCACGAACCGAAAATGTGATTTAGATAAGCAAAAAATTTCTTGGCTTTCAACTTTTGAAATAGAATTACGTCGTGATGAACCATCGAAACTCTTTATGAAATCCAAACTTGAGGAGCAACCTCAGGTGATTGATATATCCAAAGGTCGAAAAGGTCGCAAAAACAAACCGAACTTTGCACTTGATCTTCCTGTTCTATACCCAAATGGGCGTGAACTATCAGCTGCAAAAATTACAGATCTGAAAGAATTATTAAAACTGGTTCCAACAGATACAAAAGGCTTTTATACCTTTTTAAAGAATGTTGCGTCGGGTGATTTCATCGATGATGCTGATGGTTTGGGTAATTCTATTGATTTCTGTATAGAAGAAAATTTTATTGAAGATTAAAGAGTTGTAATTCCTCGATTATATTAGTTAAGAGGATTCCTCCATAGTAGACCGCGCAATTCAAATTTTTATGTGTTTTTTGCAATTTGCTTATCAGTGACAAGTTGTAACTTGTTCAAAATATGATTCGCGATAATAACAAGTATAATTTCCATTAGCTCTCACAAATATTTGGTCAAAGTTGGTAAAATTTCCAAAATCTAATTTATTTTGAGTACATGAAAATTTGAATTACGCGGACTACTACGTGGCTTCGTGGCGAATCGCCTTAAAGTGATCAGATAATCAGTGTTCCGCAAACTTTTTGTGTTCAAGGTACACCTAGGAAAACGAAAAAAAATTGAGGTACACCACAAATTAAAAAACAGTTTTTAAGTAATATTAATCAACAAACTTAAACTTTAAATTTTCAGAAAAGGTATTTAATGCGAAACATGAGACTGTTTAATTGAGCATAGACGGTCTAAATTTTTCTTACTAAAAATAATTTTATAAGATAACCTTATTTTTCCACGGCACACCAACTAATGATCACGGTACACCAGTGTACCGCGGCACACACTTTGCGGAACACTGAGATAAATCTATGGAGATTTTAAAATGATACTGGTTAAAAGTTGTTGATTCATAAAACGTTACCGAAATTGATCTAACCATCCAGGAAGAGCCTTTAAGTTATATGAAAGAATTTATTTTAGTTTTATTGGTTTTATTGATAATTACATTTTTAGTTATGTATGAACGCTTTGAAAGTTCCTAAAGATCTCAAAATATGATAATCTTTTAAAAATAATTTTAAGTTCTGTTAAAATATATTGTTATGTGTAAGACAAAGTGATTTTAAAGGTATTAGTTAAAATTAAGCTTTTGAAAATGGTACTACAGTGTTACTGATTTAGAGTTATATAATAACACAATAAGTTACTGACATTATAATATTTCTTTTAAGTTTAAGAAAGTGATATTATAAAGAGACTGATTAAGAGTTATTGTACTAAAATTATAAAACTTTGTTTAAAAATAATGAGACTGAGGCAAGGTCATTTGTTTTTTGTAAAATTAGCTATCACATTTTTGTTGATTCTTAAATTAGATCGACGTCTTGTTGAAAAATACCTTAGATTTCCTGTTCTGCCATATTATTAAAGATAAAAAAATGATATTTAAGACTTTTATTTTAAAGTATTTTACTAATTATAAACGAGAATAAACATTAATCAATATTAATTTAAGTCCCGTAACTTATACTTACTGTAAATAAATCTCGGAATCAGAATTTACCAAAATAGTGTTAAGTTCCTTGATTCCTTGTTTCAAAAAATAAAGCGTATTCTACATTTTGAAATATGCAAAAATCTATATTTCTAAGTAAATTTACAAGCTTTTTCTTTTTTTATGATACTAATCTACTTTCAAACCCATATTCATCATAAAGAAAATAGAAAACAACAACTGGAAAGATATATTTCAAACAATTTATTTAGGATTCTTGTGACATCTTTAGGTGCTTGTTTCTCAAAATTAAGTCTGTGTGGCTTGACACACTATTGCTTATCAGCATCCAGATATAAAACTCCCAGCCTTTGAAGGTGCGTATGACCACTGGCTCGAATTTAAACATTCATACATCACCATGATTCATAACCGTACCGATTTAGACGAAATACAAAAATTTCACTATTTACGGTCAGCGCTGAGCGGGAGCGCATTACAGGTGATAAGTGCGTTAGAGTTCAGTCCTTCCAACTACATTCACGCCTGGGAGTTATTAGAAAATCGCTATCAAAACGATAGGCTGTTAGTTAAAAATCACGTGAACGCGTTACATAGTATTCCGTCTATAAAACAGGAATCACCATTGCATATTCGAAAGCTAATTGATACGATCTTACGTAATTTACGCGCTCTGACGTCACTCAATGAACCCACGGACAATTGGGATACGTTGGTTATTTACCTTATCGTTCATAAGCTTGATCCTTCCACGGAACGGGAGTGGGAAAACCACATAGGGACCATGTCCTTAGGGTCACGCGATAAGGTAAAGTTAAAAGACTTAATACTTTTCCTCAGAAACCGCGCAGATACTTTAGAAATGATCAGTACAAACCACGTCAAGTCAAAAGAATTACCTCAAAGTGATAAGCATCAACATACAAGTGATAAACGAAATTCGAACCGCGTGCATAGTTATTCATCTATCAAAACTACTCGTAATAACTATCGGAATAATAATACTAAAAGGGATTTACCGAATTGTGTTTTGTGCGATCAAGGTCATGCGCTGTATACGTGTATAACATTCCTTAATATGTCTATTAGGGATAGAATGAAAGTTGTTACTGATAAAAGGTTGTGTTGGAATTGCCTGCGAGCAGGTCATACGTTAAACGAGTGTATTCTAGGACCGTGCAAGCAATGTCAGCGCAAACATAACAGTCTATTACACATAGAAAATGCGAGTAATCAAAGCGTTAGCAACAGTGCGTGTGTGAGTAGCGAGTCGCGCGGAGAGGCGAACTTAAACACTACGACTGCATTGCATTATTTACCGAGTAATTCGAATAATGTTGTGTGCGAAAAAACAAGTCATTTCAAATTAATACACACGGTCTTACTTTCTACGGCATTAGTAGAAGTCGCGGATAATAATAATGTCTACCATACAGCCAGGGCACTACTGGACAGTGGTAGTCAGAACTGTTTTGTTACGGAAAAATTAACTAAACGAATAAATGCGTCTTACATACAGTCCACTATCCAAATCTCGGGCGTGGGGCAATCTGTCACACAGTCCAGTCATTCATGCGATATATCAATTCGATCAAAAGTAAACGATTATCACACCAAGCTTCGATGTATTGTCTTGCCATGCATAACGTCCGGTTTGCCTACGATAAACATAGAAGCTGGTTATATACGTATTCCTGAATTCCTACAATTAGCAGATCCCACGTATCACGTTAGTTCAGATATTGATTTGCTGATAGGAGCAGACAGATTTTGGGATCTTTTAGAAACAGATAAAATACGATTACGTAGTGGACCATTCCTACAAAATTCAAAATTAGGATGGTTATTGTCCGGTCCTGTGTTTGCTAGGAATCCAAAACCTACTCACGTTCATTGTCACTTCACTCAGGACATTGATAAACAGCTCCGGTTATTCTGGGAAATCGAAAATATTCCTTCATCATCATCATCATCATCATCACCAATTCTCACGGATGATGAACGTTTGTGTGAAGAATTATTCAATAATACAACTAAACGCGATGAAAATGGTAGATTTTCGGTTCGTATACCGCTAAGAGAAGCACCAGACACACTGGGCGATTCTTATACGTTAGCGAAGAAACGGTTTCTGTCATTAGAACGCAAACTTGAACGTTTACCGGAATTTAAACGTTTGTACACTAACTTTATGCGAGAATATGATGATTTAGGTCATATGTCGAAGTTAGACACTTTTAGTCAAACTAACTATTATCTTCCCCACCACGGAGTCATTAGGGAATCTAGTACGACCACAAAATTACGCGTAGTGTTCGACGCTAGTGCTGTCACTAGCTCGAATAAATCATTAAATGATATTCAATTTCCGGGTCCCGCGTTACAAAATGATATTTTTTCTATTTTGTTACGATTCAGACAGTATAAATATGTAGCTTGTGCAGACGTGGAGAAAATGTTCCGTCAGATTCTTCTCCAGTCTGACCAAAGGTCATTACAGTTAATATTATGGCGCGAAAACCCTTCGGACCCTTTAGATACCTACCAACTTAATACGGTTACATACGGAACTGCGTCCGCTCCGTATTTAAGTATGCGGTGTATCAGACAGTTAGCGTTAGAGTGTGATGATGAGGCCATCGCTCGAGTCATCAACCAAGACTTTTTCGTAGACGATCTCATCACCGGTGATGATAATTTAGATAATTTAATTCGAATTTGTCAGAAAACTTCAGAAGTTTTACATTCAGGTTGTTTTCCATTGCGTAAGTGGACATTTAATTCAGACATATCTCAAGATAAATCCACAGAACATTTTATAGGCGAGCATGCGCAAACTAAAACACTCGGACTGGGTTGGCACAACACTAGTGATGAGCTGCATTTTGTTACGAGTATTGATAATTATGATAGCGAGTCTAACTTAACTAAACGGGTAATGTTATCCGTCATATCACAAATATACGACCCGTTAGGTCTTCTTTCTCCTGCAGTCATAATTTCAAAAACTATTTTACAAAAATTATGGCTTAGTAAAATAGACTGGGATACGCCGGTTCCTAGAGATATTGTTAATACTTGGAAAAAAATCATTTATACGTTAAGATATTTAAAAGACATTCGTGTTCCTCGTCACGTAAAGGGTGATCACACTCAATATACGGAACTTCACATTTTTACCGACGCGTCTCAAGACGCATACGGCGCGTGTGCTTATTTACGTACTCATAGTGATAGCTCTGACGTAACAGTGCGTTTATTATGTGCCAAAAGCAAAGTTGCTCCTTTAAAGGCTATAAGTATTCCTCGTTTAGAACTTTGTGGTGCCTTAATTGGAGCTAAATTATACAAAAAAATTGTTGAATCTCTTAGGTTACAGTTCAGTAAAATATATTTCTGGACAGATTCTACAATAGTCATGGGTTGGATTAAAATGTCACCACATTTACTTAAAACATTTGTACAAAATCGAGTGACCGAGATCAATGACCTCACGGGCGACTCGGTATGGTTGCATGTAAGTAGCAAAGACAACCCAGCTGATCTGTTGTCGCGAGGTTATAGTTTAGATTTATTAAAGGATTGTGAGTTATGGTGGTACGGTCCGCCTTATTTACGTCATAATTTACATAGTTTCGATCAGATTAAATGCGATAATTCTGATGTTTGTACTTTACCAGATTTAAAATGTAAACAAACATGTTTATCTTCTATACAATACGAAGATTTAATAAACTTTGAAAAATATTCTTCATTTTTGAAACTTAAACGAATAGCTGCGTACGTACTTAGGTTTATAAATAACACACGTATCAAGTCGAATAAAGAAGTCCGGCGAACCGATTCTTTATCAGTAAGCGAACTGAATATTGCACAACGAATGTTGATTAGGTTGGTGCAAATAAAATCATTTCCGGATGTTTATCATCATTTAGTTAATAATATTCCCATTAAAAGGACTTGTAAACAATATAATAAGGTTTCTAGTCTTAATGTTTTTATGGATGAACATAAAATAATTCGAGTTGGTGGACGATTGTTTAATTCGTCTAGTTTTACTTACGATAAAAAACATCCGGTGTTATTGTGCAGTAAACATCCTTTCACTATTAGTTTATTTAGGTATGAACATATACGTTTATTACATGCGGGTCCTCAACTTCTTTTAGCTACCGTGCGTGAATGTTGGTGGCCATTAAATGCCAGAAACTATTATTAGTTATGCTTCAGACAATGACATGGAATTTCGATTTATCCCTCCTTATTCTCCACATTTTGGCGGTCTATGGGAGAGTGGGGTACGCTCGTGCAAGCATCACCTGAGGCGCATAGTAGGTAACGCGCGATTAACTTACGAGGAATTTTGTACAGCTTTGACACAAATCGAAGCCGTCCTAAATTCCCGTCCAATTTCACCTCTTTCCTCAGAACCTTGTGACCTTACTCCTCTTACCCCCTCCCATTTCCTGATTGGCCGCCCGTTGACAGCACCTCATTGGAAGACGAAGCAGGATGACATCACACTGGGCAGTCTTGTCCTCATAAAGGATGACAATCTGCCGCCACTAAAGTGGCGGCTAGGTCGCATCATACGACTGTTTCCAGGGAAAGACGGCGTGGCTCGAGTAGCGGACATCCACACAACCACTGGAACAATACGAAGAGCCTTCTCCAAGATTTGCCCGCTGCCACTGCAATCAGCAAGCGTCGAGGCTTGACTCCATAATATCGGGATCCTTTTGAAAGCTGGGCTTCCAAGGCCGGGGGCATGTTCACGCCATCTAGTGACAAAGAAATAAAACACAACCAGCAACCTGCGGACGAGCAGACGACTGGCGACATCCACCGGCGAAGATAGCAACTACGTTCAAGGCCGACATCATACATCCCGTATTCGGTCGCCGTTCAAGGAGAACTCAATCATTCAGTTTAGTTAGTTGCTCACGTTCGGTCCGCGTGTGTCGTTCATTCGCGCCCTATAAAACCCCGTTTTTGAATTGTATCCCGCTCTTCTCTCGCGAGCCGCCACCTACTAAACAACAAGTCAAGTGTAATCATTGTATACGTGACTCTGCTCAAATATAAAATTTGTACCTACGCCATCTTGTTGCTTAATTGAAGAAACCCCTGATCCTGCACACACATGCACACAGCCTGCACAGTACCTACTCTGAATTAGAAAACTAACAGTCGAAGTGCGCATCTTGCAACCTAAACTTTAAAATTGTTTTTGTTATATTTGCGGGAAATTCATGGTGATAAAACAACGAAACAACATTACAGACTATGTGAAAAATATTTACAAAAGTTATTTTGGACATTCTATAAGTAACCAAGACAAAACTTGGAAACCTCAAAAAGTTTGTTCGACTTGTTTACTTGAACTTCGCAAGTGGTCAAAAGGACAGAAAAATAGCTTCAAAATCGTTTCGCCCATGCTATGGAGAGAGCCTAACAACCATGTTGAAGATTGCTACTTTTGTTGTTGTGACATAACTGGATACAATTCTAAAAATAAAAGTGACATAAGCTATCCAAATGTGTCATCAGTTACGCCTGCAGTTTTCGGAGATTCAGAAATGGTGCAGCCCCCGTATCCAGCTATACAAATTGAAGATTCTGCTAATGATACAAATGAACAGAATGCATCCCAATCTGATCCTGTATTTCAAGTAGATTCTAACGAGTGTCAGCTCTTTTCACAGTCAGATTTAAACGACTTGACAAGAGATTTGAATCTCCCCAAAGATGCAGCTGAGCTCCTCGGATCACGATTAAAAGAAAGAAATATGCTTGCACCTGGTACTTCATTTTCATGGTACCGTCACAGAGAAAAAGATTTCCTTCCATTCTTCGCTGAAGATCATGATTTGGTGTACTGTAAAGATATTCCTGGCTTGATGAAAATGTTCGACATTGAATACAATCCTAAGGAGTGGAGATTGTTTATTGACTCCTCAAAAAGAAGTTTAAAAGCAGTCCTTCTACATAATGGGAATACATATGCCTCACTACCTGTTGCACATTCTGTCCATTTAAAGGAATGTTATGAAAATTTGGAAAAGCTTTTAGCTACTATAGCTTACGAACATCACGGCTGGATGGTGTATGGAGACTTGAAAATCATAAGCATGCTACTCGGCCAACAAGGTGGTTATACAAAATACCCATGCTTTCTTTGCGAATGGGATAGCCGGGATAAACAACACCATTGGACCAAAAAGGAATGGCCTCCAAGAACTGAACTAACCCCAGGAATCAAAAACGTGCTTAAACAGAGTTTGGTTCCCAGAGAAAAAGTTTTACTGCCGCCTTTACACATCAAATTGGGTATAATGAAGCAGTTTGTGAAGGCTTTAAATAAAGATGGGGAAGGTTTCAAATATCTGCATTCAGTTTTTCCATCTTTATCAGATGCTAAGTTAAAAGAAGGAATTTTTGTCGGCCCTGATATAAGAAAATTGATGTCGGAGGAAAAATTTGATCAAAAACTCAATGATGTCGAGTTACAAGCGTGGAAATCATTTAAGGAAGTGGTAAAAAACTTTTTGGGGAACAATAAAAGCTCGGACTATAAAGAAATAGTAGCCAAAATGATAACGAATTTTGGTGTAATGGGTTGTAATATGAGCGTTAAACTTCATTTTCTGAATTCGCACATTGATTACTTCCCAGAAAATCTAGGAGCCGTTAGCGAAGAACAAGGTGAAAGATTTCACCAAGATTTAAAAGAGCTTGAAGTCCGGTATCAAGGAAGATGGAATGTCAGCATGATGGCGGACTATTGTTGGTTGTTGAAGCGTGATGATCCAAACCGGAAATATAAGCGAAAATCGCACAACAGAAGCTTCCAGGAAAAAAGGACCAGGTTCCACAAATAAAATTTAAGTGTATTTTAACCCAGCAATAAGTTGTTATTACGTGTTATTAGTTTTTTAAGTTAAAAATTAAGTACTTTTTTAAATATATAATTTTTTAAGTGAAAACTTGTCTTTTTTCTCAATTTTCTATCTGTAGCTTTTTTGAAAAATCAGGAGGTGATGGAGAAAAACTAAGTACATATTCGTAATCAGCGCATCAAAACACTCCAGAATCAGCTATCAAATTCCAGAGAGGAAGTTATGACCTTCATTTTGCAGGCCTGTGTTATACACAAGTGTTGGAATAATCAGTAGGTACTTAATTAAATTATTTATAGAATGTACTTACTTTTTCCTTGCCGCCATATTCAACACTAAAATTTTAATAGATAAGATATTTAAATCAACAATACTAAGTTTGTAAATACAAAACAATAAACATAAACTTACAGACTAAAAATCTATGTTCGCGTAATACGTTTTGTTGTTGGTTAGAGTTACGTACAAAAAGTGTGAAAAACAGTGCATTTGAAACATTTTTTTGGCTAACTAAACGTAAATCCATCGTAGTATGCGCAGAATGACCACATCACCAGCTACTTCTCCGTTGCTATGGAAAGACTAGATATATCTTCTTCTGTCTTCTGTAGATCTGTCTTCCTAGAAACGCGAGTCTACGGATCGCGCCATGCTCGGGCAGAAGACATGTCGAGTTGGATAGAAAGAGCTTTGTCGTTTCTTGGTAGAATAGAGATAGAATCGCCATGCTACGCGTGCTGGTGGTGATATTAAAATATTTTAATTGTATTGTCATATTAGATAAGAAATATCTATACTAATACTAATATACTAATACTAATAATATTATAAAGAGGAAACCTTTGTATTTAATATGCTCAAAAACTACTGGACCGATTTCAAAATTTCTTTTACCATTACTTAGAGGGATTCTTCCGAATCAGTATAGGCTATATTTTATCCCAGAAAATAGATAGGATTTTTCGTGGTAGTGAAAATTGTGGAGTAAGGCGTCGAAAAAACTGCCGTACATTAACGATTCTCGCGAACGCTGCCTAAATGGTTAGAGATGTATGGTTGACTTCTATAGAAAAGTTGTAGAAATCAATAATGACTACAAAAAGTCCGCGATAGTATAAACCAAACATTTATATTTTAGCCATTATAACCACTTTTCCATAGAATAAAAGTAATTAAAATTATTAGCCTATGTTTATTGATCATATTATCGTCAAATACTAATCCTTATCCAAATAGACTATTTATTGAGCAAGATTGTTTCAATAGCTATAAATTACTTTTTATTTTATTCCAATCGGACAATCCATTAAAAAGATATTATGAATTTAAAATTGTGAGAGAGCTTAAAAAATAAATGTCCACCCGTGCGAAGCCGGGGCGTGTCGCTAGTAAATGATAAAATAATAAATAAGTGAGATTTTAATAATGTACCTGTAGC
Source organism: Agrotis puta (assembly GCA_943136025.2). Taxonomy (NCBI): domain Eukaryota; kingdom Metazoa; phylum Arthropoda; class Insecta; order Lepidoptera; family Noctuidae; genus Agrotis; species Agrotis puta. The sequence goes on along the minus strand of OW964181.2, from coordinate 14,174,637 downwards.
GAATATTGGCTCTCTCGCACATGCTCGCTATACCACTGCTGGGAAGGCAGATCCGGAATAAAACTTTCTGCACTGTCATCTGGCTCGACATACTCTTCTACGACGCCATGGCCGTCAATAACCATATTACTCCACACTTCTGCGAGAACTTCACCAGCCTTGTGGAAGTTCTTTTCCTCAAGGTCATGGTCTTTTGTTTTCCCATGTTCATCCAAATGGGTTCCGTAAGAATCATGCGGAAGTATTAGTCCAGATAATTCCCGGCTTAAAGGCACCATTCTTCTCTCGACGCGATTGAACGCGGTCAAGGTGCATTCGTAAAGATAAATATTGCATCTAGATCATGCTTGACAAAGTTGTGTATGGCATGGGAAATAACCTTTGGATATCTCGGGTTTTTATCGGGTCCTCCATCAGATGAAATCAAAACAACTGGTTTCAGGCGTCCTTCTTCTTCATCTCGCATAATTTTCTCGATATTGCTAAGAGTAGCAAGCTTATTAAAGTCCACAGCATGAGTAAAAGCTGTCGAAGAGGAATGTTTACCACTTCTAATCGCCACGTATGTTGGCCCTGAGTACGTAACTGCTTCAGCACGGCCCATTTCATTTTCTTTTATTATGCACCCAGCATATACACTAGGGATCAGTTTGTGCCTCGTAGCAATCACCCAATCATGATCAGGCAATGAGACACGATATTCGACATGCTTCAGGAGAGGAGCTTGTTTATTTGCCGCTGTCATGCCTATAGGCACTCGAGCTTTGTCATCTTGCGACAGAAAAAATACTTGGTTTGGTCCAAGAATAGATGCTAGCGTTTCTAAGGATCTTATTGTGGCGACATAAAAATGTTGATCGACGTGAGCTTTATGACGATCTGCCTCAGGGCGACTTAATTTGACAGGCACAGGCACACAAATTATACCACAATTGTGGTATAATTTCTAGGGAGTAACCGAAGGTACGTGCCACTTCTCGAAATTTCAAATTCGTGCTCTTTTAGCTTCTCATGGAGGTCAGTTAGTGTTTGGCAACTGCGAACAATTTCTGAGCGACGTCGTTCCTCCGCAGAAGCACTTATCATAGCCAAATCAACGATAGTTTTTAGCAAAAGCGGTTGTTGCTCTTCCAAGCGTGGACGACCTCGTGCAGAGCGCGTCTTAAGAAGACTAGCTACTGTTGGACTCTGATTGCAAGCAAGTTTCATCTTTGATTGTATTGATAATCTATTTGACTGGGAGTGACGCATATGTTGCTCCTTCTTCCGCAGTTCTTTTTTGCATTTATCAATTTCTTGGCGCAGTTTCATCACATCACGAGTCTCATCTTCACTAGCGCCCAGAGAATCCGTACGACGGACAGCTAAGTCCAGTTCTATTTGAAGAAGGGAGATTTGGTTCTTCAACTTATCCTGGACACTTGCTGGAGTAGCACGTACAGGAGGCAGCAATATAGACCTACTTGCACTTGGTGTAATATCCGGTGAATTCTCGTCGATACACTCCAAATCTTGACCTTTACCTATCTGAGCACCTGGAATGACCAACATGTAAACATTGAAATTATTACAAATTATAAACATTATATTAATAAAAATTATTGCCATTTATTTAACGATTAATGCCACAATTTAATTTCTCCCTTATCATGAATATTCATAAAAAACACAATGACATGGAATGTTTATTACCTGTTGACGTGCTTTTAAGTGTCATTGCCGGTGTCATTGGATGTGTTTGACGAAATACGAATATTCTCACTGACATTCTGAAAATGTAATTATTAATTATATGGGCGGTAAGTAATGATGATATTCTGCAAGTAAATATAACCATCCCCAGGAATTTTATTTCATCTAATATTAAAATAAGAAATAAGAATTATAAAAAACCTATTTCGTTGTTGGCCGCTCATAGACCATTTTACTCTTACTCCTTTGACAACAATTTACTGAAGTTTACTTTAGATAGATCAAATCGATATAATCCACAACATCGAAATCCGCTCTGTATGGTTTCAGGCTTAAGGCATTGGTCAAAACATTATTTACTGCCGGAGTAAAATCAGTATGTTTAAGCTTGGCATAGTTATTTTGAATTCTGAATTCATGCACAACAGTCCTCCACGTTCCTTTAACTGGTCTGAAAACAGCTATGTCAAGCGGCTGTAGTATACGAGTATGTGTAAAGTTGGGAAATAAAGCTATCAGGATGATAGCTTTTTCTTACAGAATGTATATTACGAAGTGATATGTGAGATGTGTGACCATCCAAAAACAAAACTACTGGAAATGGTATTTCATTTGTTTCAAGTCACGGATAGAAGCAGTTGGTTGGCATATTCATAAAATGCTTCTGTGTTCGTCCAACCCGATTCCGTGTTACCAAGTCCCCATCCACGAGGTAATGTAGGCACAAGATTTTTTGGCAAACGTTTATACGGAAAAAGTATCATTGGAGGTCCTAGATTTCCGTCAGCTGAAACGTTCACAAGTGTGCTTGTGAACGTTTCAGCTGACTCAAGCACTCTTTTTCGTTATTAGCAACACGATTATACACTCGTTTGCTACCTCTGCTGACCCTGAAACTACTTTCCTTTTTGGGCATAAAAAGAAAACAGTTTCGCCTCAGTTAAACACTCGTCTAGAATCTTCTAAAACATGATGCAGATTATTTGTCATAAAATAATTGTTCACTCTGTCGAACCATGCACGTATAGCTGCTTTTGTAACTTGATTTCGGCTTGAAGGAAGATTTTGTGCAACGCGTTTAGATACTGTCGGATGACTCTTTATAAAATTCTCAAACCTATATCTGCCAGGCACACCATTTTTAAAAGGGTTTGGACGATTTAAGTTTTGGACTAGCTTAGCCACTGTTTCTAATAAATTGTTCTTTTGTAACTGGAAATCCCATCTTGCCAAGGTAGTGAATCCAATCTACAGTGTTTTTCTTCACTTAAATTAAGAACCGGCTGAACTCCACAAATTTCATTCTTATATTTCCCGTCCCGTTTGTCTCGTTATGTAGTTCTGGGAATATTGAACCTTTTGATGCCTCATAAACACTTGTACCGTCATTTTTTGCTTTGATTAATTCGGCGAGTTGTGCTTCACTGTATGTATACTTTTCGCCGCTTTTGTGGCTCCATACTTCTGGAAAAAATATAATTGTATGTTTTATGTTGCTTTAACCAAAAAGTACCTAGCATTTATTAATAGGAAAAACAAAAAAAACTAATATATAGTTGCTATTGCCGACCCTCATGGGTCGGTAATAAAGTAGGTATGTAAGTATAAACATAAATTGTATTACCGACTTATAAAAAAATGATTGTTTTAATTCAATTGACCTTCGGACTATAAAGTAGATTATAATTGATTAAGTGTTTTATTGCAGCTACAAGTCCCTAGCCAGCCCTACAAGCATAACAACTGACACCACACGGGTGATGCCATCTGGGCCTTCAAGTTTTTTTTTTATAATTTTGCCCAATATCCATTGACTTAGAGGAACATTCCCTTCCTTTAAAATGACTAAGTCATCGATTTCTGGCTCAGTTGTTTTTGTATTCCACTTATATCTTTGGTTCAGAGTTACGAGGAATTCTTTGTACCATCTGTTCCAGAAATCGATGACCATTTTCTGTGTTAGCCGCCATCTGTCTAAACTAGAAATATTACAATTTGTATAGTTTTCGTCACTTAAGTTTAAAAAAGGTTCTCCAATCAGAAGGTGGCCCGGTGTTAGCGGAAGTGGGTTATTAGGGTTATCAGTTATCGCAGTTATGGGTCGGTAATTCAAACACGCGTCTACTTGAGCCAATACTGTGAATAGTTCCTCGTAAGTTAGAGTAGTGAAAATGGGTTACCATTATCAAAGAAAACGTCCTCGTACTTTGTCAAAACTTTATTCAGATCATTCTTTTGTTGTTTATTAATGTTAACAGTGCACAAGTCAAATGATTTGATACCGGTATCAGTAAAGTAATTGATTCTGGCCCTTTCAGGGAAGAGCTCTCTTTCGCTAGATGTTAAATTATCTTCCACTTCTTTAACGTTGCGCTCTGCATCTTGCATCATAAAATCAGCAAAGCGAGGTGAGTATCCATCAAAAACTGTTCTCGGTCTTTGTATAGTTTTTCGTCCACTGGAATAAGTTTATAAGTAGTGGTGCAATTCGGGTAATTCAGGCTCTTGTAGCTGAGATACTAGCATCCGGTTATAAGAAATGAAGTTTTCTATTGTTGTGTGACCGTCTTACTTCACTCCAACTATATCCTGTAATAGTACATATGCTGTTTTTTTAGGAGCAAAGGCATAGCGTAGGCGGTTTGTGAATAACTCCCACGAGTGAATATGTTTCTTCACGCCTTGCCACCATATTGCTGCTACTCCTTTCAGTAGTAGTGGGATACTGATGAGGGCATCGGCGTCCGTAATATGTTCTATTTGTTTAAAAATAGAAACTGCTGCCAGGAACGCTTCTAAGGTTTGGAAGCACTTTTGAGAATCCTTGCCTCGACGGCGAAATCTTCTCCAGTAGTCCAGATTGTCTTTAAAAAAACTGCACCAAGTCCTTTTCATGAGAGTTTATTGATAAAAGATTTTAACAATCACGTTTGGAACCTCACTTTTCTTTGTTGTGGAATTTATGACGCGGGAACGCGGATTGGTTGCTAATTTGCTACTGAACTGTCCGCATGGGCGTAAATGTTTTTTATAGAAAATTAAGCGGAATCGAGAAAGAGAAGAATGAGATTTTACAGAATTTGAAGAATTAAAATTAAATATTGAATATAGTACAAAATAAAAACACATAACCCAAATAGGAAAATAACCCATTAAAATTAAGACACGATATACATTAAAATTATAAGATAACCATCGAAAATTAAAAACACAAGATTTTTTCTTAAAATACCCATAAGCATATTAGACATTCTATAAACTAAACTTAAGATTATTGTAAAAAATATGAGTTGTAAAGATTTCTATTTGATGAATATTGATCATAATCAGATAAGGAATATTCCGACATTTCAATAGAATTGTTTACTCTGTGTTCATGGTGTACTGACCTTTTTGTATTACATTGATTGAAGATACAACACAATGATTTTCCGGTTTTATTATTAACATAACAATTAAATAATTTATACATAATTAACAAAAATATAGCAGTAACAATTAAATACGTGAAACCAGAACAATAAGTTGTATATTTAACAAAGTGTGATTGCTCTTGAAATTTATTTATCTCTAATTCGAGATGGTCTAATTTATGAGACGTGTGCTTTAATGAATCTAGATCTATATTACTTAAAAATAGTGGTGAGAGTAAAGGAATAGTTTTATTAACTATATCTTTGTTACAACAGTCATCCTTTGTTATATCAAAGTCAATTACAAATTTATTTTTAAATTCATAAGTTGAAGTAGTTGATGGAATAAACTGTAAAGTTTAAGAATAACCAGTACAATCAGGAGTTAAGTTTAAGGCCTCATTTAGACTATGCAAGAAATTGCATGCAAGCAGCGTTACACTCCGGACTATGGAGGGGCAAAAACTTCAGTTGGTTAAATAAATACCGCAATGTAGTCAAAATTGCATGCAATTTCTCGCCTTGTCTAAATGAGGCCTAACAATCCGGTTCCAAGAATAGAATACTTCACGCAACAATTTTATGTTTCAAGATGATAATTATATTTTATTGAATAAATTGTAGATTCGGTATTGATTCAGTTTTCCATTTAACAGCAGTTATGACCTTCTTCAGTATTTATATGACCACGGCATATACAGTACAGCAATTGCGAGAAATTATAGATTGGGAATGCCTTAGTGAAGAAACCTACAGGTCTAAGAAATTACGACGAAATCATGAAGGTACAAAATAGAAAACTGAAACTATTACAAAAAGGGCAGTACAAATGGCGAGTTCGGAACAACGTGGGGTTTTCCGTCTGGAAGGACACAAAATTAATGACCATTTTAAGTACAGCCTTTCGTCGGAAAGAAAAAGCTACATGTCAATGTACACAAAAGGATGGAAACAAAAGACCCTTTCCCTGTCTACATGCAGTTGTAGAGTACTTGAAGCGAATAGGCGGGGTCGATAGATTTGATCAGCAAAAAGCCATTTATGATGTAGCTCGTCGAAGCAAGAAATGGTGGAAACGGTTGTTTTATTTCTTGTTCGATGTAGCAACCACAAATGCATATATATTGTACTCGAAAAATTCAAGAGTGCACAACCCCATGAGCCAAAAGACTTTCCGGCTTACTGTTACCAGAGACCTAATAAACAATGTAACATTTCGGAAACGAAAATTTTCAACTGCTCCCAAATTTTTAGCAAAAAAGAGGAAGAATAGTGCAGAGCCAGTTATTCGCCAGAAGAAACTTTTTGGTGTACCTGAAGATATTCGTTTCACCAATGTTGATGAGCACTTACCAGAAGGCATAGAAACATACAGGCGCTGCCGAGTATGCAGCAGCGCAACTAAGAATAAAAGATGCAACATACAATGCGGCAAATGTGAAGTGCCTCTTTGTGCTGTTCCTTGTTCCAAACAATTTCACATGTGGCCAGTTGTGTCAATAATATGGCCAACATATTTTTTTTTTACTTTTTCTTTGTAACACATAATTACATAATATATCTGAGTTTCATTACATTTGCATGGCTAGTTTCCTGTACTAGTTAAAAGGTTAGTTGAATTGTAAAATTCAATAATGTCCGGTTTCTTGGAGCCGTTGCTAATAGCAGGTTGGTCATGAGTCGTAGATAGAAGGTATACGACTTTATTTGATTTTGGTTTGTATGAGACTAAAGTCATATCTCAATCAAAGCCGAACATCGAAGTGCCTACCGGTATATTTTTGTTGTACTGCATTTCTTTCGGGATCTCACGTTTATTGCTTCGCAATGTACCCAGGTAGCTATCTCTTTTACAAAATAACTAGCCAATGAATAGAATATAATAATAGAATAGCGACAGTACTAAAAAACATTGATTATAGAACGGCATTTTTTTAATTTTTTTTTGAATATTATAACGTCTACCGCAAAATGTAAATGATTTATTGAGGGATTGACCAAAAATATAAAAACATTTTAGAACTTTTATTAAAATTATTTAAAAAATCATCGTACAAAGGGGGGTTTCAGATATCAGTCTTTATTCATGAGACTCCAAATTATAAAAAATCAACTTACAACGTCCACTTACAAGTGTTTAAAACTTTTTTACTTAAAAGTATAACAAATAAAAATAGTTTTATAACATGCTATTAACTTTATATTTAGGTACCTATTAAAAACTCTGTTTTTCAAAGTAAATTAAATCAAAATAAACGTGAATTCTTCAAAATAAGTAATGAAAATCAAAATCGCAAACAGTAACATTAATTCTTAAAGTAGGAAATCTAAGTAAGAAATCTAAGTAAAATAAATCACTTATTTTACAACCCCTCATAAATTGACGATAATAGTTTGGAATTATATTTTTGTTAACTAAATCTACTTACTGGGGTCGCGGGACTGTACGAATTACCGTGACCCCGGAACGTAACACGATGATACTCTACACTGGGATCGAGCTCGTATGTGGTCCGAAATCATAAAGAGGCTCATCCACTGGAGCCGTCTCGTCCTTTGCCCTAAAATCGTACGACACAGCGGTATCAACCTTCGCTTCTTTTGTGTCTTTGGGCTTCCCTTTCTTCCAAGCGGCACTACGCTCTGTACGGCCGCGGGGCTTCACTGGGCGCTCTTCGAATTTACGAACGTCGTTCCAGTCTGTGTTGAAGTTCTGCTGTTGCTGGAACTCATATGCTCTTCGTTGACTTCGATTTCCGCGCATCACACCACTAGCGACCACGCTGAACAGGTTGTGATCTTCCAAAACTTTGGGTATTGTAAAAAATATTAATTTTGGTTTCATTTTGATTTCTCAAACTACTCGTATGTCATCCTTTTCTATGCATTTTGTATAAACATTGTAAGTCTCGCCTGCCCATATAGCCAAAAGACATTTTTGTCGGTCAGACACGTGTAACTGGCCTTGTATCTGGTAGTACCAGTTTGAATTTTTATTTACCGTATTAGTTTTAATATTTTTATTATACTTAAAAATTTGTATTATGTTTTCTTGTATAAAATTAGAAAGTCCTTTTTTATGTGCTGTGATTGGACACTTAACCTCGACTACTGTGTCTTCCCCAATGAAGCCATCAGGCGTTGTCCCTATAAAAGGGTAATCTTTATCAATAAATAAGCCGCAGGGCTCAATGATAATGTTTTCTTGTTGCTGCAACTGCTGCAAAGCTTGTTGCTCATGCTCAGCTCCGTGTGCCATTGATGTAACGTGGGCCAGTTTTTTTTTTGTATAATAGGTTTTTAACGAGAGGAGCTGTAACTTTTTTTTTACATATTGGCCCAAAGTTGGAAGCAGTTATTAATTTTTTTCTTATTTCAAGCCACTCGCTGCTGTCTCTTTGTAATATTGTAGATCTTTCTACCTTGTGTCTGTCAGATGTAAGTATTTTATGATTTTTGAGAAATTCTTCTTTTGATTTGTCATAGTACTCTTTTTGTGACATATCAGGCGATGAACAGGCTGGACCATAGTCGTGTTGCTTTTTATTTACATCTTTTAGAACTCTTCGTTTCTTTACTGGGTGTTCCATATTTAATTTTCGTTTTTTTAGATGGTACTGTAGTGTCTTGTCGACTGTTGGTACTGGGTCTTCCCCTTTTATTTTTCGAGTGACTTTGATATCTACATAAAGTATCGGCAAGCTCAGTTCTAAAATCTGCTAACTTCATAATATTCTTCTGAAGTTTTCCTTTCATTGTGTTTACCTTTTTGTATAGTACCCAAGCATTGATGACAGTCATGTCTAACAAGTGGTAGAAAAGCCTCGTTGTCCACTTTCTCGACTTTATGCGGATGCGATTTCGACCAATGAAGCTATCCATCAAATCAACGCCGCCCATGTGTGCATTATATTCTTTTATGACCCGAGGACATGATACTTGAACATTGGCCTTTAGTTTTTTTTCGTAGCGGGTTATAGTATCCGCTGGTTCAGCGCCAACATACGTGGAAAGTAATAGTACTTGTTTGTTGTCTTTCCAACTTGTGGCCGAAAATTCGTGGCCTTCGTGAGAGGCCACATTTTCGTGATATGTTCCTCTGGGTACGTTAGACTTCATAATTTCCCGTTTCTCCGGCAATTTGCACGACTTTCCAAGCCTGTTTCTCTGTACTGTTCCAAGAAAATAAATACCTTCGTTGGTCAAGTAATGTAGCAGAGGAATATTCGTATAAAAATTGTCAAAATAAGTTATATGATTGACGTGCCTTGGTACTGGTCGTAACAATCGAATAACTGTTTTCGATACAGCTCCGAGGTCTGGTTCGCCAGGTAAACGGTCTATGTCCTTAGCTCTTGAGTAAATCTCAAAACTAGGCATACCCAGACAGAGAGCATAAAACGTAAAATTTGAATCCCCACTTATGGGCTTGTTGGGTAAGTATTGTTTCATAAAATGTTTAATTTTAGTTGAACACATTTGCTCGTCTAGTGATATACGATGCTCAAATGGTACAATAATAAATTTCTTGTTCAAATAGTCTATCACTGGTCTTACTTCATGCAGTCGGTCGTGCTGGGGATGATCAATGGGCAAATGTTTAGAGTCGTCATTTATGTGATTTTTTTTCGATTTTTATCAAATCTATTGCGATTCATTGTTTGTGCTATGGGTTCAAACTTTGTAATGTTTGACCAGTATGACCTGACACTAGGATATAGATATACACTAGTAAAAATAAGAATTCCAATAAATTTACGTAATTCTAAGACAGTTACAGGTTCTGTAAAGTTGAGATTCTTTTGGAAGGCATATTTATTTGACTCGTCCACTAGAAATCTCAAAATTTCTTCACCGAAAAAAATAAGAAAAAAACTGAAAAGGAGTGTCTAAGTTCATAATTTCTTGTGAATACTCAGTGTTTCCAGCAAACTGGAAAGCATTTTGGACTATGTCCATATTCTTTACTCTCTACACTAAGTTTCTAGAGTTGCAAGGTGCAGTTTGCAGGTTGTTCTGGCTGCTGGTTGTAGGAGTTGGGCTTCGTTCAACAGTCTCTAAATTATGTTGCATGTCGGTATCTACGTTTTGCTGCAGGTGGATCTGCATCCAAGTTTGGGTCAGTGGGAAAATTACCTACATCCTCTTTATCTTCTAACTCCATGAGACGATCTCTTTGTCTATGTCATCTTCATTGTCGGTGGAATCGTCTTCCGAAATTTCACCATTTGCTAACCGCTTCAATATGCGCTCAATCTCTTCTGGTCGCATTTTTGATAAATTTCTAAAATAAAATAAAAATAAAAGTAATCACAAAACCAAGCTATGCAGAAAAATAATGAATCGGAAGTTCAAAAAGTTTTTATAGCTAAAGAATTAGTAGGTTGGTTTTATGTAGGGCGGAATGCCTGAAGTATCAAAATTGATACTCACAAATATTTTTGTGAGTATCAATTTTGTTCACTACTTTCTTCAAGTAAAACATGCACTCGCAAAAAATAATTATATCATAGCGAATTGCAAAAAAACATGATTCTTGTATTGTAGATATTATCTCTGATATGTACCTTTCCATGTAGTTGAAAGAAGAATAATGGATTCTAGTAAGCTTCTTCTTCTTCTTTTTTAAATGTAAGCGTCCGCTGATTCCAGTATTTTCATTAGCCTTTTGCAAGCCATGCTTCTTTTGCAGTCTGCATTGAGCACATGCTGGTAACATGCTTGAATAATATTGAGACAGAGTTTTGCGTATACTCGCTGACTGTGATCATCATCGATGTGATGACCAGTCACATGTACCCAAAGCTCTTTATCAATGAGCAAAAGCTTCATTTGAAATTTCCATGCTGAATAATTTCGAGCGCCTTCTAGTTTTTCAATAGATACCATTTGAGGATGACTGAGATTCATACAGATTGTGACTTCAGACATAAATTGCGTCAGAGATGGCAAATGTGGCGGCGATGACAATACATTGAATTAATATATGAAAATTTATACTCAACTTTCACTTTTGACGTTTCTGAACCCATAACCTGTTAAAGGTTTTATTAAACGACCAAAATAATCAATATAACTTTTTTTAATTAATAAGTGAGATGAGCACATAGTTACATGCAGCCATTTTTCGTAACGCCCAAGACAAGAAGGAAGGAAACATAGATGACAGGAAATGTCACTTATTAAATAATCATAGATACACAGGGTGTAACGATAACCTCATGTCTATCATTAAACACCAAAGTTTCAGCTCAAAATAAAATACTCCAAGAATTGATACCAAATTTTCGTTGTCATCGATTTCTTAAATTGAAATCATAACAAACGTGTCTCCGCACTACGTGGGTCAATAACTTTCCACGTTACTTGCATAAACCACAATAAAACTCTTTGGGCAATCCTGCGAGCCTAGTGGGGACTAGGCTCGCAGGATTGCCCGAAGAGTTTTAGGTAGGGTAAACTTGCCTAATTCGTACCCCTTAAGAGAAAACCATCATATTTGGAAAATTAAGAAAGATAAGTTAGTTTTAATTAAAAGTAATTTTTGGTTGCTAAATGCTTTATTGGTTCTATAATCTTTAACATAAATCTTATAAACTTCTCAAAAATAAGTAATAAAAAAAAACTTCAAAAGTACCCAAATCGTACTGCTATATCCTTAATTCGTACTTTGAGATCTATTCATTGGTATACAGTACCTATTGTGAATCAGCATCATAATCAACAATGTGTTATTAAAACAAGTAGTAATTCTTAACAAATTCGACGGATGGTCTTCGCCAATTCTCGGCAATCATCGCAGTTATATTCTTTGGTTTTTTTTATTGGTTCCTGCACAAAGAAATATCTTTGCTTTTTCAATAGCCCTCTCTCTGGGCGGAAAAGATCGCAATGTAGTTACAACTCCAGCCATAACTTGTTCGATGTCGTCCGGCGGTGGAGTATTATTTTTACTCTCTATTATATACTTCATTAGTACAGTACTAGGTGTTTCATCAGTTACTTTTTGGCCTCTTTTACCCTTTGGCTGAGGGTGCTTTGGAGTTTGAGCTGGGGAGGGTGTAGTTGGCAATGTACCAACAGTTTGTTGACTAACCTCAGGTGTAAATGTGTCAGTCGTTTGTTGCTCAACCTCAGGTGACTGAGCAACCTCTTCCTCGTGTGCATAATCATTAAAACCGGGTACAGGTGGAATTGGACATTTAGTCGGCTTTTCTTTCATGTACGGTAACAAAAAAGACATTTCTTCTTCGTACTTCCATTTTTTTTCACGAACACTACCCTGTCCACTTTTCGTATCTTTTTTCTTTTTATGAGAACGTCTGAAGGCATCTCGCAACAGTGCCCATGCTTTTTTACATTCATTTCCTGAAACAAGGAAAACAAATATCATAATCATAATATCATAATGTTTTTCTTTGCAGATTTTTGGCTACTGGGGACTCCTTCGTTTCTATAGCATTTAGTTATAGACTAGGAGTAAGCACTGTACACAAGATAGTTAAAGAGGTTTGCAGTGCAATAATAGAACGGCTGATGAGTGAAACAATGCCTGTCCCTACAAAAGAACATTGGCAAAAAATCGCAGAGGAGTTTTGGAATACTTGGAATTTTCCAAATTGTATAGGAGCCATTGACGGCAAGCACGTTCAAATAACTGCTCCGGCAAACTCTGGATCTCAGTTCTTTAACTATAAAAAAACTTTTTCGTACCACTTGCTCAAAAAAGTGACATTCTATGCTTCAAAAATCGAACATAACGATAGTCATTTTTAGTCTGTTAAAAACAGGGAAAGAATGTTGTACTGAATTTCATTCATCCTCTAGGGAGAGAATGTGATTTAAATTTGGAATACTTACCGAAATTTATACTGAATTACATCTGTGTTTACACCATTGAGTTTGTATATAAAGCATTACACATCTTTTTGAAAAAGGAATACGTATTTATTATGCAGTTATGATTATTAAACAAAATTACGAAAACCGAAGAGGCCGTATGAGCTTGATGCCTTTGCTTTTCCGACAAAAAAAAAATTAATCTAGGTATTTGCCGCGTTTTTGTTTTCTTCAAATAAAACCTTAACTTTATTTTATTTTTATAAATAAGTTAATGTTCTAAAAATGCGTTACGATGTTAAATCAAATGAAACGCAAGTTCCTCAGACGCAAGAACAGAGAAATACTCAAATTAACTCATCGACAATAAATGTACCAAACAAAAATGTAACTCTCTCTATCAATAATTGGACCAATGTTTCGAGTGTTAACTTTTACTTTTAATTGTCATTATTTTTAATAAATACTTATCTCATATTATTATTGAATTCATTTTTTCACAAATGGTACGAAAAGTAGAGTATTTTCCTCGGCGATAAAGCTGTCTTAGTCTTGGGTGAACTTAAATCCCTCGCTACACTCAGGACTCGTCTTAAATCCCTCGCTTCGCTCGTGATTTAAGTTTTTAACACCCTCGCTACGCTCGGGAGTAAACCTCGAGTCCTTCGTTACGCTCGCGATTTAAATCGTCACCCGCGACAGAAGACACTGCTTTATCCCCTTGGTTAATAATCTACTATTTCAATCGTGTTGATGGCAATTGTGGACGCTGACTACGTTTAGTTAAGTTTATATGTGTCGACGTCGGCGCTTATGGAAAAAACAGTGACGGAGGTATTTTTTCAAATTCAAACATCGGAAAAGCATTAATTTCAAACACAGTTAACGTTCCAGAAAGCACAAATTTACCTGGCGCTGAAATTACAGCGCCATATGTTATCATAGGAGATGAAGCATTCCCTTTGACAACTTATCTAATGAAACCATATCCTAAACCTCAACTAGGTGACCAAAGAAAAAATATATTCAACGATAGACTACCTATCTCGTGCAAGAAAAGTTGTCGAAAATGCATTTGGGATTTTGTCTCAAAAATTTCGTATCTCTAACAGGAGAATACAACTTGATCCAGATAATGCAGACAATGTTATTATGGCGACGTGTATCTTACATAATTATATAAAATCTGGTGGTTCTCAGTATTCACATAATGAAGAAGACATTATTGCATCATATTCTTTGTCAAACCTACCTAGACAGGGTGGAAATCATCAGGTAGCCGCATTTAATGTCAGAGAGAATTTTGCTAGGTTTTTCGATTCACCCGAAGAAGCGTTAAACTACTAGGTGATTATATCGGTGGCGGTGCCCTGTCGTTAGACCATAACTATACTAATTTTAAGTTGAAAAAATATTACCTATCTAATAAAAACCCAACATACTATTGTTGTTGAAAGACTAATAAAGGTGTCATTAGCCTGTCAAGTCAAATTAAAATTAAGTAAATTATATTATGTGACTGTGTCTATTTTTAAAATAATATTTTTAAATATTGTTATGTTAAATAAAGATCTTAAAAAAAAAGTGTAAAATGTACATTATAAAAAAATAAAATATGTACTCACCATTACTATTAAGTTTTATTCCTATTTCGTTCCACGACTGATCCTTTTTCTGATTATCACTATACCTTTTATCACTTAAATTATAAAGGTATTTGTAATCTCGTACAAATTCTATGAGCTTTTCGTTATCCATTGTAAAAATGCAAAATAAAAAAGAAAGCACGTGTACGCAGTTCCGATACTCTATTCACACTGCCCGGCAAGGAGCCACAGACACGTAGGTACAGACATGAACCGCGCAGACAAAATATTCTTTCCGAGAATACTGGCCGGGCACGACAAGTGTCTGTAAGCGTCTGTACGGCCGTGTTACGATAGATATAAATACGTTAATAGTTACTGTATGGAAGAATATCATTTTGTCTGCCACGGCACGTGTCTGCCACACTCAATGTCTGTAGATATAAATCGACCTTAAATCTGACTTTGTTCATCGCCTGCTCCGGAATTCGCGTAGATTAACAAGTTTCATACCCTATTATTGGTTAACACGGAAAAAACAGAAAAACTTTGCTTAATTTAGAAAATCAACTTAAATTTGTTAAAGATGAGGTTCTATGTGACGACCTTGGAATCGTATGCACAAGGCCGCTCTTTTGTTTAGGGACTCCTGGACATTGCGTAGCATGTATGGTGTTATGGTCCTGAAAGCAACCTCAATACGCACTTTCATTTCGTCCACTGTATCGCACCGCACTGAGTACACTATTTTTAATGTATCCCCATAAAAAAAGTCTAATGGCGTGAGATCAGGACTTCGCGGAGGCCAAGCTACGTTTCTACTACCACGACCGATCTACTGAAGAAAGCGCTCATCTAAATAATGCCGCACATCTCGAGCAAAGTGTGTCGCCGCTCCGTCGTATTGAAACACTAAATTATTCTCCATCACAAGGTTCACGTAACGTTGCTCCGGTAGCACTGTTAGGACATCGTCTAATTGGTTCTTTAGGAAACTTAAATAATTTTGGCCGTTTAAACTATGCGGGGAAAAAAACTGGTCCTACGACTACATCCCCGACTATACCTGCCCACACGTTCAGTCGCCATTGGTGTTGAAGCGACGACTCTGTCGTAGCATGCGCGTTCGTGTGAGACTAAACATGTTCCTTGTGGATATTACTGATTCCTGCTCTCGTGAAGGATGCCTCATCGGCCCACAGCACTCTTCACCCAAAGCTTGCATCGCTTCCAATTGGCTTCGGTACCACACGCAAATGCCATACGAGGCAAAAAATGGGTGCGACAGAAGTGATATGGGTGCTGACCGTCATTATTCAGCACTCGCCATACTTGCATGTGATTAGAGGCACCCAGCGCTAATGCAGCTCGACGTGTGCTAGTGTGGATTTTGCTCAAAATGCTCCAGTACCGCTTCTTCAAATTCGGGATCGGTAGTACTCGGGCGGCCTTCTGAAGCAGCAGCGTGGAATGACCCAGTTTAATGCAGACGATGTACCATTCGACTAAAACACGCCAACGAAGGCAGCTGTCGCCGCTGGTCTTCTGGTCTACCCTCGATAAAACGGTGACGGTACAGTTCTCGGGCAGCTCGCAAATTACCATCTTCTGCTCAGAAGGCATAGTCAGTATATTAATCTCTTTAAACTTTTCCTTGAGGGAGTGTCTGGCAAAATGGTGGCAATACAAAAATGGTTTGAACATCGGCGGCACGGCCCCATTTTTTTTTTTTTTATCGTGGTAAAATCTTCAAATGAGTCCTCCCACCCAGGGCAGGGCGGGAGGGACTGTCAGACTTGTACTGACTAAAATCCACGGTGTCCTTCACGAGCCCTTTACGTACCGGGGTCACGGTAATCCCTTGGTCCCGCGACCAGGCACTGCCCCATAAAAGAATACCGTACGACATCACACTGGAAGTAGCTAAAATAAACTAAACGGGCTGTATCTACATCAGTTAAATTGCGAATTTTTCTAACGGCGAATGCTGCAGATGATCCTTGATTAATATAACAGTTTCCACTTGTGGTATTGTAAATTTGATGCATTATGTTTTTTTCTGATTTAGTAGAAGATTATTGCAATTGAACCAATATACTACATTTGCAAGAGCACTATTAACATCTTCAGTATCTAGCTGCTGGCATTTAATTTTATATAAAAGGGAAGTATCGTCTGTAAACAGGACTACATCATGATGGTCCTCTATGAGGTCAGGTAAGTAATTTATATTAATAAGGAGCCCTGGGGTACTCCCATTTTTACTACGGTTCAGTTATTTTTTGATTTTTGATTTGGGGCATCATTAATTAACAAAAGTGGTAATTTATATAAAAATTTATTTTGAAAAGTCAACCTTTAGTTTTTGGGTTAACTATGATATCCTTTTTTATTATTTTTATTTACATTTTCAATAGTGATAACTTGACCGCAATGATCTGAATCTCTAAGGTAAATAATTGCTTTATGAGTTTCTTTGACATTAGTACATATTATATTATCTAGGCAAGTGGCACTAGAGGGGGTTATTCGAATAGGCTTACAATTTCAGTACTTAACGCAGAATTTTATAGCAAATTAATATTGAAATCATCATCATTGAAATCATAGCACTTCATCCATTACCCTCTCAAAACAGTCATACAATCATGTAGGCGGTCTGTGTACATTCAATATGATAAACTGCTCCAATTCTATACAGGCTTTTTCAATTGTCCGCTCAACGGATAGGCTAAAAATATCCTTGCGGTCTTTAAATTTGAAGTGATTATTTACTAGGATTATGCCGCCATGTATAGCATTCACTCTGTTATATGAGCTACCAACCTGATGATTGCTAAAATTGAACATGAACTGGTGACTTTTGAGCCAGTGCTCTGTTATACAAAGAATATCTATTTTATTACAATTCAGAAAAGGGTCTACTTCTAATTCCTTGTTTAAAAATCCTTGAATATTTTGATGCACCAAGTTGATACTATTTTTTTTTTAAACTTTCATTTGATTTATTACCTGACTGTCTTACAAGAGGTCTTAATTACAAGAGTAATCTCCTCTATTGTCTCGAGGTGTAATTTAAATGATGATCAGGTTCAGTCAATGTAATCAAATTATTGTAAGAGTTATTTAATTCAATAGTGCATTGCTCAATAAAAGCATCTTGTTTATATAAGTTCTGAGCTGTGATATAAAAAAAAATAAGACAAAAACACAGCTATCTGTCTTTTACAATAATTTGTAAGATAGTACTTTACTACAAAATATCTATCTTTTGTCAAATAAAAGTTTTTACCCACATAATAATTAATGTCAATTAACTGAAATCCAGCATTATTACATGTCAAATTCTGCAATGTCATATTAATATTAAATCTACAGTTATGTTTCTCCTGTGGCGAGCTGTTACTGTAGGGAAAAGTAAACAAAACATTAAAAAAAAATAAGTTTCTTAATGTTCTATAGTAATGGGGCAATTCCCCTTTATTTAAGTTTTCTCCATTCCCTATTAAAATTAGTAGTGTCCTGATTTTTTTTTTCATAATATGAATTAAAGAGCATCCTGGCATACAGTGGTTTATTATTTTATTTCCTGGATATTCATCTGTTATTAAAGGACCTAGATCTTTTCCAATCTCATCACAAAAAATGACTACATCCTTAAAAGTTAGTTTGCATTTTTCTTTGGAACTGTTCACCGGTGTATGTAAATCAAGACATGGCTGTGGTAAGGTGGTATTACATGCTGTTAATCAATGGTCCGGTGTATGTACATTGGAAGTGGCTTGACAGTTCTCACAGTTGTTCGTTTGAGAATTTACCAGATCATTCATCGCCAACTCATATTCCCTCTTAAGATGTTCAGAGGTATTGTATTTACTAGTCATTGAACTTAGCTTATCTTGTAGACTACAAGATAAGCTAAATCTAGTCTAGTTTTGATTGCAGATTTTTTGTGTCAATTTTGTACTTCTCGGTGCTTTGCTCCAAATTAAATGAATATAAATCCAATTGTTTGAGAAAGTTTAGTCGTTCTCTATTTAATTTCACATTTTAATGAAAAAGGCATAAGGCCATTTGACTAGTTTTTGCGTTTTTACAATGTATTTATTGATTTTAATATATATTTTTAAGTTTATTTTTACTGGTGACTACCCTCACTGAATTACATGACTTGTTAGGTCATATAGGTTATAGGTGAGGGCAGTAGAGCAATAAATAGAACACTTTGGTACTAATTAATATTTTAATTATCAGCTTACACAAGTTTTAACATATTCGGTACGAGGTAGCGGCGGAGAGAAGAAGGCGTGACTATAGATCACAAATCACATACTTATAATAACATGTGAAGATGACAGTATGATAATATCATAATGAAGTTGTGCCCTTATATGATCCCCCTCACCTCATAAAAGGAATAAGAAATAATTTATTGCAGGCAGATTTAAAAGGGAGAAATGTCACTGGTAAGTGGGATCACATAGTTGAATTATATCGGAAGGATGGCATATATGATGGCACTAGTACTTTGCCCGCGACTTCGTCCGCGTGGGTTACGTACTTTCCTAATTCCCCCTTTTCACCCCCTTAAAGGTTAAATTTCCAAAAACCCCTTCTTAGTGCTCATTATAATAGGAAGCCGTGTGCAAAATTTCACATTCCTAGCCCCAGTAGTTTCGGCTGTACGTTGATATGTCAGTCAGTCAGTTCTCCTTTTATATATATAGATTAGGCTAATATCTAAATTAACAGACAGACATGTGATCCCACATAAAATTTCGAAAATGAAAGTTAAATGTGCTACTCAAATATTCAGCCGGACTGTAGCTGGGCACTTGGGATCATTAGCATGTGAGTATAATATATTTGTTTATATCTATACAAGGTGTAACTTAAATAACAACAACAAATTAAACAAAGGAAGTAGATTTTCAAGACGTTGATAGTGACCACATACTTAAAGATTTAGAAATTAAAAGGAGTGATCCTAAAATAAGAGCACAAATAGATTATGTAACTGGATATGTGCTGCGCAAGTTAAAAATAAAGTGCACTCTATGTAGAGAATCATTATATAATAAAGACATTAGTGAAAGTGCTATTAAGGTTAGGGAATATTTCAAAAACAAAACTTGTCTCACATATCCATCACTTACATTGATAAAGTGTTTTTCCAATGTTCAAGATGTGGTCATGAACATACTAAGAAAAAATTCTGACATAAATAATGTAATGCAATACATAAAAACTATATTATCAATAGTAATTGACTTCAGTTTTATAAAATGCAACGAGCACAAAAAAGAGGTAATTTTAAAAATTGAGCAAATTACTCTTAATTTATTTGTGTATAACTGGTGCAAAAACACAAACAAGTTATTATCAGGGTCCAGAACTGATTACGATGAAAATGATGAAATTCAAAAATTAGCACATGTGTACTGTACAAAAAGGTTAAAGAAATAAAAACAGATTTTTGTATTATCTATTTCGTTTTATTTAATTTCCAATTGAAATATTTTTTTAAAATCAAAGTCTAGGAAGCCTATTGTAAAAGTACTTTGCACAAAGCTCCAGATGGCGCCATACGCCATACATTCGGCAAAATGACGTGAGTGACGACTCTATACCCTATATAAAAATGTACTCTGTGGCGTCGCGCTCGTGTCACGCATGCGGCGCCCGCATCGCTCACGCGCCCGAGGAACGCTCGCGCCTAATGTGGGGGAGCCCTTACATCAGTATATTTTTAAATATTTTTTTTTTTGTTTGAAATAAACCTGATGAACTATCATAGTCCCTTTGAAAGTAGCAATATCTTTAGGCAACATTAATTCCTTTAATTTAATTTCGTGACTTAATCGTCAACTGGCGAGCGCGAATCTCGCGAGCGCGCGCGAGTTGGCGCTTTTCGATTTTACCTACTTTTTTTGTCGTCAACTCGCGCGTCTATGTAAAGTACAGTCAAATAAAAAGAGATTGAAAACAAAAACTATTAATAATTATTTATTGACCGCGTTAGCTGATTCTGTGAAGTACTGACTTAGATTACGATTTAGAGGGCCGAAATGAGAAGGCCTGGGGAACGCATCCAATGACACATACTATCTCGTCTAACGCGCATGCGCACAACAGTATAGCTGTCATAGCGCTATCTCTTTCTAATTCATTTTGCAAACTGAGTGCCTACTCCTTATGCACTTAGTTACAAACGATGTACCTGTCACGTCTAACATGGCGGAAGTGATGTGTGTGTGTGACAGGGACGGGTACATCGTTTAGCCGTTCGAAGTTCATCAGGAGTAAGCACCCTAGTTATTATTTTAGTGACGTTAGTGTAGGCCTGCCATACATTCTGAGACGCCGACCGGGACATTTAGAACAGAAATAGGGTAAATCATGGATTATACAAAAACACTGGTAATATTTAAGAAAATTTAATCAAAAAATAAGGAACTCTTACACTACGTCCTTTTTTTTGCCCATTCATATTTCTCTGTACTTTTAACCTTTTTCAGTAATTCCTTTTCCCCTTTGACGTAATTATAAAATTCCGTGCATGACATTTTATAATTATAAACGCATTGAATGATGCTTTCGATTGTGCTTACACTGAGTGAACTTCGTTCTTTCGTCCACTGCGCTGAAATTAACGAAAACACTCGTTCTACGTGAGCATTGTGGCCTGGGATTGCAAAAATATATTGACACATTTTAAGATTTGCTTTTCTTTCCAGTTCTTCGGTTTTTTCAAAAAAGTGTTTCCATTTTGCTTCCATATTTTTAGCTTTCCATTCATCGCTGATTTCACATTCAATAAACGATTTTAAGTACATAAATTCTTCATGCATTGAATCATCTATTCCTATATCCTTTTCATTTAAATATCTTGTAGTTTCTTCTACTTGTTGCCATTGAGGAATATCATTTAAAATCATCCAAGCGAAAACATCAAATTTTGTCATCGGTTCTGTCCACTGTTCGAGATAACATATAGCAGTGTTAAAGAAATCTCCTGTTTCTTTGTCAAATGTTTCGGATTGACTTGTATTAATTGTGCCTTCATTCTTTAGTTTGTTATAAAGTTGTGTTGTTTGATTGCCTAAATATTTATTTATCAATCTGTCACTTAACTGTTTTTTTGTATCCTGTAATACATTTTTCACTTCAACAATGGTAATAACTGATTTTTCAATCTTTTTAATTTGTTTTTCAATCAGAAATGCTTGACTGTGCACAAAAAGAGTGTAAACTTCTGATAAGGGATCAGCAAAAAAATCGACTACAGCTTTTGGGGCTTTTGCTTCCTTAGCGAAAAATTCTTTCAATGGCAGCCATAACTTTAGTATGCGTTCAATTGCTGGAAGTAGTGAAAGCCACCGACTTCTGGAATGTGAGAGTATATTGTTGTATTCTATTGCTGCTTGCTCACAAAAATCTTTAAGCCGTTCCACTCTTACAGTGAATATGGAAAAATACTTGAAAATTTTCAGAACAATAGACTCCACGTCAATCGACATCACATCGGCAGCAGTGGACGCTGTATTGTGCAGAATGTGCGCTGGGCAACCGATGCCTTCAATGTCTTTGGACAAAATCTCCTTTAATTTAAAAAAAACATTGTTAACTCCGTACCTATCTCTTCCGCCAAAGTTAGTGTTTGTGTTATCCCCGCTGAAAGCAACAATATTTTGTACGGGGATGTTCTGATCCTGCAACGATTTTATACAAAATGAAGTGATTGTATCAGATGTTTCATTCGGCAATGAGTCTATTTTTAGTAATTTAATTTGCAGTCCTTCTTTTTCCGTAAAGTACTGTATCAACAGTGAAAATAACTTTTCGGCTTTGTGATTGCTAGAATCGGTTGAAATGCCGTAAAAAGGAACTTTTTCGACTTCTGTTTTAATTTGCGCGATCGAGTGTGGAGCTAAAATGTGTTTAATGATAGCAGTAGCCTTTGTTCTTGCAGTTGATTGTTTTGCTGCGATACTTGAATCAGGATACATTACGGCATTCAGTTTTGTCGTACAATCTAAAGAGCTAAACGATTGGTGGTGCTTTACGACTTTATAAGCTGTGGTCAGTTCGGCAGCGCATATTAACATGTCTTCGGAGGTACATTGCTTGATCATAAATGTCGATATATCTCTAGAAGTTGATGCAACTGATAATTTCGTCTTGTGATTTTTACTTTGGATATGGTCTTTGATACTTGACTTACCGCCGTGACTGACAGATATATAAAAGCCGCAAATTGAACAAAAGGCTTCATAATCATTTCTTCCTCTTTTAATGAATGACCACTCTTTAGTATAATCGTCCGAAAACAAACACTTTCTTTTTGGCATGACTTTTTAGCAAAATACCAGACTGGCAATAAAAAACTAAACTACGAAATACAGGATAACGCGCAGCGCAAA
This sequence comes from Agrotis puta, assembly GCA_943136025.2. Taxonomy (NCBI): domain Eukaryota; kingdom Metazoa; phylum Arthropoda; class Insecta; order Lepidoptera; family Noctuidae; genus Agrotis; species Agrotis puta. Next base: position 14,151,684 of record OW964181.2, on the reverse strand, counting down.
TTAAGTACGTTGTTCTCTAAAGCAATCAAACGAAACACTGCGACGACGTTCAAGGCGCGAGGGCGGAAGGGCACGCGGCGCGGGACGCGCGCACGTGTTAATAATCAAAGAAGGCAGCTAGGCTCGCTCGCTCGCCTCCGTTTCACTTCAACCACTCGCCGATCGCAGACGCTGCACTTAACTACACAGGGGTAGCTTGCGAATTGTGTGCACACCGGGACAAATGACCTGTTGACCGGGACACCGGGACACAACGCTTCAAACCGGGACATGTCCCGGTGTACCGGGACGTATGGCAGCCCTACGTTAGTGTTACGTAAGCTAAGCTGACGTTTACAGTGCACTTACGGAGTAAACATACTTACAGAGTATAAATGTTTTTATTAAGTCTATAAGAATGCCATTTGGTGTGAAAATGTGGAAGTTTTTAGTGATTTTGATGTACTGTGGGGGTAAGTTTATAACAATTAAACTTTTCGGGTAATACTCTCAAAGTGTTCTGTTACTTTTATCAGGCATCTTGATTAGTTAAACCTTAGATTAACTCGTTGTTCTTACTATTTTACTTTTTTGAATTAACATATGGCTTTACCCGCTCGGTTGCTTCGCAAAAAAATGCAAAGAGGGTCGCTTGCCAGTGATTTTTGACCGCATCTGAGCGTACGACGCGCCGCCGTAATAAAAATTTGACTGTGACTCGCTCCAGAAGCGCACTTCAAATGTTTTAACTGCTCTGAATAGCCATTAAAATAAGCCTAAACATTGTGTCTGTTTTTTAATAGATCTTGTTTCCGTATTTTCCTATGTACCTTGAAACTTTAACTACCCAAATATTAGCTACTTGTATGGAAAAATGCGTTTTACTAAAAACTAAGATCGACAAGAGTATTGTTTCTTATTTTATTTATAAACTAGATTAATTACTAGATACATTTAATAACACATGGATATATTTCATGTGGAATAAAATATTTAAAACATTAAGGGAACTACAACTTGAAAAAAAAAATGGCGACGTCAACTTTATTTCGTGTCGTGTACTAAGAATTAGATTTATAATGTTGTCAACTTGTATTTGAAGGTCGGGTGATATATCAGTCTATGGTTTAGAAACGTTTCACGAGGACTTTATGAACTACAACATAAAGTTTAAAGTCGATTAGTAAAAATTGGTTGTTGGAAACGATTGTTGCCAGAAGCAGTCAAGGGTGTTCAATTTTGGAAAAAATTGTTTCCTGAAGCAGTTTATCGGTTACTTAATTGTTTTGTTCACTTTAACTTGATTGTCGTTTACTTTCTTATAGTGCGATTGCACTTTAAAATAAATACCACGTGGCAATTTTACACAGTATATTTATTCCATAGTAAAAAATATACGTTGATTTTCCATTTTTTATATAGATAATTTATATTTTTTTGTGATTTAGCTTTTTAGAAAATGTTTGTCATTAACAACAATATTTTTAGGAAGTGGACCACAGGCAGGTTCGTCCAGAAATGTAACTGGACACGACATCATTACATCTCAGCGAGGAAGTTCGATACTACTTCGTGCAGGACACAAATATAATAAAGACCGAGAAAATAAAGATGGTTCCTGTATCTGGAGGTGTTCGAAGAGGACTGTTTGCAAGGCAAGATTAATTATTGATAGCAATAACTGCATCAAACGAGATGACAAGCACGACTGTGAGCCTGATTTTGTATCAAATGAACTGGAGCTTAACTTCGACAAGTGCATGGAAAAAGTAAAAAGTGACTGTACTATACCCATACCAAATGCATTTCGACATACGGTCTCAACCCTTAAAGATAAAGGAATTGACCTCATAAAAAAAATACCTACATATAAAAATATTAAAAACAAATTTTACCGAAAACGGAATAAGTCATTGGGGGTAAGAAAGGTATGTTTTAAGTCGATTAAGAATGTTACTGTGCCCGAAATATTTGCAAACTTTTTACTAGCCGACTACCAAACAATCAATAGAATTTTAATATTCGCTAGTGAAAATTGTAAAACAATTTTAGCAAAACCAAATTTGACCATTTTATGCGATGGTACTTTTAAATTTTGTTTAAAACCTTTCCAGCAGTTGTACACTTTACATGTTGATTTAGGAAGTAGTAAAACTCATAATAATATTATACCCGTTATTTATGCGTTGTTGGGTAACAAAACAAGAGCAACTTACAAAATTTTGTTTCGCCTTATCAAGAGCCAAATTCCTCAGTTTAATCCCAAAACCATTCTACTAGACTTCGAGAAGGCTGCAATGTTAGCAGTCAAAGACATATTCCCTGAAACAAGCGTTAGAGGGTGTTTCTTTCATTTTTCGCGAAGTTTGTGGCGGAAAGCTGACGAAATAGGCATAACAAAATCTGTACTATTTAGAAAACATATAAAGAGGTGCGTTGTTTTGGCACATTTGCCCAAAGAAGCTGTTGAGAATGGTTGGTTGTATATTATGTCTCAATGTCCGAATGATAAAAATATTGTAAAATTTAATGATTATTTTGTAAGAACTTGGTTGAATGAGACTTCCATTTTCGCAGACAAATGGTCTTGTAATTTTAGCCAACACCGCACTACGAACATGGTTGAGAGCTGGCATTCTACGGTAAATAAAAAAATTAATAGCAAACCCAAAAGTATTGCACATTTTTTGACCATCTTAAAAGAAGAAGATAATTATTATCAGACTTTATACTTAAAGAAGTCTAATATAACTGCAAAATGTAAAGAAACTTGTGCTATTGACGAGCACATTACCAACACTGTTAACGAATTTATCCATGGGGTTATAAATATTGACTTATGTATCGAACTTTTGATCTTGTGATTTTTGATTTAATTTAGCATAGTCTGTTTATTTTAACGTTTGCTATAAAAATCATTTATAACAAACCATGATCTGTGATTGTATAGTCTGTGATTAGTTTTATTAGTAGGTCGTCAGTAATAACTTAGCCAATTGATGAATCTACTTATTGATAGTGTTTAGCGTTTTTTGTAAAAATCATTTACAACCATATGTGATCTGTGATTTTATAGTTTCTAAGACTCTTTCTATGGTTCCTAAGATTGATTTTATTAGGGAGCAATAATAAGTCAGTTTGTTGTCAATTACTATGTTTAGCTTTACTATTTTATACTTACCAATATTCAGTATACGAGTATGTGAGGGGAGTGTTTTCGTTGTTTCTATTTTATTTACTTAGTTTTTTACAATTTACATACTAGATAATAAGATAATAAGCCAAATTCTCAAATCAATGTGATATTGTTGATAATTAGTAAGGGAAATACTACTAATAATTTATATTTTGTCCTGTTGATTTATAATAAACTGATTTCAAAACAATGTATATTTTGTTTTATTTTAAAAATCAAATTTCATAAAGTTTCTTATACATTTATAGTAGGTAAGTACCTAACTAAATTAAATTTGTTATAACGTTTTTGTAGCTGACTATACATTAAAACATCAAATTATATAGACGCGCGAGTTGACGACAAAAAAAGTAGGCAAAATCGAAAAGTGCCAACTCGCGCGCGCTCGCGAGATTCGCGCTCGCCAGTTGACGATTAAGTCAATTTCGTGCTCCTGAATAATACCCATTTCTACGTTTCTTATATTTCTTCGGATGATGTTAACAAAGGCATCAAAGACTCCTGCATCCTGATGACACCTTAATTCATAATCCGCAGTCCTTTAGATCACTGCTCCAATGCCATCAGGAGCACCCTTGCCATGCCCAGCTTCTTGGTAATTCCATGTGACAAGATTTAATTCTGGGAAGCCATTCCTTAATTGAGTTAAAATATAAAATATATATTTATTTCTATATTGGCTAGAGGGGCTATCTGTTAAAATGTGAATGCGATTAATTTTCGATGATCTGTTAAACACAAATTTAATTAAATAATTTAGATGAGCCCACACTGCCGCTGCATCATGACGGGTATGCACCCGTCATGATGCAGCGGCAGTGTGGGCTTACTATATTTGCACTCAAGCTTACTCCATATGGATCAAGGCTTCATTGATAGTTAGAGCTTCTTTCAAACATTTAATAGTAGCGTACTGGTTGACAATGTTACTCGTGTGTAAAAAAAATTTTGGCAGCATATTTTCCAGTTCAATTATCAGGTTACGTGGATCGGATCTCTTTGCTTTCTTCTTGATTATTTTTATTTCTTTAGTATCTACTTTCTTAGTATCTCATTCCCATACCATGTATTGTATTTCTTTATCATTTTGGAATTCTTTATATGGTACTGTTTTATCTTTACAGGAAGCGCATTTGCGATTAAGACAATCTAGGCAATATTTATCACAACAGATTTCCTTTGTCAAAATTCTGACTATCTTTTACATGAAGAATATTATTCTTGTTAAGAGCCGTTATTAATAAGTTAAAATTTGTGTGCAACAAGCAGGCACACGTATCACGGTCGTCAGTTGGAAGAGAGACCCAAAATGGTCAGAGTCTTGTAAAAGTCGTGTAACTAATTTTAATGTTAGTATTTTCAGCCACAAATTTCTTGTGTAAGTTTTTCATAGAATCTAAAAGATATTTAACTTGTTAAACGGTTCCATGTTTCTTCTTATATTATTTTTTGCCTGGAGTAATACGACTGTTAATGTCATCTTCGTAAAACTTTTCCACTAATTGCTGAACGTTTATGTTTCGTGCATTTTTCTTAAATCGTTCTCGGAGATGAACTTTGCGATGGTCGGTAGCAACCTTACATTTTTTAAACTTCTCTTTATCAATTAAGTTACTGATAACGTGTTTTTCTTTCCTGTTTCCAGTTGTTGCAAATTTCCCTGTTATTTCGGCACTTATGAGTCTATCAAATAATTGCTTCTTGTCTTCATTTTCTGATTCATTACTTATATTATAACTTGTTAGTTTAGATATTTTTCTGTTTTAATAGTTTATCCTGAACCTGTAGCTGTTTAATAATAATATATAATTTTCTTTTTCTTTTTTTATGCTGCATTTTCATTGTTTTGATTTTTTAAATTTAATACTTAATCTCAAAGGTTTTAGAAAAAATCAAGATATCATCTATAAAATTTATTGCAAAACTAGAGAGTTCGTATTTTCTAATGATGTTGCTTAAAATTCTTTGAAAAATGGCAGGAGCAGTCTTTAATCCAAATGGGAGGCACGTCCATTGGAAATGGCCTTCTTGTGTTACAAATGCAGTCTTATATCTGTCTTGATTTTTTAAAGGGATTGACCAAAATGCTGAATTTATGTCAAAAGTAGTAAAATACTTACAGTTTATAGTTTTTCCCATTAAATCCTCAATCAACAGAAAAGGTTGTGACTGAGGGACAACTATTTTGTTCAATTCTCTAAAATCTATACATAATCTTGATTTTTTTCCGTCTTCTTTATATGCCAGGGTTACTGGAGCAGCAAATGGACTGTAAGATTCCTCAATCAATTTCTTTTTTAATAGTTTTGATATTTGGTTTTCTATTTCTTTTCTATCTTCAGCTGTGCATCTGTACGGACGTTTGTAACAGTACTTATCCACCAACAAGTCAATATGAGCTTCATAATCTTGTATGGTACCAATGTCATATTTATCCTTAGCAAAGACTGGTTTGTATTTTTCTATTAATTTATCAATTTCAGATTGTTGACACAAATCAAGATGATTTAATCGTATTTCAGATTCATCTAAGTTAAAATGTTCATTGAAGTTTATTTCACATTTGTTCATGTTTTTAGTCTCTTGAAAAGCTTCATTTTTGTCACCTAGTGCATCAGGAATTTTGACATTTGTGTAGATTTTGTTGTTCATAACCTCTTCATTTGAAGTTATCTCCTTTTCTTTTGGATTGTTAAATTGTATGATCTTTAATTCTTCATTTTGGATTAATTTGAAATTTTTAATACAATACAAACCAATTAGAAAATCGTAATTAAAATTTTCATTATCAATTACAAAAATATCCATATTTTTTCAATATTGTATATTTTTATTCTTTAAGTTTACCATTTGTACCCTTGTATTTTCTTTTTCTTGTATCTTCAATAATTTAGAATTTATTAATGACACATTTGAACCAGAATCATAAATTGCAGAAACTTTCAAAGTGTCATTTAACAGCAACTTTACTTTTATTAATGGTGGCACCTCTAGTTTTTTGGATTCTTCTCATTCAGTTCAATTTCTAACTCAGTTATTTACAGTTTTCACAACTGCTTTTTGATTTTTTCCTTTGAACCAGCAATTTTCTTCAGGGTGGTAACGATTTCCTCTTTTTTCGTTGGCACAGATTTGGCATGTTTTTTTTTCTTCACTTTTTTTAGATTTCGTGTCAGAGTATGCATATTTTTTTTTATCATATTTATTTTTCCCAACAAGATGTTCTAACTTCCCTATTTCATTGTAGAGGTCTTCTGTTTCTTGTAAAATATCTCTATTAATTTTATCAGCTACATAATTTGGTAAGCCAAATGCTATAAGGTCTATTAGTGTTCCTGTATTAATTGATTTTCTTACTCCGAGTAACAATTTTTCTTTTTTTAGAGCATACTCAAGTAACGAACCTGCTTGATATTTAAATGCAAGAGCATATCTAATGGGCGTCCATCCTTTGTTTGCAAATGTCTCACAAAAACTTTTCTCCCATATGTTCCAATCTGATTCCACTGTTAATTTCATTAGCATGCAGCTGTACCAATCTACACTGGAGTATTCAAAAAAAAAAAAAAATTTCAATTTTCATTTTGTGTTCGCCAATTTGAAAACGTTCACACTCTTTATTAAAATCCTTAATCCACTGGTAAGCATTTGAGTTTCTGCCAGTGAATTTTTCAATCATGAAATCCTTTGCTATTTTTCCTAAATTTTGAGTTTCAGATTTTTTTTCTTTTTCATCAAAGAATTTCTCTAAAAGTTTTTCCAATGTCTGGTTTGAGCCACTAGGTATAGATTCAGCATTATTTGTTTTTTCCAAATTTTCTTCAAGGTAAAAATCTTTAAATTGCAAGGTTTGTTCTTCATCAAAATATGTTTTTGATATATCATCTGTTAAAGTTATCCATATTTTCCTTGTTTGATGACTTTTATTTAATGATTTTCTTACCTTGGCATAGTTAGGGGTATTTGTTATCTCTTGATGTAGACTTGCAGATTGGAACTCGTCTGGTATTGCGAAAATTTGTTCGCTAGTTGTAGCAATTGAGGTTATGCATATGATGTTTGATTTTCCATCTGCTGATGGTTTCACAGCAAAATCAAACCTCAATTTATCCATATTTCTTGAAATATTCGCAGTAAATGTTGTTTTATGATATGGATTATACTTCAATATCTGGGATTAGGAAATAAGGCGTAATTGCGTTTCTCTGTAAAGACAAAAGTTTTATTCATTTCTAATACATACTTAAAACAATTAACCAATTACATTTATCAGTAAACAAAGATTCACTTACCTGTAAAGACAAAAGAAACAACATTTTAAGTCCTTATTTTAGGTCTAAGTAATACGATAATTAAATCTACAGCGACTTTCTCATTCTCATATTTCGTCTCATGTCACGGTTGTCAGCCATGACACCTCGTTGGCTCTATGACGCTCTGTCGATAACGCGGCAAGTTCGAATTAAAGAAAAGCAACTATACAAGTACAAGTAAATGAATTAAGTGATTTTCTTTACATATAATTAGTGTGACTTTCAATATAATTCGTGTGACTAGTGAATCGACACAAATGAGAGTGACACGAATGAGATTTTTGGTAGTAATTCGAATTTATTTCGTAAATGGAACGTTCTAGAGTATACCGTACATTAGAAACTAAATATGCTCTCAATGGTTTGTTAGGCAGCCAAATCAAAAACAAAAAAACACATTTAAGTAAGCACGATATGTGACAAAACACTAATGATATGAATTTGTTACAAAAGTCAAAATCTTACCTGAAATTTTGAATTTCTCCTAAAATAACGACACGCACAACTGTCGACCAAGCGTGTTCGGTGACGACTGAGCACACGGGATGCGCGCACGGTAAAGGGCAGGGTAAATCAGGGACGAATTCTTTTTACTGGAGCATTTGGATACGATCACACAAATGATACTTTAAAAAACAAACAGTTTTAGAAAGCTAAAAAAAACTTTTTTTTTTATACCCAGCATTGTTTTTAATATCTAATTATTTATCTTTAAAGTGTATACAAAACAGTAATACAATCAAATTTGGATTTCCTCGACGCGTTTTCTGAGTCGCCAAAGAATATACACGTCAGTCACGTTGTAATTTCTGCAGAGCATCTGATTTTAGTGATGGATAGTGATGAAGAGGAAGTTTTAATTTTATTAGCCTTAATTGACTCACAAGTTAAGAAAAGAATTTGGATCCATGACATCAACAGACAACACCGAATTCATGGGGAATTCTACACTTTATATCCGAGATTAAGATTGGATGAAGATCGGTTTTTTAATGCATTCAGAATGACGACTGAGAACTTATCCTCACTAAATATCGAGAACCCATATGCCCTAAAGAACGCTTAGCAATAACGTTGAGGTAAGGAAAACAAATTTGAATATTAATTGACGAAAATCTTTATTTAAGATTCCTAGTTAGGAAGGAACTTTGGTTTTTTACAATGTTAAAACAACTTTTATCTTAACCTAAAACCTTCTTATTACATTTATGAGTGTTTCTGTTGGTCGTAATCTATTTCGTGTTCGTAATCGAGACCTTCTCCAGTCAGTGAAGGTGCTAGAGGTGACAGAGCATTATCTTGAATACAACGCAGAGCAGACTGCAGTTCAGAATCATTAGTAGACTGGGAACTACGAGAATAACATGATTGTTGAGACATACAACGATCATTTTGGCTAGCGTTAGGCTCAGTGGTGTAGTAAGATCGCAGTGTTGTTTCTCGTTGTAGACTACGTTCTTGCTGTTCTTCCAATTCCGCTTCCATCATAACTTGAGCTATTTTCATTTTTGTTATAATTTAAGTCGCTCCGAAAAACTGTCAATTGTTTTTGCATATCCAAGCATAACATGTTCAATCGACGATAATTTATCTGCTTTTGTATTCAAGTACGTAATCACTTTATCGACAGGATGTTCGTTAACAGAAGTCCTTTTTCTGGAACCCGAACGTGAAGTATAACGTTCGGATGATACTACAGAACTTGAACGTTGTGTTGAATTTTCATTATTAGATTCGGGTTCAGTTATATTTTGGGCATCAGATACGCTTTCTTCTTCTTTTGCCATATTAGTATCAGTTGGAGCAAATCCTTTTTTTTTTGCGTAGTAAAATCATCAAATGAGTCCTCCCACCCAGGGCAGGGCGGGAGGGACTGTCAGACTTGTACTGACTAAAATCCACGGTGTCCTTCACGAGCCCTTTACGTTCCGGGGTTACGGTGATGGGTAAGTTCCGCGACCCCGGCAGGCTCTGGCCCTCTACAGGCCCCGTCAATTTGCTGACACTCCTTGAGGCGCGCGTGGAACACAACGCGCCGTCGACCCGGGCATGGTGCATGGTCGGGCAGCGAGTCGCCCATTACTCGCTGCCCGCATGCCCGCGCCTACGGACGCCGTGGGCGTCTACCACTGCGGCTGGGATGGAGGGAGGACGCTGTCCTCTCCCTCAGGCGGCCCGCCTCCTCCTTCACGAGCATAACTGCTTCGCAGAAGGAGGCGACCGCTTCCCACTCCGTCTCGCCCCGCAACATGGCCTCGACCAATGCCGGGCGCGAGAGGTCTCCGCCTATAGCCGTCGTGAGGACACGGCGGTGCTCTGCCCAAGCGGGGCAGTCCTGCACCGTATGCTCCACCGTGGAGCAAATCCTATGTGATCTTTTAAAAATTCCATTGAAGATGCCCACTGCCATTTGCTGTAACGACTGTAAGATTTAAACGCACTTTGGCCTGTAGTGGTTTTTGTAGTTTTTAAATATTTACCATAAGTGTCACGTAGATTTTTCCATTTCGCTTTGGCTTCATCGCCTGTAAAAAATATATTTTATTTATAATCTATTCAATTACTTTTATTAATTAGTATAACTAATAATATAAAGATTAGACTAGTTTAAAACCCTGAATTAGTTAAGGTTAGTAAGGTGATAAATACTGAAGAATCTTAGAAACCAAATTTATAGTAAAAATGGCTGACCTTGAATAAAAAAGCTTATTAAATATATTTTTTACAGATTTTTAGCAAGTGGAGATTCATTTCGCTGTATTGCAAACAGTTATAGAGTAGGTTGCTCAACTGTCGCCGAAATTGTTGATGAAGTTTGTGATGTTATTTGGACTACATTACAACCTATATACATGAAGCCTCCTACAGAAGAAATGTGGAACTTAACATCTGAAGAGTTTTATAATATGTGGCAATTCCCCAATTGCCTCGGCAGTATTGATGGAAAACATGTCACTATCGTTTGTCCGCCTAATTCAGGCAGCAATTATTTTTGCTACCACAAAAAAATTTCTGTCGTCCTTATGGCAATAGTAGGACCACACTACAATTTTTTATGTATCGATGTTGGAGGTTTTGGAAAAAATAGCGACGGTGGAATTTTCGAAAATTCTGTCATGGGAAGGAGGTTTAATAATGGGACTATGAATGTTCCAAGGCCTAAACCATTGCCGAGAACTAATGACGTCACACCTCATGTGTTAATAGGAGATGAGGCATTTCGATTGCAAGCACATGTAATGAAACCATTCAATCAAAGAGTTTCTAGGGTTGATAGAAGAAAGGAAAAATACAATAAGCGCCTTTGCCGAGCTAGACGCGTTGTTGAAAATGCATTTGGATTACTGGCTCAAAAATGGCGAATATATTTCAAACCCATGCACCTAAAAGTGTCTAGAGCTAAAAAAGTCATAAAAGCAACATGCTTACTCCACAATTATTTACGCTCTAAAACTTGCAATACCCCGTACTTGCAAAATATGTATTTTACTACTCAACAAAATAATGCAATGAACAATGAATATCAATTAGTACCCAATTGAAAGATAATATAATAATATATTAAAAAATAAAAACTTACCACTTATGTTACATTTTTATCCTATCTCATCCCATATTTTATTTTTCATAAATATATTTTTATAATCCGTAAGTGACATATCATATAAAACTGGATTGCACTTCACCATCTCAATAAATGAATCATTATTCGTTCGTTTCGATGACGCCATGTTGCAAACCCGTCCTTTCGCTAAGGAATGAACTGTACGAACTGGAAGAAATGTACAAGCTAACATCACAAAAGGTATCGAGAAAAAGCATTATAAACCTTTCAAAATCACTTCAAATTTGATTTTCACTAGTTTTTAAGTAAAAACTCACCATTAGGGTACTTTTTCACCTGAGATGTGCTATGTAGTTATGCTGCGAGGAAGTAATAGCTAAGCTGTGAAAGTATGTGACCATTTCCACTGATTCTAACTTAAGTAATGTAAGATGTGCTATGAAGATGCGCTGCTCGAGCTATCCGATGTGTATCGGCACACAGCTACACTACTCGCAACCATCCATAGCACGTATCCGTAGCACGCATCTTGGTCCTCACCGGACATGGCAAGTTCGGGAGGTTCCTGCATCCGATTCAGGTGGAAGAAACGCCCGGGATTCACCATGTGTGGACCGCCCAGGATTCACCATGTGTGAAACGCCCGGAGAACACAGTAGAGCACACGGTAGAGGTGTGTCCCGCTTGGGCAGAGCACCGCTGTTTCCTCGTTGAGGCAATCGGCGGCAACGACCTATCGCGCCGAGCCCTCATTCAGGCTATGGCCTGGGGCGCGGAGAAATAGCAGGCGGTCACCTCCTTTTGTGAAGCAGTAACGCTAGCGGAGGAGGCGGCACGCGTGAGGGAACGAAGATCTTTACGCCCTAGCCGCGTCAATTCCGGCCGTCCGGTAATCAACCGGACCGAGCCCAGTTATCAACAGAGCGTAGCGACCCATGCGCTCAAAGAGATATCAACAAACTGTTGGGACCAGGTAGGCCCGATGCCCGCTAGCTAGGACCGGGGGAATTTCTGAAAAGGAAACACCTAGTCTTAGAACGCAAGGGCAACTGAAAGACACAGGTGTGGTTTTAGTTGGTAAAACTCTGAGACGCCCTCTCAGTCAGGAAAAGTCATAGGATGATTTCCACACTTAGAAAAAATAGCACCATATAAAAAACATCTTAGTTGAATCCGTTTGCACCAGTGCTAAGCTATGTGCACCAATGAATATAATTGGTGGATATCAAACGCATCCATAGTAAAGTGCCATAACACATCTCTGTTGGAAAAGAATAACGGCCTTACCCTCTTAGGCTTTAGCGTAGAAAATTAATACTATTTCATAAATATTTAAACAATTTTTTTTTTTTTTTTTTTTTTTTTATCGTGGTAAAATCATCAAATGAGTCCTCCCACCCAGGGCAGGGCGGGAGGGACTGTCAGACTTGTACTGACTAAAATCCACGGTGTCCTTCACTAGCCCTTTACGTACCGGGGTCACGGTAATCCCTTGGTCCCGCGACCCCAGCAGGCTTTGGCCCTCTACAGGCCCCGTCACTATGCTGACACTCTTTGAGGCGCGCGTGGAACACAACGCGCCGTCGACCCGGGCATGGTCCATGGTCGGACAGCGAGTCGCCCATTACTCGCCGCCCGCATGCCCGCGCCTACGGTGGCCGGAGATCGTCTTGCGACGTCCGACGCCGTGGGCGTCTACCACTGCGGCTGGGGTGGAGGGAGGACGCTGTCCTCTCCCTCAGGCGGCCCGCCTCCTCCTTCACGAGCATGACTGCTTCGCAGAAGGAGGCGACCGCCTCCCACTCCGTCTCGCCCCGCAGCATGGCCTCGACCAATGCCGGGCGCGAGAGGTCTCCGCCTATCGCCGTCGTGAGGACACGGCGGTGCTCTGCCCAAGCGGGGCAGTCCTGCACCGTATGCTCCACCGTGTCCTCCGGACGATCCTCGCAGTGGTGACACCCAGGCGTTTCTTCCCTCCCTATCAGACACAGGAACCTCCCGAAACTTCCGTGTCCGGTGAGGACCTGCGTCATGCGGTAGGTCAGGACGCCGTGACGCCTATCCAGCCACTCCTCAAAGAGGGGTCTTACCGCCGCGATTGCGGCGTGCCCGAAATATTTAAACAATAATCTAAATATTCAAGAATCTGAAATACATATAATGAGATTAGATTGATCGTCGCACAATTTCGTGTCACATATCGCACAACAGAATGAAAATAATTCACGACCTAACCTATTTAGATGCAATAATTCACAAATTTAACCATTAATCGAACATTTCTGCATCCCTTTTAACAATAAGGCTAAAGGGAATTTATAAATATATATCAATTTCTATAAAATCGTAAAAAAAAAAAAAAAAAAAAAACATAACAATTTCAATCAAACTCACCTAAAAATCAGGACGTCTTAACCCTTAACTTGGCAGGAAGTAAAAAATCTTTAAAATATGAACTTATTTGATATATTTGGCGTTAATTATGATTAAAAGACACGAAAAAAAAAAAAAAAAAAAAAAAAAAAAAAAATGTTTCGAGAAAACCTATGTACATCACAATGCACACTGCCAATTATGCCCAAATATGGATATAATATTGTGTGTACATTGTGATGGACACTGCCAGGTTGATAATAAAACAAATTTTTTATTTAAATTGTTTATTTATTTTAATGAATTGGATAAATTGTAAAAAAAAAAAATCTTAATCATTTTGTGTGAAAATTACGGAAACAATTACGTTTTTGTTTTCCCACAACAAAACATAAATGCACGTTACATTTTATACAGAAGACAGTTGTCCTTCCACTTTTGCAACGCATTGTTTCATCCCCTGCTTCTGAAAGATGACTCTTGTCATCGAATCGGACGCTATCTGTTGGACGAACGGAGACTGGTTTATGGATTTTTAGATCCTCGCCTATGTCTTCTGTGGCAATTATACTTTTTACTGTTTTATTTGATTTAGCCAATCCTTCGAACAATTGAAATCTAAAATCCTTTAACATAATATTTTTCCCATCTCGTTTATGCAAAAGCCAAGCGTTATTGATACACATATCAATAAGTTGTGAAAATATTCCTATGTACCAACGATGACTTTTAAAGGGGGTTCTGTATAAAGATATTAGCATGTCCGCCAAATCTACTCCACCCATGTGTTTATTGTAATGTTTTACAATTTGGGGACATTCTACATGTACCTTCTTTTTCTCATCTTTATCATAACGCTTGATAGTTTCGATGGGGTGCGAGTCTATATAGGAGCTAATAGGTGTGACGACCTTATTATCGTTCCACTTTACCACCGCCAGCTTGTTTTTATTACAGACAACTTGAGCGCTAGAACCACGTTTCTTCTTCTTCATTTGTTGGTCCGTTGGCAATAATTCCTGGCACCTTCGTAAACGATTCGTCCTTATAGTACCGACCGACTTAGAATACCGTACTCTTCTCGCAGTATGTACGTTAGTTCAGGTGACATGAAAAAATTATCGGCGTAAACAATGGCCGGCTTTTGCCTTATAGTTTGGCACAATGCAATTACTACTTTGCCCCCCAAACCAATTGAAGCTTCTTTCTCCCTAAATGTCAGTCCACGAAACGTGTCATCGCCAGCATAACGAAGGAAATCGTAAATAATTCCCGAGACTCCCGCTCGCACGAAATTCTTGAATGCCCATTTTTTGGGTTTCATTTTTACATACTGCTTCCTTTTACCTGCTTTACGACCTTTATAAGGTATCATCATCTCGTCAATGGAATATCTTCCTTCTTCTTCAACTTTCAAAAAGTTTTGCCGTATTCTTTCCATTACGGGACGAATTTTGAAGTATCGGTCTGAATCTTCTAAGGTGTTACTAGCGAAATGAAGGTACCGACGTATTTGTTGATACCTTTTGAGAGGCATGAGATCAGCAATGAGAGGGTATCTTGTCCTTTTACCCCAATAATCTGTATAGGCTGGCCATATGCACTATACCCATTAACATTTGAATGGCCAGCAAGTTTCTTATCTCATCTTCTGTCAACTGTATAGATCGCCCTAGTTGTTGCACTGAGTATAAATTTGTGTTCTGAACAATGTCAGTAATTATATCATAATCCAGGGCTGTATCAATATTTGTTTGATGGAGCTCGTAAAGGTTTTCTTCGAGACAAGCACTATGACGGAATACTGATTTGGACCAATGATAATTTAGAACAAATTTCTTGACTGCAACTTTTTTGGTCACTACATTCTTTGTTGTCTTCTTACGCTTAGACCTGGGGGCCGATTCTACTAATTTACAAAATTACCTATCCTATCGCTATTACGCAGCGGTACCATTCCTATCATCGAGCGACGGTAACCTAAAAAGTCATTCTACTATTTGTTACGTTACACTGGGAGCGAAATCGTAACTGAATCGTAGCGGGAACTTACGACTGTGCTAGGAACGTTATCCTGTGATACCAGCATGACGAATAGTATGTTCTAATGATACCACAGTATAAAATATGAATGTTACTAAATGTAAATGATGCCACCAAAGTGTTTTAAAATACAATAAATTATTCAAACTATGACAAAATATTTTACTGATTCATTATTGGAACATTTCCATGGTTAAATAATAAAAACTTAGGCAAACATTTCATTGTAATTATCTTGCAAGCCGGAG
The DNA here is from genome assembly GCA_943136025.2 of Agrotis puta. NCBI lineage: Eukaryota > Metazoa > Arthropoda > Insecta > Lepidoptera > Noctuidae > Agrotis > Agrotis puta. Next base: position 14,135,967 of record OW964181.2, on the reverse strand, counting down.
TCTATGTGAAACGAAACGTCTTGGTGATGTCAAATGTCAAGTGATCCAAATCTAAACAGCGGGAAGCAAAAACTTTTGTTGCAAGTTCATCAAAATGATTGATTTACTGTGAGTATATGTTTTATTACATAATTATTTATAATGTCAAAAATGGCAATACGCTGTTTTTTTTTTGTTTTTATCACAGAGTCAATATTGTGCGACAAGTCCTTGAGTTAATACTTACGACCCACTTGAGGGTTACAGTCACACGACCCAAATCGCACTTGAATTGGCTAAGAATTAAAAAAATATAAATTCTATTCATGTTCTTATAGATTGTAACCAAAGTATTGTTTATTTCCAGATCCATCATCATAAGGGTTACTGGGAGTTAATATTAAAAAAACGGATACCTCTTTCTTTCTGTTTAGTGATTTAGTTTATTGTTTAAGTGTATTTCTTTGTTATTTGTAAAATTAACATTATTAATTAAGTATATTGTAGTAGTGTTATAAAATAAAAACAATTTACCATTTTCACTAATAGGTTTAATGGGACATATATTGAATTAAAATAAATTTATTGTAAGATAAATAAAGTTTTATAATATTCATAACCAAGCTCAACAATTATTGTTTAATTAAAACCTTTCCAAATATGTACTTTCTTTGTTTTTTTTATTAACCATTAATATTTTCACTTATTTAAATCCTGCAACATAAAAAAATTAAACACAATACTTTGTGAGAAATACAATATAAGAGATAAGCCAACATTTAACCACTTTCTCACTTTACCGCAGTCAAATTTTTTTCCTATCGAATAAATCCTTCCACTTGTGATACAGTTGAAAATCTAGTTTAAAAAATTGATGCTGGTGTCTGTACAACCAGAGTTTTTAAAATTAAATTCAAGTTCAATGATTTGTTTCTATAATTTATACTAACCTAATCATCATTGAATCTGTTAAATAATAATTTATACAATTTTAATTAAGAGTATGTACTATGTGAAGTCATGAAATCAGTATATGAGTATAAATAGAGGTTTGTATAATATAAAGCCACTATAAAATATTAAGTAAAACTAGTGTACACATAAAAACTAGTATTTAGCTAAATTATTATAAGTACAAGAGAGACTATTTAAAAAAAAACCATTATTGCCTAGATGACCACAGGCATTGTACCAAAGCTGCTTGGTAATTCCGCCCTTGTTCTAAAAGATAGTTCGAGCGCCGCCGTGATCCATGTCTTTCAGAAACTATTGCAGCATCATTAAAATCTTCAAGTTGCTGTCCCATATCTTCTAGGTCCTCATCATCTAACTCCAGACCAGAATTGAGTGAAATGTTGTGCAGTACACAGCAAGCATTGGTAATTTTGGCTGCAATTTCAGGCTTGTAGTGCAACTTCCTGTCGACCAGTAAACATCTGCAACATTAATGTACTTTGTAATAATTGCAATATTATAATTTTACTATCAATTTATGTCTGAGGTACAATAAAATGTATATATACCTAAATCATGCTTTTAAAATTCCTATGCATCGTTCCACAACATTTCTTGTAGTCATATGCATCTCAGTGTAGTGAGCTTCAGGACTGTTTGGACTAGCATTGAGTATGGGAGTCATCATTGCTCGTCTTAAAGGAAATCCTGAATATCCTGAAAAATAAATTTCATATATGAGCAATCTCAGATAATGTCTCAAATTTTATTTATCATCCTTTATGTATTTGAAATAAATATTACAATCATAAAAGATTAAATAATGTGCCTAAACATTTATTCAAAATATGATACTATTTGTAGGTATACAGTTTAATAGTTTAATTTGCCCATGATAAGATAACTGATGAAATAAATACCTAATAATTAAAAATCTCCAGTAGAGCTAATCAGTTCCTCTAGGATCCATCCTTTAGGGGATTATTATTCCATGCAGATCATGTGTTGACCCCGGGTTACTTGGATTGACACACAATATTCGGGCATCTGAATCACAAATCTGAAACAAGTACTAGATATTAATATTTATTCATTTAGCTGATAAGATTTGACAAAGGTTTAAAGGAGATAACACACAATTAAAGTATTTAAGTAATGATATCCTTTTCTGTTAAAATAGCGCTCTTCATGAATGGCTGGTGGAACTATAGCGACATGTGTGCCATCAATGCACCCCAAAACTCCAGACATGCCAAACTTTCTATAGAACCTGCAAAAAGCAAATTGTTTATTAATAAGAATAACTATCCGCTATTGATCTTTCATACAGACAAATTGATAGGTATGATGCATTAGGTACTTGCCCTCTTTTGATTTCATCACGATCTTCTCTACAGCTTGGAAACATAAATGTGGCTTAGTACCTCAGTTACTTGTTTCAGTGCTCGACAAACTGAGGGTTGTGAAATGGCATGACACTGCGACTGTCCGACCAGTGTTTGGTATGAACCACTAGCATAAACCGCCAGAGCAACCAATATCTAAAACAATGAAAATATAAAAAAAGAAGTCATCAAGTTGTGAGCCACATACTAGTGTTTAATTGAATAATTATTAGGTGCCTACTTACCTTTGTTTTTGTGTCAATCCCATCAGAACGAAGATTAATGGGGCAAGTTCAACGAAATCCATGTAGAACATCATTATTATTAGGTAAAAAATGAAAAAAGTTCTAGATCGGTCCTACAAAAGTTTCACTGTATCAACTTAGAGTCAACCGCTAATTTTGACAGATGAACCGTCACAATTCAGTTACGGTGCGATCGTAACAAGTGTCAAAATATTAGTAGAATGCGATTTAATGTCACGCTTGCATTCGACTGTGCCACGATTGTTCTAGCAGAATACGATCTTGCGGTTCTCTCGATCGATCGTTGCGTTCGGCTGAACTGTAACTTATTTTGGATCGTTATTCATTAGTAGAATGAGAAAACGCTAGAAAGTCAGCAATTCAGCCGAGGTTACGCTGCGATTGTCACAGAAATTAGTTAGTAGAATCGGCCCCCTGGTAAGTGGCAGCTGTTGCCGGCTAGTGCCGGGCTGAGGAGACGATTGTTCAACGGTTGGGGTTGGTAAAGACTGTATGGAGTTCAGTGTAGGTAAAATGTTGTAGTTGCTTGTAGTCGGTGATGGAAAAACTTCGTTGAATATTGGCGTTAGAGGTGCATCTACAGAGATATCAATCTGCTCATTATTGGATTCAGTTGAGCTATCTAGTAAATTGAGGCCTTCTAACGAAGATGCTAGCGAAGGTGGATCTGAAGTATCTGGAGAAGGTGGTATATATACGTTGATTTAAGAGTCGGACACCACACCGTGTCTATATCCGTTAAAAATTTGGTCCTGACCCATATACACTTTTTTTTTTTTATGTTCGATGGGTTTGCTCTTGACCTTAGTCTACGTCAGGAGTGACTAAGACAAGGTCGACGATGGAGCGAGCTTACCCAGAAGAAGCCTGTTCACTCTAGCTTTGAAGAGATTGGGGTTGTATGCGTTCGGAAACACAGTCGCAGGCAGAGAGTTCCACTCCTTCGCTGTCCGCATTATAAAAGACGTTTGGAAGCGCTTAGTGCGAATTGGTGGAATAGCAACAAGGTAAGGATGGTAATTTGCCGTGCGTCTAGATGTACGATGATAGAAGGGGGCTGGTGGGATGAGGTCGTGGAGTTCTTGGGCACACTCTCCGAAGTACAATCTGTAAAAGACCGACAGGCAGGCAACCTTGCGGCGATGAGTCAAGCTATGGAGCTTGGCATTCACCATTTTTACGTCGCCAACGACCCTCCTAGCTCTGCGTTCAACTGAGTCAAGAGCAGCGAGTTGGTATTTAGCTGAGCCATCCCAAAGGTGGCTACAATACTCCATGCAGGATCGGACTTGTGCTTTGTACAGAGTTAAAAGCTGTCCAGGCGTGAAGTACCGCCTCACTCTATTTAGGATGCCCAGCTTTTTGGCCGCAAGTTGGGCTTTGATCTCAATGGTGGCGCCAAAGTTGAGACTAGGAGTCAACTCCATGCCCAGGAGCTCGAGTCGGTCATTCACAGGCACAGATACACCCCGAAAAGTAGGAGTTTGGTCCAAACAACTCTTTTTTGCGGTAAAAAGACAAGCCTGCGTTTTGGTGGCGTTAAAAGAAACCAGATTGTCATCACCCCACTGGGAGACAAGGTTTAAGGCACAATTTAGCCGCTCAACCATGGCCACTCTCAAGGAACAAACTTCATCCCCGGTGGTTTTTGCGCTGGACAAGTATCTCTCTGAAACTGTACTGTCATCTGCGTACCCAACAATACCAGATTGAAGTAGGTCATTGATGTGCAGCAGGAAAAGAGTTGCAGAAAGAACAGACCCCTGAGGAACACCGGCATCAATAGCCATGAGGTCAGAGGAGCAGCCATCAACGACAACTCGGATCGACCGCTCACTAAGGAAGTCTGATATCCAGCTACAAAAATCACCTGGGATGCCATAAGCAGGAAGCTTGCTAAGTAGACCAGCGTGCCAAACCCTATCAAATGCCTTCGAGATATCAAGCGAAACCGCAAGTGCTTCACCGTGTTTCTCGATGGCTTCGCCCCAGCAGTGCGTGACATACACAAGAAGATCTCCAGTTGACCGCCTCCGACGAAAGCCATATTGACGGTCACTCAGGAGATCATTGTCTTCAAGGTAGGTCAGCAGCTTACTGTTCAGTACCTTTTCCATAACCTTGCAGAGAATGGAGGTAATGGCGATCGGACGGTAATCAGCAGGGTCTGCACGGTTGCCCTTTTTCGGCACAGGTTGTACATTCGCAAGCTTCCAGGATTTTGGCACCATTCTTTTCTCAAGAGAGAGGCGGTACAGGCGTGTCAACACAGGAGACAGTTCAGGCGCACACTGCCTCAACACTCTTGCTGGTATGTCGTCAGGCCCGCTGGCCTTGTTCACGTCTAGACTGCGCAAAACTCTTCGTACCTCTTTAATATGAACAGCGATCTCCGGCATCGAAGAGTCACAACGAGGTATAGCTGGTGTTTGCTTGGAGCCAGTGTCTAGACGCGAGTTGCTTGCAAAGAGAGAAGCAAATAAATTTGCTTTCTCACATGCAGAATGGGCCAGCGACCCATCAGGTTTAAGCATTGGAGGCAATGTGGGGAGACAGAAATTCGTTTCGACCGCTTTCGACAAGGACCAAAACTGTTTACTACCCGAAGGGTGCGATACTAATTTTGCCCCAATACGTCCGACATGGTCAAAACGAGCCCTACGCAGCACCCTCCTGCAGAACTTGGCGGCAGAATTAAAGGCTCTTTTCTTCGCGCGAACCCTACGTTCCATAGCTTTCTGGTCGCGGACCTTGACCCAAGCTTGGTAGGCAGACTCTTTACGGGCTACAGCGAGCGCGCATTCTGCATTGTACCAAGGTTGGGATTTATGACCGAGCTGGATGTTCGAGAATGGAATAAAATACTCCATCCCCTGCCGAATCACGTCCGCAAGTACGTCAGCACAGCACGAGGGGTCACCCGAGGAGAAGCACATTTGCCGCCATGGATAAGACGCAAAAAAGTGGCGCATCTCATCCCATTCTGCTGACACGTATCGCCATACTCGTCTCGTACCTCTAGGGCTCTCATCTGGAGGAGAGCAGGTCGATACGGACTTCACCAGGCAGTGGTCAGACGTACCCAGCGGGGCTGAGACAGATACCGACTGACTGTCCGGATCATTTGTCAGCAGAAGGTCCAAGCAGTTGGGTGTGTGGCCATCAACATCCGGTACCCGCGTTGAAACATTCACCAGCTGGGTTAGATCTAGCGTTAAAGCAAATTTGCGCGCCTCTAACCCGGCATGGTCAGTTTTCTGGTACGGGAACAACCAATCTTTATGATGGGCGTTGAAGTCTCCCAGAAAAATGAGCTTCGCTGTTGGGTACCGTTGCTGGGCCACATCAGTCGACTCCACTAGGAAATTAAATAACGCTGATGTCTCCTGGTCACCGCTGTGTGATCGGTAGACGCCAATGTAAAGAAGTTTCTCCATGCCAGTGTCCACCAGTATCCAAATAGCAGAAAAACCCGATTTCTCAAAGCAACGGAGACGACGGCAACAAATGTCATCGCGGACGTACACACAGACCCCGGCCTGCTTCTTAAACTTGTGTTCAAGAGAGTATCCCGGGTAGTTGAGGTACGCCACGTCCGACGGGGTTGTTATCTTCGTCTCCGTAAGGAAAAACAGGTGCGGCTTCTCGGTCTCTAGGTGATGATGGACCGGATCGAGATTGGAGTGCAACCCCCTAATATTAGTGAAGTGCACTTTTAAACACTACCTTCATAAGGACGCCTGGTACCTAGCATTGATGATAGCCGCTGTTATTTTGAAGTCCGTCATCATATTTCGCATAGCAACATTGAAATATGTGTGTCGAAATATTTTGAAATCTTTCTAAAAACGACCATTTATGGCCTCGATTACCCATCGACACATTGTTATCAACCTTGACTTATTGGCATCTGGCGTCGTAATTGTTCTCCTCTTCCTCTGGATGGTGGCGTATGTGGAACATAGCCACATTCTTCAATTATAGGAATTGAATCACGAAATCCGCGATCTAATATAAAAATATCATTAGGTCTTAAAAACCAATGCCACGGATATTCTATATTTTCTAAAAGATGACGCAGGATTGAGGCATCTGACGTTGTGGCTGGATATGGTCCCACAACATCTATTATATAACCATCGGTGCAAACAACCTGAAAAGGCTTTACCAAGTTTCTGAATTTGTGAAGGCTATAAGATTTTCTTTGGAATAAAAAGTTCGAACTGTTTTGGACATACAAGTACGTTCCGTCCATGACAAAAATTCCATTTTCGTTTTCGTCACCACCAAAAATATGACTCGGGATCGAAAAATATCTGGATACAACATTATCTCTTGTTAAATGATCCAAATCCAAATATAGCGGCATAAAATCTTCAGTTAAGCACTGTCTAGCTATTTCTAATTTTCTCTCAAATGTTCTTCTGAACATGTTGAATTTTGATGCCAAGCGCTCATCTGATTCGCCGGTTCTTATTTTTACCAATTAAACTCCTAAAACGGTGGGAGGACAATCAGATCTCACACGAAGAGAAGGATTTTGTCGTAAAATGGAGTTAAATTGAGATTTACTTAAAGACGTCCAAAAGTGTGTCAATATTTTCAAAATTCATTTAATTTCGACGCTCATATCCCCATCTGTATAGATTTATAAGGTCTAGTACGTGTGCACTATTTTTAAAGTTTTCAAGTATTATCTGACCATTCGCAAGTATGTCCCAATCATTTGTCATTATATTATGAGGCTGACAAGCTCGTGCTAGATTGGGTACATATAAATTGTGATTATGTAATAAATAAAATCTGGCATATAATGGCACACATCGCGTAACAATGTTTCTGCAGTTTTGAAAAATGCAGCGTCGTGCTGTATTTGATGCTCGTAAATATCCAGGAATAGTAAGTATACCTTCCCTCCGGCTATTTCTGTCTTCACCCTCGACAGCTATTTCTTGATCAACTTGAATATTTGGGGCATGCTGATTATGTACAGCGCGATCAAATCTTTGCCAGCAAGGATGACAAATTGATCTTGTACCATCAAAAGGAATCTAGAAGAAATAAAATACAATAGTTAATGTTTGTAGTCTACGAGACAATGATTTTCGCAATATCCGCTGACTAACGATAACGATAGATAACTTAATCAACGTTATTCATATTAGATAAGCAAGGTTTTCATATTATTATTTGAAACACATAACAAAGTAGAAATATTTACAGAAGCGCACATTGTAATGCAAAAAAAAAATACTTCAATATGTCAGTACCTATATAAGGTATTTTCGAAATATCTGCCATCCTCTTAAGGGGTCATTGTACTCATCATTATAAACATCTTTTGCTATGGGACAAACTCAGAAAATAAAATCAGCTGTTCCCTACATTTTTGGTCACGTGACTCGTCGAAATGTAGGAAACAGCTGATTTTTATATAAAAGAGGAGACAATGCTCTGGATACATACATAAGATACAGAAAACACAGCTGCCTCGTTCTTATGTGTGTACTTAAAACAAAGACATTAAAGGCCTGCGCAGACGAAGTACTTTTGTCCCTGGAGGACAAAAATCCCTGTACGGTGGAAAAAATGTCCTCCGAGGACTTGCCAAGGACTTAACGCAGACGGTGTGCGGTCATTTGTTGCCCAGAAGTGAAGCGCACCGCACGCTATGGAAGCAAATATTCTGAAATTGCGTTGTGTTATAATTTACATACACTTTAAGAATAAAAAAAGACGTTTTAAAAGAAAATACTGGGTCCATCCCTTTATTTCAGATCGATTATTGAATGGATATTTTCATGTGAAGCATGGTCAGTTAAAACAATATCCAGAAAGATTTTTCAAATATTATAAAATGTCGGTAGGAACTTTTGATGAGTTGCTGTCAATTTTGGAACCTGCTATAAGTCATTCTGAAACAGTGATGAGGAAATGTATTGGTCCAGAAGAGAGACTGTCAGTAACTTTAAAGTAAGTAAATAAATGCATTTCCAGTTCGTAATAATCATTTAATCATCTTAGATTTGGTAATCATCATCAATCACAATAAAATATTTTTTCACATTAGGTACAACTTTTCATAATTTTTTTGGAAGGATGCATAATTATTAATCAGTCTTTATGTTATATAATAAATCTACCATAATTAAAGTACCTACTGAGGCTTGAGCCAGACACTTAATTTTCTTCATCGCCATCGCCAAGACTGAATAAAGTGTCGCAGGTATCATTTTCTGGAGATGTGATTAAAACGTAATCCCGATGCACAGGTGTTGGTGTATAAGATACTACATTTGAGAGCTGTGATGTCGATGGTTGAGGAATATATTCAAGATTTTCAGACAAGTCATTTGCGGTGGTGTACGATACAGACTGGATTGGATTATTAAAACGATTTTGGATAGATGACAGCGGCTCTCTCCTAGGTGTTTCATTTCTAACATTAGGTGTTACGGTCATTTGAGAAAATCTTGAATTGTCGTTTGATGATTGCTTAAAATTTAAAATTAACTTTAAAATTTCCATTCTCAATAATAATTTTTGTTCTTCAGAAAATCCCTTCATATATGAAGTAAGCGAACGTAAAAAAAACTCATCTTCGTCTTGCCCGCTATCGCATGTTTTTGATTTAGAAAGCATTTGATTACCTTCTTTAAGTAGAGTTACTATTTCTTCATCGGTGTTTTTTCTCACCGTTCTTGGTTTTGAAAACCTTGCTTCAGCTTGAGAAGTTATATCTCTCCTATTTTCCACATTGCTCAGCTCAGGTTCATCGTTTTCAATAGATCCTTCTGTATCTACAATTTCTGTAAAAGGCAACAAAAATAGAAGAGAATCGAAGTACATGTATTTCCTCCTCTTCTTGGCTGCACTTCCAGACGGCGTATTTTTTTGGGCGGCGAGTTCTCTTCTAAAACAATGTCTAAGAGAAGTCCATCTCTTCTGTAACTCCTTTCCTGCAAAATAAAATGACAATATAAAAGGCTGCAAGATTTTTAATTTCTCCGGTTTATTTTACAGGTATTTAGCACGAGGTTCATCGTTTGTTGATCTTGAAGAAGACTACTTAATTGGAGCATCTACTATACGTTCTATCGTTAAAGAAACTTGTACAGCAATTTGGCAGCTGTGTAAAAATGCATGTTTTCCTGCCTTTAATGAGGAAAGATGGCTAGAGATTGCAAGTGAATTCTACAGAAAAACTCAATTCCCAAATTGTTTGGGAGCTGTGGACGGTAAACATATTCGCTTAAAGATGCCACCAAACTCAGGTTCAAATTATTTCAATTACAAATCATATTTTTCTACAGTCTTAATGGCGGTTGTTGATGCTGACTATTGTTTTACATTCATTGATGTCGGAGCGTATGGGAAACATAGTGATTCAAACATATTTAAAAATTCCAATTTAGAAAAGGGTATTTCAAGTGGTTCAATACCCCTTCCCAATAATCATAATCTTCCTAATGATGAGAACGGAAATCCCATGCCTTTCGTTTTTGTTGGAGACGAAGCGTTTGCTGTTTCAAATCATGTGATGAGGCCCTACCCTGATCGCAATTTAAGTCCAAAGCAGCGCATTTTCAATTATCGTCTATCAAGAGCACGAAGAATAGTTGAAAATACATTCGGTATTTTGAGTAATAAATGGGCAATATTTCAAAGAAGTTTGAATGTTGATATGAAAGGGTCTCGCCGGGTTTCCATATGAAATCTGCACTGGCGTCTTTTTTGACATTGGTGCCTTTAATATGTTGCTAGTAGTTTAAAATAATTTTTGGCCAATCATCAAACCCCTAACTCCATTCGTTTTTGGAAAATGAGGGTTGCAACCCCTAACTTCAAAATTATTTTTCTACGAAACTATGATAGATATTCGCATGAAACCAACGCGACATAAAAGCTCTTAATTAGCTTTACATTCCATATTTTTTTTATAATTTTTTAAATAACTATAGGGCTGCAAAAAAAATATTGAAAAAAGTAGGGGTGGTTTTTAGTAGCTATTTCTTGAGGTACCACGACCAAAAAAAAACCGTATAATCAGTACGTATCCAACTATAATATGTAATAATTACATAGATGTGAGATAGGTGGAACATATTCAAAAAAATAAAAAATGTATGTAAGTGGACACATATTGAATTCTAGCTAATTCAATAAAAGTCACTTAAATTAAAATTAAAACAGCATTTTCCATGAAATATTAATCTTTTATTTTCCATATAAAAATATTGAAATAATTTAATCTTTGTCACTATTTTCTTCTATAGTTGTAGTGATATTTGTAACATCAAATATATGTGTTAATATTTCAGCGGGCTTGATGATCTTCGATTTGTAACGGCCATGTGACAAATAATAAATTATTGATGCTACATGTGAGCAACGTGAATAAGTGAGATTGAAAAAAGAACTCCATTATATATGGAGTTCTTTTTTCAATCTCACTTATTAAAATTTTACAATCGATATCGTGCGCCATTGTTTGTCGTGCACGCGTGCGTCACCATCGAGCGGTCAATGCAGACTAAAGTTCGCTGTGTGCGTTGCTGGGCCTAGTCACGTTGGTTCTATTTTTTTCGGGGACTCCCCCGTACTTTTGTCTAGTCCGGTCCCTCGGTGTCCTCGGTGGTTCGGGGGACTTTTTGTACGGGGTACTTTTAACCCTTTGTGTGCGTTATTCCGTACAGTTATAAGAGATCTATAATGAGGGACAAAAAAGTACCCGGGGGACAGTACCTCGTCTGCGCAGGCCTTAAATTGTACTACACAATAGACGGGACATAGCGAAAAAAATCGTAATCCGAAACATTTGTCCTAGTGGACAAAAGTCGCTCAGTCTAGGGTACGCCGGCATGATATGTCGTTTTCTTGACAAACTGTCAAACAAAAGAAAAATATTTTCTAAGAAAATATGCCAAGTTGCGCATTACGGTATTGTAAATCTCGTTATGGTAGAACGACTGGATCTAACTTCGGTTTATTTTCGTAAGTATTTGTTATATTTACTTAGTAATAATAATTTTAATAAATAGTTCTAGAACATTTTGTTAATTTTGTAATAAACGCCCTCTATTGCTGAATAGCTTTACTACTGCCTTGTAGAGATGTGATGTTGTTTATCGATTTTGTCATCGATATTTTATGAGGTAAATAATAAATAACACTTAAAATATAATACTGTTTGAGGGCCAATCTTCAATGTTGAGGATAATGACGTCCGATACTATTACTACTAATGCAACCATCCATTGACAAAAAACAAAAATATAAATTATTTTAATTACATTTATGTTACTAAAAATCAAATTAATTTATATTTTTGTTTTTTGTCAATGGATGGTTGCACTAGTAGTAAAAGTATCGGACGTCATTATCCTCAACATTGAACATAATCATATCATTTAATTTAAATGTCAATAAAGGAACAAGTACTATTCGTTCAAGTAGGGTTCTGTTATTGCAGGTAAATAATGTAGAACGTGAAAAGTGGATACGGTTTGTTCAAATAGACCGTAAAGAAGAAAATTGGCTTCCATCTGCTTCGTCAAACATATGTAAAGAAATAAATAAATAAATAACTCGTACACATTGAAACCACTAATCGTTTTATTGTTTTCCTAATTTTTTGGCATTTGATTCAATCTATTCAAATGTGAACAAAAAATAGTCTCGTAACTTTTATTATTATTATTGATACCTTTTTATTTAAATGGTAACATCCCTATACAAAGTTTCTAGTATGCTATTCAAAGCTAGATGGCGTTACTGAAAAAAGGATCACACTTTTTCTATGACATTTCTTGGCATAGCCCCTCTATAGTAGGTATATTTAATCTCTTTGACTTAAAAAGAAAACGTTAGACCACACGTATGTATTTTGCGTGTTGCCTCTACTTTTATCCACAACCTTCTTGGGTGTATAGCTGACAAAGGAATAGGTATCTTGACCGGTTAAATGGTGAATATAGTCTCATGTGGTTGAATAAAATAACGTCTATAATTATTTAAGTAAAATACATTTAGAGTAGACAAAACTGATAAAGCATGTTAATACAAAACTTACCTCGCGTGGTATTATTTCTTTTTACAATAACACTGTGTGACTCCGATATCTTTCTAAAAACAGTTCAGTAAGTATGTGTTTTCTGCGCCGTAACACAGATCTGGTACACACTACACAATTATTTCGTCTATCCATTTCAAACAAATTCCAAATAAAACAGCAAATAATCAGGTCCAGTAAACGTGCTTAGGTAGGTAGTTGATAAAAACAAAAGATAACGGGTAAACGCACAGATCACAACGAGAGACAACGAAGGACGTTGCTCTGCATCTGCGATGACACGAACGAAACAATGCGCCAACGCAACGAGCGAGACGCAACCTACTGTGTGAGAGAGAGGGAGCGAACGTATACCTGCCGTTTTCATCACACGGGTTGACGGGACCCACATGCACTTGCGAAAACCTTTTAGTAGCTATTTAACAGAACGACAACTAATATTTAGTAGTAGTATTCGATTTTTTAAGTAAATTTATTTTTAGTTCAAACTTTGTTCTCCCATGGATTAAATAAAAAATAACCTTATGTAATGTTAAGTGAATTTATACTCTTTCGTTTTAAATCATTTTCATTCATGTCCGCGACCGGGTCGGATTACACCCCATGACCTTTGAAATCGACCCTTTCTCTTTTTAATGCTCTATTCTTTTCATGGACCTCCAAGAGAACCCTTTCATTTTCATCTAGTTCCCTAATTAGTCGGTGACATGACTGCTTTGATGCCATCAATTCGCTCAAAGCCAGATTGAGTTCTTCTTGGCGAGCGCGTGCACTACGTGTCATAGTCATGATTACAGTAAGGAAATCGAAAAGAAAGAAATTGAGAGAGAGTAGGTAGCTATAGTAGCAGGATAAAACAGAATAGTTTGGGAAAACAAAGATCCAAAGTGAGTACTGTCACCTAGCTAAGCAAGGTTATGTTTACGTATGAAAAGGTCATGAATTTCAATTAGTACCCAAATGAAAATGTACATTAAGTTATTGCTGCCGTAATTACCGCTCGTAAACAATAATAAAGCAAGTAATTTAAGAAGTATGTACCTTTTTTTTTTTTTTTTGCGTGGTAAAATCATCAAATGAGTCCTCCCACCCAGGGCAGGGCGGGAGGGACTGTCAGACTTGTACTAACTAAAATCCACGGTGTCCTTCACAAGCCCTTTACGTACCGGGGTCACGGTAATGGGTAAGTCCCGCGACCAAGAAGTATGTACCTGGATTAAGACAATGCAAGTTTCCTTTAGGCCGGTAACTGCCACTTATTTCACATTGAAATTACACAATTTTACGGTCAATATGTAAATCTCACACAGAAAATACATTAAAAAGCAATATGCTTGATGAGAATTTGGAAAAAATCCTTTAGAAAACTAGTTCATACTATATTTAAAATAAAAAAATTGCAGGACAATTTAAAATCAGCTGTTAGCTGTAGTGTTGCCACAGGGGAAAAAAAGACACGTCGTCGATAGTGCAGCAATCGGATGGTAAGTACAATTCTATACTAGTATAATACTTCACAGCTTCTTGTGATTTGATCAAAGACCTCACGAATTGGAGCTAAGCTGTCATTTGTGCAACGTTCTTCACGAGTTTATTTATAATTAAACCGTAGACAGTGTTGCAAATTGGATGATTTACTTTATTTTGAGAATGTAGGCCTACCTTTACAGAATCTAAATTTGTCTATGGACCATAGTCCAACATTACTGAAAAAAATAAAAAAAGGCTCTCTATGGCTCCGATGGTGAAACTCAAACCGGCTTTTTATTTCCTTTCGCCTAAAATATATAAAATAAGAAGAACCTGCATACTAAATACGACCGGTACACGAAACCCGGTCATCTGGCGACCGTGGAAGTGTAAATCAAGAGGGCGGAAGTTTTTTTTGACTATATTCCTAAAATGGATTTGTCAAAGAAGAGTCGGCGAGCTACAAGGGCGCAGTTCACGAGAATCGCAAATTTGCTGGAGGCAAGCGACGCGTTCACCCCCGAAGGTGAGGCACAATACATTCTCCTAGAAGAACTCGCTACAAAGTTGGCTGTATTAGACAGCGAAATAGAAAAATTCCTTCTCGACAAAGATGGCGGCGACGCCGAATTGGAAAAAGAGTTGGAAGATGCAGCTACATACAAATTACGGTGGCTCACAATACAGAACGCTAGAAAAAAGCCACAAATGGGAGTTTATAAACAAGAGGAAAGAAATTATAAGTTGCCAAGGCTGGAACAAATAAAGTTCGATGGTAATTTGAAGAGCTGGCTGCCATTTTGGGCTCAATTTGAAAAGATTCACTTGGATCAAATGATGAACGAAAATGACAAATTGCAGTATTTAAGACAGTCCATGACACCTGGCACAGAAGTTAGTAGATTCATCGATAGCTACCCAGCCACCAGCAAAAGCTACCAGCAGGCAATAGCAGATCTTAAAGAAAGATATGCACGCAATGATCTTCTCATACAAGTATACGTTCGAGAGCTACTCACCATGATATTACACAAAGACAGCAACAGCAACAGTTTGACTTGCCTGTATGACCAAATCAGTACCCAGCTCAGAGCATTGGAAATACTCGGTGTTACGCAAGAGGGATACTCATCATTTATTCTGCCGATGGTTGAATCTGCTATTCCATTAGAAACACTGAAGGCTTGGGAACGAGCGAGGCCAGCTGCAATGAACAATGAACTCCAATCATTGCTGGAGTTTCTGAAGAAGGAAGTTGAAAGCGAGCAGAGAATTCAATTAGCTACAACAGCATTCTCACAGGAACAAAAAGACACACCAGTGAAGGAGTCCACAGCAGCAGCGTTGGTAGCCGCTTCAACAACAGCAGGTGCAAGCGAGACTAAGAAACAAGTGACATGTCTTTGGTGTGATAAGAATCATTCGAGTATGGAGTGCTATAAACTAGCAAAAATGAGTCTAGAACAGCGGAGAGATCATATCAAGAATAAAAATGCTTGCTTAAATTGTCTAAAAATTGGGCACAATGCAAAAGTGTGCAAGAGTTTTGTACAATGTTTTATTTGCAAGAAAAGGCACTCAGTCACTCTATGCCCAGGAACTTCAGAAAATACAAAGAAAAAGAACTCAGAGACTACTGAGAGTTCAACAACCAGCAACTTCGCCGCTCAGGGGAGTACTGTGACACTGCTGCAGACCACCATGGTGAGGATAGTAAATGAAGACAAGCCGATGATGGTGCGTGCCTTGGTGGACAATGGGTCACAGAGGTCCTATTTGAGGAAGGATGTTGCACAGAAACTAGGTCTCAAGGAGGCAGGTAGAGAAACTCTCACTCACTGCCTGTTCAGTGGAGTTCAAGTAAGGTCAAAGGTCCACAATATTTATAACATATCTGTTCAGAGTTCTGATAAATCATTTAGCATGGATTTAGCTGTCTTAGATCAACCAGTAATTTGTAATAATTTACCTAAGTATAATAATAGTGATAAAAATTTGACAAGATTGTTAGGTAAAAATAATATTGTATTGGCAGACAATGAGTGTACTGAAATTTCATTGCTAATTGGTGCAGATTATTCAGGCTACATAATGACAGACACCATGGTTGTTTTGAAAGATGGGTTGATTGCTATCAAAACCAAATTAGGTTGGGTGTTACAAGGTAAAGTCGAAAGTTCTAATAATAATTCTACTAATACTTTATTTTGTTCATCAGATATATCAGGGTTTTGGTCACTGGAGTTGCTCGGCATCAGGGATCCAGTGGAGAACAAATCTAAGATCCAGGCTGAAGCTGAGGCAGTGATGGCATTCGAAGAAAGCGTCAACACCAATGTAGATGACAGGTATGAGGTGTCGCTACCCCTGAAGGTGGGACATGAGGATCTACTAAGCAACAGAGATGTAGCCGAGAAGCGCTTGAGAGCAACAACCAAGCGTCTTATGTCTACCGGTAAGTTTGATGAATATCATAACATTATATGTAGCTGGGAGACAGAGGGCATAGTAGAAAGAGTACCAGAGTCGCAGAGCGTGAAACAAGGCACACATTACTTACCGCATCGTGGTGTATCAAAGGACTCAAGCATGACGACGAAGTTAAGACCAGTATATGATGCGTCTGCGTGTGACAAAAACAGTAGGTCACTCAACTCATATCTCAATAAAGGGGTAAACTTTTTAGATAAAATACCACACTTATTAACAGGGTTTCGGAAAGGTGTGATAGGTATTTCAGCTGATATTGCCAAAGCTTTTCTACAAGTATCTGTTAAACCATCAGATAGAGATTATTTAAGGTTTTTATGGTGGCAAGATGAGTCTCAAGCAGACATAGTAGAGTATAGACACTGTCGAGTAGTATTTGGTCTAACCTCTAGTCCCTTTTTACTGTCTGCAACTATAGCACATCATTTGAGGCAGGTCACAGGAAAAGAAAAGAAAACAGCAGAGATACTAGCCAAATCTTTTTATGTTGACAATTGCATTACAAGCATGTATTCAAAAGAAGAAGTAAATAAATTCAAAGCTGAGGCAAAAGACATTATGAGGCAGGCTAAGTTTGACTTAAGACAGTGGGTTACTTCACCTAATGGAATGAATGAGACAAGTAGTAAAGTAGTGTCTATCCTTGGGTTAATGTGGAATACAGAAACTGATGAACTTAGTTGCAATCTAGGTAACTTACCCAATTATTCAGAACTTGGTAAGATAACGAAAAAAGATCTTATGTCACTAATACAAAAAATATTCGATCCAATAGGTTTCACTTGCCCCGTTACACTCCTACCTAGGTTAATAATGCAGGAGACATGGCAACGTGGTCTCACATGGGACGAGAAGCTACCAGATGACCTAGAGGCTGAATTTCGTAAGTGGTATGAACATGTGTCACTTCTAGGTGAATGCAAAATCCCACGACGACTGACGAACTATAGAATGGCAGAAAGTACATTAAGTCTTCACCTATTCTGCGATGCTAGTAAACTGGCATATGGCGCTTGTGTACTTCTACGATCTGAAAAAGAAGGTAATGTTAGTGTTCGAATGTTGTCAGCAAAATCTAGAGTTGCACCACCTGGAAAGGCCTCTATTCCTAGACTCGAGTTGACAGCAACACTTATAGGTTCGAGATTACTAGCAGAAGTCAAAAAGAGTCTTGGCATAAAGGAAATAGAGGAATACTGTTGGACTGATTCATGTGTGGCATATTATTGGATAACTAAAAACTTACCTTGGAATGTGTATGTACATAATAGGGTAAAAGAAATAAGAGAAAATTCGAAAATATCATGTTGGCATCACCTTCCAGGAACACTGAACTGGGCAGACGTGGCATCAAGAGGCTGCAATGCTGAGCAGCTGATTTCTCTTCGCTGGTGGGAAGGGCCGGCGTGGTTGAAGCTACCCAGAGAAGAATGGCCAAAGAGTTCACTACACATTGACGGCAAGGAAGCATGCAAAGAACTACAAAAGACCAAGACAGCATGCAATGCAGATATATGCATAAAGGAAGGACTGACAAGGTTATATTATTTCTCTAAATATAGTAGAATAGTAAGGATGATGGCATGGATGTTGAGATTTATAAATAACATGCAATCTACGAAAGCCAAAAGGAATGGAGAAATATCAGCAGTAGAATATGAAGAAGCAGAAAAGAAAATTGTAAAGCTTATACAAAGAAGTGAAGAAGAATACAATAAAGAGCAGAAAAGAAGTTTGAATACTTACCTTGATGAAGATGGATTATTAAGGGTAAAACAAAACTATTATTATCAGATTTTCCAGAGTCTACCAAGTCTCCAGCATTGCTTCCGGCAAAGAATATTATAGTAAGAAGATTGGTAGAACAACGGCACAGAGAATTACAGCATGCAGGTGCAAATCAGCTGACTGCGGACATACGAACAAGATTTTGGATTATTGGTATTAGACGTCTGTCAAAATCAGTTATAGCTGCATGCACAGTATGTGCTAGATTCAGATCAAAACCAGCGCAAGTACCTACTGCTCCACTGCCAAGTGAGAGGGTCCAATGTACGGCTCCATTTCAAGTTAGTGGTGTAGACCTCGCGGGACCCCTATTTTTACGAGAGGAGGAGAAATGTTGGGTGGTACTTTTTACATGTGCTGTTTATCGCTGTGTACATTTAGAATTAACGAAGTCACTATCGACAGAAGCATTTATGCTCACCTTACGACGATTCATTGCTCGGAGAGGACGGGTTCGGCAGTTCATTTGTGATAATGGAACCAACTTTCATGGTACTAAAAACAGACTAGCAGAAATAGACTGGGAAGAAGTACAAAAGCAGTCAACAATTGATCACATTCAGTGGAAGATGAACGCACCAACAGCAGCTTGGTGGGGCGGTTTCTTTGAGCGTCTTATCCGCATGATGAAAGATTTATTAAAAAGGATACTAGGACAATCACGTGTTAACTATGAAGAACTTGAAACAATCTTATGTGAATGTGAAGCAGTAATGAATCAACGTCCACTCACTTATGTACAAGATGACAAGAATACTTGCCTGGAACCATTAACTCCAGCTTGTTTCTTACAATGTATCCCTCATACAGATGTCACTGACCTCGACACAGCTGATGCTAATTCTTTGAACTTTAGATTGAAGTACCTGCTGAAACTAAGGAAAGATTTCAAGCAAAGATTTAAAAATGAATATCTGACAGCTTTAGTTCAAAGAGGGAAGGAGAACACAATTAATTTAAATATTGGAGACATTGTATTAATAGAAACTGAAGAAAAAAGAATTAAGTGGCCCTTAGGTATAATTAAAGAGGTATATAAAGGCAAGGATGGTAATTATAGAACTGCAAAAGTAAAAACATCATCAGGTTTTAAAATTCGACCCTTCCAGAGGTTGTATCCATTGGAAGTGTCTACTAAAGAAGAAAGTGATCAACTGCAGAATAGTCAGCAGTCATCAGGTAAGGTTCCTGTTAATCTACCAACAACAGATGCTGATAGTGCTGGAGAATTAGAGAACATTTCCAAGACAGAGACAGGTCAGACTTCAGAAAAGACAACTCGTTCTGGCAGA
Organism: Agrotis puta; assembly: GCA_943136025.2. Lineage (NCBI taxonomy): Eukaryota > Metazoa > Arthropoda > Insecta > Lepidoptera > Noctuidae > Agrotis > Agrotis puta. Next base: position 14,116,271 of record OW964181.2, on the reverse strand, counting down.
GCTGTGAAAATACCCAGTAAGTACATTTTGTAAGTGATAGTCCTATTTCTTTATTCACAGGTTTCTCTGATGTCGAGCAATTCCATTTTACTTATAGTTTTTGTTTCTTTTGTTGGTGTGTGTGTACACTGAACACATATTTCTGAAACCATGGTGTAACTAGTTAGTAAACAGGCACCTGGGTCATTTTGGTTATAGTTAGAAAACATTCAAGCCGGATTGTTGTACTGTGTAATTACCATCTATAGGAAACTGAGCTTTTGGTTAATAATATCAATTTTGTGTTAGTTGTTTATCATTTATTATTCCAAAGTATTTCAAATTGTAATTTCAATTCATGATAAACTCTTTATTATTGTACAATCTGTGTCACAACTCAAGTATCAAAGCTAGGTTCAAGTTAATTAGTTTATACTTGCACATCTTTATAATTGTTAATTAGAATATGTGATGATTGTATTTCATAGTATAAGGCTGTGGTCCTTTTGAATCCTTTATAGTATAAGGCTGTGGTCCTTTTGAATTTGTAACATTTTGTTAAAATGCAGATTTATCTTTTTTGGGCTGTGGAGGGTGTTGCAAATTGGATGATTTACTTTATTTTGAGAATGTAGGCCTACCTTTACAGAATCTAAATTTGTCTATGGACCATAGTCCAACATTACTGAAAAAAATAAAAAAAGGCTCTCTATGGCTCCGATGGTGAAACTCAAACCGGCTTTTTATTTCCTTTCGCCTAAAATATATAAAATAAGAAGAACCTGCATACTAAATACGACCGGTACACGAAACCCGGTCAGACAGTTTGTTAGATGTTCAAATCGGCATCGGCTCATTGTAGCCCTGAAAACCGGCAATCCAGGAAATTTGTCAAACATTTCTTTTGTGTTCATATCATTCATCTTGAAAACACCCGCTAAATAATATAGTCCCAGTAAGGCTTTCAACTCGCGTCGTGGGACTAACGGATTACCGTGACCCCGGTACGTAAAGGGCTATTGAAGGACACCGTGGATTTTAGTCAGTACAAGTCTGACTCTCTCCCGCCCAGCCCTAGGTGGGAGTACTTATTTGATGATTTTACCACGATAAAAAAAAAGGCTTTCAACTCTGTCAATGTTACCGGTTTTTCAAACGATGGCATACTTGACAAAGATCCAACAGCTTCTTCACTGTCTTCACCCTTTTAGTATCCTTTATACTTTTTATGCTGTATTTCTATCTCTGCATTAGTATGTTTGACAATTATGTCCAGTACCTCGTCGGTAAAATAAAGAGGCCAACTTTGTATCGGCGTAGTTATATCTTTTGTTGGACCTTTGTTGCCCATTATATGAAGTAAAATATTACGTTGCGCAATTCGACGCCTCGTTGGTTCTTCTCCACTCCATTTGTGTCTGTTATTCTTCCCTTTTCCATAAAGAGCTCTAGGCAGTTCAAGAACTTTTAGTTTTCCCTGTCTTCTAAATTATCTGATAACTCCTGCAAATTAATGTCATCATCACTGTTGATATCTGCATCAGTATGTGTATCCACAGTAACATCGTCATTCGTATCAACCACAGCATCATTACCCGCATTGACTAGGCGAAAATCTTCAATAAGGCCGTCTAGTTCATCATCCAATTCCCTAGTTGTTAACATGTTAGCATGTTCCTCTTCCTCATTATCATCAGACTCCCTATCCAATATGCCATAAATTTTCTCATCTTCTAATTGGCTGCAAGCAGCCATCTATAATCGAATAATCATCATTTATTAAATCTAAAACCAGTATCAGATAAAATAAACAAAATTTTGAGAATTGCACGATTTATTATCATAAACATTATAAAAGTAGCTGCTGCCCGCGGCTTAAAAACATAAGAATGAAATATTGTAAAAAATACTTACAATTTTCCTTCACTGGGGTGATAAGGCACCCCACGTCACAAGTACACACGTCTACACAGTACGGCCGCCGCCGCGTGACTAACCAATCGGAAGCGAGTCACAATACAGTAAAATACGCAGGCGCATAAACCTGTGAATTGAAATCAAAAGGAATAAATTTAAAAACAAAACGCGATGGGGTGCTCCAGCAACCCGAGTAGGGTTCTTGGGTTAATAATGCGTATTTTATCAGATTCTGTTATATTACAGGTATTCTTCTAACGGTCTACCAGAGCGTCCAGTTTGTCAACACAACACAAAAACTTTTAAATGCGGAACATTATCTATGGCGGATATCAAGTATTTTTACAATATAGTTTATGAAAAACACGAAAAAACATCTCAAGACGCATTTCTTTTAAAATACTGCAAACCAAAACAAATAAAAAGCCGCAGAGGGCAGCAGAATTCAAATAGATGAAAATTATTACAGACTAAATTTAAGGTATTTTGTTTAAGTCAGAAGTGCATCGTTCCTGTTTGTCAGAAAGCCTTTCTTAATATATTGCAAATTACAAAGCACAGAGTTCAAGCAATAATGAAAAATTTTTTTTTAACCTTTCCTTTGTAACTGAACGGCGTGGTAGTAACCGCAAAGAATTACCATTCAGAGAAAAAGTTGCTGTTGTAAAGGGATTTATTTTGTAGTTTGAATTGCGATGACCCTCATTATTGTCGGGGGACAACACAAAGATTTTATCTAGCCGCTGAACTTAGCATTAACAAGATGTGGCGTATGTATAACACTCAAGCACAAAATAATTTAAAAGTGAAGAAGGGATATTGCAGAAAAATATTGAAAACGCATTTTAATTTAGTGTTTGGCTCTCTTCGAACAGACGTCTGCTCAGCTTGTTTGCAGCATGATGAGATATTAAAAGTAGAGAAAGCTACACCAAAACGAAATGCTATTATGATAAAAAGAAGAGTTTACAAATTGCGAGCCAAAGCATTTTTTGATTAAGCTCGCGAAGAGAAAACTGATATGATGACGTTTTGGTTAGATTGTCAAAAAAATTGTCCCATGCCGAAACTTCCTGAACAAACCACGAATTATTCTAGACAATTATATCTATAACTGTACCGTTATCCAAGGAAATTCAAAGACAAAACTTTCAAAGGAAAATACTTTTGCTTACTGCTAGACTGAAGACATTTTTGCGAAAGGCTCAAATGAAATAGCCTCTATTGTATTCCACCGACTTTGTACAACAGATTTGTTGGGATAAAAACAGTACGTCTGATTGCGGATGGCTGCGGTGGACAAAATAAAAACTCGTCAATGGTGACAATGATAGCTAAGTGGCTGACAAATTATGCCCCAGAAACAGTAAGTTGTTGAAATATTGTTCCCTGTAGTAGGATATTCATTTATACCGCCGGATCGAGTATTCGGGATGATTGAAAAAGACTTTGCGTAAGTCTTTTTCAGGAAATCATCAAAAATCCCGAAGAATACTTGAAAATTACAGTACTGTAATTAAACTAGGAGTTGATTTCAAAGTTTATGACTGGAGAAGCGCTATGCAGGCTTGGGTCAAAGATGTAGGTAAGTGGCACTTTCAATTCCATAAGTCTAAAAGATTTTTTATTAAAAGAACAAAGAGTAGAGTTGATGTAGTAGTAAAGGGAGATTTATTTTATAAAACAAGTGACGGACTGTACAGTCGGTTTGAATAACAAAAAAAAAAATCATACCATGACTGTTGGTGAAATTATTTCTTCTGGGCGTGTAAATGCGAATAAGTTAACAGATGTGAAAAGTTTAATAATAAAACATTACGGAGACAATTGGACTGAAGATGAGGGATTGATGTACTATAAAACATTAGTTGAGACAGAGAATACAGATGTCTCGGAGAACGTCTCGAACGCTATGATAATAATTGCCTTCGTCTTCTACTTCGGAGTCTGATCCATCTAAACCATCTTCTGAGTCCTCAAGACTTTCTAAATACTTGGAAATGTCGCTTTCTAGTAAGCGTGGCATGCTGAAAACCAAAAGCAAAGCCCTTCACAAATCATGCATTTTTTTTACCAAGAAGCGCGCAGTGTAGTTTTTATACAACATACCGATTTGTGTTATTTTCTACTAAACGTGTAATTTATTTCTATGTTTTATACTTTTACCATGTATTTGAAGACATAATCAAGAAAAATAAATAAATGTATAAACTTACGTAATGTTTAGCGAAGTCTAGACACTGCTTCAAAACAACGTTCGCGCCAAAACCTGTTTTTGTCAAAGAGGCATTTGACATTCAACATTTAAAAAAAAGAGAAATATATATAATACAATTTTCCCTTTTGGGAAGGCAAAGGGATCTAGCCCATGCAGCCTGTTCTTGAGTTTTATTTTTTTAACATATTTATATAATTATCAAAGGCATATAGCCTGGTCTTAAGTTTCAATTGTGGTTTTTCTCTTCCTTACTTTAAATTTCCTTGATTGTATTGACAATGAAGTTATAAATGGGTTTAAATGTTTTTGCATTTCCCATCAGTTACTGAACAGAGCACGGGATTTGTTCAGCAGTCTTATAGATTTTTAGTAGATCATCCATCAACACAAGGCGGTCTACGCTTGTTTGTACATCTTTTTGGCAATAATTGCATTCTGATGGATTCAACATTTTTATCCGGTATAAATGAGAGTTTACTCTGCAGTGACCCATTCGTAAACGGTTCATCGTTGTATAAAATCGGTGATTGAAAAAAGTGCACGATTTGGTGAACCACAGTTTCTTATTTACTGACGTACCTTCTATACCTGTATACCATTGACCTTTTTGTTCCACTGTCCAAATATAGTTCCAATGTCGTTTCAGATCTTCAACATAAGTATTTTTAAGCACGTTTATAATATCTGTGGTCGGTAGGGCAACAAGCGTAAAAGTGACAGCTGAATTTGTAACGGAATTTATTGACCTTGCCAAGAAGTCTGCATTCTCGTTTCCTTGTACTCCTATATGACTGGGGACCCAGAAGAAAGTAACGATGATGCCAGAGTCTTGAAGCAGCTTCCATGCTCTCTTAATTTCATAAATCAAATAGTTTGTGTTCAGGTGATGATTTTCTAGCGCAGTAAGAACACTTAAACTGTCACTTAGAATAACCCATTTCATTGCAGATTTTTTGTGTTTGTTAATGTGTTCAAGTGATGATAGGATAGCTGTAGCTTCGGCTGTGAATATGCTAGCATATCTATTGATTTTGGATCCTCCACCTATTTTCAAAGTGGAGTCATGCAGCGGTATGGATGTACTGTCACATACTTTAGATCCATCTGTATATCTGTGCTTCCTGTGATAAGTGATACAAGTCAAAAAATACTTGAAATATAGTTTATGTTTTGAATGCACGATTTAGCTAAACAGCTATATTTTCAAGTGTTGACAATGTGTTATAAAATTACGTTATTGCCTTTTCTACAGTAATAATAGACCACATTTTGTATGTTTGATTCTATTTACGAGTTATGACATTTTTTCGATTGGCGGCGCTAGTGGACTGTAAGAGGAGAGAGTCACATTCATTTAAGGAGAGACCTTGAATGTGAAACTATTCATCATCAGAATCATTATCATAATCTGGTGGACTGTCTTTGACATCACTTTTGCAGCTCGGACCTCTGTAAAACTCATGGGTGGGTACTCTCATTAATAAAACATAATAAACTTAATAGATCCTTCTTCTTCTCAGTTGAACTAGGAAGTTTGGAGTGGTAAGCTTTCGGTACCGTATTAATTGTGATCATATCATAACTTTTTCCACGTTTAGAACAATCCATGGTCATGCACTCAACATCACTGAACGCTTTTTTGTAAAAAAAACGAGACATGCTTTCTTTTTTGGTAATAATAACCGATCTAACATTCGACCACAAAAACTTTTCATTGGCTGTATCCGTTTTCCGAAAGGTAAAACATTGCTTTGCAAAAATGTTGAAATCATAAAACATTTCACATATCATTTCAATAACATTAAACTTAGCTATTTTGTTTGATGCTGTACGCACTAATTGGTACCAATCTCGGGGTAAGTGTATATCCATATTCGTGTGCTTCTTTTTGTGATCAATCAATGCGTGATCGGTGTCAGCCTCCATGTATGTATGTCCGGGTACGAGAAATTTATGTTCAATAGATATCAATTGTGGAGACAGTTTAGCAACTAGCATTAACATTGTTACTACAATTGAATTCTTGTTTTGCCCAGGACAAGAGTCCGAGTACATAATCAGCTTCTTAGCGTTTGGGTGTAAGTATGGCAGTTAATTGATGATAAAATCGTAGAGACAAGAAGCAATATCATTAGCACCTCTATTTCCCTCGCACTCTGGCCACATGTAGCAAAAAGCCTTGTTTGTTTTCAAATCATGTAGGAGGAGTGGGGGCACTTTGATACACAAAAGTTCAATCTCTTTTCTGAGGACCATAAAGCATTATGTTTAAATATTTGTTTTGATGTGTGCATTGGCTGATATGTCAGGTTATATTTTGGCTACGCAAAAACCGCATAAACTGTCGCCAGTTTATGCGGTTTTTGCGTAGCCAAAATATAACCAGAGATGAGATAAACTGATTTTAAGAAAAAAACGTTTTTGTATCATTCTGCCCCACCAGTGGGGCACTTTGATACATGGGGTGGGGCAGTTTTATACGTATTTTAGATCAATATGAAATGCAAATTTAAACTGACTAAAAACCCAATATAAACTGTATTATTACTTAAAATTAAGAAATAACACAATTTTATTGATTGAGATCGCAAAACACTTTTTATTAAGAGTGCACATTAGCCATAATCAGTCTCTTAAGTTACTTAAGGAATATAATCACAAAAAAAAAACACTATTTTCATCATAGAACAAGATTAATTCTCTGTTATTTTCTTAATTATATAATCAGTTATATACTTACTAAGTAATCAGACTTTAACATTGAATATTGTTAATGAAAATATAATATTAGAACCTCCTATCAAAATGAACAATGTTTTTCTTTAAAAATTGAACAAACATCAAAAATTTAACATAAATAATCATAAAGACTCTCAAATAAATTACAAAACAATCTATTTTTTTCTGGTGTTTCAGTGTATATTCTTGATCGTCCCTTTTCTCTTCCTTTTCTTTTTAAGACACTGTCAGTAATCGCCTTTTTTGGATAAGATCTAACTACTTCAGGAGTAAGAATAGCCTTTGATGAAGAAACATGTAGAGGATCGTCAGCAACAGACACTGAAACTGGGTCGGCATCCAAAGTAGGAGTTTTATTTTGTTCTCTATCAACAACCTCACTATTTTGACTTCTTTCTGAGTCTACAAAATGTAAATCTTGTGTGTTGTGAGTATTCTCATCTGTCAAATCGTGATAACTTGTTCTGAAAATGTCTATCGGTGCAAAGTCGTCGTCGCCAAATACCAGTTTATTAATTGGCCATATTCCAGGTTTGGAAAAACCACCTATGATATTCTTTGGTGTAAATGATTCCAAATATGCTAATTTTGACAGTTCAGCAATGTTGTATATGGTCAAAGTTATTCCAACATTTTGAATGTGCCAGTCGTTGAAAGCTATCTTCAATTTGCCTTTGAAGGGTCCGAACACACTGACATCAAGCGGTTGCAATTTGTGTGACGTGTGTGGGGGAAGACTCAAATAAACAATACCGTTGTCACGACAGTAGTTAACAGCTTCTATTGAAATGGTTCGTGGTTGTCACAAATGATTAGAATTGGGTTATCTTTATTGCTCGAAGTAAGGCGTTGAATGTGTTTCAAAACTCTTATAAACAATTAGATATAAAGAATTATAGACTTCCATCAGGAGCACCATTTAGGAAGTGATTTTTATAGTGAACTCTTGGAAAGACATAAACTGGAGGAAGAGAAGAACCAGTTGCAGTAATAATACCACAGAAAGTAACTAACTCTCCGCGTTCTGCAGAAACTATTTGTCCCACTTGTCTTTGTTTTCTTCCAGCAATAACTTTAGGAGTGGAAAGGACTGTGTTTATGACTGTTTCGTCTAAGAATACCTAAAACAATTTCATAATGTACCTACAACATAATTTTTTACCTAGTTTTTAGTTATATTATATATAAAACAATCAGTATGTATCTTTGTGTGTTTTGTGTGTATCTTTGCGTATTTTAATGCTTTCTTCTTGTTGTGAAGTTCGTAAGTCACTCAAAATACAATGACACATGTAGAAACATTCTTGTTAACAGTTACAGCGTCCTGTGGCTTTTTCGGCAATCTTTCAATAGGTCTTGACCGATTGATTGGATACAGCCCACATTTATTATGTTTTGTTTGCCTACATCAATGCTTTTGATACAAGAATGAAAACAACTGTGGAAAACCATCTTTTGTCATCGTTTTTACCCGTCGAGTTTGTTTTTGTTTCCATTCCGTTAATATTTGACGCCAATATTTTTTTAAGGGAGCATAAAAAGCAACCATCAGCTGCACCATCAAACATAATGCTAATAGCACTTTTTGTCCATTATTCTTTCGGGTTACTTTTTCCCTCGCTTGAATATAAACTTTTTTGACCCAGGGTCATCGGTAAGGTTGGTTTCGTCATAATTTATTATTCGTTCTGGTGACACTCCATCGAAAACGGTCTCAAAATTATAAAAAAAAGCGTTCAATGTTTCTTGGTTTATTTCAGCTCTTGCTGAAGAAATATTATTGGTATGGCGAAACGATAATAGACTTTTGTGTCGGTTCATAAAGGGGAATGCCCAATTTCGGCCACGAAACGCCCAACAATTTGCTATTATTAAAAAAAACATCTTTTTTCATGTTTATTAATCGCGGTATTCATTTATCTAAATAAGACCGCAACATGTTTGCACAAAAAAAAGGTATCGAAACGATAAAGATGAAATTAGGTAAATCCGTAATCCATTAGTATTAAAGATAAGTATATGAAAAGTGTTGCCAATTACGATACTTTTATTTTTCAATCGATTATAATTACTTACGAAGTCATTTTTAAAATACCTACTAAGATTATTCGTTTTTCCCTATATTTACTAAATGATGTTATGATAATAATTAAATAAGCGAATTTCTAGTTGATTTATTATGAATTCTTTAGATCATAACAAAAATGCCACTGCACAATTAAATATATTTATAGTAGATTTTTAAAAATAAATTAAAAGAAAATATTTTCTAAATGAAATGCAGAACTTAGAGCGCTTCAATGTTTTTTTTCCGGCTGCAATTCCAACAAAAAATTGATATCGATTTTTCTACTTTTAGTCTGTTAAGTGGCAACATCGAATCCTCTATGACAGCTAGGGCCACTGTCATATGGAATCACTAGCACTTTTCCCGCGACTTCGTCCGCGTGGGTTACGTACTTTCCTAATACCCCCTTTTCACCCCCTTAAAGGTTAAATTTCCAAAAACCCCTTCTTAGTGCTCCCCTACATTATAAAAGGAAGCCGTGTGCAAAATTTCACATTCCTAGCCCCAGTCGTTTCGGCTGTACGTTGATATGTCAGTCAGTCAGTTCTCCTTTTATATATATAGATAATAACTGACGGAACACAAGTCGATTTCGTTCGTATTTGTTTGTTTGTTTTCTTGCGGATTTGTTATCCAAGCAACGATCAAGCTTTCTAAATGGACTCCGAGAATTCTTCTGACCCTATTGACCACGGCCTGAACATAGATCCCGCTTCCGCTTCTTACGATAACCCCTGCACGAACATGGACTCTATATCCACTGATAATGGTGACCCCAGCTTCCACACCGGCCAGAGTTCTTCCCAGCCCTCAGTAACTCTTTCAAGAGGACTTTTACCCCGTGTCAATGTCACGAAAATACGAAGACATTTGTTGGAAATAGCAGAAGTCCGGAATCTTATACAGCAATGGGTTGGACCACAGCAGGTAATTGATTGATTGTGTATGATACTAATGATGTATAATATCATAAAATACCTTAAAAAACTTAATGTCTTACAATAAAATGATGGTTAAAAAACTGTATTTTTTAAAAAGAAAAACCATTTAATATCTTAAAAAACCGGACTTTTTTTTCTACCAATACCCTACCCATTTCTTTCTTTATATTACATATTATCATTTCCCTATACTATTTTATGTGTGCAGTTAGGGCCAAAATGTCTATGGTGGGTGGGCAATCCCCTTTAGAGCCCATATCGACCAGGAGTATTGTTTTTTAATGACGGAATATTCCTTCCTATTATATTGCAGTGTTTCAGTCTTCATTCTGTCCTCTTTCAATTGCTCCTCCAGTATCTGCTGTTTAATATCAGCTTCTGCCTCAGTAGCCTTTTTCATCAATTCTACCAATTGTAATTCGCTCTGCAGTAATTTGTCATGTATAGAAGTCTTAGGTCGTCTTCTGTATGTCGATGATGATGATGAAAGTGTATTACACACTTTTGTTATTAATGAAGCTGTGACCAGCCATCCCATACTTTCTTTTATTTATCCTGAAATGAAAAAAATAAATAAATAAAAAACCACAACAAACAAAACAGCAGTAAAAGTCTAGATGTATTGGCCATCAAGTGATCAGGCTCACAATGTCCCTTTCCTACAAAATATAAGTCTATGTACAACATACCTCTGGTGTTAAACATTGATCCGAGGGTACAAGATGGAATTGGAGATGGATCCAAAGTTACAAGATGGAACTCTCTTTATGATTCTATAGCGCGGCTTATGAGAAGCAAATCAAAATTAAATGACCTATTTGATAAGTTGGATAAGAGTAACACTTTCTCTGCCAGAGAACTAGAATACTTGGAGGAATTCATTGAAGTATTGAAAACCAATTGCTACAGCTCTAGATTACATTCAGACCAACAATTGTTACTTTGGCAAACTTCTCCCTACTTTAATGTCTCTTAGAACCAGACTAGATCTACTGCAGGATAGCAACTTGAGGCATTTTACTCTCATAGTACCACAACTAAAAGAGAGCTTGGAAAAAAGATTTGCTAAGTTTTTTAAACTGTCACCTGAAGTAAATGGAGCGCATATTGGCGTCATGCTACCACCCTCGTTATAAAATGGTTGCCAGAAAGCATCACAGTAGAGGAGCGGCAAAGAATTCAAAATATTGCCATTCATGCCTTAGAGACAAGTACCAAAAAAGCACGAAATAATGGATGGAAGCAGCAGGTGTAGAACAATAGATGGAAGCAGCAGGTGTAAAGAAGATGATGATTTTATTGTTTTTGAGAACAGAGACAGTGACCAACCACAGACATCTAAAATGGAGTTAGAATTGGTCAGATTCCGAAATGATAAAAGCAAAGAGCTTTCAATTCTGGAGCGCTATCCAAATAAAAAATGTTTTCATACAATTTAACACAAGTTTGTGCTCATCAGGACCTGTAGAAAGATAAATAAATAAATAAATAATCTTGTGTTCATGAAAGAAAACTCTGGTTTTACTGATTAATTCATTTCTGCTGATTATATTCTGTATATTATAGATTCTTGTTTTCCTCTACTTTTCAGCCCATGCTGGCCTAGATTACTTATTTTTAACAAATTTCAATTCGGATGTTTGTATTTTTTATGTTTGTTCACGCATAATTTCGTTGCTTGCGAATTGATTTGAAAAATTCTTTTTTTTTTTGTTGTAAACGTTTTACTTTCCAAATGGTCCCATGAAATTGTTATCAAAATCGGAAAAGCGGTTTTTGAAAAATCAACAAAAATTAAAATTTCATTCACTTGGTTCAGTATTTTTTATTTATTTATTCAACTATTTATGTACACACAAACATAATAAAGTAAAATACATATTTAATATTGACTAGCTTGTGCCCGCGACTTCGTTCGCGTGGAATAGTGACTTTCAGCAGATTTTTGGTTTTACCCACATAGTTCCCGATCTCGCGGGATCTCTTCAAAAATGAAATGTGGAAGATATTCTAGGGAACTCTTCAAAAATCAACATAATGAGCTCTGCGTTTGAATTTAAGAGATGTATACTCACTTAGGGCATTAAAGCCGTTTTGCCCATCGGAAAAGGCGAAAATGTTATTTTTCCCTTATTTTCCCATCATTCTACTGATTTGACATTTCAGTTCAAAAGGAAAAAGACTGTTTCTCCCTTGACAAATTTTCTATTATTTTAGACTTTAGAGATTATGAAACTTTCTTACACCAAGACATTTCTGTTTACCACGTTTTTAGTTTTGCCATCCTTTGCAAAAATATAAAGGTTTTGTGGTTTCGACACTCTTCAGCACGCAACGTAGAGTTGTCCATGTGAGAAACAGTATTTTTCAAGATGTACCCCCGCACACAGAAGTGGCTGCTGCTCTTTTAAACAGTTTTCACCCTCCTATTGTTGATCGAGAAGATACTGGGGAAATATTAGAGCAAATAAATATTCATATGAATGTAGAAAATGAATTAGCAGAATTTATTGTAAGAAGCAATTATAATGGCGTAGGGCTAATTTTCATACAATAACTGTACAAAATGATAACCTTAATGATTTTCCCCAGCTTACTGATAATGAGCTCATACTGATATCCTTAGGCACGTATCAAATAAAGCAGGCACGTTTCTATTTCGGTGAACATGTAAGGGGCAATGATGGCTATGTAATAGAAGTGTGCAGGGAGATCAACAGCAACCTACTTCGAGAGCTGTCGGCTTCAAATTCCTCATGGCTACTAAGGGGTCGCATTCAATCAAGACATAAGTCGCAAAACATATTTTGTTTATGTTTTAGTTGACAGCTATCGCAGAGGTAGGGAAGCAATATTAAAATATTATTGTAACTGCATCGTAGGCAAACGGACTGTAGGCTGCTGCGCCCATGTTATGTCAATAATATGGTACCTTAGTTGGGCCAGGTACCAAGAAAATATTGTACCACCTGCACAATTCCTAGATGACGTTCTTGTAATAATTAAGAAGAATAAAGCTGAGTTACTTTCCAGCATAAGTACAAACATATGAAATATTATAACACCAATTCCTCATGCCAATTTAAAAGAAAAACTATCAAAAATAATAAATTCTTACCTTCTTCCGCGGAATTGCACTCAACCGATTCGCTATTTTGACAAGTTTTGAAAAAGTAGTTGACGTAAGCTGTTATTGTGCCATTGGTATGCGTTCAGAAACGTATAGTTTAAAGAAAATAAGTAAACGTTCCGTTTTACATAAATTATAAAAGAGCAGTATTTTTTTTTAAACGTTATATATCTTACAAGATGCATTTTCAAGAAAAGGGTTAAAGTGTTTTTGAAATTTGTTTTTCACCTCGTCTAGTGTGACTTTGTTAATGTCCATGTCGAAGGAATTAAAGATATCTATACCTTTTTCGCCTATCGCATGAAGGAGCATTGCAATCTTCCTTTTTTCGCCCAAATTTTCATAATTGTTCGCCGTAAGGAACAAATCGAAGGCTTGCCACCACCTTTTCCAATTTGTGGCATTGTTTTGACCGATCTCAATGTGCAAAATAGGGATTTGATGGAAGTTGCTGAACCGTGTCCGTATCTGCCATTTTTTCTTGTCTTGCACCTGTCTTATTCTCCGACATCTTGATATATTAAACGTTTTTGCCTGCCTATCACACAACTTCTGACACCATGTAAGGTCATGGGTTTTATATTTAAAGGCAGGATGGCTGTTAGGTCTCGTTTATTATTTAAAAGATACAGATGTTATTTACACTGTAGTACAGACATGGACGGGGTCGAGAACCGGGAACGGAAGCGTGTGCCACAGACTCGTGTCAATTACCACTAGTGTTGCTACACCTAACAACTTATTTATCAATGCGGCAGCCACCCTGAAATCTATTATTGCATGCTTAGATGCTAAGTTAAAAAAATCCTGTCTAAATATTTTAAAAGAATGTTTAAATATACCATTGACACATTCTACCACCCATCTACATATTGTCACAGACCTAGATTTATTTGCTGCCAACGTTGATAATTGAGTTTCACCTTCTTGTAAAGATGCAGGCATATGTGTGGAGTAATTCGCTTAGCTATTTCTTCCCTTGTAATATGACCTATACCCAAGTTACCAGGTACAAAATCTTGATTAAGTTTATCCCGAGCTTTGCTCATTAATCTTGATAGAGTTGAGCGTGCAGTGTTCAATAAAGTAGAAATCCTTTCATCGCTGTCCCCGGTTCTAAGTTTTATTAAATAAGCTGTGAGTGCCAATGAACCATTGCACATCTCAGATAATCTAGGCAACTGAGCCTTCAGATTTATAAATTGGTCTTTGGACAGCCCTATCCAGTAATGGACTAGGTCATCAGTCAACCCTTCAATTTTTTGAAAATCAAATGTTTGACTTCTTTCTTTTACAAATGATGCAAAATCTTCATGTTCTGCAGTAAACGAGTGACAAGGATGTAAATAATTTGTTAGGAGTTCATCCCAGTTATTTTGCAGCAAATGAATTCTGCATATTCTGCAGTTTTTAGGGACATTTTTTTTTTTTTTTTTTTTTTTTTTTTTTTATCGTGGTAAAATCATCAAATGAGTCCTCCCACCCAGGGCAGGGCGGGAGGGACTGTCAGACTTGTACTGACTAAAATCCACGGTGTCCTTCACTAGCCCTTTACGCACCGGGGTCACGGTAATCCCTTGGTCCCGCGACCCCGGCAGGCTTTGGCCCTCTACAGGCCCCGTCACTATGCTGACACTCTTTGAGGCGCGCGTGGAACACAACGCGCCGTCGACCCGGGCATGGTCCATGGTCGGACAGCGAGTCGCCCATTACTCGCTGCCCGCATGCCCGCGCCTACGGTGGCCGGAGATCGTCTTGCGACGTCCGACGCCGTGGGCGTCTACCACTGCGGCTGGGGTGGAGGGAGGACGCTGTCCTCTCCCTCAGGCGGCCCGCCTCCTCCTTCACGAGCATGACTGCTTCGCAGAAGGAGGCGACCGCTTCCCACTCCGTCTCGCCCCGCAGCATGGCTTCGACCAATGCCGGGCGCGAGAGGTCTCCGCCTATCGCCGTCGTGAGGACACGGCGGTGCTCTGCCCAAGCGGGGCAGTCCTGCACCGTATGCTCCACCGTGTCCTCCGGACGATCCTCGCAGTGGTGACACCCAGGCGTTTCTTCCCTCCCTATCAGACACAGGAACCTCCCGAAACTTCCGTGTCCGGTGAGGACCTGCGTCATGCGGTAGGTCTGTAATAAAATCAGTAGAATGATGGGAAAATAAGGGAAAAATAACATTTTCGCCTTTTCCGATGGGCAAAACGGCTTTAATGCCCTAAGTGAGTATACATCTCTTAAATTCAAACGCAGAGCTCATTATGTTGATTTTTGAAGAGTTCCCTAGAATATCTTCCACATTTCATTTTTGAAGAGATCCCGCGAGATCGGGAACTATGTGGGTAAAACCAAAAATCTGCTGAAAGTCACTATTCCACGCGAACGAAGTCGCGGGCACAAGCTAGTCAATATTAAATAATATGTATTTTACTTTATTATGTTTGTGTGTACATAAATAGTTGAATAAATAAATAAAAAATACTGAACCAAGTGAATGAAATTTTAATTTTTGTTGATTTTTCAAAAACCGCTTTTCCGATTTTGATAACAATTTCATGGGACCATTTGGAAAGTAAAACGTTTACAACAAAAAAAAAAAGAATTTTTCAAATCAATTCGCAAGCAACGAAATTATGCGTGAACAAACATAAAAAATACAAACATCCGAATTGAAATTTGTTAAAAATAAGTAATCTAGGCCAGCATGGGCTGAAAAGTAGAGGAAAACAAGAATCTATAATATACAGAATATAATCAGCAGAAATGAATTAATCAGTAAAACCAGAGTTTTCTTTCATGAACACAAGATTATTTATTTATTTATTTATCTTTCTACAGGTCCTGATGAGCACAAACTTGTGTTAAATTGTATGAAAACATTTTTTATTTGGATAGCGCTCCAGAATTGAAAGCTCTTTGCTTTTATCATTTCGGAATCTGACCAATTCTAACTCCATTTTAGATGTCTGTGGTTGGTCACTGTCTCTGTTCTCAAAAACAATAAAATCATCATCTTCTTTACACCTGCTGCTTCCATCTATTGTTCTACACCTGCTGCTTCCATCCATTATTTCGTGCTTTTTTGGTACTTGTCTCTAAGGCATGAATGGCAATATTTTGAATTCTTTGCCGCTCCTCTACTGTGATGCTTTCTGGCAACCATTTTATAACGAGGGTGGTAGCATGACGCCAATATGCGCTCCATTTACTTCAGGTGACAGTTTAAAAAACTTAGCAAATCTTTTTTCCAAGCTCTCTTTTAGTTGTGGTACTATGAGAGTAAAATGCCTCAAGTTGCTATCCTGCAGTAGATCTAGTCTGGTTCTAAGAGACATTAAAGTAGGGAGAAGTTTGCCAAAGTAACAATTGTTGGTCTGAATGTAATCTAGAGCTGTAGCAATTGGTTTTCAATACTTCAATGAATTCCTCCAAGTATTCTAGTTCTCTGGCAGAGAAAGTGTTACTCTTATCCAACTTATCAAATAGGTCATTTAATTTTGATTTGCTTCTCATAAGCCGCGCTATAGAATCATAAAGAGAGTTCCATCTTGTAACTTTGGATCCATCTCCAATTCCATCTTGTACCCTCGGATCAATGTTTAACACCAGAGGTATGTTGTACATAGACTTATATTTTGTAGGAAAGGGACATTGTGAGCCTGATCACTTGATGGCCAATACATCTAGACTTTTACTGCTGTTTTGTTTGTTGTGGTTTTTTATTTATTTATTTTTTTCATTTCAGGATAAATAAAAGAAAGTATGGGATGGCTGGTCACAGCTTCATTAATAACAAAAGTGTGTAATACACTTTCATCATCATCATCGACATACAGAAGACGACCTAAGACTTCTATACATGACAAATTACTGCAGAGCGAATTACAATTGGTAGAATTGATGAAAAAGGCTACTGAGGCAGAAGCTGATATTAAACAGCAGATACTGGAGGAGCAATTGAAAGAGGACAGAATGAAGACTGAAACACTGCAATATAATAGGAAGGAATATTCCGTCATTAAAAAACAATACTCCTGGTCGATATGGGCTCTAAAGGGGATTGCCCACCCACCATAGACATTTTGGCCCTAACTGCACACATAAAATAGTATAGGGAAATGATAATATGTAATATAAAGAAAGAAATGGGTAGGGTATTGGTAGAAAAAAAAGTCCGGTTTTTTAAGATATTAAATGGTTTTTCTTTTTAAAAAATACAGTTTTTTAACCATCATTTTATTGTAAGACATTAAGTTTTTTAAGGTATTTTATGATATTATACATCATTAGTATCATACACAATCAATCAATTACCTGCTGTGGTCCAACCCATTGCTGTATAAGATTCCGGACTTCTGCTATTTCCAACAAATGTCTTCGTATTTTCGTGACATTGACACGGGGTAAAAGTCCTCTTGAAAGAGTTACTGAGGGCTGGGAAGAACTCTGGCCGGTGTGGAAGCTGGGGTCACCATTATCAGTGGATATAGAGTCCATGTTCGTGCAGGGGTTATCGTAAGAAGCGGAAGCGGGATCTATGTTCAGGCCGTGGTCAATA
The DNA here is from genome assembly GCA_943136025.2 of Agrotis puta. NCBI lineage: Eukaryota > Metazoa > Arthropoda > Insecta > Lepidoptera > Noctuidae > Agrotis > Agrotis puta. Next base: position 14,098,727 of record OW964181.2, on the reverse strand, counting down.
GGGTCAGAAGAATTCTCGGAGTCCATTTAGAAAGCTTGATCGTTGCTTGGATAACAAATCCGCAAGAAAACAAACAAACAAATACGAACGAAATCGACTTGTGTTCCGTCAGTTATTATCTATATATATAAAAGGAGAACTGACTGACTGACATATCAACGTACAGCCGAAACGACTGGGGCTAGGAATGTGAAATTTTGCACACGGCTTCCTTTTATAATGTAGGGGAGCACTAAGAAGGGGTTTTTGGAAATTTAACCTTTAAGGGGGTGAAAAGGGGGTATTAGGAAAGTACGTAACCCACGCGGACGAAGTCGCGGGAAAAGTGCTAGTGATTCCATATGACAGTGGCCCTAGCTGTCATAGAGGATTCGATGTTGCCACTTAACAGACTAAAAGTAGAAAAATCGATATCAATTTTTTGTTGGAATTGCAGCCGGAAAAAAAACATTGAAGCGCTCTAAGTTCTGCATTTCATTTAGAAAATATTTTCTTTTAATTTATTTTTAAAAATCTACTATAAATATATTTAATTGTGCAGTGGCATTTTTGTTATGATCTAAAGAATTCATAATAAATCAACTAGAAATTCGCTTATTTAATTATTATCATAACATCATTTAGTAAATATAGGGAAAAACGAATAATCTTAGTAGGTATTTTAAAAATGACTTCGTAAGTAATTATAATCGATTGAAAAATAAAAGTATCGTAATTGGCAACACTTTTCATATACTTATCTTTAATACTAATGGATTACGGATTTACCTAATTTCATCTTTATCGTTTCGATACCTTTTTTTTGTGCAAACATGTTGCGGTCTTATTTAGATAAATGAATACCGCGATTAATAAACATGAAAAAAGATGTTTTTTTTAATAATAGCAAATTGTTGGGCGTTTCGTGGCCGAAATTGGGCATTCCCCTTTATGAACCGACACAAAAGTCTATTATCGTTTCGCCATACCAATAATATTTCTTCAGCAAGAGCTGAAATAAACCAAGAAACATTGAACGCTTTTTTTTATAATTTTGAGACCGTTTTCGATGGAGTGTCACCAGAACGAATAATAAATTATGACGAAACCAACCTTACCGATGACCCTGGGTCAAAAAAGTTTATATTCAAGCGAGGGAAAAAGTAACCCGAAAGAATAATGGACAAAAAGTGCTATTAGCATTATGTTTGATGGTGCAGCTGATGGTTGCTTTTTATGCTCCCTTAAAAAAATATTGGCGTCAAATATTAACGGAATGGAAACAAAAACAAACTCGACGGGTAAAAACGATGACAAAAGATGGTTTTCCACAGTTGTTTTCATTCTTGTATCAAAAGCATTGATGTAGGCAAACAAAACATAATAAATGTGGGCTGTATCCAATCAATCGGTCAAGACCTATTGAAAGATTGCCGAAAAAGCCACAGGACGCTGTAACTGTTAACAAGAATGTTTCTACATGTGTCATTGTATTTTGAGTGACTTACGAACTTCACAACAAGAAGAAAGCATTAAAATACGCAAAGATACACACAAAACACACAAAGATACATACTGATTGTTTTATATATAATATAACTAAAAACTAGGTAAAAAATTATGTTGTAGGTACATTATGAAATTGTTTTAGGTATTCTTCGAAAACATTTGCTGTGAGGCCGTTATGTAATTATAAGAATAAGTTTGATGTAAAATCGTTTTTGAAACATCTTATAAATTTAAAGACAAAAGGAGCCAAGACGCATTTAAAACACTGCACAGTGAAATCGGTTAAACGGCATCGTCCAAAAAATAGTAAGTACACGCCGAAATCTTCTCAAACAAGATACTTCGTGTGCCACACTGAAAAAGCGATTGACTGTTTGTCAAACTTTTTTTTGAATGTGTTTCAGATAACAAAGTACAGAGTCCAAACTATAATTAAAGAATACTTTAAAAAGGGAACATTACTCAATGAGAAAAGAGGTGGTGACCGGGTTTCCCATAAAAATGTGGAAATGAAACTACATTGTGAAGAGCCCCATTATTGCCGTGGAAACACAAAAAGGCTATACTTATCAGCGGAGTTGTGTATAAACAAACTTTACCGAATCTATAATTCCCAGGCTGACAGCGAGTTAAAAGTTAAGCCATCATATTTCCGCAATATCTTTAACATTATAATTTGGGCTTTGGATCGCCTCGTACTGATGTCTGCTCAATTTGCCTACAGTTTACCGAAAAAATGAAAACAGAGACACATGTTAACATCCGTAACGATTTAATTATTAAACATAGAATCCATAAATTAAAAGCCAAAGTTTTTTTTGGCTATGTAAAGGAGAAAAAACCGGACTTTCTTTACCTAAAACCCCAGACCAATCAGCGTATTATTCGCGTCAATTTTTTTTTTAACTTTACCATTGTACAAGGTTCGTCAAAAAGTAAACTGGATTCTTCAAATGTATTTGCATATTGCTGGTCAGAAAACTTTTTTCCCAAAGCATCAAATCAAACATCGGATATTTACCATCGATAACAAAATACAAATTTAACTAGTATCAAGACAGTTCACCTTATTGCCGATGGATGTGCTGGCCAGAACAAAAATTCTACTGTTCAGTGTTATTTAATTTGAATTCATTCAATTCTGCAGTTATTATAATTCATTATTTTTTATAAATATTTTTTTTCTGTCGAACAATTTTAGGCTATTTTAGCCCCCCTTTTCACATATACTACGTATGTATGAGGCATGAGTATGCCTCATACATACGTAACGATTTATCGTAGGGCTAAATCTGTGCACACCAGTTTGCGCAATTTTATCGATCGTGTGTATGAAAAATCGTTGTCGATAATCGTTCGTCGGTGGCAGTTGCAATTTCTATCATATAAATCGTTGTCGATTACATTTGTACAGTTTTATCGTTGCGTGTGGACGTCGATCGCTCAGTTCGGCAGTACTTCACGAAGCTTGCTAGTGTGCGCACGTGCACATCGTCTGTTACTTACTTGGGACATACAATTAATGAAAAAGGTCTACACCCTACACAAGAGAAAGTTAATGATATAAGAAAAAGTCCAAGACCCACAGACATATCTTCACTACGTACTTTTTTGAGAATGATCAATTACTATCAGCAATTTATCCCAAACCTTGCATAAAAGCTAAACCCACTGTACAAATTACTGCAAAAAGATACAATATTTCGATGGACTGAAGAATGTGAAAACATGTTCACAGACCTAAAAGAAGAAATATGTGGAGAGAAAGTACTTATACCGTTTCATAATAATCTACCGGTTATACTGGCAACTGATGCATCACCGGTGGGATTGGATGGAGCCGTTTTATCACACATCATTCCAGACAAGACTGAAAGACTTATATAGCATTTGCTTCAAGATCACTTACAAAAGCAGAAAAAGGCTATAGCCAACTGGATAAAGAAGCAGCAGCATTAATATGCGGACTGAAAATTTTTTTTCAGTACTGCTATGGAAGAAAAATTACTCTTATCATTGACAATCAACCTTTAGCAAGAATACTACACCCAGAGAAATCAACACCTGTAACCTCAGCTATTAGATTAGTACATTATACAAACTTCTTAGCTGGATTTAACTATGAAATCAAACTCAGAAAAACGAAAGAACATGCAAAATCAGACTATTTTTTGAGAAACGCGGTGACTACACATACAAAGAAGATAAACTTACAGATGATGATATATTCTACTTAAATCGAATTGCAGAAATGTCAGTTACACAAAAAGAAATAAAAGAAACGACAGCTACAGACCCAGATTAAAAAAACTATACCTAGTTATTCAGTCAGGTAAAGAAGATGACACCATGTTGTTCATCAACCATACGATAAAAAGAAGAATTACAAAATAACTGCATTTTTTATGGTATTAGAATAGTCATACCTAAGAAGGAGGAGGAAGGAGGAAGGTTAAATTATGAAGTGGAGGTAGACAGAAGACTACACCATAGACATGTAGATCAAATAATTAAGGGAAATGACACTTACCAAACACCTGATTCTTACCTACTCCAGAAGAAACCCCTACAGGAAACACTACCTTTTATAAACCCCGTATTACAACAACCAGAGATTATTACACAAAGTAGTGCTGCAGAAATAGAAAAAGACAAGCAGTCAGAGTTACATCCTACAAAGATACAATCGGTGGAGGAAACGCTATCTGCACCTGCACCGACCGAGATGGAACTGCGGCGAAGTACGAAGACCAGGAAACCGCCATGTCGGCTAAACCTGTAACCTAATGACGAGGCAGAGAATGTTACCGACCAGAACGCAACATGTAAAGGGGCAACACAAGTGCGGCTCTCGGCTGTCATTCGGCCGACCATTGTTCATGTGAAATGTTAACGATTGTACAAGGATTAAATAAATACAGTATTACCTAATTAGAGTTCTTCTAATCTACATATACCACAAAAAGGTCATACTTTCGTCAAATATTTAACGAGAATTATAACCTCGGCTTCGGCACTCCACGTACCGATGTGTGTTCCACCTGTTTGAATTTTGCTGAGCGATTTAAAATTGAAAAGGACGAATCAAAGCGAAACGATCTGAGGATACAACAAAAAGTCCATCTCCTCCGAGCTAACGCATTTTATACTTTTGTAGAAAACATTCTTGATTGTCAAAAAAATCTTCCACTCCCTAATGTTCCAGATCAAATTTATTATTACAGCAGGCAATTTATACAATGCAACTGTGGTTGAAGGTAGCTCAAAGGATCCTTTGAATAAAAACAACGTGTTTTGCTATATTTGGACAGAAGACGTTCACTGTAAAGGATCAAATGAAATAGCGTCGGTGGTATTTCATCACTTAAATAAAACGGACCTGACCAATATTACGCTTATCCGCTTAATAGCCGACGGTTGCTGGGTCAAAATAAAAATACGACAATGCTTGGGATGTTATCTAAGTGGTTGTTGTCGAAACCACATATCAAAATCATAAGATAATGCTTCTGATATATGGTTCAATAAGTGTGTGCCAGCTCATCGGATTTTTGGTAATATAGAAAAAGAGTTGAGAAAAATGGAAGTTGTTATAGACCCTGAAGAGTATACTGAAGTAATGAAAAATCACGCAACTGTCACAAATTTAAATACTATTGAAGTTTTCGATTGGCGAAAAGCTGTTCAGTCGGCAATGAAAGCACCCGACAGTCTTCCATTCACAGTAACTCTTTCTAAAAGATTCATAATCAAACGATCAAAGCGACTTGGCAATGACTTGATTAGAGGGAAACTTTATTATAAAGCACATCTAATCACGTTCCAAAATGTATGCAAAAAGAATTAGAACATCTCAGACATAAATCCTACAATAATCGACCCTGGTCACATTAATATGAAATCAGCAAAACTGAAAGACGTCAACAAACTCTTGCAAAAGCACTTTGGAAGACATTGCCTAGCCTTTAATATTATACGAATATTCTTACCCAGCGATAAGACTTCATTTTCATCTAAAGACTCAGTAGTCTTTAGATGAAAATGAAGAAGATCGTGAAGATGAACTCTCCTGTGAACCTCACGAAGAACCGCCTTTATTAGTCGTTTAATAAATTCGACCTGTTTGTCTGATTTTCACAAATAAGTCTAATTATTAAACAGGTCATTGGTCTTATTATCTTCGCATATTTACTGTTGTGTTTTAATCACATTTATACATGTTATGATAAAACAGACAAAACACATCGATCGTATAAATACAGTGTAAACTGCTTATAACGTCCAAGTCGCTAAAACGTCGAAAATAATAAAATTCAAAGAGCTATATCGACGAAAATTTAACTTTAGCATATCACTAAGGTTCGCAGCAAATGACAATGACATTGTCGGTTGGTATCAAAAATAGCTAGGTGATGAATTGTCAGGAACAAATACATCTTATAAAATGAATTAGAATCCAATTAATTTAATATTTAAATTGCGGTCTCATCTCTTAGCCTATTGATATAATACTTACGTTAAATAAAAATTGCATTTTAATAAACAGTTTAATTTTCAAACAGATGGGAAAATATGAATATTTATATGAACAATTTTTTTTCTAATTTGTCGAAATTTGAAGGTTGTGCTCTTAGCTCTTAGCATTTGATTCTATAACCCACATTTAATTAATTATGTTTCTGTGCCTTTTGAAAACTTAGTCGCTTAACCTACGTTTTGTAACTTATTCATTAAATTATCACGTTTTACAAACTTATAAGAAGCAAAACAGTGATGGACATAGCTGAATTTGAAACTGAAGTTCGGACATAGTTTTGAATCTGACATACATGGACGTTGCTGTATTTGCTACGAGTAATAATATGTATACAGCGACTTAACCCATTCCATGCCAGCAACGCCCTCGCGTGCGTTTTAGTTTTATACTTGTGTGACTGCAACGCACCCGTATGCGTGTACTGTGTGTTTTAAAAAGGTATCATTTATTTACTGTGCGTTGCAATATTGTTGCCTTTTTTTAATTTACCTCAATCTAGATTATATTTCTGATATAGCAACCGTTACAGTAGTAAAAGAAATGTCACATTTGAATTAACGCCGCTTTTTGTGCTTGTGATTTTTGCTAGTATTATAAATCAAGTTTGTACAGAGATTTAGTGTTTATTACAACAACGTAATTTTGAGTCTACTGATAATATTTTGGATAATTTTTTAAGTCCAAAACATACCAACGCTAATGGTGCGTTCAATGGCATTTATGAATGACTTTGTTCATGGATGGTGTTACACGCGTAATGAACCTTCGACTTTGTGTAATGTAACTTCGAACTCATATAATGAACCTTCGACGTCATATATTGAACCTTCGACCTCATATAATGAACATTCCACCTCATGTAATGAACATTTCACCGCATATAATGAGCCCACGACATCGTTCAAAAATATTGAGATTTCATTGCCTATCGGAGAAAGCAAAGAACGATGTGTTAGAACAAGAGGTGGACATATTGGAAAAAGTTCCAGGACCGGAAAAAATTGAAACAAAACTCAGAAACAGATGTAGCTGGCCAAGGGAGAAGACGAAGAGTTTGAACGAGAGGAGGTTCTGCATCTTCTATCAATCACCAGTTAAGAACTGGTCGTGACCTGTGTCAAATACATAGTGTACAAGTGCCTATTGAGGAGCTTTCAGCAATATTAAATGATAATGATGAGCGAGAAAATTGCGCAAGGGCCCACTTTCACCAATATCTATAATCAGAAATAGGCCATCTGCATCTACTAGTCCCAGCAACACTATAGAGAAAAACTTTTATAATTTGTATAAGTTGAGCCAGAATTTTTGGGTGCTATAATTCTTATGAGTTTTCCGTCTACACTTCCTACGCAGTTTGGTAAATTTCATAAAGTCTTAAAACGATCAGCAGCTTTAAGCCATATTTGTCGTGTGGGTATTGGCATATACTCTGGTTGTAAGTACTCCCACCAAACACTAGAAGATTCGTGTACAATTTTTTGAACGGTTGCGGCACCTCTCAGGACATTATGTAGAAAGCGATTTAAACGAACTTCCATCTGCGTGGTATCTATAAAAAAATAAAAAAAGTAGTTACATTTGTTTCTATGTTATGTATACATTTATTTTTGTTTCAGCTAAAGATTGCAAAGAACGCTGAAAGAATATTCGATCTTGTTACTCAATGTATAAGAAAAAATTAAACCCTCCGTATGCCTCTGCTACAAAGACGACAAAAGAGTACTACTCAACACTTGCATTTTATTGACAATTTCCTAAAATCTCGATCCCCAAAAGCAACCTAAACAGCACCGTTGAAGCTTATACAGATGGAAACGACGATGAAGACGATCCAAGATCTATGTCTGGTTCACCTGCTGCAGGTGCAGTCGCAGAGATTGTCACGCTTCGATTAAGAGAGATTAAATACACCGCCATTACAAAATAAATCACCACAGGTTACTTTAAAGGACGTCAGTTTGATGGTGGCCAAAGCAAACAACTCATTTTATGAATATTTCAAACAAAGGAAAACAGCACTCAAGACCAAAGATAGAACTGAAGACGATTCAGACGCAGATATGACCTTTTTCCGCAGGATGTTACCTGTCAAACAAGGGATGAAGAGGGTAAGTTATCTTTATTTATGAGCATAAGTATGTTATTGTTATTTTTGTTTATTAATTCTTGTTCACGTCGCTTAGTACGCCGTATACTGATACAACTACAGTTACACCCGTATACGGTGAACAACCTATAAAAAGAAGACACTTGACTCATCTTGCTATAATAATGTATTAGTTATTTTTTTTTTTAGTTTTGTGTTATTTGTTTTAATAGTTAAATAAATAATGTATTAATTATTATTGTAATGTTTATTTCAAAAATATGATTTCTTGTTTTTAATTTTATTTTTTGTTTGTTTTAGGGTCACCATTGCCACCTGATGCAAATTTTACGGAAGAGGAGCTATCAATACTTGATGATGTTGATTTGAATGACAGCAAGGATGTATTGCAAAATATTCCTTCTAACGCTTCCATATTATTCCCGGATGATATTCCATGCTCGTCGCCTTGGGTATCAAATGGAGATCATAATAGAACTCAAAACGGAGATCGCCACTCCAGAGTAACTTTATTATTGAACAATCAAACTAGCTTACCTGTAAGAGCCGTTCGATTGAGATTATTCCTGTTGTTGTCTCGTCCGAAGATTTGATTCACATTTTGATTCACACCACTGCCATATTGATTTTGAGATATTGTTCAAATGTTGGTGTTGGATCCCACCTAAACGATTGATATATGATATTGCAGTGGTGTTATCAATTCTCAACAGTATTTCACAATCATGCTTTTCTTTAGCAAAGCTTTTTAATCCTAAGAAGGCTGCATGAAGTTCTAGCATATTAATATGGAGCTTTGCCTCTTCTTGTGTCCATGGGCCACTAGCAGTCTTGTTACTGCATCTTGCACCCCATCCTGTAAGGGATGCATCAGTCTCGATTTCTAAACAAAATTTATTTTTCCTTATAGGACACACAGCTGTTTTTATATTAGTAAACCACCATGCAATATCTTCTTGGCAACTATTAGGTAATGTTATGATACTTTCAAAATGATCATTGCTTGACAGTAGTGATAAATATTTAATTCTTTCTAAATGTTTGGTATATAACATGCCATATCTAATGGCAGGGCAAACAGAAACTAATGTTCCTAAAACTTGAGCTAAAAACCTAATTGAAATTCTATGTTTCAGTTTTGAAAGTAACTCTAAACATCTCTGTCTTTTGTCTTGGTCAATTGAAATGATCATATCTTTACTGTTGAAAATAAACTCAATATTATACCTAAAATAGAATGCAAATTCTTGATTTGCTTTCTATTTTAGGTATATTTTTTTTTATAATTTACTAAAAAACCCAGGTTTTCAAAAAGATGAAGTATGTAATTGACTTGATTTTTACATTCCAAGTAAGATTCTGCAATGATACAGGTATCATCAAGGTATTGTACCATTCTTATTCCTCTTTTTCTGATCACAGAGAGTATGGGTTTAAATATTTTTTTAAACAGAAAAGGGGCTGTACAGAGGCCAAATGGTAGGACAGTAAACTGACATAATTTGCCATAAAAATAAAATCGGAGGTATTCTCTGTAGTTAAGGTCTATGTTTATCATATAATAAGCATTTTTTAAATCCATTGTTGCCATATAATCATTTTTCTGTATTAACTTGCAAACTGTACAGTAATCTTCTAATTTGAAATGTTCAGGCAGCATAAATTGATTTAGTTTTTTTAAGATTTAGAATAAAACGGTATTCTCCATTTGGTTTCTGTACTAAGAAAATAGGTGAACAGAAGTGGTCCTTTGTTGGCATACAACTTTCAAAAGCCTTAATTCTAAGTAATTCATCAATTTCCTTTTTAATAAGAATTGTATCAGATTGAGAAAATTTGTTATTAAGTGGGGTATCTCCCTGACAAGGAGTTTTGATACAATTAAGTGAATATCCAGACACCCAAGTAAGAATTACAGGGTCATCTGTAATTGTTTCCCATATTTCTTTAAAATAAGGTAATCTGCCTACCTCTTTGTGCCGTTTTCCGTTAAGTATCTATAATCTGTGACAGCTAATGTCAATCACTACTTCTTCCTGTTCCGCCCTGTGTGTGTTGTCTGCCATGTACGTAGCTAGGAATGTAATAATAAAATTCATTATTATCAAATCAATCTTTTAATTAACCATTCAAGTTCTCATAGGTTATGGGCCCAGTGACTATGTGCCCTATTAGTTTAGCTAGGGAAATTGTTTTGTGTACCGAGTCGAGCGCGTTTTCAGATAAAACAAAATGGAGACCACGCCGGCAAAACTGGTAAACTTTCCCCAACTAATAGGATAGGCGTCACGGCGTCCTTACCTACCGCATGACGCAGGTCCTCACCGGACACGGAAGTTTCGGGAGGTTCCTGTGTCTGATAGGGAGGGAAGAAACGCCTGGGTGTCACCACTGCGAGGATCGTCCGGAGGACACGGTGGAGCATACGGTGCAGGACTGCCCCGCTTGGGCAGAGCACCGCCGTGTCCTCACGACGGCGATAGGCGGAGACCTCTCGCGCCCGGCATTGGTCGAGGCCATGCTGCGGGGCGAGACGGAGTGGGAAGCGGTCGCCTCCTTCTGCAAAGCAGTCATGCTCGTGAAGGAGGAGGCGGGCCGCCTGAGGGAGAGGACAGCGTCCTCCCTCCACCCCAGCCGCAGTGGTAGACGCCCACGGCGTCGGACGTCACAGGACGATCTCCGGCCACCGTAGGCGCGGGCATGCGGGCAGCGAGTAATGGGCGACTTGCTGTCCGACCATGGACCATGCCCGGGTCGACGGCGCGTTGTGTTCCACGCGCGCCTCAAAGAGTGTCAGCATGTTGACGGGGCCTGTAGAGGGCCAAAGCCTGCCGGGGTCGCGGGACCAAGGGATTACCGTGACCCCGGTACGTAAAGGGCTAGTGAAGGACACCGTGGATTTTAGTCAGTACAAGTCTGACAGTCCCTCCCGCCCTGCCCTGGGTAGGAGGACTCATTTGATGATTTTACCACGCAAAAAAAAAAAAAAAAACTAAAAGCCGAATTATTTGGAAATTGGCTCTTTAGAGTGCAATGTTTATTAGAAGAAAAAGGCTTAAAGGATATAACAGAAGCAAAAGTGGTAGAAGAAAATAAGAACTTGGATGCGAAGGCAAGAAGTTTGATACTACAATGCTTAACAGATAGGCATTTAAATCTTGTTAAAGTTTGTTCTACAGCAAAAGAGATGCTGAATTCTTTGAAAAACACATTTCAAAGGAAAAGTGTGATATCAAAAATCACTCTTCGAAGAAAATTACTGACTTTGAAGCAAGATGGCAGCCTAGAAAAATACTTTGTGTACAATAAAAATGCTGTGTTGATTTTAAGGCAAAACTTATTTAATAATTTAATCACTGGGATCTTTGTGTGGATCGTACAATGGTGCCGAGACAAGAAGCAAAAGTGGCAATGTTGCCAGTATGAAATTATAAATTAAACATTTTACCATAGGCAATTAAGATGGACTATTAAATAAATTACAAAATGTTATTATGTTTGATATTGAATCGAACATAGTTGCGCGGGCAAGAGGTTATACAAAGAAAGAGTCATTATAACCCAGAAAATACACAAGTACATAGTTATGAACTTAATAAAATGAATTTTAGTTTAAATTAATTGACCATCTAAACGTAGAAAATCTATAGTCTGAAGTAGCTCTATACAATCTAAACAATATAAGCAACATGACTGAAAATGTTTACGCCTTACTCTATTAATCAAAGAATGTTACAGATGAAAACAAAATAGCAACTTAATTAATATACTTATGTGATATTGCTTAATAACTAACTTAGGTCTATAAAGGTACCATGAAGTTGGTGGGTGCATGACCTAAATAAATCATGGAAACACCTATCAATATGAAAGTTACATAGGTACCTAAACACAATTTTAGTAAGTAATACCAACTATTGAAACAAAAATAATACAGTAGGTTTTAAGCATAAGATTAATAAGAATAATTCTAAACAATAGGAAGAGGGCACAACTTTGATATAGACCTTACAAAGGTTTTGTTCTTACATTTAACTTCAGCAACTCTTACATTTTTATCATTGCCAGGAAACACTTTTACAATGCGAGCCAGTGGCCACTCTAGTGAAGATGTATTTACATTTTTTATCAAAACAAGATCACCTTCTTTCAAATTAGGAACATTATATTTCCACTTGGGACGGTTCTGCAATTGTGTTAGGTAATCTGAAACCCAAGTTTTCCAAAAGTCTTGCTTTAATTTTGTAACCAGCTTCCAAAATCTTAAACGATGTGACGGAATTTCCGTCAGATCCACTTCGGGGTAACTAGTCAAAGCAGTTCCAATAAGGAAGTGTCCAGGTGTTAAATATTTTCCTTCCTTAGGGTCTAGGGAAAGCAGGGGCCGGGAGTTCAACACACCTTCTATCTGCACTGCAACAGTATTGAATTCTTCATAAGTCAAGCACAAGATACCAACAACTCTTTTAAGGTGGTGCTTGACGCTCTTGACACCTGCTTCCCATAGCCCTCCAAATTGAGGTGAATAGCTAGGTATAAACATAAACTGGATATAATTATCTTTACAGAATTTATAGACCAATTCCTTATGAGTTTTTGAATTATTCAACTCGTAAAGCTCATTTAATTGATTTTGTGCTCCTTTAAATGTTTTTGCATTATCGCAAAAAACTTTTGTGGGCATGCCTCTCCTAGAAATAAAGCGGTTAAAACATGCCAAGAAATTTTCAGTTGTTAAGTTTGATACTACTTCTAAATGTATTGCCTTAGTGGCAAAACAAACATATAGTGCAATATACCCTTTGGTTACTAACGGTTTTCGAATCCTAGCAATTTTCATGTTAAATGGACCGCAAAAATCAATGCCAACATACTGAAAAGGCCTGGTAGCGGTGACTCTAGCTGTAGGTAGAGACCCCATAAGTTGCTTTGCAGTTTCTGCCTTCAAACGAATGCATTTTAAACAACGGTGTACTACCTTTTTAACCTCCCTAATGCCACTTATAATCCAAAACCTCTGTGAAAGCGAACTGAGTACTAATCTAGCGCCAGCATGCAACAATCTGTGGTGCTCTCTTTCAATTATCAAGGAAGTGATATGACAACTCTTAGGGAGAATAGCAGGGTGCATCTTATCTTGTGGAATGCCTGCATTCTGCAACCTACCGCCAACTCGAAGAATGCCGAAGGCATCAATAAAGGGAGACAAACTAGCTATGTTTGACTTTACCTTTTTACCAGATAATAATTGATTTATTTCTTCCGCAAAATAATACTTTTGAACATAGCGAATTATTACTAATAATGCATGATGCCATTCATTAGTGCTCAATGCAGAGTCTTTATGTTTTTTGGAAATATTATTATAAAATCTATAGATGTATACAATGACAGCTTGAAGTTTATTAAAATTAGAAAATTTATTAAATAATTCAAAATCCACTGGCTCCACACTATGTGCAAAGCAAGGGATTGCCTCTTGGTCCAGAAATTCTGGTTCCTCGAAATTTTCGAGAACATGGATTCCATGCTGGTAAGTTGGATCCGCTAACCCTGGCGCACCATGCCACCATAGAGCTCTATTTTGCAAGCCTTGCGGATCTACACCACGCGAGAGCAGGTCAGCGGGATTATCAGCCGACTTCACATGAAACCAAGAGGATTTATTAGTCAATGACACAATTTGTTTAACTCTATTATTTACATAGGTGTTAGCCTTTATTTTTTGAGATGCTATCCAGGCCAACACAATCTGTGAATCAGTGTATAAGAAAACCACGTGAGGGAATCTAGAGGTAAGTACCTTGCTCACTCTATGTACCAGCTGTGCCAGCAATAAAGCGCTGTTCAGCTCTAGCTGAGGTATTGTCAGCTTTCGCGATAGAGGAGCTACACGGGATTTCGAGCATAAAATATTACTATTTACGGTGCCATCTTTTTTAAGAGTTCTAAGGTAGAGGCAGCAGCCAAATGCCTTCAATGAGGCGTCAGCATAGCCTACTAATTCTATTATACAAGAATCATAGCACTGTATGTATCTAGGAACTGAAATTTTGCCCATTAATTTTAAATTGGTAATAAATTTTGTCCACAGCTGTAAATAGGTGTCTGGTAGAATGGTATCCCAATCAATCTTTGCAGACCATATTTTCTGCATTATTAATTTGGCCCCTACAACAATTGGACCTATTAGACCCAAAGGGTCAAAAATTTTACCAATATAACTAAGTACCTTTCTTTTGGTATTTAAATTGTCCTCACAATGTGGGGTTTGAAAGTGAAAATTATCTAAATTAACATTATATTTAAGTCCTAGCGTTTTGACAATATTATCATTATTGAGATCTACATCATCAAAAAATGTACGCTCTACAGGAATACTCTCCAGAACAGAAGGTAAGTTTGAGCACCACTTATGCAATCTAAAATTACCTAACTTAAGTAGCTCCACCAATTGGTCTCTCAAAACGGAGAGCTGCTGTACATCATCACACCCAGATAGTACATCATCGACATAAGTATTTTTAAACATAGCATTAGCGGCTAGAGGATACTTATCACCATATCTATTTGCTAACTCTATCAAACATCGGGTGGCTAAAAAGGTAGAGGCTTTCATACCATAAGTTACGGTTTGTAATTGCAAGCAAGCTATAGGCTTACCTGGGTCATCCCTCCATAAGATGTTCTGTAGACTTCTATGGTCTGAATTTATAAAAACACATCGAAACATTTTTTCAATGTCACATATTAAAATGTAAAGGTATGACCTAAATAAAAGGAGGATATCAAATAGTTCACTTTGCACCACTGGCCCTTTCAGCATTACATCGTTCAATGAGATCTTGTTTCTGCTTTGCATACCACCATCAAAAACCGTCCGCAACTTCGTGGTTTTGCTATCCTCATTGAATACCGCATGATGGGCTAGAAAGTAAACAGAGCCACAATTAATATCATATGAATTGATGTCTACCTCCTTAGCATGTCCCATCGCGACATACAGGTCAATGAACTCCTTATACTGAACAAATAATGAAGGATTTTTATTAAGTTTCCTTTCCAAACATAAAAAACGCTGCCAAGCAACTGAGAATGAATCTCCAAGTCGTAACTCATTTTTTGGAGTCACTAGGGGTAAATCAACATAAAATGTTTTATCCTTCAACTGTACAGACTGTTTAAAGCTAGCTTCTGCCTTTTGAGACTCATCTGACACCTTGGCTACAGACTCAGGAAAACTCTCAGATAACCAAAACTTTTCCATCACAGTTTCTAACTTGTTTTCATCACAGATAGCTGTATTAGATACTATATTGTAACACAAAGTCTGATTACAAACATTCACCCTACCGGCGACAACATAACCAAATACAGTATTTTGTAATGTAGGACCATCTAAAATTTTGAAACAATTATTCAACAATGAATTAAAATAAATGTCTGCACCCAACAATATTGATATTTCCAATGGAATGTTGAAGTTATTATCTGACAGCTGAATTTCCTTGGGAATATTTAATTTAGTAACATCAATAAATTGCTGTGGCAGTGGTGTAGTTATTTTTTCAACTATATGGCAGTTAATTTTGAATTTAATATTTTCATGTTGACATGAATTAATGCTGAAACTGACAACTTTATTTAATTTGGTGGCCCTGTTGCCTACTCCAATAATATTGGTATCCTGCAAGGTGGGTGTCAACCCTAATTTATTTACTAAAGAGCTTGTTACAAATGAGGCTTGGCTGCCACTATCGAGCAATGCCCTAACCTGAATGTCTCGACCATATTTGTCAGAGACTTTTACCATAACAGTAGGTAATAAAATGTTGCATGGTGAAGCATTATTATTATTGGAAAATAATGATACAGGAGCCTCCTCCTTTTTATCTTCCCTATGCAACAATGAATTATGTGAGCTTTTACACACTTTACATTTAAATTTATACTTGCAGATTTTGTCTCCATGTGCTCGCAAACAAGTGGAGCATAATTTATTATCCTTTACAAAGGACAGACGAGTCTCTATAGGGACCATCTTAAATTTGGGACATTTAAAAATAACATGATCGTTTTTATCACAAAACTTGCACAAACTTTGTGCCTGTGAAGAGACATTTGCAACCTGCATTGCAGATTTAGAATTAATTTTAAATGGAACTGTATCCTCCAGCGCCATAGCACGCTTCTCGAGGAAGTTAATAAATTCTTTAAGAGTCGGAATCTTACTAACATCCCGCTCCAAATTAAATGCCCTTTTAGTATAAGGGTCTATTTTCTTATAAAGTACACAAATTATTATATGATCCCAGTGTTCTACAGGTTCCTCTAAATTTTTAAGTGCATGTAATTGCTGATTTAAATTAGAGACTAAGGCCCGGAGACCAGATGCAGTACATTTCTGCATTGACGGCATGTCCAAAACTATATCTAAATGACCAAAAATCAACCGTGTTGGATCATGATACCTTTTCTCTAATAAAAGTAAAGCTTCTTTATATGATTTATTGATGAGTGGCAAGTTTATTATAACTGCCAATGCTTCATCTAGAAGGTATTTTCTTAAATAGAAAAGTTTTTGGACATCCGTCAACGAATTATTATTGCCAATCACCGCTATAAAAAGGTCATGGAATGGTTTAAACTTGGTAAAGTCTTTGCCATCAAATGTAGGGATTTCAACAGTGGGTAATTTAGAACTAGAAACACATGTTGTCTGAAATGATTCCGTTTTGGAAATTACCTTTATAGTCTCATTGATCTTCGCCAATGTTGTGAAATATCTCTCCTCAAATTGTCCCACATCTTCCGTATCTTTGTCATCCCCACTTAGAATATCCAGTTGGACACTCTCGTACTGCGTTAACGCCGACATTAGCTTCTCCTTACGTGCCGCAAGGAGATCTACCGTAGCAGAGGCTAAATTTATGGGGTCGTTCACATAATTTTCGATCCTAGTTAGTGTAGCCTTACACTGGGTGCGTATTAACTTAAGCTTTTTTAAATCCGCCATTTGGATAGCTGAAAACCCTAAACAATAGTACTATCACTTCACTTTTTAGCAGAAATATCGCTGTATCACTAAAACACAAACTTTTTTAGCACTTTAAAAACTTTGCTTCGGATCACAATAAACAACAACAGGTGAAACGTGAGCTGTCAACGTTGAAATGTCAAACTCAATTGACATTAGTGATTTCAAAGTCGAGTGACGTATCGACGCCGGCGCTGCCAACACCAGCCCGTGATAGCACTAGCTCGTCGATGTGGATTTTTATTCACAATTTCGGTATAGTGGGTACTTTTGCATCCATATACCAAATTCAGTAAATCCGCCGAATTTCTTTGTTTTTTCTTCTTTGGAATGCTGATGATGCTAAACAAACCCAAACTGTGCGTTTTCCTTCGCTGAAATAGACTGATATCACCCAATTTGGGTGAAATTCCACCGCGCAACCGACACTGTCGGCGCACAACCACGCCGGCCAAACTTGCCGAAACAGTGCAAATCTTACAAAAAGTAACTCACTGTATATTCGAAGGACCACTAACAGCATGTACAATAAAAATGCTGTGTTGATTTTAAGGCAAAACTTATTTAATAATTTAATCACTGGGATCTTTGTGTGGATCGTACAATGGTGCCGAGACAAGAAGCAAAAGTGGCAATGTTGCCAGTATGAAATTATAAATTAAACATTTTACCATAGGCAATTAAGATGGACTATTAAATAAATTACAAAATGTTATTATGTTTGATATTGAATCGAACACTTTGCTAAGTTCGAAAATATCATTCGTGAACTAGAAGTCTCAGGTGAAAAGATAGCAGAATGCGATAAAGTATGTTACTTGCTAACAGGGCTTAGAGAGGAGTACAACCATGTTATTACTGCAATCGAAACTGTTAATACAGACCTATCTCTAGAATTCGTCCGGCCAAAATTATTGGATCACGAGGTAAGAAAGTCCCAGGAATCAAATGTAAAAGATGAAACATTGTTCGTAGTTGGAAACACAAATGTGATTTGCTACAAGTGTAAGAAGAAGGGCCACAAGTCATATGAGTCGAGTAGAGGCCGAGGACGGGGCGTCAGAAGTCCCAGGGGCAGAGATGGAGCAGCTCATCCTGCACAAGTGGAGAGCATGTTTATAGCGTCGGAGCAGGCACTAACTGCCAAGGACACGGCCAACACTATTTCCTTTATTGTTGTTTCTGGTGCCACTCAACATTTTATACAAGAGCAGTAAACAAAACATATGACAGATGTAGAAGACTTACCACAACAGTTAAATATAAGAATAGCAAATGGACAAACCCTAACTGCCACACAGAAGGGAATTTTAAGAGCTTCTCACAGTAATAAAATGATCAAAATAGAAGCTGTAATAGTACCTGTACCGAGTACTAACTTGCTATCGGTTAGTAAATTAGTATCAGAAAGAAAAATGGAAGTAATTTTTAGAAAAGGGAACTTACTAATAAAAGACAAAAATTAAACTTATTATGGAGTGAAAAAGGGACAGTTATATGTATACATTTGATGTAAAAATAAATATTGAACAAGATGAACATTCATGTCAGCTGACAGCAGATAACATAAATATATGGCATCAAAGATTTGGACATATGTGTAGAAAGAAATTGGCTATATTAGGATTACCATTTAGTAAGGAAACATGTGAGCCATGCATGAAAAATAAAGCAACAAGATTGCCATTCAAAAGGCTACAGGGACCAAGATCAAGTAAAATTGGCGACTTGATTCATACAGATATAGCAGGTCCTACTAGAGTACCAACTACAGAAGGCTGTAGGTATTTTCAAACAATAATTGATGATCACAGTCACTTCACACAGACATATTTATTGAAAAATAAGTCAGAAGCAACAGAAAACCTAATATTATACATAAAAGAAATGGAAAGACAAATGGAAGTGAAAGTCAAAAGAATGAGATGTGATAATGGAGGTGAGTTTACAGCAAAGTCATTAAAAGATTTCTGCACTGACAGAGGAATCAGGTTAGAGTATACCCAGAAATACAGTCCACAACAAAATGGCAAAGCAGAAAGGATGAATAGAACAATTTATGACAAAGCAAGAACAATATTGGACGAGTCTAATCTGCCGAGACACCTTTGGGGACATGCTGTACTAACAGCTACATTCCTTATTAATCGCTCACCATGTTCTTCTATACAAGACAAAGTACCAGCCAAGGTAATGAAGAAAGAATTTTATCTGCAAAAGATAAAAGTTTTTGGAAGTAAAGCTTGCGTACACATAATGCCTAAACAAGATAAGCTATCAAGCAGAGCAACTCCAGCTAGAATGGTGGGATATGGTATAAATGGCTATAAACTATGGGATCCTAACACAAACTCAATAATAATATCACGAGGTGTAAGATTTGATGAAAGCAATATAAAGTATATAGAAGTAAAGGAACCACAATACTTACATGAAGAAATATTAGATAATACAATTCAAGAAGAAGTTGAAGAGATAGAAGAACACAATATTGAAAATAGAGAAGACAAAAGTAGTTAAAACATATGTACTAAGTCAGGTAGAGAAGTGAAAAAGCCACAGCATTTAAATGAATATGAGACTTATGAAGCATACTGCTTATTGTCCAGTGCAGGCGACTCTGTAACATACAAAGAAGCCATAGAACAGAGTATTGAATGGAAATCTGCGGTAACAAATGAAATAAAATCCTTAGAAGATCAGGAAACATGGTCAGAAACAGAACTACCAAAAGGATGTAAAACAATAGACACAAGATGGATTTTTAAGACTAAGTCGGATGGAACCAGAAAAGCGAGGTTAGTTGCCCGAGGGTTTCAGCAAGAAACTGAAGACTATGTATATGCTCCAGTGGCAAAAATGACTACCATAAGAATGGGATTATCACAAGCAGTGAACAATGACTGGAAAATAAACCAATTAGATATACCGACAGCATTCCTAAATGGAAAATTAGAAACAGAAGTGTACATTAAAGTTCCAGAGGGAGTAAATGTGAAAAATAACAAGGAAGGAATAGTCTTGAGACTAAATAAAGCTTTATATGGCCTAAAAGAATCACCAAAATATTGGAATAAAACATTTGATACATTTTGTAAGAAGATAAATATGACAAGATCCAAAAATGATATATGTCTCTACACAGGCAAGAATATATGGTTTATACTTTTTGTTGATGATATAATGTTGATGGGAACTGAAAAAGAAGTCAATAATGTGATTAAACTATTGCAAGAAGAATTTAAAGCTAAAAACTTGGGAAGTATAAATAACTTTTTAGGTATTGAAATACAGCAAAATAAGAACACAATAAAGTTATCACAGTAGCATTTTATTGAAAACATAATCGCAAAGGTTAATATGTCAAACTGCAAAGAAGTGAAGACACCAATGGAAAGCAGCTTCCAAGTACCTGAAAATGAAGAACAGATTAATAATGTACCATACAGAGAACTTATGGGATGCCTAAATTACTTGGCAACAATCAGCAGACCGGATATTACCTTTGCTACATCTTTTCTGAGTAGATACCTAGACAAGCCAACAAGAAGCTTATGGACTGCAGCAAAGAGAATATTGCGTTACCTAAATGCAACTAAAGATTTAGAATTGACTTACCATAAGAATAAGAAGAAAGAAGTTAATATTTCTCTTATTTCAGCCTTTTCAGATGCGGACTGGGCTGGTGATAAGACTGACAGAAAAAGTGTCAGTGGTATGGTCATCTATCATGAAGGCAATTTGATCTCATGGTCTTCCAAGGAGCAGCAGTCTGTCGCGCTTAGTACTGCCGAAGCGCAATATATTTCTGCAGCCATGTGTGTGAGTGAACTCCTGTTTATTCATGGTTTGGCAAAAGACTTCAATGATCAGTGCAGTGTTGAACTAAAAGTGGGCAATCTGTAAAAAACGCCTTCTCATAAAGGAGCGGAACGTGTGTAAAGCCACCATAAATATTAGTTCCTTTCTTCCCCGTATCCTCTGTATATCGCTTCAGTATTTAGGTCGCTTCATTATCAGAAAAAATCGCTAATGAACTTTTCTTTTTTTTTTGATAGATTTTGCATCCCTGGTTTGACTTCTATAAATAGAGTTACTTTTAATAATAAAAACATGAATAACATATTATTTGAAAGTCCGTCCAAACCGGATGATATGTGATGAGAATTTTAGTCTGTGGAACTCTATGTCAAAATGAATGTCTGTGGTGTAAATCTATGTATCTTTTGTATTTGTGTTCGTTTTATACACTATGACATTTACATTTATTTTTATGTTTTTGACATGAATTACGTCGTAATTTTATTTTATTTTTTATGCCGTTTTATTTTTTATTTGTTGTTTTATTTTTTATTTATTTAATTTTGTTTTATTCACTATTGTGAATATGAGGACAAATGTGGGACTTTTTTATTTTATTTTTTATTTATCATATATTTATATAGTCTGACAGTTTGAGTAATTTATGTGGCCTACGCAAATGTCCCTTCTTTGGTATTGTTCGTCGTTACGTTGAGCTCCTGAGTTATGAGTTGAGCTACACGATTACCGACAAATGCTTGCACTGACTGGACAGGTCCACTCAAACTGGGTGATTCTTTCTTCAAAAGATCACCTCAAACACCTGCATGGTTCTCATACGTTTTTTCTTACAAAATGTCTGGACTTTAAAAGAGACTGTGACCTCTGAGTTTGTTTCGGCTGTTTCTTCTCAGAGTAGTCAGGTAAGAAACACCGGCCTCATCTAGTTTAAAAAAATAATAATAAGGAATATGATTTGACGTGTAAAAGAGTTTGTCAAAACCAATTTGCAAAATAAATATCATTTATCATTTATGGTTTGTTGAACTGTCATTATAATAAAAATTATCTCACGTGTGTACGGAAAGTTTTTTACTAAACAATAAATCCACACGATATTTCAAAAGGTTATGGGCCCAGACACAGACTTACGGCCTAATAATCGTGCTGGATTGGTTTTTTATCAAGAAACGCTGCGGTAAAGTAGCTACATAAACATACGTCGGCCAGGGCTCCCCGTGTCGCCGGCTTGGTCGGTTAAGTGCTCAGATTCTGATAAATCTGGTAATTGCGGTAAAGCAACAATAATACGGGCGATGGATTCCGTCGAAAATATGGCTTCTGGACAAAGCTTTCAGCAGCTTCAAGGTGTACAAAATTGGACAGCGTGGTGTTTCAAAATACGTGTTTTACTAAGAGCTATGGGTCTTTTAGACGTCGTTGAAGACACGTTCAAGGCCGACGAGGATCAGGAGAAATGGATGCAGAAAGATGCAAAAGCTTAAGGTATGTTGGTAACAAGCATATCTGAAAAGGTTATAAAACAAATAGTAAGCTGCAAAACGTCAAAAGAGATTTGGGATAAGCTACATACAATATTTGAACAGCGAGGCGAGCTGTCTGTGCATATACTTCAGCAGAAGTTCTTTCAATGAAATTTGAAGAAAGGGAAACCGTGTCAGAGTTCCTGGGAAGGTTCGAGTCTCTCCTGAGCAAACTGAAGAATCTCAACGCTGAAGTGAGTCAAACTATGGCCATCACAAAGATAACTTCATCTCTGCCATCACAATTTCAGCACTTTGTGTCAGCGTGGGAATCGGTGCCAGCAGAAAAAAGGACCATAGACGAGTTAGCGGCGAGATTACTGATCGAAGAGCAACGCGCCTCAGCCAAAAACAAAGAAGATGAGTCATCTGCGTTCGTACACAAGTCTAAAAGAAAATGCTATCGGTGTGGAAAAGTGGGACATCTGAAAAAGGAGTGCAAATCGAAAAGTAGAGGTACAATAATTAATAATACTAGTTGTAAGTTTTGTAAGAAGAATAATCATAAAAGTTCAGATTGTTGGTTTAAAAATAAAAGAGAGAAAAGTCAAGATGTAAACAAAATTAAACAAGGCAATGCATTCTCTGTGTTCGAGCTATCATCATTGTTTTACAGTCAATTAGAAAGTGATAATTGTTGGGTAATGGATAGTGGAGCTTCAGAGCACATGTGTTATGATTATGATATGTTTATAGACTATAAAAAACTAGAATGTCCTAGATCCATAGTTATTGGAGACGGCAAAATCATACAAGCCGTTGGTATAGGAGTTATTTCTTTAGAAGCATTTACAGGTAAACAATGGATAAAAACAACATTAAATAACGTTTTACATGTTCCCAGCATCAAGATGAATCTATTTTCAGCAAGTTCAACTACAGATAGAGGTTATGTTTTAACAATTAATAGTAAAATGATAGACAGATCATTATCGCAAAAAATGAGATAGCAAAGCTAAAATAGGATACTTTGTAGGTTATAGTGAAACAACAAAAGGTTTTAGAATTTATTTTCCCCATAAAAATGATGTTTTGATTAAAAGAGAGGTAACATTCCTGAAAGGCAATTTTAGTAGTCAAAAGCTAGGTAATACTTTTCAAGATCATAATAATATAACCCCATTATTATTAAAAGAAGAAATAAATAATAAAGAGGATGAAATAAGAGAAGAATATCACAGTTTTAATGAGGAAGGTGAAGAAGATGTAACACAGTTATTAGATCTTGATGAAAATACAGAAGTACAAACAGAGGAAATTCTAAATTCAGAAGAAACATCAGAGTCAGAAGAAGAAGAAGAGGCAGAAGAAACACCTCAAGTATCAACACATTCACGGAGAGGCAGAGCAATAAAGAAACCATCAAGGCTAGATGACTACGAAACAAACCTTCTATCCATCGGTACAGAGCGGTTACGATTCCGGTTTACGATTACGGTTAAAAGCAGTGATAGCCGAGTGGTACGACCGTTGGACTGCCAAGTCAAAGGTTGCAGGTTCGAACCCCCGCACGCACCAATGTCTTTTAGAATTCATGTGCGTATTATAAATTAATTATCACTTGCTAAAAACGGTGAAGGAAAACATCGTGAGGAAACCAGCACACCTGAGAGATTTTTCAACGGTGTGTGAAGCCATGTCAGAGGCCTACGGGCGGTTTAAACTCTGACACCAGGTTGTTCATCAACCACACGATAAGAAGAAGAAGGTACAGAGCCAGCTACTCTAGAGGAAGCGCTTGACTCTGAAGAAAAGGAAGAGTGGAAGATTGCTATGAAGACTGAGCTAGATACTCTGAGAGAAAATAACACATGGACGGAAGTAAATAGCGTACCAGAGGGGAATAAACTAATTTCTAGTAAATGGGTTTTTAAAGTTAAACAAGTAGGTACTAATAAAGTATATAAAGCTAGGTTGGTAGCAAGAGGCTTTGAACAGTCTGATTGTGATTTAGAAGTATATTCTCCTGTGGCTAAATTGCCTACTTTTAGAGTTTTTATAGCAGTTGCAAATAAACTTCAACTTCCAGTTCATCAGATGGATGGTATAGGTGCTTTTTTGCATGGTGACATAGATGAGAGTGTATACATAAATTTACCAAGCGGCGAAACATGCAAGTTAAATAAATCAATGTATGGTTTGAAAAAGTCTCCTAAATATTGGAATAAAAAGTTTGATGATTCATGAGTAAAGAAAATTTCAGTAAAGCTAAAAATGATCATTGCCTATATTTCAGAAAGGTAAATGAATGTATGCTATATGTTTTGCTATTTGTTGATGATATTCTTATGTTCTGAAAACAAGGTTTTGGAAGATTTTAAAAGCGAGCTAAGCAGTAACTTTAAGATGAAAGACTTAGGTTTGGCCAAATGTTATTTGGGTATCGATATTGATCAAAAGAAAGGTACAACGGTAATTAGTCAGAAAACATATCTTACTAAAGTTTTAGAGCATTATAATATGTCAGATTGCAAACCAGTTTCTACTCCAATAGACCAAAACTTTAAGTTTGGAATACTAAAAAGGGAAAAATCAGAAAGTCCAGAAATAGAGAAAAAGTGTAGACAACTCATAGGCAGTTTAATGTATGCAGTTTGTGGTACAAGACCAGATCTATGTGTATCAGTTTGTTTCCTCAGTAGGTACCAACACTGTGCTAGTATTATGTTGTACAAGGCATTGAAACGTATTCTAAGGTATATAAAAGGTACATTAAATTACTCTTTGATATATAATAGCACATCCACAGAATTGCAAGGCTTTGTTGATGCAGATTGGGCCGGTGACACACAAGATAGAAAATCTACCACTGGTTATTTGTTTAAAATAATTGATTGTACTGTAGTATGGTGTTGTAAAAACAACTTAGTGTGTCATTATCCTCCACTGAGTCTGAATATATTGCATTAAGTATGGCTATTTCAGAAGCATTTTGGTTGAACAATTTGTTGTGTGACTTTGATGTTGTCGGTAATGAAGTGATCTTGTATGAAGACAACCAGTCAGCAATAAAACTTGTTTATAATAATGAAAATAATAAAAGGTTAAAGCACTTGGATATTAGGTATCACTTCATTCTGGACAAAATAAAAGATAAGTGTATTTCAGTAAAGTATATTAAAACGCAGGATAATTTGGCTGATTTGTTAACTAAGCCGTTAGGAAAAACTGTTTTTGAGAAATTTGTTAAGTAAATTTTTTAAGAATATAGGGCTATGCACATAATCTATGTAATGTTGGTCATGCATTTTTAGAGTTAAATTCTGTTAAAAATAAAGGAGTAAGTTAAGTATTTGAATATGCCAGTATAAAATGCATCACTAACAATTTAGTCAGAATTAAATGGCTTAATATTTGTGTTTTAAACAGGGAAAACAGGAAAATATTATGTTGAGGGGTGGTGTAAAAAACGCCTTCTCATAAAGGAGCGGAACGTGTGTAAAGTCACCATTAATATTAGTTCCTTTCTTCCTCGTATCCTTTGTATGTCGCTTCAGTATTTAGATTGGTTCATTATCAGAAAAAATCGCTAATGAACTTTTTAATTTTTTTTTTGATAGATTTTGCATCCCTGGTTTGACTTCTATAAATAGAGTTACTTTTAATAATAAAAACATGAATAACATATTATTTGAAAGTCCGTCCAAAACGGATGATATGTGATGAGAATTTTAGTCTGTGGAACTCTATGTCAAAATGAATGTCTGTGATGTAAATCTATGGTTTGTTGAACTGTCATTATTATAAAAATTATCTCACGTGTGTATGGAAAGTTTTTTACTAAACAATAAATCCACACGATATTTCAAAACAATCAGAGTGCTATAAAAATGATTATGAACAGTGAAAATACGAAATACTCAAAACATATAGACATCAAATTTCATTTCATTAAAGACATTGTTGCTCGAAGTTTAATAACAGTAAAATACGTAAGTTCTTGTGAAAATACATCAGACATTATGACAAAACCATTGTGTATTGTAAAACATAGTTATTTTCGTTCTAATTTGTTTAATTATTGAACTCTAGCTTTTGTTTACTTTTAATATGTTCGAGGTTATATAGAAACGTCAATGTCACTTATGTCAAATGTTGCTAATGTAGTAGTGTTGCACTAAAATGTGTCCAATTTTGTTAATGTAGCAATTTTAAGTTTTTACTAATAGAAGTAACTTAAAATTGAAAGGGAGTGTTAAATATCTATAATCTGTGACAGCTAATGTCAATCACTACTTCTTCCTGTTTCGCCCTGTGTGTGTTGTCTGCCATGTACGTAGCTAGGAATGTTATAATAAAATTCATTATTATCGAATCAATCTTTTAATTAACCATTCAAGTTCTCATATTTTCTTCCCCCCTCGACCCTGTTGGGTCTCGGTCGTCAGTTAATTGTTGAAACCCAGGCGTTTGTTTCGTGGTTGAGGAGGGGCCCGTGAGTTTAAAGTTCGTTGATTATGAACATGGTTTACCAAACGTCGCAGTACCCAAATCCTGTGCAGATTTCTGGACTGCCTTGGCCACCTTGATCCTTTTAGTGAGGCCTTCACCGAACAGCAACGTATCGGGACTACCCTGTAAGGAGTCCTTTAATTCTTTGTTTATGACACTTACACAAGAGCTCTTCTGCTCTGAGTTTCACTGTGCAATAGTTCACATAAAATCTTAGCAGCACCATTAAATCTTTTTATTCCATCAACTTTATTATAAAACATAAAACTCTCCAAACCACGGCCAACGGTTGCTAGGGCAGCAGCCACATTTTTCTGTCTGTATTCAATAATTATATCTCTTTTCTTTACCGGTTCCGACACAGCAGCCGACAACTCTGGATTCAATTTTGAGGGCACCATTGCGTAATATACCACCTTTTCATAATATACCATTATGAAAAGGAGCATATTTTAATAACAATGCCTTGTCTTCTTTTTTCAGGCCTTTATTTAGAATAGGTGTCCAGCGTTGCACAATCTCATTGTGAGCTGAAGGGCCATTTACGGGCTCTTCCTCCACAGCCCCCATTGCACAAATAATATCAGTATCAATTTCTATATATCCAGTCTCTTGCTGCTGTCCATTCAGCTCTGTATCATTTGCTGCTGTTTCAGGAGCTTTGTCTGCCAACACTTGAGGAATTTCTAAGTTTTGGATATTTGAAGGTTCACCATTGTTGTGATTGTCAGGCTGTTGTATTATATGTCCACTAGGAGACGGGGTGTGGCACTGTACACTTGGTGATCGGGTACGAGCACGAGTAAGTGGTGAACACCTTAGTGACTGATGTCGCGATCGGGAACGATACCTTGGTGTCAGGTGTCGTAATCGGGAACGAGCACTTGGAGACCAGTGTCGTGATCGAGAACGAGCACTTGGTGACCAGCTTCGTGAAGACCCTGTATCCAGAACAATGATGGATATTACTCTTTTGCCTTGTCCGATACTCTGACAGTATAGCAACAAGAGAAAAATAAAGTGGCTAAATTGCAAGATCACTAAATACGCATTAGGTTTAGTCGTTCGATACTCTGACAGTATAGCAACAACACCCGCCACGTGGGGCTTGCGTGTAAAAATGAATAAATGTTTTTAAGGTTGTTCGATACTCTGACAGTATAACAACAACAATTTGTGACTTGCGTGCAGAATTAACCTAAGTTGTTCGATACTCTGCCAGTATAGCAACAACTTTTTTTTTTTTTTCAAAAAGGTTGTTCGGTACTCGTATCAATACAGCAACGACTATCGAGTTATATATTCATTTTATGGATAAATTCACTTAACTTCTCAATATTAACAACTTATAGAGCAAACAAAATTATGCAAAACCACATAATTATAAAATTTTGTAGACTAAAATGGCGCCATTTTTTCTTTGTAGACTAAAATGGCGCGTTTTTTCTTCCAATTTTTGAATTTTTCTCTTCAATTTCCTTAATGCTTTGTCCATGTCTTTATGTTTTCCCAGTATTGTATAAAACAACTGTAAAAACACAATTTCACACTAAATAAAAAAATATTTTAGCGGGAGCGGTGACGCCTCGCAGTGATATAAGAAACGAATGAAGTCCACAGATAATAGAACGGTAAACTGGGAATGGGAGCGTTCGGATATGAATGTAATTTTTTATTTTTGAGGATTTAAACTTGATCGGCCTTATTACAAAAACTAAATAAACCTTGGTTTAAACCTGGTCTATTAAGTCCAGGCTTATCTGTAGAGTCATGGTTTAAATTTGTCTGTATTACAAAACTAAGATAAAACGTCGACTTTAGTACCGCCATTTGAACGATTGTCTATACAATTAAATCCACAATGAGTAATAACAATTTAATCTACCTTGTTTCAATCCATTTTGGGTGAAAATAACACAAAAACTACAACACAATGAAAAATTTGCTATGAGAAACTTTGACATACCTTTGACAGCTACTACTGTTAGACCATGGTTTATCGCAAACACGATTTGTAATAATCTTTGTTTAAACCGTAGTTTTACAAGATTAAACCTGGGTTTTTAGTTAAACCCCTTTTTGTAATAAGGAGGTATGTGACGCCCTCAGGTAACATGGAAATATACTACCTTAGTAACTCTCATCATCTTCGGACGAGACAACAATGGAATAATTAAAAATTATTGTGATATCACTCCAGTACCGTCGCCGTATGATTCTTTAAAAAAGGGCAAACGCTAAAAGTTGGGGGGTACATCTTGAAAAAGACTGTTTCTCCCATGGACAACTCTACGTTGCGTGCTCAAGACTGTCGAAACCAAAAAACCTTTATATTTTTGCAAAGGATGGCAAAACTAAAATCGTGGTAAACAGAAATGTCTTGGTGTAAGAAACTCGTACCGCTTTATTACAAAAAGGGGTTTAACTAAAAACCCAGGTTTAATCTTGTAAAACTACGGTTTAAACAAAGATTATTACAAATCGTGGTTTTGCGATAAACCATGGTCTAACAGTAGTAGCTGTCAAAGGTATGTCAAAGTTTCTCATAGCAAATTTTTCATTGTGTTGTAGTTTTTGTGTTATTTTCACCCAAAATGGATTGAAACAAGGTAGATTTAATTGTTATTACTCATTGTGGACTTAATTGTATAGACAATCGTTCAAATGGTGGTACTAAAGTCGACGTTTTATCTTAGTTTTGTAATACGGACAAATTTAAACGATGGCTCTGCAGATAAGCCTGGACTTGATAGACCAGG
Source organism: Agrotis puta (assembly GCA_943136025.2). Lineage (NCBI taxonomy): Eukaryota > Metazoa > Arthropoda > Insecta > Lepidoptera > Noctuidae > Agrotis > Agrotis puta. The sequence goes on along the minus strand of OW964181.2, from coordinate 14,068,999 downwards.
TTTAAACCAAGGTTTATTTAGTTTTTGTAATAAGGCCGATAATGTCTAAAGCCTAAAATAATAGAAAATTTGTCAAGGGAGAAACAGTCTTTTTTCCTTTTGAACTGAAATGTCAAATCAGTAGAATGATGGGAAAATAAGGGAAAAATAACATTTTCGCCTTTTTCGATCGGCAAAACGGCTTTAATGCCCTAAGTGAGTATACATCTCTTAAATTCAAACGCAGAGCTCATTATGTTGATTTTTGAAGAGATCCCTAGAATATCTTCCACATTTCATTTTTGAAGAGATTCCGCGAGATCGGGAACTATGTGGGTAAAACCAAAAATCTGCTGGAAGTCACTATTCCACGCGAAAGAAGTCGCGGGCAAAAGCTAGTTGGATCATAATTTTGTGTGTGTGGTTAAGTGATCGACTGCTGCGCAGCGTGTAGCGGGTTCGATTCCCGCGCAATACAAATATTTGTATGGTCTTCAGGTAGTTTTTCCGGGTCTGGGTGTCAGTACGTGAGTTTCTGTTTGTAAATAAAAAAATTACACTATATGAGAAAATATGTAACTACTACGAATCTGATTATGTAGAGCGACCAATGTGGAGGTCAAAATAGAAACATTAATCAGCATTTTGCAATAACATAGTTCGAGATTAAAAGGCGGTGAGAATTGGGCGGTTTGGCGTTTTCAGACGGAAGTTCTCATGAAAAGCAAGGGATTCTATGATATAATTATGGGAGCGCGGGCGAGCCCGAAGATGCGAAAGCCCTTGTAGAATGGACGAGTCATGATGCAAAAGCTCAGGAGATTATTGTTATGAGGATGGAGCCAGGGCCACTGACACATGTGTTAACCTGTTCAACTGCTAGTTCCATGTGGAGCAAATTAAAGTCTGTGTGCACCTTCTGCAGCAAAAGTTCTTTCTGCTACAGTTTAAAGACAGTTCCATGTCTGTTTTTCTGTCTTAATTGGAGGATGTAGTTAGCAAACATAAACAAGCTGGTGAACCTGTGTCGGAGAAGATGACCATCACTAAAATTCTCATGAGTTTGCCGGAACAATACAATAATTTCCTTTCTGCTTGGGAGTCAGAACCCAGTGCCAGTCAAAACTTGGAAGAATTGACTTCAAGATTGCTTTTGGAAGAAGAAAGATTGGGCTCTGAAAATAAGGAAATAGTGGCAAATTTTATACCGTGAAATCGGCCAACTTTGATTTTCAAGCCTAACATTGGTCAGTTACCAAAAATAAGCAAAACTAGTGGTAACGACAATATCGTCTCAAATGGTAACATTTTACAGTCTGTTAGGGAAAATAGGTTATATTTCTGGCAATACTGATAGCAAGTTTACTTGCTACCTTCTGTCAGTTGGCTGTCAACAGTCTTCCAAATAAAATCGATTCGAGTGGTACCAAATTGTGCTTCGTGTTTTGTGATTCTAGTAAGCGTGAAAACTTGCCGAGGTGAGTAGTTTTTTGATATGTTTTTGTGTGAATTCATGATAATAACATGATGCGCTTTTATAAATCATAGCGAGTCTTTTGAACTTAGAAATTTAGCGGCCAATGTTACAATCACTTTCTGCGAACACAAGATGTCAACTTTGGCCACCAACAAACATGTGCTAGGGCTGTCCATACTCACTTTCTTTTATATGTTACCAAATGTCAAGGGCTGATTAAAAAAAAAACTCCTCACGTAATTGATTGATAGATCAAGTACGTCGCCGGTCGGTTTGGAGATTTCAACTTACTTTTCTATTTCTTATGTTATTACAGAATGAATACATCGGCTCAGTCGCAAAATGTCCCTTTCTCAAAATGTCCACTAGTTGCAAAATGTCCTTTTCTCAATATGTCTTTTTCGCAGAATGTCCACTTCGCAAAAAGTCTCTTTCGAATATTGAAATTCCCTTTTCATTTCTGACTTACTTTAATTATAATTCAATTCATTTTAGCAATTAGCTTTCACACATCATGTTTGAAGTGTGTTTATTTGTATCGAAATGGGTAAGCAAAAAAAAAAAGAAGTACAAATCACATTTATTTCTTTGCATAATCGCTTCATTTAAAGTAATTATTTTACCAACTTAATTGTTAATTACTCGTTATTAATAAAAAAAAAGTTATTAATAAATTTGAACACTCTTTAATTACCTACGAACTGTAAACAGTCTTCCAAATAAAATCGATTCGTGTGGTACCAAATTGTGCAAACTGTGTAAACTGTAAAAATATTACTTTTTTTATAAATTGTGGCAATGTCAAATTATTTCGTTGTAATGGAACCAATAATGCCGTATATTTTTTTTATCAAAACAGGTAAATGTCAAGTTTTCTTCGCAGTACCCAGAATATAAAAAAAGCCAGGGCTGAAAAAGGTGTTGAAGAGTTTATGGAATATTTCAGACAACATAGTTAGTTTACAAGATGTCCCTCCGTCAAATATACTTAATTTTGACGAGACATATTTAACAGACGATCCAGCATCGTCGAAATGTATATTTCAGCGAGGATTTAAATATCCAGAAAGAGTTCTAAATTCTACAAAAGGTGCCATATCATTGATGTTCTCTGGAGCAGCAGGTGGAGTGCTCCTACCTGTATACAAGGCAGAACATTTGTATTCTGAGTGGACCGCGCGATACAAGATTTAACCGCACAAAATCTGAATGGTTTGACTCCACTGTTTTTGAAGATAATTTCAAGACAATTGTTTTGAATTGGGCAAACTCTTTACCTGGTAAAAAGGTCATAATATGTGATAATACACACATCAAAAGTGTCTAGGGATCAACATATATTTTTGCAATAACTTTTCTCCTGATTGATATTAATTAAAAATTTTTTTAAGGATTCATCAAATAAAGTTTTTTCGTTTGTCACAGTAACGATAAACCAAGTCACCTTTGCATTAATAAAGAAATTTGCCATTTTCCTAACAAAGGGATTTCTGACATTTGAACCACTAACACAAAAGTTCGAAAAAAAGACTGAAATAACAGTTTTCTTTAAAATTTTATTGGGTAACTTAAACAATTAATAATCCGTGTTTCTACCGCGAACACTAACAACACAAGAACATCGGTTTGGCATACTCAAAATGAGTTCATCCAAATCACGCTGTGGAATGGCCGCCCATGTTCGTTGCAACAACAAAAAAAGGTCTTCTTGCGACTGGATACCCTCCATATTCGGCAGAGCTCTTCTCTGTAGCATATCCCATGCATGCTCAATCGGATTCAAGTCTGGCGACTGAGCAGGCCAGGGCAGGACATTGATGTTAGCTGCGGCGAGAGTCTGTCTTACAACTCTTGCGGTGTGCGGTCGTGCATTATCATGCATTAACTGAAATAAGGGACCGATTTGCACTTGTAGAGGAACGATGACGTCTGATACAATCGTCTCAGAATAAATTTGAGCGTTGAGGTTGCCTCTGATCCAAATCAACTCAGTTCTTCCGCCGATCCAAATACCCGCCCATACCATGATGGTTCCACCACTATAAGGATGAACTTCCTGGCAGGATTTTAATCGCTGTTGGCGTCCAGGGCTTCTCCAGTGTCGTATACGTCTTGTATCCGGTCTCATACCAAAACGAGACTCATCAGAAAAGCACACGAAACGCCATTGTTCTTCTGCCCAATTTCTGTGTTCAAGAGCCCATTGATATCGAATCCTACGATTGTGCATTGCTATAGGTGGTACCCGTAGCGGTCTTCGGGAATGAAGGTTCACTTCATGCAAGCGGTTTCTGACTGTTTGGTCGCTAATTAAGTTCCCTGAAGAGTGATGAAGCCTCACGGTTAACATCATGGCGGTTATTGTTGGAGCTCTTCGAGTTAAGATTTGAATGTATCGGTCTTGTCTCCGTGTGGTGCAGCGATACCGTCCTCCATGGCGCTCAGCCACGGTACCAGTGCTTCGGTAACGTGTCCAAAGTCGACTGATAATACTCTGACTTGTATTCAGAGCTAAAGCCACAGTACGTTGCCGGGAACCAGCTTCTATCATTCCCACGGCTCTGAGCATTTCTTCCCTGCTTAAATGACGTCGCCGCTCCATAATAACGTTGGTTTTAATCAGTAGTAGGGAAACAGTAGCACTAATAATGTCTTCAATGCGTTGTATGTTTTTATAGGGAAAATATTGACAGCTGATTTTCATCTTTTACTCGAATTTGATTCACAGTTCCTGATTCAAATTATGAAATGCACCAAAAAGGATCCATATAAATTTATAAAATCATAAATTTATTACAAAGCCACATCTCAATCTCAAGAAATCCGCATAAAAATGCTTGATCCCTAGACACTTTTGATGTGTGTATATCAAGCCATCTAAATGTGAGTGTTATCGAATTGTGTGAGCGTCATAGCATTCAGTTTGTTTTCATTCCATCGAGCTCCACACACATAACGCAACCCCTTGATGTGGCATTTTTTGCACCACTTAAAAAACTGTGGCGAGCAATACTGATTTAGTACAAAATGGAAAATCCTAGCCAAAGCAGTTTAAACAAAAATCATTTTCCATAATTATTAAAGTCTTCGAAACATTCGAACACACGGACATATTTACATGTTCTATGAACAGATTTCGTAAGCTTTTGCATAAGGCACTTGAACTCCTGGATTGTTTGTTGTTGCTGTTTTAAAAATACTCTATATTTTTTCTAAGAATGAATATGTGGAAAATGAGAATTTAAATGTGTGTATACAAAATGAGGAGAATGTTGAGTTGAGTGATGAGGAGAATATTCAAGTCAAAGAGCAGGAGGTAGACAAAAATGAAAGTGAACATGTAATTGTAATAAATGAGGTACAGAGCAGTGGTCATTACTGCTCTGTAACTAGCAATAAGTCATAATGAAACAAACGGTAGAATGCAGCTAAGGGGCAGAAGTAGAATACCACATAATTTAGTTGACTACGATTTGTGTTTGTTGACAGTTAGTGATGAAGATCCTGTAACATATGAGGAGGCTGTATCAAGTAGTGATGGTAATAAATGGAAGCAGTCACTGGAAGTAGAGATGAAAGCACTTACTGAAAATGATACATGGATAAGTGTAGAGAAGCCGAAGAATTGTGATATTTTTGACTGTAAATGGGTTTTTAAACGAAAGAAACATGAAAAGGGTAACATTGTGTCACATAAAGCTAGGTTGGTGGCTAGGGGTTTTAAACAAGATTTGTCAGATATGTACAGTCCTGTAGCAAGGTTATTTTTATTGTGGGTTATGTCTTATTAAAGGAAAAAAACGGATTCCGTATTATATCAACTGTATATTGTAATTATTATAGTACAGTAGATAAAGAACACCATTAGCAGTGTGGTTATATAAGAAGCAAAAAGCGGGCTGTCAACTTCAATTTTTTATAACATGGACAGTTGACAGCTCTAATTGGAGTTTTATGATGCGTTCCAATATTATTGTTTAATAAACTGTTTTAATTCGTAACACCCTTCCTCAATAAAATTGGTATGCATCCTTTACAATTACAATACTTATATTTATTTACATCTTCTATTGTAGCTATCTGATATTACTTAAATTTACTTATTTAACATACTACACAACTTGTGAAATACTTCTTTATTTAAACTTTTAGTAACCATATCAGCTATTTGTTTCCCTGTTGCTAAACATCTTAACTCTACAATATTATTTTCTACCTTATCTCTAACAAAATGACATTTCAAATCAATATGTTTTAATCTTTGATGTTTTTCAGGGTTTATTGCAACATGAATGGCTGACTGATTATCAATGTAAATAATAAAATTATTACAACCTACACCAATTTCTTTTACTAAATTGTAAATCCAACAACCTTCAGCTACCCCTTTTCCTAATGCCACATATTCTGACTCTGTTGATGATCTCTGTGCTCAAAGTACATTGTTGCTTTGAGCTACACCAAGATACTGTGCAACCAGAAAGCTTCATGATGTACCCTGAAGTAGACTTTCTTTCCAGCTTATCTCCAGCCCAATCTGCATCTGTATATCCTACTAGTAAATCCTTAGAATTTCTTCTGTAAATTAATTTGTAGTTAAGTGTTCCTTTGATGTATTCTTTTTAACACCTTCTATAGTTTTTCATCTGCATAAACTTGATATCTACTCAGATTACTAACAGCAAAACAGATGTCTGGCCTCGTACCCAACATAGCATACATAAGGCTTCCGACTATCTGTCTGCATTTTTTCACCATATCGTTGTCTTTGGCTGTTTCTGTTGATAGTATCAAGCCTGTCTCTAAAGGTGTCATCGCCGGGTTACATTCTTCCATTCCATACTTTTTAAGTATGTCTTCTAAATACTCTCTGATCTAGTTCAAGCCTGTCTTCTTTTTCTGTTATATTGATTCCTAAATATTTCATGTTCTTATTACCCATGTCAGTCATTTCAAAGTTTCTTCTTAGTGATTGTTTCAATTTCTCAATTTATTCTTGTTTCGCTGCTAAAGTAAAGTCTGTGAAACATTATCAGAGATATTTGCTTTAATTAATTAGAGCACCAAAGAAAATAATCCACGATGGTGAAAAATCACTTTGTGGCGAAATATTCTCTGAATTATTTCAAACTTATAATATTATTAATCATATTACTTCTCCACGGCATCATAATTCAAATTCTGATGTAGAACGTTTACATAGCACGCTTCAAGAATTATTTAGACTGCAACGATCATCAGATTTAGGGCAAGACCAAAAAATATACTTCATTACACATGCTTATAATAATACTCGACACAGTGCCATTAATATGACTCCTTTTGAAGTTCATTTCACAAGAAAACCCAAAGTTCGAAATTTCGATAATTTCCAAGTTTTAGTTCAAAATTATACAACCCAACAAAAAGAATTTAGTAATCAACTAAATGAAAATATTCATAATGTCTTGAAAAGCGAAAACATAAAACGTAACGATCGAATTAATAAGGGTATTCACTGTCAAAAAAGTTTTAAACTTGGAGATAAAGCATATGTAAAAAAACAGTAAAGCTGATTTATAGGGCCATTCGCTATATTAACCTGTGAACCACATAACAAATATAAATTAAGCAATGGCAGAATTTATCATCAAGAGGAATTATTAATTGTTGCAGAATCGGCATCATCTTGGCACACAAGTTCCGAAAATTAGAACCAAATGAGCATGTAATATTGGTAGACATGCCGCCTACCCGTATTATTGAAGGAAAGTGGACGATAATTCATATGTTAGATATAAGTCCTATATTAGAACATAAGAATAAACTTAAGGATACTATTACAAGAATTATAGCAGAACCTAATTTTAAAATAAGTGATGTTAATCATTTGTATAATCGTATTAATATTATTTTAGACCATATATCTGAAATATGTAATCATCTAGATTAACAAAGTAGAATAAAAAGAGGATTAATAAATGGATTAGGCTCAATTAGAAAATCTATAACGGGACATTTAGATCAAGATGATTTATGTAATAAACAAAGAGATTTAGAAACATTAAAAGTAGCATATAATAAACAAATATCTATAACAGACGAAACTTCAGAAGAATATAATAATCAAATTAAGAAAATTGTTGAAATTCAAAATGTACTATGTAGATAAAAGATATACTCAGATAAGAAATAAAAGAGTTCATCAGAAAGTAGCTTTAGAAATATTGTTACAAGTTCAAACATTACAGGACATAGCAGAAAGATTGTCGACTGCTATTACTTTTGCTGAGCATCGAATGTATCACTATAGTATTATTCAGTCACATATTTAGGAAAAAACACTTAGCAAAATTAACAAAAATGTAATGATATCTAGTAATATTAACGATATTTAACCATTCATTAATGTTAAGTGTAAAATTATTTATAAAATTGTGTACTTTGTAATAGAAATACCTTTAGTTAGACCACAAAAGTATAATACGAGAAAAATTGTTCCCATAATCCAAAACCACCGTATCTGTACCTATCCTTTAATGCAAAAGGTTACGTTGGCGTATTCCAACTCGGAAATCTATGAAATAGAAGATTGTGAACAAAGTAACTATTCTTCAAACTACAAACTGTGAAACAGAACTTTTATTAAATAAAACTACAGACAAGTGCACCACAATCCCCATAAAATGTCCAGTAGAAGAAATTCAAGAAATATCACCGTAAGTTATTTACATGTATTTTAATAAAACGACAGAGGTGAAGACCAGTTTATTTATTTATTTATTTATTTTATTCTCAACAAAATTACATTTGTGTCGAACAGTGGTTATACAGTGGTCATAAAGCAACACAAAAAATTTGATAAACATATCCAGTACAAAAAAGAAAGAACAGTACAAATGACATTGGTCCTAACATAAAAAAATAGTCAGTCAAATTTTATTAAGTCTTAATATTAATTATTATCAAGCTTAATTGTATTAAATTTAATTCAATTCAAAGTAAAAAATAAAATCAATTTATAAATGTATATAAATAAAATTCATTAAAATGCAAATTAATTGTAATTCAATCCAAAATAAAAATCAATTCACAAAATGTATATTAATAAAATTCATTAATATGCAATGTCAAAATGGAATGTTGATTTTATATAAGGGTACTAAAAGTCATTAATAATACATCCACTTCATTAAAATTATAATAAAAATATTACTCCGAACTACTATTATCTTTGAGAAACTCTTCTACGCTGTAATAACATTTCCTCAATAACAATGCCTTCAATTTTCTTTTGAATTCATTTGGATTCGTAGAGTTTTTGAATTGTACAGGCAATTTATTAAATATATTTACTGATTGCACTCTTGAGGCATGTTTAACGACTAACCGCCTTATTACAAAAAGGGGTTTAAATAAAAACCCAGGTTTAAATCTTGTAAAACTACGGTTTACACAAACGTTATTACAAATCGTGGTTTTGTGATAAACCATGGTCTAACAGTAGTAGCTGTCAAAGGTGTGTCAAAGTTTCTCATAGCATCTTTTTCATTGTGTTGTTGTTTTTGTGCTATTTACACCCAAAATGGATTGAAATAAGGTAGATTTAATTGTTCTTACTCATTGTGGATTTAATTGTTTAGACAATCGTTCAAATGGCGGTACTTAAGTCGATGTTTTATCTTAGTTTTGTAATACGGACAAATTTAAACCGTGGCTCTGCAGATAAGCCTGGACTTGATAGACCAGGTTTAAACCAAGGTTTTTTTTTTTTTTTTAATAAGGCCGTTTGAGTTTAGGCTGTATGAAATTGGGTAGATCCCTTCTTCGCGTTTTCCCTCTGATATAGTTGCGGGAAATACGATGAGAAATCATGGATAAAAGGAGCATATTTGTTGACAGGAGAAAATTGTGAAGTTAATATTTCGGGCGTATTAAGGTTCCATACCCAAGAATCACAAGATAAAGGTATTACTACAAATCTAGAAATTAATCACACTTAAGATATCCCTGAAATGGAGTTGAACTACGATCCAGTAAAAATGACCATGAAGTTGAAATCTTTAAGACAGATAGAAGAATTGAGAGTGCAAAGAAAACATAATTTAATTCAGTATAGCTGGATCATGTGTTTTACTATATTAGTACTCGTAATTGGATATAATTTTCCAATTTCTTCGATCCAAGGTTTGGAAGAAACCTAGGACTTCAAAATTAAGGTGGGATAGTCCAATAGATCAAGACAATGAGACCATTAAAATAATGAGTGTTTTGACGGGAAACATTGGAGGTTCCGGTGAAACGAAGACAATGAAGCCATCAACATTGACACCAATACCCCTGACCCCTTGGACCACCAAGAGTGAGGAGGCTAGTCTATAAAAGGCCTGCTGCCTAGCAATACTAGTACCGTTTCTAACAGATACTCGCCGGCTTCGCTATCGTTACTCATAAGTATATTTTGTTAAAATTAATTAAATTGTGATTTAAATAAACTTTTTTTTTTTAAATAAACGTAGACTGAACTATTTTGACTCACGAGTAATCTATGGGTCAGTTACACCAAAAGATCGTTGGATGTCCTGCGCGTCCAGTATAATAATGCTTTTAGAATGTTGTTGGGACTACCTCGCTACTGCAGTGCGTCGCAGATGTTTGCGCAAGCTCGCACCGACGGTTTTCACGCGATTGTACGCAACAAAACCGCTTCATTACTGAGACGAATGAGAGGTAGTCCCAACAGCATCCTGGGAACTGTACCAGAGAGGTTATGCTCTCCGCTTATGAAGCAATTTGTGTGTAGGATAATTTTTACTAACACTAGATAATAAGTTGTTTTAATGCTTAAGTACTAACACTATATGGATTTTGTAGTCCGAAATAAACTAATTTGATTAAATTAATTAAACGGGGTTTAATCGATGCAGGCGTATCTTTATTAAAGACCTTCTTCGGTAAGAAAAATAATTATAATTCGGTAAGAAAGATACGCCGATACGATTCTGATGACGCAAATAAATTCACAAGCGCTATAAACAAAGTACAGTCGGACGAAAAACAGTTAACGATTTTAATGCGTGACTATATTCATACTTATTATTAAATCCACTATATCTACATTCAATAGTACAATGTCGAAAGTTGTAGAAAATGAAAACCGTTTAAATCAAAATTTTATCAATATTGAAAAATCTTTGGAAACTCTCATGAATACGAATGACAAGCTAGAAACTAAATCTCAATTAATGATTTTACTCAACTCTTTAGAAGACATCACTGTGACTTTATCTTTCGTTATTGATGACATAAATAATGCCATACTATTTAGTAAGATGAATGTTTTGCACCCGACTGTACTAAGGCCAATGCAGTTGTACAAGGAGCTCGAGTTACATATTAACCATTTACCTCGACATGCGGAATTGCCTATATCGTTGACGTTGCAAAACGTTAATGAAATAATAAACATATCGGACATCATATGCTACTATCATGATAATAAACTAATACTTATATTGAAGATCCCACTAGTTCTTTCTCAAGTTTATAATTTATTTCGTAATATCCCATTACCTATTTCCTTCAACAACTAAACTCCTAATACCTATGTCTTAATTGCTCCTACCATACAATATTTGGCTATAACATCAGATCGTTTATTCTACTCACAATTAGAAAGTGTTAGTGAGTGCAAAGTGATCAAAGATCAGTGTCTTGTGTGGGCGTTAAATAATAAGTATTCAATTATTGCAAATCCAACGTAAAACGACCCTGTTGACAGAAGTTGTTAATATCTTGCCAAATTCCTGCCAAAAAAGAATTCTACGAGGCTCTATTGATGTTTTTTAGAAAATAACCAATAATCGCTGATTTTCGTACAGTCTGAACCCAGTAAACGCTATATAATGTGTAACGATAAATTGAGAGACCTCGACGAAATCTTGTTCGGCACAGGAATCCTACATCTCCCGAAATCTTGTAAAGCATTTTATAAAACTTTTACCCCGAGTGACAGCGTCACTTCGAATTTAACAACCACTGTATCTGACTTCAATATAATAAATGATGATTGTTGTGACAATGTAAAATTAAATAGGACATAACACCAGGTACCACTTATTAAATTAAATGATTTTAATAGTTTTGACTCTTTAGTAAAAGCAAGCACTCAGCTTGACAATTTTCAGAGATTAATAAATAAAATAGACGAGCCTTCTCATTTAGAAAAATATAGAACACATTATCTCTCTCTAATTTATATACTTTCAGTATTGTTCTTCATTTATCTCCTATTTCGATTAAGAAGATGTTTCTTTCTAAGAGGACAAAGTTGTTGTATTAAATTTACAATAAGAATTATACAAAATCCGGAATATCTAAACCTCATGGACCATACGTTTAATTTAAGGACAAAGAAATTAAAGAAAGATACATGCAACAGGTGCGATTCATTCAATAATAAAATTAAATTAAAGAAGTTTCCGAGGAAGATAAACATCAAGTAGCATTAGATCATGATACACACCTTCAACTAGCCAAATCTCTACAAAATCACAAATAGAAAAAAAGTAGTTGACGGAACGAAGGTCTCATGGTTAAAGACGTAAGAGATTGTTTTAAAGAAAAATGAGATGTTTACCATATACATGACGTCAAGCTACGAAGACGAATTTAAAGAATTGAATATAAAAAAATGGTCGTGGGAGGCAAAGAAATATCACAAAGTTGTTACTGAAACCTATGTGGCCTACTGGCAAAGCAATACCAGGTCCTAAATTAAAGGACCTGAAAAGTCTACTTCACCTTATTCCACAAGATGCAAAAGGGTTTTGCCAGAACTTAACGGTAGATGACGATCTATTAGATGATATAGATGGATTTTCAGGTGAAGTTGATTTTGAAGTTGAAACAAATACTAACGTGTCTGATCATGAAGAAAACTGATTTATTTTTTATGTAACTTTGTTTTTATTAATTTTAATTAAATACCTGTAATATTCTTCTAAGTTTTTTATTGCCTAAACTTAGAACAAAAAGATTCATCATTCACAACCCACAGAAATCTCATAATTATGGCATAAAAATGTATAAATTATGTACTGACACTGGTTATACCTGAAGTTACCGAATTTATTCTGGTCAAGACGACCAAATAGCTGGATTAGATAAACCGGGGTCAGTTGTTGTTAGTTTGTGCACAGATTTACTAAGAGAAGGAAGAATCATGATAACGGACAATTATTACACTAGTATACCTTTAGCAAGGTACCTAAAAGAACAAGGTAGTGATTTGTATGGAACAATACGCAAAAACCGTCGAAAACTGCCCCGAAAAGTGGTTCAGCAACGTTTAGAAAAAGGCCAAATTTCTGTTCAGCAGAACAACTTTGCGACGATCCTAAAATGGCATGATAAACGGGATGTACTTATGTTGTCGACGTGTCACGACCACGAAATGCGAATGTCAACTGTTTTTCGAAGAGTTTTAAAGCCTACTATGGTGCTGACCTACAATAAAGGGAAGAAAGGCATAGACCTGGCTGATCAGCTAGCAAGTTACAATTCGCCAGCAAGAAAAACCTCTGTTTGTGTTGTAAAACCTATTAGTTTGATACTTTTTGTTAGGTTTTGTTGTCACATTGTAATGTCGATAAAAAGTTAAGTTTAAAATTCTGTTCTTACGTTTGAAGTTTAATATAGCAACCATCGTACACGTTTACTAAGTTTTTCATTTTCGTATATTTCCATAGTATTTAGATTCTTCAGACCTCAATTACAACACGTTATCAGCACGAAGCTCTGTATATTTTATCTACGATCGAATTTAAAAGGAGATTGGTGGTAAAATTGTAGACATCTAGTCAACATGTCGTCTGCAGCATCTGGTATGTTATTTAATGGTATTCCTATACTTTGTAATAGAGAAGGATACACTGTATGGAAATTTAAAATGCGAATGCTATTAATCCATGAAGGATTATGGGAAACTGTAAGCGGAGTAGTAGTCGAAGGGAAAAAGACGCCCGACGATGTACGGAAGGCTGAAAAGGCTCTTTCTAAAATATGCCTTACTGTGGATGGTGCTGCTATTTCGATTGTTCGACCAGCTAAGACCGCAAAGGAAGCGTGGGATGCTCTTATGAAATCCTACGAGGATCGAAGTTTGGGTCGTAAACTGTCGTTGGAACGTAAGTTGTACAGGTACTCCTTATCTGATTTTTCTGATTTAGAAGCTTACATAACGGCAATAACTACAACAGCACTAGACCTGGCCGATATTGGCAAAACTATAGAAGATAGTTCTATAGCAGCTATTATATTGGGAGGCCTAACGTCTCGTTACGAGCCCATGATAATGGCGCTTGAGAATGGGAGCGTTGAAGTCACAACAGATTTAGTGAGGACTAAGTTGTTGAGCGAAATGACGAAGGAGACTAAAGATGATGTGGCTGCGTTGCGTGCAAACAAGCAGGTTATTTGCTTTCGATGTAAGAAGCCAGGGCACAAGAGTCCTAATTGTTCTCTCAAAAAGAAGGAGAAAAAGGCAAAGGCGAGTTGCACTACAGAAAGTTGTTCTAAAGATAAGGGACTGACTGCTTCTAGTTTAGGGAATATGGATGCATGTATCACGGAATTGGCTTTGTCTGCGCCAAGTGTTCAGATGTCTAAGAAGTGGATTTTCGACTCTGGTGCGTCTACTCACATGACTCCACATGCTGAATGGTTTAATAGTTACCGACTCTGTGATGGGAAGATAACTGTAGCAAATGGTAAAATTTTGCCGGCTGTCGGTTTAGGAGATGTTGCTATTGACACAAAAACTAATTTCAAGAAGATTTCTAATGTTGTACATGTTCCTGGCCTAGATTGTAATTTACACTCAGTCAAAAAGGCAGTAGAGAAAGGTTTCTCGATTGTTTTTGATACGACTGGCTGTAATTTTTATAATTCTAATGATATTTCTTTTATAAATGATCCTGTTTTACATGGTTCTGTTTGTGGTGGACTGTACACTTTAGATTGTACAGTAAAAACGCAAGGTGTTTCAGCTTATAATGTTCACACTAGTTTGTCCCAGTTTCAGCTTTGGCATAAGCGTCTAGGACATCTCTGCCGTATTGGTATGGATCTACTCAAAAAAGGTCTAGCTATTGGTGTGGAGTATACTGACGTTGACAAAGAACCATGCGTACCTTGTGTAGAAGGTAAGCAGGCCCGGAAGCCTTTCAAAGGGATAAAGTATAAGAAGGCTTCGTCACCATTAGAATTGGTCCATACGGACGTTTGTGGTCCCCTGACCACTGAATCTTTTAAAGGTAATAAATATTTTATAATTTTCGTAGATGATTATACACGTTTTATATCTCTTTATTGTATGTCATCTAAGACAGAAGTTCAGAAGTATTTTTGTGCTTTCCAAGCACTTGTTGAGAGACAGACTGGCACTAAGATTCGAACCCTTTGGTCAGACAATGGTACTGAGTATGTCAACAAGAAATTGACAGACTATTTGCAGGATCAAGGGATTCGACATGAAACATCTGTACCATACAGCCCTCAACAAAATGGGGTAAGTGAACGTTGCAATCGTAGCATTGTAGAGAAGGCCGGTTCCTTACTGGCACACAGCTCTCTGTCGAAAGCTTTTTGGCAGGATGCTGTTGAGACTAGTGTTTATTTAAAGAATAGGTCACCTCATCGTGCACTTGATGGTAAGACGCCATATGAAATGTGGTGTGGTAGTAAACCCGACCTGTCTCATTTAAGGGTGTTTGGTTGCCGAGCTTTAGTTCACGTGCCTTCATGCCAGAGAACTAAGCTAGACATGAAAGCTTCTGAACATATCTTCGTTGGATATTCAGACGATCCAAGGAGTTATTATTTTCGTAGCGCAGAAAACCCTCGGAGGTTGATTAAGTCGCGGGATATTACGTTCTTTGAAAATAACTTTTCAGGATTGAAAGAAAAATCTGTTCAACCTGAAGTTGTTTTAAGACCTAATGTCATTAATCTTTTTTCACAAACTTCTTCAGATACCACATCGCCACAGGAGATTTCTATCTTCTCTGCTTCTACTTCTTCACCTACTTCAGAAAGTGTTAACATGGAGCTAGAGCAAGTTGACGATTTTGTGGACGCGACTGATGAAGCTGGTGGGGTTGGTGACACGGAGTCTCTATATTTGGGTGAACAAGTTGATCTGTCCCTGATTCCTTCAGATGAACCTAACGATGTTTGTCCTGAGAGAAGATATCCTGAAAGAGTACGTAAACCTCCAGATTATTATTCATACGGTGCTCACGATGTCGATTTATTATATGATGATCCAAAAAGTTATCGTGAAGCTATTAATAGCGATGATAAAGATAACTGGATCTCCGCAATGAAGGATGAGTACAATGCCTTATTGAATAAGCAGACTTGGACATTAGTGAATAAACCAAATAAAAAGGTTATTCCATGTAAATGGGTGTTCAAGATAAAGAGGGACGCGAACGGTGCAATAGTCAAGTATAAGGCGCGACTAGTTGCGAAAGGTTTTAGTCAAGTTTGGGGGACTGACTATAACGAGACTTTTGCCCCTGTGGTTCGAAATTCATCTCTGCGTACCCTTATAGCGTTGGCGGCAGAAATGGATTTAAAGATCCAACACATGGATGTCGATACCGCATTCCTCAACGGGGATTTAGAAGAGGAGGTGTACATGCAACAGCCTGAGGGTTTTGCTGAGCACGGGGCAGAAGGTAAAGTCTGTTTGCTCAGAAAATCCATTTATGGTTTGAAGCAGGCAGCTCGAGCTTGGAATATCAAATTGCATCAAATTTTATCCAAAATTGGCTTTGCACGAACATCTGCGGAATCATGTGTTTACTTAAAAAGGTTTAGGTAGGTTAGGTTTAGGTAGGTTAAAAAGGTTTAGGTAATGAAACCTTAATACTTGCAGTCTATGTTGACGATTTAATTGTCTTTTACAAAGAAAAAAATTTGTTTGACGCTGTCAAAAGGGAACTGAAAAAATTTTTCTCACTAAAAGATTTAGGTGAATTATCGTATTGTTTAGGGTTAAATATTAACCAAGATAAGAACAAAATCGTGGTCAGTCAGAAGACGTATATCCAGGCTGTGTTGGAGAGGTTTAATATGCGAGATTGCAAGGAGATTTCTACACCTTTGGAGAATAACAAGTTGGAGAAAGGTAATCCAACATCTCTTGGTGAATATCCTTACCAAAACTTGATAGGATGTCTCATGTACTTAGCTGTGAATACGAGACCTGATATAGCTTATGCCACAAGCTATTTAAGCCAGTTTAATAACTGTTATGATAAGAGACATTGGTTGGCAGCTAAAAGGGTGTTACAGTATTTGAAAGGTACTATGGATTACTGTATTACTTACAGGAAAGTCGGTGTACGTCTGTGTGGATACACGGATGCTGACTGGGCGAACTGTGTACATGACCGTCGGTCGTACACTGGTTACTACTTCACGCTAGAAGGTGGACCTATTAGCTGGGAGTGTAAGAAGCAGCCGACGGTAGCCTTATCATCTACAGAAGCTGAGTATATGTCCTTGACCAGTGCTGCAAAGGAGGCTATTTTCCTCAGACGGTTAGTGTGTGACATTACTGGTTATGCAGATAGGGTGTTGCTATACAACGATAGTCAAAGTGCACAGAAACTTGTGCTCAATCCAGTCCACCACAATAGAACCAAACACATTGATACGAGATATCATTTTATTTGTGAAAAGGTTACTGAGGGTCTTATAGATATAAAGTTTATACCTACGGATAAAATGATGGCCGATGTTTTAACAAAGCCCTTAAGGCGCATCGCTCATCTTAGGTGCATTGTTAATATGGGTTTAGTGATAAATAGGTAGAATAATTTTCTATTTATTTATTTTTCGTCGGTTTATGTTTTGTTTTTCTGTTTAGTCTGGTAGTAATGTTGTTCTTTTCTATTGTGTTTAACATTACTACTTTATCTTTTTATTTCCATTAAGGGCGGATGTTGTAAAACCTATTAGTTTGATACTTTTTGTTAGGTTTTGTTGTCACATTGTAATGTCGATAAAAAGTTAAGTTTAAAATTCTGTTCTTACGTTTGAAGTTTAATATAGCAACCATCGTACACGTTTACTAAGTTTTTCATTTTCGTATATTTCCATAGTATTTAGATTCTTCAGACCTCAATTACAACAGTTTGGTATAAGAAAATTGCTGCGGATCTTGTTTCTATAAGTGTAGTGAATGCCATTCTGATTTATAACGAGTTACACCCACAGTCAAAATTGAAGGTTCTGTCATCAAATCATTATAAAGAAATTACTTAAGGTGGAAACCGAGAACTTTTCAAGTTCCAGTCGTCCTACAAGTCACAAGTTAACGAAAATACCCAAGAAAGCTAGTAAAAAAAATTGGCAAAAGCGTTGTGCCAGTTGCTACAAAAAGCTAAAAGAATCTGGATTCACAGCCACATTTTTTTTCGTGGTAAAATCATCAAATGAGTTCTACCACCCAGGGCAGGGCGGGAGGGACTGTCAGACTTGTACTGACTAAAACCCATGGTGTCCTTCACTAGCCCTTTACGTACCGGGGTCACGGTAATTCGTAAGTCCCGCGACCCCGGCAGGCTTTGGCCCTCTACAGGCCCCGTCACTATGCTGACACTCCTTGTGGCATGCGTGGAATACAACGCGCCGTCGACCCGGGCATGGTCCATGGTCGGGCCGCGAGTCGCTCATTACTCGCCGCCCGCATGCCCGCGCCTACGGTGGTCGGAGATCGTCTTGTAACGTCCGACGCCGTTGGGCGTCTACCACTGCGGCTGGGGTGGTGGGGGAGTTCTCTCCTTCACGCGGCCCGCCTCCTCCTTCGCGAGCATGACTGCTTAGCAGAAGGAAGCGACCACTTCCCACTCCGTCTCACCCCGCAGCATGGCCTCGACCAATGCCGGGCGCGAGAGGTCTCCGCCTATCGCCGTCGTGAGGACACGGCGGTGCTATGCCCAAGCGGGGCAGTCCAGCCCTGTCAAAACACATGACTCCACCAAGTTGAAAAAGGAACTAGAGTCTCTTTTTATTACTTTAGACACACAGCTCAAAACTCTTCAGAGTAACTTCAGCCCATGTGTACGAGTATATGATAGCGCTGCTAGTAGTCAGATTAGGAGCAATTGCCTCTAATTCTACAAATATAATTGTCGCTTGCCCAAGTCACCAAGGCAGTAAGTAGTCAAATTCGACGGTAATTCGTGTGTAAGAGCTTTTATTCAAAGAATCAAAGAGTTCAGACTTGGAAAACGAATCTCTAAAGATGACATGCTCAATTTTTCCTATGATTTATTCACGGGTAACGCCTTACACTGGTACAGACATATAAAATCAAATTTTGTCTTGGGACCAGTTATTAGAACTACTTAAGTCTGCTTTTGACAGCGAGGACTATGACTATAGACTCCTCTCTG
Source organism: Agrotis puta (assembly GCA_943136025.2). Taxonomy (NCBI): domain Eukaryota; kingdom Metazoa; phylum Arthropoda; class Insecta; order Lepidoptera; family Noctuidae; genus Agrotis; species Agrotis puta. The sequence continues at coordinate 14,050,093 of OW964181.2, read as the reverse complement.
AAATTAGACAGCGTACACAGGGTGAAACAGAGAACATAACTTTTTACATCTCTATAATGAGCGGTCTCTTCAACCGTCTCAACAGGAATCTTACCGAGGACGAAAAGTTTGACATAATTTCTCGTAACGTTAAACCAATCTATGCTGATGTGCTAGCCATAAGTAATGTGCAAACACTGGAACAATTACAAACAGTATGTAATAACTATGAGACATATCAAGCCAGGGTTTCTCATTATCATGAACCCAGCAAAGGTAATCTTAACTTTCTTGCACCAGAGTTTGCATATCACAGGCAGAGTTAAATAAATGACACTAGGCCTTAAGCCACTATTTCTATTAATAACATATCTACTTGTGGACTGCTGCACTCTGGATACGCAGTCACTATTAACGGTGATAATTTTCATAAAAGCCTTATCATGGACTCGGGCCTAACCCTACAATCAAGTGAAAACTCTTGAAAATGTGTCGCCGTTGTGGACAAATGTTATCACCTATAGGTACCCTAAACCTACCTATAACATTTGTAAATAAATTTCACACACTTAAAGCATATGTAATTCCCTGAGTTGATATACCTATACTTTTCGGAATCGATTTCTGGTATCTTTTTGAACTGTTTCCTAAAAATACTTCCTTCCTTTTTCCTTCCTTATGAGTCATAATAAACAAATTAAAGTATCTAATACATATGTACGCCTCCATTCTTTTGCTCAGCTTTCAGAGGCCCAACAATTAACAGCAGACAATATTTATTAAACAATTTGAAACCATATCTTCAGATAAAAAGGGTTTAGGTCGTACCAACCTCATCACACACTGCATCGACACAGGTGACTCACCTCCTATTAGAACTATGGTACTCAGTTCACATCTTTTTTTTTTATCGTGGTAAAATCATCAAATGAGTCCTCCTACCCAAGGCAGAGCGGGAGGGACTGTCAGACTTGTACTGACTAAAATCCACGGTGTCCTTCAATAGCCCTTTACGTTCCAGGGTCACGGTAATTCGTGCAGTCCCACGACCACTCAGTTCACATCTAATGAGACTAAAAACTTATTCAGTAAATATAATATTCCTAGCATACACTACACTCCTAGGTATGCACCACAGATCAACACTGTGGAAAGGTACAATAAAACTATCATAACAGCTGTTCCTACCTACATTAATAATGATCAACGTTCTTGGGATCTACATATACCTGCAGTACAATTTGCATTAAATAGTTCGACTAATAAAGTTAGAGGTTTCACTCCTGCATTCCTGGTGTTCGGTAGAGAACTAGTTGCTGACGGTTCTTTCTACCAAAATACTGACATCAAGGAAATAGTATTTCAACCTAGAGATCAATATGCTGAAAACTTGGGTTTTCTCTCTAACATTTTTGATCAAGTTCAGTCTGCCTTGCTGAAGGCTCGCTCTAGAAATGCTAGTGACTACAACTTGCGTCGCAAGGATGTAGAATATACTGTAGGAGATGTAGTCTGGAAACGTACTTATTACCAAAGCGATAAGGATAAGTATTTCAGTAAAAAACTAGCACCAAAAATATGCAAAGTGTAAAATATCTCCTATTGTTTATGAATTAGTTGACATGCAGGGAAAACCTCTTTGTACTTGGCATGCTAAAGATTTAAGACGGAGCAGTCCACCGTAAATCCCGTAGGCCTAGCTAATACTAACTAGTGTCTGGCTCATTACTGGGTCAGACGATGCCAAGGGAACTACACACCTACGACTGTACTCCATCTGGTTGTAGGAGGTCAACTTGTACCAGAGATTAGGTCTACCTAGTCTCCGGCGTGCAAGCTTCTACCGCTTCCGCCGTCTACCTAAGATAGCTATACAGTCGTTATAGTTATTCTAATGGCATACCATTTGCCTACCTACTGTGTGTGGATTTTATAAAAATAACTTTTGAAAGAAATAAAACTAAATAAACTTTAAACTCTAACTTAAAAACCTCTTAACTAATTTTAACCAAAGACAACTTATAGAAATTTAAACATATATATTTTTTATAATCTAACTAAAAAAAAATGCTCTAAACTACTTTGACCAAGATAACTTATTAAAATTTAACTCAATAAATTCTTAAAAACTAACTCATAAAAACTTTTATCCAACAAAGAAAATCAAAACAGCTAAATAAACTACATACCTAATTTTGATTTAAGTAACTTTTAACAAATAAAACAAGATTTGAAACAAATGAATTCTCAAAACTTGATTTCCTATCAGCGTACAGCCATGGACTGCATGGTTGAAAGCCACTTTAGTTATCTGCTATCTGCTGACCCCACACACACACACTCACACACACACTACACATCATACATACTCTGTTTCATTCTGCCTACCCAGTAAATCTTTTTTTTTTGCGTTTGCCACAAGGGATACTGTGGGCGCTGAGAGGGCGATATTTATTTATTGGCAGAGTAGTCTCTTGTGGTACTCTACCATTACCATTTGTGTTGTCTATAATGTTCCGATGAGCATCTTCAAGACGGCCTCCTGAAACATGGGTGTCCGCAACCTATTTTTCTATTTCTCTTTGTTAAGGCGTAGCTTTAGAGAATGCTGCTGACCTCAACTACTCTGCTGGCTACTCTGGTTGTCAAAGTAATTCTCTATAGCATACTACCATTCACTATTGTGTTGTCTTCCTACTGTTTAACTAAAACCCACTAAAGTTTGCCACTTGACGTCGGCTCTGTAACATCCGAAGAGGATACTGATAAGTATACTCCTTTTATAATCCCTGACTCCGTATATATTATCCCGAAGATGGTGTTAATTTCGAATATATCGTGTCTCTAGAAAGTATAGAAGAAGGAAAACCCATTGGCTTGAGGAATATGATGTCCCTTGCAAATGCAATTAAGTTGCGTTGCAATTAAAATGCGTTACAAGAAAGGTGTCGAACAATTGCAGCGGATTAACAAGAGTAAGGTAGTTGTCATATATGAAAGACCAGCACTGGCCAACGCTGCTTTAAGTAATAATAAGTTTCTAGACGGTTACAAATTAAAAGCGTCAATCCCGGCTGCCGCTACGGAGGTTACTGGAAACATCACACATGTCCCCATTGAACTCTCAAATAAACAAATTTATTCCGCACTAACAAGCACCAAGAACATCGTCTCTGAAAGACGTTTTATGAGAAAATCAGTGGAGAAGAAAACTGTAAAATATACACCAACAAAAACAGTATCAATTACTTTCTCATGTCCAGTTCTGTCAGAGAGTGTTCACCTCAACAGTTGGCGTTTTTAGGTAAGACAATATATTCCTCCAGTGAAGCAATGCCTTAAGTGCCTGAGATATGATCATATTGCCAAATTCTGTAAAAACGCTAAGAGATGTTCCATTTGTGGAGAAGCACATAATTACAACGTATGTACAGTTCCCACCACGGGCGCAAAATGCTGTCACTGCTTGGGCAATCACATTGCTATATCTTCTTTATGCCCTGTAAAAAAAGAAAAGATTCAGTTACATAAACAAAAATATAAGAAAAAAAGAAGTTATGTTGACACTCTTAATGACACAAACTTTCCGAAACTAAACAAAACTGATCAATTTCTGTCCCTCTTAAATTCAGAACTGAATTTAAAAACTATTTCAGAATCAATGGTTAAATTAATAGCACAAAATAAAATGAATGAAAAATCAATTTGTAGTGCTGGCATTAAAGATGGGAGGACATCTTTAATGCTACCACTACAAATTAATGTTTTTTGTTAATATCGTTTTACAGATATTCGGCAAAGTCGTTGCTGGAGCCAATTTCATGCAATCATGGAAAATATAAATTAGCATGCTAAAAATTGAAAATACGGAATTTAATTTATTTACCAAGATGCGTTCATATTTTAATGTTACTCAGTAAACAAAACAGTGCGAAAACGACCAACAAAAAATGTAAGAAAAGAAAGAGAATTTGCTGTAAGATATCACATTCCCGTGAAAAATACAATGATTCCAGTTTGTCAAACTGTATTTTTGAATACACTGGGAATAAAAAGTATCGAGTTGAATATGCGATGCGATGTTTTTTCCAAACTGGTCAGATGCCAGTGGAAAAAACAGGTGGAAATCAGAAAATAAATAAATTTGGAGTTTTACGAAAATCGATACATACTTTTCTGAAATCTTTGATATGTACTGAATCTCATTACTGCCGCGGATCTAGCCAACGCAAATATATACCTTCTGAATTGAACATTAAAAAATTGTACAAACATTTTATGCAACAAAATCAAAACAGCTCAGTAAAAATCTCATATTTTAGAACTGTATTCAATGAGGACTTCAATTTAGAATTCGGAAGTCCCCGAACGGACGTCTAAAAGTCGGGCGTAGTTAGACGCCGTTTTTTATTAAGGTACCTGTGGTAAATAAGGGCCAGTGGGCTATAAAGGACCATCAGAGAAACAGCACACATTCAATAGTTTTATAGGTTGGATCTCTAGCGCATATAAAAAGGACCAATAGTATTGCTATCTCACGCGGGCGCATTGCCGTGCGCGCCGCCATTTTGTCAGTAGCCCCGAGTAACTCACTGGGGACGGTCGACGTCACAGTTTTAAAATAAATGCCGATGCAAGAACATTTATTACAAAGAAAATAGTGTATTTTACAATAAGTGAACACCTGATTAATGCAAAGTGGACATTAGAGTTGTCGATTCAAGGTAAGCTCCTTTTATTTTGTTGATATTTGCCAACTTTCAAATCAAGTTTTGTAAAAAGTGACGCCATTGCTATTAAGGGCCACCTGGAAGGAAGTGAATAAGGGCCGGCCCTTAGGTATTGGCCTGTCTAAATATTTTATTTTTTGTTTTGTTTTCTTTCATGTAGATAAATAGCTGTATCTTTTTACTAACGTTGATGTTATTGTGAGTTATATCTATTTGAAACATTTTTACAAGCTTGAACAAACGTTGAAGATCTGATAATTTCATGTCCAACTTCACCATCTTTAATGAACCGAACAAAGAAGTAGAAAATTATATTCCTTCATATCCAACATCACCATCTTTATTGACAGAAGTAGACCACAATATGCAAGATAGCCAAAACTTATACAGCCCCCCACTCCATCAGATGACCAAAATGCAGTTCTTCCATTGATGCAAGACTATACGCCAGAAAAAGGAATCAGCCACGGCAGTTAAATACATAAGTGTTGCAAGGCAACGATCTGATAGTTCGTCATCAGAGGACTCAGAGGATAATATACCATTACAGAATCTTAGAGAGCAGAATAAAAGTTTGAAATCTCCTTTCCAACAGCTAATCCCAACTCCAAATTATGCGGTGGTGAAGCAAAATAAACCAAGATGGAAAGCTATTAACAACAAAGGCCAGCGGCTTATTAGAGACTTATTTACGGAAAGGGAGATCAAAAAGAAAAGACTAAAGAGACAGCAAACTCCTAAAGGAGGCAAAAAGAACAAAGAAAATAAAAAACAAAGAGAACCCTGAAGATACGTGGTACTGCTTCGCATGTCATACGGAAAGGATCCAAGATATGCGAAAATGTCAAGTGTGTCAGAAATGGTACCACGAACAATGTGTTCGTGGTACGATATCAATTTTGTTTGCCCCGAATGTAATTAAATAATAGCTCTAGTTTGCAGGCCAAAACAGAGGTTAAAATAAAGGATCTTATTTGATTTTGGTTAATTACCGATGTTAATAATTAATGATGATAATACTGCGAATCCACCGATCATTAATATAAGTTGATCTCATTTTTCTTTTTAGATTTTTGTACTTGTTACTATTTTAATAAGGGCCAGGGCATTTGCGGTCAAAAAATAATACCATGCCATAACCTCAAAATATACCCTCAAATTTGCTATATTTGGTTAAACTGTTAACCGTATGTATGGCTTTAAAACCTTATAATCCTATATTAAAGTTGCTCGATGACCTCTTGCTTAAATAACTACATAACCCATAACTACATAACCTTATAACCCCTTATAAACAAAACCCTTAAACCCAATAACGAAGTTTCTGGCGTTGGGGCCTGAAAATGTGTTTTTGGGGTCGAACCCAAACGTGCTGGAATGAAAACGACCCCGGATTCAGATTCAGCGACGCCAAAAACACATAGTACACATTTTCAGGCCCCAACGTCAGAAACTTCGTTATCGGGTTTAAGGGTTATGTTGGTAAGGGGTTATAAGGACTATGGGTTATGTAGTTATTTAACCCTTAAATGCGCACTGTTGTATAAATACAACATTCCAAAAACCATAGATTAAAAATAACTTCTTATGATTTTTTAATTATTTTGACTAATAATTTGTGTTTCTCAACGGTATACGATATACTTTTTTATTATTGGTCATAAAAAATATTTCTCTTTTTTTTTAAATATTGAATGTCGAATGTCACTTTGACAAAAACATAGGTTTTGGCGCGAACGTTGTTTTGAAGCAGTGTCTAGACTTCGATAAACATAACGTAAGTTTATAAATTTATTTATTTTGCTTGATTATATCTTCAAATACATGGTAAAAGTATAAAACATAGAAATAAATTACACGTTTAGTAGAAAATAACACAAATTGGTATGTTGTATAAAAACTACACTGCGCGCTTCTTGGTAAAAAAATGCATGATTGGTGAAGGGCTTTGCTTTTGCTTTTCAGCATACCGCGCTTACTAGAAAGCGAAATTTCCAAATATTTAGAAAGTCTTGAGGACTCAGAAGATGGTTTAGATGGATCAGACTCCGAGATAGAAGACGAAGGCAATTATTATAATAGCGTTCGAGACGTTCTCCGAGACCTTGAAAATGAAGGTGAAGTTGAAAATGAAGGTGAGAATAGCGCTGCTGATGATCCGGACCCCCCTCTTGTAAATGATCTTGTTGAGGATATGCAAGACCCCCTCATTTTGGCAGATGAAGATATAGCAGTTTCATCGCATGGGACTTCCAGACGGCCTATAAATCGACCTGTGGTCTGGCGAAAACGGAATCTCATTACCGATGCAAATAGGCTGTTATAGGAGAAACTCATGTACCGGAAGATTTGATGGATTGCAACACACCATATGAATTTTTTTCATTTTATTTTACAGTTGATCTAAAAAAAGGAAATAATAAAACAAAGTAACTTGTATGCAACCCAGAAACAGATTTCCATTCCTGAAAGTTTAAATGAAAATAGCCTGAATAAATTCATTGGCATATTGGGGAACTTGAATTGAAGAAGTTCCGAGGACCAGCTCAAGCTGTTCCTGCCAAGGACGTACGACTGGACCAGACGAGCCATTGGGCAATTTGGTCAGAAAAGCAGCAGAGGTGCAAATTTCCAAAATTCTCTGGTTTTACTTTGAAAATGTGCCAAAAGTGTAAGGTATCTCTGTGTGATACTAAAAAAAATAATTGTGTTTATAAATATCATAATGAGATATAAATTAATTAATTACAGAATAACTTCTGTTTTTTATTTCATCCATACTTACGTAACATCAACGGTCGCGCAATGTTGTATATAAACAACATACACATTTTTGAAAAAAAAATATAAATTTGGATGCTAGATTTTTTTTATTATTTTTCCTTTATTATAACACCGATCTTGCATTAAATATGATTTTTTCGAAAGGTTTGGAAAAATCACGCATTTAAGGGTTAAGCAAGAGGTCATCGAGCTCCTGTAATTTAGGATTATAAGGTTTTAGGTTTTAAAGCCATACATACGGTTAGTAGTTTAACCAAATATAGCAAATTTGAGGGTATATTTTGAGGTTATGGCCGAACCCAGATGTGCTGGAATAAAACTGACCCCAGATTCGGATTCAGCGACCCCAAAAACATGTAGTACACATAGTGAGACCTCCAGGTCAAATTTTTTTTTTTTGTGTGGCTGTGTTATTATTATTATGGTTTAAAACTTTCGTTTTGCTCAGGTTATTGTTACCTGGTATTTATAGAATCTCACGGGTGTCAACCAAGGCGAGATCCTAGTTTTCTGTTTGTGGGCGTAAATGAATTTGTTCTGCTGTGGAATTGCTGTTCAAGTCTAGTTGTAAGAATTTTCTGACTATTCGACAAGTGTTTAGTTTGGCGGCTTTTTGTAATGTAACATATGTGTATTTAGATAGATTAAGTGTATTAAAACTGTTGAATATTTGTTTCGGAATAACACCTGTTGTTGATATATCAATTGGGACTATTGTGACTCTATTAATTTTCCAAACTCGAGTAATTTCCTCTTGTAGTTCTGTATACTTCCTAATTTTTTCTGAGATAGTTTTTTGTATGTTATTAGTGTTAGGAACTGCAATATTTATAATATATGTGTGTTTATTTTCATTGATTATCCAAAGTAGCTTTAGGCGAATACTTTTAGTATGGTGTGTATGGGTCCTGCATGAGATTAAATTTAATTGCGAGTTTTTGGTGTACGATGTTAACTAGTTGATTATGTCTGTGGTTATAGTCGTTTTGGGTTAATGTGCTACAAGCTCCTGTGATGTGTTGTATTGTTTCAGGTTTACTGTGACATTTTCCGCATAAATCATTTCTTACTGTACTATCTTTTATAATGTATTTACGGAATTTTTTATTATTAATTTATTGAGTTGGAACTTCTCCATCAATACTCTGAAGATGTTTGTTTTGAACATTATTATATTTCATGGAATTTTATCAGTGACTAAATGTTTATCTTTTGTTATAGGATTAAGTCTCGGTAGACCACAAAAGTCGTTTTCAGACTTATGTGAAAGGAATAAAAGGCGAATAACTGAAAATCTTCGAACATCTGACTTAGATGTGCTGGCATATGAAACACAAATGAAATTGCGAGAAACTGGCGAAGTCGAAGCATCAAAAATCGTAAAGGTCCTTACCAGAAGCCCCCGGAAAGCAAAAAAATATGCAGCAGCGGTAAAAGAACAAGCAGCTAAATAAGAAAAAGAAGTTTCAACGAAATTGGCACATCTTCGTTCCCTGTTTATGTTTGTTGAAGCTGGGCTTACCCAGGCCCAATACGAAGTGGTTCGAGACACGAATCCAGGCTTTTACCCATACTATTCAATTTTAAAGAAGTTGAAGAAAGAATGTCACCCCGAAATCCACAGCATAACTGAGACCTGTGCCGAAGTAAGAGTACAAGGCTTAATGGATCACACTATCAAGCGATTATTATTGCATCTTGGTGAGGAGGTCTTGTAGCAACTGAGTGAATCTGAAAAGCAGTCCTTTCTGCTCACCAGCAAGTGGGGCTGTGACGGATCTCCGCAGGTTCAATATAAAATTATATTTGAAAGTGAGACTGATTCCGACGCCAACATTTTTCAAATTCTGTCGTACCACTCCAACTAGTATATGGAACGGAAAGAAAAATTATATGGCAAAACCCAACTCCATCATCACCACGATATTGCAGACCAATACGCATACGATTTGTGAAAGAAAATACTGACGTGACTAATAAAGAATTACAGTACGTAGAAATCAAATAAAAGAACTGAGCAAGACCAATATCGACGACATATCCGTCAAACATAAAATAGTTTTCACCATGGTGGACGGCAAGGTATGTAACGCAGCAACCTATACCAAGTCAACCATGAGATGTTACATAATGTGGCGCCACATCCTCTGATTTCAACGACCTTACAAAAGGCCCTGCAATACAGAAAACATGCAATTTGGTCTTCGCTGCAATCTTTGCTGCACGCTCATATAAGATTTTTCGAGAGCATACTGCATGTAGCTTATAAATTGCCAGTCATGAAGTGGAGAGCTCGCCTGACTGCCGAAGACAAGAAACTAATGAAGATCCGAAAAAAAGAAATCCAAACCAAGTTTCGTGAACAACTAGGATTATTAGTAGATATTCCAAAGGCTAACTTTGGAAACACGAATGATGGGAATACCAGCAGGCGATTTTTCGATGAATACGAGAAATCTGCAGAAATAACCGGGATTGACCAGAATTTAATCTACCGATTAAAAGTCATCCTCGGGATAAAAATTAACATCCAAAAATTCGAAATTTACTGCAAAGAAACTGCTGAATTGTACGTTTCTTTGTACAAGTTTCACCAAATGTCGCCGACATTACATTTGAGTCATGGGGCAGCAGTGATAAAGGCGGCGATTCTGCCAAGCGGGCAACTGTCTGAAGAAGCTCGCAATAAGCACATCCGAGCGTTTCGGCTTAACTATGCCCGAAAATTTTCAAGAGTAGCCTGCAACACTGACGTTTTAAATAGGTTGCTCTTGACATCAGAACCCTTGCTGACGGGAATGGGGAACGCTAAGCATTAAAGAAAGAGTCCTCTTTCAGCGGATATCATGAATATTTTGGAGGAAAATGATATTTGCAATATTAGTATTGAAAATGACTCTGAAGATGATGAAAATTAGAAATAAAATTTGTTAAGAATAGTGTATATCTTTTTTTTTTAACTCTTTTATACCTCTAAATAGAACGAAATACTTTAATAATACTATAAAACGCTCTAAAAGTCGGACAAAAAATATTTTTGTCCGACTTTTAGAGCCAAATACCTGTCTGTGCGTCTGCTCTAAATGTATCGAACTGCAGGAAAGAAAACGGAGCAAACTGAAAGGAAGAAAACTCAGCTTCTGATAGATAAAAGGATTCATAAATTAAAATCTCAAGCTTTTTTTAAATTACTTCGAGAGAAACAAGAGAATTTGGCGACATTTTCATCATTCATTTGATTGCCAGAAAAACTTGGTATTGCCCAAAGTCCCAGACCAGAGCTGTTATTACAGCCGACAGATATACTTGTATTGTATCCTTTAAATAAAACTACAACGTTTGCCTACGTATGGACAGAAGACCAATATGCAAAGGGAGCAAATCAAATAGCTTCCGCCGTTTACGACCGCCTAAACAAAACTGACACTCGTTTAATGGCAGACGGCTGTGCAGGCCAAAATAAAAATGTAATGATGCTGGCCATGTACTCAAGGTGAATTTTGAATAACCCACAAGTGAAAATTTCGAAATAATCTTCCCTGTGACTGGTCACTCTTTTATGCCTCCGGACCGAGTGTTCGGCAATACAGGGTGTCCCGTAAATAATGGATCAAACGTGATGGGTAGGTAGCTTACCTGATTTCCAACTAATTTGAACGATTTAAAAAAAACCGTTACGGTAACCAAGATATTATTTTTTTCCCAATTTTATCATTTTCTCTACTAAAATTCGGTATTTTTTATGCTGTCGCTGCAAATTATGTCATTTTTAAGTGAATTTTTTGTACAACATTCCTGAATAGCTTACTAATGTTATAAAATTTTTATTTTATTTCTTAAAGTTTTACTTGCCTTAGAAAAAAATCTTGAATTAAAAAGTTATTTTTCCATGATTTGAAAATGACCTGAACTGAAACCTGAATTGAAAAAATTCTCCTGTAAAAAAATTGTATGACACCGATAATCACCATTATTTTAAAAACTTGTACATTTAATAAGGTTTGCAAATTGATATAAAACTTACGTCTTGTCCTAGTCGTTAGAAAGTTATTGCTGTAAACCTAAGAGAGGTGCTAAATCATCAAAATAAAACAAAAAGTGTGCATAATTAAACTTTTATCTTTCAAATGTTTAGTGTAGTTATTATCAGAGGCAATGTCCATTGAATTAATTAGGCATATCAGCGTATGAAAGTAATTAGAAGAAGAAAAAAAAACAATTAGTTCAAATAAATCGTTTATTTTGTTTTTAGTTACAGTAATTGTTCAAATTGTCTTCCCCCTCTAAGAATGCAAAGTCTGCATCTCCTAATAAAGGACGTTCTTATCCGACGGACAAAATGGCCACAAAATTGGTCCTAATCGACCGATCCATCTTTCCGGATAAGTTTCGTCAAGATGCGCCCTTACTGCCGTCGTATAGTGAGCGGGGCACCCATCATTTTGTAACCACATTGCTTGCCGTACGTCTTCTGGAATGTTTTCCAACAACGTTGGCAACTCATTCCTTAAAAAATGGAGATAGTATTGGGCATTTAAAGTTGCTGGTAGTTCAAAGGGCCCTATTATTTGCTCATTAATTATTCCCGCCCATAAATTTATTTTAAACTGATTTTGGCTCCTGTCCTCTCGCATCAAATATGGGTTCACTAGCTGCCAACTATGCAAATTGTGTAAATTTAAATATCCGTCACGGCGGCAAGAAGACTCGTCACTCCATAAAATTTTGTTAAAAAATTGGGGGTCCGCCCGAATCATTCTAAGCATCCTTTGGCAAAATTCTACTCTGAGCTGATAATCCCGTGCCGTCAGCGTTTGAACACGTTGCACGTGATATGGGTGAAACCGATACCTCTGTAGCACTCGATGCACCGTCGATCTTGGAGTACCGATGCGTCGCGCTAAGACACAAATTGAGATCGTCGGGTCTTCCTCGATTTCTCGAAGAATTATTTCATCATTGACTTGTCGTCGCGGCGTTCGTCCTTCACTGGCACCACCAACTCCGGTGCCAAGAATTCTTCCCTCAAGAAGCGCGTTATGTACTCTAATGAATACACGATAGTCGGGATATCGAACCAGGTTCGGGTATCTTTCACGGTATAATCTTGCGGCCGCCCTTACCTCTTGCTTCTCCGTAAATAAAATGCATTTCGGCGTACTGCCGTGGCGTGTACTCGTAAAGAGGCATTGCGCTGAATAAGGTTGCAGCGCTATTGCACACACGTAAGTACGTACAACCACACACAAACGATGTTTAAGTCCGTAGAATCGCCAAGTCGTCTGTCCAATACACTAACAATTCCAAATCGGTAGGCAAAGCAAAGTCCAAATACACAGCACAAGTCCAATTTCACAGAAAACACTAAGGCACTTATCGGGAGCGAAAGTTGTCTGACGTACGTATCAACTCGAAGAGCGATTAGTCACAACTAATTTACTTAACTAAAAATGCGCAACGACATCCAAAAAACAAAAGGGCGTAAACTATCCCTTTCACACAGAGTGAGATGCAACTCCGCCGCAGGTAGCGGTCCCTAAATTCCAAACTGAGCCATAACGTCATCGGCTCAGAGTCACGCTGGGCCCTTATCTCTTTGCTTAGGTTAAAAGTATTCGAGGAAAAACATTAGAAAAAGAAAAAAATAAATTTTATCATTTTAATTTATTTTCTGTCATCATCACATTCATAGTAATTATTTTGGAACGACTAGTACTAGACGTAAGTTTTATACCAATTTGCGACGTCACGGCGTCCTGACCTACCGCATGACGCAGGTCCTCACCGGACACGGAAGTTTCGGGAGGTTCCTGTGTCTGATAGGGAGGGAAGAAACGCCTGGGTGTCACCACTACGAGGATCGTCCGGAGGACACGGTGGAGCATACGGTGCAGGACTGCCCCGCTTGGGCAGAGCACCGCCGTGTCCTCACGACGGCGATAGGCGGAGACCTCTCGCGCCCGGCATTGGTCGAGGCCATACTGCGGGGCGAGACGGAGTGGGAAGCGGTCGCCTCCTTCTGCGAAGCAGTCATGCTCGTGAAGGAGGAGGCGGGCCGCCTGAGGGAGAGGACAGCGTCCTCCCACACGTAGAAACACGTTGCTAGCGGAGATAATTCCGCTGAAAATAGCATTGATATTATAGACCTGACTGATATGGACTCGAACCCAGTTATGGGAGAAATCAATTCTAATAAAAATGTACTCTCAATGCTATCAAATATTAGTAAAATAAATAATGTTGGTCAGGATTTTAGTGAAATGACAATTAAAAATGATGCATACAAATTAATGAAAAGCAAAGAAAACGTTACGCCTAATATTACATTTAATGCAATATATCCGTATCCTTCAACATCTAAAGTTAGTCAGGATCCAGTTAAAAACTCAAAACTTAATACATATACTCGTAATGCCGCAAAAAATTATTGCAGATTCCAGTGACAAGAAAAATGGCTTGTTGTAAGTGCAAAAATCCCACGCCGTTGCAATTTCTGGTAAAATGTATGTCTTGCAAAAATTATTACTGTAATAAATGCACAGAAAGTCAAGCATATTTTGATTACATATGTGATTTTTGTTTTGAAGATGATTAAATTAATGTTGTACGAACGGCTAAGCAGCGGTTTTTATCAGATTTCTGATTTATTTTTTAATTTTACAGGAAAATCACCTCAAGGTGTGTCTCAAAAATGGCGATTTACCTTGATATTGATAAGTTTCTGAAGAAGACTGACTTTCTTGCTTTTCTCGAAGATAATGTTGTATGGCCCTGGTCAGTCACACATTTCGTGCTATCAGAAAAATGTTTTGGCTGTGGAAGTGCAACTAATAATATATTGCATAGTGTTTTTCCTCATTTTGTAGTAGCAATGAATCCTGAACAGATCAGACTGTTACTAGACAGTAATTTATTCTGGTGTAAGGCATGCAAAAGTTTCAGTGTCTACGACCACCACCCTGAGGATGAGTGTGTGTTTTGTAATATCTAATTTTTAACTTTATTTTAAATACTTATAAGTATTTGTAACATTATTAAATACATCTTGTGTTCTTTACTGACATTAAAATTAACATATTTTAGACCAAAGGTAATTATTTAGATTTGATATGTAAACGTGATTAATTTGATGCCTACTTGTTTGAGATATTGATTATAAGCTCTGCAAGGGCGTTGTATTTATATGGAATATAAGTATTAGAATAAAAAGGGTTAAGTGGACAAAGGTGTTAATAGTATTAAAAGAGTAATGAGAATTTAAAAATAATAATAATAATCAAATTTCTGCTGAAAACATTTGCGAACCCTTTGCTAGCATCTGTAACAATGCGTTTTAAGTTCATGAATTGATTTATCATCTGATAAAACGTGTGTTCATGCGAAAAAGTCGGATTTTTTTAATTTTGACAGACAACACCTTTATCCACTTAACCCTTCTTATAAGTTTTGTTTCTTCTATAAGTTCGTGAGATTAAAAAAAATAATTATATTCTTTATATCATTCTATTATTTAAGATATTGATTATAAGCTCTGCAAGGGCGTTGTTATTTACGTATTGTAAGTATTGGAATAATTATTAGTTTTCGTGAGATTAAAAAAAAATGTTGTGTTGTTTATATCATTAAAAATGTTGATTTTAGCCAAAGAGAATTAAGACTGTATAAAGACTCAACTGACTAATAATAAGTTTTTATTTGTTTGCTTAATGAAAGTTTTGTTTTTTGAATAATATTCAGAATAATTTTTTAATTTATGTTTTGATTTTTACTTATTTTGTTTTCATTTTATGATAGTGTCAAGTGTGTATACACGAGCCTAGTATACATAAGCCTTACATTTCTAATTTTGTTACTTAAGTTTCTTGTTTTGATACTGTCCCAAAATTATGCTAATAATTATGATTGATATTTCTTTTTCTTTAAATTGAAACGCTATAATCAATCATTTAAAACAACTTCATGATAAATATTATTATTATAAATAGGAAATATAGCATCCTTCTTTTTCTATCTTATAGGAAAACTAAACATTTTGATTAGAAAGTGTTCAAATGGTAACAAAAAATACTCAGTACTGCTAAAAACAATTAAATTATTATTTTTTCGCAATTATTACTTTTTCAAGATGTTTTTTAATTTATGATCTACATAGAAAAATATAAATTTATAATACATTACATACATTTCCAAGTAACAAAATAAGAACTTTTATTTCGTCCTTAACTAATATTTTACAGGTTTTTTGTATAAAAACTCAATTAAAACAAAAAACCAATCAGAAATTCAGAATCTGTCTAGATTTAGCTAGCTGTATTTAACATAATATGTCCTAAATATACATATTAAATTTTAAGACTATTTTTAAAATTATGATCAAAAATTTTGAGAAATGCTCGATTATGTCTTGATACGTTTTACCTGTTCACTTTTTAGGATGAATATAAGCCCTTGGGGCTACCTCATATTATTATATTTTTGGAACTATGGAACATTATATAAGTAATCTTATGCGTTTAAACGAGCAATTCTTGTATATTTATTTATTTATTTCGGGTATTACGGAAACGGTTCTAACGATTCTGATGAAATTTTGTATATAATTATGTAGCCCGGATACTGCAAGTACCTATAGGATAAACATTAATTTTGTATTCTTAATGCCCAAAAATGTTATGTACGAGATGATGATTAAAATCTATTTATAACAATTTATAAAAGCAATTACTCAATCTCACTTTCATAACATTTCTTAGTAGAGATCGTCTAAACTAAAATGACGCGCCCCACTACTTATTTAGTTTATCTAGATGTGTGAGTGCAAATATTAACAATGACTTTCCATGTGTGTGGGATCGTCGATTGTTTATTACACTTCGATCTGTTTGTGTACAAGACGTTTTATGTGTATTGCGTCCATGTTTGAAGTTTATTTGTTTGCGTAAATACGGTGGTGGGGCGCGTCATTTCAAATTAGACAAGCTCTACTCGTATATCACTTTATTTCTGTTTTCATCCTACATAGCGGTTATATTAGTATAGCGGAACCAATATTTGTTTTATTGGGCTATTTTGCTAGCTCCGCAACTTTATGAATGATTACCTAGGGGAAGGTTGCGATCATTGGACCTCTTCTTTCATTTGACCACTTAAATATTTCGTAAAATCGCAACTCCAGAGACGCGTAGGTACGTTACAAAGCATGTCGTGGTTGGTAAGAGTGGCCCCCCGCAACCTCAGTACCAGTGTTGCCACTTTAGCGACTTGTCGCTAGATCTAGCGAGATTTTTGTTAATTTAGGGAGTTAAATTTAAAGCTTAGCGGGAAAATATATTCTGGCGAGTTTTGCATAATCTACATCAGTCCTGTCCAACTCTCTTTTATTTTTACTCTGTTATTGACTCTCTTCCGATACGCGGCGCTAGTAGTTATTGAGTGCCGAGCACATGGGTCAAAAAAGATGGCGTACGCCCGGGTATTTAAAATATTGTATCCAACGATGAACATAGTTGTAGATAAATTTATTTATTTTAAAATATCAATAAATCTTCACTATAAAAAGACCCCTGACAGGAGATTTTCAAATAAAAAGCGAATTTCCTTTGCTTTCATGGGCAAGCGAAGCCCCTTACGCAGCTTAAATATAACCTGTAATACAAATATAGAATGGTACGGTGGCTTCGAGGTAAAGCGCTAAGCTGCGGTGACTAACGTTTTGGGTTCGAGTCCCACTACGCAAATTTAATAATAACAATCGAAATTTAATAATAACTATAATTTAATAATAACAATCTACATTCACTTGAATTTTTGTAACCAGCTAGCAACATTTGACATAGGCACCGGCCTTCAAACCATGACAATACCTACGTAACTAATAAACTACTGGGGAAGTCCCGATCAAAGCTTGCATGAACAGATAATAATACGGCGAACGTGCAAGCTAAGATCGGACGATGATAGCATTTTCAGTGTTATCGTTGCCCCATTCGAACGCTGAAGTAGAAAGAATTTTCAGCATGATGAATATTGTCAAATCGAAACTGAGGAATAGAATGACGGTGTCAATGTTGAATAGCATTATGTTTTTGCGAAACCAGCTAAAAATCCGTAAGACTAATTGTTTTAGCTATCAACTACCAGATGAAGTAGTAAACCAAATCCGTAAAGATGGGAAATATTCATTCAGAGGCCAAACAAACACGGAATTGCAACAGCCGTCTACGTCGCAAACCATCCGAACTGATGAAGATAGTGAAGATGAAGAGTTTCCTACATTATTTGATGTTGAGTTAGACTTTTAAGTTTTGTTTTTAATATTTTTACTCAATAAATAAATTTGATTCTTCGTTTTACTGTTTCTTTCTTTTAAAAAAAATAGCGACATCTGGAGACTTTTTATGTTACTAAGTTTACCTATATCTAGGGACTTTCGAATGGCAGTCTAGGGACATCCACCAATACAACGTGGCAACACTGCTCAGTACCCGCGCTGCAGCCGCCAGTGAGTGACGTGTGTAAATGTGATCGCGGCGCTCCGGATATAAAAAATACGACTACAAAAAGTTGATCATAATACTTTGATTTGTTTAATAGTAGGGGGACTACGCAATGAAACGGACGGGTTTTGAAACGGACACTACCGTTATTTCACAATTTCTAAACGAAAATAATATAAATATTTGAATGTTGGTAGCACAGATGATCATAGACAAACCCACAATAATGACAGCTGCCGCAGCCATTACGTTCATTTACATTTTTGCATGACAGTAAAATGCTTGATTTTTGTAAATTGTACCAAAAATTTGCGAAGTCGTTTACAATATTATAGTAACTTGTGCTGCAATCGTGATAGTCGTATTTGCTGTGAAATATATCAAATACACACGTAACGGTGAGTTATAATCTTTACAATACTTATTAATTGGAATTTGGTTATTAATGTATTATAGGTTAGGTTTGCAATGAATCGGACAGGGGGTGTCGCATTGAAAGGGACGGCCGTTTCAATGCGTCAGTGCTGTCCGATTCATCACTCCTAATTTCTTATCTCTGTTTATTTTTCAGATGCCGCCAAAGAAGAGAGTTCGGCCAGAAAAAGCTGCAATAGAGAGAGCTGTGGAAGAAGTATTGGAAAAAGGCCAGTCAATTCGCTCAGTTTCATCAGCATACGAGGACTGACAATTAAGTTCCGGGAATTTCGCTCTGCAGTCTCTCCGGGTAACACTGGTGCGTTCGCTCCGGTCGCATTCGAAAGCTAACACGTTTCTATAGTAGTATACGAAATTTCAGCTTAATTGGTGCCGTGGTTGTGTTTTTATAGAATTTTAAACAAAGCTACTTTTTATACCCGTGTCGCGAAAATGTCGGATGTAAATTTCGAACAAAGATGTGCGATCAAATTTTTGGTGAAACTTGGGACAAAACCGGCGGAAATTTTACAAAAACTTCAGACAGTGTACAAGGATGATTGTTATTCGAAAACACGCGTTTACGAGTGGGCCAAGCGGTTTAAGGAGGGAAGAGAGTCGCTCGATGACGATCCGCGGGAAGGTGCTCCTTCCACGTCTCGCACCGACGAAAATGTTGCCCGTTTGCGCGCGAAACTGAACGAAGACCGGCGTGTTAGCCTTCGAATGTTAGAGGAGGAACTAGGCATCAATCGAGAAACAATTCGACGCATGTTGCATGAAGATTTAGGGATGCGCAAAGTGTGTGCCAAAATGGTTCCAAAAGTGCTCACCGCCGAACAAAAACACCTTCGTTTTTCGATCTCGCAAGATTTGATTTCACGGATTGACTCAGAAGGAAGAGATTAGATGCGTAGTATTGTGACCGGAGATGAAAGCTGGGTTTTTGAGTATGATCCAGAAACGAAAAGGCAAAGTTTTCAGTGGTTGGGAGAGGGTGAACCACGCCCGAAGAAAGCCCGGATGTCCAAGTCCAAAATCAAAGCGATGCTCATTGTTTTTTTCGATATTAATGGAGTAATTCATCGAGAATTTGTTCCTCCAGGCCAGACGGTCAATGCGAACTTTTATATTGAAGTTTTAAAGCGTTTACGGTCCAGAGTGTTTCGCGTTCGCCCCGATTTGGCGCTTAATGGTTGGACGCTGCACCACGACAATGCTCCCTCGCATTCCTCGTACGCTGTTCGCGAATTTTTAGCCAAACATTCCATTCCAACGCTGCCGCACCCCCCATACAGCCCTGATCTAGCCCCCTGTGACTTTTTTCTATTCCCAGAAATAAAAAATCACCTGAAGGGAATTCATCACGGGGGGTTAGAGAAGGTGAAAGAAGCCACGACGCGAGTTCTGAAACAGATTCCACAAGCGCGCTACGAAAATTGTTTCCAGGCATGGGAGCGCCGTTGCATAGAATTAGGAGGGGACTACTGCGAAGGTGTCTAAGGTTGGTTTTGACAATTTTTAATTTATTCTTAATCTATTACAAAATTCCCGGAATTTAATTGTCAGTCCTCGTATAAGATATCGAAATCATATTTGGCAGATATCGTTAAGAAAGCTAGAACGTCTTCCACTGCGTATAGTCATGATCCCAATATTGGAAATAGAAGGATTTTTTCCCGCGAACAAGAGGAACAACTAGCCGATTATTTAAAAAGATCTTCGAAGATGTGCTATGGACTAACTACAACCCAGGTAAAGGAGCTTGCTTACCAATTTGCAGCTGCCAATAATGTTGCACCAGAAATATGGATTGAGAGGCAAAAGGCTACGAAGGACTGGTTTCGTGGTTTTATGAAAAGAAACCAATCATTATCAGTACGTAAACCTGAAAATACGTCCCTATCCAGGGCTACATCTTTTAACCAAGAAAATGTTAGTAAGTTTTACGAAAATCTTGCAAACATACTGCATAAAAAGGCGATTGAACCGCATATGATATGGAACCTTGATGAAACTGGATGTTCGACAGTTACCAACCCACCAAAAGTAATTGCAACCCGAGGGTGTAAGCAAGTTGGGCAGGTGACATCGGCAGAAAGAGGACAGTTAGTCACAATGCTTGGTTTCATAAATGCTTCGGGTGGCACTGTACCTCCGGTATTTGTGTTTCCTAGGGTCCATTTTAAGGAATTCATGTTACAAGGCGGTCCAAAAGGGTCACTTGGCTTAGCCAACCCAAGTGGTTGGATAACAGAGGAGAGTTTTTACAAGGCCATGGTACATTTTGTCAAATATGTTAAGCCATCTGAGGAAAATCCCTGTGTAATACTATGTGACAATGATGCTAGTCACATTACCATCGACGTTGTCACGTTGGCTAGAGATAATCATATTACTACACACATCAAAAGTGTCTAGGGATCAAGCATTTTTATGCGGATTTCTTGAGATTGAGATGTGGCTTTGTAATAAATTTATGATTTTATAAATTTATATGGATCCTTTTTGGTGCATTTCATAATTTGAATCAGGAACTGTGAATCAAATTCGAGTAAAAGATGAAAATCAGCTGTCAATATTTTCCCTATAAAAACATACAACGCATTGAAGACATTATTAGTGCTACTGTTTCCCTACTACTGATTAAAACCAACGTTATTATGGAGCGGCGACGTCATTTAAGCAGGGAAGAAATGCTCAGAGCCGTGGGAATGATAGAAGCTGGTTCCCGGCAACGTACTGTGGCTTTAGCTCTGAATACAAGTCAGAGTATTATCAGTCGACTTTGGACACGTTACCGAAGCACTGGTACCGTGGCTGAGCGCCATGGAGGACGGTATCGCTGCACCACACGGAGACAAGACCGATACATTCAAATCTTAACTCGAAGAGCTCCAACAATAACCGCCATGATGTTAGCCGTGAGGCTTCATCACTCTTCAGGGAACTTAATTAGCGACCAAACAGTCAGAAACCGCTTGCATGAAGTGAACCTTCATTCCCGAAGACCACTACGGGTACCACCTATAGCAATGCACAATCGTAGGATTCGATATCAATGGGCTCTTGAACACAGAAATTGGGCAGAAGAACAATGGCGTTTCGTGTGCTTTTCTGATGAGTCTCGTTTTGGTATGAGACCGGATACAAGACGTATACGACACTGGAGAAGCCCTGGACGCCAACAGCGATTAAAATCCTGCCAGGAAGTCCATCCTTATAGTGGTGGAACCATCATGGTATGGGCGGGTATTTGGATCGGCGGAAGAACTGAGTTGATTTGGATCAGAGGCAACCTCAACGCTCAAATTTATGCTGAGACGATTGTATCAGACGTCATCGTTCCTCTACAAGTGCAAATCGGTCCCTTATTTCAGTTAATGCATGATAATGCACGACCGCACACCGCAAGAGTTGTAAGACAGACTCTCGCCGCAGCTAACATCAATGTCCTGCCCTGGCCTGCTCAGTCGCCAGACTTGAATCCGATTGAGCATGCATGGGATATGCTACAGAGAAGAGCTCTGCCGAATATGGAGGGTATCCAGTCGCAAGAAGACCTTTTTTTGTTGTTGCAACGAACATGGGCGGCCATTCCACAGCGTGATTTGGATGAACTCATTTTGATTATGCCAAACCGATGTTCTTGTGTTGTTAGTGTTCGCGGTAGAAACACGGATTATTAATTGTTTAAGTTACCCAATAAAATTTTAAAGAAAACTGTTATTTCAGTCTTTTTTTCGAACTTTTGTGTTAGTGGTTCAAATGTCAAAAATCCCTTTATTAGGAAAAGGTGACTTGGTTTATCGTTACTGTGACAAACGAAAACACTTTATTTGATGAATCCTTAAAATTTTTTTTAATTAATATCAATCAGGAGAAAAGTTATTGCAAAAATATATGTTGATCCCTAGACACTTTTGATGTGTGTATTTTAACGTTTCCCCCTCACTGTAGCCATCGCCTTCAGCCACTGGACGTTTCTGTTTATGGGCCTTTCAAGGTTCGATATAGAGAGGCCATGAATGCATGGATGTTATCTAATCCCGGAAAGCCCGTATCGATTTATGAAGTGGCTCAATTTGCCAACACCGCGTACACTGCCGCATTTTCTATGGAAAATGCGATTGCAGGATTTCAGAAAACGGGTATTCATCCATTTAATCGGAATACATTTACCGAAGATGATTTTTTGACATCTTTTGTCACTGACAGACCTGCAGTTGAGCTCAATAATACCGAAGTATCAACTGATAATGCTCCTGGAACTTCTGCTGAAATACTATGATGAAATAGATGAAAACATCTAAAAACATTAAAAAGCTGATATAGTCGTCTTCAGAATCGTCGGATTCGGATTTTTCATTCCAACAATCGGATACTTCGGATGATAATTCTGGAGCTAAAGACTCGACGTATAATTTACCTTCTACATCTAAGGCTAAGGGTAAAAGCAAGGCAAATATCACCGTAAAAAAAAGGCAATAAAAATGATGATGATGACTATTGCACTGTTTGTAGAGGGGCTTATCTGAATAGCAATGTAGACTGGCTAAAATGTGCTATTTGTAACAAATGGGCACACGAAACGTGTGGCATGAAGGGTATGAATAATTATTTTTGTAACAATTGCAATTAATATCTACTCCTATAAGTAACGAAAAGACTGATTATTATTCATCTTAGATGACTGACGACATAAATAAGGAAATAGTTTATTATTCCTAATATTATAGTCTTTGATTTGTTATTCCAAATAAGAACAATTTTTGATTAATGCCAAAGTCTCATGTTTATATAAGAAGTGACTGATTATTTTATGTTGTTTTTTTTTATAATTGTTAATTATTTTGATCTCAATTTGTTTTGATTCTAAGTGTTTGACTTATTGTAATAAGTGTAAATGTGTAACAGCACATAATTTGTGAAACGTCTCGTATTCAAATGACACAATATATTTACTAAATTTGAGCCGCTACTCTGTTCGTCGTGTATACCAGAGGTTCCAAGAGACCGGTGGCTACATTCGGCGACCAGGATCTGGCCGGCGACGCACAACATCAGAGCGTGATGACCGCTTTCTTGTGACAAGGTCTTTGAGAAATCGGCAACTGAACGCGGTTCAACTGGGACAACAGCTTCGAGAAGTTCGCAATGTCAGTATAAGTCGGTGGACAGTTCGAAGAAGACTAGGTGAAGCAGGAATGACTTCACATCGCCCAGCAAATGGTCCCAAATTGACCACAGCTCACCGACAAGCCCGGCTACAATTTGCTAGGGAACATTTAAATTGGACGTATGACCAATGGCGGGCTGTTATGTTCTCTGATGAGTGCAGAATGACTTTACATGGTCATGATGGACGCTCTAGGGTCTACAGAAGGTCATCAGAGCGATTTTCACAATGCTGCATAAGCGAACGTGTGGCTTTTGGAGGTGGATCGTGTATGTTTTGGGGTGGCATAATGTTGGACACTAAAACTGACATTGTATTCATCACTACGGCGAATACCGGCCCGAGATCGAGAAGTTTGACGGCTGCACGATACGTCGAAGAAGTGCTCGAAGAACATGTGAGGCCGCTTGCGTGGCTTATGGGAGAAGATTTTCTCTTAATGCACGACAACGCCAGACCGCATGTCGCTAGAACAGTTTGCGACTACATGGAAGATGTTGGAATCACCGCGATGGAGTGGCCAGCTCGTAGTCCTGATCTCAATCCGATTGAGCATGTCTGGGATGAGCTAAAAAGAAGAGTTCGAGCAAGAAGCCCTGCTCCTACGCGCCTCCAAGAGCTTCAACTTGCCATTGAAGAGGAGTGGAACGCCATACCACAAGATTTCATGGTGAAATTAATACGGTCCATGAAAAACCGATTAAGAGCTGTAATCAAGGCTAGGGGAGGGAATACACCTTATTAAAAAACAATTTGATCAAGCATTTTGAGTTTTATTTTTATTATTTGTTAAGCTAAATTGGGTAATTTTATCCGTATGTTGGGTTTTGTGCCCTAAAACTCCCTATGGGTACTTTTTTTACACTGTATTTGATATCATTAGAAAGGTACTGAAGTAAACATTCAAATAGTGTAAGTTTTATTTTAATATGTATTCACATTTATGAAAAAAACTGCTTTAACAACAAAAAGTCAACGTGTGCGATTTTATTGCTCTCAAGTGTAGTAGGGTCTGAAGGTGATCTTCCATCAGAATTAGAAACCGAATTATGTCAACACATCCTCGAGATGGAAAGTAGTTTGTATGGTGTAACGCCTTTCGATATTCGGCAGCTGGCATTTGAACTGGCAGAAAAGAACAATATCAAAAATCGATTTAACAAAGAGAAAAGAATTGCAGGTAAAAAATGGTACTATGCGTTCATGAAGCGGCATCCACAATTAAGTTTGAGACAACCAAGAGCAACTTCAATGAGCCGGGCTACTGGATTTAACAAACCTGCTGTAATCGATTTCTTCAATAAATTAGAGGTAGTATGCGAAAAATACAACATAACAGAAGCGCAGCGTATCTTCAACGTTGATGATACGGGCTTGTCAACTGTCCAGAGGAAAACAAGAAAAATACTGGCATTAAAAGGTAAGCGGCAAGTTGGAGCTTTTACTAGTGGAGAACGCGGTACAAATACTACAGCCGTACTCGTATGTTGTGCTAATGCTGCTGGTAATTTTATACCACCGCTTATAATATTTAAGCGCAAGAGAGCAAAAGACGAACTCAGGGATGGAGCTCCACCTGGTACAATATTTGCTTTTAATCCAGAGAGTGGATATATTAACAAAGACATATTTTATTTGTGGTTACAACATTTTATCGAGTCTGTGAAGCCGACACCCGAAAAAAACAGCTAGCCATACAAAAAATTTAAAAGCTATAACATATGCCAAGCAACACGGCGTCGTTTTGCTTTCATTTCCAGCACATACAACACATAAAATGCAACCGCTTCTTCAAGCCGTTGAGCCTTTATTATATAGACGAAACAGAAAAATGGTTGCGCCAAAATCCTGGAAGAACTGTGACAATGTTTCAAGTTTCAATGCTATTCGGAAAAGCATATCGAGCTGCATCTGTTGGAACTGCTGCGAGTGGCTTTGCAAAGACTGGAGTTTGTCCTCTTAATAATGATGCATTTGCTGACTACAAATTCATTGTACCTGAAAAGAAAACGATGAGATTTCACCACCAATTGTATTAGACTTACAGGATGATATAGATCCACTATCTTTGAATATTTCTTTACTAGAAGAGAATCAAGAAGTAACGGAGCCAATTACGTGTCAAAATGAAACTATGACTGCTGAATCTCAGATTGAAACCTTAGCGGTATCACAGAATGTTGATTGTAGTACAGCTAAATCAAAGGCACGCAATTTCGAATTCACAATAAACCAAATATCTCCTGGAGCTAAAAAAGTAGCACAAGAGTGCTACAAAGAAGTAAAAAAGCACAAAGTAGCTTGGAACTAACGTCGACGCCATATAAAACCACTTTAGAACAAGCTATTGTAAGGCCTTCAAAACCGAAAAAGCCGAAATTTTCTAAAAATAAAATAACTGATGAGCCAGAGACATCAACAAGTAAAGATGCCAAATCAGTAAATATCGAAAAATGGTTTTGCAAAATCTGCCTACTGTGTGCAGTTGAAGATATGATTCAATGTATGATGTGTAAAGCCTGGGTTCATGTAGATTGTGCCTGCGTTAAGAAAACTATTAAGAAGTATTTATGTCCTCAATGCAAATAAGTGTTGTTATTTTTGTTGTAATATTGTTTTTAATTTAAAATGTGATTTTATAATTAATCTTTTGCATACGTGTAAAAGTTGATCTCATTATGTGTCAAATTTGATCTCATACTCATTCGTAAAATTATACATCGTTGAAACAACAGATAGGCTTTTTAAAGGGACCATTGTACTCATAATTATGAACCACTTTTACTATAGGACCATACCCTAAAATCAGGAAAAATAATCAACTGCTTCATTCACACAGGTCTCCGAGTACAGAAACCAGTCTCTCACATACATCTCAACAATTATCGTTAATGTTTTATGTTTGTTTTTCTTTTGTTTATGTTGTTTGTAAAATTCTTTGTGAGAGAAGAATAATAAACTTTATTTATTATTATTCATTACCTTCACAAAACTCGACAAAATGTATGAAGCAGTTAATTTCTTTCCCGATTTTTTAGGGTTGGTTGGTCCCATAGTAAAAGTTGTTCATAATTATGAGTACAATGACCAATAAAAAAAAACTCATTTGCTGCTCAACCCAGTATAAGCTTTTTTACGTTATGGATAGGTATTTTTAATTATTCATTTTTATGAAGGATTTCATATTTTTTATTGAGTTTTGTTAATCGCCTTGAATGGACCACTGCCAAAAATTTTCTAAGTCCATTGATAGCAACTCAGTGGTCCAATCAAAGCGACCACCATGGTCGCTTGTGCACCGGTCAAAATAAAAATTCAATGCTTATAGCAATGCTCTCACGTTGGCTAACCAAAGATGCACCAACTCAAATACATCTGGTTGAAGTAGTTTTCCCAGTTGTGGGACACTCATTTCTTCCGCCGGATAGAGTATTTGCTCGTATTGAAAAGGAGTTACGGAAACTTGAAAATATAATCAAACCGAAAGAATACTTCGATGTAGTGGAAAAACATTCTACCGCCATAAACGTTGCTACTATGGTTCAAGTAACTGCAAAAGCAACTGGAAAAACGTCGTTAAAGATTTATTTGATAATTACAAAATAACATGTACCTTTTTCAAAATGCAAAAGGTTTTATTTCAAACGATCCAGTAAAAGCAATGACATGGTTGGAGTAAGAGGAGAACTCCGCTACAGATTTGAATCAGGTCAATACAAAAGCGTGTGCAAAAAAGGTAAAAACACGGCTATCATTTCTCCAACCGCTATTCCACAGGGCGCACAAGTAAAACCGTAAAAATTTAGGGACGTTAATAAATTGTTATGTACTCATTTCGGAGACAAATGGCGCGATTTAGAGGTTCTAGAGTACTATAACAGGAAATACCGTATATACATCAATACAGGAAATACCGGACAAAAATATGGTTGACGATATCGATTTCCTTGAAGACTCGGTATGTGAAGAACAAGAACAGTCACCATTACTTATAATTTAATATTGGTTTTGTTTAACTAGTAAATTTCTCATAAATCAATCATAGTTTTATTTCAAGTAAAAAGTATCAATATGGCTCCATCATTCTAGGCCAGGATAAGTATGTTTCAAAGCCAACAAAGTCCATAATGTTTTTCTGGTTATTGTTCTAGTTCGTAAATATTGTTCGTGATTAAGTTTAGTATTTGATTAACTACATTATTTTTTAACTACTATAGTTCCACTTAACCGCTCGATCGCTTCTCGCAACCACAGTTGCAAAGAAAAAGTTGTCAGTTTTGCTTCGTGCAACCGTGGTTGCAAAGCGACGAAGTCTTTTTAATTTAATTTAGTCTCTATACCAAACGCATAGAGTCGTAGTTTTATGTATTTAAACCAAAGACAGATATATTTCTCATAGACGTGTGCCCATATTACCAACACCACGGTAGAAAAATAACGAAATATCGTCAGTTGTGTTTACATGAGTGAAGTGACGCCATAGTGTTTTCAAGGAGGTGATTGAATATGTCGTAAGTTTATTATTTTACTGATTTCTGCTAATGTTTATATACTAAATTAATCTCTAACATGTGTGTTTTTATATTACAGTAATATTTTTAGGTACACTGTAAAACAACATTTAAAAAATCGTCATTTAAAAACACACTCGCAGTGTCGTAGTCCTAAACTTAATTTTGTACTGCTATATTATCGTAAATACGACGTTTTTCTTAAACATACAATATTATTAATGATATGTTACTATATTTATTCAATTTAAGTTATTAATTTGTGTAAATTGTTCTTCAGATTGTAACAGATTGCGAAAATTAAACCGCCCGGTAAGTTTTTACCTACTCAATTTGATATTGCCGCTTTGGTTGCGCGAAGCAATATACGTGTTTTGGCTTAGGGTTGGCGGTCGGTGTTTTTTGTTGGCTTATTTTTATTTTATTTATTGGTTAAAGGTGACGAGTATTTTTTTCAAATCCAAGTTAATTATGTTTTTTTTTTTAATTTTCCATTTTTTTAATATCACGCAGTTCCTGAGCCACGTCAGACATAATCACGCGCACATAAACCTTCCACACACCCTACACACATATTATAAATAAACACAACTCATACATACGTGTAACAGATTAACCGCAACACCTCAAAATTTTACTAATCATTATGACAGTTTTATTTTTTCAATAATTTCATAACCTTCATTTTTCGAAGTCGGTTAAAAACTATTTAAAATGTATGCAAAAATAAGTAACATAAATAAAACTTGATTTAAAAAAAATGATACATTGATATATTTACACAATGTTGTTCTCTTAATTTAAGCAGTAAGTCGTAGTAGTTGACAACCCTAGCTAAGAATGGCCGCCATCTTTGCGGTTCGGGCGTCAAGTACTTGATCTCAAGTCCCAGTCAGGTTAAGTATGTAGTCGTTTTTATTAAATTTTTTAATAATGTTAACAATACTTTATTTTTGAGATTTATGACGCTTTCGAAACGTCAGGATTTGGCCTATTTATAGTATGAGTAAATATGATTGCTTGGCGGTCTATATTTACAAATTTAAAGATTTAGGTAGGCAGTGCAAATTGGCAAAAATATGTGCCGGTTATTTTAATTTATAAATTTGACAAACATTTAAGAAAAACCCATTTAAACTATTATATTCATCTAAGAGTGAAGAAAATGACCTTTATATAGGTGGTAATATTTTTGTTCTATGTACTTTAGTTTTAATGTAAAGTGACATAAATTATACCTAAAAAAGTTACGATCTTTTACGCATCCGCGAATTCTGCACCTGGTTTTACATAATATTTTTACTACATTCTTTTATCTAAATTGTTTTCAAATACTGTTAAATATGTAAAGTAATAAACCTAGTTTAAGAATAAAATAAATAACTATATACTTATTGATCTCCTTTTTTTTTAAACCCCCATGTTTTACAAAAGTTGCTAAAATGGGTGGTACTCTTAATTTAAACACTTGTAACATATTATTGTAATCATATTTTTAAAATAAAGCAATTACACATTATTTCTTATCCCATGGACTACTCATAACAGTAAAAACATTTTAAATACTCCACTCGAGGAAGTCATAAATTAAGTTTTAGTAATAGCGGGCAGAACGCGGAGTAAGCGGTCCAAAGTAACTGGCAAAGTAAGGTGCCTATTTTTTTTTGCGCAAGCGATCGAGCGGTTAAACTCACAGGGCCAATAATGCGTAATACGAAAATCACAAATTACGCGCAATGTGTTAAAACGGACATTGCGGTTTTTGTAAATAATAGACTCAAATATGAAGATATTTTAAAATAGAACGAACATTCTTGTCGGCGTAATGAGGCATCACAGTTTGTGCGAGAAATAGAAGTAGGATATTCACCAAGAAGCCATGTCCACCTTAGACCCTCTCCCTGAGGTTTATAAAAGAAAACTTAATTGTTTATTAGACCAGGGAATTAATTTGACACATCAAATACCAAGATTTGAAAATATTAAAACTGGACTTCATAATAAAAGAAATAAAAGTTTTGGAGTTTAACGTTTGTTTGGGAAATGTCTAACAGATGTGCAAGTACTGTCGAAAACGTACGACAAAGAGAATAAATAGCTACCAAGCCACCGTAACATACGGAATACCAAGGTCAACCATTATTCACCGTTTATACGGAACACGCGGTACCAAACAGCCAACGCCTGGCAGACCTACTGAATTGTCAAAAGAGTGGGAAACTAAAGTAGCTTCTAATCTCCATGTGATTACTTAAAGATAACTATCCTGGGAAGGAATGGTTTAGAGGATTTAAGAAACGAAACAAATTAAGTTTAAAAAGCCGCAGTCTGTAGAAATAGCTCGAAAAACAGCATGTGATCCTTTCATAGTTAACGATTATTTCGATATGTTACAACGAACAATACAAAAGTGTGGTTTGGCTGACAAACCGCAATGTACATATAATTTGGACGAAACCAGCTTTTGTAGTGACCCCACCAAAACTAAAGTTGTGGGTCTGATGGGATTTCCCTCTACTAGAACGACAGCCTCTCCTAGGAGGAATAACACCACTGTGCTCTTAGCTACGAATGCACTTTTTTTTTAGCGTGGTAACTATTATAAAATAAAAGACTACATTCTTTTATGGTGTGAGACAGCGAACTGCTTTATTGCCGGAAAAAGGAAACAGGATACATACATACATTCGTTCGTTCAGAACAATGATTGAAAAGGATAACAAACTCTTATTCACTACAGATAGTAATTACTCGAGTCTATAACAGATGGCGTTACTAGTTTCATTTGATGTACTATAAATTTTAATACCCCCACTACATCACATGAAACTGAATTAATGATTTTTACAAATTAACAAGTCCTAAAGCTTCAATACACTGATAATGCTTTGTAGCACCAAGGGCTTTTGTGAGAACATCAGCTGGCATATCATTAGTACACATATATTTAATATTTATAATATTATTATTGACAGCATCTCTTAAAAAATGGTAACGGATGTCTATATGTTTACTCTTTCTATGTAAAGCCTGATTAACAATAAATTTTTGAGCACTTTGGCTATCATTGTACAATACAATTGAACAAACCTCTTGATGAGTTACTTCAGACAACAATACTCTTAAATACATAGACTCTTTACATGCCTCTGCCATTGACATGTATTCAGCTTCCATACTGGAGAGAGCCACAGTTCTCTGTTTTCTGCTTTCCCATGATATGACACCCCCTGACATCATGAAACAATATCCTGTATATGATTTGCGATCTACACCATTGTTAGCCCAGTCGGCATCAGCAAATCCTAACAATTCAGAGTTTCCTTTTACATACTTAATACAATAATTTTTTGTTCTCTTTAAATACCTGAGAATACGTTTAGCATAACTCCAATGAGTGCTGTTATGACAAGAATTGAATTGACTTAAAAAACTTACACTGAAAGCTATGTCAGGCCTTGTTAACACAGACAAATACATGAGGCTACCTATTAATTGCTGATATGGAATATTGGTATCATTAACAATATCATTCCTATCAATGTTTAGTTTTAACTCCATAGGTGTACTAGCTTCTTTACAATTTAACATATTAAATTTTATCAATAACTGATCAATGTATTGTTCCTGATCCAAGGTACAAGTTTTATTATTTTTATCAATCTTTACTCTCATCCCTAAGCATTGCTTTACTTGTCCAAGATCTTTAATTTGAAATTTTGAACTTAAAACTGAAATTAAATTGTTTGTCTCTTTTACACAATTTGAATACACAAAAAAATCATCCACATAAAGAGCAATAATAACCTTAACATTTTCATTAAATTTTGTAAATACACATGGTTCTACATGACTTCTCTTAAAACCTAATTCTGTCAAACACTGGTCAACTTTTTCATACCATGACCTTGACGCCTGTTTTAACCCATAAATAGCTTTATTTAATTTAACAATTTTTCCATTATTATTACTATCTAAATCAACTTGTGGATGTGCCATATAAATATCCTCTTTCAAAATGCCATTCAAAAATGCAGTTTTAACATCTAAATGGGTAACATTTAAATCTAGTTGAACTGAAAGTGCAAATAATAATCTTAGTGTACAGTGACGCACCACAGGTGAGAATGTCTCGTCAAAGTCAATTCCTGGTCTCTGGGTGAAGCCCTTTGCCACCAAGCGAGCACGATATCGAACACTATTATCACTATCTAATTTTCTTTTAAAAACCCATTTACACTGAACTAAAACTTTACCTTTAGGCACTTCACT
Organism: Agrotis puta; assembly: GCA_943136025.2. Taxonomy (NCBI): domain Eukaryota; kingdom Metazoa; phylum Arthropoda; class Insecta; order Lepidoptera; family Noctuidae; genus Agrotis; species Agrotis puta. The sequence goes on along the minus strand of OW964181.2, from coordinate 14,017,728 downwards.
CACTACTACCCATGCATTGTTCTCTTCAAATGCTTGAAGTTCCTCTTCCATTGCAGCAATCCACTTATCTTTGTCATGGCTTTGTAGTGCCTGTTGGACAGTAACCGGATCACTTTGATTCTCAGCATCCAACTGCATGCACAAGTTTGAGTAACCATAACGCTTTGGTGGTCTTCTGACTCTCTTTGGTTCCTCTGGGGTTGAAATCTCTTCTACTTTCTGCTGCCACCAATTGAAAACACCTCCATGGGTCCGCACAAGTCTGCATGTATGATGTTCAATGCTTCACTGCTCCTCGTACTCACATGGTTGAACGGCAACCGTGACTGCTTGCCTTGACAGCATACAACACATGTACTTTTATCAATAACAGCTTTGTCTTTGAAATCTATTCCCAAAACTGCACCTTCCTTCATTTTATTCAGATCACTGCTATTCAAGTGGCCCATTCTTCGATGCCACAGTTCGCTCTTCACATCATTGGACATCGTAAACAGACAGTCGTGTCTATTTTCCACCTTAAGTTTATAAATACCATCAACTAATCTGGCCTCTCCGACCAATTGATTTCTACTGTTATAGATATAGCAACAATTTTTCTGAAACTCCACTCGGTTTCCATTTTTAATGAGCTTGCTCACTGAGATTAAGTTCGCAGCAATACTTGGCACACATAACACGTCTTTAACTTCGACGGAATATTTTCCTTTCGACGTCACTGTAACAATATCAACATCACCCGAGCACAGCACCTCCATCACTGCGTTATTAGCCGCTGTAATCTCCTTCACACTCGTGTTTTCTGATGTGTTACGAATATTGTTTACATTTGAGGTTATATGCACACTTGCTCCCGAGTCCAAAAACCAGTCATTTTCCCCAAAGTTTCCGCTTAAAAATACTGCAGAAAACGCATTCGTGTTGTTTGATTTCGTATCTTGAACTTGTGTACATTGATTTTTGTAGTGCCCGGTCTTCTTACAGCGATAACACTTGATGACTTTCTTTTTGACATTTAACGTTTCGCCATCTTTGTTAGTTTTACAATCTGTAGTTTTACTGACCGGCTTCGATTTTTGATTGACATGCTGGCGCCCTCTAGTGTATAAAGCAGTAGCTTCCGGCGAATCTTCATTTCCGGACATGTCTAATAATTTTGATTTAACAACATCCGCTGTAATGGCAATTCCAGAATGTTCGATGGCCATCAGCATTGGAAAATACTTTTCGGGCAATCCTGCCAACATTAAGCAGCCAATCCATTCATCATTCACCGAAAATCCAGTTCTTGATAATTTCTGCCCCGTTTCAATAATTTGAGTAATGTAACTCGTCATAGAATCTGAAGTTTCGAGACGTATTGATATTAAATGCCTCAATAACATGATTCTTCTTGAAAAACCGGAGTCATCAAACATTTGTTGTAATTTCTGCCATAGTTCTTTAGTAGTATTAGCGCTCTTGATATGTACGTACAACATCGGATCTATGGTTAGGATCAACTTGGCCTTTGTCATGGCGTCTTCAGCAATGGCGGCTCCAGCTCCTTCGGTCTTGAGAAAGTTTAGCTTTCCTTCGAGTACTAACAGATTTTCGGCGGCGAACGCCCACTCACAGTAGTTTTCTCGGCCTTTGAGTTTAGGCACATTTGCTATAAACGAATTAGAAGCCATTTCTGTTGATCAGCCACACTATACCACGGCGCGTTCCTTGCGACCACGTGCAACACGGATAGTCAAATATCACTACTGTGAATACAACGCGGAGAACGTCCACTGTTATTACGTTCACTATTCCTACGCTAACTAACTTGAACTTTTCAATGGCTAAGAAATGGGACTGGGCCCATAACCTATTATAAAATAAAAGACTACATTCTTTTATGGTGTGAGACAGCGAACTGCTTTATTGCCGGAAAAAGGAAACAGGATACATACATACATTCGTTCGTTCAGAACAATGATTGAAAAGGATAACAAACTCTTATTCACTACAGATAGTAATTACTCGAGTCTATAACAGATGGCGTTACTAGTTTCATTTGATGTACTATAAATTTTAATAGTAACTCATCAAATGAGACCTGCCACACAGGGCAGGGCGGGAGGGACTGTCAGACTCGTACTGACATAAATCCACGGTGTCCTTCACTAGCCCTTTACCCTAGTAGCAATTTCGGTTGGGGTTTTGTGGCCACTCCTAGCCAACGATTGGGAATATGTTGGGGATTGGTAGTGACATAGCAATTTTTTATCAAATTCTTGGTGCCTTTTCTATGTCATTAGCTTCGAAATATATAAGGATCTTTTCTTTCCACTTGTTCCAATTTAAACTACACACACCGGCAAAATTAGAGGAACACAAAAAAAATATGACTTTTTTCACAAACTTGAGGCTATTTTGATAAGTGGTTTTGTTATTTGAATGATTACCCATTTTTCGTAGAATATTATGGGGATTTTTGGCTGTTTTCAACATTCTAACGTAAATTAGACCCTCTTAAGTGTTTGTTGACAATTAACGCTTCAAAGTGTTTTTGATAAGAAAGTTCGTTTAAGCAGTCAAAGCTGGCCCTAGCTCATTTTGTTTGTTTTGTTCTGAGAGTTAACATTGTATTGCATACAGAATGAGTGATTTGCCTGCAACTGAAGTCGCCAAGGCTGTAACAATGATCGAGGAAGGTCACACCTACTGTTCAGTCAGTCGAACGTTAGGTGTATCAGTATCTGTGATCCACCGTAATGTGCAACGATACAGACAGACGGGATCTTACGTGCGCAGGCGGGGCCAAGGCAGAAAACATGCAACCAGTGCCGTAGACGACCGTTTTATAAAGGTGCAAACTTTGAGAAATCGTCGTCAAACGGCTGTTCAGACCCAAAATCTTTTGGAAGAAGTGCGTAACGTACGTGTTAGTGAAGGAACAGTGAGGAGAAGACTCAATGAAGTTGGTTTAAAGTCGTACGTCCCAGCAAAAGCGCCAAAACTTGAGGAGAGCCATCGAGTAGCCAGATTAGCGTTCGCTCGTCAGCATCAAAATTGGTCCGATGAGTAGAGTCGAGTTTTATTCTCTGACGAAAGCCGATATTGTGTGAATTTTATCGACGGAAGAGAGAAGATGTGGAGATATCGCGGAGAACGTTACCATCAGGCAAATTTTTCCGAAACAACGTCTTACGTTGGAGGGTCTGTTATGGTATGGGGTGGTATAAGTTTGACGGCACGCACCGCCTTGGTCATCATTGATGGCGGTTCTCTGACTGCACACAGGTACATAACTGAGATCCCTGAGCCCCATGTTATGCCTTTTGCCCCATTTAAAGGCTCAGATTTTGTGTTTTTGCACGATAATGCACGGCCCCACACTGTGCACATAGTGCATGATTACTTTAACGAGATCGGTATAACCCAAATGGACTAGCCAGCACGATCGCCAGATATGAATCCAATAGAACATGTCTGGGACATAATTGGACGAAGGATCCGAGCAAGAAATCCAGCCTCTAGGAATGTCGAAGAGCTGAAATTGGCGCTGGTTGAAGAATGGGACACTTTGCCTCAGGAAATGATCGACGGTGTCATCAGGAGCATGGGTAGACGTATCCAAGCCCTAATAAGGGCTCGAGAAGGCAACACGCGCTAATAATTCTTTTATTTCATTTTTTTCTTTTAATTTTACTCTGTCTATACAAATCGACTTTTTTTAGTTAAATGCATTTTGATTGTTTTTTCTTAAATTAAACCCTAATAAACTCTAAAATTTGTGTTTTTCTGAGATAAAATAAATAAACAAAGTTAAATAAAGCGAAAATAATAAATAAAAGACACTAAATCTCAAAAAATTGAGTATTTTTTTTGTGTTCCTCTAATTTTGCCGGTGTGTGTATGTCGCCATGAGCATTTAACGGTTTGAGGTTATTTTTTAAAAATATGTCTGACATCATCTATTGTTTTGCATTTGTGATTCAGGATTGGCAGAGCGGATGGGCGACATATTTATAAATTAATACACGTATTCAGTCAACCATTTGTATTGTCCTGGAAGTGAGGCAGAATAGACAAGTTTGATGTATTCTAAAGACATTGACAGATCTTGACCACAGATAAATACAGTCACGTTACGATTTATGAGTGATAAATACTTAAGAAGCCCAAGTACAATGACTATAACTTTTCGCACAGAACGTAAAGGTGTTGAAAAAGAAGCTATTGTAGTATATATATTATATCCTACACTTGTAGACGTACCAGTAAAAAAGGATCTTTGTTTACATAATGACTGCTCAGAATATTCGTGCTACTGACATAATCCGTCTTCTTGAAAACAGTGACCAATCGAGTTCCGAGGACGAAGATGCGCTGGTTTTTGAACGTGAGTCTGAACCAATTATTATTTATGAAACTATCGACGATATAAGGGACTATATTCAGGAGGAGGAACTACGCCAAGTAGAACAGCAGTCTAATGTGAACCGCGTAAAGTCTACCTTAGACCTAGTCTTACTGTAAAGACTTTGTATGCTGACCAAATTATTTAAATGCTGCTTTTGGGTGGCTTGCCAAATTTTATAATTGCTGACCATGTTAATTACTTCTCAAAACCCTTTATATTTCCATCCGCTCATGCACAATATAAATTTATCCTATAATCGCTTCAACATTTTACTAAAATGTTGGCATTTTGCTGATAATGAGGCTCCAAGAAATGATGATGACAGGCTTTATAAAATAAAGCCACTTGTTGACCTGATTATGGGAAACTGCCATGCAATCTACACACCAGGACGTGTTATTGTGGTCGATGAATCAATGGTGCACTTTCGCGGACGTATTAGCTTTCGGCAATACATACCATCTAAAGCCCATAAATATGGCATTAAAATTTACAAACTATGTACAATTGATGGTTTTGTATGGGAATATGAAATTTATTGCGGTCTAAGCCGAAGAGTCCACGATTTGGATTTATCTGGAAGTATATTCGCACGTCTTGCTGAAAACCTGCTAGATGAGGGTAGGTTGATAGTAACTGATAATTTTTACACCAGTATTCCTCTAGCGGCTAGAGGAATACTGGTGTGTCGTACTGATTTGCTAGGTACAGTGAATAAAAAACGAAGAAGCCTTCCGCAACTTGTTACTGGGAGTAAATTGAAGAAAGGAGAGATCGCAGCAGGCAATATTACTGTGCTAAAATGGCACGATAAACGTGATGTTTTACTTCTTTCTACATGCCATGGCAAAGAAATGAAAATGAGTAGCGGGCGAACATCAATACTCAAACCTGAAATGGTTTTCGAGTATAATAGGGGGAAAAAAGGTATCGATGTGTCGGATCAGTTGAGTAGCTACAATAATCCTGCAAGAAAATCGGTAATTTAGTTTAGGTTAGTACAAAAAAGTTGCTGTAGACTTGCTGTCAATTTTATTGCGGTGGTAAACTCATGCCTTATTTTCAATGAACTGCAAAGGAACTCGGGACAAAAGAAGCTTTCCATACTATCGGCACATGAAATAATAATAAAAAAACTGCTAGAAGTAAGAGACGAAAACCAAACATCTGTTGGACGTCCGCAGTCATTACCTGTAAACAAACACACCTTCGAGATTATGACCCAAGAACTAGGTCGTAAGACGAAAAAAAAAACGATGTAAAGGCTGCTACAACAAGCTCATGTCAGAGGGACAAACTTCGAAACTTACGGGTACAAAGGCTACTAAAGTGGTAACGTGGTGCCCCAAGTGTAAAACAGCACTCTGCCGTCCATGTTACAATACATTACATTGATTTAAATAAATAAATAAAAATGCGTACAAAACAAAATGTTTTATTTTACCCTCTTCATATATGGGAAACTGGCAACATTTTACGGCGGCTCTTTTAAATTTTCGGTAGCCTTGTTATCCAACCATACGTCCATGAGAACCTTTTTCCTCTTATTCATACGTCCAGTCAAATAAAAAACATCAAATTTATTTATGGATTATGACTCCAACTGGAGTCATGGACATGTGAGTTTGGTACAAATGTGACTCCATTTGGAGTCATTGGACTGTGAACGTGTTAAGTTATGCATAGCTGTATTAAAAGTTGTCAAAAAATCTTAGAAGAGAAGCAAAGCGATATCTACTTGGCTAAAAGGCGGCTATAAGTAATTAGCTGCTTTTTTGTTATGGATAAGATCAATATAATAACATTCGTACTAGGTTTAAGAAACGCAAAATTACGTAATACCCTCGTGACCCCTAATTTTACCTGTCAACCCTAACTTCGCCTATGTTAAGGAAGATTAAAATTTACCCAAAATTTATATGATTATCTATGCATCAAACTACCAAGTAGCTAACTTCACTCTACTGACAACATAACCTATTTTTTCTGTGAATGGAACGCAACACATATTGCAATAAAGAAGAAACTTTGGATTGTGTGGACTATAGACAGCAGGTAATCTTGAACTTTTTAGTGTATCATGTTCAATTTTTATCCCTCTTTCAGTAATAGCAATTGTTTTGATGATAAGTTGTGTACTTATAGACTAATCGAAAGAAATACCGGTTATGAAACCGTGGCGGCCATGTTGTTACCAATCTTCGCCTACACTTAGGGTTGTCACTTTGTTCGAACCTCAGACCAATAAAAAAGTATAGACGGAACATTGCGCTCAAAAAGTGAGGCACGTAATATGAAGACGATTCGGCAATATGAAGACGGCTGCGCGATAGTCTGCCGCGAGTGAGCGAGTGCGCTAGACGTAGTTTTGGTGAAATAATAATTGCGAAATAATGCCGTCCTGCGTCATAAACTGCTGCAAAAACAGTCAGTTTTCAGAAAAAGTCTTCTGAGATTACTTTTCACAAGTAAGTATCCGATTTATTGTGTAATTTAAACAAAATCGTAAAATGTTTGTCATCATTTCTCGGAACACGAATTCTAGACGCCACTGTGTCAGTGTTGCAAGTTAAGAACATTTTATTTTCCCAAAAGTAAGGGAAGTTGTGATTTCTTACGGAGACTTTACAACTAAGTGTGTTTTAGGAAATTTCACTATTGCATATTTAGTTTTGGAGTATATTAGGTACTCATGTTATTATGCATGATACACAAGTATTTATAAAATTTATTTATGATATATCACACCTTTAGAATTAAAGTGGCCTAACTAAAAATTTTAAGAAAATGACTTTTATGCATCGAACGACTTATAAACATGTATTCTATTAGTTTATTAAAAAGAAACCGCTTCTTCTAGCCCTGAAAAGGTATAACGCACTGTTTCCGTCTCTTTCAAATCACTCTCTTTCCCCGCGTCTCTCGGTATTGAATTAATAAATAACATTTTCCCAAAATCTGGAATTTTGGATTACGCCACTTCTATTCTAAAGGTGCGATATATTAATATAATAGTTATGTTTGTTATGATATTTTTTAGGTTTCCGATGATGAAACGTGGAAAGAAAACTGGATCAAAGTTGTACGGGACAACAGAAATGATATCGAATGGCTCCCTTCAAAATTTAGTGTGGTTTGTTCTTTACATTTTGAAGAAATTGATATATACAACACCAAGGGTGGTTATCGTCGAATACCTTGAATTAAAGTGCTTAACTGGTTATTGTGTGCCACTGGAGAACATAGCTATACTGAATTGCTCTTCCGCCATATAAATTATCAATGCCACTTCAGCATCTTACTGTCATGAAGAGGATTATGAAGACAGCACTCTCAATTTCGAAAACGACGTTGGAAATTTGGCCAGCTACTTAGATGTACCGGATATAAATGATTTTAGGAAATATGTAATCGGTTATATAGCTGGTGGGGTTGCTCATTACCTATCAAAAAAATCAAATGTGAACCGTGTATGTCCCGGCGTCTGTCTTCAGAAAGGTATGATTTTCATAAATTAATAACATTGAGAGACAAAGGTGGTTTAAGTTTTCCTTCTTTAGATACATATAATATATGTTGTACGTGTGAGTTGGTGGTAAGGAACATTGTTAAAGAAGGAATAACTATTACTTCAATAAACCAGCACAATTATGTACTGTGACAAATTCTCAAACGATTTATTGGTAATCAGGATATTTTTTCAAACTTAGAAGATGAACATAACGTGTATGGCATAGAGCACCAAACAAGTTTAATAAGATCTGTAATTAATAAATATATAAATGTAAGATTCCACCACATTGCAAAACAAGAAACTTTACTTTTAAGTTGTGACTCAAAACGCCAGACATATAAAAACTGACACAACATAAGGGACATTAGTAATTTTTATTTACGTAAGTTTTGTGTGTTTTGTAAAATTATTTGTTGATGTTAATATTAAATAACTCTCATTAAACTTATCTTTCATTTCATTCACACAATACAAATAAAACACAATACAAGGTACATAATAATAAAACTTCACCAAAGTATATCTCTCGTACTTGGGAGTTGCAACACAACGCTTGCAACATTTTTCTCTAGCACATATGCGCAAATCTACGATATCGTACACCGAGTTACATACACCGAGTTACGTACACGTACACAAAGCCGAGACGTGACCTCACTTATTTCGTCGCGATTGTTTACGACGGCTCCGTCTATACTTTTTTATTGGTCTGAGGTTCGAACGAAAATTATGTGCCTATTGTCTGTTGTTTAAGAAGCCAAATAATGTAAATTAGCAATTGTAACTTGCGTTAGTATGCGCATTTTCTGTAGTGGTATTTTTGACACCTCATTTATTTATACAATTGTAGGTAGGTAGGTATTATAGATAGTAACAAAAAGTAGGTATGTGCTTGAATTAATTATACACAACTTACCCATCAATCAATTTCACGTTACATAGAGGTATATCGAAAATGTATTATGTAGGCACCTTTACATTATTTTATTCCTTAGGTTCCTTTTGATGTTTTACAGGTCATCATAATGACAAAACCGAAAAACGTGCAAATTAAAAAGAAAAAAAGAAATTATACATTGAAGCACAGTCAAGAAATTATATATGTTGCTGTAGGATTATCAAAAGATAACAAAATGTCTTTTTATGAAGCAGAAAAAACATTTGGAATTCCACGACGAACGCTTTTAGATAAACTGCATGGTAAACATCAACGAACTCCGGGTTGCCCAACACGGCTTACAATTGACGAAGAAAAAAATATAATAAAAGTGCTTATTGCTGCTGGCGATTTTGGTAGCCCTCTCACACTACTGGATTTAAGACTTGTCGTGCAGGTATATTTACAAGCTAATGGAAGAACAGCTATTTTTGGTAACAAACTACTAGGGTAAAAATGGGCGTATTCATTTATAAAACGCCACAAAAGTGAACTTAGTCACCGGGCTACACAAAACATTAAAAGGAGCAGAGCTGAGAAAAAGTCTGGAGAGATGTCTATTTCGATAATCTGCAACAATCTCTAGATGGCATACCAAAAGAAAACATCCTAAATTATGATGAAACTAATTTGACTGACAATCCCGGTGCGCAAAAATGCTTGTTCCGCAGAGGCGTTTAACCCTGAAAGAGTTTTAAACTATACAAAAGGTGCGATTTCTATCATGTTTGCAATTACGGCGGGGGGTGCATGTCTACCGCCGTATGTGGTGTACAAAGCCGAACATTTATACCAGCAATGGAGAATAAATGGACCGAAAGGAGCTAGGTATAATCGCTCAAGATCAGGATGGTTCGACAGCACAACCTTTGAAGATTGGTTTGAGATGATTATTTGCCTTGGGCAAATAAAAAATCGGAACAAAAATGAAAATTCAGACGATGACTTACCATTGGCTAATATCTATAAGTCCAAAGCAGCTCCAATGAAAACCAACTTGTCGATGACCAACTAATATTGTAGAAGCTGCCAGACTCTAGTCGTCAGAGTTGCGGTGTTGGAGACAAACCTGTCGATGACCAGATACCAGTCAAGCTGCCCGATGCCATTTCTCAGAGTTGCGGGGATGGAGACAAACTTAGTTACTAGTTAAAATTGGCACCGCCTCCCGATTACAGTTTTCAGAACGGTGATGATAAGAAGGCGCTGTCCAAAACGGATTACATCATCGGCGATCACGTTATTGTGACGTGGGGTTCTTCTAATTATCCAGGCCAAATCACCTCAGTACATGCTGAAGGAGTAATGGTAAACTGTATGAAACAAGGAAAGAGTTTTCGGAGATGACGAGCAACTATATTCCTGGGGGAATGTATTACAGTAGATCGAAATTCCAAAATTTGTAAAAAAAGGTTACTTCACCATTCCTGAGCTGGATAAGTAAGGGTCGCGGCCGTCGCGGAGTTTTTAAGCTACCTATCCAAAATGAGTGCCAAATAATAGTTTCAAAATTAGAGCCAAATAAATAACTATATCTAGATAAGACATACCTACTGTTTCTTGACAAATACATTTTTATTTTCATTCATCCTTCTTTTTTTTAAGGTCGGGTATTTTTGACAACCCCAGGCACATCTCAAGAAATGTATGAAAACAACTTCAAACTGGTGCCAAACTTCGCCTGCATCGTTGTTTTTCAAAAATCAACTCTACTGCAGTACATTTTAAGATCATTTTCGTTAAACATGTTATTCAACATTTTTGACAATCACATATCGTCGTTGATATTGCAATACGTTCTATGACAACAGCCATTCAGATCACTGGATTCGAAACTGAAGCAATAGGTCACGTGTCAAAAAACACTCATTTGATAGTGCAATATGTTTTACTAGCTTTTGCCCACAACTTCGTTCGCGTGGAATAGTGACTTCGGCAGATTTTTGTTTTTTTTTTGTAATAAAACCTATCCTATGTCCTTTCACGAGTTCCAAACTATGTCTGTACCAAATTTCACTCAAATCGGTTCAGTAGTTTAGGCGTGAAGAAAAGACAGACAGACAGACAGAGTTACTTTCGCATTTATAATATTAGTTTGGATGTCGGATTTTGAACAGCAACTGTTTTTCTTAATGTGAAAAAATTGCGATTGTTTTGTTTCTTTGGCAAATAATTGTTAAGTTCTTTTTGTAACAACCTATACTCATTGTAATAAATTGTATTTGAACAGATAACCATAATTTTACTGGTTTTGCCTTCTACAAACAATAACTAATTTACAGTTCTTGGGCGCATACTATTAAATTTTGCTTAACCTAAAACTTTTTTGTATAAAGTTAGATCTAGAGTGCATAACTAACATTTGTCTTATAATCTTGAATTAGAGTATTTTATATTTTACTCTCTGTGACGTTCTTTTTAAATAAAATCTGGAATGAAACATGTTTTATGTCGTATCAGTCAGAAAAATATGGTGACATAGATAGACCATATTGCATTTGAATTAAAACTATTTTTAACATTGGCTTTGCGTAATTTGGGTGGCTGAAGCTTAATTTGGGTGGCTTATGCTTAGTTTTCCTTTTGACAGGTATAATATTTTATAATCATGCATCGGCTGAAAAGAAGAAAAAAGTTAGTCGACATGGTAACTACAGCAACTTCCATAAATGAAGTAGTAGTACTGGATGAAATAACGGGAGAGTTTCTCCCTTCAAGCCTTAACTATAGGGAACCAAGCGATGTAAGCGATCATGAGACTTTCTGTGAGTTTTCTGATGTAGAGTCTATCAACCCTTTGATCCTGAGTTCGTAGCAGAAGAAGACACTGTTGTTACCGATTCCTCCGAAGTGGAAGAAATTTTGGATGAACGATGCGGCACATTGACCCGCAAGCGAAAGAGGAACAGCAGAAAAAAGAAAACAATGAGCAAAGGTAAAGCTAAAAAAATTTTTAAGGGAGAGCAGTATATTGGTTTTCAAAAGGAGCGAGATGGCAAATATCAGCAAACTCTCGTACGTCCAGCTAAAGTCTTGCAAGAAACCTGCAAACACACCAAAATACAGCGTGGAGGCCCCCGACAGCAATGAGTGTGAGAAGTTGTCTGAAAACGACCGGCAGTCAATGTTCGATGAATTTTGGAACATGAAATCATGGGATTCACGAAAAGTTTATGTTAGAAACTTAGTTGCCGTCAGTGCCCCCCAATACCCAGGTAGGAAGGAGACGTCAGTGACCTTAATGCGAACTTTCATATTTACGTCATTTGTACGTCACATACATACAGACCAATATGACACGTCTAAATGACGTTAGTTTTACGACGTATTATAAACGTTACAGAAAACCCCTTAAATAGACGTCACTTTTAACTTCACAGACGTAGCGGTACAATACAAAACGTGATAGAGACGTCTTCGTTTAAAGATTAAAAGACGTCCTAATTGTTCATATTTTATACGTTTGAATGGCGTTTATTTTACGTCACTAACTTAGATACCAGTTATCGTGATGACTGCAGTAACCTACTCATGTTGTAGGTCCACATGAGTAGGTTACTGTAGACGTGTGTTGTTACAGAATTATAATCATCAAAATCATCAATACAACCCTCCAAGTTCATAAAGGTGCAAGAATGACTGACCTTGAAAAAGTCATTTTTACACCTTTATGAACTTGGAGGCTTGTAATAATGATTTAGATGGTTATAAATCTGTAACTACATACATCTTACAGCCGCGATTAATATTTTAATCAACAATAACCTAGCACTGTCCTGCAAATTGCAAAAAAAACGTAAGAAAATTTGAACTTCGCGGGCTGGTTGGAACATTCACCCTAATGTAGCTTACCTTTTCTATCTTCTTACTTGATCGAAATCTACATGTGATTGAAAATAACTTCGTAAACAGTAAAAAATAACAAAATTGTTTCATTCAAGTTGTATTTGGCTTTTGCCATATTTTTCATGGCTAAATTAAAACGAAACGTAATTTGAAGTCGAAGTTGTAGTGAAACCAGTGAAACGAAACGTAAGTTGAACGTTTGGTGATTGTGAATCTGTGATGCAGTGTTGCCATATATACAGATTTCTTTGTATTTATACAGATTTTCGATGTGCGATACAGATTAGCACTGGATACAGATTTTCATACAGAATTTCCTACCTCTATTGATTAAATTACCATATTCAACTTAACAGAACTTGTAACAAGTATAAAAGTAGTTATCGATTATTTTAGACGGGTAGCGCCCTCCATTGACAAAAACGCGAACTAATAGTAAATAGTTACAGTTAATTGTGCAATAGTGATAATAGATGGCGTTAGAGAGTAACATATTTATTTTCTCGATACTTTATATTTTAAATAAAATGTAATAAGTACATAGATAACATTCAAATAATTAATTGTGATAGATTTCAGTTGAATTAAGTTTAATTATAAATAACGCATGGTTTACAAGGCAAAAGCCTAGAAGCTGGTCTGAGCGTGGTTTAATAGGATGACATTCAACTTTTGGCTTGGCTTCCTTTTTTTCTTGGAACCTGGACACGCGATTAAGACGCGGATTGTTAAAGGGAAAACAAAAATTTAATTAAATATCTGATGACGAGGACAAGACGTGGTACAGCGGCTAAAATGAAAATGCACTAATTTAAAGGAACCGCATATGCGTATGTATCCATAATTATTTCCTATTTTGTTAGAATTACATGGCATCACCCGCCATGAAGGTGTATTGAAATGCTCACGGATTTCTTTCTGATATTGTTCTCAGGGTTCCATCCATCCATTAATTTTAACTTAAATATATAAATAAAAAGACGTCTTCTCAACGCTTGGCACATGATTATGAAGTAAGCTAGGACAAGCTCTGGTTCCAAGCCACGTGTTATATTCTACAAATCACACAGGCTGCGAATGCTGTCTGCGTTACATATCCACGGTTCGACCTGGATAGATGGTTGTATGTTTTACCTGAAGTAAGTGTTATATCTATAACCTAACATTGTAAGGAAGCTTGACAAGTGCTGTGATCCTGTACATACATATTGAAGTGTGCACCAATATTAAATAGCTGAGAAGACGGAAGCATCTCTTTTATTTCAATCGACACCTCATGCGAACAGAACCCGTTAGTCTCATGGCAATCTACGCTGGCAGCTGGTGGTAAGAGACGTAAGGACCTTACAATTGGCGCCCAACGTGGGGCCCGAACCCACGACCCTGAGATTAAGAGTCTCATGCTCTACCGACTGAGCTAGCCGGGCTATATGAAGGAAATGGCTTTACTAGATATTAATTCAATTAAAGATCTACTTTTGTATGGTAAGAAATTAGAACTTGCTCGTGCTAGGTCAGAACAATTTGTGGAACCTAACCTCTCAAAAGCGAAACTTAGTCAGGATTTTCAGCCCACAAAGAAAACTGATCATAAACCAAGGTCAGATAGGTCTGGAGAACCAGTTGCTGTCGTTAATGCTCCTTCTACTTCAGAAGCAAAGGGGAAAAAATGTTTTAGGTGTAACAGCACAAATCATTTCACAAGCAAGTGTAAAACTTCAAAGGAGTTGGTCTGCTTTAAATGTGGTGAAAAAGGCTTTAAAAGAATTAACTGCCCAAAGTGCTCAAAAAACTAATTAACGTGAGTCACAAAAACTTAGTGATTAATTTAACATCTTTCCCATCACATATTGATGTGGCTCACTTTGAAGCTAAGGCACATGACATTCGACCACATTTATTGGTAAAAGTTTTAGATTTGGAAGTTTATGGTCTGCTAGACACTGGAGCAGTTTGCTCAATATTGGGGGATAATTCACATAAATTATTTATGAAATATGTATTTAAATTAGTTAAATTACACAGGTCTGCAATGGTTTTCCTCTCTGAGATCTGATTAACGTTTTCTATAGTTTCTGATGTGCTGATTACGAGAAAAATAATAAAAAAATTCTATCACGTCAGGATTCTTTGATATTGAATATTTAAGATTTTAACTAAAAATGTCTGAGCGCATACATTTTAAAATCTATAAAACGTCACTTAATTACTTCAGCTTAATTTTTATTGCATTTAATTAGTTTAAGACGACATAGAAATGAATGCAAATCAGTAATTTGTTAATTACTACATAATAAGTGTAAGTAATTCGCATTAACCATTTCGAAAACGGGTCATTTTGGCTTCATTTAGTAATGAGCTCATTAATACACGATGTTTAGGTGATATTGCCTAATTGTTGTTAATGTTGTTCAAAAAGGGTATAATGAAGAAAACAAAAGGTTTTTTTTGTATTTATAAGTACCTACTCTGAATTAGAAAACTAACAGTCGAAGTGCGCATCTTGCAACCTAAACTTTAAAATGTCGTCGCGAAGTTGTTTAAACTCTTCGAATTGTTTTTGTTATATTTGCGGGAAATTCATGGTGATAAAACAACGAAACAACATTACAGACTATGTGAAAAATATTTACAAAAGTTATTTTGGACATTCTATAAGTAACCAAGACAAAACTTGGACACCTCAAAAAGTTTGTTCGACTTGTTTACTTGAACTTTGCAAGTGGTCAAAAGGACAGAAAAATAGCTTCAAAATCGTTTCGCCCATGCTATGGAGAGAGCCTAACAACCATGTTGAAGATTGCTACTTTTGTTGTTGTGACATAACTGGATACAATTCTAAAAATAAAAGTGACATAAGCTATCCAAATGTGTCATCAGTTACGCCTGCAGTTTTCGGAGATTCAGAAATGGTGCAGCCCCCGTATCCAGCTATACAAATTGAAGATTCTGCTAATGATACAAATGAACAGAATGCATCCCAATCTGATCCTGTATTTCAAGTAGATTGTAACGAGTGTCAGCTCTTTTCACAGTCAGATTTAAACGACTTGACAAGAGATTTGAATCTCCCCAAAGATGCAGCTGAGCTCCTCGGATCACGATTAAAAGAAAGAAATATGCTTGCACCTGGTACTTCATTTTCATGGTACCGTCACAGAGAAAAAGATTTCCTTCCATTCTTCGCTGAAGATCATGATTTGGTGTACTGTAAAGATATTCCTGGCTTGATGAAAATGTTCGACATTGAATACAATCCTAAGGAGTGGAGATTGTTTATTGACTCCTCAAAAAGAAGTTTAAAAGCAGTCCTTCTACATAATGGGAATACATATGCCTCACTACCTGTTGCACATTCTGTCCATTTAAAGGAATGTTATGAAAATTTGGAAAAGCTTTTAGCTACTATAGCTTACGAACATCACGGCTGGATGGTGTGTGGAGACTTGAAAATCATAAGCATGCTACTCGGCCAACAAGGTGGTTATACAAAATACCCGTGCTTTCTTTGCGAATGGGATAGCCGGGATAAACAACATCATTGGACCAAAAAGGAATGGCCTCCAAGAACTGAACTAACCCCAGGAATCAAAAACGTGCTTAAACAGAGTTTGGTTCCCAGAGAAAAAGTTTTACTGCCGCCTTTACACATCAAATTGGGTATAATGAAGCAGTTTGTGAAGGCTTTAAATAAAGATGGGGAAGGTTTCAAATATCTGCATTCAGTTTTTCCATCTTTATCAGATGCTAAGTTAAAAGAAGGAATTTTTGTCGGCCCTGATATAAGAAAATTGATGTCGGAGGAAAAATTTGATCAAAAACTCAATGATGTCGAGTTACAAGCGTGGAAATCATTTAAGGAAGTGGTAAAAAACTTTTTGGGGAACAATAAAAGCTCGGACTATAAAGAAATAGTAGCCAAAATGATAACGAATTTTGGTGTAATGGGTTGTAATATGAGCGTTAAACTTCATTTTCTGAATTCACACATTGATTACTTCCCAGAAAATCTAGGAGCCGTTAGCGAAGAACAAGGTGAAAGATTTCACCAAGATTTAAAAGAGCTTGAAGTCCGGTATCAAGGAAGATGGAATGTCAGCATGATGGCGGACTATTGTTGGTTGTTGAAGCGTGATTATCCAAACCGGAAATATAAGCGAAAATCGCACAACAGAAGCTTCCAGGAAAAAAGGACCAGGTTCCACAAATAAAATTTAAGTGTATTTTAACCCAGCAATAAGTTGTTATTACGTGTTAATAGTTTTTTAAGTTAAAAATTAAGTACTTTTTTAAATATATAATTTTTTAAGTGAAAACTTGTCTTTTTTCTCAATTTTCTACCTGTAGCTTTTTTGAAAAATCAGGAGGTGATGGAGAAAAACTAAGTACATATTCGTAATCAGCGCATCAAAATACTCCAGAATCAGCTATCAAATTCCAGAGAGGAAGTTATGACCTTCATTTTGCAGGCCTGTGTTACCAAAAGGTCAAAATGTAAGGGCTGCAGATATACAATGCAATCTGTGGTTGGTCTGTCCTGATGGGGCATGGTGGGGCTTTTGTTACAAATTTTTGGTTGGCAACTTGGCGGTTCATTAAAGTACCTAGTCTAACGGTATCTATGTGTCAGTATCAAGTTCCTACAGGAAGACTAATTTGTGCTTATTAACTGCATGACAATGATTTAACGCTGACCGGTGTGTTGTGTTTTTAGATGATATAGAAAAGGCTAAGAGAAAGTTAAAATTATCAGAGGTAACATCAGATGTACAAACTGATGCAGAGACCGAAGCAGAAAGGCCTAAACGCAGAGCTGTAAGGACGAAACGTTTCATTTCCAGTGATGATGATGATAATCCACCACCCTTGAAAAAGCATTTTGCAAAACGTAAGTGTAATGCTAACTGTATACATTTGAATCTTTAAACTATCTTACTCACACAATATCTGTTGCCAGTATTAAATTTTGTTACATTACAGGTATTGAGAATGAACAACCAACAGTTACTGTTTCACCATCTATATTTCACCAAAGAGTTGATGAAACAAGAAATGATGATTTATATCTAAGTGACTCAGATTCAGTAGGGGAGAGTTGGATAATACCGCGCGGTTGATAACTCCGCGCGTCAGTGTAATTCAAAAACTATCCACTAGTTTGCGCTGTAGCGCGTATTCATCGAAGCCGGACATGCCCACACCCTCCCCCACGCACCGCCACTACGGCCCGCGCGACGACGTAGATAGCACGCACTCCAGAAGTTTTTTTCGTCATTGCTTATAATTTTTCGTATACTTTCCTTAAGAGGTAAGTAATACTGTATTTATATTATAATACTTTGATACTATACTTTTTGAATGCTTTTGTACTGTAGAATTAATGTCAGAGTAAGTTTTTGCGTGCTATAATATTTTGCATATAATTTTGAGGTTAAAAAATAAAATGATCAAGTTCGATAACTCCGCGCCGGGGGCGCGGTAATATCAGTCGAGGGCGCGAAATTGTAAACTATGAAAAGTACGTTTTATTTACATTAACTTCTTTTTACCTCGAAAAAAGAGTTTGAACTTATTTGAATCTGTTTGTGGTATTTTGTATACTAAGCGAAAATACCGATTTTGATTAAATTTGATTCATTTATTGAGTATAACATAAACAGTTGTGTGTGGCATCGATTATTGTGATTATTATGAGTTACCGTTTTATGAAAATAACAATAATATAATAAATACATATAATCCCTACCTCAGATCAAAAAAAATAGGCAGATAGAGCGCTCAGAACACGCGAGTGTGTCGACCAAAAATAATACAAAATCCAAGGATAATACAAACTCGCGACAGTACCAAGCTACGCATCGTCTCGCTCACACGTCACTAGTGATTTGCCATTTTAAGTCAAAACATGCCGTCTTGTATGTTTAAACACTGCAAAAAATGTTCACAAAAACAAAGAAAACAAGATGGAATATCTTTCCACAGGTAACTCTTGTTATTTTTATTGTTTTGGTATTTATTTTCCATAAAATATTTTCGGCTCACTTGAAACACAAAACCTTAACAGTAAATCGTCTGTGTTGCTAGTTTAGGACGGGTAAATTACCCTGAATTAGGGGAATGTGTATTGTGCATAAAAAATAACAATCAAATACGTCAATACAACTGCACAGTCGTAATCTATAGTACCTATACAACATTCGTTATTGCTTATGCGAAACCTGAAACACGTGTCTAGTATTTTTTTCACGATCACTTATCAGATACACACTAAACTATTTCGCGTATCGCGTTGTGTCATAGGCGCGTGCGACTGTTACAACCGGACGACTGAAGACACACGCGGGGGGCGGGGAACACAACCCCGACCGGGTTGTGTTCCCCGTCCCCCGCTGCCTGTGCGCTGCCGCCGCACGCGACTTCAGCTGATCGCTTTGATCTGCCGTAACCTCTGTAGTGCTCACGTATGATTGCGGATAGGTGTCCAACTCCTAACCTTTTTAAATAATTTTGGGACAAAATATAACACGGTATAAAGATTCAGTTATTGATTCTGAACAAACTATATTCAGGTTTCGCATATACTAAAAATAATGTTGTATGGTCTATGGTCGTAATGACACAAGGTCACTAGTTAGTTCCGTCCGGGTCGTAAAGACTTCGGGTCTCGTCTCGGGATGGCACCCCCGCGCGCGGGGCTGTATTCGTATTTTTGCGTGAGAAAGTGGGACGGAGAGCATGCCTTGTAAGGATGTGCCGAGCTCGCGCCGCTGGATTATTTTATTATTTGTTGCTATCTGGATATAACCATAAAGCAAAATCGCGTTACCAATTTGAAACATTAATAGTATGTTTGTACAATATAATTGGTGCAGAACTAAGACTGTTAAAGTTTAATGATTGTGTGTAAAATTATTATTATTTTAATAAATGTGTTGATTGTTATAACAAATTGTTTATCTTTTTAAACTAAAAAACCTGTCCTTAAATAGTTTATTAATCAAATTACTAAAAAGCGTTATGAAGTGTTATCCGTTCTGATATAAATTAATTAAATAGGTAGTAAGTAATTACGCATATTAACTTTTATTCCTTATTATTATTCTGTTAAATAATAAATATACACGCTTTTGCTCTCTGGGTATAACCATAAAGCAAAATCGCGTTTCCAATTTAAAAAATAGTGGTACAATATTGAGAACAATTTAACTGAACAAAATGTGGGAGTATTTGTCAATATCTGGCAACCGTAAACGCACACAGATGCACGTGTTCGTACACGGCGCGCCATATTTGCCGCGCACACTAAAATAAAAACCGGCTTCACTTTGTTGTTCGCGCATGTTCTATCTGCCTATTTTTCTTGATCTGAGATCCCTACTTACAAATTAGGATAATATAGCTTTATGTATTATTTCCGTTTTAGATGGACCAATCTGTGCCAAAGAAAAAGAAGAAGTTATGGAATCCCGAAAATTTGAAGGCTGCCCTTGAGGCTATACGAAACGAGAGCAAAATAAAGGCAGCTGCTAGAAACTTTAGTATCCCCGAATCTACGATTAGGGATCGACTTAAATTGGGAGAAAATTATGATCCCCCCATGGGGAGAAAGGCCACATTTACACAAGAAGAAGAGAAAGAAATGGTCTCATTTATTACTCTAATGGCAAAGAAATTTTATGGGATAACTCAGCAACAGTTGCGTAAATTGGCATATGACTTTGCTGTTGCAAAAAACATTAAAAATATTTTTTCGTCAGAGAAGAAGATGGCGAGAAAATGTTGGGTGTATTCCTTTTTGAAAAGAAATCCCGGAATTTCTTTGAGGCTTCCCGAGCCAACAAGTATAAACAGGGTTTTGGGCTTTAACAAATCCGAAATAGCTATTTTTTTCACTAACTTAGAGACACTTATGACAAAGCATAATTTTCCAGCCAATCGAATCTTTAATGTTGATGAGACAGGCATTAGCAACGTTCAAAAACCAGGTAAAATTTATGCTCCAACAGGACTAAAGCAAGTCGGAAAGGCTACAAGTGCAGAACGTGGCCAGAACGTCACAGTTGTATGTGCATTTAGCGCCACAGGGATATATGTTTCGCCGATGTTTATTTATCCACGACAAAGAATTAAACCTTCCCTAAAAATTGGTGGTCCACCAGGCGCAATCTATGAATGCTCTAAATCTGGGTGGATAAATGAAGATCTTTTCACGAAATGGTTGCATCATTTTGCTACAAATATTGGTGCTCATAAGCAAAATCCGGCGCTCCTTATTCTAGACAATCATTGCAGTCATCAATCGCTCAACGTATATGAATTTTGTCGCGAAAATGGAATCCATCTCTTATCTCTGCCTCCTCATACATCGCATAAGATGCAACCACTCGATGTAACATTTTATGGGCCATTAAAATCAGCATATTCTCGAGAGTGTGACTTATTTATGAAAATGCATCCATTTGAAAAAATTACACATGATCATTTAGCTTCAATATTTAATAAAGCTTATACTCGAGTGGCTACGATGGAGAAGGCTGTCAAGGGATTTGAGGTGACTGGGATATATCCATTGAATCCTCATATTTTCGATGACGAAGATATTTTAACTGCTGATCCTATCATTGAAGAAGTATCCACGGAAGTAAGGCAATCAGTTGTCGAAAATGAGTTTTTAGAACCAGCAATTGGACATGACGAATCCACTCGAAGTCTGCCATCGTCACCATCAATTTTAGACCCGTCCAATGAAATTAGATCTCGTACTCCCCAGGGACAAATCGACCAGAATCCTGTTGACGTTTTTGCTAAAGAAACAGCATCGGGCATACCATTTAACAGCAATAGAAATAAACACACGCCTTCCGCTGCTTTAAATGAAGTAATCAGTAAAGATATCGCTGAGCCGAGCACTTCACGACGTATTTTAGAAGATTTGAGTCCTATACCACAAAAGACAATAAAAATACAGAGACGTGTAAAAAAACAGCATTCTATTATTCTCACATCAACTCCATTAAAGGAGCAGTTAGAGGAAAAAGAACGAAAGCGACAAATGAAGATAGCAAAAGAAAATAACGCTGCAGTGAACAAAGTTAAAGAAAAGAAACAAACTAAAGGAAAGTCTGTCAAGAGAAGAGTTTTGAACGGTAGTGAAATTAGTGAGGATGAAGATAATAATATGAAAAGCGATAAGAAAAAGGTCAGGCGAGGAAAACCGAAAGGCAAAGGAAAGTCTAACAATAAGAAAATGATTGACAGCAGCAGTGAAGATAGCATGGATGATGTGCCGCTAACTCAGCTATGCGATGATGACGAAGATGACGATATAGAAAATCGGGATATTTGCGCCGTATGTCAAGAGTTTGGTCGAAATAGGGAAATCTGGTTCCGTTGTTGTAGATGCGCTAATTGGATACATAAGGAATGTAGCGGAAAAGATTCTGCCAATAATTTTATATGTGATTTTTGCCGTGATTAATTAACTTGCTGTAAAATGTTTAATTGATGTGAGGTATTTTTGAGACTGACTAGTCTATAAATAATTCAAAGACTATGTAAGACTTCTAGTTATAAAAAAAGATTTACGTTTTGTTGTCATAAATTATAAGTTTTTGTTAATACTTATTGTGTGATGAGTCTTTATATGCTTACTGATTTAATCCCTAGAAAAAGATTTGAGTCTCCCTATTTTCCACAAGAAAAATACTTGTTTTTTTTTTATTATTACTTTTGTTATCTACCAACTAGTGTGCAATTAATGTGGGCACGATTTTATCAAACCTGGGCACGATATTATCAGACCAGTTTGACAATACCGCGCAATAGCTATTTTCGTAAATTGAAGATAATTATTTTTTGTTTGAATTTTGTAAGCTCTTGTTAAACGGTATGCGTACCTAAATAAATGTCCTAAAAATTACAAAATTTTGTTTGTTTTAATATCATACAGTTTCCTAATTATAGGTAAAATTCCTTAGGGGCTCGGTATTATCCAACTCTCCCCTAACCCAAAATACTCCTAGGAGAGATTCTGCTTCACCATCACTTAGAAGTGAAATAAACAAAAATACAGCTAAGAGAGTTCCTGATTTGAAATCTTGTGCAGTCTCAAGCAGAAATAACTCATATACTGCTGTGGCATCTAGAGCAAATCCCAGATTTGCTGATGAAATAAGAAATGAAGATTCTTTCAATCTAAATGAGTTTGAATTGGATTCAGTGATCCAAAATACTCCTAAAAGACTGTTTGCTTCACCATCCTGTGCATTCGGAAGTTATACAAACAAAAACACAGGTAAAAGAAGATTCTAAAAGCTGACACGAACGTCACAGCTTAAATTCTGTCGCTTTTCGGCTTGCTTACAGCCAGTATCTACAGCATGGGCAGACAATCAGCAAGAACAGAATCAAAACTGTGACATAAATTGCCAGCCTAACCATCCTGTACAATGCAAGAAAGTTGTCTGTAATAGATAAAGTTAACTAGCTTCTACCAGAGGCTTTGTCTCAGTTAAAAAGAAGCCTTTGTCCTTCTTATGATATTAACTAAATCCATGGCATCAAGATATGTTCAGCCATTTAGCCAACTAAAAAGAGTTGTTATAAGTTTGAGGCTATAGTGTGTCTGTCTGTTTGTGTATAGCTTCACAAGTATTGCCAAATTAATTTGTCTATTTTACTCTCTTTAAGGTTTTGAAGAAAAGGTGCTTGGAGTACTAGCAAGCATTAAAGCCCAAAATGAGCAAATAATCTCGCTTCTAAAGAAAGACCCCACTCAAGACGCCGCACCACCACTGAAACCTAATATCAAGTTCCCTTTAGAAACCTTTGAAGACATATCAGAAATAGAAACTTTTCTTCAAGATGAAGACAGTTCAAAACTTCTAGTAAAACATTTTTTTACATATGTATTAAAGCCAGACTTACCAACAAAAATTTTCATGGGTTCCATTCCAGTTTCTTACCATCCCGAATTTTGGTATTTGCTCCAACAGTGGACACATACAGTGGAATAGGCTACTGATTATATGAACTATAAGATGAATACATAATATTTTTTTTTTTTTTTTCAGATTCGATACTTAGGCTCCCTAGGAGGACGAGATGTTGCAACAAAAGTGTACAGAGTGTTGAAGCATGTAATGATTGACTGGCTTGCTTCACAATTTAACTTCTACGGCAAGCGATCAACAAAAAAACCATTTTGCAATATGAAGCTCAAATCTGTGATAATAGGTAAAGTATGCTCCATAAGAATAATAAATCATTGTCTGTGTTACTATTATTAACTTTATACAATATAGGTACAATAATATTATTTAGGATTGTGTGTATGTTTATAATATTTGATTTCAAAAACTGACTGTCTACTGTCTGTGTGAAGTCTGTGAGTCTGACGGTGAGTTGCACGAAACCACCTTTAGTTTAACGGAGACTTTAAATTGATGCTGTCACTTTCTTTTTTTAACCAACTTCAAAAAAAGGAGGAGGTTATCAATTCGACTGTTATTTTTTTTTTTGACAGGCCTGATGGTCTAGTGGTTAGTGACCCTGACTGCTATGCCGGAGGTCGTGGGTTCGATTCCCACCCAGGACAAATGTTTGTGTGATGAGCACGATCATTTGTTCTGTGTCTGGGTGTAATTTATCTATAATATGTATGTAATTAAAAATATATAAGTATGTTTATCAGTTGTCTAGTACCCATAACACAAGCTCTGCTTAGCTTGGGACTAGATGGCGTTGTGTGATAGTTGTGGAATATTTATTTTATTATATTTATTTTTGATACAAAATGTAATGGCATGAATTTATAGTCTCCATTAAACTAATGTTGGTTTTGTGCAACTTCACAAGTGTTTTGAATGCATTAATTACTATGCAGTTAAATCTTTTGAAATTGATACAAGTATAATAAAACCTCTTTTATACTAATAAATTACTTTACTGATATCAAATAGACACATTAATTATTACAGTCACGACAAAGTCCTTATTATAATAAGTACAAACTTAATATTTTAATCGCCTAGTCGGAACGACTTACTAGGTCGACCGCCGTGTTTGGACTGCTGAACGATCCCCAAGTGTGTGGCTCGACTCTCATTTTTCCCCTACCATGCCGTTATTCAAATGGCATGGCGGTTGGCTGTGTTGCCAATCGAAATAAATAAAATTTCAGAATACGAAATCATGACATTCGGCCATCCGACAACGTGCTACTCCCGGAGCACAACCCCACTTGAACCCGTTCAGTCAATTCAGCACTCAACTTAAAAAAAATATATTATTTTAATTAGAAAAAGAGCCAGGGCTACTCAGAAGAGATGTTTGTGAAATTGAAGTTGTAAAATATCGTGAACATTATAATATAGGTTGCTTTTGTCAAGCCAAGGTAAATCATGACATTCGAAATCTTTTTGTAAGCAAGTAACTATTTAATTATAATTACTATGTTTCAAAATTATATTATTATCAAATATAACTACATGCACTATTATAAAATACTTAGCTACTAGTTTCTTCATCTGAACTAACATCTACATTGTCATCAAGCTCGAGAGCCTTGAGATGTATCCAGGGTCTAATTCTATCTGTAGATACAACACTTTCATAACTATTATTCCTTTTTCTATTGAAACCAGGTACATCACTTATCCTATATCTATCGTTGCCCAATACTTCTACAATTTTATAAGGGCCTATAAACTTTGACAGAAGCTTTGTACTTTTACCATCATTATTATAATTGGTCCGTGTTAGTTTAACTAAGTCGCCAACCTGATACGTAGGGGCAGAAGTACGACCAAAGTCATGTTTACGCTTTTGTTCTTCTTGACTTTTCTTAATAGATACGCCAATATTCTCGCGTAATGACAACAAATCCTCGTTTTGAGACTGCTGTGGAACATTAAACTTATTTGATAAACTATCGCGCATTTTCAACCCGAACAAAGCCTCTGTTGCAGTTTTTTGGGTGGTCGCATTAACAGTATTGTTAATACCCCACTGAACTTTGCCTAGGCACTTGTCCCAGTCACGTTCATTTTTATTAAAATTTTGAGCAGACAGTGAATTTAAAATAGTTTGGTTAAACCTTTCGGCTTGTCCATTTGCTCTGGGACAAGCAACAGCATTAAGTACATGTTTTATACCAAGGCCACTGCAGAAGGATTCGAAAGCTGTTGATGTGAATGAAGTACCACGGTCTGAAATTATTCTAGCCGGTGTACCAAAATCAGTAAAAATATTCTCTAAAATTTTAATTGTACTTCTTGTTTTCGTATCTTTCACTGCTCTGACGAATACATACTTGGTGAACCCATCTACAATCGTAAGTATGTAAGAGTTGCCATTTCTGCTTCTTACGAACGGTCCTAAATGATCGATATGAATTGTGTGAAATGGTATACTAATTTTTTCTATTGGAAATAGTAGGCCTTGCTTCTTTTTAGTCGCACTGTCCTTACTATAAGCACATTCTATGCAGGAACCTACATATTTCTTGACATATCGTCGTAATTTTGCGAACCAAAATTGACTCTTTATTCTTTCTAACGTTTTTGCATAGCCCAAGTGCCCGATGTCATCGTGGTTAGCTCTACAAACTTGCCAACGAGCGTTTCGCGGGACCACAAGACATAAACGGTCATCAACTTTGCGATAGAGTGCATTATTTTTGACAGTATATTTTTGTCTTAAATCTTCCAACTCAGGGTCAGCTTCAGGTTTAAGAACTTTTATAATTCGAGACGTTTCGGGGTCACCCATTTGCAGAGTTAAGAGCCAATTACTCGATTCAATATTAAGAATACTAACAGACCCAACATCTCCTTCCGCGTTAAGACAAGTGTTTCTGCTTAAGGCGTCTACATGCGCCATATTAACGCCCGGACGATATTCAATTTCAAAGTTATATTCGCTTATTTGTAACCACCACCTGGCTATCCGCGGAACGAGATCTCTCTTTGTCAATGTTGTTCTAAGTGCCGCGCAGTCAGTAAATACCTTAAACGGGACTCCTAATAAGTACACTCTAAATTTCTTCAACGAACAGACAACGGCCAAAGTCTCTAATTCGTAAGAATGGAAATGTTTTTCGTCCACTGTGGTCTGTCTACTAAAATAGGCGACGGGTTTTAGAACGCGGGGCGACGCTTGCCATTGCATCAAGATTCCCCCGATGCCTAGAGCGCTGGCATCCGTATGCAACTCAGTTTCTAACTGCGGATCATACAATGCTAAAACTTGTCTGGTTAAAAGGCTTTCCTTTAAGGAATTGAACGCAGTTTGTTGATCACTGCCCCAATGCCATGAGACATTTTTCTTAAGTAAGTTGGTCAGTGGTTGTGCTATCTCACCGTATCCTTTTATAAACTTACGGAAATATCCCGTTAGTCCCAAAAACTGACGGACTTCGTGAATGTTACTGGGGCAAGGGAATTCTTTGACGGCCAAAACTTTTGCTTCTCCGGGTCTTACTCCTTTTGCAGAGATTTCGTAACCTAAATAGCTGATCGTAATATCGAAAAACCGGCACTTTGTTAATTTTAATGTAAGTCCGAATTCACGGAGTAATTTTAAAATTTCTTCTAAGCGCTCAAACCCTTGTTCTATAGTTACAGATGGAATAAGTAAATCATCTAAATAAGCTAGAGCATAATCAAATCGTTTATTACCAAGAATTTTATTAATCATGCGCTGGAATACAGCGGGGGCGTTGGCCAATCCAAAAGGCATTCTCTTAAATTCATAGTGGCCGTCAGGAGTTATGAAGCCAGTGAGATGCCGACTCTCTCTAGACATAGGAATCTGGTAATACCCAGATGCAAGATCTAAAGACGTAAAAAACTGATTACCGCTTAAATTAATTAACTGGTCTTCAATAAGCGGAAGAGGAAACCTGTCCTTAATGGTTTTGTTATTAAGGGCTCTAAAATCTACACAAAGTCTTTGCTCACCCGATTTCTTACGGACCATTAATATCGGGCTTGCATAATCTGAACTTGATTCTTGTATAATATCGGTATCTAATAGTTCATCAATAATTTCACGCACCTGCAATCGTTCTGAATACGATAACCTATATGGCCTGTAAACAACGGGTCTATTATCCGTAAGATTTATTTTCATTTCGAAATCCTTAACACAACCTACTTCTTTCATATTGGTGGCAAAGCAGTCGCGATACTTTTGTAATAACGTATACAATCTATTCTTGTCGCTACTTATTAGATCTTCACCGACTTGAATGTGCGTTCTATCTAATGGTTCTAAAGAGAGAGTGGAATTTTCTAAAATACGATTAACACTACAGTTCTTGGCCTCAGTCACTGGTGACGATCGCGCAATTAATGTTTCAGATTTAAATAAAAGAGGTGTTCGTGACAAGTTAGCTACGGCTATTTCTCCAGTGCCATTTGAGATGCCATAAGTCCCTTGCAACAAACGGAATTCTCTACCAGGTTCTAATGAGCTATAACCTTCGACAAAGATGTCACCGGAAAAAGAAGCATCCCTTACTGTAATGGGTACCATACTAGTATTTACAATCGTCATAGGCTTTGAGGTATACATTTTGACAGTGATTTCGGTTGGGAAAAGATTTTCTTCTGGAGTTCTGTAAAATACTAATTGACGACAGTCTTTTAAGACTGTAATAAAAGGTAGCTCCGTGAAGTTTTGTCCTATTAAGAGACTGTTTGTCATGAACTCGTCACCGACTATTAAAACGTCTAACTGGGTCTCAATATCATCAAGTTTCAAGTTTACTCTTGACGTACACAAAGGTGAAACACATGAATTGCCAAACCCTCTAATTATTGGAACAGTGCTAGAATTTTGTGCCAGCTGAAATTCTAATGCAAGGCTCGCTCGAAGCAAGCTGCATTCACTCCCGAAGTCTATGTAAGCTAAAAGGGGCCGACCGTTTACTAAGACGGTTTTAAAAAACTTATCATTGGACGTTGTGACTGAAGTTGATGTATTAGAGGTATCGACAGGTTTAGAGCTTATTTGATCATTAAACGCGACGATCTTTAATGTGTTTTTCTCTACTGTAGTCCGAGTATCATCGGTTTTAGATCTGGGGACGTAATTTTCAGCAACGGGCCGCAATTTACAGTTTTCATTATCATGACCTATTCTGTTGCATTTCTTACATTTTATTAAAGGTTTTGGACACTTGTGATAAGGGTGACCTTTGTTACGACAGTTAAAGCAGACTATAGAACCGTCGTTGGTCCCAGAATTTTTAGTTACAGTACTAGAATTTGATCTCTGCCTATTCCGGTCTCGGTTCGAAAAGTACGTAATACGTTGAGCACAAAGAAAGTTAAGCAAGTCCTCAGGTTCCTCGCAGTTAAGTGCCTGTGCACCACTCCTAACTGACCTATCAGTGATTCCGTGTATAACACAATCAACAGCTCTCTTCCCCTTTATTTCACATCGGTTTAACAGATTTAACTTATCATAAAAATATTCTCGTACACCTTCATCGACACGAGTGGTACGGGCCAGCATTTCTTCCAACAGTCTACCATAATTTTCCTCACTAGGAAATGCCCTCTTTAATTTGGCTTGCCATTCGTTCCATGAAAATACGACCGTAGGAAGAGACTCAAACCATTTCTTCGCTAGTCCAACCAGTTTTTGGAGGGAGAAGTGAATGGTTTGCTTCTGATCCCAACTATAAATTTGTGAGCATTCATTAACCTTCCGGATCCAAGCCTCAATACTTTGTGACCTATTGGCCGGGTCAAATTCAGGTATCACGTTATAAAGTTGACTATTTTGCAAGGAATTGGTACTCTTACTTGGTTCAGCCTTCCAAGAAGTCAGGATATTCAGAACGTCCTCTGTGGTCAAGCCTTTAGAGTGTTTTCGAGATCGTCGTCGAATCCTTTCTTCAGATGCAGACGACGAGGACGTGGACGATGATGACGATCGTTTTCGTTTCTCTTTGCGTCTACTACGCCTTCGAGGAGGAGTATGCGATTCATCAACTAGCTCTGCATCACTCATGGTAACTGAAAGATTCCATATCATCCGGTTACATTCAACTCACATTATCAAGATCATTCGACTAGAAATATCTAATATGTGTATGTGTGTGTGTGTGTGTGTATGCGTGATGGTTTTAATTGTGTGTGTAGAGAGAATGTGGTTGTTGCAGTAGCGTTAAGTGTTTACGAATTATTGAACCAGGATTCACACGACGCATGGTTAGAAATCAAATACGTCGGTAATACAAGATTTAAATACATAATCTCATCAATCGTGGCAATAGCCTCCAAAATCAAGTGGCAAAAGCCTCCAAAATCAAGTGGCAATAGCCTCCAAAATCAAGTGGCAATAGCCTCCAAAATCAAGTGGCAACAGCCTCCAAAATCAAGTGGCAATAGCCTCCAAAATCAAGTGGCAATAGCCTCCAAAATCAAGTAGCAATAGCCTCCAAAATCAAGTGGCAATAGCCTCCAAAATCAAGTGGCAACAGCCTCCAAAATCAAGTGGCAATAGCCTCCAAAATCAAGTGGCAATAGCCTCCAAAATCAAGTAGCACTTCAAAAACTAGCAGGGCTTGCTTATCTATATAACTTCAATGTATTGTTACTTCAGGATACTCATGCTTAGTCTTTTAACAACCAATCAACACGACACTATAACCCCAGCCAAACACTGCTGAAGAGTAGCCTCAACCAAGTATCTGACGGGATCACAATGCACGCATTTTGAAAGATAATGACACTTTAAGTGCACTATACCTCCGCCCAAAATACTAGCGAAGAGTAGCCTCCGTCAAGTATTACAGCAAAAACACAGCGCACCTCTTTGTGTAAAATTCATGCAAATTTTGTATCAAAATTACCAGCATATAGACGCACTATACCTCAGCAAAAGTACTGACGAAGAGTAGCCTCGCCCATGCACTCAAGACAAAAGCATAATGCATCCTTTTGGACTGATAACGTTCAAGAAATTACTTAACCAAGCATGAAAATCATTCTACCCTCAAAAATAATATTAGCATATTACTCCGCTATTTAAGCGCACTATATTTCAACAGAAATGCTGACGAAGGGTAGCCTCGCCCACGCATTTAAGTCTAAAGTATATTGCACTCTTAAGACTCGATAACACTATCAGGGAGTACCCTGATCAAGTCTTATCGGACCCGATGTCGAATAAGATGCCAATGTAACTTTTTAAAATTAATTAACCCAAACAATATGGAATGACAATCAATCACACAAGCTCTGCCAGTTAAGTTCAAATATTATTAAGCGAGGTACATACCTTTTAATAAGTCTTAGCGAAGGTCGGCGCGTGGTCTTGTCACTTCTGATATATAATAAAACCTCTTTTATACTAATAAATTACTTTACTGATATCAAATAGACACATTAATTATTACAGTCACGACAAAGTCCTTATTATAATAAGTACAAACTTAATATTTTAATCGCCTAGTCGGAACGACTTACTAGGTCGACCGCCGTGTTTGGACTGCTGAACGATCCCCAAGTGTGTGGCTCGACTCTCATTTTTCCCCTACCATGCCGTTATTCAAATGGCATGGCGGTTGGCTGTGTTGCCAATCGAAATAAATAAAATTTCAGAATACGAAATCATGACACAAGAATAATTTTATTTACAGAAAGCATCAAATGGTCATCACCAGGATCAAATGATAAAGATATAGAAGATTGTATACAAGTTTGGTTAAAACATGCACCGGAACGGCTGAAGAGGCACAGCATAATAAGTGAGAAATAAGGTATTTAAGTATTGTTTTCTTTGTGGTAATATTGACCTTGTACAATAATCCAACAATATTATAATGTGTGTAATTTCATTGCAAAAAAGCAAGCTTAGTCAGATACTAAGTTGCCACTTTCATTGATATAGACAGTAAAAATTAAATTAGCATTTGAATTAATATCAAAATAATTTTAATTTCAGACAGCATCTATAAAATTAATCACAATCTAGACTAGGATTTAATAATAATATTGAAGACTGCATGCACGAAGGCGGCTAAGAGGCAATGAGTGAAAAAATTACAAAAATTCCTTACAAACATAAGGCAGATGTAGGTTACCGGCAGATGCAAAGACGGACAAGAGCCATAAAACTTATAAATATTCTTTATTGTGCACAAAATTTACAATAAAACCAAACTTAAAATTATATTCACAAAGGCGAAATATATTCAAAACTTGAGATTGTAAAGGAAATACAGGCGACTGCGGACGCTAGTAACGATCATAGTAATAATAATTTAGAAATAGTTGCTCATAATTATTATTGTAACCGAAAACATACCTAGTATTTCAATATGTAAGTAAACTTCCAGAGTCAAACAGCAGACACCACCAAACAAGCCTTTACAACAAATAAACAGACGTTTAAAAGAAATTGATTCGGCTCCTGAATACAGTAATAATTGTAAAAAATTATTTATTATTTATTTTATGTTATTATGATTATCCTTTTGAGTCTTCGATACTAAATGTTTTTGAGGTAAATAACATTTCTGAAGACTACAAAATGATTGCTGTAAGCGATATAATATCCAAATGTGTTTTAATTCAAGACTCAAATAATAAAAGTATATGTTTTCCGTTGCTCCATTCAGAGGCGACATAGAATTGTATTAGAAATGTATATTTTACAGGCAAAACTCTCAGTCAAAACCACTTTTGACTGGTGTCAGTCAAACTCTTATTAAAGTTAAAATGCGTTTTCTGCATTAAAAATATTATTTTGTTTTAGAACGCCTCAGTTATTAGTTTTGACTTCAAAAGTAGTTTTGACTGATTAACAGTTTTGACTGTGACATAGGTATTTATATAACATACATGCACCTCTAACAAGCACACTCATTTTTTTTTTTTTTTTTTTTTTTTTTTTTTTTTTTTTTTTTTTTTTTTTTTTTTTTTATAACATTACATTTTAACCACCGCTGAGAGTAGACGTGTTCACTAGCACTTGTCCTACAATTTCCTACCTTACATTATTTTAAAATTTTGCACACCAACGACAATCTAACTGGGTTCACCTTATCGAAGATTTGTTCACCTTATTTGAAGCCAAGCTAACATACCAAAGCAGCAAAGGAAAACACAGCGCGCAACAGTACCGGCGAACGTCGGCTCAATACATCGAATAACACGACATCTCCATAACATTGCTACGTCGCGTCGCCCCACTCACCGACCAGCCAGCGGTGATCAACCTCAAGGTATGAACGCTATGAATACTAAAAAGTGTAAAAAATGCGCAGATTTAGTTTCGGATGGTGCCCTCTGCTCGAGTTGCCGCCTGACATACCACTTCCATTGTGTTAGCCTCGCTGAGGTTGGTTGGAGAAGGCTGGGTTCAGACAGGCAAGGATCTTGGACTTGCCCGGAATGCAAGAGCACCTCTCAACTTAACTCCCCAAGACCCCAAATAGCAGAGAAACCAAATACACAGGATGACCCCTCTCTAAATGTTTTATCGCTTCAAAAGATCGAGTTAATATTGCAGAGTTTAGTTAAGCTACCAGAACAGGTTGAACAATTACGTTCGGATCTAAACAATTTGACGTCTGGCTTAAAAATTCAAATTATTGACGAATTAAATGCAAGATTTGAACAGATTGAAGGAAAGTTGGAAATAGTCGAAACTCTTAAGAAAGAGCATAACATGTTGTCAAACAAACTCCATAAACAAGAAGATCGCTTAAATAGTCTGGAAAAATCAATTAGCGACAGGGACAATATAATAAAGGATCTACGAATAAAAACCAGTGTATTAGAACAGGACTACAACCGTGGCCAACAGCAGAACAGGCTTCTCAACATTGAAATAGTGGGGATACCAGAAACACCCAATGAAGATCTGCCACAGTTATTACTAAAAATAGCTACCTCCATCAACGCCAACATTGCCAAGGAAGACATTGATTTTATAACGCGAGTTCAGCCGCTGCAATCCCAAGCAGGGAAACCGAAGCGCATCATAGCCAAATTAAGGAACAGACACGCTAAAGATTCTATTATTGCTAACTTTCGGAAAATCAACAAATCTAAAGGCATAACTTCAAGTGATTTAGGTTTTGACGGCAACTCCACAAAGATATTCATAAACGAACACCTCACGATAGCAAATAAAATCCTGCTTAATGACTGCCGAAAACGCGCCAAGGAACTAGACATCAAATTTGTGTGGGTAAAAAACTGCTTCATATATATGCGCAGACACGAAAAATCACCACCCGCTGCAATCACCTCGATAGAAGATTTGGAAAAGTTTTTAATTTCAAAGTAATTTGCATGTTTTCCCTTTATTCATCAATTTTTCTTTTTGTTATATTCACGGCTGTCTCAATGTCAGACATTATACACTTACACACTAGTCACACACATAAATATACCAATAAACACAATCAGACCCATACACAACTCAATTCAACTAAACTACTGGCACTCATAGCGGCCCCTGCATTGGGAACCGCTGACTCGCATTTTGCTCACTATTTATCGTTGGCACAGTATTTGCTAAGTACCCGCGCTTATTTAATCTTTTCGTTATTCTTCGAACATTCATATTATTTCTACCATACTATTTTTATTATTTCTGTTACACTTTGAACACAACATGAATAAGTTAAGCATATTTTACCAAAATACGCGCGGACTGAGAACTAAATTACCATTGTTTTATCGTAACATTCAATCGCATGATTTCGACATTATAATCATTACGGAAAGTTGGTTATGCGACGGAATACTGGATACAGAAATATGTGACGACCGTTATGACGTTTTTAGATATGATCGCCCTAGTGGCAAGAAAGGTGGAGGTGTTATGATCCTTATTAAACGTACGTATTCGGCCAAAAAAAGGACAGACATACACACTGAATCCGTAGAATGTATTTGGATAACGATTAGGAACGATGTTTTTGTGGAATCATCACAGAAAGGCGACCTTCACATAGCCGCAGTCTATATTCCCCCCAACAGCAATTCCTCAAAATACCTGAAGGACTTCAAAGACTCACTACTTCAATCCTACAATTTTAACCCTATATTTGATATGTACCTAGTCGTGGGCGATTTTAACTTGCCCTTCTTAACATGGTCTTCGGATGGATACGGTTGGAAATCTAAAAGTAATTCCGATTTGTTTGATGTCACAGCTGAATTTCTTAACAGTTTAGATTTTATGAATATGTCTCAATTCAACCTAAAACCTAATTGCTGTGACAACATCCTCGACCTTGTCATTTCTAATATATCTTTGGAGTGCACCTTAAGCGGTATATCCCTAGTAGAAATAGACAAATATCATGCCCCTCTAGAAATTTGTATTGGGAACTGTAATTATAAACCGATTAGCTCTCAACCTAGATTAGTAAAAAAATTTTTTAAAGCAGATTTCGGAAAAATTAATTCAGCGCTCGTTGAAGTGGACTGGAGCAATGTTTTCGACCGATTAAGTGTAGAGGAGTGCGTCGATATGCTTTATGAAAAATTGCAGTCACTAATAGAATCACACGTTCCAACAGTACAAGTATCAGGACGTTTCCGATACCCGAAATGGTACACTCCATCATTAATTAATGCTATTAGGGAAAAATATAAAGTACACAAAAGATGGAAAAAATTCAAATATCAAACCGACTACGCGGAATTCGCCTTATTGAGATCTCGAGTGAAGCTTCTACAAGAGGAGTCTTACGCTGAATACATCAGTAGGTGTGAGGAACAATTAATTAAATCCCCTAAAGAATTTTGGAGGTACATTAACAATAAAAGAAAATCTTCGGGATACCCACGTAATATGGTATATCAAGAGGTAACATACTCGAACGGTGAGGATATCTGTAATGCATTTAATAAATTTTTTCAAAGTGTTTTTACTCCTACCAGCAGTAATAGCCAACAACGTTACGAGGAGTCTCCCTTGTCGAGCGTCACTCACTCAATTGCTATCAGTCCCGAATCTCTTAAAGCCGTTTTTAAATTATTAGACAGCAAGAAAGGTGCTGGTACTGACGGTATACCAGCAATTTTTATTAAAAAATGTGAATTAGGATTGACTCCTCCACTTATGATCATTTTCCAGAGATCTCTCGATGAGGGCACGTTCCCGCGACAATGGCGCGATGCTCAGATTGTACCAATCCACAAAAAAGGTTCCAAGCAGGAAGTATCTAATTACCGTGGTGTTTCATTATTGAACAACTTTGGGAAAATGTTAGAAAAGATTGTCTACAATCATATTTACGCAGCAACTAAGCATTGCATTCCCGCTTCTCAACACGGATTCGTAAAATCTCGTACAGTCAATACTAACCTTCTTGAGTTTACAAACTATGTTGTCACTGGTATGAACGACAGTGCCCAAGTGGACGTAATATACACCGATTTTGAAAAAGCGTTTGACCGGGTAGATTACTGTATTTTAACCGAAAAACTAAAAGCCGTGGGAATTAAGGGGAACTTGCTCAGATGGATAGACTCTTACCTTAGAAATCGGCGGCAAGCTGTAATTATCGGTAGCTTCAGATCAAATTATGTCGAAGTTACTTCCGGTGTACCCCAGGGCTCTCTGATATCCCCTTTACTCTATAATATTTATTTATTTGACATAACACAATGTTTTCTTCACTCTGATCATCTTCTGTATGCCGACGACAAAAAAATATTTATGAAAATATATACCCTCAATGACTGTCAATTGATCCAATCAGACTTAGATAGACTTAGTCACTATTATAATATTAACAATATAAAGGTAAACACTAAGAAATGTCAAATAATAACTTTTTCTAAAAAACGTAACATCATAAGTTATAATTATACTATCAGTACCGATACTATCCCAAGGGCATCACAGGTTAGGGATTTGGGTGTGATTTTGGATGAAAAATTCACGTTCGAAGCACACATCGATCACATCACTAGTAAAGCGTACAAATCTCTAGGATTCGTAATACGTAACAGTGAGCAATTTAATAGCCCCCTTTGTATGAAAACTTTATACTACTGTTATGTAAGAAGCTTGTTAGAATCCGCTAGCGTAATATGGCGTCCCTATTATAAGAAATATATTGACCTTATCGAATCCATTCAACGTAAATTTATTAAGCACTTAAATTATAGAACTAAAACTGACATCCCAAATTACCTGGACTCCTGTCGACACCATAAAATAAATACTCTGGAGGATAGACGACAGATAAATGATTTAATGTTATTGTACGACATATTGAATAATAGGTTTGACTGTCTACCGTTGCTTAGCAACATCCACTTTAACGTACCGCTCAGACGTACTAGACACACCAATATTCTAGCTGTCCCTTCGGCTTCCACTAATTATCTGAAGATGTCGCCTTTCTTGCGTCTTCCCGCATTATATAATGACAAGTTCCCAACACTGGATCTCTTCAATACTAGTAGGAACCGTCTCAAAAAAGAGATCATCCTTATCTTGAGTCAGACGCGAGACGCTCAGTTAAACCTGTAGTGCCAGTGAGTT
Organism: Agrotis puta; assembly: GCA_943136025.2. Taxonomy (NCBI): domain Eukaryota; kingdom Metazoa; phylum Arthropoda; class Insecta; order Lepidoptera; family Noctuidae; genus Agrotis; species Agrotis puta. Next base: position 13,980,504 of record OW964181.2, on the reverse strand, counting down.
CCTCATATACACACACACACACACACACACGCACACACATCATCACACACGTTCACAGACACCCAAAGCGTACATATTATACACTATTCATATGTCGCTCTCTGCTGTTTTTTTTTTTTTTTATATTAATTTATCTGTGTACTTCGTAATTGGCGTATTGTTTGTGAATATTATATTGCATTTACTTCCTGTCAGCTGTGAAGCTACCTTTTATAAAATAAATAAATAAATAAATAAATTTGAAAAATCTAATAAATCATCAACTGTCAAAATTTTGTGCCAACCATACCTAAACATTATTTGTTGTTTCAATTTCTGGAGTTAGCATAACACTGTGTAAGTTTTTGATAATTATTTCGTCATAAGATGTTTAGAACTATTTAATTTATAAGAGGTTTTAAAATAATATAAAACCTCTTTTAAGAGGCCTCTTATTACAGTCCACTACTAGCGCCGCCAATCGAAAAAATGTCATAACTCGTAAATATAATCAAAAATACAAAATGTGGTCTGTAATTACTGTAGAAAAGGCAATAACGTAATTTTATAACACATTGTCAACACTTGAAATATAGCTGTTTAGCTAAATCGTGCATTTGTAACAAAAACCCGTTTATGTTTTGAATGCACGATTTAGCTAAACAGCTATATTTCAAGTGTTGACAATTTAATGTGTTATAAAATTACGTTATTGCCTTTTCTACAGTAATTACAGACCACATTTTGTATTTTTGATTCTATTTACGAGTTATGACATTTTTTCGATTGGCGGCGCTAGTGGACTGTAAGAGGCCTCTTAAGAAGAATGTAGTCTGTTTTTTTTTAACATAAACGTCAACATAGAATTCAATTGTTATTTTGTCGAGGGTCGGCGCATCTTTTTCTCTGCGGTTGGTCGAAATTAAGCGTCTAAAGTGTATTCGTGATTATTAAGGAGAATAAATAAGTTTCTGTTTGATATGAAGCATTATTTGTTTCATTTGAACCCTTCTGATCTATTTTTATTAATAACTGACACTTTTAAGACCCCTGGTACGCACGAAAATTAACCGTCTTTTATAGGTTATTTTAAAGTCGTAAACAGGTTATATTTTAGCTTATAAGACGTCATCTGGACGTCGCATGCTCGGTAACAAGTTGGTCGTTCATACGTCTTATCATAAGTCACACTGACGTAAGTGGGAGACGACCACACGACGTCAAATATGACGTCGTGTGCCCGTGACATTTTAACGTCACAACGAGGGCCCACAGACGTCATCCCAGGACGTCTGTTACGTCAGTGACCGACCTTGATGTAACGTCTTAATGACGAAAAATTCCTACCTGGGTACCGTCGTAGTTCTTCTAACAACGAAACAAGCAGGAAAGGAACGTCTTTCAAGTATTTTTTAATGCTCGCAGCTCGCATTCAGACAATAATGTTCAAAGAATTCATGTCTGCAAGGTCATGTTTATGAGAACTTTGTCTATCGGCTCAAGGCAGCTTCGAGACTGGTTTTTTTTTTTTGTTTATCGTGGTAAGCTTCGAGACTGGCTTACAGAAAATTTACTGAACAATGCCGACTCTGTGCTTGCTCCAGTTCAACCACAACCTCGAAATGATGGATCCGAAGAGACCAACAGTATTGTTGAGTTCTTTGAGAAATTGCCCAAAGTAGAATCACACTATTGCAGATCTTCGACCAAAAAAACTATATTTAGAGCCAATTTGGAACAGTATAACAGGTGATTTGTACGCGGAATATCTGCAATTTTGTTCCACTCATAATAAGAAAAAATATTGCACTGCTTCTTTTTCGAGAAAGTTTCATGAGTTGAATTTATCTATTTTCAAACCTAGAAAAGAACAATGCAATACATGTATTGCATTTAAAAACGGAAATGTAGCTGCGGACGAGTATGCTAATCGTTTACAGAAAAAGGAAAGATCAAGAGAAGAAAAAAATAACGATAAAGAAAATACTGGAACTGATACTGCGGTTTATACAATGGACATGCAAGACTATTGAACAGAAATATCTGGAAGTTGGCCATACTCAAATGGAAGTAGATTCAATCCACAGTGCAATCGAAAGAAAGCTACCCGCACATCGCGAAATTTATATCCCAGATGATTACATTACAATCATGAAAAGCGCAAGAAAAGATCCTTATAATGTGGTGTTTCTAAACTACGACGACTTTTGGAAATACGATGCAGGCAAATATTCAAGCATAAGACCAGATAATAAGAAAGGTGATCAAGTAGTTACCGACATTTGCAATCTACTTTACTTGCCAGAAGGCAAAATTATGTATAAACTTAATTTCGACCATTACTATGAGTATTTACCAAAAAGACTATCAAATAACATTATGACTCAAACTGCTTTGTACAATTCTCACTTGCCCATTGATTTGACAAAGTTCATTCATTTACAAGAAATGAAACCACTGATACCGAGCGATTATCATACATTTTATGATTTGCTGGAGCATAATTGTTCCCATACTTCCCCATTAGACTGCTGGCACATTCAAAAAATAAACAAGTAAATTGTATTCAGCATAGTAAAACTAATAGTTTTGATTAGTTGTTCAGTAAGTTGTCATGCTCCCTTAGTTGACATTACTTGCATACTCGTGAACGGGTGCTGCTTGTGGTGACTGGTCGACTTACTGACCTTGCTTTGGTTCTGTTATTTGGAATTTAATTTCTTCTTCATTAAATTGTTATTTACTGCGTTGGTCCTAGTTTATCTTCTGTGCCTTCCAGTCACGGTTGGGATGTAGTTTCGGATTGATGTATAATGTGAATGTTCTATTAAATTGTATTCAATTTTGGTTCCTCTTACCGTACAGACAGATGTGTTACTGGGGAGTTGTTTTTGATCCGCCACTTCTTCTTCCCAGCCAAAACACTAGGAAGTGTTGAATGGGGGCGCTTTGAGGGACTGTCTTATGTAAAAATTGACCTTCAAAAAGTGCTGATAAATCAGCCTAATTTGAATAAATGACTTTTGATTTTGATTTAATTGAGAATAAAAAAGGTTTTTCTGCTTTAATCGACGTTTCCTTTTCCTTTCTTCACTTACAACCTTTTCAAATATTGGGGACATATTTGATAAATGGACACTTTAAAACGTTTTAATTTTAATAGAATCTAGACTGATATAATTTCGGATAACCAGTATATATTTATTACAATAATGTCCTATGTCGTTGCTGAAATATAATTATTAGCCTAAAACTGAAATACAATAGGTTCTATATCACTGAATCTCTGAACTGAAGTAATAATATTACTATTTTGTTGTCAAATAAGATGAAAAACATCTCTATTGAAAATGTAGTTTAAAAATATAATCACTATAAGTAATCTTTACAACGCTAAAATGTTTTATGTCTCTCCTGAAAAATCACCTTAATCTGAATTAGGACGTATTGCAATATCAACGATGATATATAAACAACCATTACTGTCCGAATAAAAGGCTTTAGTATTATTTTCGTTAAGTGTTTTCACTTCTCAGCTCTTAGGCTGGATTTTAACATTTACGGGACAAAACCAAAGCAAATGTAGCGTGTGATGTTTATTACTTGTGAATGTGTGTGACTGTATTTACGTGTTGTGATTAGGTCCTATTTCGTTCTCTATTATTATTATTATTATTATATAAACAACCAGGTATCTATATCATGGTGAAACACAGGGCAGGCGAAGATAGGAAACAATGCCTGATCTTCGCCTACTACATTTGAAACATTTTTTCATTTGTTTATATTAATTATTATAAAGTGTCGATGGTCTTTAGCTGAAGCCTATTAGATAAGTAAAAATGGTTTTTATTGAGTGTGGTCTCATCATAGCATTAGCGGCCTGTAAGCTTATAGACAGCAGATGTGGCCTTTATCCATTCAATGCATGATGCATTGAACAAAATCTTTTTAAATGAAAGAAAACGATGGGAAGATACCAAAAGAACGCTTCCATTGTTTTTTTCGAAATAGGTACCTTATTACTGACACTTTTAATTTATTAAACTCTTTTCACTTTTAAGAAAACCTCTTTTCATGTTTTTAATGCCCCAGACATTCCACTATTACAGTTGAAACCAATTAGTACAAAAACTTCAATAAACATTTTAAAACATAACTGTGAACCAATTAATGTGTAATTTTAAGTATTTTATTTTAAATTTAAATTTGTATGTTGAGTAATATTTAACCTCTAAAACACTAAGCGGCGACCGGCTGCAGAAAAATATTATTTTTGTAGATTTAATAAACATAGAAGTTTATTTTATGTAGTTACCAAACGATGTTTAGCCTAAAACTTTAATGTTTGCATGCCATTGTTATGGCGAAATGTGTATAAACTTATATTTATTTGTACCATCTTTGTACTTATTAACACATAACAATTAAATAATTTTGACTTTGACATACAATGGACCAACCAAGCACATGTGTGTTCATAAAAGAAAACGAAGTTGCAGATGCCATTTTATTCCAAAAACTATAATGAAATTATATTCCATTCAATAGAATACTGCCTTACCTAGGTAAAATAATATGAAACTGAACAAGTAGCCCGACCGATTTGACATTTGAACATTATGGCGACCTCTTATGACAAACTATATAGAATATATCTACAGCAACACGCTCCGCACGCAGCTCTCACAAAAATAAATGCATTATAATATTTTAGTAGTGTTATTATCTACATTATTAATTAAAAAACGAAACGCCCATTTTATAACGCTATTTCATTTCACAGTTTTCTTCATATTTATCTTTTTTCATGACCATAGATTTTTTTTTTTTTTTTTGGTATTTTTCTTTCCTTCCAACGGAAAAGGCGAAGAGCATAAGCCCATACAGCCTGGTCTTATTTCAGTTCAGTCTTCGGTATAAGTATTATTCGAGGCCATTATTGGCCTTGTCTTGCGTACGATGATATCGTTTTTTTCATTTCTTCATATCTGGATTTATGTCTTATCCGTGTTGTAGTTACAAATCAGGAAGAGGTCTATTCCGGGGTAATGCTTTTTCAAATATCTTCAATAGTATTCTTGATGAAATCATAAATGGGATAAAATGTTTTAGTGTTCTTGAGCAAATCCTGAATAGAGCGCGGGACATCCAGGGCTTCTTTGTAAATTTCCAATAAGTTGTCAATGAGAACCAGTCTTTGTATATTAAATTGAGGGCAATCAAAAAATATATGATTCAGAGTTTGAATTTCAGAATTGCAATGTGTACATATTGGGGAAGGTATAATATTTAGTCTAAATAAATGTTCATTAAATCTGCCATGGCCCAATCTCAGGCGACAAATTGTTGCATAAAAATTTCTTTGTATAAATTTTCCTTTAGTAAACCATGGTTTTTTGATGTCCGAGTTAATGTAACGATACCATTTTCCTTTTATTTTTACTGTTTCTTCCCAATGGGTTATCCATTGCTGTTTAATTTTTTTCATGATGAGGGTCTTGCAGTCAGAAGGTGGTAACTTAATATTTTTTATGGGTATTTGACTAATATTGGGATTTTTAACTATGGAGCTGGCAAGTTTATCGGCAAGTTCGTTACCCGAAACGTCAATATGAGATGGTGTCCAAATAAATCTTATTTCTCTATCTTGATTATGCCAAAGCCTGCTATATTTCTGCCTAATATTATGAATGATATAATTTGTGCTAGCGCTGTATGAAGGATTTGATAAAGCCATTAAAACACTCATGCTATCCGAAATTATCATCCATTTCTTGAAACTGAGGTTAGTTGTTTCTATATATTCTAAAGCTGCATAAATGGCCTGAGCTTCTGCTGTATAAATACTTGCATTCGATGGTAGTCTGAACCCATGTCCCAATTTAGTGACAGGATCATAGTATGCCATGGAGACATTATCATTATATTTTGAACCATCTGTATAAATTTGTCTATAATCTGTATGCTCATCCAATTTATTGTAAACGGCATATTTATCAGTCAGTGTCCTGTCTACGTCAATGTTCAAGCCACAAAACTTGCTCTCATATGTTCCCTCATAGCAGGGCAAAGTACAACTATTGAAAATATTGTGTTCAGTCTTAAATGACAAAATTTCTTGAATGTTGTGTGTTAAAAAGTTATTGGAATTAATCTTTACCAGTTTTGAAAGAAGTGGATTGCCAGTTTCGGACAACAATCTTAAGATAAAATTGTATTTTAAATGGGAAAATCTGATATTAAGGGGACACAAGTTACACTCAATTTGCATTGAATTAATAGGAGATGATTTAAAGGCTCCCAGAATTAATCTTAAATTTATGTTTTGAATCTTTTCAAGTTTATCTACTAATTTAGAATTTATGCAGTAACAGAAAAAACTATAGTCAAAATGACTCCTTACTAGGGCTTTGTATAAAGTTAAAAGAATCTTGGGATCGGCACCCCACTGACTGCCAACCAAAGATCTCAAAGTATTTGTAGCTCGTAGAGCTCGTTCTGCTATGCAATCGACATACTTATACCATGACAAATTATGTGTAAATATTACTCCTAAAAATTTTGCTTGTGACTGAATTGATATCAAATTATTGTCATAATGTAGCTTAACTGCAGACACTTTTTTCTTTGAGAATACAACTATCTTACTTTTAGCAGTGCTAACTTCTAAATTTAAATATTGAAAGTAGCTGTGTAGTTGTTTCAGTGCAAAATTTAATTTTTGATTTGTGTGTGAGATGTTATCACCGTTGCAATAAATAGCCAAATCATCAGCAAACTGTAAATTGCTGACTTCTGATCCTAATATTTCATTTAGCCTATGGATATAAAGTATATACAGTAAAGGACTTAAAATGCCCCCTTGACAAACACCTTTACTTGACAATCTGGGTCCAAAAATGTTATTGGATCTCATTTTTATATATACTTCTCTATCACTAATGAACTCATAAATCCATTTTACACATTTTTCAGGTATTCCCAAGGAAGAAAGAGTTGTACATAAAACTGAATGATTAATGTTGTTAAATGCACCTACAATATCGAAGAAAACACATACAAGATGTTTATTATTGTTAATGGCAGTATCAATATCATGAAAGAGATGTCCTATGCTTTCTCTTGCTGAATAACCACGACGAAACCCAAATTGATTTCTTGGAAGAATATGATTACATTCAATATAAAACTCAAGACGTTGTTTTATTAATTGCTCAAAAAGTTTACCTGCACAGGATGTTAGAGTTATTGGACGATAAGAATCTGCATCATTTGGATCTTTTCCTGCTTTAAGAATTGGAACTAAGCAATCTTGCTTCCATTCTTTTGGAATTATTGTTTGTTCCCAAAGTAAATTTAAAATGTTTAAAAATTTTATAAGACATAATGTGTTCATTTTTTTAAACATTATGTATGAAATGCAATCTAAACCAAAGGTGGTGTCTTTACGTGATTTGATGGCTGCTTTTAACTCATCTATGGTGAAAGGATTAATAATGTAACTATTGGTGGGATTTACAGAGGTATTAGTTAATTTTAAGGGGTGTGAGACAGAGTCAGGTGTATATTTTCTTAAAAAGTTATTTATCCAAAATGTTTCCCTATTATTATTGAGATTGTTATTTCTATTGTAGGATTTATTAAATTTACGCATAGTTTGCCATATTTTTGAAATAGGAGTGGATCTATTTATTTCTGAGCAATACTTCTTCCAACTATCCAATCTCTCTAATTTAATTATAAGTTTCTTTTCAGCCTGATTCTTTTTAAAATGTATGTAATTTGACTCACTTGGATCTTGTTTAAATGCAATAAATGCTTGTTTACTTTTTTTCACTGCATTAGCACACTTTTCATTCCACCATGGAAGAGGAGGATAGCGGTATTTAGATTTAGTCGTAGTAGTCGTAGTCCCTGTCTGCTTCAAACTATTGGTATTTAAATTTTGAGCCTGATTTCTAAACATAGATTGATCTATAGCTTTTTGCATAATTTGGCAATATTCATGATATGACTGTAAAGGATCATCATAATTAATAGTAAATTCTTTAATGAAATTGTTAACTATTTTTGTATAATTTTCCCAATTTACGAGTCGTAAATTTGGTCTTTTGAGTTCAGATAAGTTTTCTTGAGAAAAGTTAGAAGGAAAGTCGTGTGTAATTGAATCTGTATCAGTTTTGAATAATATGTCTGTTATTGTGGGTAGATGATAACTTCCCAGAGGATCATTATGAACTCTCCAGTTACAGTTAAGGGCGATAGATGGACTAACTATAGTTAAATCTAAACCATTTGGTCTCCAGATATTTGTACCAACTGTTGTTGGTTGCGTGTCATTTAATAACACCAAATTACATTCATATACAGCATCAAGGACATCTCTTCCGCGTGGACTGACAGATTGGCAACCCCACATGGTGTGATGAGCATTAAAGTCACCTGCTATTAGACATGGCTTAGGTAATGAATTAATGAGGTTTAAAAACTTAGTTTTGCTAAAGGTAGGGCTACAATTAGGCGGAATATAAAGACTGGCTATTGATAGTGAACTATTATTGTATGTTATTTTGATTGCAATATTCTGTAGTGAGTCATCAGAATATGTCGTTAATCTATTAAATTGTATGCCATTACGAATGACAATGGCAACACCATTATAATTATTGCCACAATCATTGCGTTCCATGGAGTATCCTTTAATATTTAAGTGTTGTATAGGTTTAAGCCATGTTTCGCAAATTAAAGCTATATCAATATTATTTTCGTACAAAAATTGAGTAAAAATATGTCTATTACATAACAAGCTTTGAGCATTCCACTGTACTAATTTTAATTTGTCTGTGAATTTAAACTAATGTTCTTTGTGTCACTGGGGTTAAAAAAATCACTCAAAACATCTAAAACATTTTTGGAAGATATTGGTGTATCGTGCGTCTTATTTAAAGTTATCATCTTGATAATACTTTGCACTAAAAGGTTAAGTGCCTTGTCGTTAGATTTTAATAAAGTAAGGAGATCTAGAGGCTTTTTAGGGCCAAGAGATGGGAAATTTCCATGATTGAAAATGTCAGCAAATGATGGTGGCTTAATTTTTTGTCTATTTTCTTGAATTTTTTTCTGTTTTACTGGACACTGAGCTGAAATGCTGATATGATTGCCATCACAATGGAAGCATTTGGCATGTTCAATGAGTGTTGTACATACTTTAAATGAGTGTTCTTCTTTACAAATGGAGCAGCGTTCAGAGTTCTTGCAAAACTTTGCTAGATGGCCATACCTGAGACACCGGAAACATTGTTTGACAGGTGGGACATACGCCGATATGTTGTGCCGCCAACCATCCAAGTCCACGTAGTCTGGAAGAACAGATGTCGCGAAGGTGATGGCTACTATTTGCAGCGGCTGTTGAATGAAATTATCATCAATTTTAGTCCGTTTTGTGAATCTTCGAACAGATATTATTTTCTTGTAACTTGACAGCATTGTGAAGATTTTTTTATTTGTCAGATTGATAGGCACATTTTTAATTATACCAGTGATTTCCGTGCTTTGTGCTGGTATGTTAGCTTTAAACTGATAATCCTTTAAAAATGTAACATTGTTTAAAAAGGCAATAGCAAGGCTGGCTTTTTCAAAATATATAGCTATTTTAAACTTATTCATACATCTAAGGTATTTGACCCCTTTATTGAACCTTTTGATACAACTGGATATGGACATGAGATCTCGTGTTCCTAAAGGTATATCCGCATTGGAAGACTCGACAAATACCACAAATTCTGCAGCACCGGAATCCTCGGGATATCTTCTCTTGTAGTCTGTAACTAGATAAGGTTTATACATATCTGCATCTTCAATCTCGGACTCAGATGATGTCGACTCTGATTCTAATTTTTCACCCTCTTCATCCTTCTTTCGTTTTTTTCTTGTTCGCACCTTCCCCATTGTTATTTATTTATTTAATAAAGGAATTGATCAATTATAACTTGTTTTCACTGCCAAAAACTCAATTAGTAAAGGTTTAATCACTTAAATTATTAAAGTTTTCAAAAATCCCGCCTGGTTAATTCAGTGGTTTCCCGCGCTTTTTCTGACCATAGATTTTTTTTTTGGTATTTTTCTTTCTTTCCAACGGAAAAGGCGAAGGGCATAAGCCCATACAGCCTGGTCTTATTTCAGTTCAGTCTTCAGTATTAGTATTATTCGAGGCCAATAATGGCCTTGTCTTGCGTACGATGATATCGTTTTTTCATTTCTTCATATCTGGTATACATTTATGTCGTATCCGTGTTGTAGTTACAAATCAGGAAGAGTCTATTCCGGGGTAATGCTTTTTCAAATATCTTCAATAGTATTCTTGATGAAATCATAAATGGGATAAAATGTTTTAGTGTTCTTGAGCAAATCCTGAATAGAGCGCGGGACATCCAGGGCTTCTTTGTAAATTTCCAATAAGTTTGATAACTTATGAGAACCAGTCTTTGTATATTAAATTGAGGGCAATCAAAAAATATATGATTCAGAGTTTGAATTTCAGAATTGCAATGTGTACATATTGGGGAAGGTATATTATTTAGTCTAAATAAATGTTCATGAAATCTGCCATGGCCCAATCTCAGGCGACAAATTGTTGCATAAAAAATTCTTTGTATAAATTTTCCTTTGGTAAACCATGGTTTTTTGATGTCCGAGTTGATGTATCGATACCATTTTCCTTTTATTTTTACTGTTTCTTCCCAATGGGTTATCCATTGCTGTTTAATTTTTTTCATGATGAGGGTCTTGCAGTCAGAAGGTGGTAACTTAATATTTTTATGGGTATTTGACTAATATTGGGATTTGTAACTATGGAGCTGGCAAGTTTATCGGCAAGTTCGTTACCCGAAACGTCAATATGAGATGGTGTCCAAATAAATCTTATTTATCTGTCTTGATTATGCCAAAGCCTGCTATATTTCTGCCTAATATTATGAATGATATAATTTGTGCTAGCGCTGTATGAAGGATTTGATAAAGCCATTAAAACACTCATGCTATCCGAAATTATCATTCATTTCTTGAAACTGAGGTTAGTTGTTTCTATATATTCTAAAGCTGCATAAATGGCCTGAGCTTCTGCTGTATAAATACTTGCATTCGATGGTAGTCTGAAGCCATGTCCCAATTTAGTGACAGGAGCATAGTATGCCATGGAGACATCATCATTATATTTTGAACCATCTGTATAAATTTGTCTATAATCTGTATGCTCATCCAATTTATTGTAAACGGTATATTTATCAGTCAGTGTCCTGTCTACGTCAATGTTCAAGCCACAAAACTTGCTCTCATATGTTCCCTCATAGCAGGGCAAAGTACAACTATTGAAAATATTATGTTCAGTCTAAAACATTTTTGGAAGATATTGGAGTATCGTGGGTCTTATTTAAAGTTATCATCTTGATAATAATTTGCACTAAAAGGTTTAGTGCCTTGTCGTTAGATTTTAATAAAGTAAGGAGATCTAGAGAGGCTTTTTAGGGCCAAGATATGGGAAATTTCCATGATTGAAAATGTCAGCAAATGATGGTGGCTTAATTTTTTGTCTATTTTCTTGAATTTCTTTCTGTTTTACTGGACACTGAGCTGAAATGCTGATATGATTGCCATCACAATGGAAGCATTTGGCATGTTCATTGAGTGTTGTACATACTTTAAATGAGTGTTCTTCTTTACAAATGGAGCAGCGTTCAGAGTTCTTGCAAAACTTTGCTAGATGGCCATACCTGAGACACCGGAAACATTGTTTGACAGGTGGAACATACGTCGAAATGTTGTGCCACCAACCATCCAAGTCCACGTAGTCTGGAAGAACAGATGTCGCGAAGGTGATGGCTACTATTTGCAGCGGCTGTTGAATGAAATTATCATCAATTTTAGTCCGTTTTGTGATTCTTCGAACAGATATTATTTTCTTGTAACTTGACAGCATTGTGAAGATTTTTTTATTTGTCAGATTGATAGGCACATTTTTAATTATACCAGTGATTTCCGTGCTTTGTGCTGTTATGTTAGCTTTAAACTGAAAATCCTTTAAAAATGTAACATTGTTTAAAAAGGCATTAGCAAGGCTGGCTTTTTCAAAATATATAGCTATTTTAAACTTATTCATACATCTAAGGTATTTGATCCCTATAATGAACCTTTTGATACAACTGGATATGGACATGAGATCTCGTGTTCCTAAAGGTATATCCGCATTGGAAGACTCTACAAATACCACAAATACTGCAGCACCGGAATCCTCGGGATATCTTCTCTTGTAGTCTGTAACTAGATAAGGTTTATACGTATCTGCATCTTCAATCTCGGACTCAGATGAATCCTTCTTTCGTTTTTTTCTTGTTCGCACCTTCCCCATTGTTATTTATTTATTTAATAAAGGAATTGATCAATTATCACTTGTTTTCACTGCCAAAAACTCAATTTAGTAAAGGATTAATCACTTAAATTATTAAAGTTTTCAAAAATCCCGCCTGGTTAATTCAGTGGTTTCCCGCGCTTTTCCGACCATAGATTGAAATCGAACACACTTTTTATTTCAGTGAAATGAAATTTCAAAAATCCACAGATGCTTTCAATGTTACCAAGTTTCCGAAATATTTATGCCTAAAATCTAGATCAAAAACACCTAAAATCACCCCAATTACTTGAAAACTCCCCAAAAAAAAGGCACATGTTTTTTTGAAACAAATAATTTAAGAAATACGTAAGTTATATTTTTTTACACATTTTCTTGACTTCAAGGTTATGTTTTATTACCTCGTCATAAACATTATCTGTCTTACAGGTCAGTGGGGTAAATAAGTAATGCTCAGTCCATGTTCTATTTTTGTTTTTGAAGTGAAACTTCTTTACGCACGCTTGACTTGGGGAGTAAGCTGGCGAACGCGTGACGTAAGCGTTACGAAAAGTGTGATCGGGCAAGGCGAACGGAATTTAAGTGGGGGATATAAGCAAGAGACAGCAGTGCGCGCGCACATTTTCTTTCTCTTTTCCTCTCGTAGCCAAATACGTTCCGTACCATGAAATAAATTAAAATATTTGTAGAAAATTAATATATGTATATGTGTATACATGTATATATTGTACACACGTATATATATATATATACATACAGATGGAGCGAAAGAAGTTTCACTTCAGTCGTGTGGTCATAAGCACACTCGTTTTTTTTTTTTTGAAGTGAAACTTCTTTACGCACGCTTGAGTTGGGGAGTAAGCTGGCGAACGCGTGACGTAAGCGTTACGAAAAGTGTGATCGGGCAAGGCGAACGGAAGTTAAGTGGGGGATATAAGCAAGAGACAGCAGTCCGCGCGCACATTTTCTTTCTCTCTTCCTCTCGTAGCCAAATACGTTCCGTATTAATATATATATATATACATACAGATGGAGCGAAAGAAGTTTCACTTCAGTCGTATGGTCATAAGCACACTCGTTTTTTTTATTTTGTTTTTGTATTTCTAATTTTTTGGTTATTTTATGGTAACGTCAGTTGCATATAAACTAAATGTCCTAGGTCAACAATTTTTTACTGTATCGTTAATATTGTGAGAGCGCTTGCTTTAACAACTTTATTGCGTCAAAAAAACAAATAAGATGAGTCAGAAAACCCCTAAAAACAAAAAACCCCCAGTAAAATCCTAAGCCACTTATTTAACCCCTAAATTGGGCGGGTGGTAACACTGGATGATTTTCTTCGATCATAATAATATCGACGGTTTGAACTCATCAAGTGTTCATAGATACAAAACATGGACTAGGCAACGGCTGCCATACATTGACTAGTCTGTGAAACTTATGGTGAACCATAGTCCGGGAAAGAAGAAACAATTATTAAAAGTCTATCAAATATATTCTAGCTAAAGGGGACAATTTTATCAGACAGTTGACTAGGGAAGGCGCAGTCCTTCTTTTTAAATGTATGCTATAGTGGATGGTCAAATACTTTCTGCTCGTAGAGGCAAAGGCATTCCGGCTCGACAGTTCTCGCCATGCTAAGCTACATATAATGTACTCTCGCGCCCATGGACGTAGTTTGTCTATGGTCGCACTGACCAATGGTGGCCAAGGTCATTTCAAGCGTAACGTTAACTGATCACTGATGGGTCAGTTTGAATATTGTTAGAATCAATCAGGTTCAAGACGTCCTTTTGACATAAGTCTTGAGTTAGTGGTTTATGAGAGTAGTTTTGAGGCAAATGGCGCGAATTGTACAATTTAAGAATTAAAGTTTTATCGTGTAACAAAGCCCTTTAACTGATCCTGACCCAACCCGACTACAATGCAAGCAAGCGACCTCCAGACTCTATTTATCCTCCTTGGACCTGGCGTCCCCTATACGAGACCTTTTTTCTAGTATTGCTCTCTAGCTAGTAGCTCCTATTAAAGTGTAACTTAACATGTTAAAACCAAGAGTCTCCTAAAGGAGACAAGCAATTAAAACAAAAAACTAATAACTTGTAATCTTTTTTAATATTTTTTTTTTGGGGTCTTTATGTTTACCTATAAAAAATATTTCATTAGCAAACGCAAAGTGGTCTGGGGTCTGAGGAGGTTATTATCATACATTAGACTGTTTGTTTACTTTATTTGGCATATTTATTTTTTGGTCAAGTGCGAGTTGTCCACAAAATAAGTGAAATGTTTTTTTGAAGCACTGTTCGACACTTTTCCATATAAGGATCATTATTATTTCATTTATAAGTACATATCTCTTTTTTTGTTAGTTCATATCATTACATGTTTAATTTTCGTATTAAGGAACCTATTTTGAATTACGCATTCACCACAGTTCCAAATAGTTTTTGCACCCAGTGACAGAATTTCGCAATTTATTCAACGGTCAAAAAAATAGTAAACAAAACGTTTTTTTTTTTTCAACCTGTTAGTATCCATCTGTAGGGATTTATATATTACAATAGATGGATACTAGCAGGTATATAACTAACATATAAGGGGTGGGGTAAAACCGCAGCATAGTCCACCATGCTCACTGCCTAATCTAGTAGTACTAGTATAAATCTATGGTTTGGATTGCCAATGTATTTTTAGTTTGGCATAAAAGCCATGAAGCCAGAAATATTTCGAAAAAATGTATTTTTAGTCGGTGCCTCGCCTTTGTGTCACTGTCATTTTTGTGAAGAAAAAAGCGCGGGAACCCCGAATTGGATAGGCGCCTTTTTTTAAATATTTTATTTAATTTGGACCAATTACTTACTTTACTACTTTTTCTCAACTTTTTCGTTATGGGAAAACGGAAAAAGAAAAAGACGAAGGAAGATACGGGAGGAGATAGTACATGGGCTGATGAAAATGATACTTCTGAGGAGTCAAGTGAAAATGAAGATTTTAATGATGAAAGGAAGTATAAACCATATTATATTTCAGATTATAACAGAAGATATCCGGAAGACTCTATTCTAACTGATTACATAGTATTCGTAGAATCCAGTGATGAGAAAAGATCTATAGGTACGCGGGACATGATGTCTCTGTCGACTCAATTCAAAAGATTTAATAAGGGCATAAAGTTTCTACAGACTATTAATAAATATAAAATAGGTGTGCATTTCGAGAAACCCACTTTAGCGAATGCTTTTTTAAACAATAAAACTTTTCTGATCGATTATTATCTTAAAGCGTCGATCCCAGCAGCAGGTACAGAGGTGACAGGGGTCATTACTAATGTCCCCACGAACATTTCTAATGTCAAGATTTACAAGCTAGTATCTACCTATAGAAAAATAATATGTGTTAAACGCATAATGAAAAAAATACGATCTGACACAGGAAGCAGCAGCTTGCAGCCGACAGGGTCAGTAGCAATCACGTTCGCGTCGAATGCGCTGCCCGACTACATAGACCTGAATGGATGGCGATTTGCTGTCAAACAATATATTCCACCTGTGAAACAATGTTACAACTGTCTCAGGTATGGCCACCTTGCTAAATATTGTAAAAATTCTGTGAAATGCTCCATATGCAGTGGAAATCACACATACAAAGACTGCAGCACTCCAGTTGAAAAGGCTATATGCACACATTGTAAAGGAAATCATATAAGCATCTCTGGTCAATGTCCAATTAAAAAACAGAAAATAAAAGAAAATCAAGCAGCACTTAACAAAAGTATTTTCGCTGATCTATTTAACAAAGACAATTTTCCTGAACTTAAGAAAAAGAACTCAACAGATGTTTTATTGTCACTATTGAATAGTGATGATATCTTAAATATTATTTTAAATTCTATCACTAAAATAATTACTCTTAATAAAGCTCAAGAAAAAACAATATCTTCCCAGCTAATAAAAGATGTTCTCATAGATACAGTTAAAGCAAAATAATATCTTTCTTTTTTATGGACCAGTTAAATGTACTTCAATGGAATGCACAGAGTTTAATTAGTAATCGTTTATTATTTACACAGTTTCTGTATGAGAATAATATACACATTGCTCTTGTCTGTGAAACTTGGCTCAAGTCACAACACAACTTTAGGATAATAGGATATAATATTATAAGACTTGACTCAGGTAATGATCACAATGGTGTAGCTATACTTCTACATAATAAGATTCATTTTCGTATTATTGATACCTTTTCTGATGATTCTATTCAAAATATTGCAGTTCAAATTACTTATGGTAATAAACAGTTAACATTAGCCAGTGTTTACAGTCCTCCTAACCCACCAATTAATTTTACTAAATCTAAATTAGATAAATTAATCCAAAGTCTTCCAGAGCCTGTATTAATTGCAGGTGACTTCAATGCACATAACACCATGTGGGGGTGCTCTGCATCAGATTCACGAGGCTCTAATATTCTTGCAAGTATTGATGATAATAATCTTGTTATCTTGAATGATGGTCAGATGACTACTGTAGGTTCTCACAGATGGAAGCAAAGTGCACTTGATCTCACTTTAGTATCTCCTTCATTAGCTTCAGCATGCAATTGGCAAGTGTATGACGATGACTCTCTTGGGAGTTATCACTTTCCTGTAATCACAAATATCACAGTTTTTAATGACAGCTTCCAAGAAACAACATCCACAAATAAAATTAATTTAAAATTAGTTGACTGGTCTAAATATAATATTACAATAGCTTCTCTTATGGATACTTATAACTTCAATTACTCTAATCCCTTGCAATGCATATGTCTCTCCCTTATAATCAGGTTTTCAACAATCAATCTTCACAGACAATTACCAGATTTAATAGAAGACCACCTTTGCCTTGGTGGAATAGTAAATGTAGTGAAGCTGTTTTAAATTGTAAGAATGCTTATTTGACCTTTAAAGCTGATCCTTCAGAATCAAATTATATAAAATTTAAAAGGTTACAGGCTGTTAAAAAAATCATTTTAAAAACTGAAAGACAGCTTAGCTGGAAACATCTATGTGAATCTTTTAATCGCTCTACACCAATATCTAGAATTTGGTATTATATGAAAAAATTTAATAAAACATTTATACACAATAATACATCTGTCATTGACTCGAGTTGGGCTAATGAATTTTTATCAAAATACACTCCAGACACAGTTGAATCACTGCTGAGTTCCCATTCATGTAGTAATACAACTGTCTTTGATTATCTTTGTAGGCCTTTTACTTTAAATGAATTTAATTCTGCTATTAATTCTAGAAATGATACAACATGTGGCTTAGATTCTATTCCATATAAAGCTCTTAAACATATGAATTCTACATGTAGAGAAATTACATTGAACATTTTTAACAGCCTATGGTCCTCATCCCTTATTCCAGATGATTGGAAAGTTGATTGTTTAGTGCCTATTTTGAAACCTGGCAAAAAGTCACACAAAGCAGATTCTTACAGACCAATTGCTCTTACTTCTTGTATGAGTAAAATATTTGAGCAACTTATAAAGAATAGGCTAGAATTTTATATAGAAAGCAATTGTCTTTTACCATCAAATCAATTTGGTTTTAGGCGCGGAAAGTCTTCAAGGGAAAGTATTACTCACCTTCAATTGGATATTTTCAATTCTATTAAGAAAAATAATGTTTTGATTGCTGTATTTTTTGATATTGTAGGTGCATTCAATAATGTTAATCATCACATTTTGTCTGTAGAACTGAGGTCTCTCGGTATTCCTGAAAAAATAGTTCAATGGGTGTTCAATTTCTTACATGGCAGAAAAGTATTTGTTCAAGTTAATAATAACACCACAATTTTAGGTCCAAGACTTAGTTTTAAGGGTGTATGTCAAGGAGGGATATTAAGTCCTCTTATTTTTATTTTATACATTCATAAATTAAATATTATTTTAGGATCTAAAGTATCCAATTTACAATATGCAGATGATTTAGTAATTTATGCTTCCGGGTCTAACATAAGAGATTTAGTGTCAACTTTAAATGAATCATTGGGAAAACTCCATTCATATTTTTCATATTTAAATTTAGATATCAGCACAGAGAAGAGCAAAGTTGTTGTTTTTAACAAAATCCGTCCATTTAATGTAAGATTACTCTATGATAACTCTATTTTACGTATTGAAAGTTGTGTGAAATTCTTAGGCATAATTTTTACAAATAATCTATCTTGGACTAAGTATGTCAATTCCATTGCAGACAGAGCTTCTAGGGCATTTAATGCTTTAAAGGCTCTGGCTGGTACAAGTTGGGGAGCTGATCCAAAAATTCTTTTGATGCTATATAAATCAATAGTAAGGAGTCACTTTGAATATGGCTTCCTTTGTTTTGCTTCAAATAAAAGATTAGTGGACAAGTTAGATGTTATTCAGAACAAAAATTTGAGGCTTATTACTGGGGCTATGAGAACAACTCCTATTGTTTCTTTACAGGCTGAATGCCTTATACCTCCTCTTATATTAAGATTTAAATACCTCAAATTCAGATTTCTATTTAATATTATTTCTTTGTCAAATCATCCCCTCTTTCGGAAAATGTTGTCATATTATAATAGCCTTTTACCTATTAGTGAATCCGCTCCATATATACTTCATAATTTTTCTGAAATTATTCAATATGATCAGCAATATACTATCCACAAATCAATTAATACTTTGCCTTGTTATACTGGTGCTTATGACAGTAAATTTGGTAACATGTGCATCAATATTGACGAAACTTTGAGTAGTAAAGAGGAAGTATATGAGCTACTATCCAGATATTCTGAATTTCGCCACATATACACTGATGGTTCAAAAAAAAGAGACAAAGTATCTTGCGCATTCTACGTACCACATCTTAAATTTGGTCGTGGTTTTCCACTTCCTACACCAGCTAGCATATACACTGCAGAATGCTATGCAATTGTGGCTGCACTTCATTTTATTGTGGAAAATCCAGCTGTATCATTGAAGTGGTTGTTGATCTCGGACAGCATGAGTGTTCTGAAGGCATTACAGTTTAGAACTTTAGACGCTAAAACTTCTTTCATTATTTATGAAATCAAGAATTTATGGTGGAAATTACATGAAGAGAATATTGAAATTAAATTCTTGTGGACTCCTTCACATATCGGTGTCACAGGAAACGAAAATGTCGATTTCTTGGCCAAAACTATCGTTGATACTGACATTGACAGTTTATGTTTATCTGAAGTTGCCATACCTTACACAAATTTTTATTCAATACTAAGAAAGAAATTAAAAGAAGAATGGAATTCTTATTGGGCAAGTATTTTGGAAGGTGGAAAAGGCATATGGTATGCATCAATAAATCCAGAAATCTTATCAACTCCCTGGTTTTCTCGCAACAAGGACTTCATCAACAGAAAATTTTATTCCACAATATGCCGACTCAGATTTGGACATTATCGTTTAAATGCACACCTCGCACGAATGAAAATTATCT
Organism: Agrotis puta; assembly: GCA_943136025.2. Lineage (NCBI taxonomy): Eukaryota > Metazoa > Arthropoda > Insecta > Lepidoptera > Noctuidae > Agrotis > Agrotis puta. Next base: position 13,960,624 of record OW964181.2, on the reverse strand, counting down.
CATCACCATCTTGCAATCATTGTAACTCTGAGTGTGACCAAACCGCAGAACACATAATTTTCACTTGCCCTGCTTTTACAATAGAAAGATTAATGTTGATTGAAGATTTAATTAATATTTATGGAGAATCTGAGAGTGTCCCGCGTGCCCTCAATGATATTTTACGGAATACTAACACCTACATACCCTTATATAAATATATATTAAGAAGTGCTATAGAAATGTAATTATTTTCTATGACTACGGATACGACAAACAAATACCTATAATGGAAAAATATTGGATATGACTGATATGAGACATGGCTTCTAAGCCTTTAGACTGAATAAATTAGACATGGCTTGGTCCTTTAATTGAAAAAACAAAACAGACATGGCGTTGGCCTTTTGAAATTTGACAAATCAGACTTGGCTTAGATCTCCAAAAATACAAGGGAAAATTCACTGGAAAATTCAAAGAAGACTAGGCTGTATGGCTCTGTTCCTTTGCCTGCCTTTTGGCGAATTTTATAAACAACAACATTTTTGTGAATCGTGATTATTTGTGTTTGTTTAAAGCGCGGGAACCTTGAAACGAACAAGGCGCCAAATCTTAAATAATTCAAAATTTATTTGTTTTATATTGTTTTAGTTTCTCAAAATTAGTTGTAATTATAAAATAGTAGTGGTTTAGATTTGTAAATAGTGTAATAAACAATGGGGGGAAGTGGAAAGAAGAGGAAAAAAGAGGAGCCCCCTGATGGTCGAGCTGAACGGGACACCATGGAGACTTCTTCCGACTCTGATGATTCAGCAGACAACAGCAGGAAGTATAAAGTATTTAAAGTCTCTGGATACTCAAGGAAGTATCCAGAAAATAGCAAGAAAACCGAATACATAGTATTCTTATCTCATCAGACTGAGCGGCAATTTTCTGACAAAGACAGACTGGCTATTTCACACGCTATACGCAAATATTGCGTCACTGGCATATTACATTTAAAATCCATAAATAAGTATAAAATAGGTATAACATTTGACCTATCCAACAATGCCAATGTATTACTACAAAATAAAAAACTTTTAGAAGAAATGGGCTTAAACGCAACAATACCTGCTGTCGACACCGAGGTGACCGGGATTCTTACTTCCGTCCCTACGGATTTGTCTTATAAAAGAATATTTGCTTTGATTGGAAGTTCTAGAAATGTCATACAGGTGAGGCGTTTCATGCGCCGCGTACTAAGTGAGGGTGGCGCGGTCACGTATGTCCCCACTCAAACTGTTGCGGTTACTTTCGCCTCTACTGAGTTGCCGCAATACGTGTATCTTGACTCCTGGAGACACGAGGTAAGCTATTACGTTCCTCCTGTCAAACAGTGTTTGCAATGCATGAAGTTTGGACACTCTGCAAAATATTGTAAGAATGAAGTTGTATGCTCCATATGTACAGATAAGCATAGCTTTAAAACTTGTAAAGAAGATCCTAAAAATGCTAAATGTGTCAACTGTGGTGGTAACCATGTTTCCATCTCAAACACTTGCCCGCAGAAAAAAATGAAAATAGAAGAGAATAAAGTCAAGTCCAGAGCTGCTAAGTATTCCGATTTATTTAATGAACATTCTTTTCCAAAATTAACACAGAAGAACATTGAAACACAGATTATTAATTTGACTAAATCAGATTTTTTTATGAATACTTTAACAAATGCTATAACTAAAATTATATTAAATCAAAAAGATAATCCTATTAATTCATCCTCCATAAAAGAAATTCTGCAACAAACATTCCGTATGAGTTTTTCCACATCTAATAATGGATCTTAATATAATGCAGTGGAATGCACAAAGTATTTTAAGTAACAAACTTATAATAACCCAATTTCTTCATGAGCATAACATACATGTTGCAATTATATCAAAAACCTGGTTAACACCCATCAAAAATTTTAACATTAGAGGATACAAAATAGAAAGTCATGATATTGGAAATAAACACAATGGTGTAGCTATTTTAATTTGCAATAATATAAATTACAGAAAAATAATTACATATTCTGATAATTCATTACAAAATATTTGTGTAAGAATTACTGTAAATAGTACAGAAATAAGTATAGTAAGTTTCTACTGTCCAACAAATTGCACTCCATCTTTTGACAAACATAAATTTGAATGTTTAATAAAATCTGTGCCTGAACCAATGATATTTGCTGGTGATTTCAATGCCCATCACACATCATGGGGATGTAATTCTACAAATTCAAGAGGTAGGGATATTTTAGAGATTGTTGATGATAATAATTTGGTGTTAATGAATAATGGTGAAGTGACAACAGTCGGTTCTTTAATGTGGTGTCCAAATGCCTTAGATTTGTCCATAGTTTCCCCATCATTGGCTCTTTCTTGTGATTGGTCTGTTCATTGTGATCCTCTTGGCAGTTACCACCTTCCTGTAATTATGAAAGTTTTTATCAATAATAGTAATATAGAAAGCACAAGCAATAACACAAGTTTGCCCATTTATCCTAACTTTAAAATGGTAGATTGGAAGATGTATGAGCAAAATGTAGATATTCAACTATCTACTTTTCAGGATCAACATGTTGCTCCATTGGAAAGTTATACAGAGTTTTGTCAACTTTTGCATTCTGCAATTAACAAGTCCCTTCCTTATCATAATACGACAGCTTGTTACTCAGCTGATTATTCTATTCGTAACTCTTATAGGAATTCGGTAAAAACCCTTCCTCTTCCTTGGTGGAATAAAAAATGTTCAGAAGCGGTTCAAAAGTCTAAGTCAGCCTATATAAATTTTAAAAATAATCCGTCAGAAGAAACTTTTATTGAGTTTAAAAGATACAAGCCCTCAAAAAACTTACTTTGAAAACAAAAAGATCAAATAGTTGGGTTGAACTTTGCGGTTCCTTTAATCGATGTACGCCTCTGTCCAGAATCTGGAAATATATGCGGAAATTTAATAAAACATATTCTTGCAACAATAATGATGTCAATTGGATTCAGGATTTTTTGGAAAAATTTACTCCAGATTATGTAAATAATAAGTCAAATTTTCCCATTGCCAGCGAGTTAAACTCTGAAAATATCTTTTAAGTAAAACCCTTTTCGATACAAGAATTGAAGTCTGCTGTAAATTCTAGAAAAGATAGTGCTTTTGGACTGGATGGTATTCCATACATCTTGATAAAAAAGCTCAGTGATAAGGGTTTGCACACTTTTCTCAAAATATTGAATAACTTGTGGTTGAACAATGATATACTGATTGTTTGGTACCCATTTTGAAGCCAGATAAGCCTAGGTCTAATCCAGATTCTTATCGTCCTATTGCTTTAACATCCTGCGTTGGTAAAATTTTTGAACAATTAATAAAACAAAGGTTGGAATTTTACATAGAACAAAACAATATTCTACCTGCTAACCAATTTGGTTTTCGTAGGGGAACATCAGCTCGTGAAAGTATTTGTCAGTTACAGCTTGATATTCAGAAAAGTTTAAATAACAAGGATTGCTTAATGTCAGTATTCTTTGATGTTGCTAGAGCCTTTAATAGTGTAAATATTGATGTCCATTGTTCTGAATTACTTCTTATTGGAATTCCAAACAAAATTGTCCACTGGGTTCATGAATTCTTAACTGAAAGGAAAGTTTATGTTAAATATAATGATAAATTACATGGGCCAAGATTTGCTTCAGTAGGAGTTTGTCAAGGAGGAATTCTGTCTCATTATACATACGTCATATGTACATACGTCATTTAAATTTGATTCTAGGTTCCAAAGTAAAAAATCTTCAATTTGCTGATGATTTAGTTGTGTATTTGTCTGGGAAAAATTTGAAAAATATGACACAGTGCCTTAATAAAGCATTGGAAGGATTGTACATGTACTTTACCTATTTAAATCTAGATATAAATGCACTTTAATCTAAACTAGTCGTTTTTGGTAGAACTAGCAATATCAGTCCTTCTGTTTATTACAATCAAGTTTCTATACCAATTTTTCATGAAGCTAAGTTATTAGGTGTTACCTTCACTCATAATTTGGCTTAGAAAAAATATGTTGAATTGATATGTTCTAGAGCTAACAGAGTTTTTAATGTTTTGAAGACATTGTGTAGAACGTCCTGGGGAGCTGACCCAAAAATATTGTTGTTATTGTATAAATCTTTGATTCGTAGTCATTTTGAATATGGTTTTCTCTGTTTTGCTGGTGATAGAAGGTTAGTAGATATTCTTGATAAAATACAAAATAAAAGTTTGATACTCATTACCGGGGCATTCAAAAGTATGCCAATCAATGCAATGCAAGTTGAATGTAATCTTCCTCCATTAAGTATAAGATTCTCTTACTTGAAGGAAAGGTTCCTATTAAAACTTTATAGTAAAAATAATAATCACCTGTTTTCCAATTTAAAACAATCATGTACATCATCCATTTGTAACTTATCATATATACTTCAGGGCTTTCCTCAATATGTAAATCTTCTTGAAACTCTGCAAATTCATAAGTCTTCTATTTTACCATGTTATCAGGGGGATTTTGACAGCAAATTTCCTGCAATTGACATCATTATTGATCACAATTTATCCAATAAAGAAGATGTATACGGTAAATTTCATGAGTTTACTTATCATAGATTTGTGTATACTGATGGGTCTAAAACTCAGTCATCAGTATCATTTGCTATTTTTGATGCGCTATTGAATTCTGGTACTGGTTATAAAATAAACTCAAACACAAGTATATTCACAGTTGAGGCTGTGGCTATACTTGCTGCCCTAAAGCACATTAGGAATTCAAATGACGGATGTTGTCAATGGGTTATAGTTAGTGACAGGATGAGTGTTCTTGAAAATCTCAAAAATAATAGGTTGAATGCAAACACAAACTATTTTATATCATTAATAAAAGAATCTTGGTTGCATTTGTCTTTTCATAACATTAAGGTTTTGTTCATGTGGGTCCCTTCACATGTTGGTGTGATGGGCAACGAAAGGGTTGACTTTTTAGCTAGAGTTATAACAAATTCTGATGATGTCCCAGATTCAAGTAGTTCCCTCAACATATCTGTTCCTTGTTCAGACATAGTTCCTCTGTTGAAAATAAGGTCTATTGTTAAATGGAAAAGACACTGGAATCATACAGTTCAAATAGAAAAATAAAGGTATGTGGTATGCAGTATACAATATTCCCATAGGAACCATACGTTGGTTCTGTAAAGTCAATACTTACATGAAGTTTTACTCCACCATACTCAGGCTTCGTTTTGGTCACTGTGGACTAAATTATCATTTGTGTCGTCTGAAAATTATACTAAGTCCTCTTTGTGATCATTGTAACTCTCAAGCAGAGCAATCTCTTGCTCACATTTTCTTTGAGTGCCCATCTTTTGGCATCCAGCGCCTTGTGCTGATGGATGAGCTAATTGAAATTTATGGTAGCCCTGATTTGGTACCGCGCTCCATTCAGGCTCTTTTTGTAAATAGTTCGACATATGTAGCTTTGTTTAATATTATTAATAATACAGTTGCACAAATTTAACTCAGGGTGTAATTTTCATGTGTATATAATATGTACACTATATAAATATCTTCTCATTGACTCTCTTATACTATAATTTGTAGTTTTAATTAGTTGTATTGATCCAAATACTGATTTAAGTAAACAAATCTAATAAAGCATATTAACCTAACATTCATTTTTTTTTTTTTTTTTTTCTTCGTCCGTTAAGACAGGCAAAGGGTCAAGCCCATACAGCCAGGTCTGTAATATTAACTTCTGTTCCAAGTATGTACAGCTTGGCAAGAAAGAGTCTGATGCGGTGACAATTGAAACTACGAAACGTTTGTTGTTGCAACATGTTAAAAAAGTCAACTACGAGCAGCTTCTGTGTCAAAAAACAATTCCCTCGTGTTATTTCACGATTTTCTACATTAATTCGCAACGATCAGTGCTTACTTGTTTATCTATAATGACATATGACAAGTAGTAGCGACCTCAATTTTTCCATACTCTTTTTTGCCAAGCTGTAATAAGGCCGGAGCCAAGTCTTCAATGTTACATCCGATGCATATTCCTTAATCTTCAATTGTTAGTTATTTACCCAGATATTATCTCTTATAATTTATTCCTAGGTCGAGTCCGATATTTGTTAAAATCCTTGTTTCATATGTCCTTGATCGTGTTTTTAATAAAGTCGTAAATATATACATAGCTGTCTTTATTTTTCAAAATGTCTTCAATGCAGCGCGGTATGTTCTCTGGTTTTTCATATAAATTCAATAAGTTGGCTGTTAAAGACAGTCTTTGAATATTAAAACTTGAGCATTGAAAGAAAATATGATCAAGAGTCTGTACATCATTTGTTGAGCAATAGGTGCAAGAAGGCGATTGAATTATGCGCATACGATGTAAATGAGCGTTGAAACGGCAATGTCCAAATCTCAAACGGCAAAGAATAGTATAATATTGTCTGCTTCTGAAGTAACGGCAATTGGTGAACCAAGGGCTTTTACCAATATTCTGATTAATTTGAGCATACCAAGTACCTTTTCTAGTAAGAGATTCTGACCATGTGTCCTGCCAATCTTTTAGAAGTTTGGACTTGATTATAGGTATTAAATCAGTATACGGAATAGCGACATCGTCGACGGGGCTGCCGCTGTCACTGTCAACAATGTCAGCAATCGCACGTGCCAAAAAGTCTGCTTGCTCGTTACCCGAAACTCCGATATGTGATGGAGTCCATAAAAATGTAATACTATAGTTTCTTGTTGAAAGATTATGAAGTATGTGCCTAATTTCTATTATAATGCAGTTTGTGTGAGCACTGATTTGGTAGTTTTTCAAAGCATGCAATACGCTCATGCTGTCAGTGATAATGAGCCAACGATTTTCAGATTGGTTTTGAATGTATTTAAGTGCAGCAAGAATAGCATAAGCTTCAGCGGTAAATATGCTTGATTCCTTCTTCAGTTTTACTCCGAGTCCAAATTCCTTATGAGGAATGACGTAAGCCATAGAAACCCTTTCATTACTTTTAGAGCCATCTGTATAAATGTGGTGATAGTTCGGATACTGATCTAAGAGGTTATAGACTTCTTGCCGATCGCTTAATTTGTTGTCAATTACTATATCCAGCTCATGAAATAAACATTCAAACTCTTTCTCATAACACACCCATTCATTAGATTTATGAAATTCAAACTGACCATCTAACTTGATCATGAATGAAAAATCAAAAAGTATAAATGGAATATTTTTGGTCAAATGAGTGTTATCAGGATACTTCATGTGAAGTGAAAATAACTTTTTAATCAGAGGATGATGATTAACAGAGAAAAGTTTAAGTAAAAAACAGAATTTGAGATACTGAAAGCGTAAGATTAAGGGGGGAGTATTACATTCTACTTGTAAAGAATTGATGGGAGTAGTTCTCATGGCACCTGTAATAAGTCTAAGATTATGATTTTGAAGAATATCTAGTTTATTTACTAATTGACTATCTGAAGAAAAACAGAGGAAACCATATTCAAAGTGGCTTCGTACAAGGGATTTGTATAATATTAAAAGAATTTTAGGGTCTGAACCCCAGTATGTCCCTGCAAGAGACCTCAGAACATTTAAGGCTTTTTGAGCTCTATCAGATATACAATCAACATATTTTCCCCAAGAAAGGTTACTTGTAAAAATAACTCCCAAAAATCTTGCACTATTCTCCACAGGCAGATCAGTGTTGTCATATTTAATATTGACTATAAAAGGCCCGATATTGCTAAAAACTACAACCTTAGATTTATCTGTGCTAATATCTAATGCAAGGTAATTAAAGTAACAATTTAGTTTATACAAGGCAATGTTAAGCTTGGAACATACTGTACTGGTATTATTACCAACACAGTACACTACCAGGTCATCCGCAAACTGCAGATTGGATACTTCAGTGCCCAGAATAATATTAAGTTTGTGGATGTATAAAATAAATATTAAAGGACTCAATATACTGCCCTGACAAGTGCCTTTATAAGAATACCTAGGACCTATAAGCCTATTTTTACACTTAACAAATACTTTTCTACCATTCAAAAAGTTATATATCCATTCTATCACCTTTGCAGGCAAACCAACAGCAGCCAATTCTGAACAGAGTATATGATGATTAACATTATTAAATGCGCCTACCACATCAAAGAAAACACTGACAAGAGCATTCTTTGATTTGAAGGCTTCAAAGATATCAAGATGCAAATGAGCAATGCTTTCCCTTGAAGACTTGCCTCTCCTAAACCCAAATTGATTTGAAGGTAATATATGATTCTTTTCAATAAAATGTTCTAACCTTTGTTTGATAAGCTGCTCGAAGATTTTACCCATACATGAAGTTAAGGCTATAGGTCTGTAAGAGTCAAAACTATTTTTGTCTTTGTTGGGTTTGAGAATGGGAACAAGGCAATCAATTTTCCAATCTTCAGGAATTAGAGAATGCTGCCAAAGAAGATTGAAGATTTCAAGCAAAACTAATTTAGATTGATCGGGTAGATTTTTTAGCATTTTGTAAGAAATATGATCGAGGCCAGCTGCAGTATCCCTACGAGAATGAATTGCTGTAGTAAATTCAACAAATGTAAAAGGTTTAATTAAGTGAAAGTTACTAGGAGAAACAGGATGAGAAGGGTTGAAAATAAAAGCTGGCTCTACTGTATCTGGTGTAAATTTTTTAAGGAATTCAGGAATCCAAGAATATATGTTATTATTTTGAAATATAGATCCAGAACTTTTATTAAATCTACGCATATATGACCAGACCACAGACATAGGTGTAGTTCTGTTGAAAGATTCACACAACTTCAACCAACTCAACTTTCTTTCATACTTGATAATGAACTTTTTCTTTGCTTGGAGTTTCTTAAAAGCTAGGTAATTTGTTTCAGAGGGATTATGTTTAAAAGTTAAGTAAGCATTTTTACTATCTTCCACAGCTTTGCTGCAGTTAGCATTCCACCAGGGGAGTGGAGTTCTTTTCTTTCTGTTGGAGGTTGAAAGAGGCTGTGCCTGCCCCCCATCAGAGGAGCAGCGCCTTGGAGATGGAATTGAATCTAATAGTGCCAAATGTAAGAGTTTAATAAAGTTATTATAGCTAAGCAAAGGATTGTGTCTGTCTATAGAAAAGTTACACAAAAGAGCATCAATACTGGATGAATATGTTTTCCAATCAACAGTATTGAAATTATAAGAAAATGGAAGAGGAATACTATCAGGTATATGAAAGCTAGAAGAATTATTGTTACTCACTAAGAATTTTGTAATTACAGGAAGGTGGTAACTGCCTAAAGGATCATCATGAACTGACCATTCACACTCCAGGGCTAGCAAAGGAGAGACAATGGTCAAATCAAGAGCATTTCGCCTCCAAATGTGGGAACCAACAGTAGTCATCTGACCATCATTTAAAAGAACAAGATTGTTTTTATTAATGGAATCCAAAATATCCCTACCTCTGCAATTAGAAGCTGAACATCCCCAGGTTGTATGCAAACCATTAAAATCGCCAGCTAAAAAAATTGGACAAGGTAAAGATTGGATTAGTCTATCTAATTTTGTTTTAGAAAAGGGAGGGTTGCAATTAGTAGGACTGTAAAAACTTACAATAGTAAGTTCTTTATTATTGGCATATTTAATACGAACTGCTATATTTTGTAAGGAATCATCATAGATTGTGTTTATTTTAGTATACATAATAGATTTATGTAAAATAATGGCAACACCATTATGAGCATTCCCTGAATCAAGTCTGACTACATCATAACCACGAAATTTGATAGTGTGATGGGGCTTAAGCCAAGTTTCGCAAACTAAAGCTATATGAATAGAATTGTCCAACAAAAAGTGATTGAAAATATGTTGATTGTGTAATAAGCTCTGAGCATTCCATTGGACTATATTTAAATAATCCATTAAAATATTGTTTTTTTTTTTTTTAATACTTACCTTATATTTTTAAAGGATTCTTGCAGGACATCTTTAATGCTAGCACTACAAATTGATTTTTCATTCATTTTATTTTGTGTTATTAATTTAACTATTGATTCTGAAATAGTTTTTAAAATTAGTTCTGAATTTAAGAGTGACAAAAATTGGTCAGTTTTGTTAATTTTCGGAAAGTTTGTGTCATTAAGAGTATCAACATAACTTCTTTTTTTCTCATGTTTTTGTTTATGTAACTCAATCTTTTCTTTTTTTACAGGGCATAAAGAAGATATGGCAATGTGATTGCCCGAGCAGTGACAGCATTTTGCGCCCGAGGCGGGAACTGTACATACTTTGTAATTATGTGCTTCTCCACAAATGGAACATCTCTCAGAGTTTTTACAGAATTTGGCAATATGATCATATCTCAGGCACTTAAGGCATTGCTTCACTGGAGGAATATATTGTCTTACCTCAAAACGCCAACTGTTGAGGTCGACACTCTCTGGCAGAAGTGGACATGAGAAAGTTATTGATACTGTTTTTGTTGGCACATATTTTACAGTTTTATTCTCCACTGACTTTCTCATAAAACGTCTGATAGAGACGATGTTCTTGGTGCTTGTTAGTGCGGAATAAATTTGTTTATTTGAGAGTTCAATGGGGACATGTGTGATGACACCAGTAACCTCCGTAGCGGCAGCCGGGATTGACGCTTTTAATTTGTGACCGTCTAGAAACTTTTTGTTACTTAAAGCAGCATTGGCCAATGCTGGTCTTTCATATATGACACCTACCTTGCTCTTGTTAATCCGCTGTAATTGTTTGACACCTTTGTTGTAACGCTTAATTGCATTTGCAAGGGACATCATATCCCTCAAGCCAATGGGTTTACTTTCTTCTATACTTTCCAGAAACACGATATATTCGAAATTACCACCATCTTCGGGGTAATATCGGACGTAATCTGGGATTCTAAAAGGAGTATACTTATCAGTATCCTCTTCGGATGTTATAGAGCCGACGTCGGACGTTGAGCCCTCATCAACCGACTCCGCCTCTCCGTCTTCAGCCGATTGTTCCTTTTTACGTTTTTTACGGCTCCGGACCATGTCTACCACGTTTACTTTTACGTTTTCAATAAATTTGTGCAAAAATGAGTTGCTTTTTATTTATTGCAAATTAACTTTAAAAAAAGGCGCCTATCAATCTTGAAGGTTCCCGCGCTTTTTCTTATTTTGCTATATTTTTACCACCTAACATTCAGTTGCCTAACGTCAGTAGGGTTTAAAAAAAAAGTTTTGACACATAGATGTACTAAACTAGCTATTTTGACACTCGGCTCTTACAAAATAACTTCAACAAATTACTTGGACTTGACTCATGATTTTGTGGAAACAAATCTTATAAATGGATTTTATTGAAATAAAATGAAGATCTAAATACGGATTAAATTTACATGGAAATTAAGAAACATGAATTTACCTGGATTTGATTACTTCGGAATACTAATGATTTACACTGGAATCACTTACATAAGGATATAAAAAACTAATGAATCATACTGGATTTCCCTACTTTACAAATACCGATGAACTGGATCTTCTACCTTACTCAAGAAAATTGCTAACTGAAGACTAGGCAGCATGGTCTCAGACCTTAGCCTGTTCTGAAAAGAATAAATTAAAAAAAAAAATTGTTTGTCAGTTCGTGTCATTTCAGTGTGCGTTGTGATTTGGTATTAGGAAAGTGGTTGACATCGAATTGTCTGGGTTATCCTTTGGTTTTTCACGTTTAAATGTACACAAATTAGAACAGTGTGAACGCCTTCCTCTCACTGCATCGACATTTCGCTCGTTTCTTTCTAAATGCGAGCTAACCTTTGTTGCCGCTTCTTCAAAAGTGTCACAAACGTACAATTATTTATTATTCTCGTTGTGTAGACTTGGAATTTTATTGTTCTATGTGCTTGCTTTAGTTTTTTGATTTAAAACCAGGGGTATTCCGCGTAATCGAAAATCCGGATAACCGATTTTAAAGCAAATCAAACAATATTATTTTTTTTGATTATTATTTATGTAATGGGTTTTAATTCGATTTTACGATATTATAAAAAACGAACTATAACGATAGATATAATACCTACATAATACCTGTGTAATTTAAAATTTTGTTTGGAAATAACTTGTTATTGATCTGTGACGTAATGAACCACATCTTTTCATAGTGGCCAAGTAATTAGAACCGAGACGAATGAGTCCAGATAATCTGATGTTCAGATAATCGAGGTTCGTATAATCGGGATTTTACTGTATTCTATTTGTCCTGCGCTTTCATGTCGAAGCTCATTAGCTGTTGGTTCTTATTCCTTGTCGTTAAAATACAATTAAATCTAAAAAAGTCTTGACCATTCTCTTGTATTATTGTCAGGAGGTTTTTGAATAGGTATTTGGAACTTACTTGGTCAGTGCTCAGTAGTATTACTTTCTCTTGTTCTGTCAATGTGGCAGGCATTTATAAAAATGTATGTGATATTTAGATTATGACTGCTGCAATTCTTTCATTGTCTTATAATAGCTGAGACTCCATTCCGATTGGCTGTGTCATACTTGTACTACTATACATACGTTTTGATGAATGTGATATAAGTTTGTATCAAATTACTTCATGTCTGCCTATCAACAAAGATCTTAGAAGAAGGCTTGGCGAGAAAACTTATTTTTGGGATATATATTTTTAAACCTATCACACTAGTATTAATCACTACTTAACTAACCTAACCTGGTACAATTATATGCTGTTAAAAGTTTAATTAAATGTTCTAACCAGTCAAATCTGGGTTTAGATATTTTGTCTGATTTCTTAGTTCTTAGTTTTTTGATGCTATTTCTCTTTGTTTTAATTGCATCTCTTCCTTTAATGACTGGGGGTGTTGTGAGTGCTTTGTTTTAAATAATACAGCTGCATTGCATTTTGGATCATAGCTCCAACATAAGGAAAAGAATGTGTTTTCTGCCAAAGAAACTCCTATTAAAATAAAATAATGATTGCATGACAGCGATAGCAATAAAATAAAATTATTGTTTTTATGGATTAAAGAGTTTTATATCATGGGATATGATGTGATTGACATGTCTGGGAATTATTGCAAGTTTTATCACTGTTTGTGACACAACTCCTATGTCAGGCTCGTTAGGCAAACAATAGTCTTTTTCTTGTCAGCGTAAAATGATAAGCGAAACCTGTTAGTGAGCATAATACAAATAATTTTAATGCCTATTTATGAGGTTTATTAGGCAAATAAAGATTTAAGAAAGTTTTAAAAAATGGCCTGTCTTGGTGGCACACATCTGCTCATCAATGGATAAGTGGTGGTGACTAAGTGGAATGCTGGAAAATTTGCTAGGGTCAGGTGGGGTAAATGTGAGTAGCATACCTGGAATGACATTTACAACCATTGACAACATTTTACTTTATATTAGTATAAAAATTTATGATTACCATGTGTTTTAAGTATTTAGTAGGCTAAAGTTTTAAGTTATTTGTTTAATTACAACCACTCCTCCTCCCTCTCAAAATAACTAAAATATATTTATTAAATTGGCTTGCTAATTGCATTTGCCCAGTGTTCAGGGCCAAACGTAATAATGTTCATCAATTTCTCAGGATTTTGGATAGTTGCAAGTCAGGGGTGATGCGTATTTCCCTTTTCGTGTTCAACTGGCGACACCGGTCTCGCGAAATCCACACGCTTTTGTTTTACTACGGAATCCTCCGAGCCCGTGTTCAATTCGCGTCAACTGAGCACGCCTTTGTGATCAAGTGGCGCTGGATAAGGTTTAACAAAATCGTGTGCAGTTGAGCTGACCACTTTTTTGGCTTGACTGTTAGACTGTTTCCGCCTTATTACAAAAAGGTGTTTAACTAAAAACCCAGGTTTAATCTTGTAAAACTACGGTTTACACAAACGTTATTACAATTCGTGGTTTTGCGATAAACCATGGTCGAACAGTCGTAGCTGTCAAAGGTGTGTCAAAGTTTCTCATAGCAAATTTTTCATTGTGTTGTAGTTTTTGTGTTATTTTCACCCAAAATGGATAGGAAACAAGGTAGATTTAATTGTTATTACTCATTGTGGATTTAATTGTTAAGACAATCGTTCAAATGGCGGTACTAAAGTCGACGTTTTATCTTAGTTTTGTAATACGGACAAATTTAAACCATGGCTCTGCAGATAAGCCTGGACTTGATAGACCAGGTTTAAACCAAGGTTTATTTAGTTTTTGTAATAAGGCCGTTTGAGTCTTCAAAATCGTGTTGAATCAGCGACGCCGACGGTATTATTCTATAGTAGATAGTAGGTTGTATTATTAACTCAATATGATTTCAATGAAATATTACAATACAATTAATGAAACATTTATTATCAGCACAAAAATAAAAAAAAACACCGACAAAACAACTATTTTGCGGAACGTTCGTTTTGTCTATGTTTATAGCGATATTGTGTGTACGTTTCTTTTTAACAGGACGGCCGGACTGAATTCTACTACTGCTGGGTAATTGTTTTTGATGCTGTCTCGAAATAGATGTAGGTTGGACCTTTATTTTTGGTGAACGTCGTATTTTCTTATCATGCATGTATGAAATAATAGAGGAAGGAGTTTGCAATCGAGATAGTTCAGATGAATATTTTTTCAGTATTTGTGTGTTTACTAAATTTGGTTCTTCTTTAAGTACTTTGATTATTCTAATAAACTCAGACTCAATTGCGTCTACGGTAATCATATAATTTTCTTGAATTGAAGACGCGGTGGAAATATTATTTTCTGTGTTAGCAGGTTCATTAATCCTTATCGGCAACGTAAACTGTTGCTGTGAGGTGCCTTGACTTTTTTCACCCATCTCCACGTCATTTGAATCCAGGATTATATTTTGGAAGAAATAGGGGAAGAAATATAATATATATATATTCGTCTCCCAATGCCAATTTGGCCAAATCTTGGCGACAATCTTCAGTCAAATTTAACGATGTAATAACCGTTATGCCAAACTTTAGTTCCATAGCACATACATGCTTGCAGTAGCGTCCACCTTTCCCTGATAAACAGTCACACGTTCCCGTTATATTCCCATATTTTTAATTTATTTACATACACGTCTGTTTTTTCTTTTATTAAGTAAGACGTGTCATCAAGTGGTGATATTTGAGTTATCGACTTACTTTTCTGACAAGATTTATTGACAGTTCTTTGCTTCACAGACTGGGAAGAAGTGTGGTGCAGCATAAAATATTTTCTTTCTGTATCGCTTATATTCCAAAAAGAATTGTTCAATTGCTTTCGTTGCTCTTCCGGTATGTTTGTAATACATAAAAGCCTGCATGATGAAGAGCATTTGGTTTGGTTTCACATTTTGTTTCTCCCTTTTTTTATAATTTTAGGTTTTTACGTTCTTTTAATGGCACTTCATACTTCTTTCTCTTTCATATTGTCCCTGTTAGGTATAGTATAAGTTATCAAATCAACTGAACTTTATTTATATCGTCATTTTGTATTGTATTTATTGCTCGTATTTCTTCGTTTCCTGAAGTAATTGTTTCTACGTTATCAATATGTGGTATCTCACCATCGGTTGTTTGCAATATTTCCTCAACATATTTGGTCCTAATTAACACGGCGCATGCACTATCAACATTATCAACTGTATTATTCGAGATTATCTCTTGATTGGATGTGGGGAATGCCGAGTTACAGCACATCTATAAATTTTTCCTATATCAGGTCTACGGAAATTGCCATTGACAAAATCGAACAATTTATCGAAAAAAGGATGAGATCGGCTGTGTCCACACTTTTTTTCGGGAGTCTCCCTTCATCTGAAAAGAAAAAAGATTTTAATTAACTTTGATTTTTTGCATCTATAATGAAAGATTCACTAACGACTTGGCCAGACTAAGGTTTAACATATATACTCACGCCTTTTTCCCATAGAGTTAGGCAGAAACCACAGAGCGCCACCTAAACCAGTATAGTTTAATTAACGTATCACTAACGCAGAGCCTACTACTGAAGCTACAAATTATTATATATTTTTTTACAGTAAGTTCCTTTACTATCGAAGCAGACACTAAAAATATTTTTGGAAATTCCACCTCCCAAAACCTATGTTTAGTAGTCTCACTTAAAACGCCAATAAAGTTTGATAAAATTATCACAGAATTTAAGTCAAATGTACTGTTAGTAAAAATGTTCAATGAAACAAACCTACCATGTACCCCATAGTCAGGCCAACTGTATTGCTAAACACTTGTGTGCAGTGTTTGACTCTCATTTTTGGTATTAGCTGTGGATATACATGCTCAGCTGTTAACTTTTGCATAAGCTTGACTCCTCTGTATCTTGGTCAACGTTTATATAAAGCTTCTATGTCTGACCAGGAAGCTAACTTTATTTCACCATCTTCTTTGAATTGTAAATCTTTGGTAAGCAGGTTATTTGTAACGCCCTTCATGAGATGAGGTGGGTCATAAATTGGGTATATTTTTTTTGAATCTATCTCAAACAAGCCTCCAGGATAGATTTCAGTTGCCTTCATCAAAAGGTTAAGTGCAGCCATATTGGTTGCTCCTTTGTCACATACTGTAGCAACCACGTTTAACCCAATTTCATTTAAAGAATGAATAATATGTTTTAATTGCTTGCATAAATCTGCCGTTTTAGTGCTTCCTTTACAGAATGAAAATGATATAGGTTGTTTGTATTTTTTACAAATACCCCTTATCATGAAAACACACACATGGTCACAGAATGTCTTTGATCTCTCTTCACCATAATCAATAAAACCGTGGATAATATCATTGGTCTTGTCATAGGATAAATTAGGTGCTACTGCTATTTCGTCAAAAATCAGGCAGCAATACTTGTGACGGGCGGGCATTTTTTTAACTTTTTTTTTAAATGTTGAAATATTACTTCATTGAATCCTGGCTCTAGATTTATTTTACAAAGCAATTTCTTCCTAAAACATCGATGATATGGCCATCTGTACATACTATCATAAATGGTTTCACTAGATTGGTGTATTTATGTAGACTAAATGTTTTTTTTATATGAATAATTGGAACCTTTCTGAACATATGAGGAGTGACTTTTCAAAATGGCTTATTTCTGTATGGTCATTTTTTTCAGGACCAAGAAAAATACGAAAACTTTTCATATATGAATATTTTTAGTAACAAACTTCTATGTACATAATCTAGGTACGTTAATAGATCGTTTCACAGTGTATATATTTTTTTTAATACTCTAAATTATGAGTTATTATCATATGATTTAAGGAAATAAGCCATTTAGTCGCAAACTCCAAGAAATAAGATGTTTTGTTTTGGCACTCCTAAGAAATAAGCCATTTTGTTTTGGCACTCTTTGGCTCTCACACTTTGGCTAGAAATAAGCCATTTTGAAAAGGACGGGCTAGCAAAAAAAAATTGTTTTCTAAAAACTTTTATTAAAATCTGAAAATCACACACGGACTTCTCCTACATCCTCTTCATTGCAGACACAATCATATTCATGTTCCTCCGTCACATGTAACAAAATAGTTTTGTACCATTGAAGTTCAGGCAAGGCAGTCCATTCTTCCCCAAATTGTTTTTCAAGTAAAGGACCATGGGCAAAAATGTATGAAGCCTGGGCTCACCCACCAACAGAGATGAGACCACTTTGAATATATTTGTAAAGCACTAAATATAAAGATTTAAACTCATTTTTGCGAAGAATCTATGGGGTTATTTTGCTATAAATATTTTTCTCCGACCATAAATAAACTAAAATTCTGCAAAAAGTAGTTCTTTTATGGCATTGTAGGTTTTTTTATTGAACATATTTGACTAGTTTTAATTCCAGGTTTAATGTATACATAAAAAATAAAACAGCTGCTAACAGTTAAAACTATTTTTATTAACATTTCAATCATTATCAATAATAATGTCGTCTAAATATCCTTCCGGTGCGGTGGATTAAATCGTATGTGCCTGCCTAACCCTAGATACCATATTATTGAAATGGTATGAGCACAACTTGTTAAACACGAACAGTAATACTGAGCGATGGCATCTCGACCCATTTCGTTTCTGTTTACCAGAATGTATACGTAATATGTACGTGCACGAACATGTCTTGATTGTATCCTTCCTCTTAATAGCCACACATTTTGGTGATGGATGTTGCTGCTAAATTATTTAATTCATTTTCACGACATACTTCTATCGTATATAAACCATTGCGTAAATGTTCGCTGCAATATGATTTAGCAATCATTCGATTTGATATGACCCAAGCGATATCATGAAAATCTCGTTTATTGTTAGCCGAGGGAAGTCTTCCAGCTGATTTGCTTCCAATGTAATAAATGCGGCTCTTTGTCTATTCAGGTTCCTCAGTTGTACATAGTCGTTCAAAAGATTAGGTGTATGGAGCCTTTCATTGGCTATGCTTAATATTTCATTTGCATGTTCATTATCAACAGCTACCTTAGCGTTAATAAGAGCGGCTGCAATTTTGAAGTCAACCAATAAATGCGGCAAGGCTCTATTAAATTATCCTGTCGCAGTAGTTTAAATCTATTTTTAAACTTCCCATTAACAGCTTCTACAACCCACCGACACAACGTTATTAATCTTGATTTGTTTGCTTGAACTGTGGTCAATTGAGTTTCGAATCTGTCTTTTGTGGGTGGGATGTGTGCCTCGAATCCCAATGCCTGTAAGTTTTCTACGCTATCTCGAAAGCCCCTGTCTAGGATGAACACATCGTTCCGGTGAAACATCCAGTGGAAAGGATTTTCCTCGTCGTTTAATATATTGTTCATAATTGATGCATCAGAATCAGTAGCCGCATACGGACCATAAACTTCGATAATGTAACCGTCACTACATACCATCAGAAAAGGTTTTGACACGGGCGCAGGCGCATCTATTGTTTACCACTATTTTAAGCATTTTAAGAATGAGTATATTGTTTCAATAAGTTTTACGACGCCTAAGAATTGTCTTTTTCTACAAAACCTATTTAGGTGCATATCTTTTTTCTGCAATGGAATTGAAGGTGGTGCCCATAGTAACAATTTTAGTACAAACAAAACCCTTCACAACGGCATATGCTATAACTCTGTTGGACACTGAGCCCAATTTGACTCATGGTCCTTTATTACATCTTTTTTCTTTTTTTCTGAAACTGGCTGCGGAATAGATTCTGCAACATCAATAGTTAGTGGAATACGTTTACCCCGTTTCAATAATGTCTGCCAAGGATCATTTCCATCAAATCTATAATATTGGGAAGCTTTTATTTCACAACCGATAGTCATCTGTCTTTTAACAGTTTTTTTTATCCACACTCTTTTTATTTTTTGTAATCCCTCCACATTTTTAAAATTTTCCTTTAAATCCTTTATTTCAAGCAGTTGCCAATCATTTCCTAATAACCTTACATTGCCATGGTTTTTGAAGATATCATGGTAACCATCTTTGGTGGTGATCACTGGTATTTTTCTTAATTCCTTTTCCAGTCGTCCAAAAACGCGATCGGCGGGCAAAAAACTGTGACCCCGCACTGGAAAAAATATATGTATTTCCTTCACTTGAGCAGGTGATTTGGAGTAAAGCTATTGCATTAGTGAATGTATGATATGATTATTTTTATTTTGGCCTCCACAGCCATCACAAAATAAACGTATAGTATCAACATTATTGTCAATGTTCATGGAGGATAGATAATCATATACAGCTGATCCTATTTCTGTTGGCCCGCGCTTGGCAATGGTTTCATCCCAAGTATAAAACCAAGGATCTTTTGAATTTAAAGGTACTACACAAAAATTATAAAGACTTATTTGCCTAGAATAAAAGGCATCTTGAATAGGCGTTTTTGGAAGTGCTTGGACTTGTTGAAGATCAAAACAAAGTGAAATGGCGTTTGGAGGATTACCTTTCATGTGGGTATAAAATGCCTTGGCCCTTATCTTATGTACCCGAAGTTCTACCATTAATTTTTGCTTTTTTTCACTGTCTCTTTCATTTTTGATTCTATTTCCCCACAGCACACACACATTGCAAGCATCAGAGGATGGCGCAGAAAATCCTACATTAAACTCTTCATAAAATATTTTATAAAACATGGTTTTTTTTACTTGCAAGTTTGAGGCAACAGAAGAATTATACAACTCCATTAGTTTCTTACAGTTTAAATCACTAGACAGATATATTCTTTTTGATTTTTGTCTGTTGTGGTGGCTTTCTCTTGCTGGTAGACATTTTATGAAATTCCTTAGTGATTCCTTTTTATCAATAGATTTGTATGACTTACGGTCCCCACCACGCTTTTCTTTAGGAATGTTTCCTCTGACTGTAGTTCTATTGATTATATTAAGCCTTTTTTCATTGACACTAAAAACTGCAATGAACATTTTCTTACACACAGGTTTATTTTTCTTACAAAATAAGTTGTAACTGCAGCTTACAGTTCTCTTTCTCATATTCTTTGATGGTTTGGTTTTATCCTGTGGTTCATACGAATGTAATAATCTACAAAGATAGGTATCCTGATCAATTTTGGACGTGTTAGCATAAAACGCACTACGGTTTATTAGAACTTGGCGCGTAGTGAAAGAACTACATTTATATTTACTGCCCTCTTTGTGCCGACATGGAATCCTGAATTCTAAACCCAAAGGATCCTTATCAATGTACCTGAAGCAATAATAAATTTAATTGTTAAGAAATAGGTATCTAGTAGGATTAAATTACAATTGAAACGAGAACCGTTTATACATTGCTGAAAACTACTTACGATTTTCTTGTTCGGCTGTTTTGTCCTGATTTTCTTTTTCTGGTGCCTGAATTTAACTCCTCCACGGTCTTATCTGCCATTATGCACCGTTATTTACTCAGAATTATTCGGATTAGCAACAAAAACACCAACGAGCAACGATACAAGAAAATATTTTTCACCTTGACACTCAGCCTTGACATGAAAGTATTGAAAAGTTGACAGCAAGGTGACACATGACGTTTAATATTTTTTTAATTGGCCGTAGTCAAATAAAATGTATAAAAATATATTTGCGGATCCACTTCCAGATATTAAAGCTATCTTTCAACCCTCCAAAATAACCTGTGATACCAGATTAGAAATAAGCCATTTTGATACGTATTAACAAAATTTCCATACAAAATGTTCTAGAAATGAGCTATTTTGAAAAAAACTCCTATCACAATTAGTAGGGCCGAGAATTAACGTGAATTAAGCTATTTTGTTGCGGAAAGCATTTTCTATGGCCATTTTTCTTCGAGATTAAAGTACTTTAGAACCGGACACTTCACGTCATATAATGTGAGTGTACATAAAGTCCGGATTGGCATTAAAAAAATAAGTAAAATTGGGAACCCGAAATAAACCGTTTTGAAAAGTCACTCCTCATATGTGTATGTTCCATCAAAAATGGCCCATGGTATTTCCTGTCCCTCAAAGTTCCCAAACAAACCCTTTGGGATTAATAGTGGTTTATTTAATACTTGTTGCCTATTCAAATGGTGGAAACCCAAATGGTGTGGCACAAAAAACTCTGTTAAGATATCACATGCCTGTTCCATTAATACTTCCAGAGAACTCCTTGGAATTTTTGACATTGTTGCAATACGATCATTGGAATCACCAGTTCTTAATTTCATCAAATAAACACCCAGTGCAGTACGACCCTTTTTAATGTTACTAAATGGTATAACCTCATTAAAAAGATTATTTTTTTGTACTTACCGGATTTTTTTTTGGCATATTTGCATAAAATTTCCAACTTTCGTAAAAATAGAGGGTTTTACGAAAACTTTCTTTGACAAAGGGTATAGCGAGGTAAGGAGCACGAAATGACCCCCACGGCCCATGACGGAATTATCATTTGTACTGGTATTGGCACTCTAAAACAATACGAAATGTAAGGTCGTTGACCCCTGACCTTGACCTGTCTTTGAGATATTCGAGAAAGTTCGTATTAGTGTTTTCGGAACCGGTAATCTTTTTGAGAACCGGGAATTTCGGTACTTTTGTATAACGGAACCGGGATTTCCCGGTTCTTTCGGTATTTTCGGTTCTTGCTAGTTTTTGTTGTAGAAAACAAGTGATATGCTTCAATAGTAAACTAAAATTTAATATTCACGTAATTTTAATTCGATTTTTTTTCTTCTATTCTCTATTCTTATACTTAGTAGTAGGTATACACTACACTGCGATTGATTATAGTCTCATAATCAGACTATAATCAATCGCAGTGTTATTGTTAGGTACTTACGTAAGTATTTACTGGCAATAAAGAGTTAAAATATGGTCATCTTAGATTCCTTAACATTAAAATTATATTAAACATTCTTAAAGAAAACAAAATTAAACTATTTTTTATTCTCACACCTAGTAGTAAGTAATTATACCTATATAAATCAGACTATAGTCAATCACAGACAGTGTTATTGTTAGGTTCTTAAGTAATTATTTACTGTCAATAAAATGATAAAAATTAGGCAGTCATCTTAGATCCCTTAAATATTTAGGATTATCTTAAACATTTTTCAAAGGCAACAAAATTAAACTATTTTCTATTTTTCTATTTCTATTCTCATACCTAGTAGTAAGTAATTATATATATATATATATATGTATAAATCAGACTATAATCGATCACAGTGTTATTGTTAGGTTCTTAAGTAAGTGTTTACTATCAATAAAATGGTAAAAATTAGGCAGTCACCTTAGATTCCTTAAACATTTAGAAATATCTTTAACATTTTTCAAAGAAAACAAAATTAAACTTTTTTAACAAAAAATATTTAAAAATAATATCTCCTTCCGAGTATTCATAAAATATGGCGTAACTAAAGTTTAGATTTTTAAGAGAGAGCTAAAAGAGCTCTCTCTTCTTTATAGTAGGATCTTAAAAACAACAGTGCATCTAGACTTTTGTCACTCAAACGAGATCTTATTTTGTTGCATAGCAAACCAGCCGAAGAGAAAACTCTTTCTGACTCAACACTGGTTCGCGGAATCGTTAATGCTTAATGGTCATATGCCTGCGACAGGTAACGCCCACGATCTCCTCCATTCTCAAAGAGAGCCATTTCAATCCTAACATTCGTAAAGAGATCTTCATGAGCAGAAGATCTAACGCGTTTTTCACTAACAGCTTTTGCAAGCTCAGCATTTAACTCATCGCCTTTTGTCAAAGCAATGTTTTAAACTTCAAGCACATCCAGAGTCAAATTCACGTTCTCTCGCCTGTTCACCTTGGGAGGTTTGTATTTGTGGGGGTTCAGCTTGAGTTGAGATACAGGAGTTGTTGACGATTTGGTGCGACTTAGCCTTCCTATCCTAGCAAAAGCGAGCGAGTGTAGGTAGTTATTGGTTATAGCGTAGCGAGCGCACCATTAATTTCGCGCGTTATTTCTTTTAACGCTGAATTGTTCACGTTAGTTTTGAATGTTTGAATAGTAGAAAGTGTGGAAAAGTAAAGTAAGCGTATATAAGTAAATAGTAGTGTGAATCGCGTAATAAAATTAAATTCCCGAAAGTACCGAAAGAACCGGGAATCAAATTTGATTTCCCGGTTCCATTTTACAGACAAAAGAACCGGGAATTCCCGGTACTTTCGAGACCGGTATTTCCCGGTTCTGAACCCTAGTTCGTATGCGCGCCGATTTTTTCATAATTTTTTTTCCGAAAAACTATAAAAGCTAGAAGGATGGGACCAATTGCGTATAATGAGGGATACTTTGAAAAATATTCTGTATTTTTTTCAGAGTTCTCGTGAAATGACAACTGTGTAAAATAATTAAACAAAATATAAATATTTTTTTTTAGTACTGTTCTATTATGTCTACCGCGCCAAAAAAAAAATATAATACTCTTTGATTTATATACTAATACCATACAAAAGCTGATCAAAATCAAAGAGGCGCTTCTTGAGTAATTATGAGAATTACTTAGTGTGCGTACGGCTGGTAGGAACTAATTAAAGAGGTCATTTTTGGATTAATTATTATAATTACATGTTGAACATAATTTTAATCATCATCATCACTATTGTCATTTATCACAACATTGACTGCATCATTTGAAAATATTTTCGACAGAATTTCAGCAGGACGTAAAATGCGAGATAGATATCTCGCATGAGCTAAATAATATATTACACTTGCGACATGAGCGCAGCATCCAACTGTCCTGTTTCCATTCGGACAATCACAACAATATCCTCGGATTCCTTCGACACTGTTCTTATTAGGAACATAATCAATGAACAATCGGTAATATTTACTATTTACATGTCTGGAACGAACATTTAACTTGATGATAGTTGGGGTTTGTTTGACGTAATATATATATAGAGATTGCTCTTGTAGTCCATTATTTCAGTGAGGTATGAAACAGCTAATGAGAGCTGATAGGAACCTGTAAATAATATTCTTAATTGTTCTTCGTTTAGTCTTGGAAAATCTAAAATTTCTGATGACACCAGTTGTTGAAAAGCCGTTTTTCTTCGATTCCAGTGCTGCTTTTCTACCTCTTCACTTAAAGAATTTGGTAACGCCAGTCGCTCTTTAAAGTATTGAACAATTGTCTCATTTAAGCCTGTATCAGAATCCAATCGCTTACTGAATTTGTTGTGTAAAAATCCAACAACTTTGCATAATAGACTTAGTTTTGGAAGCATTTTATTATCAAGATTGTTATGAAGCAAATTATATTTCTGAGCAATAGCTCCGTGCACAGCTTCGACTACCCATCGGATTTTAGTCACTTGTCGTGACATATTGGCTTCATCGGTAGGTAACTGGGCTCGATTACCTTTAATCGCCGGCATTAACACGGTGTAGCCTTCTTTGGTGATGTCGCCAACGGCGTCACGAAATCCACGATCTACGACAAATACATCATTCCGACGTAATAGAGTTTTAAGTTTAGCATCCTGTAACACTTTCTTCATAATAGTGGCATCATTTTCCGTTCCATAAAATGGCCCAGCAAAATCAACTATAAACCCGTTCGTAGTACAGATTGTGTACGGTTTGCATAAATGGGTTTTCTTTTGCCCAGAATACGATTTTCTCTGGTATTCATTGTTAAAACTTTTTTGATGCCTGATACAAGTGCCGTCAAATATCAATACCAGCTGATCATCTCTAAGGTTCAATAACATTCGAGCTGTTAAACTTGTGTTCTTTATTAAATCTTCTCGAGAAACGGAGGTTAATCCAAAATGAAGCAAAATATCAGTCTTAAAACTTCTTAATACTTCCTTAAAAAATGTCGACACATGTTGTTCGTATGGTAAACCCAGCACTCCTGCTATCACTGAATTAGAATTTCCAGTTTTTAATTTAAACAAGAATACAACTAACGCTTGAGTCACAGTGCGTATGCTTGTGTTTCGCATAGAAGTCAATAGCTGTCTTAATTCAATAATGTTTTGCCAACAAAGCCCTGTCAATATCCTTATCTGATTTTCAGACATATCATTTTCAATTTTGTCGAAAAGCGACATCCCTGCTCTTTCTGAAAGTGATTTTAAAAAATGAGCAACTTCTTTAGAGTTCATTTTACTGGTGTTAGATACTACACGTAGGTGCACCAACTCGTCTTTATAAAAGTTTTTTTCCTATTATATGTGTGCAGCAACAACGGTTATCCTCTGGTATAAAAATCCCAATGTTTGTATAAGCCTCGTAACGCGCTTCAAAAGGTACTCGCATTAAGTTTGTTGTGGATCGACATATACAACAATACTTGTGGGTGGATACAACACGTGGTATATGTAAGGGAGAAGGAGGCACATTAGCACATTTTTCATATCTGGACTCCTAAAAAATCAACTGTAAGGAGAAATAGAAAAGACAAATTTTTCTAAGCTTACTTACTCCTTTGTTAATTTAAAAATGATGAAATGTTTGAATTTGTTGAAATCGTTAAAGAGAAAAATGTGTTTTTTTTTAAACTCAAATTTGTTCAAATCTGCCTCCCCATGGGGGCACATTTGAATCAACATGGGGCAGTTTTGAAAAATGGGTTAGTAACCAGAAAAATGAGAGAAAAGAGTAATAATTAGTCTTTATTATAATGATAAATGTTGTTATTAAAAAAATAAATAAACTTATACGAAACTTCTAAAGTTAAATCTTCCATTACAGTAACAAAAATAAAAATTATAGTTTTTAATTGTGTCTGACTTCCTCCTTGTTAACAAAAATAATTATATTGCACAAGAGTATTAGTTTATTGTGATTATAATTATATAATACTGCCTCAGACACAAAATTAAACATAAAATAAACTCAATATCAAACTTGTAAAACTTTATAATCTTTATTAATTGTACTTTCCCGCTTCTTTTTGTATGTTCTAACCATTCTATAAATATTTAATTACAGTTAGTGTTGCAAATTAATTACAATTAAGTATTACATTAAGAATACATGTATAAAAAAACATTAAAATTTTCATTTAAGTCTCGTTCAAATGTGCCCCGTTTGTTTTGATCAAATCTGCCCCATGGTCACTTAAAAGATAAAAAATTACAAAAAAATAATGTAAAATAACTGGCAAGCAAAAACTACAACGTGGATTGAAAACTTTTAAGTATTGCACATATTTGTGAAAGAATTAGTTGGAAACCTTTACTCAGGTGATTGTAAATCCCTTACAACATTTATTTTTATTTTTTACTTTGCCGGTACAAATACGACGACAGGTTATAACTCTTTTTGAGAACGAAACACGCGCGCTTTGTGACTTGACGTTTGTCACAGCCAATGTTGCCAATATAAAAATGAAGTTGCGGCATAGATCAACATAAAGCTGCGTTCAGAAATCAACTTGTTCAAATCTGCCCCTGTGCTAAGGTGCCTCCTTCTCCCCTACATATATAAATTCGTCGTTTTGGGCAACATGCGAAAAAACATCATCGCCATCGTGGTCGCTTTCGGAACTGCATGGTAAATTCATTTCACATTCTTGTTGGAATGAAGCATTAGAAGATGTTTCCCCAACTGCTAAGTGTTCACCAGACTCCTGTTCGCCTTCACACTCTACCAGGGTAGATGCCGCAGAAGTTGATGCAACGTTTGATTTGCTATTGTAAATAATTAACCGACACTTTCCACACAAAACGTCACCAACAGAAACTGTTTTTTTACTCGAGTCACTATATAGTCTAGCGTCCTCTTCACTAGTGATAACTTTTTTTCTTCCGCGAACTTTATGCACGAAAGTGTCACAAATAATACAGTTCACAAACATTGTTATCACCCGTGGTTATCACCATACAACTTGCGACAGGCATACGCAATTATTCTCACCGAATGACCTATTAGGTAATTTATATTTGTGTGTGGTTTCCTTAACACGGAAGACTAAAGCAACCATGCGTGAAATCGTATTTGTAATGACACGAATACACTTATAATAATCTATTGAACATGAATAAACACGTTTGTTTTCTAGTCCGCGCGAAGCGGCTGGGCGGGCGCCCACTGTACACGATCGAAAAAGTTTTCTTTAGATATTACTCAAGAAGCGCCTCTTTGATTTTGATCAGCTTTTGTATGGTATAAGTATATAAATCAAAGAGTATTATATATTTTTTTTGGCGCGGTAGACATAATAGAACAGTACTAAAAAAAATTATTTATATTTTGTTTAATTATTTTACACAGTTGTCATTTCACGAGAACTCTGAAAAAAATACAGAATATTTTTCAAAGTATCCCTCATTATACGCAATTGGTCCCATCCTTCTAGCTTTTATAGTTTTTCGGAAAAAAAATCATGAAAAAATCGGCGCGCATACGAACTTTCTCGAATATCTCAAAGACAGGTCAAGGTCAGGGGTCAACGACCTTACATTTCGTATTGTTTTAGAGTGCCAATACCAGTACAAATGATAATTCCGTCATGGGCCGTGGGGGCCATTTCGTGCTCCTTACCTCGCTATACCCTTTTAAACCTGTACCGTGTTGTGCGACAATACGGATATAGCGAGATCAGATAACTCTTGAAAGGTATTTATTTCAGCAGAATTATTATATTTTCGCACTTCCGCCTAGAAATCAATAACATTATGTGAAGCATTCCATTTTATATAACTTATACCATGCCACTGCTGCAATAGTTTGTCTATTGCTTGGTTATCAAATCTGAGTTCCGCGGCATGTTCTGCTTTTTTGTTGTCTTTGCCTTGGCGAAGAGTATTTTCCACACTCAGTTGACACATTTTCTC
Source organism: Agrotis puta (assembly GCA_943136025.2). Classification (NCBI taxonomy): domain Eukaryota; kingdom Metazoa; phylum Arthropoda; class Insecta; order Lepidoptera; family Noctuidae; genus Agrotis; species Agrotis puta. The sequence goes on along the minus strand of OW964181.2, from coordinate 13,932,342 downwards.
CAAAATAATAGTTAGACGAAAGTCTTTGCTGAATCACTTTTCCTAATTTGATAGTAAAATCAAAACAACGTTTTCTGACTAATAACATCATTGGGTAAATTGGTCTTTTGTACTTCTGATTCAAAAAGATATGCTACTATTGGCAATGCTTTTTTGTCCATCCATATAGAAATCCACTTAAATCCAGTACCGTATGTACTGGATTTAAGTGGATTTCTATATCCAGTACCGTATGTACTGGATTTAAGTGGATTTCTATATGGATGGACAAAAAAGCATTGCCAATCGTTGCACGGTAGCAGTACTCTATTACAAATAGAACGAAGCAATATCATCAAATGTGGTTCAATAGGGCCGGATTTGAGTCTTCACTTTCAAAACTCTTAACTCCAATTTGGACATCATTCGAGATGCTCCTTAAATGCAACTTTCTTCATTTATAGGTATTATTGGAAGATTATTTGTTTTTGTTATTTCTGTACCAACAGTTACTGAGGCTGAACCGTCTTGGTTAATGTTCTATAAAAATAGTACAACCATCATAAATACAATTACCATACATAAAGAGTAAAACTATTTTCTCATGCGCGGCCATCGGACTTTCAAACATGGCAGAACCCATAGCACGGGTTCCGGAGAACTGATAAAATAAAAACGTTATATAATATAACACACCTGTAAATTAGGGTATGCGGGACGTCTTATCGTTGGAGTATCATAAGTGGTATAGGTTGTGGTCTGTGGTGAGACTACCTGAATGGAAGTTGAGGCAGCCTGATAGATATCCTGAAAATAATACTTATTATAAATTAATATAATCTAGACCAATGACTAGACACGTTTTGCCATTATACTGTATAGGCCGGAAATAACAAAGAGGTAAAAAAAAAAACATTCTTTCTTTTTTACGTTTTTTGCTACGTATTTGCAAGTGAATCATATTTTAATCAACATACAACCTAACAATGACTTGCAAAAAACGTAAAAAAAGACTTGCAAAAAACCCTTAAGCAACTGATTTAAATCGACTTTATTTACTAACCTCTACCATATTACTAAAAGACTTCATGGGTAGTAGTTATTTTTTCAGTGGTGGTTGATTCTCATTATCGGTCTCCGTTTCGAAATTGTTACTCATGATGTCGATTTCAGCCTCAGCGTCATAATATGTTGGAATTATGGAATATCTTTCCTTCTGACTATGCAGTTCATTTTTGACCATTAATTATAATCCACAACTGAACTTTCATTTTTTCTTAGTTTCTCTTGTTTGTTGTTTTTAGGCCAAAATAGCAGCTCAGGTACTGTTGTTAGACTATGCTTTCCTCGCTCAATAGTCTGCACAATCTTGAATGGTATGTTGTAAATCTTCAATAAACAACAGTTCAAAATCTGTAAAATAGTCGTAAAAATGTAGTGTGGGCGTTTTTCAAAAAAGGTGTACATAGCGAATTTGGGGTGTCCCCTCACTTTAGCTATTTTTTATAATTTTTGTATGCACCGTACTCAAATAAACTGCATATTTATTTAATAGTTACATGTTTAAGTTATAAAATTGGCTAAAATATGCAACCCAATTATCACTGTTATTAAAATATTATAAAATTAACATTAAAAAACGTGTAAAATATTCGTGTCCCACCTGTATGTTTGGAACTTTCAAGTCTCAGGTAAGACTAGATAAATTAAATGGAGTCACTGTTTTAGGCTCAGTAGACGTATGTTGGACTCATAAATACAATTTCGACCTTTTTATTTCGGATTTGGGTTTTAATAATTCAAAAAACTTTATTTATTGTTGTCCCAGGAATTTGACAGAACCGGAATTCCGGCATACGTCACGATATTTTTTTCAATACTTCAACGCAATATTACCCTAAAACATTGTTATTTTTCATTTCTGGCAACATTTATCTTGTCTGTGGTGTCAACCGCCATTTTAAAACAAACCTCAGTGTCAACAAAATCTGTGACTAAAGCGGGCGCGTTACGGTGGTACAGAATTGGAGTTCCAGATAGTAACAGGATTTTATGAGGTATGTAGCAAAGTTTCAAGTCATTTGCCATAACACAATGATATTTCTATCTATAACTTATTGTAAAACAAGTCGGAAGTAGTCATAAAGTGAATACACCAGCTTGAATTATTGTTAGAAGTTTTGTAGGTATGAATTCGTCACATCGGGATCGTCACGTATTGTATAGCCGGAAACATTTTGTGACGCACCGGAACTATTAGGCTGGGGTTACATTTTGCTATAAGAAAAAAATAAATAATCATTCTAACATTTAAAAAAAATATTAGATTCGGTATTTGGATGTTTGTTACCGCTAATCTTCGGAACGGTTGAACCAATTTGAATGAAAAAAAACCGGCCAAGTGCGAGTTGGACTCGCGTGAAGAGGGTTCCGTACGATTAATTGAAATTGGTACGCACAATATTGAGTAATTTACCATGTTATTTTCATATCATGGACTTCTTATAGGTTTTCCTATAATCTATAAGTAGAAAACTAATTTCTATATTTTTTTCAAAATGTTAGGTTCAGTAGTTTCGGAGATAAGGGGGGGGAATGGTCAATTTTCTTGAATAACTTGGAAACTATTTATTTTAAAATTACAAAAAAAATATATTTGAGATCTTCTCAACAAGACCTTTCATTTGATATGTCACACGATGCAGTTTTCAAAAAAAATTTTTTTTAGTTTTCACAATATTGAGTGATTTACCATGTTATTTTAATATCATGGACTTCTTATAGGTTTTCCTATAATTTATAAGTAGAAAACTTTGATTGCTTGGTCGTGACTCGTGCGGGCAAATTGCTATTTGGAATGGAAATAAGGATTTAGAAATGAGTAAAAATAAATAATTATAAAAAGTACAAATAATGTTCAAAATAAATAGACTGTGTACCTTAAGATTTTAGTAATAACCTGTTTTTACTTTAGATTATTAGACTTAAAATAAAAATGTTCGACCAGTTATTACTCCGTGTATACTTAGCTTATTTTTTTCGAGTTAGTCACGTAGAATTCCAGATAATCACTGTCCCATATTTTACCGAGACAATAAACCTATCCTATTTAAGAAATATTTAGTTATTTGATAATATTTATATAGTTGTAGTTGACCCTGAATTTGTTGTTTATATTATTTGTAATCTCGTTCAATTTCATTTTAAGTAGTAGGTAGAAATGTAAAGTTTTAATGGTCAAAAGTTCCGCCTGTTACGATCTCGAAATTAAAATGATTGCTAAGCGATTATTATAGTGATTTATCTATGTTTAGATGTTTTAGTTCAAAGATTTGAAGGTTTGTTAAATAAATATTAAAAACAAATTATCATAACAACTCATATTTTGCATTTTATTTACACTTTTCCTTTGTGACGAACCGGAGCACGTTCCTGTGAACTCTTGCATAAAAATAAATAGTGCCACGATGTTTTGCGTAATACTGATGTATTTTTTTAATTTTTTACTTTTTAAGGGTATATTTAATCAAATGAGCAAAGAATTTACAGCAAAATTTAAATAACACAAAAATCTGTTCCGGTTCGTCACGTGTACATCTTTTTTGAAAAACGCCCGTGTACGTAAGCAATTAATGAAGTGGGAGAATGATTGTCGTGTCGAAGTGTCGAGAGTCGATTTTGATTGCCAAGTGCACGACCATAACTTCAATTGTTATGGAAAAAAAATAACTAACAGACAATTTATGAATGATTCTAATAATTATGATTCTGTAAATACATATTTGGTATGGTCGCTAATCATATTTTGATCAAGATACAACCTGACACTAAATTGTAAAAAAATGTATGAAAATTTGAATCTCGGGAGCTACCATAGCAGATCCACCTTGACTTCTTTCCACTTGATGCCAAGAAAAAACAGTGAGAGGAATAACTAACGTACCTACCTGATGAAGTAATTAGGCTGGATATTTTTTAAATATTAACATATACACCGTGACTTTTGAGTCGTCTTACAAAGGTGGTCCACTCAATGTATCCGACATAAAATACCACAAGGCACGATTATTAATTTTATAGCATTAATTAAGATAATAGGTGCAAAGAAAAATAGATAATAAATTAGAAATAAGAAACATCCTGTTAATAATGTTTACGTATCAAACGGTAGAAAGTACCTTCCCAGCGCTCGAGTCGAGTAGATCGTTCCATCTCCATTTTTTACGAGACAAAATATCGTAAGCCAATCTAGCATAGTCCACGTGGACTGTCATCCAATGAGATTATCTAACGCTATCCTTTGACAAGTGCCGCGCGTGCGACGCCCCGCCCCTTTTACTTAAAAATAGGTTAAGGTCACTCTGTGGCTCAGTGTCAGTCCGAACTCCGGAAGTGGAAGTGTGCGCGCGCGCTACCGTTTATCAAGTGTTCGCGATCGCCACATAGTGCACCGAGGAGTGAACAGGGTATAATACTTTCATGATGGGTGATAGGAACTATCACTACTCGAATATCGAGTACCTACAAATGGTACGCCTGTACGCAATAGCTGGTGACAATTTACGGGAAGCAAGAAGATTGTACGCTGCGCCTAACCATCTCGTAATGTTACGAAACCGAGGGGTGATCAACCTGCAAGTGCCAGGACTGCAAGTCATTTTAGCAGCAACACAACGGCTGCTTGATCACGGCCAGTTTCGCAGACCAACGCATGCGCAAGCGCGGTGCGCAAGCCCGCCCACGATATTCACCTGTTCTCGAAGAAAACATGTTAAGTTACTTCGATCGACACCCGCGACGGAGTACTAGAGTGGCTGCCAGACATTTCGGAGTCAGCAAGTACTATGTTTGGAAAGTTTTACAAGCGGAAGGATTGCACCCGTACCACTACCGACGAGCACAGGCCTTATACGGGGCTGACCCTGAATCCAGAATGGTATTGTGTCGCTGGCTTATGGAACATCCAACCACCAACATTCTCTGGACCGATGAGTCCACATTCACCCGAGTTGGGATGTTCAATATCCACAACGAGCACTGGTGGTCAATAAACAACCCACATCTAATTCGAGAACATTCCCACCAAATCCGATTTAGTGTGAATATGTGGGCTGGAATTATAGGCGACAGAATAATTGGCCCTATTTTTATTCAGGGTAACAGCGGTGGAACGAACCTAGACATGATACAGAACGTAATTCCCGAGTTATTGGAAGATGTACCTGTCAGCTATGTAAGAGATCTGTATAACCAACACGATGGTTGTCCCGCTCATTATTTCCGATCAGTGCGAGAGTACCTAAACCGCGAGTTTGGTGACAGGTGGATCGGGCGAGTGGTCCCGTGGCTTGGCCACCTCGTAGCCCGGACATCACACCATGTTGAATGTTGACTTTTTTTAATACAGTCACAGTTTGATTTATGGTTCTGGTTCTATTCTGGAGTAATTGATTTTTGAATCTAGAATGACTTTTCACATTCGTCAATGTGTCGTTCATGTAATTTTTTTTTATTCTGTAACTTTATTTACAATATAATATCTGGTGTACGAGTTCAAGTCTTTGATTGTGTATCCACGTAAATAAAAAACTTCTACAAGAAGTTAACAGGGTTATGGGCCCAGAGTGCGCAAAGAAGTGGAATTTTACTAAGATATGATGAGCGAACAAGACCTGACAACTATGTCTGCAGGAGGCGGAAGCGTAAGTGGGCTTTGTATTGAGAAACTGAAAGGGCGAGACAATTACCTCCTCTGGAAGTTTAATATGAGAAACCTGCTTATTCATGACGACCTTTGGTGTTCTATCGACGGGTATCCGGAAGGCGATAAGTCCAATCCGGAGCTGAAACGGCGTAAGAATGAAAGGGCGTTGGCTAAGATCTGCCTGTCAGTGGACGCTTCATGCGTGTCCCACGTGATGACTGCGAAGACAAGTAAGGATGCCTGGTTGAGCCTGGAGAAGGCGTATGACGATAAGGGCATAGGCAGGAGATTAAAACTGTTGCGGATGCTGTGCTCGGTAAAGTTAGACGACTTCGGTGGTAATATGGACAAATATGTTGGCGAATGTTTGTCGTTGTCGCAACAGTTGGCGGCTGTAAATAAACCGATTGACGATGAGTTCCTGGCGGCGATTATTCTTCAGGGATTACCTCCTAAGTTTGATCCAATGATCATGGCCTTGGAGAGTAGTGTGAGCGACCTAACCAGTGACTTCGTGAAGGCTAAACTGCTACAGAATACGAAGTGGTCTGATAATTGCAAAGGTGGAGATTGCCTGATTGCTGATAAGTCAGAGAAAAGGTCTGGTAAGAGGCGCCAAGAGAAGAAGCCGAGGTGTTGGAACTGCGGAAAGTCTGGTCATGTTAAGAAGGAGTGTACCCAGAAAAAGGTTGCGATGGTTGCGACTCGGTTCTTGGCTGACACGTGGTACGTAGACTCGGGTGCGTCGAGTCACATGACGGGACGGCGAGACTGGATATACGATTTTTCTACAAGAAGTGTAGAGGTGAACGTGGCAAGCGGACAGACTTTGAAATGTGTTGGTATCGGTAATGTGTGTTTGAAACTCGGAGATTATGATTTGACTCTTAAAGAAGTGATGTACATTCCGGGAATGAGTGTTAATTTACTGTCTGTAAATAGTTTAGCAGTTAAAGGGCTTAGAGTGGAGTTTATTGAGTCTACTTGTAAGATTTTTAGAAATAAATCTTGTATAGCTAGTGTTAGGTCTGTTGGCGGGGTATACAAACTGCATACTAACGCGGTAGCTTTAAGTAGTGTAAATAAAGAGGTTTCAAAGGAGTCTTGGCACCATAGGTTGGGTCATTTGAGTTATGACAGCTTAAAGTCACTGTCACACGTTATTGATTTTCAGAATGCAGAAATTACAAATAATTGCGATGTTTGTATTCTTGGAAAACAAATAAGATTTCCGTTCAAGAAATCTAGTCGTGACGTAGCGGCAAAGCGGTTAGATCTGGTGCATACAGACTTGTGTTCCATTCCTGTTGCGTCCCACTCAGGTAAGCGGTACATTTTAACTTTTCTAGATGATCACTCGCGGAAAGTATTCTTGTACTTCTTGAAAAATAAGAGCGAAGTAGCTAGCGTCACCATGGACTTTGTTAGGCTCGTTGAAAAACAATGTGAATCCAAGGTAAAGGCAATACGCAGTGATAACGGTACGGAGTATGTAAATAAAGAGCTAAGCTCATTCTTCAGACTAAAGGGTATTGTGCATCAGGTCACTGTTCCGTATTCGCCCCAAATGAATGGTGCGGCGGAGAGGTTGAACAGAACTCTTTTGGAACGGGTACGTTGTATGTTGTATCACGCGGGTTTGGATCACAAGATGTGGGCTGAGGCGGCTAACACTGCCGGGTACCTTATTAATCGGTCTCCATCTAGTAGATTAGGTGGGAAAACGCCCGAAGAGGTTTGGTCGGGTAATAGGGTAAAATATGACCACTTACGGATTTTCGGTTGCGAGGCCTTTGTACATATCCATGACGTTAAGCGAAATAAGTTGCAACCTAAGAGTAAGAAATATATTTTTGTCGGTTATGAAGATAATGGGAGATCTTACAGGTTGTATGACTCTGAGACACATAATATTATAAGAAGTCGTGATGTCAAATTTAATGAAAGTGTGTTTCCAGCCAAAGAGCTAGGAACTGGACACGGATCACCCACTATAGAAATATTTCTTTCAGGGGAAGAAGTTGACGATTCCAACAGTGAGTGGAAGTCAAGCGTGCCTGAGAGTGAGGTGGTTGGTGATGCAGCTCGGGAATCTGTCACTGAAGAGCCGGTAACGAGGAATGTTGAACCGGTTGTGTCAGCGAGCGGTGATGATGGCGGCGACGACACTTTGGTTTTTGAAGATAGCGTTGAGGAGGTGGTAGAACCTCCGGAACCGAGGTACAATCTTAGATCTAGACAACCTAAGGGTTTGTACGCACATGATGCGATCCCAGCTGAACCGCGCACTGTTAAGGAAGCTCTAGGTTCAGGGCAGAGCGACTTGTGGCAGCAAGCTATGCAGATGGAGATTGATTCGTTCAATCAGCATGAGGCTTGGGAGTTGGTGGATCGTCCTAAGGGCAAAAATGTGGTTCGGAACAAATGGATCTTCAAAATTAAGTGTGACGCCGAGGGGAAGATAGCCCGGTATAAGGCTAGGTTAGTAGCCAAGGGTTTTACCCAAAAGTATGGTGAAGATTATTTTGAGACGTTTTCACCGGTAGTACGGTACAGTTCGTTGCGACTGTTGTTGGCGATAGCCGTAGTCATGGATCTTGATATAGACCATCTGGACGTACAGACGGCGTTCCTAAATGGTAATTTAGATGAGGAAATTTTTATGTTTCAACCGGAGGGGTTCATTTCACCTGGTGGAGAAAATAAAGTCTACAGATTAAAAAAAGCAGTCTATGGACTAAAACAAGCTTCACGAGCTTGGTATCAGAGGGTGAAGGATGTGCTTCTGCTGACAGGTTTTGTTCAATGCCAACTTGAACAATGTATCTTCTACAAAAGAAATGGTAAGTCAGTTGTTTACATTGCCTTGTACGTCGACGATTTCATTGTGTGTTACAATGATGCACGCATGGCTGAAGAGCTGAAAGAGAGTTTACGTAAACCATTTAAGATTAAGGACTTAGGTGCGGTGCGGCATGTTCTCGGGGTCACATTAGAGCGTGACAGGACGAACAAAACTCTTAAGCTTTGTCAGGCGAGGTATATTGAGCGCTTGCTCGACAGTTTCGGTATGTCGGAATGCAAACCAGTCCAGACTCCTTTGGACCCAAACATTAAGTTTACTGATACGAGTGTGTTAGATGAAGGTAATGTTCCGTATAGGGAATTGATTGGTTCTCTTATGTACCTAAGTGTTTTTACACGGCCAGACATTACGTATGCAGTTTCGTACTTAAGCCAGTTTAATACGTGTCATACTATGGAACACTGGAGGACTGCGAAACGTGTATTGAGGTATCTTAAAGGAACTCAAAACGGTAGTCTTGTGTTTAGTAGGTCGGGTCATGTTAAAGTTGAGGGGTTTGTAGATGCGGACTGGGGCGGTGACGTACGCGACCGAAAATCATTTTCGGGGTTTGTTTTTAAGTATGGGGGAAACACCATTTCCTGGGAATGCAGAAAACAAACATGTGTTAGTTTATCAAGTACTGAGGCTGAGTACGTTGCTCTTAGTGAGGCTGCTAAGGAGGCACGTTGTATTAGGGACTTGGTTACTGAATTGACTGGTAGTTCTGGATTAGTCGTCGATTTGTTTAATGACAATCAGTCTGCTCAGAAACTTAGTGTCAATCCAGTGTTTCATAGGAGGACTAAGCACATAGATATCAGGTACCACTATGTTAGGGAGGCTGTGAATAATCATGTAATCAAGTTGAATTATTTATCTACTCAGGAAATGGTGGCTGATGTACTAACTAAATCTTTGTGTGCTCCTAAACATAAGTTCTGTGTTGTGAACTTGGGCTTAGGTTTTTCTTAAGCCAACTGAGCCAGCGGTGATGTCTGAGTTCAAACAGTGATTGAGGGGAAGTGTTGAATGTTGACTTTTTTTAATACAGTCACAGTTTGATTTATGGTTCTGGTTCTATTCTGGAGTAATTGATTTTTGAATCTAGAATGACTTTTCACATTCGTCAATGTGTCGTTCATGTAATTTTTTTTTATTCTGTAACTTTATTTACAATATAATATCTGGTGTACGAGTTCAAGTCTTTGATTGTGTATCCACGTAAATAAAAAACTTCTACAAGAAGTTAACACACCATTAGACTTTTTTGTGGTCCGAAGTGAAAAGACTAGTGTACACCGAAGAAGCACGCAGTGTAGAACAATTAAAACTGGAAATAATTGCTGCTTTTGATATTGTGAAACAAGACAGAGTGACTTTAAATAAATTAAAAGACAAAATTCAAAAATGTGCACGTTTGTGTATCGAACAAAGTGGTAGGCAATTTGAACAGTTACTGCAATACAGGTAAAACCTACATGTAAATAAAAGTGATCATTTGTAAATACGAAATAATTACTAATTAATGTAAATAATTTAGTTGATTCCCATTCTTTAAATACGCCGGAAACAATTTACATACTACCAATTTCAATAACTATCTTTTTGTATCCTAAGTAGATATTTGTCAGGAGATAGAAATTCTGGAACATGAGTCAAATTTCTATCTTCAATAGGGTCGAACAAAGGCATATTGATTAGAATTATTGAAATCGGCCCTATGTTTGTTACCTAAATCGTACCTTTTTTAATTAATCTGCATTTACTAAGCAAAAATACGTCATTGTTAACTTACATCACTTTGTTTCGGTTTTATTACGAAAAATGTTTCTGACGGTCCTAAGCCCGTAAAAGTATGAAGGAAGAATTGGAATAAAGTGGCTTTACAAACTGCTACATAATGAGAACATTAAGATTGCAATAGAAAGAAACTTATTTTGCGCTTTTTTTTTTCGTGGTGTAATCATCAATGAGTCCTCCCACCAGGGCAGGGCGGGAGGGACTGTCAGACTTGTACTGACTAAACTTCACTAGCCCTTTACGTACCGGGGTCACGGTAATGGAAAAGTCCCGCGACCTCGGCAGGCTTTGGCCCTCTACAGGCCCCGTCACTTTTTGCGCTAGGGTGAATGAACTCTGATAAAGACGCGCCGCGCCGCCGGCCCGCCGCCCGCTCCGTTGATACAAAACTCGGACCGCGCTCACAACAGGGTGTTTTTATAATCTATGTTATGCGCCATAATAATGAATTTATTTTTATTTTTAAATTTTTCAAATCTCATAAATACCTATTTTTTTATGAATTGGATACATGAAGTGGGCTGCCGTTGTAAGACGACTAAAAAGTCACGGTGTATAGTGGTCAATTGTGTACAGAGAGCAATTTTCACACAAAAAAAACATAGCGTAATATTTTTCTCAAATTCTTTTGATTCATAATGAAGTGTTTAGGTTTGTTCTTCATGACGTTGTTATAGTGGCCTCATCCGTGACATATTTCCTTTAACAAGAAGTGTGTTTCAATCCAAGGCCATGCTAAATATTTTAGCATACGGAAGTCTTTCTTGACTAGATAACGGTCTATATCCATATAAATAACCATTAAATAAAACACAAAATAATAGATACAGGTGTACATTTTAGTATGAGAACACTTAATACAAAATCTTCGTTAGTCACTATCACTATATTCATCATTTTCTGAATTTTCCTCGTGCGGAATATTTCCGCTTTCATCTCCAGTTACACCAAATTCCACAGGGCGTAGCAGTTCAATCGTTTCCCTACAAAATGGTTGAGTTTTTTTTCTTGGCAACTTGCGTATGCAGGAAAGATAAGGATCCGAGCTTAAAAGTAATCTGTTGATTACGTCTTTATTGCTATCTTTCCGTGAAAATTTGCGTGCAAAACTTAACCGGTAGGACAGAAAATGTTTATTTCGTGCTTCTGCTGCTTCCTCGGAAAGTTGCCCGATTGGTAATAAAGCATGAGAAATTATCTCTGCACCATGCACTAAAATTTTGTGCATGGTTGGTGTCATCGAGTGCCAGTTATATAGTCTAACATATAACTGAGCCGTTTGGAAGGAAAAACTCTCAAATTTAGCAACATCAATCTCATGTCCGCTTGAAATGGCCTCCAAAATTACCTTTAATCGATATATCAATGTTTCATCCACCCCGGTTAACTCACTTGATAATTTTGCATCCGCAAAAAATCTGCGAGCTGAGTTGCCATCGTTGGTGTTTCCAAATCCTGCTTTCGGTATATCGATCAAGAGCCCCATCACGTCTTTGAATTTCGGCTGTATTCTTTTCTTGGTTTCTGCTACAATGTTTTTATCCTCATGAGATCTAACTTGCCACTTTCCGATAGGGATCTTATAGGCTAACTGAAGAATAGTTTCAGTCTTATTTTAGCATGAAGCACGGAACGCAAGACGATCTCGGGCCACCGTAAGCGCGGGCATGCGGGCAGCGAGTAATGGGCGACTTGCTGTCCGACCATGGACCATGCCCGGGTCGACGGCGCGTTGTGTTCCACGCGCGCCTGAAAGAGTGTCAGCATATTGACGGGGCCTGTAGAGGGCCAAAGCCTGCCGGGGTCGCGGGACCAAGGGATTACCGTTACCCCGGTACGTAAAGGGCTAGTGAAGGACACCGTGGATTTTAGTTAGTACAAGTCTGACAGTCCCTCCCGCCCTGCCCTGGGTGGGAGGACTCATTTGATGATTTTACCACGCAAAAAAAAAGCATGAAGCACGGAAAGCCCAAAATTTAATGATTCGAAGTTCACATTTTTCTTCACTGTTAAATCATTAAAAGCTTTCGAGGTCGCACCACACAAATAGCATCGCTTAGTATTATTTGCAGCATTGCATATTTTTCCATCTACCATAGTGAACAATAGAGTGTTTTTAATTTGGTATTCAGTTTCATTAACAATTACTTTCGATTTGGTTAGGTCCTTTATTTGATTTTTTATATATTGAATCTCTTCTAGGTTCACATCTTTAGTTTCGTGTATGAATCGAATTCTTATCGGTCTACAAAACCTTGGAGATGATGGCAATGGGTTTTGCCATATTACTTTTTTTTCTGGACTCTTATTGTTAACCAATCTGACTGAGACAAGGGAGCTCTGGAATATGTTTGCATCGAAAAATGTTATATTTTCAAATTTCTGTTTGAATTGACTCTGCTGAGAACCGTCACATCCCCATTTACTAATCAGTTCTAAATCATCTAGATCTTCGGGGCTGCATGTTTCAAATACTTTCGTCAAATAAAGACAAAGCCGAGAACAGGTATGGTCCAAAAGATCTTGTAACTTCACCTCAGCACATGTTGAAGTAACACGTTCAATCTTAGGATAACACTGTTTCTTAGCCTTTTGAATCTCTGTGTAACAGGGAAAGCGAGCCTTGTCTGCTGTGCTAATAATATTGTATTGTCTTCTTGTAAAATTTCCTTCTACAAATACAGATGACGCTTCTGTAGGCGAGAGCTTTTTATTTTAAGGCTTTCTGCTTGAGTCATAGATATTCGAAACTTTACCGCCCTTGTTGGCGATTTTAAGTTAATAATAATGTAATATTTCGAAGGATATCACTCCTTCAAAATATTTGAAGCGACCACGTTTCTTGAAGCTCGCAAGCTCATTTGCGTGGCATATGTTAATTCGCTTGCAGCAAGCTGTTTTCGTATCTCCATTGTTTTCCTACATTTAGATCTTTCACTCGATTCAGCAAAACATTTTGACGGTCGACCTCGGGTACTTCTACTGTTGTCGTCACTAGTCTCAGGTAAAGATGACGTCACCATCGGCACTGTAATGGTCCCTTGCAGCCAAAGTCCATTTTTTGCCTCAAACGCATCTCTTTTTCTGTGGGCTGTAGTCCATTTCTGTATGAACTCTGATTTAAAATGAGAAAGTTTATGTTTTAAAGGACTTCTTTCACATTTAGTTATTTCAAAAATGTAATCTTCTAAATAGTCTATTTTTTTGTCAATTTGCTTATAATTGCACTGTAGTATAATTTTGTACAATTCTTTCTTGGTGAATGTTTTATTTAATGCATCTGGAAAAAAATGAATGTTGTTTTAAATAAAATAATTAATCGATTAGTTTCTAAAACTGTGGGTATAGTTTACGAAAAAAATCATTTAAAAAAAACACTCTGTTTCCGCCACATATTTGTTCATTATTAACTTTCCAGATTGTCCCTGATTACTATGCTGTTTTTTTTTTCAGTCGTACTTCTCCGGAAATATAAGAAAATTACTCATTTATTAAGCTGGTTCGATATTTTTTTCATAATTTTTACTGTTTCTAATTTAAGCCACAAAAAAGATTCAAAAGATATAAACTTCAGTAAAACAACGTATAAAATAAGCTACATTCCTCCATCACCAGAATCCATCATTAACACTTGTCAATAACACTTATTTTTATATCACCGCGTAAAGCCTGATTTCTTTAAGGCGCCGAGAACAAAACGTGCACTCAAGACAATAGCTATGTTCCGACTGATGCTACTGGTCAATTGCTATTTCTGGCGCATTAAGATGGCCGCCATAACGTGCGCGATCTATTCTACGAAATAATAATATTGTTATAATAGCAAACTTCAAAAAACTGATTATTGACCATTTTTTTGTGTCAAATACCCGTATGTGCGGCGTGGGGAGCGGCGCGGCAACGCTATACCCGATCTCGAAACCAGCAGGCAGACCGCGCGGCGCTAGAGTGGCGTAGTTTTGTGTTATGAGAAATCAGTGTCTTTGTTCGCGAAAATACCGAAACGGAACATAAAGGCTTGGGCACAGTCATAACCGACATAATAAAAAAAATAAGTGTCATTAGTTAGTGGTTATTACAAATAAAATATTCAGCAGTAGTTAATAATTATATTCTGTTTTATTTCGGTTTAAAGTCACAAACTTAACGTGAAAATTATGGTAACAAAACAAACCACATTATTCTCGAAATATTATCAAAATAAGACACAGCCTTAAAAAAGTAAGAAAATCAAATAACATGTACTATATGTAGCTGAACAAAGGAATTTTATATGAAACAGACATGGCATATGTATTCTTTTTCCGCGATTTCTGCGAATGGACGATCTTTATGCATTGTACACTTCAGGTGGAACCACCTCGGACATTTATCACACCCAAAAATTTTTAAGATCGTCTTAAATACTCTTCTTCTGAAATGTAAAATAGCTTGATTTTTGTTTTATCAGACAAAAACTTAAATGCTTCTACAGCATGCGTTATGTCAATACCATAAGCCACATTCTGATCTAATTGTCTTTTTATTGCACCACCTATTCTGTTAGCGGCGCCCTTTCCGTGCGAAGCTTCGATTTCAATTCAATTCAATTGTCCATCACTACGTTACGATGACTATTTTTTATAGGTTCTACTAAGCGTTTGACGACTTCACTTGGTGAAGTACTGTGATCATAAGGCACATCATTTTTTCCATCATAAATTTCCATATTTATTTGTATAGAAGGTTCGTGCGTCAGCCAACACAAATATCTTTATTCCATGTTTACCGGGTTTGCTGGGTATGTATTGCCGAAATGGACAACGGCCGCGAGTCTTCTACAACTTTTCATCAATTGTTACATTTTCGCCGACAGCATAATTTTTTATTTATTATTATTGAACTCTTCGAAAATCTCGCTAATGGGTGCCAGCTTATCTGTTTGCCTTCTTTCACCTCGTGTACGAATATTGTCAAACCGTAAACTCCGCAATAAGAAATGGAACCTTTCTCGTGACAAAGTGGCTATACAGAAGTCGGAACCACTTCCATCTTTTTTCCAGAGATCTTTTGTGTTCAGGTGACCACTTCGCAATCTTCCGCAGAAATAAAGTAATCCAATAAGAGCTCTAAGTTAAACGATACCTGTACTTTTACAATCGCGTTCTCTTGAGACTTTAGACTTTAGCTCTTCTATATAAATGTTAGTATACTGGACTATCTTTAGTAAACACGTTTCCAGAAAAATAAGATTCCAGGCTTCTAACATAGACGAACAAGATCTGCCTTCGCCAATCGGTCCCGGCAAATGATATGTAATGTTATGGTATCTTGTTCCTACACGTCGCGGCGGCTCACGAACTTGCCAGCGAGTTCTTTTGTCTTTTTCAGTAAAACGACCTCGCCTCAAGTATTTCAGCGGTACATCCTCTAAATATTCCTCATCTTCAGTATTCTCAATATGTAAATTCGAAGCAAAACTCTCTTCCGACACTGAAGACCCATCTGAATCATTTGCTTCTTGCTCTGTTCCGCTTTCATGATCATTATGCTCCTCAAAATCTTCTATTTCTGACACATTTTCTACTTCACTATCTTCTTGTTCTAGTCATTCTTCTATAATTCGATCCGTCAGTAGAGAACTCATCATGAACCAGCTCTAAAACAAAATAAAATAACCAATAACATAAAAAAAATGTAACTAGAAACTTCGCTACCGGGTATTTTTCACCCATACTCACTTCACTCGCAGCCGGTCGGATGCGCTCGGAGACGGTCGGATGCGCTCGGAGCCGGGTGGATACACTACAAAGGTGGTACCAGTATTCCACGCAGTCCAAGTTTTGTTTTCGGTGTTAACGTGTGCTTTTCGGAACATGGATTTAGATAGCTCCGATAAAGAAATATATTTGTTAGCAAGATTTTTTGAAGCAGAACAAAACAAAAGAAAGCGCAAGCGGAGACAAATATGGGCAAAAAATATTTGGAAAAATCGATTAATCCATGGGGAGTATCACACCATTTTCAAGGAATTCAAGAATGATAGCCTTAAATTTTATGAGTATTTTCGTATGGAATATTGGAAATTTTTGAAATTGACAGATTTGTTAAGAGCACATATAACAAAAAAGACTACAAATTATCGTTGCGCCATTACAGCCGAAGAAAGATTAACGGTAACTTTAAGGTAAATAAAAAAACAATTATTTTATAATAATCATCTTATTCAGATCACAAAATCACAGCCGTCCATTTATTAAGCATTGTTAATGTAATTAAATAGTACAGTGTTTCATTATTATTATTTTTTATTCATTTTTAAACTTATAAGTTACATTTTTAAATATTTTTATACAAAAGCAATAAAAAACATTTAAAAATATTAAAAATAGCAGTCCACCAGCACCGGGAACAGGGTGCGGGCTACCGGTGGTCAGGGCTCCTGAGAGAGGAACCTCCTAACAATACGCGCCGTGTCTAGGAGTACCGCCTTCTGTATCAAGCGCTTGACCCAGCTACCCACCCAGCTACCTCAGGTGTTTGTCGAGGCTCTTGGCAATTAAGCCATTGGCAGACACGACTATCGGCACAACAACTGCTGTATTCACGTCCCACAAGTCAACAACCTCGCGAGCCAGATCAAGATACTTGAATTGTTTATCTTTTTCTGCTTTCACGAGGTTCTCGTCATGCGGGACCGTTATATCAACAATTATTGCGCGACGCTTATTGTTATTATTGTTTGTGTTTATTAATTATTTTGTGTGCTGGTATTGTACCCGTAAGTAGTCTGATCTGGATAGTTTTGAGAAATAAAGGTGGCGTTTGACACTGTTTGTAAGTAGATTGGTTAGAAGATGGCGGTGAATTTATTGGCAAAGAATAATTCAAATCTGCACTATTTTCATACAGATTTAATTCATCTTCATTAACAATGTTAAACACGCGCCTTTTAATTCGTGCTTGGACTTCTTTTGGAAATGTTTCCACTGTATCTGACATAGACAAAAAAAAATGCGTAATGCCTCGTCATAGGGTGTACAATTTTTTCTTCTTCAAGGTATTTTTCGAAAACCGTAGCAACATCTTTGTTTAAGCGTGGTCTCTTTTTCGAGTCGGAAGTACTTGCAAGCCATTCAACTTCGGAATGGTCAGAACGCCTATGGGGGGTTTACACGGGTCGATTTTCGCCGTGCGGCGAGTCGCTTCACTAATTGCCTCACCAAGCCGCATCGCTAGCCCATTTACACAAAAAATGTTGAGCAGAATAGCCGTTTGTGCCGGAATTGAAATAATTAATTATTCAATTATTCAACAATTGCTTAAAGAACAAAGAGTGAAGAAAAAACAAAAGGAAAGAAGAAAACGTTATGTTTGGGTACGTGGATGGATTTCTCGACGTAAGGACTTGGGTGCTTCGGATACCTTATTGGTTGAGTGGAGTTTAGAAGATCCTGATTATTTTAAAAAACGATTAAGAATGACTACTGATCAGTTCAATACTTTACTACATAAGATTACTCCGCTTATACAAAAATGCGATACCAATATGCGAGTAGCACTTTCTCCGAAAATTAAATTAGAAATAACCCTGAAGTTCTTGGCTACCGGTGATAACTATTCAAGTCTTGCAGAGTCATTTAGAGTTCCAGAATGCACAAAATCCTTGTTTTTGAAGGATGTTTTGGATGCTATATACAATGTTTTACAGGAGTTCATTATGGCAACTGAAACTAGTAATTAATTATAAACGAATTATTTATAAATTTTCCATTGTGTTTTCATCTAAGCATGACCTAACAGCTTGAGATAGAATATCGTCGTTCACTCCGTATTGTTGCCCAGTATTTTCTTGTGTAAGTAAACAGCTGGCAAAATCTTCTTCATAATCGAGGTGCCTTCAAGAAGTGGAAGCTTCGGGAGTCGAAGTTTCACGCTGGTTTTGAAAAGCTTGGTTTCGGGAAGTAGCTACTACTTCCCGAAACCATTCAGGTTCTGGAGTCGAAGTATAGCGTGTATACTCTGAGAGTGAACTCGCAGGTCTAGCAATTGGAAAATGTTGTGTATTTAAGGTTTTCAGTTGTAAGGTCCTTACGTCTCTTACCACCAGCTGCCAGCGTAGATTGCCATGAGACTAACGGGTTCTGTTCGCATGAGGTGTTGATTGAAATAAAAGAGATGCTTCCGTCTTCTCAGCTATTTAATATTGGTGCACACCTCAATATGTAAGTACAGGATCACAGCACTTGTCAAGCTTCCTTACAATGTTAGGTTATAGATATAGCACTTACTTCAGGAAGAACATACAACCATCTATCCAGGTCGAACCGTGGATATGTAACGCAGACAGCATTCGCAGCCTGTGTGATTTGTAGAATATAGCACGTGGCTTGGAACCAGAGCTTGTCCTAGCTTACTTCATAATCGTGTGCCAAGCGTTGAGAAGACGTCTTTTTATTTATATATTTAATTTGAAATTAATGGATGGATGGAACCCTGAGAACAATATCAGAAAGAAATCCGTGAGCATTTCAATACACCTTCATGGCGGGTGATGCCATGTAATTCTAACAAAATAGGAAATAATTATGGATACATACGCATATGCGGTTCCTTTAAATTAGTGCATTTTCATTTTAGCCGCTGTACCACGTCTTGTCCTCGTCATGAATTATTTAATTAAATTTTGTTTTATTTTTAACAATCCGCGTCTTAATCGCGTGTCCAGGTTCCAAGAAAAAAAGGAAACCAACTCAAGAGTTGAATGTCATCCTATTAAACCACGCTCAGACCAGCTTCTAGGCTTTTGCCTTTTAGACCATGCGTTATCTATAATTAAACTTAATTCAACTGAAATCTATCACAATTAATTATTTGAATTTTATCTATGTACTTATTATATTTTATTTAAAATATAAAGTATCGAGAAAATAAATATGTTACTCTCTAACGCCATCTATTATCACTATTGCACAATTAACTGTAACTATTTACTATTAGTTCGCATTTTTGTAAATAGAGGGCGCTACCCGTTTAAAATAATCGATAACTACTTTTATACTTGTTACAATACATCTTTCCCCAGTTAAAAAATTTTTTGCTGTGAAAAAAATTTTTGCATCATGTGTATTGAAAGCTCGAAATCATCCTATTGAAAACTGAGAGTCTGAAACCAAATGCCTTAGACTTACAGACTAAATTGCTAAATGCTAATGGCTAGTAGCACAATTCCGAAACAAAACCTATTTGGCAAATTCGTACATTGATTGCTCCTGCCTTAAACTATCTACTAAACTAATATAATAATAAGCGTCTGTCTGCCTATCTATATATAGCACGTAGCTACTCTCTGCAGACATCAACTAATTAACTAATTTTTTATTAACTAGTCATGCCTTAGTCTAATTAATTTCCTAATTAAGTTAAGTTTTAAGTTAAATAAACACTATCTTTGAAACCTAGATAAGTGTTATCTACAAAGTATTAAACCAAAATATAGGCAAATACTTATTTAAGTTTTTAAATTTATTAAGTAAACCCTATCTCCAATTGATGTAGATAGGTGTTTTATTAAGTATTAAGTTATAAAGTATAGGTTTATTATACTTGGTGGTTTTTAAAGTAAACACTATCTTTAATTAATGTAGATATGTGTTTTATTAAGTGTTAAGTGGTGACACTTTTAAGTCCCATTCGAATACTACTAAGTTTAACAATTATTGTGTTTCCTTTCATACATCTGCAAACATTCCTTATTAATAAAATTGGTATACCTATTTAATTAAAAAAAAAACCTTTTACCCTACCAACATGCATCCATCCCTCTTCAAGTTAAATATTTGCACGTCTATTGCTAATTTCGTGCAAATATTGGATTAACAACAACAATGTATAAAACTAGGAGTCTTCATATTTTAAGATGTCTTTAATGTGAAATTTACCTAAATCTTTGTCCTGCATGTCCTTTAAGCTATACACTACAGGGGAGTGTTTCTTTGAAATAACACATCTTATAAAGCGCGGTGCTAGCTTTGAAGTAAAGTTTTTACTAGCATCCGACAAAGTAAATGTTCTTTTATAGACTATTTGACCTACATTAAATTCTAAAGGTCGCTTTCTTAAGTCATAGTGCTTTTTATTTTTATCGTGCACAAGTTTCAAGTTTTTACTAACCTCCTGGAAAATTGATTTTAGTTCTTTTAAGTTATCACCATGAATTCTAGGGTCTACAGTTGATAGATCTGAATCAGGCTGTGGCACTTCAGAGTCTATATGTAATTTACCATCTACAAACATCTCTCTTCCATGTACAAGAAAGTAAGGTGAGAATTTTGTTGACTCGTTAACTGAGGTGTTCAGTGCACACTGAATTTCTGGTATGTGATTGTCCCACTGCCTGTGATTTGTTTTCACATATGAGGCAATCGCATACAGAACATTTCTAATGGCTCTTTCTGCCTGATTAACCTGCGGGTGATACCTAGGATTATAGTAAATATTAGGCACATTATATTTGCACATTAAATCTCTAAATTGTTTTGAAATGAATTGCGGACCATTGTCTACATAGACAAATTTCGGTATCCCATGCACCAGAAACACTTTTTCTTCCAGAATTTTAACAATAGCATTGCCTGTTGCGTTCCGTATAGGAAACAACATAACATACTTACTAAAATAGTCTGAACATACTAAGAGATTTGTGTTCCTTTTAGTGGACACAGGAAAGGGTCCTAACAAATCGCAACAAATAGCTTCAAATGGTTTTGTAACCTGTTTAGGGTTACCCATTAAACCAGGTCTCGATGAATTTACCGGCTTGTACTCTTTACAAGTTTGACACTTATTAACGTAATTTTCGACATCTTTATACATATTTTTCCAAAAATAATGTAATGCTAATCTTTTATGAGTTTTAAATATACCAAAATGGGCGCCTGTGGGATCATCATGAAATTGTTTTAATAGAGGTCCCACATCATCACTGGGAATCACTTGTTTCCAAGTGAATTGTGATGTTAAATTATATTTATTTTTTGAATGTCGAAATAGTTTACCATCTTTAAGAGAATAATTTGGAAATTTATGGGGAAACTTTTCACAATTTTCTACCATTTTTAAATACCATTTATCCTGGATATTGTTAGATATGTCTAACGATTCAATTTTAATTCTTGAGAGTGCATCCGGTAAAACCATCTCTTTACCCTTCCTATGAACGATATTAAAATCAAATTGGCTTAAGCGAATACTCCACCGAGCTAACCTGCCTGTGGGATTCTTTAATTTATAAAACCATTGTAGTGATGCATGATCAGTGACTATATTACATTTTTGACCCTCTACATACATTCTAAATTGATCTAAAGCAAACAAGACTGCTAATAATTCACGTTCTGTAGTAGTGTAATTAACCTCGTGCTTATTAAGTAATCTACTACAGAATGCAACAGGATGGTCAAAATTGTCATATGACTGTGTCAGCACGGCACCAATAGCATATGCTGAGGCATCACATTGAATTGAAAATGGTAAATTAAAATCTGGACATTTAAGAATTGGAGCTGAGACTAAATTTGATTTTAATTTATTAAAAGCCTCTTCTGCTTCCTCTGTCCATTCAAAGTTTACATTCTTACAAGTTAATTTACTAAGTGGTCTACTAATTTTAGAAAAATCCTGTATGAATCTACGGTACCAATTTATTCTTAAGTTCGATTAATTCCGGTGATTTATCTTTCACGCGTGAAATTCTCATCAAGTAATATTGCGAACGAGCTAATATTCGCTTAACAGTGGAGCTATCTCCCTCGGTTAAATCCCTATGTAATAGGCACAGCTCTTCGATTGGTTCCAAGCATAAGCGTACCTCTTCTGCGCTTACTGGCGTTGCATAATCCTCTGGTTTAATGCTGCCTCTCCTAAACAAGCCACACAGACTGCGATACCGCCTGCGAAGCACATCCCTGGTCGCCTTTACATCTGTGGATATATTAAAATATTTAAGCTCATGTAATAATTCTTCTTTACGAAGATAGTCAATCCAGATTGTCTTATCCATATTGAATTTAAAATATTTAAACAGTCTTTGGTAAGTATTTTGAATCCAATTTTTAAGTTAAGTGAATGTAAATAGTAATTTACATTAATCAAGGTGAATTAAATTAAATTAGAGTCGATCCATTCAAGTAGTTGCACAAGTTTACAATGTTAACATGACATGTGGCATAACCTTACTTTTTAACACAAAGTGTTGATGTTTATAAGTTGTATGACTTTATATAAATCAAGAGGAGTCTATACATTTAAGCTTTACTACATCAATTATGTGGAAAGATTTACCTTTTAATAAAAATGTTAACATGTGCTATCAACTAATTTTGAAAACTCAAATTCAGAAAAATGTACTAAGTTATATGACTCTAATTACTAAACACTAAGTTAAATCAAATTAAGTTAGATCAAGCTCTTAATCTTGAAGTGAAGATTTCAATCTGACCTCATGCGACACGTTGGGCGTCCAATTGTAAGGTCCTTACGTCTCTTACCACCAGCTGCCAGCGTAGATTGCCATGAGACTAACGGGTTCTGTTCGCATGAGGTGTTGATTGAAATAAAAGAGATGCTTCCGTCTTCTCAGCTATTTAATATTGGTGCACACCTCAATATGTAAGTACAGGATCACAGCACTTGTCAAGCTTCCTTACAATGTTAGGTTATAGATATAGCACTTACTTCAGGAAGAACATACAACCATCTATCCAGGTCGAACCGTGGATATGTAACGCAGACAGCATTCGCAGCCTGTGTGATTTGTAGAATATAGCACGTGGCTTGGAACCAGAGCTTGTCCTAGCTTACTTCATAATCGTGTGCCAAGCGTTGAGAAGACGTCTTTTTATTTATATATTTAATTTGAAATTAATGGATGGATGGAACCCTGAGAACAATATCAGAAAGAAATCCGTGAGCATTTCAATACACCTTCATGGCGGGTGATGCCATGTAATTCTAACAAAATAGGAAATAATTATGGATACATACGCATATGCGGTTCCTTTAAATTAGTGCATTTTCATTTTAGCCGCTGTACCACGTCTTGTCCTCGTCATGAATTATTTAATTAAATTTTGTTTTATTTTTAACAATCCGCGTCTTAATCGCGTGTCCAGGTTCCAAGAAAAAAAGGAAACCAACTCAAGAGTTGAATGTCATCCTATTAAACCACGCTCAGACCAGCTTCTAGGCTTTTGCCTTTTAGACCATGCGTTATCTATAATTAAACTTAATTCAACTGAAATCTATCACAATTAATTATTTGAATTTTATCTATGTACTTATTATATTTTATTTAAAATATAAAGTATCGAGAAAATAAATATGTTACTCTCTAACGCCATCTATTATCACTATTGCACAATTAACTGTAACTATTTACTATTAGTTCGCATTTTTGTAAATAGAGGGCGCTACCCGTTTAAAATAATCGATAACTACTTTTATACTTGTTACACAGTCTTTCTTGTGACAAATAATTATTGATGAAATTTTGACAAACAATAGCATTTCTTAATGGCAAACTACGTAATTGGCTTGCCACATGTACTCCGAATGTATCAAATTCATCTTGACGGATAGTTTGAGCCAAAGTTTCTAATCTATTGACTGTTTGTAAAACAGGTGGGTCCATTTTAGGTGCGTCCTAATGGACGCACCTAAAATGGACCCACCTGTTGTAATGGATAGTGTGCTTTAATGAGCACGCTCCGCCTTTTTCTTTGGAAACATTTTTTTTTTCTTTTGTAAGGGCGCAATATTATCTTCTTGTTCCAATTCATCAAAATATGAAGACGCGTCGCTGTTTGTGTTCACCGCTGAATCTTTTCCCTGTAACCATACACTAATATAAGTTTATTTCTTTTAGGTGCCATCCACCACAGATCAATGGAAGAAAATACAAAAAGATTTTTTAGATCGCTGGCAATTTCCTTTTTGCTGTGGGGCTATTGACGGGAAACACGTATTAATCGAAAATCCACCACACGGAGCATCAGACTATTATAATTATAAAGGCACTTATAGTGTGGTGTTGTTTGCTATAGTGGATGCACATTACCGTTTCATATATATAGATTTCGGAACTAATGGACGCATGAATGATTCGCATATTTGGAAAAAAACAAAGTTCTATAGTGCTCTTGAAAGAAATAATTTAAAACTACCTAATAAGGCAGTTTTCGTTGGTGATGATGCTTTCCCTTTGGCAACCTATTTAATGAAACCGTATTCAAGACATGAAGGTTTGGAACACAAACAAAAAATCTTTAATTACAGACTATCAAGAGCACGTCGAATCGTAGAGAATGCCTTTGGCATAATGGCTTCACGATTCAGAGTATACAGAAAACCTATATCTGTTTCATTGGATAAAACTGATTCTATTATTAAAGCGACCTGTGCGCTGTATAACTGGCTTCGGACTAATCTCATATACATGAATACTCCCGAATTAGTAGACGGAGAAGACTTCAGTTCAGGGACAATCAGAAACGGCAGTTGGAGAAGCATTCCTACGGCAGGAGTAGACGAATTAATGACACCGCTATCTTCTAACAACTATTCACGAAATGCAAAAGATCTGCGCGATAGATATGCTGACTATTTTGTCGGACCAGGAAAAGTTTCATGGCAAGATAGAATGATTGCGTAAATATTGTATGTTTATTTAAGTAATATTATAAAAATGGCTCTGTTCACGATTTACCTATTATAATTTATAATATGCGAACAAGAATAACTATTTAATAAATAATAATAAGACACCATGTTATCTTTACTGTTTCTTCCTTCTATCACTGGCTTTAAAAAGCGGTCAGCTACAAAAAACCAAATTAATTGAGGTCTGTATATATCATCCTTTCCCGCGCCACTCTTCTTTGACTTTGCTACCTTACTGGCCTCTCTATTATACGTGGTTCGTATATTTTTTATCTTCAATTTAAGCTCTTCAACTGTTATGGACAAACGCATTTCTTGAATAATAGATTTAAGAGCCGCTAAACGTACATTATGGTTCCTGTAATCTTGTTCTCTGGGGTTCCATAAGCATGGATGCATTTCGTAGTATTCTAAAAACTGTATGGTGTTATTTTTATTCATGGTTGTTACAATACATTTACACAGAAACGCTGTAGTAAATAAATACACGTGCGTGCGCGAAACACCTTCATGCGGCGGGCGATCGCCTGTAACTGATCGTTTACACGGTCGATTTTAGTCACCAGTCGCATGCGGCCGGTTGCCGCGCGGCCAAAGTCGGATGCTACCCAACTTTGGGGCTTGCGGCTTTAGTCACTTGCAACTTAGCCGAATTGCCATTTAGATGGTCGATTTACGCCGCGCGGCAAAAATCGTGCGGCTTTAGTCACCCGTGTAAACCCCCCATTAGATGATGTCGATGGTGGTGATAGTGGTGTGCCAGGCCAGGCAGGTCATCCGATGATAATGTAACATTAGATATTTGGTTCCGATTGCGAAAAAACGGTATTATAAAAGAAAGTTCTTTTTCAAATTTTATTAATTTGGACGTAGTCGCATCATCGCAACTCTTGCCCTTTCGGTTATAACAGGCTTTTCTGAAGTTATCTCGCAGTTTCTTTCAACGATCCATGCACTGCTTAATTGAAAAGAATAAAAATGAAAAAACTAAAAACATTACCCTCCTTCGGTCCATTGGGTAAATGGACATGTAGTCAGTGGACTGTTTTTTTTAAAATTTATACTTCGTTTTGGTACGGCTGTTAAGAACATAAAGATTTTTTTTGTATGGCCACATTTTGTTTTTGATTTTGACAGATGCTGCTGACACTTGTTATTTATTATAGAGAGTTGCTAAGACGTTGCACCGAGTTTTTATTTTAAATTATTTTCGACCTTTTTCATGATCCTTTTGGCCAAAGTTAATTTAGCCAGTGTGAAACAAGGAAATAACGTGTGCTGTATATTTTCGGCGGAGGTTCCAGGCAAATATTGCATTGGACGTCATCCCTTTACTGAAGCGTGGTCGGCGCTGTGCAGCGTCTCGAGACAGCGATCGAAAATTTCGCTTGCTCGGTGGAGGTCACGATATCGAAATATCATCAAGAAGACTTCTACTGCGGGTGAAACCATCTCAATCATTTCGTCGGTTGTTGACAATTATGTAACCTTTTTATCTACCTAACGGTTTTCGGCAGAAGTCATTCAAGGATACAGTAGTCCATGATTCTAGGAAAAGTGGCAGAGACAACATAGAGGTGAGTGACAAGAAACTCATTCATTCCTTTGTCACACGACGTGAACCTTTCAACAATACACTGTACGGAAATAATACTCTGTGGTCCGGCAGCAATCCTGCACGCAGCAGCAAACAATAATATCTTTCGATTTGTTATATTTTTTTCTAATTTCTCAGTGCTCACGAAGTCTTCTTTTTCCATCTTTATAGGTACTAGAGAGAGAGGTCTTTTTTGTGCAAGTCTTTATCACATTCACGCTATCTTCTGCAGTGTATAGTCTCTGACAATTTTTTAAATGACTTTCAATTTTACCAAACTCAGTGTCATTTGGCAAAAATGTATGTCCACTTTCTAGGAAATTTAAATCTATAACCTTTAAGGTAGGATGGCTGGATAAAATCACTTTAAGAAAAAGGACCATTTTTATGTTCCGATTTTGGCCCCCGCAACTGTCGCTCCACAATGATAGATATTCAACATTAGGACGCATTACATGGTTTATAATTTTTTTCAAACAGAAACCAACTTCTTGGGCACTTCTGCCAGCTTGACCCTCAACCCAAACAAAACAATATCCTTTATTTGTAAAAGACACATGAACGCCGCAGTTATAAAACCAGAGTTGTCTTTTATAAAATACCACGTTTGTTGGAATACGTGGTAAAGTCTTCTCCATGTCAAATGTTGAACACTCAAATGTCTCATCTACTTTTGCCCTTTCAATCTGGCAATCAATTTGACTTCGTAAGGACTCGGCTAATTTTAAATGCTTTTCTTTTTCGGAAATCAATTGGTTTCTGTCTTCTATTGACAAATCGTTCGGGACTTTTAATTTTGCTGCAAATGTGTCACATCTATTGCACGTGTCTTTTTTAAGACTTTTGAACCTTAAGTTAAATTCTTTCAGGAAAATCTTTCTGAAAATGGCTAATGATACATATTTTTTGCTGTCGTTGCCATGAATGAGTCTAAATTCGTCAACATATAAATCATATATCTTTTGCATAGTCAATCCTGGTTGCAAATATAGTGCATCACCAATTTGAGATCTTCTATAGTGGGACTCATATTTTGGTAAGTTATTTATAATATTACAAACAAAATCTATTTGTTCTTGTGCAGTTTTATTCCACCCACCAGATGAAAATCCTCTACAATCCCGTAAGTTATCACCATTGCGCTGTTTTTTTAAACTAATGTTATTTTTTGTGTGGTTACTTGAAATGTGTTTAAAAACATGTCACGGCACACAGGAATATTTAAAATTCTATACGTTCTGGAAAAGTTTCGTGGCTTTTTGACCTGAGATGAAGTATTTTCAGATATATACGACCGTTTTTTACGTGTTTCCGTAACGTTCGAGCAAATGTACAGTAGCTGACCTTCGTACGACCCAAGTGTGATAAATTTATTAAATTATTTTCTTCTTTCTTCTTCTGTTACGTTCAAATGACACTGTTTTTTGCAAACGCATGCGTAACTTTTAAACTTTTTTGCGCGTACTTCTCTATTTTTTCCTCTGTACGGCAAATTAGCATATTTGCGACATTTTCTTTGAGCGTATATCCTTTGAATTTTCTTTTTCGCCCCCTTTTCGGCCGACTTGGTCTTTTTTCAGTAGTTTCTTCATCACCATTGATATTATTTGCTACAGAATTTTCTTCTTCACACGTGCTATGGCTTATTCCTTCTCCGAGATCTTCATGCAAATTATTACTACATACTTCCTCCATGTTCTGTTCTTGTGTAATACTTCTAGGTAGTAAAATTGATTCGCTGTCCGCATCTGACATTTCCGAACTCTCGGAAACTATGTAGTTCGGATCTTTGACACTATCATCGTCACTGCCACTTAAAAGTGTATTTAACAGATCTAGTGTAGCTGGTGAAATTGGTCTTACTGGAGAATCTTCAATTCCTTAAAAAATATAATGTTATGTAGGAAAATGTGTATTTGTTGTAATATGCGCAATACATTATTATGGTAAATGCTATTTTTAAATGGATATGTCTAATCGATGACTAACTTTGAAAACCATTTTCAGAATAATCTTGTACAATCTCTTGAGGTTCATTCTGTAAATCTGGGTTTTGTGATGCCCCAGTATGCATAAACCAATCACTCTGTATTCTCAATATATCTTCATTCGAAAAATTCGAAATTCTCGAAATACTAACCGAGGTGTGATTGGCAAATAAGAAGGAGGATCCAGAGAAATGTAACCTGAAAAAAAAGCAAATATTTCATAAATCTTACCAAATATTAACCTTACCTGCTTCCCAGAGGGGTAGGCTGCAACTACAAGTTTCTACCATAGTACTAGTTACTACAATCCTGACATGTTCAATATAAAGGTATAACAACAATTTAATAACTTTCAAAACTCGTATGTTATGGCAACTGTAAGGGAGTAGTTCTTACTTTCTACACTTGCCAATACAGATAATATATTATCTGTATTGGAGAGATTGGTATCTTGACATGTTATAGTAACTAGTAACTAGTCTTGAGATTGATCACATCTGTAAAAAATATGCGTATAATATACATAGTATATGGTTTGGTTAGAGGTTGGTTATATTGTTTGGCTACCTCTTTTATCAGAACCTTTAGTTTGTTCTAAACTGAAATGAAAATATTTACTTGTCCACACCATCCCTGCACATCCTTTTAATAAGGTAGATAGGTATAGATAACGTGCGGTCTTAATAAAACAAACGAAAATCACTCAAGAATGTCTCCAAAGCTGTATTTTGAATCATGTTACTTTAATAAAACAAAGGAAAATCACTATTAAAAATTGTAATAAACAAATCATGACTAACTAACTAGATACTATACCTGTTAGGTGTAGCAACACCAGTTGTAATTGTCTGTGGCACACACGCTTCCGTCTCCTGTTCTCGACCCGTCCATGTCTGTACTACTATGTCATCTGTATCTTATAATTTTATAAATAATAAACAAGACCTAACAGCCATCCTGCCTTTAAATATAAAACCCATGACCTTACATGGTGTCAGAAGTTGTGTGATAGGCAGGCAAAAACGTTTAATATATCAAGATGTCGCAGAATAAAACAGGTGCAAGACAAGAAAAAATGGCAGATACAGACACACCTCAGTTCAGCAACTTCCATCGAATCCCTATCTTGCACATTGAGATCGGTCAAAACAATGCCACAAATTGGAAAAGGTGGTGGCAAGCCTTCGATTTGTTCCTTACGGCGAACAATTATGAAAATTTGGGCGAAAAAAGGAAGATTGCAATGCTCCTTCATGCGATAGGCGAAAAAGGTATAGATATCTTTAATTCCTTCGACATGGACATTAACAAAGTCACACTAGACGAGGTGAAAAACAAATTTCAAAAACACTTTGAGCCGTTGAAGAATTTAACAATGACGAGACATACAACGCGGTCACATTAACTTGACGCTTGACCTTGATGACGTCATTTTGGCACTCGGGTACGGTGTGACAAAAAAGATTCAACAACTAAACGCACCTACGACACGGGAGAAATTCCTAGTGTGGGGCAACGTTTTTTTTTAAGAAAAAAAAAATGTATGTAGGTAGTAGATACTACCTATATAATTTCAAATCTTTATTTGCAGGAAGTGTAGGTAGTAAAAAAACTATTTTATGTTGATTGTCAAAAATATTTAATCAAAACTAAAACTAGTCATCATCGCTATAAACAATAGGTACAAAGTCGTCAAAACTGACTTCGCCTTCACTCTCACTCTCGCTATCGCTGTCGGATGTCTCTTCTCCTAAATTGATCACCAGTTGACGTATAGCGTGGTCAGTCAGGCCATCTTTTTCCCAGTATTCCTGAAATTTAATAAAATATTGTTAATAAAGTAACCATAAATCAGGTAAAGAGTACTTTTGATAAATAATTTAATTACGAACTGACCTGCTGTAGTCTTTCAACATGATTCACTTCCTTTTTCCAGTCCGATGCTGTTATTGTGTTTATTGCATCTCTTGTGAGTTTTTCAATATCTTTTTCATGCTGGTCGACGTTTTTGTATGCCACCCTTTGTTTAATTAAATTCCATATATATTCAATGGGGTTCAGGTCACAATGGTAGGGTGGCAAACGTACAATTTCATGGCCATGTTGTTTTAATAAGTCATCGACAATGTATTGTTTCGGCGGCTTTGTCTTTTTTATTATTGGATACAATTCCCTTTTTCTCATTTTATCTTCAAATGGAACATTGTTTTCACGCAGCCATTGTTGCATTTCCCCTTTTGAAGATGCACTCGTGGGTGGCTTCACCGACTGCGTTGAGTGGTATGGCGCGTTGTCAATGACAACTATTCCATTTGGCGGCAAGTTTGGTATAAGCTTTTCTTTAAGCCATTTCATAAAATTGTCGGTATTCATTTCATGATGATAGTCTCCAGTTTTGCTTTTGCACTTGTACAATAAGTCGGCACCTGGAATGAATCCGTTTTCTCCTCCGGCATGCACGAGAATCCACCGTTGACCCGGGTTAAAATTTTTTTTCACGCTGCTATCTGTACTATTTTGCCAGCATTTACTAACAGTGTAGTGAGAATGGATCCACGTTTCATCCAAGTACGTGACCGGTTTTTTATTTACGCCAAGCTCACTGTTCTCTTTCATTCGGCGCAAGTAGCGTTCTCTCCATGCAGCGATATCGGCCTTTTGAATCAGCACCGTACGCGCACTTTTGCATTTTTTGAATCTGTAGCCCAACTGATTAATCAAAATATTTCTAAGGAAAGTTCTTCCACCTTGGAAATTTAGGTCTCTCTTAGCAGCTGCCAGGATTTTCTTAAGGGTGGGGATTTCCTTTTTTACTGTATAAAAACTGTTTATCATATTGCGAATTGCGCAAATGTCAAAATCATCAACTACAATTTTTTTTTTTGATGGCTTTCGCTTTTTACCCGGTGTGGACAACTTTAATTCCCTCATTGGATTGTTTCTAGTACTTGGACTGGGATAACTGCCAGTGCTTGGAACGGTGCTAGTACTTGGAGCCGTGCTAGTACTTGGAGCCGTGCTAGTACTTGGAGCCGTGCTAGTACTTGGAGCCGTGCTAGTACTTGGAGCCGTGATAGTAATGTTACTAGTGCTCGTAATAGTACTTGGACTAGTGTCGGGCGAAGAACGCGACGGTGGTACACATGTCCTTTTGGCCTCTGTTTTTATCCGAGTAAGAGTACTTCTTGAAATCCCGGTTGCGGCACAGGTTCGTTTTTCAACCTGATCCACAGGTATGCAAAAACGTCCATTTTCCTTTTCATTCTCGAAAAACTGTAGCACTTTTAACACGAGATTTCTCCCTTCACTGTGTATAGTTTTCCCCATGTTTTACGGGTTTCAAACAACAGTCCAAACAATTAACAGTAACAAAAATAGTCTAAACTTAACAAAACAATAATCAAAACGTAACAATAATATCCAAAAACAATATAACAACAACAGAAATCTAGCCAAATTATCGACGCGCATATCGGTGACAAAGATGCTGACCATACTGACCCTTGCCGGGCGAGCTAAGGGAATGCGGGGGGAAGCGGGCGGGGCCTCGCATTCCAGAGATGCGTCAAGTTAATGTGACCGTGTTGTACATTCTTCACCAGACGACAAAATGCCAGTGAGTCAATCGACACATTTCTAACAGACTTAACTAATTTAAGCAACGCTTGCGAATTCGACAGCCTGAAAGAGTCGCTAATTAGAGACATGTTCATAGCAGGTATTAACCAGAAATATAGTCACCTAAGACAGAGATTACTGCAAGAGACTGACCCCTCATTGGAGAAGACTATGAGCATAGCTAAATCAGTAGTGTGTGCACTTGAAAATTCAGAAAGGATAGACAACACAGAGGCCGAAGAGTTACTTCAGATACAAAAGTCAAGACAGAAGTATCAATCCAAGAATCCCAAGACGAACGAGAAGAAATCTGACAAGAAATGTACTCGTTGCGGACAAGTTCATCGCTTTCAGTGTCCAGCCAAAGGTGTCAAGTGTAACAAGTGCGGGAAGCTGAATCACTTCGCCGTAGTCTGTCGCAGCAAACAACAGGTACACAACATCGAGCTGAATCAGAACGCTGAAAGTTCCAGTCAACCAAATGCGAATGTTCCAGTTAATCTGCTCTACATGGGATCATTAAGTGTCAATAGCCTCAATAATAGTCCTAAGTCAGATCCATGGTATGCAAACTTGTCTATTAACAATGTAAACATTAACTTTTTGCTAGACACAGGTGCAGATACTAACGTCATGTCAAGAAAAACATTTACTCAACTAAATATTCCAATTAACTTAGTATCTAAGAGTGAACATAAACTATCTACTTACAGTGGTCAGGTAATACCTACCATAGGTCAATGTACTCTACCAGTACATCACAAGAATCAAACTTATAATGTTTTGTTTCACATAGTAGATATTGATTCTCAAAATATAATAGGCAGAAAGTCATGTAATACGCTCAAGTTAGTTCAGAGAATACTTTGTGTAAATTCCAGTCAAAATATTATGTTAAATAACAAGGACCTCTTTGAAGGATTAGGATGTCTTACAGATTTCAGCTGTGAACTACAACTGAAGCCAGATGCCAAACCAAGTGTAAATATATGTCGTCGCATTCCATTCCAGTTAAGAGATAGACTCAAGTCTGAGCTAGACAAACTTGAAGAATCTGATGTAATATGTAAAGTTGAAGAGCCAACTGAATGGGTAAGTTCACTTGTAATTACTACAAAGAAAGACAATAAGTTACGACTCTGTATAGACCCTCGTAAACTTAATCAGGCTATTATGAGACCCCACTACCAGTTTCCTACATTAGATGAAATTAAATCAGACCTTGCTGGAGCTAAATTTTTCACTACATTGGATGCAAATAAAGGCTTCTGGATGCTTAAATTGTCAGACAGATCGTCAAAGCTATGTACTTTCATAACCCCCTTTGGCAGATATAGGTATAAACGTCTACCTTATGGTATTAATGCAGCACCAGAGATATTTTATAGAGAAATGGTCAAAAGGTTCAGTGACATACCAAATATTAAAATAATGATGGATGATTTTCTCATTTATGGTAGAACTCGTCAGGAACATGATGAAGCCCTACAAAAAGTCTTAGTCAGAGCCAGAGAAATCAATCTTAAATTCAATAAAGATAAGTCAGTCATATGTGCCACTGAAGTCAAGTACCTAGGTCACATTTTTAGTCAAAATGGTGTTCAAGTCGATCAGTCTAAAGTCAAGGCTATTTGTGACATGCCCAGGCCATGTAATATAAAAGATCTGCAAAGATTTATGGGCATGGTCAACTATCTCAGTCCTTTCATACCTAATTTGTCTAAAGAAAACAGTCTACTAAGAACTTTATTGTCAAAACAAACTGAATGGTTATGGTCAGAACAGCATGAGTCAGAGTTCAATAGAATAAAAATGTTAATTACTAAGGCCCCAGTTCTAACATACTATGACCCTAATAAAGAAGTCACTATGTCAGTAGATGCTTCTAAAGATGCTCTGGGTGCAGTACTTCTGCATGACAAACAACCAGTTGCATACGCCTCAGCCTCACTAACAAAAAGTCAACAAAACTATTCTCAAATTGAGAAGGAACTCTTGTCTATATTGTTTGGATGTGCTAAATTCCATCAATATATTTATGGTAGATTAATCACAGTCGAGACAGACCATAAGCCACTTATCCCATTATTTAAGAAGGCATTAGTTGACATTCCAGCTAGATTACAGAGAATTATGTTACGTCTTCAACCCTATGATGTCAATGTAATATACAAACCAGGTCGCTATTTATACATAGCAGACACATTGTCTAGAGCTGCACTATCAGAAAATACATTACAAGATCTTGAGCAAGACATAGATTTACATGTAAACCTAATATATTCTAACCTGCCAGCAAGTCAAGTAAGACTAGACCAAATCAAAGATGCAACTTGTAAAGATACTGTATTAAGTCAAATTATTCAATTTTGTCAAAAGGGATGGCCAGAACACAAAAGGTCTGTTGGTCAATCCATTAAGCCATATTTTTCATTAAAAGATAAGCTACATGTCATGAATAATATTCTATTTATGTGTGATAAAATTGTAATTCCAGACTCCATGAGAGACTATGTAATTAATTTAGCACATGAGGGCCATCAAGGAATAAATAGTTCCATAGGACTAGCAAAAACTACTGTTTATTGGCCTAATATGAGTAATGATATCGAAAAATTTGTCAACCAATGTCATACTTGTCTAACTTACCGTCGAAATAACAGTAAAGAGCCAATTCAACACCATGAATACAAATACTTGCCTTGGAATAAAGTCGGTATAGATTTATTTGATTTTGATGGCAAAAAATACTTAATAGTAGTAGACTACTATACTAAATATGTTGAATTAGCTCTACTGAGTTCAGGCTCACATGCTCATATTGTAATTACACACTTAAAGTCCATATTTTCTAGACACGGTATTCCTGAATTTATGATTTCAGATAACGGTCCACCATTTAACAGTAAAGAGTTTAGAGAGTTCACTAAAGATTGGAACATAGAATTTATAACTTCTAGCCCCTATATAAGCCGTTCCAATGGTATGGTTGAAAGAACCATAGGTAGTATTAAGAACATGCTTAAGAAATGTAAAGCAGATAAGTCGGATCCATACTTAGCTATGTTGCAGTATAGGAACACACCTAAAAAGTCGACAGGATACTCACCAGCACAACTCTCTATGTCTAGATACTTACGCACTAAACTTCCAGTCACAGACTCACAACTGTCACCAACTTTAGCTAACACAGAAGTAGTTAAAAAGAACATTGAAACACAAAGGTCGTACACAACACTTTATTATAATAGACACACAAAGCCATTGCCAGAAGTGCAAATAGGAGATAAAGTGTATTTCAAACACAAGCCACAAGGTGTTTGGATCCCAGGTGCAATCGCAGATGAGTGCCCAGAGCCGCGTAGCTTCATTGTCCAGTCCCCAGAAGGTAATTTCCGAAGAGGTCGTGAGCATATTTTAAAACCTTCTTCCCCTAAAGCCGCAACGCCTGAGGTAGTACCTGAAAATAGAAATAACATTAGTAACGCAAACAACAATGACAATGTCCCTAACACTAGCACAAATAGTGCACCGATTGTTATGTCGCGTTCCGGTAGGATCATCAAGAAACCAGCACGGTATTGTAATTAAAGTTATTATTTTAGTTAAAATAAGCCGTATTACTACAAAATATTGTCATGTATATCAGTCGTTATAGTAAGCTAGAGATTAATGTCAACTGTCAGTTGTCAATGTCAAAATAATAATGTCAGATTGACATATGTAATTCGTTCTGAAATCATTGTAAAGATTCCTGGCTTAGGCGAAGGCCATTTTGTTGAAATTGTAATTAGAAAATAAAAATGTTACTTACCTTTATAAAAAGGGGAGATGTTAGGTGTAGCAACACCAGTTGTAATTGTCTGTGGCACACACGCTTCCGTCTCCTGTTCTCGACCCGTCCATGTCTGTACTACTATGTCATCTGTATCTTATAATTTTATAAATAATAAACAAGACCTAACAGCCATCCTGCCTTTAAATATAAAACCCATGACCTTACAATACCTTCAGAAGCATTTGTTTCATACTGTCTTATTATCTGATCAGGATTAATTTCCTTCAAAGTTTCCACCAGACAAGTGGTTTCAACTTCACCTTGCTTTTGAGAGGTTATTTTTTTCGGAGGTCCATTAATTTCCGTCTTTTAGCCAATAACTTTTCTAATGACAGAGTCTGTAACAAATCATAACGATTATGTAGGAAGTTAAACTTATATTAGCGAATCAGTCACCAAATATATTTCACAATAAATTGGTATTTTAATGAATACTTACGTTTTCCTCGGCTTCCATAGTAAAATAAAATTAACACCTGACACTACAAATTAATAAACTTACACAGTTCACTTAGTACTTTACAAAACAAAACGATAACGAAACAAAACACGACACGGCGACAATATGTGCTCCTTCAACGATACTTGCGTCCTACGTACTGATAAGTCAAGATTCACAATGACAGGAAGCAAATAGTCTGTCTCGCTTGCACTCGTGGATAAGTATCGACAAAAGCACTGAATCACTTGCGTAGTTCGTATTCATTTAATAAATAATTGTACCTAAATGTGAGAGAAATAGGAAATAAAGTTATTAATATTAAAATATAAACTTTTTTCCTTCTTGTCATTAAATCATTATGTTAACCTACCTTAAGATGATTTTTTTTTAAATCAATAATAAGCCATGTGACTTGGAACTTTTTAATGAAAATTATATTTTGCCGACATGGGTAACATTTATTTAAATCAAAAACGTTTCAAATGGTATGGACCATTTTAGTGAAATATCTATTCTCCGGAGAGTGCACGTACTATGTTTAAACAAAAACGTTTCAGATGGCTTTGAACGTTTTGGTGAAACATCTATTTTAACAAGGTCAATCAGATTTTTAAAAATCAAAAACGTTTCAAACATCTTAGATCACATTTCAGAAAAAAAAAATTGACTCTGTCTTATATTTGGGTTGTTTCACACAGCTTGGGCTTTTTTAGTTTAATATCTATTTGTGTTCTCTATACAAGTGGGTTGGGTAACTAGATCATGATTTTATTGATAAAATAATAGTACAGCCACCAAATTTTGACAGTTAGTAAATAGCAATCACATAACTTATTTGGTATTATAAAGTAAGTTTTGATCTAATTGTGGTTTGGAACGTTTTTCAGAAACTACGTTCAATTAACATTTAAAAAACTATGTATTAGCGTAGTTACTATTCTGTCAAGAAAGTACCGGGAAAAGATCAATAATACACAAAATGTCTGTTATTCATCCAAATTTATTTTATCACCTTCAAAGTATGCTCCTTTAGAAACGATACACTTGCACCAACGAATAATCCAATCATCAAAACATTTTTTAAACGCTGCTTCCGGAATTGAGTTCAGTTCTCGCCGCGAATTCTCCTTTATGTCTTCTATCGATTGAAAACGGGTGCCACGAAGTGGTAATTTGAGTTTAGGAAAAGAAAAAAGTCAGCAGGAGCCATACCTGGTGAATATGGTGGTTGCTGGATGGTATTTGTTGAGTGTTTGGTCAAAAATTCGTTCACAATGATAGCCTTGTGCGAAGGCGCATTGTCGTGGTGCAAAATCCAAGAATTTTCTTTCCACAAATCTGGCCTTTTTCGTCGAATTTGCTCTCTTAAACGCCGCATAACGCACAAATAATATTCTTTATTTACCGTTAGACCTTCCGGTAAGAATTCAGAGTGCACAACACGGCGATAGTCAAAGAAAACAGTCAACATGACTTTGACTTTTGATCGACTTTGGCGTGGTTTTTTCGGTTTCGGTTCAGTTGGAAGGCGCCACTCCGAAGCTTGTTGACTAGTTTGCATGTCAAACTCGTAAATTAACGTCTCGTCACCAGTAACAATGAATTTCATGAATGTTGGGTCCGAACTGACTCGTTCTAGCATGTCCTCAGTGACTTTCATGCGATTGAGTTTTTGGAGAAAATTCAGATCTTTTGGGACTAGCCGAGCAGCAACATGTTTCATACCCAAATGATTAAAATGGTACGGATCGACTCGTGAGATACAGAAAGTTCGGCGGCTATCTCTCTCGAGAGTTGAATGGGGATTTTCAGTCACTATTTTCTTCACTTTTGCGATGTTAACTTCAGTTGCAGATGTTGACGGCATACCAGAGCGAGGCAAATCTTCCATCACATCTCGACCGCCGTCCATTATGAAATTCGCAATACACACTATATATGATATTACTAAAACCAGCACTGTATTTAATATAAATAACAGATGCAACTCAAACTCCGCGCCAAAATGGAAAACAGTTGTGCCAATCTAACAACTACAAAAAAACTAAAATTTGAATTAGGAACCATAAACAAATCATCCATTCCCGATACTTTTTTGACTGAATGTATATCTCTGTATAAAATTAAAAGTTTTTCAGTAGGATTTACCAAATCATTATTTTTTAAAGACTTATATTCTCTAAATTTAATAAATGTATGTATGTTTTCTTCATTCTTTGTGGTGTATGTCTGCAAACAGGCATTGCATTTTTACATTTTAGAAATTTTTCTTCAAACATAGCCAGCTGTGTATGCTGAGCAGTGAACTCTCACTTTTTCTAAAATTACCTGATCCACTAATTTCTAGTGGATCTTGGTTCGGGCACGCCGACGCAAGTCCTCATCGGACACGGAAGTTTAGGGAGGTTCCTGTGTCTGATTGGGGGGGGGGGAAGAAACGCCTGGGTGTCACCACTGCGAGGATCGTCCGGAGGACACGGTGGAGCATACGGTGCAGGACTGCCCCGCTTGGGCAGAGCAACGCCGTGTCCTCACGACGGCGATAGGCGGAGACATCTCGCGCCCGGCATTGGTCGAGGCCATGCTGCGGGGCGAGACGGAGTGGGAAGCGGTCGCTTCCTGCGAAGCAGTTATGCTCGTGAAGGAGGAGGCGGGCCGCGTGAGGGAGAGGACGGCGTCCTTCCTCCACCCCAGCCGCAGTGGTAGACGCCCACGGCGTCGGACGTCGCCAGACGGATCTTCGGCCACCGTAGGCGCGGGCATGCGGGCAGCAAGTAATGGGCGACTCGCTGTCCGACCATGGACCATGCCTGGGTCGACGGCGCGTTGTGTTCCACGCGCGCCTCAAAGAGTGTCAGCATAGTGACGGGCCCTGTAGAGAGCCAAAGCCTGCCGGGGTCGCGGGACTAACGAATTACCGTGACCCTGGTACGTAAAGGGCTATTGAAGGACACCGTGGATTTTAGTCAGTACAAGTCTGACAGTCCCGGCCGCCCTGCCCTGGGTGGGAGGACTCATTTGATGAATTTACCACGATAAAAAAAAAGTGGATCTTGGTTTATTCTTCTTGGATAATGATACACCACACCATACTTATTAAATAATAATTTGGATATCCTTAAAAAACTTTCCAGGGTAGTGATTCAACCCTGCAAAGATGGCACTTTCACAAGTCGAGGCTTTCCTAACTGTAAAGCACGCTTGCTTGATGAATGAACATAATGTAATGATTTCAATTTCTTAATAGAATCAACCCAAAATGTGTGATGTGGTGAGTCTTCTTTCACGGCCCTTCTAAATTTTCCGGCTTTGGAACCACCGGGATAACCATTGACACTGTCAAATAATTTATCTATGAACTCTCTCTCAACTTCTGCTGTTGTGGCCATTGTGTTATTATTTTCTCCACTATGTAAGCTCTCTGAAAAAAAAGAAAATGTTCACCTTAGTAAGAATAACACAACACCATAACATACAATGTTTGTCATTATTTGTGCAGATGTTGTCTCAACCACACTTAAAAAGCTGCAGATTTAGGTTTTAACTGACTGCATTGGTATACTTCAGCATAGCCACCATTCGTGCACTTAGTACATGATGATCCACATGATGGGTTGCTAATTTTGGCAATGCTTTAGTGTGCCCCAACTTGCTGTCAATATCGAAAACAAATTCAATATCCTTCCATGATGCAGTCTTTCCTTCCCAAATGATGTCCTTGGTCATAAAATTGTTCCTTAAGCCTTTCAATAGGTGGGGAGGGTCATGGAAGACACTTACATCATACCTGCTAATGTTGACTGATCCATCTACAAAAAATAAAACACTGTTAAATATTGCAACAAAATAAAGTTAGACTGAAACTTCACTTATTCTTAATCATTTGTATTTACTATCTTAAAGCCACGGTCCAGTAAAAACACATTGAATGTTTCTTGATTTGATTGTGTCTTCCCTCAATA
Source organism: Agrotis puta (assembly GCA_943136025.2). Classification (NCBI taxonomy): domain Eukaryota; kingdom Metazoa; phylum Arthropoda; class Insecta; order Lepidoptera; family Noctuidae; genus Agrotis; species Agrotis puta. The sequence goes on along the minus strand of OW964181.2, from coordinate 13,891,869 downwards.
TTTTAAGAGCTGTCCGAAATATTGATCCTTGATCACAAACTAGTGCTAATGGTATTAAGTCAGTTAATCCAATTTGGAACACCATTTGCTTCAAAATGTTTTGTAGCTCAGCTGCTGAGACAGTACCTTCACAGAAGTAATATGCTATACTCTGTCGCCAGGGAGAGCATATTCCTCTAACCATAAATTCCAATGCATGGTCACAGTACTTTAATTTCCTTTCCCCAGCTAAATCTACAAACCCACCAATCGTATCTTTCTTCTCACTAAAAGTAAGATGTGGTGTAATAGCCACTTCATCAAAAACAACTGTGCATAGTTTTTGGACATCCCAGTTTTGACAGGTGCGTGAAATATGTTCAAAAATCCGGTTCCATTGAGACCTTTTCAGATAAGCGTATCAATGTTCTCTTGTTTGGTAGAGCAAACATCTTTTCCAACAATCTATAGCCTTTAGGACTTTGCTTCATCAAGAGCAATGCCAACAACTTTTCTTCTAGGCTGAATCTTCTAGCCATTTTGCTTTTTTGGACTTATTTAAGCTGCATACGCAGAAATATTCGAGCTTGTCTATTTAATAAATTAAATTTATGGAACAGTTGTTCTTTGTCAATATAAAGATTTTCTGAAAGTCTCTGTGCTGCTGACTGGCTTGAATTTTCTGTTGCTATCTGAGTAACTTTTTTCATAAATTTCCTGTTACACTGTAACTTACAAACTGCAGAACCTGCAAGTAAAAAAAAACTTTTGTTCTTCTTGTCATATTTAGGAATATTAAAAACACATAATATGCAAAGAAAACAAGACTTTTTTTTTTATATTGTACCTACTCACTTGTTAGCTGTGGTGTTTCAGTTTTGTGAACTACATCAGCATTGACAGCATGACTCATGCCAGAACACGATGGCTGTTCTAACATCAGATCTAAAATGAAAAATAACAAAATTGAATGAAGTCATATAATAAACTATTATTATTTCCTTTTTTAGTTTCTGTAGCCCACTTACCTTTTAGATCTATGTTTGATGTATCGGTTGGAAAGCTAGAACATGAAGGATGTTCAGGAAATTTTCCAATATCTGTAAATAAAATGTTTTATTTATATATTTTTTTTCTGAATTTCACAGTTTACTATTTGCTACAGATTAGTCTAAACCAGTTATGCCAGTACCACCTTCAAATTGTATTCTGGTCTTACTTCACTTAAAAATGTTTACTAGATCTTCACTATGAACAAATATTATTTATGGATAATAGACGACAAATCCATTAATCTATTAGCTGAATATGATTAGTATAGTTATTGGTAAGTCTATAGCTGCTTACATCAAAGACTACCTATATGTCAAAATAATATATTTAATTTTGTGAAAATTCCTATATGCTATATGAGATGTAATAATGATGAAGAGCATTTGAGACTCAAGTGACAGACAACTTGTTATAATTTTAATTAAAACATACACAACTGCTGCACTTCCAGTCACTACTGTTGATTTTGTGACATTGTTCTCATCTTGCTCTTTGAAATAATCATGTTCAACTGTGTTGTTCCTTCCTGAAAAAAAAAAAAAAACAATAAATAATCATAATAAAAATGCTACTGTATTAGTGTCAATTGGCCGGGTAAAGACCTACACATAAGTTTCAATTATTTTGGAACAGAGCTAATTTAATATTGTGACCTTGCTTGTTGGTCTGATCAGCTTATATAATTTTCAAATCAAATATAATCTTCTATTCTTACATACAAAATACATACCAGTTATTATTGTGATCAATGTAGATGGATCTGCACCCTCCTCATCTTGCTCTTTGGAATAGTTATGTTCAAGTGTAACATTCCAGCCTGGAAAATACGAGTAGTTATAAAAACTGTTGAATATGTAATCAATTACACAGCACTTTGAATTTTTTAATTTTTTACACTTTCATGTACAATTGTGGTACTTAAGGCGGACTTAATGCCACAAGGCATTATCATTTACATTTATGTTGTAAATTTGAATAAAATATTTTATATACTTAATAATATACTTTAACAAAGTATCTATAATTTCCGTATTTACTTGAATTGGTTTAATATCAGTAAAAGGGGAATGACAAGAATCGGCCCTATTCATGTTGTGTCCAACAGAATTTCTTCGAACATGTGATAATGTGAGAATAATATGCAAAAAATCATTAATAATTTAAAAGTTTCTTTTATGTTAACGTTAAAGTTAGAAGTATTGAGTGGTCAACTGCATACAAACATTTTTTTTCGGTGTACTACTTTTTTTATGGTGATAAAATCATCAAATGAGTCCTCCCACCCAGGGCAGGGCGGGAGGGACTGTCTTGACTTGTACTGACTAAAATCCACGGTGTCCTTCACTAGCCCTTTACGTACCGGGGTCACGGTAATGGGTAAGTCCCGCGACCTCGGCAGGCTTTGGCCCTCTACAGGCCCCGTCACTATGCTGACACTCTTTGAGGCGCGCGTGGAACACAACGCGCCGTCGACCCAGGCATGGTCCATGGTCAGACAGCGAGTCGCCCATTACTTGCTGCCCGCATGCCCGCGCCTACGGTGGCCGAAGATCCGTCTGGCAACGTCCGACGCCGTGGGCGTCTACCACTGCGGCTGGGGTGGAGGGAGGACGCCGTCCTCTCCCTCACGCGGCCCGCCTCCTCCTTCACGAGCATAACTGCTTCGCAGAAAGAGGCGACTGCTTCCCACTCCGTCTCGCCCCGCAGCATAGCCTCGACCAATGCCGGGCGCGAGATGGCGCGGGACTTAGAAAATTTTTCGAAACCAATTTTTTTTTTCAAATTGGTACCATACGCTTATAGGCACAATGAGCCGTGCAGAAAACAAAAAAAAATAGGTAAACAATTTTTTTTGGACTTGGAAAATTTCTCCAGACTTTTCACCTTGAGTACGGTTAGGGGCAAACACTTAGAAAAATTTTCAAAAAAAGTTTTTTGGAAGTTGATGCCATACGCTTATAGGCACTATGATCCGTGCAGAAAACAAAAAACAAAATTGGTCTAGTGGTGGCTCTAGTAGAAAAGTATGAGACGATGAAAAAAACGCACGTAATATTGAAAAAAAATATACGTGTCCGACGACTTTTACCTCGAGTATACATAGTGGCTTATAAAATGATTTAGGTATATTTCCAAAATTGTATACAAACAATTTACCTAAGTTTTCAGCAAACGGCGGAACCAAGCAGCGTCCGTGGGTAGGCTTCTTAAAATATTTTGCCGGTACATGTATTCGCCCATGTACCACTTTAACCGCCGCTGACTCCTACACGTGCGATATTGGCGTTTTAATTCTAGCCATTGCCGCTCTATGGTATTTGTGTGGACCACGCACCGAACGTTATTTGTGCCTGGTACTGGGATCCCAAGTCTGGGATCCACAGGGATACTGACAGTCCCTGCCGTAAATTATCTGCTGTGGTTGACACTGGAATGTCCACGCATACACAGTCTCAAGTGCACGCCCATGTATGATCGGTGCTGGTCAGACATATCATAAGAGTCAGGTCTAACATTTGCTTGGATAACACAGGCCTGCAAAATGAAGGTCATAACTTCCTCTCTGGAATTTGATAGCTGATTCTGGAGTATTTTGATGCGCTAATTACGAATATGTACTTAGTTTTTCTCCATCACCTCCTGATTTTTCAAAAAAGCTACAGATAGAAAATTGAGAAAAAAGACAAGTTTTCACTTAAAAAATTATATATTTAAAAAAGTACTTAATTTTTAACTTAAAAAACTATTAACACGTAATAACAACTTATTGCTGGGTTAAAATACACTTAAATTTTATTTGTGGAACCTGGTCCTTTTTTCCTGGAAGCTTCTGTTGTGCGATTTTCGCTTATATTTCCGGTTTGGATCATCACGCTTCAACAACCAACAATAGTCCGCCATCATGCTGACATTCCATCTTCCTTGATACCGGACTTCAAGCTCTTTTAAATCTTGGTGAAATCTTTCACCTTGTTCTTCGCTAACGGCTCCTAGATTTTCTGGGAAGTAATCAATGTGCGAATTCAGAAAATGAAGTTTAACGCTCATATTACAACCCATTACACCAAAATTCGTTATCATTTTGGCTACTATTTCTTTATAGTCCGAGCTTTTATTGTTCCCCAAAAAGTTTTTTACCACTTCCTTAAATGATTTCCACGCTTGTAACTCGACATCATTGAGTTTTTGATCAAATTTGTCCTCCGACATCAATTTTCTTATATCAGGGCCGACAAAAATTCCTTCTTTTAACTTAGCATCTGATAAAGATGGAAAAACTGAATGCAGATATTTGAAACCTTCCCCATCTTTATTTAAAGCCTTCACAAACTGCTTCATTATACCCAATTTGATGTGTAAAGGCGGCAGTAAAACTTTTTCTCTGGGAACCAAACTCTGTTTAAGCACGTTTTTGATTCCTGGGGTTAGTTCAGTTCTTGGAGGCCATTCCTTTTTGGTCCAATGATGTTGTTTATCCCGGCTATCCCATTCGCAAAGAAAGCACGGGTATTTTGTATAACCACCTTGTTGGCCGAGTAGCATGCTTATGATTTTCAAGTCTCCACACACCATCCAGCCGTGATGTTCGTAAGCTATAGTAGCTAAAAGCTTTTCCAAATTTTCATAACATTCCTTTAAATGGACAGAATGTGCAACAGGTAGTGAGGCATATGTATTCCCATTATGTAGAAGGACTGCTTTTAAACTTCTTTTTGAGGAGTCAATAAACAATCTCCACTCCTTAGGATTGTATTCAATGTCGAACATTTTCATCAAGCCAGGAATATCTTTACAGTACACCAAATCATGATCTTCAGCGAAGAATGGAAGGAAATCTTTTTCTCTGTGACGGTACCATGAAAATGAAGTACCATGTGCAAGCATATTTCTTTCTTTTAATCGTGATCCGAGGAGCTCAGCTGCATCTTTGGGGAGATTCAAATCTCTTGTCAAGTCGTTTAAATCTGACTGTGAAAAGAGCTGACACTCGTTAGAATCTACTTGAAGTACAGGATCAGATTGGGATGCATTCTGTTCATTTGTATCATTAGCAGAATCTTCAATTTGTATAGCTGGATACGGAGGCTGCACCATTTCTGAATCTCCGAAAACTGCAGGCGTAACTGATGACACATTTGGATAGCTTATGTCACTTTTATTTTTAGAATTGTATCCAGTTATGTCACAACAACAAAAGTAGCAATCTTCAACATGGTTGTTAGGCTCTCTCCATAGCATGGGCGAAACGATTTTGAAGCTATTTTTCTGTCCTTTTGACCACTTGCGAAGTTCAAGTAAACAAGTCGAACAAACTTTTTGAGGTGTCCAAGTTTTGTCTTGGTTACTTATAGAATGTCCAAAATAACTTTTGTAAATATTTTTCACATAGTCTGTAATGTTGTTTCGTTGTTTTATCACCATGAATTTCCCGCAAATATAACAAAAACAATTCGAAGAGTTTAAACAACTTCGCGACGACATTTTAAAGTTTAGGTTGCAAGATGCGCACTTCGACTGTTAGTTTTCTAATTCAGAGTAGGTACTTATACAAAAAAACCTTTTGATTTCTTCATTATACCCTTTTTGAACAACATTAACAACAATTAGGCAATATCACCTAAACATCGTGTATTAATGAGCTCATTACTAAATGAAGCCAAAATGACCCGTTTTCGAAATGGTTAATGCGAATTACTTACACTTATTATGTAGTAATTAACAAATTACTGATTTGCATTCATTTCTATGTCGTCTTAAACTAATTAAATGCAATAAAAATTAAGCTGAAGTAATTAAGTGACGTTTTATAGATTTTAAAATGTATGCGCTCAGACATTTTTAGTTAAAATCTTAAATATTCAATATCAAAGAATCCTGACGTGATAGAATTTTTTTATTATTTTTCTCGTGATCAGCACATCAGAAACTATAGAAAACGTTAATCAGATCTCAGAAAGGAAAACCATTGCAGACCTATAATTGGATCTTATGTGGTCCTATTTTTATTTTGTATAAACTCCACGTGAATTTTTTTTGTTAACCGACTTATGCATCCGAAAGACCACGTTTGTCGCTGCAATAATCGGCCCCTGTGGTATTTGTTGGTTTAAAGGTGGATTTCGTCGACCTCTACAATGTCGTCGTCCCCGCCGATCATTTCGCGGTCATGAGCTTCGGCCACCTCGCACACCTCACGTAGGTAGTGGTATACCTGAATGGCTGTTTTGCGGGTTACTCCTACGTCTCTAGCAGCCTGTGACACTTGGTCTTTTCGAAAAAAAAAACTAAGACTAAAAAAAACAAATTAAATCTTACTAACTAAAAAAACATGAAAAAAATGAAATAATAAACCACTAAAACAAACTAAACTTAAAAACTAACAAAAGGAAAATAAAAAGAAACAAACACTAAATAATATCAAATTACAACAACAAATTATAACAAACTACAACGAATTATCTAACGACAGCAAAAACTTTGGATCGCCCGAGTATTGAGAATTCCCAATAATTCGCGTATTTTTAGCATAGTTGAGGTAGGGCCGAAACTTTACCGTAACGAGAGCCACTTGTTATGGAAAAATTTTGCAAGTACCAAAAAATGTATTTTTCGTTTTCTGCACGGCTCATGGTGCATATAAGCGTATAGTGCCAAAAATTTTCCAAAAAAATTTTAACTCCCAAAAATTTTTTTAACCAAATAATATATTTCGTTTTCTTTGCTTGTCATAGCGCCCCTAAGGATATACTCCAACTCATAAAAATCCGCCCCTAAGGCTACCCACTGACCGGGAATTTGTAGGAACTAGGAAGGACATTCACAGATTTCTAAGTTCATCGTTCTAGGGGAAACTAAAAAGCCGGTGAGACTCACTTGTTGCATTGCAACCACCAACCCAGCATTTCTTGGTTCCCATGACGAATCACTGCACATACGATATGTACGATATGCACAATCAATATTGTCTCATACAACGGAGGAATAATTGCGTATCAACGATCTCGACTCGGGAGTATTTCGACAATGACAAGTTGACAAACAAAACGTCACATGGCGTAAAAAAATGGCGGCGTGACCACGTGACTGATCAATGCGACAGCAGCGCCAAACGGAACATTTGGAACTAAAGCTGTCACAGGCCTGCAAAAGCTGTTTTATTTGCGTAGTTACTTGAAAGGAGAAGCGCTCGATCAAAAGTTTACCTGTAGTCGGGCCAGTCTATGTAACAAGTTTGAAAATCCTCAATAAACGCTATGATAATGAAGCTAAAATAGTGTTTGTGCACATTTCTCAATTATTAGACATGAAACCAGTAGGCAAACCAAGTATTCAAAGTTTAAGAGCTCTGATTAGTGAAGCCAAGCAACATATTGAAGCCTTAAAAAGCCTTGGACAAGCTGTAGACAAATGGGATGCAATATTAGTGTGCATTTTCTTACCCCTGGGCATTTCTTAACAGGTGCACCATTAAATTGTATTCCAGAACAAGATATAAGTAATCTACCTAATAATAGAAAGCAGTTCTGGCAAAAATGCCGTGCATTGACACAGCAATTTTGGAAGTATTAGTCAAAACAATATTTAAATAATTTACAGAATAGATCTAAGTGGAAACAAAGTTTACCTAATGTAAAGGTAGGAGATTTAGTTATATTAAAAAAAAACTGAAGCTCCACCAATGACCTGGCCTTTGGCTAGAATAACTCAGATTTTCCCTGGTGATGATGGAAAAGTAAGAGCGCTTGAGGTGGAAAAAGCCAATAAAAAGCGCCACAAAACATCTATTACTAAAATTTGTTTACTGCCTTTAGAGTAAGTAGATTTAGTTTATGTTTACCTATCATTGTAACCAGTTCATAATGTTTTATTTGTTATTCGGTAAGGGTACCTAATAGTTTATGTTATATAGGGTCAGGTGGGGTAAATGCGAGTACCATAACTAGAATGACATATCCAACCATAGACAACATTTTACTTTATAACAGTATAAAATTTGTATGTTATATTTAGTAGCCTAAAGTTTTAAGTTATTTAATTAATTAAAATCACTCTGATAATATAGATAATCAAATTTAAAAAAAAATTGGGTCACTTATTACATTTACCCGGTGTTCACGGGCAAATGTAATAATGTTGGTCAATTTCTCAAGGCTTTAGACAGTTGCAAATCAGGGGTAATTGCAATAAAATGCGAAAGTTGAATTAACTTTGGTTTTTATTTCAAAGAGATCACATGAAAGCTTACAAAGATATGAATTTTTCTTAAGAGACTACTTAAATCAATCAAAGTGTTTACGAAATAATCATATTTCTGAATTTGAAATCAAAGTATATTATACCACGCTTGGTTGTTGTAGGATTCGGCAATATTTTCACGATGGAATCAGTGGTGATTGTATCAACATCATCTATTATAGGCCATGCAAAAGTTGCACCCTTACGTCGTACAACCCAACCTTTACCTCCCAACGACTGTCTATCTGTTTTTGCACGAAGCCTACGTAATATTTATGTCCTTTCACTAAAGTTAATTTAACTATCACCCATTTGTAATATGGATATCTAGCCCAGTCTCCTCTTCTGCCTTATTTTCTTTATTCATTTCTGTCATTGCTGCTTCATTGTCTTACTCAATAAGAACTTCAGCTTCCTCTTCCACCCATTCACTTTCGTCAGAATCGGCATAGTGCACTTCATTATCTAAGTCTACATCTGTAGTGTCACTTTCTGAATCTTCAGTCTTTCTTCATTTTTCCTTCTTTCTTTCCATTTTTTTTTTTGTTTATTTTAGCTTTTTTTGTTTGCGATTAACTTTTCTTTTTCCTTTAACACTTCAAGCATTTTAGCAGACGTAACAACTTCAGCACCTGAGGCAACCTTACGTTTCTTTTCTTTATTCAAAGGCAGGTATTTTTGTTGTATAGTTGAAAGAATCATCTGTTCAAATTATATTGTGGGCGCGGTATTAAAGGCTAGCATCTCATTTGATTGAGGAGTTGCTGGTACAGAATTCTGTGACGATTTATAATTCACAATTGACCATTGCGGTTTTGTGGAAATGGCCTCCTCCTCGGAAGCTGGTAGATTTAAAATCGATGGTGAAGAGTTATTAAAAGTGGGCCGATGAAGATCAGGACTCGCCTCATTATCTCTCGCAAGCTCTCCTACCAGGTGCCTCTCCCAGCGCTCTAAAGCGTCCTTAGAAAAAAATTCTCTTGGAACGACGTTAGAATTGAATGGAAATATCCCTGATTTTCTAAATCCACTCATGATAACATCTTCACTGACACTGATCCGAGTTTCTCCCAAAAATTGTGAGAATAGCGCTTTAGGTAGCTTTTTACTAATATTCTGACGCTGCGAAGAGGCAACAGTTTGGTCCCATTTTTGTTTAAAAGATTTGAATACAGAAACGTCTAATGGCTGCAGTTGGTCACTTGTGTGGGCTGGCAGTTTAAGAATTGTTATGTCTTTGGCTAAAGCAGTTTCAACTAGGTCGAGAGACACGTGTGGAGTGGCCATCGTATATGACCAGTACAGGCTGTTCGTCACCCAGAGCTGGTAATAAGGACTTTTTCAAAATAGTTTTTAAACACCCCTGTCTCCATCCAACCATGCGGGGTGGCAGCGTAGGCTGTACCGGGATATTCCTTGTCTGGTGGTGCCTTCCACTGGTCCCAGATATTTTTTTGCAAATTAAATCTAGAGCCAGGATTCAATGAAGTAATATTTCAACATTTAAATAAAAAAGTAGAAAAAATGCCCGCCCGTCACAAGTATTGCTGCCTGATTTTTGACGAAATGGCCACAGCACCTAATTTATCCTATGAAAAGACCAATGATATTATCCACGGTTATATTGATAATGGTGAAGAGAGATCAAAGACATTCTGTGACCATGTGTGTGTTTTCATAAAATTGTATTGGTATTTGTAAAAAATACAAACAACCTATATCATTTTCATTCTGTAAAGGAAGCACTAAAACGGCAGATTTATGCAAGCAATTAAAACATATTCATTCATTAAATGAAATTGGGTTAGACGTGGTTGCTACAGTATGTAAACAAGGAGCAACCAATATGGCTGCACTTAACCTTTTGATGAAGGCAACTGAAGGAAACTATTTAAGGTGTGGCAAAAATTATCCTGGAGGCTTTTTTGAGATAGATTCGAAAAAAATATACCCTATTTATGACCCACCTCATCTCATGAAGGGCGTTAGAAATAACCTGCTTACCAAAGATTTACAATTCAAAGAAGATGGTAAAATAAAGTTAGCTTCCTGGTCACACATAGAGAAGCTTTATATAAACGAGGACCAAGATACAGAGGAGTCAAGCTTATATATTATAGCCTGGGTACCCTAGTACGGCTGCACTATACCTGTATGTATCTATGTACTGCAGTGGCTTTAGTTCATGAAGCACCCACTACACGGCAGCACTTTCGCGACCTCGAGCGAAGCCGAAGTTGCCAATAACAGTATATTAAATCTATGATTATAAGCGCACCAAATTAACATTATGTACAATTTTTAGCAATATGTTATGTGTAAAAATTCACAAGAAGTCAATCATTGAAGAGCTCCCTGCCCGCCATGCTAGAAGTATTCCTCCATAAATTGGACCTTCGGAGCCAAATTCAAGAAACCAGACACGTTACGAGCCGGGCTGAAAGAAGTGTGGAAGTGGAACTTCGAAGAAGTACGATGAGGAGATTCCTGGAAGCCCAACCACGCGGTTTACTGATCAGAAACGTCAACGCATCGCAGCAGCCAGCAACCGCCAGAACTGATCGATATCAAGTCTACCTACTAGCATTGCTGGGGGCGTCTTCAGGTGAGAAGACACGACTGAAAACGCGAAAAATCGTGAGTACCTACTTTTTATAAACTAACAAAATGGTGGATGAAACTTCTCGGATTGTAGATGATTCACTATCAGATCTCAAAAAACAATGTGGTGTTATTAAGTGCAGATTAACTTTGTTTGCAAATTATATAAATAAATTAGACAGATCGTGTTTAGATTCCGTTGAAAAAACGCAAGTGCAATTACGCATTCAGTCGGCAGCCATTTTCTTTATCGAGTTAAACGACGTGCAATGTAAAATCGAAATGATTGTTGATGAAAAAGAATTAGTGTCACAAATAGAATATAGAGAATTGTTTGAGTGCCAATATTATTATATTATAACTTTAGCAAAGCACATGGCAGGCGACCTTGAACAAAACAGTAATCTGAATATTTCTTCAAGTGTTTCCGGGAAAACCGTATCTTTTATATGACTTGGTTGTCGACTTCAACGACAAAGAAGTGAAATCTAAATGGGTGCCAAGTTCAACTGGCACGTTCACAACGGGCACGCCGCAATCGTGGCGGTAAGACCCCTCTTTGAGGAGTGACTGGATAGGCGTCACGGCGTCCTTACCTACCGCTGCGTCATGCATGTCCTCACCGGACACGGAAGTTTCGGTAGGTACCTGTGTCTGATAAGGAGGAAATAAACGCCTGGGTGTCACCACTGCGAGGATCGTCCGGAGGACACGGTGGAGCATACGGTGCGGGACTGCCCCCCTTGGGCGCGGCATTGGTCGAGGCCATGCTGCGGGGCGAGACGGAGTGAGAAGCGGTCGCCTCCTTCTACGAAGCAGTCATGCTCGCGAAGGAGGAGGCGGGCCGCGTGAGGGAGAGGATAGCGTCCTCCCTCCACCCCAGCCGCAAGACGATCTCCGGCCACCGTAGGCGCGGGCATGCCGGCGGCGAGAACGGGCGACTCGCTGTCCGACCATGGACCATGCCCGGCTCGACGGCGCGTTTGTTCCACGCGCGCCTCAAGGAGTGTCAGCAAAGTGACGGGGCCTGTAGAGGGCCAAAGCCTGGGTCGTGGAACTCACGAATTACCGTGACCCCGGTACGTAAAGGGCTAGTGAAGGACACCATGGATTTTAGTCAGTACGAGTCTGACAGTCCCTCCCGCCCTGCCCTGGGTGGGAGGACTTATTTGAGGATTTTACAACGCATAAAAAAAAAGTTCAACTGTCAGTCCTGAAATTTATTTAGAACAACAAAATATATTTATAACTTAGGAAATAATATATTGTAGTCTAAGGCTGAGGCTACATTAGACAGCGATTTGCGATGCGACTTGAAGAGCGAAACAGATTACACGTGGTATCGCTGATGTACGGAGTAGCCTGATACGTGAGCATTTATTTATTTGTTTTAATCGCCCATTTGTCGCAGATCGCGTCGCGGCCTAAGGCCGTGTTTTCACCTGCAAGTAAACTTCCGCGAGAAATGTCCGACAGTCTGTCCGACAGCAACTTGCAAATGTAAATTACATTGCAAGTACGCTCGCGACAGTTTGCCAGTCATTTCCTGCGAGTTGTCGCACAAGCAATTAATAACATATCTAAACGTGTTTGCGTCATCTCGTGACAGTTCTCGTAGCTTATCCGTTTAGTTCCGTATATTTCTTGCACTCGCGACAGTTTATAGTTGAAAAATGTTTAAAAGTAAGTTAAAACACTTGTTTTTACTTACTTTTAAACATTCCTCATTTTTTTTTTTTTTTTTGCGTGGTAAAATCATCAAATGACTCCTCCCACCCAGGGCAGGGCGGGAGGGACTGTCAGACTTGTACTGACTAAAATCCACGGTGTCCTTCACTAGCCCTTTACGTACCGGGGTCACGGTAATCCCTTGGTCCCGCGACCCCGGCAGGCTTTGGCCCTCTACAGGCCCCGTCAATATGCTGACACTCTTTGAGGCGCGCGTGGAACACAACGCGCCGTCGACCCGGGCATGGTCCATGGTCGGACAGCAAGTCGCCCATTACTCGCTGCCCGCATGCCCGCGCCTACGGTGGCCGGAGATCGTCCTGCGACGTCCGACGCCGTGGGCGTCTACCACTGCGGCTGGGGTGGAGGGAGGACGCTGTCCTCTCCCTCAGGCGGCCCGCCTCCTCCTTCACGAGCATTACTGCTTCGCAGAAGGAGGCGACCGCTTCCCACTCCGTCTCGCCCCGCAGCATGGCCTCGACCAATGCCGGGCGCGAGAGGTCTCCGCCTATCGCCGTCGTGAGGACACGGCGGTGCTCTGCCCAATTGTATTGTATTGTATTGTTAAGGGCTCCCTTTTCCGCATTTGGACTCGTAGGTGGTCCGTTATGCGTGAGGTGGGACGGTTGGCTATGTGAGCCAACCCAGCTCCTTCCAGAAGCTCAGAAGTCTCCTGGGACGTTCACAGGCTTCTTGGAGCGACCTTGGAGTGCCAAGGTTTTGTGCCCGTTGGTTAGCAACGCCTTCGCATTCCAGGATTACGTGGGTTGCCGTTTCATCCGCGTTCAGGCAGCCCCTGCACAACGGGCTGTCTGTCGCGTTGATAGTAAACAGATGTTTGTTGAGTGGGCAGTGACCGGTAAGCATACCCACCACAACTCGTAATTCTGTTCGTTGGAGGCTGAGAAGTCTGCTGGTCAGTCGCGGTGTTAGTGCAGGTACCGCTTCTCTAGACTGTCTGCAGTCGGTTGTAGATGCCCATCTGGCATTATGTTTTGTTTGGGTTTGCAAACGTATCCAGGTCCTGAGTTGACCGGATGGGATTGGCAAAAAGGGTGTGGGGCCGGCCACATCCATACCCGAGCCTCTCCTTGCAAGTTCGTCTGCTGCATCGTTACCCAATGATCCACTATGTCCTTTAATCCATTGCAAAATGACCCTGTTGCGGTTCGAAATTTTTTGCAATGCTAGATGACATTCATAAATTAGGCTGGACGACATAATATTGCCGTTCAGCGCCGTTAGTACAGCCATACTATCGGAGAGAATTCTAATCCCGTAGTTAGATATGTTCCTTTCCATGACTGCGATGGCAGCTTGGGTGATTGCTACACATTCACATTGGAATATAGAGCTATGTTCCCCTAGCGGTAGAGATATTTTTATGTTGAGATCCATTGAGAATACACCAGCACCTGTACCGGTTGCGGTTTTAGAGCCGTCCGTGTAAATACGGACTTCGTTGGCTCCTGATTGATCTCGCTCGGTCTCTGATAGTTGAATTCGATAGAGCTTATCGAACACGTGAATTTTGGGGATTCTATCACAGGGCGCTTCAATGTATGGTACATCGTTTAGCGCTCTTTCCCATATTATGGTGTGATTGCCCCTTTGGTTTTTCCACATGCCGGAGTGTTTTAACCTGATTGCCGCCATACTGGCCTCCTGTTGGATAAAGAGGTCCAGTGGCGGCAGACCAAGCATTATCTCCAGGGCATTAGTTGGTGTTGTTCGCATGCATCCTGTGGTGGCTGCGCAGGCCAACCTCTGGAATGTCTGCAGTTTTTTACGGGTGGTTATTAGTTCAGTTCTGGGCCACCAAACTACCGCTCCGTAGGTAATTATTGGTCTAATAACGGTCTTATAGAGCCATAGTGTTATTTTTGGCGAAAGGCCCCAGGATTTCCCCAGAAGTCTTCTGCATTGCCAAAATGTTATGCTTGCTTTGTCAATCTTGTGGTCCAAGTGTTTGTTCCATAACAGTTTGCTGTCAATGATGATACCCAGATATTTGACCTCATTAGTTAGGGACAGCTCGGTGCCAAACAGTTTAGGTAGTTGTAAACTGCCAAGATTGCGTTTGTGAGTGAACATGATAAGTTCCGTTTTTGACGGGTTCACTGATAGTTCGTGCTTCAAGCACCATTGTTCGACGATCTTCAGAGCCTGTTTTGCCAAGTTGCACAGCACATTCTCAAAAGGTCCCGTTATGAGAATGGCTAGATCGTCCGCATAGCCTACCGTATAGTACCCATGTTCAGTGAGTCTGCAGATCAGCTCATTGACCACGATGTTCCATAGGAGGGGGGAGAGAACTCCTCCCTGTGGACAGCCTTTAGCTACCACACCTCTGGTCGTGGTATTTACGGTAAGTTGAATAGCCCTTTGTCTTAGCATGTTGTCTATCCACCCGGCAGTCGTGGGTTCGACCCCATGCCTGGATAGGGCTCGGCTAATGCTGTTAAAGGTGGTTTTGTCAAAGGCGCCTTCCACGTCTATAAAGACGCCTAAGGTTGATTGTTTGGATGATAGTCCGTTCTCGATTCGTGATATGACGCTATGAAGGGCGGACTCTGTTGATTTGCCCATACTGTAGGCATGTTGGTTAGCGTTGAGTGGCTTACACGACAGGGCATGCGTTCGAATGTCCCTTTCACAGAGCCTTTCGAGGGTTTTAAGTAGGAAGGATGTGAGGCTGATTGGCCTGAAGGACTTCGGCTGCGTGTAGTCACTTTTGCCGGGCTTGGGAATAAATACGACTTTAACTTCCCTCCATTTGAGGGGAGTGTGACCGTAAGCAATGCATGCTCTGAACAGGTTCACGAGATGCACCACCAGACTGTCATCACTCCATTTCAGTAGTCCTGGAAAGAGACCGTCCAGGCCAGCTGATTTGTATGGAAGGAAGCTGTTGATAGCCCATTTCACTTTATCGTATGTTACGATTCTCTGGGCTTCGTTCCAGTCGGTACTGGATGCTGAATTGCCGGTCTCAGCTTCCCAGCTCCCTGAGGAGGTAATGACACAATCTGGAAAGTGAGTTTGTAGCAGTAGTTCGCATGTCTCTGCATCCGACTTGGTATACGTGCCATCCGGTTTTTTTAAAGAACCGATGTTGCGCTCAGGTTCGCTGATCAGAATATTTTTTATTCTGGTGGCATGGCTGTTTGATTCTATGTTCGAACAGAAGCGTTTCCAGCATTCGCTTTTCCTGAGACGGATACGCTTCTTGTATTGATTCTGGGCTACTTTAAATTCGTCCCAGTCGTTATCCCGTCGGGTGTTTTTAGCTCTATTGAACAGCTTTCTTACCTTGCGACGTAGTTTTTCCAGTTCTGGGCTCCACCAGCTGGTCTCACCTGTGGGGGCCCTTCTTGGCGTCACAAGTGGGCATGTTTTTTCAAAGCAGTCCACTAGAGTCTTGGTGAGTTGATTATTGTGGGTGTCAATCACTGTGCTCTGCCCAAGCGGGGCAGTCCTGCACCGTATGCTCCACCGAAACATTCCTCATGGAGAGTATTGTACAAAGCCTTGCATACTTCAGGAAGAATGTTTGATATAGTGCATACGGGAATTCTAAATAAATACATCAATGAATGGTAGGAATCCCCTGAAAAAAAAGACAAATGTTCACCAAATATAGTTACAAAAAGATGTCAGTGCGCTTCAAAATAAATATTATCCTGTGAAAGTTTTCAAATAAAATAAAATTCATTAAAAAAAATACAGCCTAATTGAGAACAGAAGGTCCTAAATTTGGCTATATTTTTTTTCGAGTCGGAATATATACATTAGGGTGGAGCGTTTAGGTATGAAAAAAAATTTTTTTTTAGATATTAATTTGTAATAGGGGGGAAAAGGTGCATTATATTGTAGTAAAAATAAATGTGATTTTTCAATTACTTTGGCCAGCATCTTCTGCCTCCGCACTGGCCTCAAACAATCTAAAATAAACTAAAAAAGAGTAGTACACATTTTACCAACTATTGAGCTTAGTTTAATGGTATATGAGTGATAAATGACATACAAACTTTAATTAAGACATTTATTAAAGAACTGCAATCAAAAACACAGTGACATATTAAGAATAATTATTATAAAAAAAATATTAATTTGCTTTAAAATCTCTTTTTGTCTCAAATTTAGGCATTATATTTCGAGATTCCAATTTGGCTTTTATTGCACCTAACCGTGCCTTTTCCGTGCATTGAGACGTGGCTGCCTCTGTAGTCATTTTTACTGCTCGTTCTACAGCTTGAGTATGGCAAGGAAGCCTTAAAAACGTCAAATGATCCTCATCCCCAGTTTCGACGACGTGCCGAATTTCTTGGTCTGAAAAGATTTTCAAAATAGGGGGTTCTGTTATTTTTTCCTGCCAATTTATTAAATCAATGTATGTCGCAGCATTAAAATTTATACAGGGCAACTCAAACAGTCTAGTTGTTGAAGTTTGCTGCGTACTACGTGCTTTTAATATGCGCCTGGCTGCCAGTTCTCGAATATGCTTCTTGTCATCAGTTAACATTGCAAGAAGCGTGTTCTCCGGATGCGCAAAGTAGCTATTTCGTTGAATGACAGGATCAATTATCTTTTTAAGATCTTCTGACAGGTATCTGGAGGCCGAAATTATATAGAAAAGATGTCGCGATCCATCCTTGCAAGAGGGCTTATTTTTAATTAGGAACCAAGTTGGTGCGTAAACTTTAACAACAAATGTTGCCAGAGTTATCAGTTTCTCTGATGGTGTTTCGGTCGCTACATACAAACGCAATATTCTATTGGCACGTGTGACCCAACGAGCATGTGAAAGTTTGCCGGGAGATTTATTAGACAAATCTTCTGGGAAAACACCTGTAATTACCGCTGTGACAATGTTGTGTAAGTACTGTTGATCTGTACTCAAATCTATGGCCATTTCTGTAAGCATTTCTCCATCGATAGGTCGAAATTTTTTAACAGGCAATTGTTCACAGGTCTCTAGTGCTTTTCCCAAAGGTCCAGAGAAAGACTTAGGCCCCGAAGTACACCCGTCGAGATGAAGAAACAAGTGTCGCAAAGGCAGTTCATTCATGTGCAGTAAACAAACTATCCACTGAAGTGGTTTTTGTAGTCTTTTCTCGAACAGTCTTATAATACCACCATTCTTTCCAGTATTCACGTTTGTGCCATCGCAGCCGATTGCCATAAGTTCATGAAGAAGTATTTCTTCTCGTGATAAAAACTCTGCTATGGAGATTTCTATTCCTTTAGCTGTCCCAACATTAGGTACCACATATCCTAGATAAATTGATCCAGGCTCTTGAATTAGTGAGATGTGTTCTTCGACAATCAAAGTCCTGTAGCATTTGCCGCTCTTTTTAATGATTTTTAACGTTTTATCTTTTCTCCCGTCAAAGTATAAAGCATTAAGTTCCGGAATTGTCACCGCTTTTAATAACTTATTTCTTGTTTTAGTTCTCTGTCTGCGTAATTTATGTCTATCAATCACGTCAATATCAGAACCAATGTCGAACAAGACAGATGATGCAATCGCGGCTGCAGCCCTATCTGAAACTCCGTACCTGTCACATGTCTTCGAAAGCGTCGGAAAGTCGATGTGTGAGGATTTTTTCCTTGTCTTTTGAGAAACCTCTTCAAGTTCGATTTTATCTGACGTTGATGATGTTGCCGAAGAAGTACTAACATTTAAAACAGCCAACGACGATGTACTCGTATTTGAAGATACATTTTGGCGGTTTTCTCGTTCATGTTTCCGTTTTAAAGTGTTTTGCAACTTCTTAGTGACGATTGCGTCGATGCCGCCAATGATCATACTTCGACAGGTTCTTTGATCAATTAAAAATGCTTGCTCTTGTTTAGGAACCTTTTTATCCTTTGGACAGGTGCACTGAATCAACTCTTTGCATTTGCATGCTGAAATATCAAAAAGTAACTTACTGCTTTGCCGAAATATCTCTAATTTATCTTTAGATAGTCTCTGCACAGATTTAAGTAGATTTTTGTATTTTAAATGATAGGCTTTTAACATTTGTATGATTCTTGTTCGTGTTACTGTAGGAATAGATGCAGTTCGCCATATATTTTCAATCCTGGATGTCACTATATCTGCTATTTCCGCAAAAATTGGCTCTTTTGCTGTTTCTAACTCCAATTTTCGTTGATGTCTTGTCCATTCATATAACTTGATAACATCGTCATAAGTAGGTAGAACATTGTCTTTTAACTCACAAATATCCCCTAAAACAGGGCATTTAAACACACTCCGAGTTCTCTGCATGTTTTCAAAGAATAACAATAATTAAATACGGCCGGTACGTGGCCGATGCGAGGGAAAACACAAGCACACTGAGCGTCGTGACGATGCGACAAGTGGCGCTAACCGCTCCCTCCGCTCTCCCTCACTCCCCTTATTTTAAATTATGAACACAAAGTGACGCTTTTATTTTGTATTATATCGAAAATAGATTATAATAATAGTTATTTCGTAAAACAAAATTGTTCTATTAATTAGAATTTATTATATTTATACGGCGTCAAACAGGTACTAAAATAAGATTTTTTTTTAATTTCAATGACATTGCGGAGGCAGTTGCCGTAAACGAAATCAAATAATATTTTTTATGGTTCAATTTGGACCTAAAACGCACCATATTTTTGCTATTAGATTGCCATATAACAAAAAAAAAAAAAACGCTCCACCCTAATATACATACCGTAGGCTAAAAATCGCAGCGTCAAAAGAAGCCTTTCCTTCGGTGATATCGAATCTCGGAAATGAGTTTCTCGTTTTTTTATAACATGCCCAACTTTTAGTAATAACACTTCTAAATCGACTGCGGTCATACGAACAAAATTGAAATATTGTTGAGCATCTTCTATCTGTAGTTCCTTCAATAAATTATGGTAAGCACCAGCTTCATGTCGTCTCAAAATCCTCTGTCGAACCCAAGTAGATCTTTTTTTATTCCTTGATAACAAAATTGTTATTGCAGCTGCTAGACGGACGCGTCTTCTCGGCATGATACTACATTGATTGTCATAGTTTTCGCGACATCCATTAGTTCTCATGTGTAAACATCCCTGCGATAAGTAGCGACAGTATGATCTGCGAGTTTCTCGCGAGACAGTAATTGCATGTATAAATTGCAGGAATTGATATTATATGTAAACGTTATTGCAAGAAACTCGTGCAAGACTTGCGCGAGTTTACTTGCAGGTGAAAACACGGCCTAATGTAGCTTCAGCCTAAGTTCCGACTTGACTAGTTTTCATATACGAACTATTATAATTATTATAGCATTCTCAAGTTCTAAACCTGTTACTTGTCGGTTCTTATTTTATTATTACGAGAATTTGACTTAGTACTGGTAAAAACTAACCATCGAACATACTCGTAATAATTCGTATAAAATAGTGAAAAGATCTGAAGTTATGTGTAATGAAAACAATGTTTAGGTATTTAATTTAAAAAAAAAATATTTGAATTCAAGTTTTATTGTAACTATTATATTCAAGGCAATGTGCAATAAATTATCGTGGAGACAATTTGATGGCCATGGCCCCTCTGTATCAACCGAATTAATCCAAAGAGGAATGACCCAAAAAAACAGACTTTAGAACAGATTACCATTCTTATTATGAAAATTAGCCATTTTTGTTTAATTGGAGTTGCAGTTCCAGCCTTCATTTTCTCCTATTTCAATTACTCCTCCAGTATATTATGCTGGTTATTATCAGATTTCTTTTCTTCACTGAAAGCATCTCAGAAACTTTTGTTTTTTAATGAAGCTAGTGAGACTTCACTAATTATATCCTGAAATAAAATAAAATGAATAAAAACCCATGACAAACAAAACAACAATATGAACAGATTTCAGATTACCATGCCATTCAGCATTTTGTTTAATTAGAGTTGCAGTATTTCAGTCTTAATTCTCTCCTGTTTCAATTGCTCCTCCAGTATCTGCTGTTTAATATCAGCTTCTGTCTGAGTAGCTTTTTTCATCAATTCTATTCATATTTGCTCTGCAGTCATTTGTCAAGTACAGAAGTCTTAGGTCGTCTTCGTTGTATCCATGATGATGATGGACCTTCCCTTTTTTTCACTGAAAGTGCATTAGACACTTTTGTTTTTAATGAAGGTGGTGACCAGCCATCCCATACTTTCTTTAAGTTATCCTGAAATTAAAACAAGATAAATAAAAAACCACAACAAACAAAACAGCAGTGATTGCCTAGATGTACTGGCCTTCAAGTGATCAGGCTAACAATGTCCCTTTCCTACAAAAGCTAAGTGTCTATACAACAAATGTCTTGTGTTAATCATTGATCCGAGGGTACAAGCACTATGGCTGTGGCAGTATCATCCTACGAACAGACAATATATCGAAATGTGTACTTGTTAACTAAACTGTAAATATAAAATAACAATGGGATTAAATAGAAGGCACTTACTTGTGACACTTCAATCAATTCAACTTCTGTCTAAATTAATTTCTTATTTTTATTATTAATTGTGTCTTGATCCTGAAATGGGTCATCGGAACCAAATACGTTGACCATTCCGTCTAGTGTAGGACCGAGTATTACATCCACTTGATCTTGGAATGGTCCTGGTGAAGGAGGATCAGGCCTGCCTCCTCCAGAAAAAAGAAGTATAGTCTTAGCATTTTGCCAATCACTAGGTAAAAAAACAAAAATGCAACCAAAAATAGTTCTTCAGTTTATGCTATATGTATAGGCCATTGAAGTAATCACATTGTGATGTGGCTAGGCAGATTGTGTCCAATGATAGATCTCCGAAGTAAATCTGTCAGGGCCTGATAGGGTTAGATACCGAAATGCATTAAATTGGATCTCGCATATTAAAATATCTCTTAAACTGATGAATATCGGCCACACAATTATGATAGGGGTCAAAGGGGAATGCCGATTTTAGGTCTTGCGATGCCGAAGAAATTTATTTATTAAAGAAAAATGTTAATTTTACGTAATTACTCTTACTATTCACGAAGCGATACAAGTCAGTAACATTTTTAATGAAAAGTAAATTTTAAAACGAAATAAACAGACATTTACTAGGTTGCCAATTTAAAACCCGGGAAAAAATAAAGATTTGTTGCAAAACATTGATTTGATATTTACACATAATTGTACTTTATTTAGTCATTCTTTTGTTTATAGAAGTCCCAATGCATTTTATGTTAATACATTTAGATTTTTAATCAACTTAAAAAACGTAATATAATGATTTTAAAATAATCTACATAATGCATCGATCGATACTTAGTTTGTGCATGGCAACACTGAAACTTGTCAGTTGACACTTGACAATTAATTTATATTTCATTTCATTACTTTGTTTTAGACATGCGCTAAACAGTGCTTTTGAAAGTAATGTGATATGGCATTACATTTCATACCGCGTAATATTAATTACTTTAGAACATCACTCCGAACATTACCTGAGATGTCGCGCCGTGAGACGGCCCACCAACACTTTTGTGATATTGTACTGGCATTTTATGATGTAATATCACTAGATAGACATGACTATCATTATATTGCAATGTGCAATGCGAAATCAAATTGTTGACATACTTTACGAAATGAAACCAACAGGTGTATAGGTATCACGATTGTTCACGTCTCATCTACTCCGTCGTAATTTACACAGAATACACATTACCCACACACAAGCTTGTAACTAAGTTGATCTCCTTCATACTTCAACCTAACGGGATAATTATAAAATTTTGCTTTATACAGGTTTCCAGGCTTAGGACTAGCAATATTCATGAATTTAGAATTATTGGTTTAACAATGACGATGAATATTGGCGTATTTAAAAATCAACTTTATGTACAATGTTTTTTCTTTTCTTATTTTTTCTTTTTGATATTTACATTTTTTATTACTACTTATAAATACTAATTGCGACAGTTTTTTTTTTGTCTTGAGACGAGTCCGTTTTTCGTATAAAATTAGTCCCGCTTTAGAAAAAACTGTCTCGCATGGTACGGACTTAGCCGTGATTTAGGCGTTTCAACATATATTTATAAAAACGCGGATATACACCTTTCCGTTCGCTCCACCAGGGCAGTGGATTTACCGTTCTTTTAATAAGCGGTTCTTAAATATTTATCAAATTCGACTACACCAGCTGCAGTCGGATTTTGGGGACCGAGACAAGCTATTTCGTCGTCAAATTCATTCCAAATAGAGCCAGATTGACCAGACAGTCTGGAACATGTGCCTCAGGTTGGCTGGACAAATCTTCAAAATAGCTTGCATTTAACTAGGTCAATAGGTCACTTTATGTGACGGCTAAACACCCTTATTTCAGAATTTGTGACGCTACAGAATCTTAGATAATCGATCGAAAACGTGTCCAGCCATCTTGAAAAACCACTTTTCGCTGGTCTCTCAATCTCGGTAACGGAAGTGATTTTGACGGCTTTTTGCATATAAACGGGCGTCACATAAATTTGTGACGGGCACCGAGCTAAAAGTTTTGTGATAAGTACAGTGGTTTAGTAGAAAAATGCAAAAATCTGAGGCCAGCCATCTTGAATTTACGTATAAAACTTATGGCTGGCACTTCCGAATCTCAATAACGGGGGCGTTTTCGAATATGGTTCCTTTACTAATACTTGGTGACGCAATGTGTGACAGTAATAATATTTGATTTATGGCGTCACATGTAAGGGTTTACGAGAAATCAATAAAAACTTAATGTCCAGCCAACCTGAGTTCAAGATGGCTGGACACATGTATCTCCACTGCCTGATGATCTACGACCTTCGAAATGTGTTCAAAATTTTGTGACGGGGACGATAACGATAACCTGAAATTGTGACGGAGAAACTTTGCGTAGTTTCAAAGATATTGACCATTTAAATTTCCCCATACAAACACTGCAGTAGGGTAACCAATATTGTAGGTTTTATGTAGGACAATTATATTTTAAGGTGTTTTCATTAATGGTCGAAAATCCGTGTATTGGTGATACTAATACGAACAACTGTAGATATTTAAATCAATAGAAGACAAAAATGTAGAAGTGAGGAAGGGGGGGGGGGGGTGTAATTTTTAAATGTTATTGATTATTTACGTGCAGATATCTATTCTTTTTAGTAGGTATATATATATTATGTCAGAGAACTAAACTAATGCTCTGAAGGTATTTAAATGAAAAAATATTGTTTGTTGTGAATAAAATCACATTTATTTATTTGTACTCATACAGCGTTTCAAATGGCGAAAATGACGATGATCAACTCGCATTTGCACTTCCGTAACCCGCGCGTTGTACCACAACGTTGTTTTACCGCCGTCCTAAGGCCGCGTACCGGACGACGGCGGACTGGCCCGTTCGTTCATTTGGTACGTCTCTTCACCGCGACAAACTGAGCGAAACCGAGAACAAGCCAGCCCCCCTAGCCAAGTTACAAACGATAAACGTAAACTCTTAGTAGTCTTTAATAGATTTTCAACTTTATATTCTTAGGTATAAAGTTGAAAATCTATTGGAGATTACTAAGCGTTCACGTTTATCGTTTGCAACTTGGCTTGGCGCCCGCAGTCGTCCAGTTTGCAGCCTAAGTGTTTGAAGCGCAAATGAAGTTGGTGGTCGTTATTTTAATCATATAAATAGCTGAATATACTAAAATTTATGACAAACTATACTGCCATGATAGCTGATGTTGGTGTCGCCGTCTTTTGCTTAAAGTTGGTACTACTAGGACAACTGGTCGAATCTTAACTCATAATTAGGTTGTGTTACCGCAGATTAATTAATAGTTACAAGTACTCTGATAAGTGATAACACTTCGAAAAGTAAGTACATACACTGCCGGCTATCGAGTTTAGTTCTCATTTTCAGTTACATAAGATAATGAACTAAACGCGAAATACAAGTGGGCTCTCTCTTGCAGCGCTGGTGGTCAATTATTATTTTGAATTAACACATACTTACTCTTTTCACTGCAGGAAAACCTTTTATTCCCACGGGGAAATCAAATACAAAGCAGGCGTGGATGCTACCGGCCAATTAATCGATTAAAAAGAAATCCTTTATGTATGTAAAATTATGGTCACCTCATAATATTAATGGATGTTTGAATGGAAATATTTAAATGGTCAATATCTTTGAAACTACGCAAAGTTTCTCCGTCACAATTTCAGGTTATCGTTATCGTCCCCGTCACAAAATTTTGAACACATTTCGAAGGTCGTAGATCATCAGGCAGTGGAGATACATGTGTCCAGCCATCTTGAACTCAGGTTGGCTGGACATTAAGTTTTTATTGATTTCTCGTAAACCCTTACATGTGACGCCATAAATCAAATATTATTACTGTCACACATTGCGTCACCAAGTATTAGTAAAGGAACCATATTCGAAAACGCCCCCGTTATTGAGATTCGGAAGTGCCAGCCATAAGTTTTATACGTAAATTCAAGATGGCTGGCCTCAGATTTTTGCATTTTTCTACTAAACCACTGTACTTATCACAAAACTTTTAGCTCGGTGCCCGTCACAAATTTATGTGACGCCCGTTTATATGCAAAAAGTCGTCAAAATCACTTCCGTTACCGAGATTGAGAGACCAGCGAAAAGTGGTTTTTCAAGATGGCTGGACACGTTTTCGATCGATTATCTAAGATTCTGTAGCGTCACAAATTCTGAAATAAGGGTGTTTAGCCGTCACATAAAGTGACCTATTGACCTAGTTAAATGCAAGCTATTTTGAAGATTTGTCCAGCCAACCTGAGGCACATTCTGGAACTGGTAATTCCTGTGTCTCATGGGTTCGGTCTGCGCCAATTCAAATTTTAGAGCTAATGCAGCTCTATCAAATTTGCGAGGATCATTAAACCCGCTTTTTTTAAATAATGGATCTAATATTGTTGCCTCACAAAGAAGCGCATTTTGTTCCACTTCTCCAAATCGTGAATTCATTTGCGATTTCAGAGAATTAAGTAGTAAAGTTGGTAGTAAATTTGTTAAGTGTCTGGTTTATTAATTTACAATAAACTATATATTTTGAAGAAGACACATACTCTTCACCACTAATTTCAAACGTCGTAAAATGCTTTTAAAACTTCACTCGCTTTTTGGATAACAGACCAATCCTCTTGTGCCAAACTCAAGTCTGGCCGCATTATTGCTAGCGTGGCTATTAGAGGGTCTTTTACTCTAATAAATCGCATGAGCATGTCATACGTAGAGTTCCACCGTGTTGCTACGTCCTGCTTTAGTTTTAATGGCGAGATGTTCATTTGCTCTTCGATCTCCATTTTTTTTTATGGAGTTCTTCTATGATCTACCAAGTTAATGGTGTGCGCATAGCAGGCTATTGAGCGCCAGCCGCCTAATCGAACAGCATTTAGGATATTTGCGGCATTGCCGCTGACTACTGCATTGACGTACCCGTGAATATTCCACTCGACGAATTTCGCTTCTAAGAAGTCTCTGAGATTCACACTTGATGCCTCTCTTGAAATTCGATACAACCAATCATGACTGTGCAAATCTTGTGCGTTTCAGTATCGATGAAGTGCGCAGTGATAGCGATGTAACCGTCGTTCACAATAGATGTCCAAGCATCAGTCGTTATACAAACAGCAACCGCTTTGCTATTTGTTTTTTAGCAGCTTCCAATAGTTTATTGTAAACTTTTGTTAGCAAACTTTCTGATAGAGTTTTCCGGGTTAGTAGGGTATACCCGGGATTCATCATTTCTACAAATTTCCGGAACTCTACTTCATCAACCATTCGAAGAGCGTGGTACCCTTTGGCAATCATCCTCACTAATTGTTCGTCAAGTTGTTAGGGGAGAAGGAGGCACATTAGCTCATTTTTCATATTTGGACTCCTAAAATATCAACTGTAAGGAGAAATAGAAAAGACATATTTTTCTAAGCTTACTTACTCCTTTGTTAATTTAAAAATGATAAAATGTTTGAATTTGTTGAAATCGTTAAAGAGAAAAATGAGTTTTTTTAAAACTCAAATTTGTTCAAATCTGCCTCCCCATGGGGGCACATTTAACATAAAAATGGGGCAGTTTTGAAAAATGGGTTACAAACCAGAAAAATGAGAGAAAAGAGTAATAATTTGTTTTTATTATAATGGTAAATTTGTTATTTAAAAAATGAAATAAACTTATACGAAACTTCTAAGTTAAATCTTCCATTACAGTAACAAAAATAAAAAAATAATAGTTTTTAATTATGTCTGACTTCCTCCTTGTTAACAAAAATAATTACATTGCACAAGAGTATTAGTTTATTGTGATTATAATTAATACTGTCTCAGATACAAAATTAAACATAAAATAAACTCAATATGAAACTTCTAAAACTTTATATTAAATTTGAATTTAGTCAGACTTCCACTTTGGTAACAAAAATAATCATGTTTCGCAATCATTTTAAAGTAATCATCTTACGTAGCTCCTATCCAACTTATTCCATATCAAAATAAGAAAAATCGCAGTTCTGGACGTGGCAGGAGCATTATTAGGTGCTGGCAGTTTTGTTGCTATATCCAAAATTGTAATAGACCATGTATCCACTTTATCAGGAAAATAAAATACATCTCCTTTTCTTTTCAAGTAATTCACAGTAAAGGTATTTAAGTCCTTCTCTTCAATTCTTGCAACGAAAGCTAAAGATGAAGTTCGTTTTTCTGAAGGGCATTGAACTAGTACAAAGTCCCCAACATTTACGTTTTGACTAGTGAAAGGAGTACTGTTAGCTTGTTCCAGCAGTTCTTCATCTTCATTATGACTGTCAGTCGCATCAGTCGCATCTAAGTCTGAGTCGTCATTCACAGAGATGTTATCGTCATTATCGTCCGACTCAGAACTTGATGTGAATAATGTGGATCTTTGTTTCGATTTAGATTTCGGTTTAGGAAGCTGTTTGCCTTTAAGAAGTTGTTTGCCTTTTGCAGCTTGCTTCACTGTGGTAAGTGGCTTCTCTTTTCTGGTACGTGAACGAATAGCAGACTTTTCTAAGTTTTTCATCCGAATTAAGTGTGCTGCTTCTATTGCATTCTTCTCCGGGGTATCAGTTAAGATCCGCGAACTTCCTTTTTTTCGACGTCTTGCGCTATCTTTACGTGGAGGAGCTTTAGGATAAGGTTGTATCATTTCTGGAGTGATGAGAGCAGGAACTGCCTCTGGACTGCCTCCCTGAACAGTTTCTTCTGTTCCAGGAGATATAATCTGTGGCATATAAGAAGCTACTATGAGCTGATCAATACCAGGTGCAGGGCTTTCAAGTATACTTGGACTGCCTCTCTGATCAGTTTCCTCTGGATCCGATCAGAGAGATCTATTTTGATCTATTTTATGTAAACCAGTGATAGCATTTGCTATCACGTGTCCCTCATTTCTTCAATTGAATGTGATTCTTGAAATATATTTGTTTTTGCTAATTTATTTGCAATTACTATTAGCACTACTTTTGACTTTCCTTGAATCCAGGACTTTTTACCTTGTTTAATTTGATCGTACACGTCCATTAATTTTGTGGTTTGAGGTTATGGCCGTTCAATAGCAAAAGTTGTATAAGTATCTTTTTTTCACGACATAGGACAGGAAATAGGGTTCTTTTCGTTACTAATGTTTATAAGTAACACTCGTCGCCAATGTTATATCGTATTTAGAGTAAGTAATTAATTAATACAGTCCACATTAATCCACGTCCTTTATTTCATTGACCATAAAACACAGACTACATATTACCACAGACTACAACAGGGTGCATGAAATAAATCAAAACCGTCGTAATTATGGGGAGTATCACAGACTATGCCGCGAAATTTTATCCCACGAAGATAAGTCTCCTACTTCAAAATGACGCAAGAGTGTTTTGAAGAATATTTAATGTGATACGATAAGTAAACTGGACACAAATTGGAGAAGATCAATCAGTTCAAGAGAAAGGCTGGTCATTTGTTTGAGGGAGGTAACCTTTTTATTTATATAATTAACACTTGATAACATTTTTGAGCAGAAACAAAATTAAATATATCCAGCGTAATTATATATAAAAGGGCTAGTGAAGGACACTACTATATAAAAGGGCTAGTGAAGGACACCGTGGATTTTAGTCAGTACAAGTCTGACAGTAAGGGTGGGAGGACTCATTTGATGATTTGCACCACATAAATAGCAAGTCTGTGTGGAAGCACATGATGCTACGACATTACATATTTTGCCATCAATCATGCAAAATATCAATGCTGGCTTAACCAAGACCTCAATGTCGTTTACAATAATTTTAGTAGGTGAGAGTGAAGTTACTTGTTCCTTAATTTTATTCACCTCCGTCGTCATAACATTCACGGTTTCCTTGGCAAACACGAACTTGATGGGACGACAATATCTGGTCGAAGCAGGTGAAAGGTTTTGCCACACAATCTTTTTGACGCTCTGTTCATTTATTGCATTGATTTGAATAGGCACCATCAATATACTGAACAAACTTTCATCACTGCAATGTTCTTCAGAGAATTTTTGTTTGTTTTTATTTTGCTCCGCACTCACATCCCCACTTTACAATAATATCTAAACTTTTCAAGTCACTCATAGTCTTCAGTACTTCCTCTTGCACTTTACACAATCGTATAATTGTGTGGTCCATTAGAGATTGCATTAGTGACATCAATGCCATTAGGGTAGCACAATTGTTTTGCCGCTTGAACCCTGTAGTAAGGTGGATAATTTTTTTTGTTAATTATTGTAACTTGCTCTCTTATAATATAATATTGGTGTGTAGAGAGATTCTCATGGACCATTAACGCGAGAGCTTGATCTGCCGAAAGTCCGACCGGTTTTGAGGTCTCTAATAAACTCTTTCGCGTTTTTTTATAATAGTACCTCTTCTAGGCGAAAACTGACTATCTTTTAAAATTGCTGCCGAATCTTTTTTTCTATCTTTGCGAAGTTTTACTTCAGTTGCAATTGCTATCTCTTGCAGACTCGATGTTTCAAGAAGATGTTGTATGCGTCGTCTTTTTGTTTTAGTGCTCGAGCTTTCAAAGTCTTTTTGCGGTCTTCCAAGCGAACCCGAACTCGTTTCAGTTAGTGACACATCTCCGAGCGCTTCAGAGGCAAAATCAGGTAGGTAACGGTAAATTTCCTTCTAACCACATAGAATTTGTTTTTAGGAATCGACCTCGATGTCTTCCCGACTTCAACCAATTTTGTTCGATTTTTTGGTAAAAACTTCTAATAGTCACTTTTAAACTACTTATAACATCATCCGAAAAGGACGGGTTACCAAGTTCTTGCAATATGTGGTGTAGCAAAGCATCCGTTCTTATTTCTTTTGCGTTAGCAAACCAAACGTCGAAAAATTTTCTACGAGATATTTGAAAACTCAACAACAAATTCACTTATTAATATTTTGACTAAAAATAATCTCTCTTTAGTAAAATGGCGCTCGTGATTAAATTTTAAGACAAATCAAAACAAATACATATGAAAACTTACCTCAATACTTCGAAGAAAACAATAAAAACTCACAATAGCTAGTAGCGCACATAAACTGAGTGTATTCAACGAGCGAACACAACCGAATGACGCGTCTCCTTGAGCGCTCGGTCGACATAACTCAGGTAGCCGGCCGTTCTGACCCTTTTTTAATTGCGTGTTACGAGTTATTGGAAAATAACCTTTAGGGACACGTAATACGGTTTGTCTTCTATACATAGGCATGATTATTTTACCAGCATAAACTAGTGTAGAATTTGACTTTTGTCCCTCTAGCTTATGGAAACTACACATTGTGCGTCGTGAGGACACGGCGGTGCTCTGCCCAAGCGGGGCAGTCCTGCACCGTATGCTCCTCCGGACGATCCTCGCAGTGGTGACACCCAGGCGTTTCTTCCCTCCTTATCAGACACAGAAACCTCCCATAACTTCCGTATCCGGTGAGGACCTGCGTCATGCGGTAGGTCAGGACGACGTGACGCCTATCCAGCCACTCCTCAAAGAGGGGTCTTACCGCCGCGATTGCGGCGTGCCCGGTGGCAATGTACCTTTTTTTTTTTTTTTTTTTTGCGTGGTAAAATCATCAAATGAGTCCTCCCACCCAGGGCAGGGCGGGAGGGACTGTCAGACTTGTACTGACTAAAATCCACGGTGTCCTTCACTAGCCCTTTACGTGCCGGGGACACGGTAATCCCTTGGTCCCGCGACCCCGGCAGGCTTTGGCCCTCTACAGGCCCCGTCAATATGCTGACACTCTTTGAGGCGCGCGTGGAACACAACGCGCCGTCGACCCGGGCATGGTCCATGGTCGGACAGCAAGTCGCCCATTACTCGCTGCCCGCATGCCCGCGCCTACGGTGGCCGGAGATCGTCCTGCGACGTCCGACGCCGTGGGCGTCTACCACTGCGGCTGGGGTGGAGGGAGGACGCTGTCCTCTCCCTCAGGCGGCCCGCCTCCTCCTTCACGAGCATGACTGCTTCGCAGAAGGAGGCGACCGCTTCCCACTCCGTCTCGCCCCGCAGCATGGCCTCGACCAATGCCGGGCGCGAGAGGTCTCCGCCTATCGCCGTCGTGAGGACACGGCGGTGCTCTGCCCAAGCGGGGCAGTCCTGCACCGTATGCTCCACCGTGTCCTCAGGACGATCCTCGCAGTGGTGACACCCAGGCGTTTCTTCCCTCCCTATCAGACACAGGAACCTCCCGAAACTTCCGTGTCCGGTGAGGACCTGCGTCATGCGGTAGGTAAGGACGCCGTGACGCCTATCCAGCCACTCCTCAAAGAGGGGTCTTACCGCCGCAATTGCGGCGTGCCCGGACCTCGGTTGCGACAGTCGCTCCCTCCACACTGCCCTGAGATCACGCCGGAGCTCTTCCCGCCGCGCCTCGACTTGTCGAGGCAGCGGGGATTCGCCCCGACGCTGCGCCTCCACGCGCCATTCATAGACGCGCTGGTGGGCAGTCGCCTCCAGATCCCAGGGCAGCAATCCCGCTAGGAGGTTGGCTGATTCGCCGGCGATCGTGCGGTATCCCCGGATCATCCGGATAGCCATGACCCTCTGGCATGCGACCAGCTTGAGTGGTCGCGTCCGGATGCTTAGGGCCCACACGGGGGCCCCGTAGAGGGCCATGGACCGCACGACACCGGCGTACAGCCTCCGGCAGGAGGCATTTGGCCCGCCGAGATTGGGCAGGAGCCGCTTGAGAGCGGCTGCTGCCCGGTTCAGCCTTGGGGCCAAATGCAGGAAATGCTCCCTGAAGTTCCATCGGCTGTCGAGGACGAGTCCCAGGTACTTCATCGTCCTCCCGACGCCGATGCGAACCCCCTCCACCGTAATGTGGGACTCTGAACGTGGCGCGTTCAGACGGCCATGAAAACACATGGCCTCTGTTTTGTGCAGCGCCACGTCGAGTCCCAACTGCCGGATCCTATTAGCGACTGTCGCTACCGCCTGCGGTGGCAATGTACCTAAGCTAATTTTTGAAATGATATCCATACTTTGATTAATTCTAATAATGAATTTGACTTATAAATTCCAAATGATGACTAACTTTTCAATATCTCCTTATCAACATCATTTTCACATTTTCTTCTCCCACATTAGCATTATTGTCTCCTGATAGATTAATTAGTTGAGGAGCTGGCGATTCCTGGTTTGTGTTGTTAACTGAACTTATATTACAGTAAGCTGGCGATGCCATCGATATACTCGTATGGAGTGGATTATATGATGGAGAATCGAGCAGACGGAGTTCGATATTTGAAAACAATTTGGCCATTTCCAGTTTAACAATGGCTTGTTCTCTGGGCGGAAATTTCTTTCTCCTGTGATGATGATGGGGTGGCTTGCGATATTGATGAGGTAGCTTGCATTGGTGGCTGGGAAATCTGCGATGGAGGCGAGGGGACCGGTGATTGGAAAGTCATACTATCGTATCCAGGAGTATGACCAGGGCTATACCCAGCGACAGAGTCAGGGCCACTCCCTGCATTGTCACGACGTTGGCAACTCCATCCGCGTTTCTAAATTTATAGGAGAAGTCATCCTTGATGATAAATCCCATGCCCGTAAGTATTCTATATGCAGAGTTAGCGGTGTTACATTAATATTGAGGGTTGTGCAAATCGGGGTTGTTGTGCTGCCAATGTGTTTCCGAACCAACATAGTTGTTATCTACTATAATATCTGTGGTTGCTAGCGTGGCGTAGTTCTGTGCATGCTGTTGGATTGGGGAAACTGCAGCGAAAGAGAACCCATGAAGTAGTCTCCGAAGCCGTGTGCGAATCTCAGCCTCGGTCCCCTCGTCTATGTTCGACGATGTATGGTACGGGTGACGGTTATTATAATTGTGTGGCCCCACAGTCCATCCACCCCCCAGCTCATCCTCGTATCTTTCCCGCTCATCCCCATGCAGCTTAGGGGACTCAGGCACATATGAGGAAAGCTCAGCAGCGAGTGTCACGGCAAGTTGGAATTCCATCGAGTGACACAGGTTCCTCTCTATAAATTGCAACGCTTTAACCATGTTTTGGCACGAAGCGAAATAATTCTACATGGTCAAGCGATTGTACATGGCATCGTGTACTCCTACCCAAGTTTGTGCAAAGGGAGTTTGCCCGGGCGCTATTCTGACTCCCCTATATACAGGGATAGCGGCAACCCCCTCGACAGTAATCGTAGTTTCCTGTGCATACGTGTTTTCATCAACCAGTACTAAGACGATTTTGGTAGGGCCGGGGATGTGTACCTGGTGCGCGGCTGGCATCCCGGTAAACCTAACGTTTGCGGGCATGGCGTCGGTCGCGTGCTGAGCATGGGAAAGAAAACACAACTTCCCAGCCCAAATTGCAGTTGTTGTGAAACACATTATGTATTCGAGCATCCATGGGTTTCCCAGCATATCCGAACTAACGGGCACTGCTGTCCAATCAGTGTCCATTCCAGCAAGTGCGATGCCATTGGCGCCTTCGGCCGACATGCCAGGGTCCAGGGGGCCTAGACAAAGTCACATTTTCATTAGCGATAACGAAATTAGATAAATCCGAAATGTATGGATTTGGCATAAGCTTTCGCAATGTCACGTGATCAATCGTTTTCGATCGTTAACTGCTAGACAATGTCAAATCGCGTAACGAAACGATGACGAAATCGAATGACTCGATCGATATTCCCATACAAATGCGTAGACAAGTGGCGCGCTTGACAGTCGCAATCGCTGAGATATCGAATCCTTCGATCGACAACTTAGCGAACGCTTGGACCCTGTAGAAAAGCAAAACAATATGGCTGATTGTTTGTCTGCTGTTGGTGTTGTATATATCAATTTTTTCTTGTATCTTGTTTTTCTTCATTTTTTGGTTAAAAATGCATACATTGCGATTGCTATGGGCGGCACGTAATGAAAGAGTGTGGTTACGGCGTCAAAGAAGATATAATTACCGACAAAAAATGGAAAGAGTGGAAGATATATAGTTACTATTTATGGAGCATTTCCGTTTAAATAAAAATCTTTTTCGGCAGCTTTGTAATGATTTGCGTGTTCACACGTCACTAAAGGGATCTAAAGAAATCTCTTTGGAAATTAAGGTAACCTTATTCAAAGTTTACAATTTGCAAAACTTATAATACATAATAAAGTAGTTGATGAACGTACTTAACGTTTGATTTCAACATGTTTATTTTATTTACTTACTTTGTTCTTTTTAGGTGCTCATTGCTCTCAGTTTTCTAGCCACCGGTTCCTATCAGAGGATCGTGGGTGTGAGTCAACAAATAACGCAACGAACAACAAGTCGGTGTGTCCGGCAAGTCGTGGATGCTCTCAACCACCCGGCAGTCATGAGCAAGTGGATTCAATTTCCACAAACATTACAAGAAAGATGTTTAATCAAAGAACAGTAAGTTAGTTAGTTGCTTGGGTTTCTAGGTAACAGTTAGCTGAAAGAAATCTATAACTTTAACATATACAATCATTATTATAATTAAGTATCTAATAGTTTATTATGTATTACAAAAATCTTCATTTACAGATTTCTAAGGAAGTATTATTTGCCCGGAGTGATAGGATGCATTGATTGCACCCATATTGCAATTGTAAAACCTGCTGAAGAAGAGCATGCTTTCTATAATAGGAAAGGATACCATTCTTTAAATGTTCAAATGGTTTGTATTGCAATCATATCATATTTAAATCTATAAAATCTATCTATACTTATAATAAATCTGTAGAGAGGCCAATTCTGTACATGAAATATATTTAAAAAATAACTATCAAGGGGTGATTAGGGATCGCTACTGATGCAAAAAATGCAATCAGTAAAATTTTTGTCTGTCTGTCTGTCTGTCCGTCTGTCTGTCTATCTGTATGTTCGTTATAGAAACAAAAACTACTAGACGGATTCTAACGAAATTTGGCACAATTATTCTTCATACTCCTGGGCAGGTTATAGTATACTTTTCATTACGCTACGATCAATAGGAGCAGAGCAGTGAAGGGAAATACTGGGAAAACGGGAGAAGATACTCCATTTTTTAAGCTTACGTCGCGTATGCAGCCTTAATGGTTAAAGTTACATAGAAATCATGTATGACGGAAATGTTCTCCTTAAAATGCATGCATGCGGTAGGTCAGGATGCCGTGACGCCTGTCCAGCCACTCCTCAAAGAGGGGTCTTACCGCCGCGATTGCGGCGTGCCCTTTTTTACTTTTAGTCTTTGAATAGTTTATTTTTAGATTTGTTTTGTTGTTATTTTATGAAATAGGTATAAGAGGTTTTGGTACTGTTTAAATATATTATTAGTTAACATTTTATTTATTTAGTTGAAGCAATAGTAGGTACGAAATTAGTTATTTTGGTAGTCTACATCTACACTAATATTGTAAAGAGGAAAACTTTGTTTGTTTGTTTGATTGTAATGAATAGGCTCAAAAACTACTGGACCGATTTTAAAAATTCTTTCACCATTCGAAAGCTTCACTATCCACGAGTAACATAGGCTATATTTTATTTCTCGGCCACAAGTTGTAAAAAATCAACCAGAAAAGTTACTTATTTTGCGTACGCTGCCTAAACTATAAAAGATAGAACCGTAAAATGTTCTAATTAATTGTTGATCTTATAAATATCTACAAAAAAGTCCGCGACACACTATATCTATCTATGTCGAGTGTTTGTGATGACTGCATCGTCGATGTTAGTGTCGGTGTCTGTGAATAGACCTGGGAATCATGTTGCTGACCGTGTCTTTCCTGAGTAGGCTTTTTGCAGCGGTAACCGACATTCACGCGGGCGGAGCCGCTACTTACCTATAAAAATATTATTAAAAAATAAGTAAGTAGTAAGTAAATAGTGTATTATATAAATAATAAATTTAATTCTTAATTTAATTTTATTTCTTTTAAGGTATAAGTTTATGTGGTTGTAAGGTATTGAGGTTTATTTTTATAGAAAGCTTTAACTATATTTCTTTCATATAAGTTTAATTAAAACATTAATGTTTCTGTTTCTCTAATTAACTACTTACCAATAATAAATTACTCATTCTCTGCATTTTATATTATTTTTTATTGGGTGTGATCATTCCTCTGCCTTTGTATTTGGCGTCGAGGGAGTATGTGGTACTTTCCTTCCATATCTACCCTTTCAGTCGTCATCTCTGTATTTACATTCTTCTCCTCTTATTCTGAATGTGTCATTAAAATAAAAAATAGTCAAAGTCAAACATAAAGCTTATAATTTTCTTTCTTATTTTATTAATCTAATGACCTACGTACTTAAATAAATAACTTAATAACACACAGTTAAAAATAAACTTCCTACTTATTATGTAAATTTAAAAACTATAATTATCTATATGTATAAAACAAATAAAACAACTAACCTAAATTCTTAAAAAAAAAATAACAGTTGAAAATTGTTTAAAATTTTTTAAGAATTTTAGTGGTAATTTTTAGTTTCTGATACCTACTACCTATTTTTAAATATTATCTAACCGCTCTGTGTTGTCCTTACTGCGGTAGTGGTCAAACCATGCTTGCGCAATGTCTACAAACGAGCGTAATATTTGATTACGCTCGTGGTCGACCTCTATCCTTCGGCTCTCCCGCTCATGAAGCTGCCTGTCCCGTTTCTCCTCTACCCGAAGACGTTGTTGTTCGACGGCAACGAACTCGCTCGTCGCTCTGTCGAATGGCGTGAGTGAACGTCTTCGGCGCGCCCTTAGTGCCATGCGTGTAGGGGAACCCACCATTACCCCTGACCGCGGAGTGGATGGCAACCGTCGCCTACTGGTCGACGGAGGGGTAGAAGGCGCAGGCAGTTGCACCCTCGAACGTCTCCTCGCTGATAAATCCCGATGCGGTGTCGATGCCTGAGCGCTAATGTTCGTGTGCGGTGGCTGCCAGCTGGTAGATGGCGGAGGAGTCACAGGTGGTGATGTTGCCACAGATTCTGAAAACAAAATTTTCTTTTATATGTGATTCAAATAATTAATAGTTTAAAAAAATAATATTTATTATAAAGATATACCTACCACCAGCTGTTGCGATTTCAAAGTCTTGTTGATGTGTGGCTGGTGGTGGACTAAGAGCCTGTGTTGGGGATGAAAGGAATTGTGATGGCCCCTGAAAAGAGTTTTGTTTTAAATCTTCAGGTTAAGTAATACCTAGATAATTGTGTAATAACAGTAGGTTCAGACAACACAGGCCTTACTTTACAAAACTGTATATGCATATTGTTGCTATCCACATTGTAAACAAATTTCTGTTTAATTTCTTTTAGAAGCAATATTAATCATCAACAGAAATTGGAATATAAATAACTTTAATTGCTTCTAAAACTAAATTACATGGAATGTAACAGAATGGTAACAATATGCTTATACATACTTACTAGTAGGTTTGAAAACAATCATGAAATCAATAACTTTTTTATTTGATTTTTTGGGTTTTATTGTTTTAATTAATTCTAAATGTATAATTTAATGAAATAATAATTAAAATCAATTAATTTCAATACCTAATCATTTTAAATGAATATATAATCAAGAAAATTAATATAAATCAATAACTTGAATCATGATTTACTAAAATGCTTAAGAGATCAATCAAGCCTGCATTTTAAATTAATAAGCACCATACTTACAGCAAATCCTTGTTCTTGAATGCTTGGCTGACCCTCCACAGTCAAATTCCCCATGATGGCCAACACCCTCTCCTCAAAAGTAGTCAGGGTTTGACGACTACTAGGCCCACCACCAGTACCACTTGCATGACGCCTTATTAGTGATGCTTTTTTTTTTAGTTTTAGACTTCCAGTCTGCCCAAACCTTCGAAATTAATTAAGCATATGTAGGAAAGTTAGGTAAAAGTGTGACCATTACAATCATAGCTGTTCAATTGTTACCTTTTTCCATTTGTCTATCGATTTATTTACTCCTCCACCAATAGAGTTTAACATTGACGCCAACTCGCTCCACAGTCGGTCAGATTTCAGTCGTCCTTGAAGCCCACCTTGGAGATTAGAAAGATCGCCGTGACTGTAATTGAACAAATAATAGGGCAATAAGCAACGCATTGTTAGGATCACGTCATTGTTTACATAAAGCATTCTCAAGTGATATGAATTTAATGAAGTTCATGGTTTACGTGAATACTTCCTTACCTTTCCATGAATTCCAAAAGGGTCGAAAATTGTTCACCACTAGCACGCACTCTTGATTCCATTATTATTTACCTTTAAAAATTAAATACAGCCAGTTCCTGTTTATCGTTATAAATAAGTAATTATCGTTTTATATAATTTATATTGGTTAAATTTACCGCGGCCCAGTTGACAGAACTGACGTCTTGAATTTGACATTTCATTACGCAACCATAGCCAAGAAGTTGATTTTTATCGAATGAACGCTTCGACTTATCGTTCGGTTTGTTGATGTTACTTTGTCTACCACTTGGCGATCGACATCGCACAAGCGTTATCGATTTTCGAAATCGAATCGACACGGAGCGATTGCCGCTTGTCTAAGCACCCAGGTTTTTGAGGTGTGAAGCGAAAGCTGGTAGTGTGACCGCGGCCACCCTGATGTTTAACCGGTCTGCCTCAGGTGTCTGATGAATAAAAGGTTAGTCCATGGTACGGGATCCAAAGTTCTGACGCCGCAAAAATTTCGGGTCGTAAGCGTCAAACCTCCATATGTCGCGAGATCTTGGAAATGCGTACAATAGGCCTCTAAGTGCGGGCGCCGTATCCACGTAAGAGGCGTTGTAGGTGGAGATATATGCGGCCACCTCCTGTATGGAAGACATGTCTCTTGCCAACACTCCCCGTGTAGAGCTTATGTACGGTTGGGTAGCCGCTCGGTCCCCTGAAGTTGCATATGACTCTAGTGCAATCAAGCCTGGACTCTCTTATTGGGGCTGCGAGTATTAGACCCCTTAAAGGCCATGGCTACAGTCCTAACCTCACGCACAGGGATGACAGGTGCAGAATTCTTTTTTGATGGTGGTGTGAGTGCCCCCACATCAGGGGGC
Organism: Agrotis puta; assembly: GCA_943136025.2. Lineage (NCBI taxonomy): Eukaryota > Metazoa > Arthropoda > Insecta > Lepidoptera > Noctuidae > Agrotis > Agrotis puta. The sequence continues at coordinate 13,852,731 of OW964181.2, read as the reverse complement.
CGGGTGACAGGGACAGCATGGACGGGTGCTGTGGGTGCGCTGTTTTGGGTGGTTCTGTTTGAGCCTCCAGGGGTGGGTAGCTCCCGCGCTTCCCCCGTATCTGAGTCACCTGGTAGTTCAATCGGAGGCTGAATAGTCAATCGTCCATCATCGTACGCTTCAGCAATTCCACTAGCAATATTATCTGAATACACTGAACTTCTGGTCAGATATCTATTAGGCAGTCTCTCGATTAGAGCGGCTTGCGAGGTTATATAAAGTCCCTGTCCCCTCAACAACCTGCGTCTTGTGACGGCATTCATGTTGTGGATTTTAGCGACCACCTGTCCCAAGGCTCCATCAATCAGGACTGTGGTGGCGGGCTCCGCTCGTGGACGCCCAGTGGCCACGACAGCTGCGTCCTTGGTATATCCGATATGCGTTGGATAGCTATGACATTGTGTATTCCATGTGGTGATCGCCACTTCGCGGTTGCTGCCTCGGAAAGTGGTATAGTCATGGCATGTTGGCACGTCTCCTAGTTTAGAAATTGCCGACCCTGACATGGGGAAGGGTGCCTGAAAGGTCGATTTAAACAGGTCGGAAGCCTGATCGTTAGGTTTGAAGCTATATGAATATGCCATGTTAAATGAGTTAACAGTTCGAAACGGTGGCTTCACAAATTTTACGCAACATAACAGATTCTCTCTCGGACAAGCTAACCACGCGCAGTTCGTTTCTAACTATTGAGACTATTATCAAGATGATGGCTAGTACAATGAACAGTAAAGTAATCAACAAGGACTTGATCTTCCTTGTATGAGCCTCAGCCAAATGGACACTCGACCCCGTAGGGGAGTCCATTGCTTCTAAGTCTGTATCTGTCCGCAGGATGTAGGTCGTGTAGTCGTTAATCGTAATTCAAGGTATTTTAAAATAAGATAAGGTATATAACTCCTTAAGTAAACAATCTCTTTTCTACTCGTCGTGGATCTGTTCCCACATGCAGCGGTTTCCTCGTTTGGTCCTCTCTGCTCTTTCGGGCACGCCGCAATCGCGGCGGTAAGACCCTTCTTTGAGGAGTGGCTGGATAGGCGTCACGGCGTCCTGACCTACCGCATGACGCAGGTCCTCACCGGACACGGAAGTTTCGGGAGGTTCCTGTGTCTGATAGGGAGGGAAGAAACGCCTGAGTGTCACCACTGCAAGGATCGTCCGGAGGACACGGTGGAGCATACGGTGCAGGACTGCCCCGCTTGGGCAGAGCACCGCCGTGTCCTCACGACGGCGATAGGCGGAGACCTCTCGCGCCCGGCATTGGTCGAGGCCATACTGCGGGGCGAGACGGAGTGGGAGGCGGTCGCCTCCTTCTGCGAAGCAGTCATGCTCGTGAAGGAGGAGGCGGGCCGCCTGAGGGAGAGGACTGCGTCCTCCCTCCACCCCAGCCGCAGTGGTAGACGCCAACGGCGTCGGACGTCGCAAGACGATCTCCGGCCACCGTAGGCGTGGGCATGCGGGCAACGAGTAATGGGCGACTTGCTGTCCGACCATGGACCATGCCCGGGTCGACGGCGCGTTGTGTTCCACGCGCGCCTCAAAGAGTGTCAGCATAGTGACGGGGCTTGTAGAGGGCCAAAGCCTGCCGGGGTCGCGGGACCAAGGGATTACTGTGACCCCGGTACGTAAAGGGCTATTGAAGGACACCGTGGATTTTAGTCAGTACAAGTCTGACAGTCCCTCCCGCCCTGCCCTGGGTGGGAGGACTCATTTGATGATTTTACCACGATAAAAAAAAAAAAGGTGTATGACCAGGTAGTTGACTTTGAGGCGAAGATGGTGATGTTGGTGCTATTCTGATGCAATTATTTACAGCAATACTTAGAAGAGTGAGATCGTGGATTCTTCGTCCTGACGCCAACATTAATAACAAGGACATGTAACGTGAAACTTGGAAAATACTCTTTTTATCAGGTGGATGAGTCTCCAACCTGAATAAGAGGTCCTGAACATTCCATATTTGGGGCTTAGGGGCCCCTTGCCTTTAGCGTTGATGTGACAAGCGGATGTGAAGATAGACTTTTGACTTGTTCAGGATCTGAAAGAGTCACTATCACCGATTTATGTACTAAAATGGTTGTGTACGCCAACCTTTGACCCTGAATAAAAAGCTTAGATATGACGCAACCTCCTGTGGACGAGGCCTATCAGGTTTTGCCCCATACTGTTTACACCACGAAGTCCACTGTTTCCATGATGAACTGTAGGTCTTCCACGTTGAGTTTCGCCAAGCAGACTGCAGAAGAGCAACATCCTCCGTCTGAAGACCTGCAGTTAGATGGCTCCACCCCGTACCTTCCAGACCTCCAAAGATAGACCTATCATCCCCGGAGGGGTGTGATTGGTCGATAGGTCTACTAAATGACGCCTAAGTACTCTATCTCTGGTGTAGCTTTCACAATTGACTTTTCCAAATTTAGGACCCAGCCGAGACTTTGCAGGAGAGAAATTGCGTGCTTCATTTGCGATTCCAGTATCCGGGGGTCTTGGTGGGCAATTAAAAAAATCGTCCAGATAAACTAAAACGCGAATGCCTCGCGCTATCAGCATGCTTGCTACCCATTTGGTTACTCGGGAAAAGGCTAGTGGAGCACTTGAGAGACCGAACGGCAGTGAGGTTATTTGGTAAAGCTGGTTTTCGTAAGAGAAGGCGAGGTAACGGCGTAACGGCGACTTTCTCTTATTGGTATGTGGAAGTATGCTTGAGTGATGTCTATTTTTCCCATGTAGTCGTCCCTCTGGAGAAATTTGGGAACGTAGTTCAGGATTACTGGACGAAACTTTCTTGAGCTTAAGTAAAGGTTTAGTCGCCGAAGGTCGAAAATTTGCCGTACTTTGCCATTCTGTTTGGGTACCAAAAACATTCTTGATAGAAAACCCGTCTTGGCCGTTGATCTTTCGATTACGCCTAGATTCAATAGAGTCGATACTTCCTGAGACATTAGTTTTGACGGATTTGTGGCAAATTGTGTCATTAACTTTGGGCTTAGTGGGATAGAAGGGGGTTTCCTTGCGAATGGTAACGCATAGCTGGTTATTATCTTTAGGATAGAAACTGGGGCACCCAGTTTTCGCTACTGTTGCTTGTAGTTTTTTAATTGCCCCCCTCTGAAGTCCTTGTCAATATTTATACGGCGTTGTTGACGCTGTTCCTTCTTATCGACCCTCTTTGGCTTACCACTTGATTGCTTCTGCTTCGTTGCTTGGGATGACCGAGTGTGCCAAACTGGGTTTTTTGATCTTTGTGCACGGGACGTAACTGGCTGGCTAACTTTACCTGATTGTTGAAAGGGCCGTCTCTCTTTATCCGGCGCCTTCCCGAAGAGAGAGGGAAAAATACGCGTCGCGCCACCATTGTCCCTTATAAAGCTAGATAGTTTTTCCTCCTGAAACAAGTGTGTTTCTGATGGTGGTATTTTTTGGAGCAAAGACGTTAGTGCGTCACTCTTGGCCCTAAAGTTTTTACGCCTTAGCTCAATTGTTTCAGCTCCATGTGCACACACATACTGCAGGAGATCGTCGGATGTTGCCCTAAAATCAGAGCCTTCAGACAATAATTTTTTTTAAGTCGGCGGCTGCCGCTGGAAAATCTGCTGCAAGCTTCTTGAGCTCTTCAGCCAAAGCTTTTCTCTGACAGAGGATACCATGGACAATTGTGCCCAAAACTCCATCCTGCTTGCTGAGAAGTCTTGAAGTATGTATTCCGAGGTCACTCAACTCGGCGTTATCCTTCAAAGCGCTAAAGACCGGAGATGCGTGTAACCTCTTTACTACTTCTTTATATCTGATGCGATTCCACGCCTCTGAACCGAACCTCTGGCAGGCAATGCCTTCTGCTTTTATATGCTCCGACGGTGTTTGGATCGCAGGTTCCGCTTCCTTTACTGCAAGGAGAAACACCAATTCAGGCCAACAAGGACTTACAGAATCTAGTTCTAAACCAGAGTCCAAGGGCGGTGCGTGCCAATCATTAGGTGACTCCATCCTTGAAGAAACGAGAGCATCTTCCTCATCCGATGAAGATTTTTCTTCAGAAGAGCTCTCCCGAGATGGGTCATTTGTAGCGGGAGTCAACGAATCTATTTTTCCATTATATTTGAGAACATTTCGTTCATTCGCTGCTCAAGAATGTCAATTCTGGAACGTTTAGATCTATTTGCCCATGCCTCGCTTGATTCGGGATCCGAAGAGACTCGTCTTCTCTTCATACTCGTGCGCTCGCTGTCCGCCTCGAGAGATAAGGCTCGATCGGCTTCCTTTCGTGACATGGCCCTTTCAGGTCTAACTGCCACATTGAATAACTCAGTTGCGGCAGCAGAGCCTCTTATCTTATTACAGACTGCAGGTGGACTAGAAATTAAGGCTCTCGTGAAAGCCCAGTCTAGCATCTTTATCTTTATGTCGCGAAACCCTTTTTCTGAAAGCCGAGTCGCCTCTGGAACGAACGCTGTAACGGGTTGCTGGCGGCGGAGACGGATGGCGAACACGGTGAGCAGTCCTTGAGATCGTCTACCACATATGGCTGGTGGCAAGCACTAGCGCTGATGCAAAGTCCCACGGATGTGGCACTTCCCCATGAAGCCGGTCAGATGAAACGATGAACCAATGATGGTCAAAGGCTCTTCAGGTTGCCCTTGAAGCGATGGCGGCGTTAAATTCCTCTTGGCATCGATCGCTATGAAATATAAATATCGCAGCTCGCCGAAGCTGGCCTACGAGATGTCACAATTACGCAGATAGCTTTACGGATTCACACTAAAACTTAACTTTAATGTTAATACATTGCTTCTAAGTTAACTAAAAAAGGCCATAGACCGAAGTCCGGCACAAAGAAAACAAGACACGCCCCGACGTGGCGCTAACTACATTAGACTTCACATGTGTTTCGTCAAATGTCAAAAGCGCGAGCCTGGGACGGCGCGGGCGTTCCCTGCGTGACCCAATTCCAGACTGCAGTGACATGCAGAATCTACCAATTCATCAATAATTCGTTCTATGCAGAATGTTGACATGGAGAATATATTCACTATTTTTAGTATCTGTAGATTTAAAACAGTATTGATTAATCGATAGATTACCACATCTCACACAAGAACATAACTTATTCGTTCGCGTTTATGTAGTTTTTGCAAAAAGAACGTATATTCAAGTGTCACCAAATAATCACTAAGTGTGACGTGTACCGGGCACGCCGCAATCGCGGCGGTAAGACCCCTCTTTGAGGAGTGGCTGGATAGGCGTCACGGCGTCCTTATCTTCCGCATGACGCAGGTCCTCACCGGACACGGAAGTTTCGGGAGGTTCCTGTGTCTGATAAGGAGGGAGGAAACGCCTGGGTGTCACCACTGCGAGGACCGTCCTGAGGACACGGTGGAGCATACGGTGCAGGACTGCCCCGCTTGGGCAGAGCACCGCCGTGTCCTCACGACGGCGATAGGCGGAGACCTCTCGCGCCCGGCATTGGTCGAGGCCATGCTGTGGGGCGAGACGGAGTGGGAAGCGGTCGCCTCCTGCGAAGCAGTCATGCTCGCGAAGGAGGAGGCGTGCCGCGTGAGGGAGAGAACAGTGTCCTCCCTCCGACCCACCCGCAGTGGTAGACGCCCACGGCGACGGACGTCGCCAGACGATCTCCGGCCACCGTAGGCGCGGGCATGCGGGCAGCGAGTAATGGGTGACTCGCTGCCCGACCATGGACCATGCCCGGGTCGACGGCGCGTTGTGTTCCACGCGCGCCTCAAGGTGTGTCAGCAAATTGACGGGGCCTGTAGAGGGCCAGAGCCTGCCGGGGTCGCGGGACTTACCCATCACCGTAACCCCGGTACGTAAAGGGCTCGTGAAGGACACCGTGGATTTTAGTCAGTACAAGTCTGACAGTCCCTCCCGCCCTGCCCTGGGTGGGAGGACTCATTTGATGATTTTACCACGAAAAAAAAAAAAAGTGTGACGTGTACGAATTGACAGCCGCATGAAACGTAACGCACATTGTATTTTATAATTTAAGGCTATGAAAAAAACTAAAAGAGAATGGCAAGCGTGTATGAAGGTTTTGTACACCTAAAAAAACTCGTGTTTAGCCGCTAAATATTTACATTTAATAGGTAAAAATATTACACAATTGAGGCTTTTATTTGTAGATTTTATAAAGTTGGGGTTCTTAACTTATATGCATTTTTAAGAAGTTAGGTTATGTTTTATTTTGTCTCCCACACAATCGCCATCGGCGGGCCGGGTGCAATAATTATGATCATTAGAATAACAATAAGTCTTTATCGACTTAATAGTGGTTTCTAGAGTGAGGTAATTGATAGTTGACTTTTTGGTTGAGTTGACCATAATAAACTAACTTCTATGTTCCTTTAAATCTATAAAACTACTTTACATATAAGGCCAAATTGTCAGCTTAGCGAATAGCGACTGAAATCGTCACCAAAATCAAAAAGTGGTTCAGCGGTTTATGCATGAAAACGAAAGACAGAATTACTCTCACATTTATAATATTATTATGGAACTTGGCTCAAGCCTGACTTCACTACTTGAGTAGGTAATAGGTAGGATAGGTAATATACTCGGAATAAATTAACCTTTCGTATGCCGCGCCGCGCCGCGTCAAAAGTTTCCCTTGTGCCGCGTCATTTTAAACGCGCGTTGCACATTGCGTCTAGTTATAAAAAAAATACTAGACGCTATGTTTACGTAATTAATTGAAATGTATCGGATAAATAGGTGTCTATACTGCATTTTAGTAAATATTTCACAACTATATAGCCTTTCTATTATTTGCTACAGATGTTTTTCTTTCGAGGTTCCTGAATAATATGTTTCTTGGAAGTAACTTACAAATAAAAATCATTTTCAAAAGTTTCAAGCGTTTATTACGGTTTTAAATTACAGTATAGTATATACTTTTTACGATAAGCTAAAATCAAATGGTATTTATTCAGTCTAAACATTGAAAAAAGAGGTTCAAAATAATTATTTATGAAATGGCACGAGAGCGTAGATCTACGTTCCGGTTGACTAACTAGAGCGTAGATCTACGTTCCGGCTCAGCACATACAGGATGTTACAAAAAAACAATTCTGGAAGTAAAGTTAGTGTTTTAGAGACAAGTGTCAATAGTTGTTATCTGACATTTTTTGTCAGTAATTTTATTATTTACTTGAAGCAATGAAATGAAAAAAATAAAAAGACAAAAGGTCATGTGAAAAAGTTGGAGGGTCGGCAACACGCTTTATGCTACAGTGACCGCGCACCATCAGGCGGGTCGTGTATGAAGTTTTTCACGTTTACGGTATGAAAATAAAACTTTTTTTCATATTAGTCAACAGGAGTATGATATTGAGCCCAACATGTACCTATGCACAGGAATACTTTGCATTTTTTGCAAATCACATTACTTTCAGTACGTTTCTTCATTGTAAGACATTGCACACAGCGACCGCGTCTATATCGCACTTTGGTATTATTAGTACGGTCGGCACTTTCTAAACGGTCTGGATAATGGTCAATATGATCAAATCTTGCTTCGTTTGGATTAACTGCAGCAGGTCTTATGCGTTGTATTGTTAGGTGCTGCTGTGAAAGTTTTTCTGCTAAGGCGTAGCGGAATTGCCTGTGGGTCAGCTTTCGCTCGTTTCTGCTGTTTTCACAGTGGATTATAAAAGAATTCAGGATACTGTTATTGAGCAATCTCCTGAATACCTTTATATACCATTTCAAAGCACGTTTCCGCTCCAATAAGTACATGGACAGCTTTTGGTCCTTCATGTCCACGCCGCCCATGTACTTATTGTAGGCGTGGACTGCTAGCGGTTTTAGGCATCGTCTTCCAGCTCGCCGTCCCTGTGCTGTGTCGGCATTGTGGTAAGTAGAAATAATACTAACAAGTTTAACATCTTTCCACGACAATACACAAATGTCTCCAGAGTGACGCGCCACTAGAGTACCCTTCTGCAAACGCCTGTCGTTTAGGTTTTTGATGTCGGAAGGAGTATCGACTCTCCTACGATTAAGCGAGCCCAATACATCAGTGTGGTGATTCTTCAAAAATCGTGTTAAAGCTACACTGTTATAAAAATTGTCCATGACGAGGCAGTGGCCTATATCTAAGTATCCATCCATTAGTGTTAGCACGACTTTTGAAGTCATGCCTGTAAAACCATGAACAGGTTCAGAAGATGTTTTTTTGCCGGAATATATGCTTAATTTTAACACATAGCCTGTCTCAGCTTCACACAACTCAAAACTTTTAATTCCAAATCTTGCAGCCTTTGTTCTGATACATTGTATCCAGTGTAGTCTGCCTTTCCAAAGGAGAAGAGATTCGTCCAGGCTTAAATGTCTTCTAGGAGTATAAATTTCCTGAAATTTCTGGTTGCAATGTTCTACAATTGGATCAATTTTAGCAGTTTTACATCTATTTACCCGTAGGGTTCCATTACTTTCATAATCATTAACAAAATGTAAAACACTCAAAATCAAAAGAAAACGATTTCTACTCATAATTCTTCGAAATTCAGGCATTCCTAAAACACCCGTTGACCAATATTCATCCATTCTACCCCTGTAACACAACCCCATATACATTAATATAGAAAAAAACTTGTACATTTCTTCCACAGTTACATCAACCCACTCACATAAGCGGGAATGAGGAGGTACATTATTATAGTTTTCGCATTGTCGCATTATCGCTTGCCATGCGTATTCATTCGTTTCTATAACAATCTTTTCCATGATGCCACGATCCCATATAGCACGAAATATCTCTAAAGGATCTTTTAAATTTATATTAGGTCCTGGTTGTTTTCTATAAATCTCCTCTACTCCAGTGAAATTTTCAAAATTATCAGACCATACAAATTGATCTAATTGGGCTGGAGGAATTTCTTCTTCCACATCATCTTCGTTACCAGCCTCTAAAATTTGCCGGATAGACTCTTCCGTATAATATTCATCTTCATCATCGATCTCGCTTCCTGAATCGACTTCCAATGCTGATGCAAGAGATGATGGCAAGATACCCATGCCTATTTGTTCTTCAATAGGCGAGCTAGGATAAGCAATTCCTTCATGATATGTAATATCGAACTGCTCACTTTGCAAAGGCTGCAAGTTTCCCGATGAAGTTTGTTCTAAAAGAATTTGATCATTGGTTGGTACGCGCAATGTTCCGCTGGGAGATCTCTCGACAACCAATGCAGTTACTATTTTTCGATATGATGCATTTTCGTCGCAATCCATCTGGAATTATGAGCAAACTTTAGTGAAGAAAAAACCGGCCCGTGAAAAAAAAGTGCGAGTCGGACTCAACTCAATAGTAAAAAAAAACTGTATACTAACATCAAAATTGTAAACAAAACTGCTCTAGGTAAAAAACTCAAAAGAACTGATGGTATAGAAATTAATTTTATTTGATCTGTTTACAAAGCACAGAATTCACATTCATCTGGTAAATAATGTTCATATACCGCATAATTGCAATTTTGACACCAAAAGTTTTCAGTGCTCAACAATAATTCCATGGCGACAGCACTAGTTCGAAGAATAAAATGAGGAGGAGCTTCTGTGCATGTGGGCATGTAACATATGAAGCACCTAAGCCGCTTTATAAAATGAGTAATTTCCCATGGCCAAACATAATCATATAAACATAAGCGGTAGTGCTCTTGGTGTAAATAATCATCCACGTCCATGAAGACTACCCTAGTAGATGGAAAAATCATAATGATTTTTTTTCTTCTGTCGTGTTTGCACAGTAACTAAAAAAAAAGAAAGATTCCTATTAGATTCGTGAGCTGTGTCTTTCGTCTCATTTATGTACGAAAATACTATTTATTTGACACCCATTTCGATTCGCCTCTGTTTTCGTATTAGTACCTACCTATTCGAAAAAAAAACTACCTATCCCATATTGTACACCACTTCGACTCCGACACAAAATCTAAGGTCACAACAAAACAAAAATGGTTATGTAGGTACTCGTACATACCTACTTACGTAAAAGAAACCATTACTCTCCTTTTTCCATTATTATAGTAATGCATGTACCTACTAAATACAAATATGATTGGATGCGCAGATATGCGTTCCGGTTCCTGGTACATCAAAATAAACTTGAACATCCTGTGAACGCATCGTAACTACCTACTACCATGAATACCAGAAATTGCATTTTTACTCAACTGATATGCAGATATATTACACAGAAAATGTATTTCTAAATTGCATAAGCAATATACATGACAAAATATGGAACAATAAGATAAATCAAAGTTGGAAACTATGGATCCATCATCATGCTTGTAACGAACTTTTGTAAACCTATCAAACATGTCGAAATCTTGCTACCGTTGGCAGTTTATATTACAATTTCATCAAACACTTATCAAATTATCGAAAAGCAAAGATATACTCACGATTTCTCTTTTTATTCACTAAATATCACACAAAAAACACAGAGCAAATTACGCGGCACAGGTACGAACAAGTTGAATCTTCGTTCAATTTTATTTTACTATTTTGACGTTGAATGAAAGTTTTTAACGGCTGTTTTATATTGTTTGATTAGTTCACTCGGTCTTTCCGGCACTTTCACGCTATTATAGGCCCTTTACTTATTGTAATTAAATGGTTTTTCGAGTACAGTCATAGTCGCGCAGATCTACGTTCATACGAAGCTTCAAAATCTGGAGCGCAGACCTGCGTTCTGGCATACGAAAGGTTAAACAATAATTCTCAAATCATATAATGAATTTATTTTATTCAGCAGGTCTACCTCCTACATTCTTATAATAACATCACCTAAGAAGGGAGCTGGTCGGGTCATACCCTCATGACGAGCATACCCTAGGTACCAGATGATACTCATAACGTGTGAGCAGCACCCTACAGTTCTAAGCCCCACAATGCAGTTGCAACAATAACTTGTTATTGCTTCCCGCCCATTCATATTTCTTTCTATTACAATAAAAACAAAGTACGTCTTTCCTGATGAATGG